>CM034149.1:829151336-830577027 GCA_019776745.2 Taxus chinensis | reverse complement strand
GTAGCTTGGGAGGGGATTATTTATTGTTTGTTGTTTGAGGTCACATCCAATGAATGTTTAACCTTTATTATATGTACTGGATTCTACAATTGACCTTCACATTCTAATGAAGGAAAAAAAAACCTATTTTTTTAGAATGACATGTTATTTTGTTAATGTTTTTATATTTAATTCATTATATACCATTGTACGTGATTAAGATGCACAAGTGTATTATAATTATAATCTAATATGTAGATAAATGACCCATTGGTTCACACTCATCAACATTTATTATGATGACGACATAGGGATCGAGATAAACTCAGGCCATTTACACAATCCAACACAATGGAATGAAACACAATGTCTTCGTTACATTTCTCCAATGGCCTTATTGGCATCTACACATAGCTTCTTTTTAAAAGATTAAAACTCATAGATAGAGAATTATAAGACTCTATGGTGTTTTCTCTACACCTATCATGGACTAGACTATGTGCTTACAAACACATTCCACAACGTCAAGCAAGGCCTATCGGCCTTTTCTTCTTTGATTCAACTTTTGTTATCACCCTTTGCTCGTCCTTCCTTCTATAATGAACTCATATTTGTCTCATTATTGTTCCTTCTCTCTTCTCTCTTCATATTTCCCCTTCTTCCCACTCATATTCAAATTCAAACATTCTTTTAATAATGATTTGATCTATTTCAGTGCCACTTAGTTGGCTTGAAGGTTCACATTTGTTTAGTCGTCAATATTTTCTAATCCTTGGTCCTCGTTAGTTATCTCGATAAGTTACTTTTAACATGTTCATAAATAATGTCAATTACCAATTATGTTGTGTCCTCTTTACTCGCACTCTTTGACTGCATTTTTTATTCTTATATCACATGCTTATATACTTGAGTTTTATTATTCACACACTATCTTTGGGATTTCTCGATCTTATCTAAATTTTGACTTGTATCTCTTGTGTTTTTTTTATTGTGTAATTATCCCTTTCATACCATTGTTCCTCCTTCACTCATGTCACTACTATGTATAAATCTTCAATTTCCACACAATTCCATCCTATCAACCTAAGCCAAAACTCATTGTTCTACAAAAATACTATACGCTCTGCTGTGAATTATGCTTTTGCACCTAGATTAATTTGCAATCCTTTCACACACTACTCCATACACACATCTTTTGTATGTTACACTCCATGTTGATAACTACTGCACAGAGTGTTTCTGCACTTCCACACAATTGTCTCTTAACTCTACAAAACTTTTCATTCCTACTTATGTGTTCTCCAACCTTGCACATAACCATCCTACATCAAATATTTTGCAAGAATACCTTGAACCTTGGATACTCCTGCATGAAAAACCCAAGATACTTAAACTTGAAGTCCACCTCAAGTATATTGGGTCACTAGTAGAGCTACCCTTTGAGCTATTGATTGTGATAGTTCCAATTCCGTTTTTCACTAAACCTTATCTTGGACTCGGCACTCTATATGATGTTTCCTTAAGTCCTTTGTTACATTCTTGTTTCATCTCTATACTATTTTTTTCTCTGTAGTGATTCTTTGATCATTGTAAATTACCCCCCTCTAAATAGATCTTCCTCTTCAATACATTGTGAGTATTTTTCTCCTCATCCTAAGGATTATTTACTAAGTAGTCTTCTTGTAGTGCCCACTTCCCTTTGACACCTTTTGGATGCTAATCATGATACTACTGATTATATTATGGCCATGATTATGAACTTTATTATAGTATGATGTTAGATGTTAGATCATGGATTATTGTTAACCTTGATTCAGTTATGATGCATGATGACTATTAGAGACAATTTAGATATTGATGTGATATATTGTTTGACATGGTTATATTATGGATGTTTTTCAGACATGTGATATTTGAATATTGTGAGTAGACCTAGAAATGGAAATTATTTGATGATGATATAATTTTTGAGTAAAATTTCAAATGATCTTGGTTATTTCTTGGATGTTGTTGTGATTCATATATCTGGATGATTTTAGAATTTTAATTATATTATTTTAGATATTCTGATATGGCCATGAGACCGAAGGAGGTATTTTTGTTTTGCAGATTAAAATATCACAATAAACATCAAGGGATTGAAGACCAACCACATTGGAATTCTAAATGAATTCAACAAGGTCACCATGGCAACTTGTATTGTTTGTGTGTGACTGCTTTGTTAGGGGTTCCCATGGGGGGATCACCTTCAAATGTGACCAAGGGGTTATGTGTATTTATTTATTGGTTCCTTTGTTTATTTTTGTGTGTGTTTATTTTGTGGTGCATTGACCCTTTCATTATTTATTAAATGATGTGTAATATTGTGAGTAATCATGTTGTTAAGTTAATTAATTAAAATATTTCATAAGAAAGAAATTAATAGAGTTGTTGGTCTTGAATTAAATTGTTGTAAGAGATGTGTAAGTGATGTGTAAGTTAACTTTTGAGTGTGAAACACTCTAGCTTCTTGGAAATTCGAATTTGTTCTTGGAGGCTGATTTTGGAGGCTTATGGGACAAGTTAAACTTGTCCCATACCTTTTAAATTTATTTACCAACCATACCTATGGTTGGAGAGTTGAATTTATTCTTTTATAATACTTTTTGAGAAGAAAAATTGTAAGTTTTTATTGCACTTTTCTTACATGGTTTAATTTTAGTCCTTTGGGGTGTGGGTTGGATTTGAGTATGTAAGTAAACTGTCATATTATTCACCCACCTTTTTAATTACGAATTTGAGAATGAAGTTGAACTTTTGGTTGAGGTTGAGGATGTGTGATGTGGCATCCTACATGGATCCACCTTATCCTCTCTCTTTTCCCCCTTCTATAAAATTTGAGTTGCTTGCCTTGTTATGGGTTGCTTCACTTTTGGAAACTCTTTTAAGGGTGAATTCTTTGCTATTTTGGAGCTCTTGCTTGGAGAATTTTTTTTAAAAGATTGTGGCATGCTTGTGCTTGGCCGATTTGGATTGATTGCATTGGGATAAAACTTGTTGTTTTGGAACTTGGAACAACTCCATCATGGAGAGGTAGGAGCTTAGCTCTTGTAATGCGTCTCTTTCTATTTATGAAATTCTTATGACCTTGTGAATTTTTTGGCATGTTTGTGGGATGTTGGGTAGATGGCCTAGCTGTGGTGTAGGAGAAGACAATGGGGTTCATTTTGTGGGAGGTAAAAGTGTTTTGGGGAGGTATAAGTGTGGAGGGAGTTGGGATTTGGGTTCCACCTTACAAAGAAATAGCTTACATTTATTTACTCGTTATGGGGTGCCATAAGAGGTTAGGGACACATAAGGAAATGTCAGGAATAAGGAGTACTTGGGGGAGGCATAAGGTCATGTCAAGGCTTTGATATACTATGTTTTGGCGGTTTGAAATCAGGTGGTGATACTTATTTCCCCTTTTAGAGGCATAAGTAGCATCTACCATAGGTTCTTGATCCTTTGGCTTTCTGGATGAAGCCTTAGTGTTATTTGTCATGTTTTAAAGTAGTTGTAAACTACATTCCGTTAGGACTATGTTTTAAATGTGAAATTTGCATGTGTTTTTGTGGAAGCTTGTTCTTGCCATGAGTTGTATCACATCTTACATTACTTTGTGGTTGGGGCTCGAGGGCCAATGAATAAGGATGGATTCTCCTTGTCATTGGATTTCTCGGTTGGGTGGAGAGTGTTGCATTTTCCCTACTCTTGTTGTGATCAAAATTGGAAGAATAATAGATCTACATGTTGTTTTTCTGGAGCAAAGGAAAATGAATTAAAATAGTTAACAATCCCTTGTTGAGATAAATCTTATTGTAACCTTCCCACATGAAGTGGATGAAATTGTATATGTTTTGTAATGGAAATATGTTGTATTGAATACGAAAGTTGTAAGATTAAAATGTTAAAGAGATATACTCCATTTTTGTTCTTTTGGAAGAAAGAATTGTATTCTATATGATGAATTTGAAGAATGAAAGAAAGAATTTGTAAGTTGTCTTTTGGGAATCAATAAATGATTGCATTAAATTTCTCAAATTGCATTGTGGTATTGAATATGATCATTTAAATGTATTTGAAATCTTTTCTTGAAAGGAAGAAATGCGTGTGAGGAAAATATAGAGCTATGTCTTTTGAAAGGTGTAAAATTTGAAATCAGAATTACGTTTTGGTTTGAATAGTTTTATTTGAATCAAATAAATGTATTAGATTGGATTTTGAACATATTCTAATACTTGGAAGTAGAAAATGGCAAATAGACCCTTTAAAACTTGATCTTTGTTTTGTATTTTATTAAAAAAAAAAACTTGCAAATACTTATCCAAAAGTGCATAGTTCAAATCTGCAATAACGAATTAACAAATTAAATGATTACTTTGAATTAGTATACCCTAATGAATTCAAATGGAAAAAAAAACTTAAGGAATTTCTTAGAAAACTTAGCAAAATGAGGCTGAAACTGTTTGATGTCATTTTGATGTCAAATTTGTAAATTTTTGAATTGGAACTCAATCAAACATACTTACCATCCAAATCCATCCTAAATCCATCTAAGAACAATTCCCCATGCCTATTTGACTTGTTGAGAGAGAAAGAAGATCAAATTGAGTAAAATTTTATAAGTCAAAATTTGTAAGTTTGCCTTTTTAAAGCATGCAGATCATTTTCATGACATTGACCCCTTAAACATTATTAAAATGAAATATTAATGACTTATGTGCAAAGAGAACATCGAGATATTTCCAAAAATTCCTCATTTGCTAAAAACTGAGATCCAAATCACAAGTTATGGCCTCTTGAATTTTCCCTTCATTTGGCTTCAAAAATAATTCTAACTGTAAAAAAAAAATTGCGATTTTTTTTTTAGTTTTATCCACGGCTCTTCCCACTCGCAACTAATCAGGTGCTGCCATGTGGCATCACGGGGCATCGACAGAGGAGTAGATCCCTAGAAAAATTAACACTTCGAAACATTTATAGGAAATTTTTCTAAGTTTTCTCCACGGCCCCGCCGGCCCACAACCAATTAGGTGCTGCCAAGTGGCATCACAGGGCGTCGGCGGAGGAGTGGATCCCTTAAGAAAACTTAGCACTTCAAAAAAAATTCTTTGGGAAATTTTTTCTAAATTCTCCCACTAGTCCGCTAAACCATAACCAATGGATGGCTGACAAGTGGCACCTTGGGCGTCGGCGGGGGCACGGATCATTTTGATCCCTTAGCACTTTTCGGTAAAAAGGATAAAAGTCTAAAAATTCTCCGGCAGCCCAACTTTCTGCCAGAGTTGGGAAATGCCGACACATGTCCTTTTGGGCTCGTGGGCGTGTGGAGGCAAATCATGCTTTTATCCCAAAAAGGGAAAAAGCGCTAAAGTTCATCCCCGCTCCACTGACCCGTGCATGGAAAAAAGTTACTTCCCCACCTTGTCAGTCCACAATCCTCCTCTGGGTGAAAATTCTCTTCGAAGTCCATAGGCCCATGCATGGGAGAATTTTCTCCCCTAGGCTCTTGGGAAAATTATCCTTCCAAGGTCTGCCATCCCATATCTTGAGAAATATGAGTTAGGACTTCTTTATATCACCAGAAAGGTGAGGAAATTTCCTACCTAATGGGAATGTTGTTAGGATGTTTTGAGTGTGTGAATTTTGAGAAAAATCAGGTTGAATATTTTAATCCTGTTAGAGAGTGGTATAGCGAGAAATTACCCTCTTAACCTAATTGATTAATCTATGCCTATGTTTGGACCTTGTGATCTTTTATAATTGTCATAGAAATAAAACTATAAGCTATAATTTTTGGCTTGAAAACATGGGTGTGACAACTGTTGTCTTGTAACCTAGTTGTTAACTCTTTTAAACAAAAAAAATCCATAATTTTCCTAACTAATCCTAGGTTGTTCTTGGGTCTCAAGTGGGTTGTTTTATCAGGTGTTACGCTTCTTTTTGAACCTACAATTTCTTTCACTTATTTGATTTGTGAGTTTTTCCTTTCCAATATCCTTTGACCTCAACCTAAATCCTTTGAGGCTTTTCTACTTCCTTGCGCATATCGTCTTTGGGATTACTTTTCCTTCTGCATGTCCATCCTATGTGCACTTCGTCTCTTTTTTAATATCATTCACACCATTTTTCTTTCCATGGGATTCTAATACAAACTATGTTCTTATGCACTTATTTCTGTATTTCCCTCTTATCACCTAATGCTACAACTTCTCTTCTTTATGTAATATCCTATTCTACACTCGTAGCTTGTACTACTCCTTGTGTACTCTACATTTTTATTTGTACATTCTCTACCATTTCCTTTAATTAATCTCTCAAATTCTTTGTGCATTTATCCCTATAAGAAGTTTTGGGTTTGGACCCACTCTATAAAATCTATCTCTTGGTCTTCCTTTCTATCTTCACCCCCATGTTCTTGGGTTTTTTCCACTTTACAAAATTACTTTACAGATTTACCACCTTTATTCCCAATGCTTTTTTTTTACCTCCTTATCCTCTTGTCCTCTTTTAGACCACGCTTTACTCTTTTTTTTACTCTTAAGCTATGATCTATTTACTTGTAATCACTCCCCTTTATCTTCCTAAAGATTACCATGTCATCTTTTTCTTTTCTACAGTTTCTTCTTATCATTGTTGGCCCACCTTTGTGTCATGTCTATCAATGAAGCTCCTTCTCTTGTACCACACAATATATTTTGTTGGCTTCATGGCACATCTACTATTCCTTCATCTCTTTTATAGGTAATTTGTCAAAATTTCCTTCCTTCTCCTTACTTTCTCACACATTCATGATTCATTGCACAAAAATTCTATAACTTCTTCAACCTGGTACTCTTTTTCTAATTTACACTCCTCCATGGATCATTCCTCTTGAATATCCTCTGGGCCACTTTATCCTTCCTCATTTAGTTCCCCTTTACACTCTTCTTATCCTACATGCTTCTTTACATGCCTTTCTCTGGGATTTATATCAATCTCCCTCTTCCTGGATGTGTTCTTTTTCACATGCACTCTTGTGACCTATTATAATAGATTATTGCTTCATTTTTTTCAGTACAAATTAATATTTCTTATATGTATTGTCTATAATGGTACTACATTTTTTGTGCACACCTCAACTTGCACACTCATTTTCATCTATTGGGGATCGCAAACTTAATTTGTGGGCTTACACAATCCTCAATACATTGATGGTCCATAATGAACATATTCCTCTTTTTCGTATCCTCATTTTCCATTCCAATACTCATACGTACTTGTATCTCTTTACAGGTGACTTCTATTTTCACTCTTTCTCAACCCAATATTTGTCCATGTGCTATCTTTTATGAATTCCTCGATGGTACTCCCACACATATTTTCTTTCCTCTACATTTTTCTGGAATTTTTAGTTGTGCCTCTACACATGCCTTATCATTCCAATAGTTCTCTTTGCATGCAATCTTATTTACGTTATTGACTCTCTATGGATTCATTCACATATTTCTTGTAAATGTTTCACATCCCAAGACCCCTTCTTATTTAGTGATCTTACTCTACATCTTCCAATCTAGTCTTTACATCATTTAACTCCTCTAACACTTTCTCCAACATCTATGCAAGTAGTGCATATAAATATTTCCTTCTTCTTGGTTAAATATTTACCTTATTCGAAGGATCTAGATCTGTGCTAGATTCTACATTATAGGATATCTTCTTACATTATTTACCCACCTTTCTTATGTAGCCTAAATTTAAACACACACTCAAAAAATTGCAAATGATTAAGTAAAATGTGAATTTGGAATATATATTCTAAATTAATCTAAGTAGGTACAAAAATGTAATAAATAATGTAACTAGAAATAATGATAGTAAATATTTAATTTTGATATTTGAATGAAATGAGATAACGAAAGTGAGAGGGATAAGGTACTAACCTTATAAGGACTTACCTCGCTGTGTGCTTGAATTAAATAGACTGATATGTGGAAAGGACAAAATGAGAAGGTGATACCCTAGAAATTGTAGCAGTTGAAGATTTGGATGTACTGGGGTGCCTTAGAGAGGACTAGGGCACCCATGGGCACCTTGTCTTGTTATTTGGGAACTCTTGTCTACATAAAATCTAAGAATCTTAAAATGAAAGTGTCATTAGGTCTTCACAGTGTCCTTATAATTTTCATGTAGTTGTCGTAATATGTTCGCTTAAGTCACAATTAATTTGATGTGAAAATCTACTCTTAAAACCCCATACAAAGCATAAAATCCCAAAAAATAAAGATACACATGAATGGTTCACACTGACCTTATCTTCCACAATGTTGGACTTCCAACTAAGCAATACACTACATTTTAGCCCCTATGTAGCTCTATGTTGCAATTGTGTGCCTACGGTTCACTAGCGCTAATGAAATAGAAGTAGGGGGCAGTAACTAGATCTAAAATGCAAATGGTGAATGGAATATAATAAATACAACCCTTTACCCTATGATTTTGTGATGCATATGTAAATGATGCCAAAATGTAGTCCTTTTCCTTAGTAGATAGTTAGCT
The DNA here is from genome assembly GCA_019776745.2 of Taxus chinensis. Taxonomy (NCBI): domain Eukaryota; kingdom Viridiplantae; phylum Streptophyta; class Pinopsida; order Cupressales; family Taxaceae; genus Taxus; species Taxus chinensis. Next base: position 830,568,489 of record CM034149.1, on the reverse strand, counting down.
CTTGATAGTAGATAGTCCACCTATAAAATAGTGAGTATGTTCTGTTTATATTGAGATATCTTGCTCAATTTTTCACACTAATGACCTGACATGCCGACTAGTACCTAGGGGAATGAATGAGAACATATAAAATACCAACCTTGAACAACAACCCGTGACTAGAAATGACAAGTGACTAAAAAATGACTCCTGATACTCCCCATGAGATGACTAGAACCATGAAATCAACTGATGACTATGTAAGACAAATGATGAAGATGACCAACTAACTGACAATAGGACTAGGGAATAAGTCATTAGTGAACACGTTTATTACATGAGATCCATATATAAAATAAAAAACTTGGTGGTGTAAATGTAATAGTAAGTACATGATTTTTTGACTACATTTTCCCTCATTTTATGGTTGTGAATGAAAATCTTGGTAACATAAAGTAGATAGAGATGTGTACCTAAGAGAATTTGGAGAATCCCATGTTGTAGTAAAATGTACAGATGTGTAATAGAAGCATGATGAAGGAAGCATATAGCATGCCAAACGATGGAAAAACATTTTGGTCCAGGCAACGAAAAATATACCATGGTAATGAAGTGCACTAAATACGAGTGATGATAGAAATGTGAGATGATTTATGATTTCAAATGTTGTATGACTACAAAGAGATGGGGTAGGGAGTGATAAATTCCCAACCCAAACACATGAATATGAATAATCAACCAGAGGATTTGGGCATCCTGCCACTAAAGGAAGATTTTAGCGAGAAAGGTGTGTTATTCTCCAATCTCTAACTACAACCTCAAGATCTGGTTGCTGCAGACTGACTTGGATCAAATTTTTTGGTTTTTGGATCCAAATAATTTTGATCAAATAGTTTACCCATATAGTAGTGGTATAGGAGAGGAAATCCTTCCCCTACTCCACATGTGTTGCCATAATGTGATAGATTCTAAGTTAGGTCATCTAGAAGTGAACACGAGGTGTTGGCTTCCAAGTTAGGTCATTTGGAAGAAAAATAAAAATGTAGAGTAGACTCCTAAGATAGGTCATCTGGGAAAGAAACAAATGTAATCTCCCAAGTTAGGTCATTTAGGAGGCCACACACAACTCCTAAGTTAGGTCATCTATGAGGCCAATTATGTTGAGTTTGTATTGATTGAACACGTTGATTGATTGATTTGATTTATTACTCATGGAGAGATTTTATGTTAGTTTCCGCCAAGTTACGTCATTAAGGGAAATAAATGGAATTTGGTGAAATATCATATGAAAATAATTTTAATTGGTCATTTCCCCCTAGTTAGGTCATTAGGGGGAAGTGATGAAGCATCACATATAAAAAATGTGTGTTTCTTGCCCCCAAATTAGGTCATTAGGGGGAATTGATTGTGAAATGTCGAGTGATGAATTAATAAATGTATTGGAATTGTTGAATTAGTATTGTTTTAAATGTCTGGTGATATAAGTGGAATTATAGGATAAACCCAATGATCTTACCCCCTTTTTACAAAACGGGGAGTGATAATAAGAATGAACACTAAGCCAAAAGTAAGCCCAAGATAGATGGAAAGTGGTAAGTTGCCATAATGTGTATGAAGTGAATGAAAGATAACCTCAAAGAGAGATAATGTGCATAAAATGTGTTCAATATGGTGGTAGGTGGAATTCTAAAAGAAAATTCATAAATGGGGTGAAAATTGACATGAAAATGCTTAATATATGACATAAATAATGTAGTGTATATTTGTAGTGGTAATAAGTGTGAAATAACGACTATAGTAAAGTAAGTGATGAAAAAGTAACTAAAAGTAGTGAAGTGAAAATGTGTTTAGTTACTTAACTTGTTTTGTATGCGATTGTCACATGTTGAGCATGAAGTGAGTGAAAACACCACAAGTGAGAGCAACGCATCCTAGTTAGTTTGAGAGGGTGTTGACCACCATAGCATCATACTACCATGGAGTTGGTAAGTTCATTTTTTTTCAAAAAAACGTATCATGTAGTAGTTGTTTTCGTTGAATTTCTACAATTTTGAGATTTATAAGTTTCTCAGTGTGTTAGACCTGTACAATAGCAGTGATAGCGCTAGTGACCCCTAGGATGGGAGTGCTCAGATCTAGGCACTGGTGTCCTTCTCCTGGGTGCCCCAGTTCTATATCTGAGCGCCCTAGTCCACAATGTGTGCACTTGTGTATAATAGTGAAAAACATGTTTCTAGTGCAATATGCGAGTGTATTTAATATTGGAATGTGTTCTAACATTGTGTTTTGGTGTTTTTTTATGGTGTGTAGAAGGATATCCACTCGAGGAAGTTCAACAGTGGGCATCATATGAGTACAGTTCTTAGATTGGTCTTGTAAGATGATTATTGGGATGTGATGGAACATGTCAGCCTATGGCACATAACATGGATGGGGGATGTGCCCCATAATATGCCCATGTTGACAACACTATGCGGGAGATGGTGCATCGATATGTGTAAATTTTGGTTGCCTACAGGAGAGGTGACTATTATGCTAGAGGATGTATACCGTATACTGTGATTGTTATTTGTTGGGGAGAGAGTACGGGTTATTCCAGTAGAAGATATGGAGAGACAGATGTGATCTGTGAGATGGTATTTTATAAGGACTCGAGTGCCTACTGAGGCCCATATCATTTTGGATGCTATATTGCAGTCTGGGGTTCCATGCTTACATAAGTTCATATAAGTTTTGATTGCTTCATGTATAGCTATAGAGGGAGGAGGTGTAGGAATCTTGTAAAAGATGCATGCCATATGCTAGCTGATAGAGGAGAAGGGTATAAGATAGGTGTGGGCAGGGTATATATTGGCCCATATATATAAAGACTTATACCGATTTACTCATGAGGAGCATGGTGGAGGGATAAGAGCCATCACATTATTGCATGTGTGGGCTTATGAACATATATCTGTATTGTGACCAGTTGGAGGTCCACAAGGAGAGTGGGCTAAGCTAGAGATCTATATGTAGAGGTGGATGGATATTTGTGATAGGAAGATGGAAATAAATACATTTAGGGAACAAATAGACATGATGGGGCATGAGACATTCATATGGAGGCCATATCATTACTATGGACGATGCCTTAAGGATGTAGTAGATTTGAGGTGCATTCAGAGAAAGATGTGGCTAGAGGATCGATTTCTAGGTGTGGACAAGAGTTTTTGGGTGGAGAGAGTATCACGTCAATTTGGAATTGATGAGTATGTGCCCCCAGAGCCATATATAAGGTTATGATCTATTAGAGCACCTAGGAGGGATGGAGCTAGACCATGGCCCATGGTAGAGCAGTAAGTACCACCAGGGCCAGATGAGATAGACGTTGTAATCGAGCTTGTAGATGTAGACAATGCGGGTTGCACCAAGGAGTATTGCACATGGTAGCTAGATATTTTGTGGGTATTATTGTTCCCATTTTTTGAAAGCCAAACAGAATTACCACATGTAGGAAGAGAGGGGGAAACACATGCCCCCAATTCTTTAACAACAGCTTTAGTAGAGCGTGAGTATTTGTATAGTTGCATTGTGTACATTTTTGTTTTCCTATATTGATTTATATGGTTATATAATGCGTTGAATAATTTGTGTTTATAGGTGATGCATATTTGTCATTGATCATGGACACATCAATCTGTACATTGATGCAGAATGTGCAAACTGATGTTCTTAGTGGAGGTATACATGAGTTCTTGGATGATATCACGAGTGAGCATGTTCATTTATTTGATTCGGTGGTGATAGGAGTGGCGATATGTATGTTGTTATGAGGGGATAGGGACGAGGAATGTGAGGAGACTTGAAGATCTCGAGAGGTAGTAGGTGGTGGTGCCTTGATACAAGATGTGTTTTCATGATAGGTGGATGTGTAACGCCTATGTTTCAAGTAGGCTACGTAGATTACCTTGTTATGGAGGTAAGTGGAAAGGTATTGAGGCCGCGAACAGTGGCATCATATTAGTGGAGAGGAATCAAGTTCTAGAGCTCTTGTAGTATTCGAGAGTGATAATGATGATGAGGTCTTATTTGTATCTTTGTATATTAAGATATACGGGTGTTGTGGCCTAGTGATGAGACATGTTTTGTTATGATTTTTTTATTCAAGATTTATGTATGGACTCATTTGTTTTATGATAATTTTACATTGTTGTAGATAAATGTTGCAATGTGTTGGATGATGTATGATTCTATGTTTATAGTATGTGTGGTGTATTGTTTGATTAGTGTAGATTCACATTATAATATTAATAATGGTAGTCAAAATGTGTATGTTGAATGGTAATAGATAAAAAAATGTAATGTGATTGATGAAAATTGATGATGTGTAGCACATAGTGAATGTAATGATGATAGTATAATAAATTGTAAAAATGGATGATGTATAATCACCAAAGAAAGCAAGATTTTATGATAATAGGGTGCGATCGTGGAATGTTAGTATTATAAAATTAAACGGGGGTGATTAGTGACACCCCCATAATGTGAATGAATGGGATAATTTAATTAAAACCCCTCAACATTCAAGAAAGATCCATGTAAGAAAAAGTGCATCATTGGGAAATTATTGAGTTCGCTAGATGAACGACAAAGCGCGTGATGAAAGGTTCTTAGAAAAAATACCTCCACAGTCTTGTAAGAACTCTTATGGAAAAATTATAGGACCCCCAATAATAGCTAGCAAGTGAATGGGAGAATTTGGTGTAATTTTCTAACATGGATTTATCTTGAAGTGTGAGACCTTATGAATCACATAACTCTCCGGAGAAGGCCGGTTCTTCTTCCTAATATAACCACTACAACTACTTGTAATGCAAGAAAATACCTGTATAAACCTTTTCTAACATTCCAAGGAGAAATGGAGAGAGATAGTATGAAATAAAACCTACACTAGAAGTGATGATACACCAATAAAAGGAGTGTTATACACTTTCCCATCCTGTAAAATAGTGAAGGAATGAACTTGGAGAAGGTGGTCATACACCACAAACCAAAATACATACATCAACTTCATGAATAAGCGCAAAACCCCCAAATATTGAAATGAAACAATGAATATACACAACCACCTATTCATGAAGAGAGGTAAGATGAAAACAACAAACCATGAGATAGTAGAAGGATTAACAAGAACATAGTTCTATTGCTCCATAAAAATATACACACTACATCATGAGGTAGGGGAAGCCATGAAACCCATTACAATGTTTAGGAGAAAGGCTTGAAGCCCCATTTATGAGAATAAGAGGGGTGTAAGGGGAAGAAAAATGACTAACTCTTTACAATGTTGCAACCCCTTATAATTTATAGAATAAATTTTGATGAGAGAGAGAGAGGAAAAAAACCTGAAATTTTCTCCAACCACCCACAAAATCCATCATTACACCTGCAACAAGGATTGGGAGACCTATAAAACCCATATCTTCATGTACTTTTCCTTATTATAGAAGAATGAAATCCCATGTTTCATTAATCAAACCTCCACCTACCCTTCTACTATTGATTGTTCACCATTTTCAGAGGTCTAAAACCTTTGAAATTTCACTTCTGATGATCCTAGGATGGAGGGGCACTCTCCTTAACTCCAATGGCTACTTTTTTGCATAAAATGGGCTTGATCTAAGAAATTTATGGAATTTTTTAGTTGGGGGGGGTGGCGCGGTGGAGGGTTCGGCATTTACAGCTCTGCATGCATTTCCTTGGGCCGAGAAGCTCACCAAGCTACTTAGCGAGCTATGCACCAATATTTTCATATTCATGGTAGTCACCACTTTTACCTTGTGTACAGTACTGAATAACCTATGCTTGGTGAGCTAGATTCCCGTGCTGACCTATTGTTTCATCTCCCTGAAAACACTCCTTTAACCTACTGTCACCTCAGATGGCTCTGAAATACTTTGGCTGAACACCTATAATCACCTCCAAATTAACTTCCCCACTCTATGTATTTTGCGGGATATTTTGCATTGATCCACTCGGCCACCCGAAAACTTGCCTCGGCCATCTCGGGAATTACCCCACAGTACATGCCATGAAACCCACCACCTAGCCATGTGACCAAGTTGACTTGTCCATTTTTGACATCTTCTTTTCAAAGATTCAAACCTTTTCTACCACGATTATCCGTCACTATTCATCAGCTCGACCTAAAGTCTTTAACTCTGAATTTTGGAGTTCCGGACTTCAGATTTTAGCTCGTTGATTTCATGAACATTTTCCTGAATTCTCCAAAGTCATAAATTCCAAAATTCTAAAAAGCTTTGACATCCGAAATGCCTCGTCGGATCCTCTTTTTTCTTCTTGGCCCACACTGGGCAAGTCTTCACGTGTTGACTCCCTGGTTGTTTCTATCAAGCTAATCATGGCTTGCTTTGGTGAGCTTGTCTTCTTTCTAGTGTTCGAGCACCTAACCTTCCGCACATGACTTGTGCTTGGGTATAGATTCACCCAACAGCTAGAAGACCTCACCGGATCCATCTTAATGGCTCGAGCTCATTATCACCTTCGCCATGGTCCCCCATGACTCATTGAACTTGGCTTGCCCATAAACCATCTGTTGTGGGCCATCCCTAGGCAATCCATGTTCTCAATCTCCTATATGACTCAGCCCAAACAATCCATGAGCTGACCTCTCACATGTGCAAGCTTGTCTTCCCTAACTCATTAACCCAAGTTGGCCTTACCTATAATGCCCATGAGCTCCCGTCAAGCTCTTCCCTGAAACATTTGAGCCACCAACACGAGATCGACTTCCCTTTTAACTACATAGCTTGACATTAGATCAATCTAAGATCAATAATGAGATATGAGTCACCACGCCTCGTTTTCATCTTGTAACTCAACCAGCTTGCCAAGTAGCTCGGAGAGCTACTTAAGTCCCCCTTATGGGATCATTTTAGCAACTTTTCACCTTGGACTAATTTGTTTTAGATTTTCATTGATTTTTTTTGTTCTAAAAGACCTCTGGAGGGTGAGAAAAACATCATAGGGACCATTGTGCGTTCAGGGCATTTTTTCCCTTTTTGAACGAAGTGGTCCCACTGGGACCCATTTTTCACCCTAAGTAAAAAATGAGTTTTTTCCTAAACCTAGAAGAGGAAATTATTTGTCAAGCGATTTCCAACTCTTGAAATATTTCTAGATGACCTATACACATGAATTTTTATCTGTGAACCCATATTTTCCTATGGGGTCTTGTTTCAGTGTCTGAGTCTAATACTCCCTCTTGTCTATTTTTCCCAGGGGGAAAAATTGATAACAATTTGGTGACTCGCGGGGACATCTGCCTACTAGATATTCTATACTTGTATCCTAGCTATGTTCATTAGCCGCATAGTCACTTTTAATATCCTGTAATGACTTAAACCTTTGAATTTTCCCTAAGACCTCTTGCAACACTAAGTTGACTATCCCACTTACAACATTTTGAATTACAATTTTTTGTGAGAGTGGAAAATTGTCTTAAATATGGAATTTTCACCCTTCTCTCTCTGCAATCCTAATCAGCAGGACTGAAAATGGACCTCTAAACTAGTCCCAAAAAATGATTTTTCCAAGTATGAAGCACACCGGAACCAATGATTGCTTGGCATGCATAACACATTTGCATAATTTTGAGTAAAACATTCACTGAGCTAGGACATCATGGAAATCTATTAAATTCTTACTTTTTTCCTTCATCTGAATGGTTGCTTGAAACACCGTTGAAGAGCAAATCTTGAATGAATTTGGGAAGGTTTCTCCTGAAACTTAGGCTTGTTGCTATTGTGAATTATGCTACTTGTAATGCAACAAACGCCATTGGGGATGAGTTTCTGATCCTGCAAGGGAGGCTAGAAGCTCACCTATGATTGATTTGAAGGAACCGAGGAATAGAAATTATTAAAACATGTCCTTAATCTAATTTAGTTGCTTTGTATTTGGAATGACTTGAAGATTACAACTGTCCCCTTTAACTTTTAGCTTCTTCCTGTCACAAGGTCTTTCCGGGAGGCCTACTTCAACATGGTGCACTATGCTAGAAATAACATGAACTATGTACAATATTTCAAATCAAACATGCCCAAATGAGACATGTAGAGTGTGCAAGAGCACTTGTTATGTTGGAAACAAACCTACACCCACCCTATAGTAACCGGAGAAAAACAAGGCTTCAAACAAATCCTGTAATGGGTTATGAGAAGTAGTTACCCTTCCTTGAAATTTATAGCTATGTATGTGGTTTTGGATTAATCATGGATCTTAACAGCAATGGAAAGTTGTTTCAAAGTTGACTTTCCATTTTAGAAACCAAGGTATCAGCAACAAATAAGGAACACACCTAATCTTCCTTGAATTGGACTGTTGGAGGATTTAATACTGACCCTTGGTGCTTTGAATCTCTACCTCATGCCTTTAAGTGGGTGTAACCAGTTTTGGATTATTCGTTGGATCCAATGAATCTAGGTACTGAATTGGGCAAGGCCCGATCCTTTTCATTTCCCTTTTATTTTCAGACTCTTCCCCATAAACATGGGCATCCTGCAAACTTTTTTCCTAAAGGAAGTTGTTTGCAAGCTTACTTGTGCCTTGCTTAGCCTATACAAGCAACTTTCTTTCCACTATGTTCGCTACTAGTATTGAGCTTAGTTCTCCTTAGGCCTCTCCACTCCCTTCTTCATCATGATTTTCCAACAAAATTTATTCTGGAGTTCTAGACACGCAAAGCACTGAGGATCACTGCATTAAAACAAACCTCCTAGCTCATTTTCACTGGATTCTCCCTCGAGGTATTGGGAACCTATAGTGCTAGGATGCATTCCTTCCTTCATAACCTTTCCAATTAGTTTCTCTTCCTTACGTGCCTTCCATGTTCCAATATTCAGCTCCTTCCTTTGGACAATTTATACTTTTCCATCCTCCCTGTACGAATCGTACCAATCTTCAACTAATAAAAAACTTTCATTCTTGATAGGATTGGTTGGAAGAGGAATGTGGGAAATAGATTTTTGTTTTAATTCATGCTTCGGAAACAATATTTTATGTTCAAGTGACTTGATTTAGTCATTTGGGGAAGCCAAACGATCCTCCAAAACATGCCCCTTCCTTCACTGATATGTTTCCTGGGTCTAACTCCATGTATTACTCCGTTTTAAGCCTTGTTGTTCGGGACATTGCACTAGCATATCCCTTTCTCTAATCGCATAGCATGCCTCCCTTTCTACCAACCTTGTAGGATATCTTGGCTTAATGATAGATGGATAAAAAGTAGGGACAACATACAGAATACAATAATTCTTGGGGATGTTAGTGCATGGTTTAGGGGAATTGGGTAGTGCCCTGGGTGGAGATGGGAGGGATTTTTTCAAAGCTTGGGGAATGATATGGGCATGGAAAAATTGTGATACATGTACTGAATGAAAAGAAAAAAAAAAGGATTTTCTTTATTTAGGCAAGGAATGATGGATTTTTCAATATTTACATTTTGGCAAGGAATGATGGATTTTGCTTTGTTTTCACACGGCGAAGGAAGAAGTTTAGGTTGTGAGGGAGGGATTGCATCAAAATGGATGAACTTTCTCTTGCACACCTAAATAAAATTATTCTTGGATTGTGATGCAATGGAAAATTCTCGAGGAAGATTGTTGCCCCTAGTGATGGGATCATACAACTAAGTCAACATTAAAGGATCCCAAATAATACCAGAATACCAAACCTTTAGAGGATCTATATTCTTGAGGGATTATGTTCTAGGTCCTTGTGAATCTGAGGTTGAAATAAGTAATGAATTCAGTTGGAGCCTGTTCTATATTGCCAAGGCATTCCATGAGGAATATGACATCTGTGTCCTCCTTGAAAGCGTTGTACAAATCTTCTACGAACTAATTCCAAGTGGAAACAAATTGTGGAGTTAAATTGTTGTACCAATATTTTTCTTTTGCTTTGAGAGATGTGACCAAAAGCCTAAGGAAAACATTCTTCTTTGTAATTATTTGAATGGATGAGTGGTTTGCAACATCCTGAATATGATCAATCGAGGACTGATCTCCATTTCCATAAAAAAAGGGCAGGTTTTTCATGGCCACTTTGGGGATGACATCCAACTGCTACAAATGAAGAGGACAAGAACTAAAACGTAGGAATGTAAAATATCCTTGGAGAGCTAGGACTTGAGTGAAAACATCAAAATGATTGGAAGAATGAAAGAACAAGTGTGCAACAGAGATAATGGATTGCTATTAAATCACTGGAGTTGCTAGATATGCTTGAAAGTTTCCTCCAAAGGCTAGAATCTTGACCAAGAGCACATCAAACTTGATGAAGTGAAGAAATAAACTTTAAAGGACCTGAATGTTTATTTTTGGAAGTTAAACATTGCATTGTAGCTGTGAGTTTCTGAAATTCTGAAACTGCAAAGACCTCTAAAATTTAAAATATCTGAAGTCTGAAATGCAACATAGAATCCGAATTCCAAAATGTCTGAAATCCAAATATTCTGAATTCTAAAATTCTGAAAATGTATGAAATACCAAAATCCAAAATTTTGAAATGTCTGAAATCCCAAAATTGCAAAAAACCCAAAAAAAAGTTGAAATTCTAAAATTGGAATTTAGGCTCTGATTTGCGTACTACAATTCCTAATCTATATTTTGGTAAAATTTGGGCTTGTTTTGCACATGAAAAACCTATGAAATTTGATTTCAGAACACTAACCATGCAATGCAAACTCCGAAATCCAAATTCTGCACCCTCCAAAGTTTGAATTCCTTTTTAATACTCCAAAATTTGTGAGAATGACCTCTATCCCACTGGGCATGCCAAAACTGTTATGGAAAAATTACAACACCCCCTAAATAGCCAACACATGAATGGGGGCATTCGGTGTAATTTTCTAACATGGATTTATTTTGAAGTGTGGGACCTTACAAATCAGATAACTCTCCAGAGAAGGCTAGTTCCTCTTCCTAATCCTACCTACCACAACTACTCCCAATAAAAGAAAATACCTATTTAGACCTATTAAAACATTCCAAAGAGACCAGGAGAGAGATTGTATGAAATAAAACCTACACTAGAAGTGGTGATAAACAAAGAAAAGGAGTTTCATACACTTTCCCATCCTGCAAAATAGTGAAGGAATGAACTTCGAGAGGGTGGTCATGCACCACAGACAAAAACACATATATACACCATTCTTAAATAAGCATAAAACACACAACTCGTCCAATGAAACATTTTTTTTAACTTGGGCATTCCTAGCTCTACATTCATTTCCTTGGGGCGAATAGCTTGCCGAGCTGCTCAGCGAGCTACGCATCAAGCTTTTCATATTCGTAGCAGTCACAACCCTTACCTTACCTATGCTTGTCGAGCTAGATTCCATCACCGAACCTTTCTTTCATCTCCTTGAAACCACCACTTTGATCTACTATCACCTCGATCGGCACCGAAATACTCTAGCCGAGCACCTAGAACCACATGTGAAATCACTTCCCCACTCTACGCATTCGGCTAGCTCTTTTGCATTGATCCACGTAGCCACCTAACGACTTACATTGGCCATCTTAGGAATTATCCCGCAGTACACACGCCCTGAAACCTCGCCACCTACCCGTGCCACCGAGATGAGTTGTCCATTTCGGACATGTTATTTTTGGAGATTTGGACGTTTTCTACCCTCACAGTCACTATTTATCGACTCAGCCCGACATTTTTTCCAAAATGCCGAAGTCTGAAACTCTGAATTTCAGAGTTTCAAACTTTTGAGTTTAGCTCGTTGCTTTCACGAAATTATTCCCGCATTCTCTAAACTCGTAAATTCCCAAAGTACGAAAAGTTTCAAGATCCAAAATTCCTCCCCAGATCCTTCTCTTATTTCTGCTTAGCCCATGATGGGTGATGTTTTGCATGCCAACCCCTTGGTTCAGTCCACTGAGCCAATAATGGCTTGCTTTGGTGAGATTGTCTTCCTTCCAGTGGCTGAGCTCTTAACCTTCTACGCGCGAATCGTGCTCGGGCATGGCTTCACCTACCTGCTTGCAGACCTCGCTGGATCAATCTTTACGGCTCGAGCTCATTTTCCCCTATATCATTGTCCCACGCGACTCATTGAACTCAGCTCACCTTTAAACCATCTGCAGAGAGCCTTCCCCGGGGACTCCACATTCTCACTCCCCTGTATCGATTGGTCCCAATGACCCACAAGCTGACCTCTCACGCATATGATCTCGCCGTCCCCAATAGGTTAACCCGAGTTTGCCTTACCTGTAATGCCCAGGATCTCCTGGCGAGCTCTTCCCTGAAACACCCGAGCCACCAACACGAGCTCAACTTCCATTTTACCTGAATAGCTCGAAATTGGCTGAATCCGAGCATAGTGATGAGATCTTATTCCCCATGCTACCTTCGCATCTTGTAACTCAACTAACTCGTCGAGTAGCTAGGCGAGCTACTCGGCGAGCCATTTTTGTCTCGGGCCCCCTTTATGGGGAGATTTTTGCAAATTTTCACCCTGGACAAGAGTTTTTTGGATTTTAATCAAAAATTTTGATTTGGGAGGCCTCTGGAGGCTAAGAAAAACATCATAGGGCCGTTTTGCATTCTGGCATTCTGGCCATTTTTTCTCGTTTTGACCGAAAATAGCCTGCCGGGGCCCATTTTTCACCCTAAGTAAAAAATAAGTTTTTTTCCAAAACCTAGAAGAGGAAAGAATTCCTCAAGTGATTTCCAACTCCCAAAATATTTTTAGATAACCCAGAAACATGAATTTTTACCTGTGAACCCATATTTTCTAGTGGGGTCCTTTTTGGTGCACGAGTCCAATGCTCCTTGGTTACTATTTTCCCTAGGGGGGAAAATGGAACACATGAACCGTAAGAACACAATTCCATGATCGTTGGTGGAAGTGGGATGAGTGTATGAACTGAAACGAATGTCATATGGAGCTATGATCGAATGTGCGAGAGGGAAGCATTGTGGAAGCCAATGCAAATGAGTAGCATGATGCGATAGATAGACTGAATGTGATGAATGAGATGAATGAAGTGAATTCAATGGATGCAATAATGAAATTGTGTATGGATGTGGTGGAGATTTCGTATGAGTAACAAACTTCGGTGGACGTACCATAGCATCGTATATAGGAGATAACTCATCGGTAGTAGAAATTGTGTGACATGATAGAGGATAAATGGATTGCTCACGTGACCAAGAGCCAAAGGATATAGTTCCCTTATCATCTAGTTCTTGTAATCGATCCTGAAGGGAAAGAGAGTCATTGTCCTTATGGAAATTTATGCGATGATAGTTCCAATAAGGTTGGTCATGCTAACACTGTAATCAGTGTTTTGGATGATGCTAGTTGGAGGGTAGGTGAATTAATTTATCAGTAAGTAGAACACACAACACACCACGTGGTCAAGCATGATGAGATAAATGTAAAAAATCTTACAACGTAGGTGGAGTGGTAGGAGGTTTATCTTGTCGCGGAACCGGAGGAGTATGTTTTTGCAGTGGAGTGGGTTAAGATTGCTTTCTTTTTCTGTGACATAGTGGTTAAGATTGTGTTGGATTCTCAACTAGAGGAACTGGTGGAGAACTAGATGAGACAATAGATTTAAATATGTGCGGAGAATATATGATGTGTGATGAGACAAGATCTTATTCTAGGTCTATGAATTTATAACATAAAAGAATGAATGAATCACATGAATCATATTGTAATCTTTTCTTGAGTGGAGGAATCACACCACAACATAAAATTAATTGCTTCTCTAGATCAATATTCTGGAATATCAAATGATATATACAAGCATTGAATATTAAGATATAATCCTTGATAGGTTCAGAGGAGCCCTAATGTAAATTAGGTATGTGATCATAAGTGACCCTAGTGTCATTGTTGATCATGAAATGATGAAGGAAAGCATCCTCTATATCATACAAAGTGCTAATGGACACAAAGGGAAGATGAGTCTACAATTTTAATGCCTCATCAACAAGACTATATCGAAAGGCCTTAAGTAATAATATATCATTAGAATGAGATACCATAAGCATGCGGTAATGTAAAATACAAGCCTGAGGGTCACCAATACCATAAAAACATGTGAAAGTAGGCATGGTAAAATCTTGAGGAAATGCACAGTTATTAATCTTCTTAGGGACAAGGTTTCCATGTAATGAATTGTTGTAAATAAACACATAATAAGCCCTACATTTTAAAGTGAGGGAATGAACTTGATATTGTAACTTTCGTATGACATGCATGAGAGAGATTATATCCTATGAAGGAATTGTGGAAGATGGCAACAATGTATTAAGTGGTTGTAATTTTCCATTATGAGTGATAATTGGAATATCAAGAGGTGATGTGGGAGATTTTGATGCTAAAGGTAGACTAGAACTAGGTGCTAAGAAAGCTATAACAGGAGATATAGATGGAATTTCTATAATTAATGTAAGACTAGCATCGGAAATACCCTTAATAGATGAGGTGACCAATGGAGACACATGTATAGGAGAGGATGGACTAGGAGACACACATGATATAGAAATAAGAGATATAACAGTAAGAGAAGAACAATCTATAGATGGTGGTTACTCATGCATAGTGGTAGATGCAATTTTAGGAGAAGGTAATAATGGAGCAGGTGAGTCACATTCAGCAGTGCAGAAAGACGAAGAAATATGACTTTTATCCACCTCATGAGTATCAAATAGAGACTTAGAAATGTTTATTTTGCTATGAATTCTATCACTAGGATCATTAACATAATGTGAAGGAGCATGAAAATGGTTCAGATATATATAAAAAGTGGTATAATCGTGCAAAGGAACTATATCAGTGGATGGAGTAAAATAATAATCGTTATGCACATGTGAATGATTGTAAACACCAAGTAAGTAATCAATAAGAGAATCATCTAAAGTTTCCTGTGAAATATCAGGAGGGTTACAAGTAGCGATATAACATGGTGTACAATGAGTAAAGGCTATTGGATCCTCAAAAATGCTAATGCCTATAGGATAATATTTAAAACTAGTAGGCACATGTTATTGGCCATCTAAAAGTTGTTGTTGAATATGATCGGGTGTAGTAACTAGAGTAATATATAGATCTTTATGTCAACTATGACATCCTCATCATAAATAGGGTTAACACTAAACTGAGACATAAGGGGTGAAAAAGATGAGCCATATTTATCCATTAGGGTTTAATTATATCCTAGGGAAAACTATTTGAAAAGAAGGGTTCACTAAAATGATTAACTAAAATATGAATTTGGAATCTATATTCTAAGTTAATCTAAGTACGTACAAAAATGTAATAAATGATGTAAACTGAAATAATGATACTAAATATTTAATTTTGATATTTGAATTAAATGAAATAATGAAAGTGATAGGGATAAGGTACTAACATGAAAATGACTTACCTCATTGTGTGGTAGAATTAAACAGGATGACGTGTAGACAAGATAGAAGGTGAAGGTGCTACCCTTGAAATTTTAGTAGTTTAAGATCTGGCTAGACTGAGGTGCCTAGGAGAGGACTAGGGCACCTATGGGTGCCTTGGCCTATGATCTAGGTGCTTTGGTCTACAAAAAATCTCAGGATATGAAACTGATAGTGTTGCTAGGTATTTTTAGTGTCTTTATCTTTGTCGCATAGTTGTCACAATATGTTTTCTTATGTTTCCGTGAATCTGATGTGAAGATCTACCTGAAAAACCCCATACAACGCATCAAATACCAAAAAATAACAATGCATATGAAGTGATTAGACTAACCTTAGATTCCATAATGGTAGAATTATAACAAAGCAATACACTACATTCCATCCCCTATGTAGTTCTATGTGCTTGTGTGTGTAATTGTGTACCTAGGATGCCCTAGCGCCAATGATGCAGAAGTAGGGGCAGTAACTAGATGTAAAATGTAAATGGTGAATAGAATAGAATGAATATAACTATTTCCCCTATTCTTGTGTGATGTAGATGTAAATGATGCCAAAATGCAATCATTTTCCTTTACTAGATAGTTATCTCTTGATAGTAGATAGTTTGCCGATAAAAAAGTGAGTATGTTATGTTTATATAGGGATCTCTTGCTCAATTCAACATAAATAACCCAACATCCTGACTAGTACCTAAGGGAATGAGTGGAAACAAGAGAAATACTGACCTTAAATATGTAAATAAGACCCAAGTTTTACAGGTACTAGGATTCCTAAATTTACATACCAAGTTTCCTATGGGCACCCCAACACTACCCTAGGCGCCTTAGTCTGGGATTCGAGATGACAAATGACTAAATTACAAAACTTGATGCTCCAAAAGAGGTGACTAGAACCATGCAAACAAATGAAAATTGTGTAAGAAAAATGACGAAGATTACCAAATAACAAACAACATGAAGACAAAATAAGCCATTAGTGAATACTTCAATTACGTGAGATCCATATATAAAATAACATACTTGGAGGTGTAAATGTAATAGTAAGTGCATGATTTTTTGACTACATCGAATAGCTTGAACTAAAATAAAATAGCTTCTCTTCTTCATTATTGAATGATTAATTATAATGCATCATAAATAATAAAATAACTCCTAACTCAATTTGCCAAGCAAACTCTAACTAACTTCAATTAAATCTACTCTAGATGGTGAAATTTACCAGTTTTAGTAGTTTACTTGAACCTTCTATTCTTACTAAGATCGCATGCTTATTCACATGGCGACAAGAATTTCCATGCATGTTATACATGCCTAAATTAGAGGAATTACAATCTTTATAGCCTACTATGCATGAAAGAGTCTAAAAATAACTAATGCCCTAAAATAGGAAAAACCAAATTAAAACTTAAATCCTAATTTTCGGCCCCTAGATGGTTAATTTTGAGCCTGAAAATGGATCCAATTGATAGGATGGCTTGATGAGTATTTTCATCTTGTTGAAATAAATGGTTTTTAAAAAATGCACTCAAACGGACACTCAGATCAAAAGTTATGACCATTTTAAGTTTTTAATAAAAAAATAGTGCATTACTTTCTCATAGTGGAGAACATAAACACTTTCGATAACTGCCTTACATTTGTTTCCTGATAGCTATTTAAATCTCTTTCCAAAACAAAAATAACCATACTTTATACCTCTTTGATGGTGACGCAAGGATCAAGAAGGCCTCAAGAAATTTGTAGATTCTAATACATTAGAATTAGACGTGATATTTTCTTTATATTTCTCTAATGTCTTTATTGGCATCTACATGTACCTACTTTCTAATATCTTACAACTCACTAATGGAGAATTTTTAGACTCTGTTGTTATGTATTTATAAGAAAATTTCACAACCTCATCATTTTCCGCTTAGTATTTTCTTCTTTGTTTTGACTTCCCTTAATTCCCTTCCACTTAGTCTACCATCTTGAAATAACTCTTCCTTGTCATATAGTTGTTCCTTCATACTTTTCTCTCCATGTTGGATCCTTCTTCTAGCTCAGATTTAAATTTCAACTTGAGTTCAATAATTCTCAAATTTAATCCAGTGGCAAATCTATTTAGTCATTGGGATTTTCTATCTTTTTTTCCCTACTAGGTATGAGGAAAAGTTAGTTCTTACTTGTCCATCATTTCTTGCAACTACTAGTTTTGTCACCCACTATTCACTCATACTTTTTGACCACATTTTTCTATTCCTTTTCCATAAAATTATAAACTCAAGTTCTATTATCCAAACACCATCTTGTGGCATTCTAATCCTTCTCTAAATCTTCCATGTATGTCTCTCTTATATTTATGTTACTACGCAATCTCTCCTTTCATACCATTTTTCCTCCTACACTTATGTCACTACCGCTCATAACTCCTTCACAATTTCCACATGCTTCTAACCTATCAAGATAAGCCAAAATTCACTTTTCTACCAAATTCCTATGCATACCATTCTGCATTATTCTTCTACAACTACTTTACTCTACAAGCCTATTACACATTATTGTTAACCAATGTATTTTGTGAACTCCACATACTACACTCCTTGTTGATAACTATTACACAAAGTGTTTTTGCACATTTACATAATCATTACCGGACTATTTAGTAGTTTTCCTTCCTTCAAATTTTCTCTCCAACCTTGCACATAAGCACCCTTCACTAAAAATTATATGTGTTTGCCCTTAGCCTTGTATGCTCTAACATCATATTAATACAAAAGAGTATTGAGAAATACATTTAAATGATTTAATTCAACTATTAATATATTAAAGAAAATGTTATTTTACCAAAAAATACTCTTCAACCTCCAAAATAGTCTCCATTTGCTATAAAATCAGGAAGAGTTAGGGTTTTTGGATCATGCAGACACCTAAAATCCACATATGCAATTTAAATACTAATATTGCACTAACTATCATCTTTTCTATCATTTCCATCATAATTAGTGATTTACCACTAATTAACTATCGTTTCCCCTTATTCTATTCAATTAACGACATTGCATTAATTAACTAACCTTTATCAAATTCTGGATGCCAATTAATGACACTTACTTAGTTATAATCCTCATAAAATTAATTAATTAACTATTATGAGTTAATTAAGCCTTTTTATCATGAATTTAATCAATAAACCTTTTTATTGGATAAATCCCTCTTTCAAATGCTTCAAATCATATCAAATTCCTCCTAAATCACCCCCAAATAGCCTAAAAAGCTTATTCTAGCCTATTAATTTTTCCAAGTTGATTAATTAAATTATCTCCAACTCCCAAGAGTTGGTAATCACTTGTTAATTCTTCTAATCAATCTTAACAAGTTTAAATCAAATTTATCCTTTATCCCACATTCATTGGGATTCAAGCTTCTCCCAGATAGGAAATCTATATAAAGGACCCAAATCCTTCCTTCACACCTTACACCATACTTTTGCTAGTATTATCATATAAACCATATGATTAAGTGCCTTTCTCCATTGATGTAATAGATTTCTCATCTTTTCATCTATTTCTTCATGCTTGATTAGTAAAGGAAGATCTAAACATGGCCTTGTAGCCATTTTCGTTAGTTTATTTCATCATCTTAAAGAAACAACACAAATTTAATTGCTTATGATCTTCAAAGGTTCGTATTTTAAAATGAAATTATACATTCTAATAGGAATGGCTTATATTTAGATTATTTATTTCATGTTATTGCATATTATCTTTCCATTAATCTCTAATCATGATGGTTTTATAGTAAAATTAGCTTTGCTTTGAGACAACTAGGTGTTAGCCTCTTTTAATTATCATATTAAATTTAATATGAACACATTTGCCAAACCCAGTTGAAACTACTCCATTGTCCTTTGCATTAGTTTCAAGATTTTGTAGATTAGTTTCAATTTTGATTACTAACCCTCATTCTAGCATATTTTAGATAAATATAGTGTTTCTTAACTAGATTAGTTGAGTTTTCCTTTTTTAATTTCTTTTTGCAACTAAGGAGGTGAAACTTGATAGTAAAAAGATTGATGCAACCATCTTGAATGTTGCTTGTTTGAGTGTGTGTGTTTGTACTTATTTCCCTGTCACGTTAGTTTTTTTACTTTCTCATATTACATTAATTTATGTCTTTTGTATTGAGTTAGTGTTTTAGCAATGAACAAATGTTAGTATTATAACTTTTCATGTTATTTTACACTTTTTTATATGTGTATATTTTAAATAAGATCTGATGATGTAGATCATATGAGAAAAGTGATGAAACAAAGTTGTTTATTGAATGAGATGGAGGAAAAATATATTTCCATATTCTTCACTATCATGTCTTAGCACTATCAATTTTTTTTCCAAAAAACTTGGGGCAATAGGTATCATGTTTATCCCTCCCTCCCCCACCTTGTTTCTTCTATTTGTCTGCTTCATATTTTTGATTATCGATTGACCTCTTCTATAACCCCATTGACACTCAAGCAGGTATACTTAATTCTACTAATTTCTCCTCAAAATTTACTTTTTTATAATTGTCTACTATATTTGAAGTGAGTTTCTTACGCCACACATAAGAAGTGAAAATGTAGACACCTAAAATCCGCTTACGAATTTTGAATACTAATATTGCACTAACTATATTCTTTTCTATCATTTCAATCATAATTAGTGATTTCCCACTAATTAAATAATGTTTCCCTATATTATGGTCAATTAACAACACTTCGTTAATTAACTAGCCTTTATCACATTCTGGATGCTAAATAACAAAACTTCGTTAGTTATAATCCTCGTCAAATTGATTAATTAACTATTATGAGTTAATTAATCCTTTTTAAGAATGCATTTAATCAATAAACACTTTTATTGGCTAAATACCTCTTTCAAATGCTTCAACTCATATCAAATTCCTCCTAAATCACCCTCAAATAGCCTAAAAACGTATTCTAGCCTATTAATTAATCCTAGTTGATTAATTAAATGATCTCCAACTCCCATGAGTTTCTTATCAATTTTTAATTCTTCTAAGAAATATTAACAAGTCTAAATCTAATTTTTCATTTATTCCAGATTTATTGGGATTCAAGCTTCTCCCAAATAGGAAAGCTATATAAAGGACCAAGCTCCTTCCTTAACACTTTACACCATACTTTTTCTACTATTATCATATAAAATATATGATAAGGATCCTTTCTCCATTGATAAAATATCTTACTCATATTTGCATCAATTTAGTCATGCTTGATTAGTACAGGAAGATAAAAAACATGGCCTTATAGCCAATTTAGTGACTTTATTTCATCATCTTGAAGAAATAACACAAATTTGATTGCTTATGATCTTCATAGATTCATAATTTTAAAGACAGTCATACATCCTAATAGGAATGGCTTGTAGTTAAATGATTTATTTTATGTTATTGCATATTAGCTTTCCATTAACCTATAATCATGATTGTTCTATAGTAAATTTAGATTTTCTTTGAGCCTACTAGGTGTTAGCCTCTTTTAATTACTATAATAAATTTAATATGAACACAGATCGTATTGTGGGATATATTATTCTTAATCTTCGGACTTTAAAATGATTTTTTTGATAAATTTTTGGTAATTATGCTACCCTTGGTAAATATGTTTTAAATGTATTTAATTTAATCTTTCATTTATTGATTATGTATGAATCTTTGTGGGTTTTTGTCTTATGTTTGTTTGTAATGATTCTAGAGAGTATAATGTAATTTAATATGGTAGCATAAAAATATAAGTTTTACCTCATGTTGCATATAGGTTTACAAATTGAATCTATATTTTTTGTATATACATAATTTATTGTAATTTTTAGTGTTTTCATTGATTACTATCTAGTTCTAGTGGCCTACTGCAAACAACCAATCTTATTCTATCACATTTCCTTTTGTGGGATCTCATTTGTTTACAATTTGTTTTAAAGTGGTGGGTTACTTAGACTTTATATCCATGTATTTTTTAGAGATATCCTCCACATAGAACCATGCTTAATTATTCTAATGCCTCAATAACCAATATTATAAGAAAATTGGTTATCAATTTTACATGATAAATAGGGTGAGAGGTTATTTCCCCAATAATCAATCTATTAGACAACACTATATATGGATATTATCTTCCATATTCCTCAAGATATATAGGAAGTGCTTAGAAATTTTTCTAGCCATTTATTTTTCAACCATTTATTTTTATGGTTTATGGGCAAGTGGATAGCCATGATAAGTAACTCTCTACATATCTTAGAGATGGGATAGTGTGACTAAAGTAATGGTAAAGTTTTCCATAGTTAGTGACGTAAAACATTCCTCTGGTTCACTATTTATGAACATGATAAGTATATCATAGAAGCTAGAACAAAAAATCTTGACCTAGTAAATTTTCTGGATTTATTTTGAATTTAAACACAATATTGTTCATATTTTATTGTTTAGTTAGAACTTTGGTTTAGTTTTTGTTTTATATTTTCAATATAGAACACTTTTTTAATAGAATATAGATTTTATGTTTCAATTTCAATCCATGTCCTTTACTTAGTTACAATATATATTATATCATAATTTTTTTCTATAATTTGTATCAAGGAAAAGGAAAATCTCCATTTTTCTAAAACCCTAGATCTAGGTTCAATTGAAAAACTTTAATTTGTCACACTAGTAGTGCAGTGAGAAAGAAATGTATAGTGCATGTTTGGTAGGTGGGAAAAAGGTGTCTATCTTTTGAAGTGGGTGTAATTTAATGATTTTACTAGATTTTGTACCCATAAGGATTACTATCAATGTTTCCACATGAATTAAAAAAGAGTACAAATTTCAATTTTGTATTGTTATATATCTATATAATTGTGATTTTCTCATGGAGACAAAAAATTTAAGAAATATTTTTGGAAACACATTGTCTAAAAATTAGGAAAAAAATTTACCAACGTTTATTTTTTGCATTTACTATGGATACATAAAGGTTAATTCTCATAGGTGTAGATGAATTTTTTTTCAAAAAATAACTAATAGATTATGCTTTTGTTAGGTTGTTATATACATGATTATTTAACAATGGAACAAGATCTCTGTAGCAATAATATTATTTTGAATTGATTCTGGTGACTTGATTGAATCATTTCTTAATGTTTTGTGTCTTTGATTTAATTTTTAGTTACCTCATAGAGATCTATGGTAGTCTCCTTTCACAATTATATTTTATCTAATGCTTGTACAAGATCGTACAACAAGGTCATGACCATACATACATTCTTGACCATTGTGTAGGGTCTTGGCCCACTTTTTTCACATTTTTTCTCTGCATGAGACCATTTTCATCCTTTATTGTTTGGATTATATGTTTTGGGTAATAATTTCCCACCAATATGTTCCTGATTTAAAAGTATTAACTCACACACACACACACACACACACACACACACACACACACACACACACACACACACAATTATAACCGAAGTATTTATCATCTAGAAATCACCAATCTATTTAGCGATTATTGAATTGAGAAAGAAAGGATTACATCTACATCTTACATACTTTTTATGGGAGGAATTAATTCCAAAGTTTTACATGTACACAAAATGGTTTCTATTGTGATGAAGTATCATAACCTTGTATTGATTTTTAGGAAAAAATTCCAACATAAATAAACAATTAGTTGTGTTCACCTTTAAAAAAATTACTATAAGAACTATATTGAGTATAAAATGTAGTGCAAGGATCAGTAATTCTTATATAGGTTTACCTTCAAGGTTAGTATGACTTGATAACTTGCATATTTTTTTGAGATTATTATTGTTTGAGTGTGTTGTGTGATAGCTAGGATTTTTTTTTGGTTTCATGTGTGAATTCTAGGGTTTTATGTAAAGTTCAAGATATCAAAAACTGAAAAACAATGACATAGAGTGACATGGAAAGTTTAATATCCTAGCTACTTCAAGTTCCAAGAACTTGACTTTTTATTAAATCATATCATCCAATCCTAACCTATTATACAGTTCTGACCTAGTATTTTCAAATATCTAGAAAGGGATTGTTGCACATTTAAGACTCTATTCTTTCGCAAATCACTCATCGACACACCCTGAATACTTTTTGAATCATCTACATGCCTCTTTCCATCTCGGTTTTGCTTCAAATTGTATGGGTTTGATTGTTGCATTGATTTCCATAATCTAAAGTGTAAATCTAAGTCTTTTTAGTAGTGTAATATCTTTAATATTATAGAAAATAAAACTTAATTAAATTGACCTCAAATTTAATCAATGGTTAAACATTTTGGTAACCCATTTTTGATCCAACCCTTAACCTAATATACGATCTTATTAGTTCCTTTTGTAGTAGTCATGTTGATCTCAAAACCATATTACTATTTTAGAATCTGTATGCATTGTTTATAGGATTATCCTTTCTTCTTTGTGTGTCCATAGTTTTCTATATATTGTTTAAAATCATAAGGG
Source organism: Taxus chinensis (assembly GCA_019776745.2). Taxonomy (NCBI): domain Eukaryota; kingdom Viridiplantae; phylum Streptophyta; class Pinopsida; order Cupressales; family Taxaceae; genus Taxus; species Taxus chinensis. The sequence goes on along the minus strand of CM034149.1, from coordinate 830,544,536 downwards.
ATCCCTTCTCTGTAACTGGGTCCATACAAATTTTTGTTTTGCAAACTCTAATGATACTTATAGGACTGTTCCCCTTTTCCATAGTTTAGCTTATTGTTATTTTTTTAGCTTGTAAGAATAAATAGTAATTATGAGGTTGGTTGTGTTACAAAGGCTATCCCTGATGATGTTGTCTACCTATTTATGCTACCTCTAGTCATATTACATTTTGTTATCTTGTTACTAGTCAACACTTTTATAGTACTCCTAATAATGATGAATTCATATTAAAATATGATCAAGAAGCTCATCCTATTCTGTTTTACGATATTATACCTCATTTTTGTAATCCACGCCAATATCTTCCTACTACACTACTTTTATACCACCAAAAACTATTTTGAATGTCTTACAAGAGACATTCCCAAAAATTAGCTACACTAGTAATGCTTCTTCTATTGGACCTATTCCACAATCTAAATATCTAGAGAACTCTTTTGAGATGGCTTGCACTAGGAAATGTGATTGTGACTAACCATCTTCCCCCAAACATGGTGTTGTTCCTCTTTGGGTAATAGTTCCCATAAATTCTAGTGGTGATGAGACTATTTCTAGTTTGTAAGAGTAGGATATCCCTTCCATTTGTACATTGGTGGATGGTAGTCCTTAAATTTAAGATAGCAATTCAAAATCAACCCATATTAAATTCCCTATTTAAATGCTTATTTAAGTATATATGACATATTCCATTCCAATTAGCTTTAAAATATATCTCTTATTAGAATCCAATTTTACTATTTTTTGATTTCCATAACATCGAATATTGGAATGTACTATACTCGAAAATCATAGATATTGGAATTTAAAATTATCGATATTAGAATCTAAAATTACAAATATTGGAATCCAAAATTACAAACTTTGGAATTTGAAGATTAATTTTTTTGAATCTGTTATACCTCTTTCCAGAGTCCGATATGCGAGATTACAAAATCTATTAATGAATCTTGGGGAAATCGTTTAATGAATAATGTAAGATTTTAAATATGGTTGTTTTCAATTGTAAAAATCCTTTGGGATTGAAATAAGGTTATTGAATTAATTAAAATGCTATGCATCCTACCAGTTACTAGGATTTAATTATGAATCACAATATGGTTATTTGAAGTTGTAAAATTCATTTTTTTTTGAAATATGGTTATTTGGTTAATTAAGCCACCTAGTGGATTTTGGGATTTATTTACTATTTGAGATATTGTTCTTTTTAGTTATAAAAATACTTTTAATATTAAAATAGGGTGATTTGAATGATTAAAATACCTAGCATTCTAGAGGTCAGTAGGATTTATTTACATTTGAAATATTGTTATTTACTATTACGAAAAGCTTGTTAGATAGAAATATGGTGATTTTAATAATTAAAATTCCTAGCAGCTTAGCATTCGCTAGGATATGAAATACATTATGACATAAAAGAGAAGTGAGACTATTCCAAGTTTCATTTAGAATTTCTAGATTGACCCTTAGGATCTAGAGAAATGCTAAATTTGTTTCGAAGAAACTTACAGAGGCTGAAGATCAAGATGTGGAGAATAAGTTGGTGATGCTTTTGAATTATGAAACATTTAATATTATTAAGAAATTAATTAATTGGCTCAAAATATATTTATGTGAGATACATCTACGTTCATTTAATATTATGAGGAATTTATGAGTAAGTTTATGTATTTTATTTTCTAACACCAACTTCCCTTAGACCATTTTAATTCACTAGATTAGTTGTTGTGAACATTCTATCTATCTCCTAAGATAGTTTGGCAAGGACTATGATACTTGATACTTTAATATTTGGATAGTATTCTTTTGGCACTTCATGACATGATCATCATGGAATCTGTGTGTGTGTGTGTGTGTCGATCGTGATGACTTAGTGATGTAGGGATTTTTATCATTTTTTATTGTTTTTATTAGTCATATATGTGTTTATATGATGATGATGTTTTAACATTTATGTATTTTGATAACTCTCTAGATGTTTAATTTCTATACTAACGAAATTATACTCAAATTTTGTATATGGATTTTAGTTTTGATGATGTTTTTTTATTAAGTTGATATATTGAGTTACAATGTTAATTATTTATGTGGATGTATGATTTTGTAATATTTATTAGATGGATTTAATGTGTGCATTAAGTTTGCAGTGATGAACACGTTCAATTCAAATTAATACACATGGGGACAAAGGGAAAAACACATGAAGGATGCATGGGCCAAAACCCATGGCCACCTTGAGTAACATTGGTTGTGGGTAAGGAAAATTGGTTAATCCTTTTGTAAGTTTTGTGGTTGTTTGATTTATCTTACTTATCCTATGTTATTGGCCCCATTTGAAAATTTACCTTGTGTTTTTATAATTCAAAATTTATTTAATTTCTCCCTCTTCCCATGTCTTGATGTCATATTTTTTATGACACTTCTGGTAGGTAGATATCTTGTTTATAGGACCCTAAACTCAAGAAAAGTATAAATGGTCATATTTTTACTTTGGGAAACGTTTTGGGCAACCTAGAGACCACCTAAATGTTTCCTCGCCACTTTAAATGAGATGATACCCAAAACCCATCAAGCATAGAGTGTTTTTTAATATTTATTTATGATTTTAACCTCTTTGAAGCTCACTTTCCCCTTATCTTTATTGTATATGAGTTTTTTGTTTGAATTAAATTGTTTAAAGATTTATTTATTTTAATATTGATGTGAAATTTTGAGTGATGGATGTAAATTAAAATTTCTTACTTGAATTATCCTTTATGGTCATTTATTTTTATTGTAATATTTTGTGTGCTCTTGATTTGGGGAATAATGGTTGTTTGACTAAAATTTTGGAGGAAATATATTTCCTTGGAGAATGGTATTTACCCTTGGGTGAGGTAGAGTGATTAAACCTAGTTGGAATCCATGTGGATCCAAATCACCTTCTCTCTTTGCAAATTCTAGAAATAAGTTGTATGTTTTGAAAATTGGGTTGGTTACACACACTATATTGGTTATTAGAGTTCTTTGTGCTTGGAGGAGAGCTTGGAGTACTCTAGAATTTGGAGTAAGTGAAGACTTGTGTTGTGGCTCCAAGGTATGGTCTTGACCCTTTTTTGTTGAATTATTGTTGTATTTTTGTAAGTCTTACATTGTTGTATTTCTTGATATATGTGGCATTCTTGACTTGAATGTTTCTTTAGTACTTTTTATTGTTCATCCCTCTTATGGATTTTATTTTCTTGTTACAATGAGTTTTATTTGGGAAGGGTAGTAATCCCTAGGTTGGGTTTTGAAGGGGAGTGTGAATGGTTTTTTTGGGGAGGGAAAAGGAAACTAGGATTATTGTTATGGATCTTGATGTTTATTGGGATTGTTTTTAGGGAGTTCGGGTAGATGGGAATTAGGCATTTTGTGGAGAGAAAAGGGATGGTTAAATGTTGTATAAGGTGTAGTGGAGGAATAAAGAGGGTTATTTTTTATGGAGGTTTGAAGGAGACCAACCTTCATCCCTCCCTATCCTATTTGGCTTGATTTCAAGACATTGTGTTCTTTCTTGTATTTCTGGCATTCGTTTTTGGTTATTTTGGTTCTGGGCATATTGGAGGAATGTCAATTTGTTAGTGTTTCTCAAGGGGTATTAAATATTTTGATGTTCATGTGTTAGGGCTCAGGGGCCAATTGGTAAGTTCTCCCATCCCCCATTCGATACAGTTAGGTGGTGAGAATTTATTGGCTTCCCTTGTGTATTTTTGGATAACCTGTGAAGACCCTCGAGTCCTATTTCTAACTACCTAAACCTTTGTTGATGGTGGCAACTTGCTGGAAGTTGTAATATTGGAAAGTGATATAAATGTGTTACAAATTTGGAAACCTTTATTTTGATATTGTTATCCTGTACAAATACCAAAATTCCATTTTGGTACCCTAAAGAAGTCTGATAACGTTCAAAATGGCCTAAAACTCCCTTTCGAAAATCAATTTTTTTTAGAACTTAGCCATTTTTAGCTTCTTTAGCTCGGCGTAGTTTTCCAGGTGTCAACATTCCAAAAATTGAACCTTTTTTAGCTAGGCACAAGAAATGTTGTGTCGATACCATGAGATGTGTGCCCCTTAGAAAATCCTTTGGTGCCCAAATAACATGTCAACATCCATGAAGTTGTGCCCCTTTGGCGTAGGAAATGACATGTCAACATCATTAAACATGCACCTAGAATATGCGCTAAGGCGCTGAAAGCATCATGTCAACATAGAAAAATGTATGCCTAAGGCGCAGGAAATTTTGTGTTGACATAAGGAATTATGCGCTTAAGGTGCTAAAATTTTTATGTTGATGCTAATTAAATTGTGCCAAGGCGCATTTGTACCCATGTTGACACTTTGAAAAGTGTGCCAAAGAAAGTGGGTGGAATAATTAATGCCAGATTTTCTATAAATAGGCACTCAACACTTGTCATTTTCACGAATTGAAAATTGTTAAAAGTATTCTTCTGCGCCTGTCAACTGTCCTTGTCACCCCCGCGTGCCATTTTTTGAGCTTGTGGACCCCATCGTCATCCTTCGTCCTTTATAAAACTGGGTAAGTGGTTTCTATCGTCCTGGTCATTGTTATGACTTTTGTTTCTTGGTTATTGTTAGGTTTTAGGGTTGTTGTAATCTAAAAGGTTAAATCTAAAAATAAAAAACCTAACAATCCATAACCATCTGGAAACCCCTTTTTCCTCTCCTTCTAGATCTGTAAATTTGGAAGACCCTTGCCTCTGAAAAAAACCTAAAACCACGTTCCCGGCTTATTATCTTGTTACAAACCTCTCTTTACCATTTAAAAAAAACCAAAAAAGAGAGAAGAAATCTAAGAAGTTGTAAGAAATCATGGAAAGCCTCGGCGCACTGTTTTTCCCTATTGCACCTCTCACAGTCGCACCTTGGTGCACTGTCCTTGCTTACACAACCGAAACCCACACCAGTTAAATACACTTAGCATCTTTTGGAAGGGTACAGGCGCACCCTGCACAACATCAACATAAGATGTTGTGTACTCCAAATTTGTGCCAAGTAGTTTTCCTTTGATGCATTGATATTCTTTGCAACATCTTCTGAAATCAGCTTGGGTGCACTTAAAAGCCATGCAACACCATCTTTTGCAGCACCCAGCCAAAGAAAAGTTTCCAAGGCACAGGCGCATGATCCTTGACATCAACATGCCATGTTATTGTGTTGTAAAACTGCGCCCTGTACCTTTCTCCTTAGCGCTAAAACATTTTGTGCAACACTCCTCAAAAGTGTGCCATTTCTAAACTAAGCACAACTTTTCTCTTGTCAACACAGGTGCACCTTTTCCCATGTCAACATCCCCAAAAGTGTGCCCATCCTTTTTAAGCCTCTGCAACATGCTGTGAACTTGCGCCTTGCACCCTAAGCCTTATAATTGCTAATTCTTCTTTCTGAAAGATTTTATTAAGGATAACATGACAGATGATATGTATCTTCTATGTTGGACCTCCTTGATTCTCCTTGCATAACAACAACAGCCATCCTCGAGCTCACAAATGTCTTCATTAAGCAAAAATCCAACCAAGTCTAAAGGAAAAGGAAAGTTGATAGAACAAGAGATGAAGTAAAAATATTAGAAAGTTAGGATGCCTGACTCATATGCAGAGAGTGATCTCGATATCAGAGACTCTGAGCTTGGGAAAATTGATATGGAAGACTTCTGGGCCATAACCAACTAGGCCACTAGTGGCCCCTGGATGAACAAACTTGTGGGTAGTGGATTGCACTTTGCAGCTTGGCTGCCAGTAAGTGCTGCGAACAATGAATTTATCATGTTGGTTACCCGTTGCTACAACAAGGAAACTAGATGTGTCGAGGATAAAGAAGGAAAGATGATCATCGACCTAACTTCTCGTCACTTTGAAATAACCTTGGTAATTCCTCATCATAGATAGTATGTCGCCATAAGTCTAGAAGACTGTAAGAAGGCATGGGATGACAATGAGAACAAATGCATGCAAATGATGAACGAGCTATATCTAAAAAACAAGAAGCTGGTTAGCAGATGGCCTAAGACCATCCACCCCAGTGACTTTAATGAGGAACTAAGTGATACAATCACCTTCCTGAATAAAGTGTTTGGGCTTCCTGATGCCCATTATTTCCATAAATGGATGCTGAGGTACTTAGAGACCATGAGAAAGAATGTACTTGATCAGTGTTTTGGCTAGGGAGAAATCATTAGTGACACCATCTCCCAACAGCTTCAATAGGTCCTCACAACTGGGAAGTTATATATGAATTCCTACGTTGTATACGTTGCAGCATTAGCGAGAGATTTCATAGGCCTAGCTCGGAATGGGGTATGGCCCTAGGACAAAATATATGAATACTACCTAGAGCTCAGGCTCGAGAACAACATCCCCCAGTTCTCAAAAATCAATGACACCTTCTTCTATGAGGTGATCTGCCTGCTGAGGCTGAATATGAGACATGGTCGACTAGCCCAAGTGTGATCAATGTCAAAAAGAAGTTGTGAGAATTTTTCATGTAGTTTCCCACATTCACATATCTCAGGGTGGTGAAATTCAAAGGTGAACTGAAAAGCTACCAAGGTATGCAGGGCCCAAGCTGATTCTCTTGGAGTTGTCAAGACAACTGATCACATACCATGAGAAATGCATGAAGAGAAAGAAGGGAGGAACTATATTCCCCCTTACAGTAGGTTGATACACCCGCACCACACTGGCTAAAGCACAGGAAATGTATGCCAAGCTTGAATTGCTGAATCTAAACCACAACTTCCCAGCTAGGCCTACCTTAAATTTCTGGAGTTTCCTTCCAAAGGAAAAAATTGATCCCATTCATGTTCCTGAGATTGAGGAAATCTACATTGACCTGACACATGAAATAGATATTAGGTAAAAGGATCATCCATTATGGCGTAGCCATCGTTCCAAAAGGATTCCAAGAACCTGATCAAGAAATTGATCAAGTTTACCTTGACATGGATGGGGATGATTGGCCATTCGCAGAGATCGACAGAGCCAAGGCACCAAAGACCATTCAGGAAAGGGTCAAGCCCACGTTGCAGCTCATCAAACATTGGTGCAAACATAATGGTCTCACCTACCTCGGGGTAGATTTTAATACTTCTCCTTTAGGTATAGCACCTCCAAGAATGGCCCAGGTGCTGAAAGGAAAAGGAAAAGATAAAGAGGGAGAACTAAGAAAACAGGAAGAAGCTCCTCAAAGTCCTCCTACTGCTTCTGAGAAGCAAGTGGTTGACCTGGTGTCTCCAGGTAAAGAAGAAGAGACCACCGAAGTCTCAATAGATACATCCACTCAGGATGTTATCTCAGCTACAACCACTGATGCACCCACCATTCCTTCTACTCCTACTCCTCCCCCTGTCATTGAAGCATATATTCCTAATGGATGTTTCTTCTTCTCTCCCTTCGTCCCTTCCATCTCCCACCTCTTCCATCTTATCCTCTCTTGCAGATATGTCACCCAGTGTTCCCTCCATCTCATTATAGATCCCTTCCGCCTCTATGTCATTTTCTTCCCCTGTAGTAACTCCAGGCCCAACAAGCAGCAGTGCATTAGACTCCTTGTTGATGCCACCACCAAGTGTCTCAACGTTCTTCCCTATGGCCTCTTTAGTTGCTTCCCCTTTCACTCCCGTTTCTTCTACCATTCCCTCTACTCCTCCTATAAGTCCAAGATGGATTTCTGACCATCTAGGTCAACTCAAGAGAAAGGTTCCCATCACACCCATGGACTTCTCTGTCATTCCAAAGAAGGGACCCAAGAAGTAAAAAGATATAACTTGCTTCTCTAAGAGTGTTTCAGGAGAGAGAGTCATGGAGATTGCATATCCAAATCCCACCAAAGAAAAGAAAGATCTATCTCCTACAGACTTTACAGTGACCCAAGTCAGGATGGGAACCTCATATGAAAGCCTACAAGGAGAGGCCTTGTCTGCAGTAGATGCCCTCTGCAAGAAACTTCAAGAAGCAAAGGAGGAGAAGAGAATGCTCAAGGAATAGAACAAACATCTTCTCTAAGCATTGCAAAGCATGGGCAACACTCCTCCCATGACTGTCGCCAAACCTATTGAAGTTCTCAGTCAAGATAAGATAAATGAATACGCCAAGATTGGCAAACAAGGCGTTGTAGTATCCTCCTGGATAGAGTGAATCCTCAGAGATAGTGAGGAATCAATCAAGAAATTCATAGGAATCTACCAGGATATAGATCAGGAAAATAAGGAGCTACAAGCAGTAGTAGGATCCCTCTCTGAGGAGTTGGAAAATTCCAGGTTGTAACATGAAACATTTCAAGCAATGGTCAACTACTCCACTGACGACCTATTAAAGGTTGGTGTCATTGATCACCCACGAGCACATAAAAAATCTCTCGTAGCTTTAGATTATCGGGTTGATCAAATGGAGTATATCCTGGAGAGGATAGATAAAATCAAGGATGAATCCTTGGATGCAAAATACAATATGGAGCAGATGGTTACAAAGATGTCTCCAGGGATGTTCAGTGAATCATTCACCTTGAGGGAGGAAGATGATACAATCCAGCTCTTCAAGGCTATCGCAACCCAAGCTTTGGTGCCAAAGGTCACTTTTGACTGAGAATCAATCAATAACCTTCTGGCTTGCCATAATTTGATTGGATTCTTGATTGAGGCATGCGAAGAGTATGCCAGGCTACCTGACAAGCTCAATACTGAAAAAGAAACTTGCGAAGTTATTAGCGACCATTTCAAGGGTCCTAATCATAATCAACTTCAGACAATGATCATCAAGTTTATGGAATACCAAGCTTAGTGTCACATTGCCTCTCCCGATCATAAGCAAGACATTCCGTTTAAGCCAAGAGATGATGAGGAGTAGTTTCTCCTCTTATGTACGCTTCGATCGTTTTTGTAAAAATATCTAAAAAGTATGTTGGCATTTATGATGACATCATCCATGTTGCATCATGGGATGTTGCCATCAAAAAACTTGCTCAAAGTCAACTTTTGAATTTTTAGATATTTTGTAAGTAGTTGGTTTGTTTTTTTCTTCTTTCCTCCTCTTCTTCTATAAATACTGGAATACTTGTTGTATTCCAGGTGGATATTTTTTTTTTATGAAGAAAGAGTGAAGAGAGAAAGACTTTGTGCCTTCTTGTAACAAAAGAGATATTAATATATATGTTCAGACTTTGTGCTCAATATATGTGTTATTTGCATCAGATATTTCTTATGTTAGATCTATGTTTCTATTCTATTGGATTCATTCTTATTATTGTCATATGTTCATCAGTATTTTTTTTTTTATGCAAGTAATTTTGGCTCTGTTTACTACTAACCCAAAGCATAAAACCTCTGACCTTTCTGTCTTGGAATTCATTTCTTTTCTCCCTTCAGATCTATCCTTCCTCTGTTCCTTCCTCCTTACCTTTCTGTTCACATTTAGAACTACCTCTACTGGGATGAGATCCCAAACCCCATGAAGTTAGAATGGTGTAGATTTACATAGATTCCTACTTGATAGAATAGCAATAAACCAGTTTCGCTTTGCTGTCTCAAAGAGAGGCTATGCCCTGCACACTGTTGGCCTATTTCCCCACGACCTATCTAACTGATAGATTTTCAAACCAACATGGTCTTAAATACCTTTACATTTCACGTCCTTTCTCTAATTGGAGCATTACTCTAAGATGTCTATTGGGCCTCTTCTTAAAGCAAAAAAGATGAGGCACCCCTTATTTCTCTACATCCACTGGCATTGTTATTAAATTTTTTTTTTTAGTATCTAGGGATCTACTAGAAAAAAAAACAAATTACTTTTCAACATTTCTATTCCCTTGGATTGTCATAAAATTCTAATTTCCATCCATACGTGCAAAAAAAAAATTGAATCAAATAAGAAATACTTGTATAAATTGATGATTTCTTTTTATTTATGACATGTGAATATGTGCATCCTCCCAATCATCCTTTCCATATGCTTCCTTATAAGCATTTTCTCTTTTGAACTTTATTTTTTTTCATGTTTTGCCTTCACATTATCTATCCAACCCCCCTTCGCCTCCTATTCCACCCTTCTTTGCTCATAAAATTTTCATTCTTGCATATTCAATTACCCTGTTGCATCCCTTTTGGCGTCTCCATTGCACAACCCACATGTGATTGCTAGTTCTTATATACCAAGGTTTCCATCACCCACAAGAAGCCATCCCCATTGATGGTCCTGTTTTTTTTTCCTTTTGAGACTTGTCAAGCACTTTTTAAAAACTAAAATTAAAAAATATAAACAACAAATGATATGAATGTGCATAAACTATACATAGCTCATCAATTATATGTATTATGAAGTTTTTTGACACTGTAACCTTCAAAGATATGAATAAAAGAAATTTTACGAGTAAATACATCCTCCACAGGAAAAGCTAATATTATTACACCAAGAGGTGTTCCTATAGTGGCAGGAAAGGAGTGTAATGGCGTGCATTGATTGAAAAAACTCATTATTTGCCGACTAATATTTGATTGTTAAAATAATGTAGATTTTTAATGTCGACTCAATGTTTAATACGTAAAATTAAATATATGTGATTATATATTTATACAGGCAAATGTAATTTATTTTAATAGTGTGGGATAAATAATAAGTGAATAAGTGTGAAGATATTACACCAAAGAAAATTCATGGTAAGTAACTATTTAAATTTTTATTGGAATATAATTACTGTGGGATGGTAAATAACTATTTAAATTTTTATTAAAAGATAATTAATGTGGGATTCATAATAAATGTGAGAATAAGCGTGAAAATATAAATCCAAAGGAAATTAATGGTAAGTAACTATATTAATTTTTATTGGAAGATAATTAGTGTAAATAACTGCGAAAATATTACTCGGAAGGAAATAAATTTACAATTCGTAAGTATAATAATTTATATGTATTTATAAAATATAAAACAAATACTTAGGTTAGATTTTAGTTTTAGATGTATTTTTATTTTAAGTTAGTTTATTTAGTTTTTACTTTTAGATGTATTTTATAAATAAAACATATAAATTTTTTTGTAATATAGTTTTGTTGTTACTTTTAGATTTATTTTATAAAACATGTAAATAGTTTTTATTTATGTAATTAAAATTTAATAAATATAATTCTATATTTAAAAATTAGCATAGATATCTTAAATGCATCTATCTAAAAGACACCGAGAGATATCAATCTCGAGGTGCCTATCTAATTTATGTGATAATTCCAATATAGGCACCTTGACATTGATATCTTTAAGTGTCTTTTAGATACATGTACTTAAGATATCTGATGCTAGTATGCCATCATTGGTAGAGCTAATATAAATACTCCATTACCAACCTTTCCACCTTTTTATATTTTTATGCGGGTTTAGTTTTGTCTTACAACGTGAATGGTACCTGTTATCCAAAATTCACCCCCAGGGTAAATTTTGATAACATGCATCGGATTGTCAGTCCCGAGCAAGTATATGATTCAAAGCCCAAAATCATGTTTTCTGGGGTCCCCTCGGTTTCCTTCTAACTCTCCTGTCCAAGAGGAAAACCCAGCAAGTTTTAAAAATGTGAAAAAGTTGCAGAAAACAAGCTTGGGCTAGGAAAAATCATGAAAAATGGCTAAGTCCTAGTCCTCACAACAGTCGGGACATGAGGGACATCTGGGCGCGAATCGGCCGAAAGGCCACCAGGCAGTTTTGCAGGGCAAAGGAACATCCAGGACACTGGGACGCGCGGGACGCGAAAAGGCCCACCGGCTGAAAAGTGGAAAAAATCGACTAAGTGTTGTTTTTGCGCAATTGGGACAGTTGGGACAAAGGTATGCGAAAGACGCGGATCGGCCGGTTTGGCGCAAGTCAGTCCATTTTGGACGGTTCGGAGAAATTTGTCCCAGGAAGTCCGGGATAGTTGGGACAAAAGGATTTATTATTTTTAATGAGGGTAGATATATTTAATTAAGAGAAACATATTCGGCTCTAGTCAGTTAATGCTCATTCCCGTCAAATGACAGAAAATGCCTGCCAGACCCAAAATAGCTGCACGCACTTAGAAGGCCATAACTTTTTCATTTCTCAATGAAATCACACAAAATTGGTACCATTGGAATCATGACTCCAATCCCGACACACAGAAATCAAGAAATTCTAGATTTGATGAAAGATTGATCAATATTTTTAGGAAAACGTGGCTGGGTTCATAACAGTGTTTTATTTGGTAGCTGGGAGTGCAATTAAGAGGCATGGTCATCATTCTTTCTCTTCTGCAGCACATGGGACAGTATGGGGAGCCTTTTGCAAGTAATATATAATCATTTCACTCAATTTAATGTCTCTTACAGGTGGTTGAAGGACAGATTTTGGGATTTCCATTTTCCCTTCTCTTTTCCTTCTCATTTTTCTATAAATTGGAGTGCTGGGCTCATTGTAAGAGGAGAGTTTTTTAGATAGCAAAGCTCTGTCAAAATTGCTTTGTGAAGCCAATGTGTTGCAGGCCCTTGTAGTGGACTCCTTGCATGGTGATCCAGGCCCTTATCTTGTAATAGATTGAACTGTGCATATCATGAAGCAATAAAATATCAGTTTGTGGATATATCTTCCCCTGCTGTGTTTTCTTGCATTCTTCTTGCCCCTTTAATATTTCTACAAGAATATTGCGTCTATTTTTATGCTCTTGCAGGGATCCATTATCATTGTGTATGTTTTAAATATTTTTGTGAATGCATTTTGCTAGATTGTGGAGAACTGTCATCACCCCTTCTAGTGTGCACTTTGCTTCTGTATCTCATCGCATTGTAAGACTACTCTCACACCCTCCTTTTCTGGTGTATCACCTCTGTAGTGTAAACTTTCATTTTATGTATTCTCTCTCCCTGGTCCCTTGGAAGACTAGATTAGAACAATTAGTTTGCCATGCATTAGAGTAGATTGTGGCAGGTAGTTTAGGAGCAAGAACCAGCTTTCTCTGGAGGTCTATCTCAAGTAGCAAGTCCCACAACTTGGAGATAGTACCCATGTTATCCAATCACATCGTAGGTTCAAGTATATGTGCTTGTATAAACATAGGGGTGCTGTGATTTGGTGATAACAGTTAGCAATTAAATCCCCTCTGGTTAATGCTTTGGTTGAAATCGAAGAAGATGATACAAATTATGAAGAACCTTTCTCACAAAACGAAGATGATCAAGATGTCAGTGAACCAACGAGTGACTCTACTATCGGTTATATGGAATTTGAAGACGAGGAATCTGATGAAGAACAGGGCACCCAAGGGTATGTGAGCAGACAATCATACGTAGTTTTCACTCGCTTGCAAGGAAAAGAAGAAAAGGTTGCTGCTGAAAAACAAAAGGAAAAGGTTGTGGTAGCTCCACCGCCAACGATCGATAAAAGAGGTAATCCCCTTCCTACTCAAGCTCCGGTTAAACCTTTTGTAAATAAATATTTTCCTTTTGTCTCTCCTCCAAATCAACCTCCCCCCAATTCCATAAAGACTAGTAATCCTCCTCCACAAACGTGAAATGAATGACTCATTCCTTTGTTAGCGCAATCCTTGGTCGCATTTGATATAATTGATCATGCTAAAAATACCAAGATCCAGATGTCTGAAGTTGAATACCTTCAGTCCAACCCATAGCAGCTTGTAAGGTAATCTAAGTATATCCAAAACCATGTTGTCCTCCTTCCTCCCATTTCCCCAAAAGGGACTCTTCCTATGTCTCACGTAAACGTCACCTTGACCTCTGTGTCAGGGTAAATAGAACCTTTTTACCTATCTCTCTTAATCAATGGTCATAAACTAAGTAATTGTATAATTGATTCTGGAGCTTCTGATAATGTTATGCCAGTAAAGGTTGCCCATGCATTGGGCCTCACACTTACTAAACGTTTTGGCAGATGTTACTCCATGGAAACCAAGCAGGTACCATTGACTGGTCATATCAAGGATGCGTAGTTTGCATTTGCGGCATTTCTTGAGAAAAGGGTAAAAATGACTATTCTCGTAGCTGATATTCCAGCATCCTATGGGATATTGCTAGGGAGGACGTTCTATAAAGAAGTTGGTGGGGAAATTCATATGGATTGGTCCAAATCAAGAATTCCTGTCAAAGGAGTGATGCAGACATTGGAACTAAAATCACAAAAGAAATACCTAGTCACCAATTATGATGACCCTAAGGCTCAGATTATTTTCAAATCATCAGGGATGGGGAACTACTTCCTGTCCACCGACTCAAATAAAATGGACGTTCTCATCCAAAAAGAGGATCTCAAAAAAGTGTGGATGCTGCAATTTGATGGCAGTTGTGCAATGAGTGGATGCGGTGTTGGGGCTGTTCTAATATCTCCTGAGGAGAATTTTCCTTTTTCTTTCAAGTTGCAGTTCTTCAATATGAATAATACTACAGAGTATGAATCCTTATTACTTGGCATGCAAACTACAAAATAAAAAGGAATCAAGAATCTAAAAGTGTAAGGTGATGCTGAGCTAGTTTTCAATTAGGTAAAAGGGATATACCAAGTAAAAAATGACCGACTCAGACACTACCGCAATGCAGTATGGGATAGAATCAAAGAGTTTGATGCTTTCTCAATCAAAGTAGTCCCGCGAGCTCAAAATGACATTGCTGATTCATTGGCCATCTCAGCATCTCTCATGCTCCCTCACCCAGGGTTAAAAACAAATACATATACCATTGAGGTGGTTTTTCTCCCAAGTGTGCCAGATAATTCACAGCATTGGCAAGTGTTCAATGATGACAACCAACTTATCACTTTTCTAGAGAAAGATGATAGTTTCAAGGAGCTTCATTTCGATGGATAAACTTCTGCATGTCGTCAGTCTCTCACTGGTCAAGCACACATATCTGAAAAATAAATAGTGATACAACTCAAAGGAAATAAGATTCCAAAAAGGTTTGGTCTCCTTAGAATGATTATTTGATAATCATGACCGTTTTGTTAAGAAAAAGCAACAGGATGATCCTTCCTCTTCTCTGGAAACTGAATCTGTCAATCTAGGTACTGTGGAACATCCTCGTTTTGTGAACATTGAGAAGTGTTGTACACCCAAGGAAAAGTGGAAATTCGTTAAGTTGTTGAAAAAGTACATGGATGTATTAACATGGTATTATGTTGATCTCAAGTATTTCAAGCCAAATGAAATTCAGCATGACATCTCACTCAAGGACGATGTCAAGCCTTTTTGTCAAAAGTAAAGGCACTACAACCCCAAAACCTCAGGTACCATCTAGGCTAAAATTCAAAAGATACTAGATGTGATAATTATTTTTATAATTCGTCACAGTACCTGGGTTGCAAATATTGTGCCCGTACGGAAGAATAATGGTGAGATACGCATATGCGTAGACTTTCATAACTTGAACTAGTCATCCTTAAAGGATAATTATCCACTGCTGATAATGGATCAAGTGCTACAGGCAGTAACTAATTCAGAAATGTTGTCTATGCTTGATGGTTTTTCAGGTTACAATCAAATTCAAGTCACACCTGAAGATCAGTTCAAGAAAACATTCACCACCCCTTAGGGTACCTTTGCCTACAGTAGAATGCCATTCAGTTTAATCAACGCCAGTGTCACCTCCCAACGAGAAATGGAATTTACATTCAAAGGTATGATGGGAAAGGCCATTTTGGTTTACCTAGATTACCTTACCATATTATCCAAGAAATTAAATGATCATTTCGATCATTTGGAACAAGTCTTGATCAGATTCCGTGAGCACGGGATTTCACTAAATCCCAAGAAGTCAGTTTTTGGGGTCATGGAAGGAAAGCTGCTAGGAAATGTCGTTAGCAGAGAGGGAACTAAGATAGATGTCAAAAGATTCAAGGCTATTCAAATCCTTACATTTCCTATAAGCAATATTGGTGTTCACTCTTTCTTCGGAAAGGTAAATTTTCTCAGACGCTTCATCCCTGATTTTACTGAAAAAGACTCATCATATATCTAATATGATGAAAGGATCCTAAACATTCCAATGGAGTGAGGAAGGTAAGGCATAATTTGAAGACATAAATATTTTCATCACTCACGCTCCTGTTCTGGTGTGTCCTAACGTTAGCAAAGACTTTATCATGTATAGTTATGCCTCCGCACATACTGTATTAGCTATCTTGATGCAAAATAAATCCAAGGATATTAAATCCCCGATTGCCTTCATGAGTTCTCCTCTTAAACCTCATGAACTGAAAATGTCACAATTAGAGAAGCATGCCTTCACCATGGTAAAAGTAGTCAAAAGTTTCTTCTACTACATTCTGAATTCTCATACAGTAGTGTTGGTTCTAGACATGGCTGTTAAGTCTATCCTGACTCAACAAGAGTTAGGGAGCTTACGAGGGAATTGGATCGCAAAGGTCCAAGAATATGACATAGACATTAGACCAACCAAGTTGGTAAGGGGTAACCTAGCTTGTGTCAGTTAATGGCTAAAAATAAAGACTCAAAGGTACCTGAGAAGCAAACTGCTCATGTTGATGAAGAAAAAAGTGAACTGGAGAAAGTGGATTCTTTACCCATGGTTCTATTTGTCCCAACCAATGAAAAATGGTATTATAACATCGCATTATTTTTCACCTATGGAGAGTGCCCAACTCACCTAACCATTAAGGAAAAGTGAGTGGTAAAGCTCAGAGCCGCATGATATGTCATATGGGATGATGGATTGTACAAACGTAGAATTGACAACATTTTTCTACTATGTGTTGACAAGCTGCAATAGATAAGATTGTTAAATATTTTTCACAACTTCACCTGTGGTGGTCACTTCTCCTCATCCGTGATAGCACATAAAATCATCTAAGCTAGGTACTATTGGCCGACGCTATTTCAGGATGCAGCTACCTGGGTAGTGAAATGTGAACTTTTCCAATAGTTCGTTGGCAAACCAAAGTTGGTTGCATTCCCCCACATGCCCGTCATCATCGATGAACCATTCAGGAAATGGGGAATTGATTTCATTAGAGAACTCAATCCTCAATCAAGTTTTGGACATAGTTATGTCCTAACAACAATGGATTACTTCACAAAATGTGTGGAGGCCATACCTTTTAAGTATGCCACTTCTGAAGTTGTTTGCAACTTCATCAAGGAAAATATTATTGTGAGATTTGACATTCCACACAAAATCATTGCTAACAACACTTCCAACTTCTTTTCATGAGAAGTAATTTATTTTTTTTATGGATATGGAATAACCTTGGCTCATGCTTATGATTATTATCCTCAGGGAAATGGTCGAGAAGAATCCATCAACAACAACCTAGTGACTATCATACGGAAGCTAGTTGATGAAAATAAATGGTCCTGGCATAAATCATTGTATGATGCTTTGTGGGCAGACCGTATCACTCCAAAGAGATCTCTCGGCATGTCACCTTTTCAAGTGTTGTATGGGACCAATGCTGAAATCCCTATCTCTGCAGAATTTCTTGCTCTGCGCTTGGCTCGAGCAATCGAAGATGAAACTTTGCAGAGTTCTCTAGAAAAGAGGATTATGTACCTGACATAACTTGAAGGAAAGTGAGTGAAAGTGGTCGACAAGATCACTGAACATCATAATCAAGTCAAGAGGTTGTTTAACAAGAAAGCTAGGCAGAGAGATTTCCAAGTAGGGGATCTTGTCCTTCTGTGGGACAAATGAAGAGAACCGAAAGGTATGCACGGAAATTTTGACTCTCTTTGGAGAGGGCCATACAAGATCAAGAAACTCAATGGAGAGAATAGTTTCTATCTCTGATATCTGGATGGAACCGAACTATCGCTTCCCTATAGCGGGAAGCACCTAAAAATTTTCAGGAAGCAGAGCTTGCTCTCTTCTTTGTACAGTTTTCTTTCGTCGTGTGTTTACTTTCATCGTGTATTTGCTTCATGTTTGTTGTGTATTCCCTTCCTTCCCTTTTTGGTCACCCTTGTTTTTGACACTCTGTAACCCAATGGATAGGCACATGAAAATTTGGGATTCTCTACCCTTAAGTTTCACTTAAAGATAGTCCCCAGAAAGAGCCAGTTGTTATCCTGTAAAATTGACAAGGGCAATTTTGCAGGTAACCATACCAAAATTCCATTTTGGTCCCCTAAAGAGGTCTGATAATGTTCAAAATGGCCTAAAAATCCCTTTCAAAAATCAATTTTTTTATCACTTAGCCATTCTTAGCTTCTTTAGAGCTGGCACAATTTTTGAGGTTTCAATTGGGCACAAGAAATGTTGTGTCGACATCATGAAATGTATGCCCCTTAGAAAACCCTTTGGCACAAGAATTGGCATGTCAACATCATTAAACATGCACCAAGTATGTGCGCTAAGGTTTCTAAAATTATCATGTCAACATCGAAAAATGTGTGCTAAAGGCGCTGGAAGAGTGGTGTCGACATCAATGAAGCTGCACTAAGGCACCCTTTTTGTCATGTCGACACTCTCAAAGCTGCGCTAAAGAAAGTTGGTGAAATAATTAATGCCAGGTTTTCTATAAATAGGCGCTCAACACCTTTCATTTTCACGAATTGAAAAATTATGAAAAGTGTTTTCTTTGTGCTTGTTAGCTTTCCTTGTCACTCCCGCATGCCATTTTTCAAGCTTGTGGACCCCAATGTCATCCTTTGTCCTTTATAAAACTAGGTACGTGGATTCTATCATCCTTGTTGTTATTATGGTTTTTGTTTCTTGGTTATTGTTAGGTTTTAGGGTTGTTATAAACCAAAAGATCAAATCTAAAATGAAAAACCTAATAATCCATAACAATCTAGAATCCCCTTTTCTTCTCCTTCCAGATCTGTAAATCTGGAAGGCCCCTGCCTCTAAAAATAACCTAAGGCCTCCTTTTCACTTCTTATTATCTTGTTACAAAACCTCTCTTTACCATTTGAAGAAACCAAGAGAGACAGGAAATCTAAGAAATTGTAAAGAAATCACTAAAAACCTTGGCACACTATTTTTACATGTTGCAACCCTCACACTTATGCCTTGGCACACTGTCCTCACTTGCAACATATCCCTAACCAATGCCTAGTATTAAAACACTTAGCAACTTTGTAAGGGTGCAGATGCATCTTGCACAACATCAACATAAGATGTTGTGAGCTTTAAAACCGTGCCAAGCACTTTTCCCCTTGGTGTGTTGATTTCCTTTGTAGCATATTCTAAAATTACGCTTTGGGCACACTTAATAGCTATGCAACAACATCCTTGTCAGTGCTCAGCTAAACCAAATTTCCTAAGGTGTAGGTGCATGATCCTTGACATCAACATGATATGTTGTATGTTGTAAACTTGTGCCCTGTGCTTTACCCTTTGCGGCCGCCTTCTGTCATGCAACACTCCTTAAAAGTGCACCCTTTATAACCTTGGCGAAAATTTTATCCTGTCAACACTGGTGCACCTTTTTACATGTTGACATATCAAAAAGTGTGCATAGCCTTTTTAAGCATATAAAACATGTTGTGAACTTGCGCCTTGCGCCCTAGGCCTTATAGTTTCTCATTCTTCTTTCTGCAAGATTTAATTATAAATAACATGACGGTTGACATGGCTTTTCTGTGTTGGACCTCCTTGATTCTCCTTGCAGAAAAACAATAGCCATCCTTGAGCTCACACATGTCTTCATCAAGCAAAAATCCCAACAAGTCTAAAGGTAAAGATAAGCTAACAGAACAAGAGATGAAGTACAAATATCAGAAATTTAGGATGCCTGACTCATATGGAGAGAGTGATCTCGACATCAGAGACTCCGAGCTTGGGCATATTGATATGGACGAATTCTGGGAAAGAACCAACAAGGCAACTAGTGGCCCATGGATGAACAAACTAGTGGGCAGTGGATTGCACTTTGTAGCTGGGCTACGGGTAAGTGTTGTAAACAACGAGTTCATCATGTTAGTTTCTTGTTTTTAAAACAAGGACACTAGATGTGTCGAAGATAAGGAGGGAAAGGTGATCATTGACCTCATAGCTCATCACTTTGAAATAACCCTGGGCATTCCTCATCACATGAAATATGTCGCCATAAGTCTAGAAGACTGTAAGAATGCATGGGATGAAAATGATGGCAAATGCATGAAAATGATGAACAAGCTATATCTAAAAAACAAGAATCCAGTTAGCAAATGGCCTCAAACCATCCACCGCAGTGAGTTCAAAAAGGAATTGAGCAATACAATCACCTTCCTAAACAAAGTATATGGGCTTCCTGATGCCCATTATTTCCAAAAATGGATGCTGAGGTACTTAGAGACCATGAGAAATAATACACCTGATCAACGTTTTGGCTGGGGGGAAATCATCAGCGACACCATCTCTCAACAGCTCTAACAAGTCCTAACAACTGGGAAGTTCTACATAAAATCTTATGTTGTATACGCTGCAGCATCAGTGAGGGATTTCACGAGTTTAGCTCGAAATGAGGTATGGACCCAAGTCAAAGTATATGAATTCTACCCAGAGTTGAAGCTCGAGGCAAGCATCTCTCAGTTCTCAAAAATCAACGATGCCTTCTTCCATGAGGTGATTTGCATATTGAGGCCGAATATGAGACATGGTTGGACCAACCCGAACGTGATTGCTACCATGAAGAAATGGGGAGAATTGTTCACACAGTTCCCCACGTTCACATATCTCAGAGCAGTGAATTTTGAGGGTGAACCAAAAAATCTACCAAGGTATGCAGGGCCAAAGTTGATTCTCTTGGAGTTTTCAAGATAACTGATCACATACCATGAGAATTTCATGAAGAGAAAGAAATGAGGAACTCCATTGCCCCTTACACTTGGCCAATACACTTGTACCACACTATCCAAAACACTAGAAATGTATACCAAGCTTGAATTTTTGAATCTAAAGCAAAAATTCCCTACCAGGCCTACCTTCGGCTGCCAGAGTTACCTCACAAGGGCCAAAATTGATCCCATCCATGTTCCTCAAATCAAGGACATCTGGAATGACCTTACACATGAAATAGATATCACTTGAAAGGATCACTTCCAGATGGCTCTAGAAGAGATCATCCATTATGGCGTAGCCATCGTTCCAAAAGGATTCCAAGACCTGATCAAGAAATTGATCAAGTTTACCTTAACATGGATGAGGATGATTGGCTGTTCACAGAGATCGACAGAGCCAAGGAACCGAAGACCATTTAGGAAAGGGTCAAACCCATGTTGTAGCGCACCAAAAATTGGTGCAAATAGAATTTTCTCACCTACCTTGGGGTATATTTCACTACTTCCCCTTCAGGTAGAGCACATCCAAGAATGGCCCAGGTGCTGAAAGGAAAAGGAAAAGACAATGAGGGACAACTAAGTAAGCAAGAAGAAGTTCCTCAAAGCCCTCCTACTTCTGAGAAACAAGTGGTCGACCTAGTGTCTCCAGGTAAAGTAGAAGAGACCACCAAAGTTGCAACAGATACATCCACCCAGGATGTTATCCCAACTACAACCATTGAGGTACCCACCATTCCTTCTTCTGATCCTTCTCCTCCTCCTGTCATTGAAGCATCTATTCCAATGGATGTTTCTTATTCTCTCCCTTTCTCCCTTCCATCTCCCACATTTTCCATATTCTCCTCTCTTGCGGATCTTTCACCCAATGTTACTTCCATCCAATTACATACCCCTTCCACCTCCATGTCCTTTTCTTCCCCTGTAGTAAATCCAGGCCCCACAAGTAGGAGCACTTTGAACTCCTTGTCGATGCCACCACTAAGTGTCTCAACGTTCTTCCCTACGGCCTCTTTAGTTGCTTCCCCTTTCACTCTCATTTCTTATTCCATTCCCTCTACTCCTTCTCCCATAAGTCCAAGCTAGATTTCTGACCATCTAGGTCAACTCAAGAGAAAGGTTCCCATCGCACCCATGGAATTCTCTGTCATTTCGAAGAAGGGACCCAAGAAGCAGAAAGTGATAACTTTATTTTCTAAGAGCACTTCGGGGGAGAGAGTCATGAAGATTGCATATCCAGATCCCACCAAAGAAAAGAAAGATCTATCTCCTACATATTTCATAGTGAATCAAGTCATGATGGGAACCTCATCTGAAAGCCTACAAGGAGAGGCCTTATCTGTTATAGATGCTCTCTGTAAAAAGCTTCAGGAAGAAAAAGAGGAGAAGAGAATACTCAAGGAGCAAAACAAAAATTTCCTCCACACATTACAGGGAATGGGTAACGCTCCACCTGTAACTACCTCCAAACGTATTGAAGTTCTCAATCAAGACAATATAAATTAGTATTCCAAGATCAGCGAACAAGGTGTGGCAGTGTCCTCCTAGATAGAGGAAATCCTCAGAGATAGTGAGGAAATGATCATGAAATTCATAGGGCTTTACTAGGATATAGATCAGTCGAATAAGGAGCTACAAGCAGTAATAGGTTCCCTCTCCGACAAGTTAGACAATACTAGGTTACAACATGAAACATTCCAAGCAATGGTCAACTACTTAGCTGACGACCTATTGAAGGTCGGCATCATCAATCACCTATGGGCACAAAATAAGGCTCTCGTTGAATTAAATTGCCGAGTCGATCAAATGGAATATATCCTGGAGAGGATAGATAAAATCAAGGATAAAGCCCTGGATGTAAAGTATAATATGGAGAAAAGGGTTACAAAGATGTCTCCAAGTATGCTCAGTGAATCATTTACCTTGAGGGAGGTAGACGATACAATCCAACTCTTCAAGGCTATTGCAACCAAAGGTTTGGTGCCAGAGGTCACTTTCGACCGAGAGTCTATCAATAACCTTCTAGCTTGCCATGATTTCATTGGATTCTTGATCGATGTGTGCGAGGAATACACCGGGTTACTAGACAAGCTTAAGAATGAAAAAGAAACTTGCGAAGTCATTGACAACCATTTCAAGGGTCCATATCATAATCAACTTCAGACAATGATCAACAAGTTTATGAAATATCGATCTCAGTGTCACATCGCCTCTCATGATCAGAAGCAAGACACTTCATTTAAACAAAGAGATGATGAGGAGTAGTTTCTCCTCTTATTTACGCTTTGATCATTTTTGTAAAAATATTTAAAAAGTATGTTGGCATTTACGATGACATCATCCATGTTGCATCATGGGATGTTGCCATCCAAAACTTGCCCAAAGTCAAATTTTGACTTTTTATATATTTTGTAAATATTTTGTAGATATTTTGTAAAGTGGTTGGTTTGTTTTTTTCTTCTTTCCTCTTCTCCTTCTATAAATACTAGAATACTAGTTGTATTCCAGGTGGAAATTTTTGTATGAAAAAGAAGTGAAGAGAGAAAGACTTTGTACTTTTTTGTAACAGAAGAAATATTAATACATATGCTCAGACATTGTGCTCAATATATGTGTTATTTGCATCAGATCTTTTTTAAGTTAGATCTATGTTTTTATTCTATTGGATTTGTTCCTATTATTGTCATATGTTCATCAGTATTGCTTTATTTTTTTATGTAAGTAAGTTTGGCTATTTTTACTACCAGCCTAAAGCATAAACCTTCTGACATTTCCATCTTGGAATTCGTTTCTTTTCTTCCTTCAGATTTACCCTCCTCCATTCCTTCCCTCCTACATTTTTGTTCACAGTTGGAGCTACCTCTACTGGGATGAGATCCCAAACCCCTTGAAGTTACAATAGTGTAGATTTGCACAGATTCCTGCTTGATATAATAACAATAAACCAATTTCGCTTTGTTGTCTCAAAGAGGGGCTATGCCCTGCACACTGTTGGCCTGTTTCCCCACGACTTGTCTAACCAATAGATTTTCAAATCAACAGATATAAATCTATGTAAATAAGGGGTTTTCAAATTCAATAAGTCTTGCACCCTCAATTTCTATTTTTAGTCAGTTTTCATAGTTCCTGACTTTGGAGATTGTACAAAGGTTTAAAAATTATTGTCTCTTTTTCTTCAAGACTTCATATTTTTTATATGGATCTAGTGCCAAATTACTAAAAATATAAGTGTGCCTCCTAAGTGTTGGATTGAGCTGACATTTTTTTTGATGGTTTAGATTTTTCAATGTGATTCTATGCTCCAAAATTTTAGTTGTTTCCAACCACCGGAACTTCAAGGATATGAAAAGGTAATTTTTTTTCTAAATTTTTCCTTTCGATGGTATAAAAATGTAGGGAATCAATGTAAATTATGTTTTTTCATATTCAATACATTCTAGAATGCAATATATATGCAAAATTTCATTAAAAATGGAGCAAGGATCAAGGAGATATGATCATAAATGTGATTTCAATGGAGGGTTTCTATAAATATTAGCAGCATAACAACATACCTCAAGAAATGGAGGGAAATATAATATGAAAAATAAATTTAAAATTCATAACTTTTGTCTTTATACTCACCTCTCCTCACTAACAAAGTGAACTCACACCTTAACTCATCTTTGACTCTTCTTACGTAACCCGGGTTAAGTGATATGAGAGAGTGGGGTTAAAAATTTCCAAATGGATCTTAGATGTCTCTATGTCCCTTACCATATTTAGTAAGGAAAAAAGAGATGTCAAGGGTGTCAAAATATTACATGGGTCTTATCAACTTGAAATGGGGGGCAATGGAATGTAAGTTATGAAGTTGAGAAAGAATTTCTAAAGAGAAAGTTGAAGGTCTTAAGTGAAAAAACTTGATCTCCTCTTGTGGTGGAAAATTCTAGTGTCCCCCATGTCCCCTTAGAAAAGGTACAAAGGAAATCATGGGTGTGAAATTTTTCATGGGTTCTGGTAATCATGAGGAGGGGGCTAGGTTTGAGAGTTGAGTGGAAAACATGTCCTAACACATGAAGATGTGATTTAAGTGATGAAAGAATTCTCTTCCATATAGTGGAACATTATAATGTCCTACATGTCCCCTTATCAAAGTGAAAAAGTGACACAAAACCCTACAAATATTTCTTATCTTACGTCCATCAAGATGAAGGGGCCAAGCTAAGTTGTGAGTGAAAAACTAATTTCTAAGACCTCAAGTGACAATTTAAGTGACGCAAACTCGAGACATGAATATTTCACCATGGTGTAAAATATTTATGTCCCAATGTCCCCTTTGACTTTGGAAAATGGGAAAATAGAATTCATGACATCATGGGTCTCCAAGTGTGCATTTTCCACTTTTGGAAGCTTTCCTTCACCAAACATTTCCCGAAATAGCCATCTGAGTCCATTTTCTCACCACCATAGCTATAAATATACTTATAAATAAGAATATTATATGATTTTCAGTGTAAAACACAAATTAAATACATTTACACATATTTTACGACCTGTTTATTCCTTTGGAAATGTGGCCCTAAGTAGTTCCCAAAAGGTGAAACTGCCGAAGAGAAATTTGCATTTTTATCAGACAAAATATATGGAATGTAGAGGGTTTATTTTTATCCATTGTTTGATGTGAATCATATCTAAATTCTCCTTAGAACTCCCAGAATGCTTAGTTGAATTTGAAATAGGATCGAAGGACTTCATCTACACTGTCGGGCCAACATCTAAAATTTTTCTCCTTCAATATATTGAAACATTCTGCACTATGAATTATACATTTGTACATTTTTTATGAGAATATGATTTATTTCCAAATCATCTTGAGGATCATGTTACATCCGGAACATGACAACTAGCTTATTTACTACTTTAATTACCTTATACCATGTTACAACTTGCCTGATATTACATAACTTATTCCTAAAGCTATATTTTCTTGCAAAAAATTCCTAAAATACCTCAGATGATTACATTTATCTTCCACACACTTCTTATATTATTTATATTTTTCTTTTACATTCTTGTAGGGTGTTCATTAGGCACAAAAAATGTATTAAATAGCCATTTTGGAGACTCTAGTAGTACTTATCTTCTATTATATCAAGATACCTTCACAAATCAACTTGAATAACATCCCCTACACATTTAAAAATCTTTAAAAACATATTAACACATTCCTCATGGCCATTATGAGGGTAGAAAAAGGACTGAGATGGCCAAAGGATAGGTTTCCATTGACCAGGAGATGGATTTTCAAATGTGGCTTAGGTTGTTGTGTTAGAAATTTTGCATTTTTCATGCTAAAAATGTATCTTGAAAACAAGAGTGTTTGTTAAGTGTTTTTTATTTTCCCCTAAAAAATAGAGGCCTACAAGGTGTGTTTTTCCTTCTTCCCCCACTATAGTGGATTGTGCATCTCCCTAAGCAATAAATTATGTGTTTTGTGTCTATTCTCTACTCTATCCCATGTTTTAATTGCAATCTTTTCCTATTTGTTTCAAAAAAATTATTGTGCATGTTTTAGCTCGTTACATGGTTTTAATTATGTTTTGTTCCATGAGAATGGAATTTTTAATGTTGATCTAGACCATGACACTCATGTATACCCTCTCCTGCTTCATTTTTCTCCCATTCTCCCTCATTTGAGAGTGTATTTCCCATTTGTTGGTGTTATCACCTCTCCTTATTTTTGGATTTCCTATTTCATAAAACTTTCTCTTCTCCTTGTCCTTTAGATTAATAAATTAGGATTACTTATTTGTATTTCAAGTTCTAGGAGTAGTTTTAGCATTATGAATAGGTAGAAGAAGTTGTCCTTCTTTGGAGTTTGATTTCTCTTTTAAAACCCTCACATTGTAGAGATCATCACATGTTTCCTCAAAGTCGTGTGTTTTCTATGAAATAGGGTGGGGTGAAAATTTTAACTACAACAATTACCCATCATCCATGTTAGTTATTACATCTAATATGAGTGGATTTGATTTAGTTTTTTTAATCCTCACTAGCTCTCTGCACTTAATTCTTGGGCATGGTTATTACATCATCTCCTTCCCTCAAAAATAAGACAAAGATCAAGTTATTACATACATGTGGCATGGATCTATTTCACAAAATTTGTAGTATGCTCATCCATGCTTTCATTATCGCTCACATCATGTCAGTCAAAAAAAAATTGTGAGTTATAACTATTTCTAAAAGTATATAGTAAATTTTCTTAGTATATTTGGTTATAGTGGGTCTAGGTTGATGTTTTGTTAAAAAAAAATTAACAATCATTTCCTTATTTGAATGTAAAATAATCACTTGTTTATAAATGTGTCGAGTCTTATTCTGTCAACTATAGAGTTGATCATATAAATGTTAAGTTACCTAGTGGCATCAATGTTTAATAATCATAAAGTCAACATATAATATCGATTCCATGACATGTATGTTAAATATATGAGTAAGTTTTCATCCTTGTTATGTCAATAGTCATTCAATGTAATTTTTTTTGTAAAAAACATTACGTCAATTGTCTTAAGTCAATAATATGAAAGTGTCATTTAGGTGAATATGAGGAAAATGGTAACATCATTTTGTTGTTAATATTTTCATAGATGAATTAACTCATACTCAAACATTTGATGGAAAGTATTTCCACACATGGCAAGTTCAAACATAGTTATTTCTAATCAATAAAAACCTATGGGATATTGTTGATGGTAAATAAAAGAAACCAACACATGTAGCTGAAGCAATAAAATGGGAGAGAAAAGATCAAAAAGTTACAATGATTCTTAGATTGGGGATATCTAATTCTTATTTGCATTACATAGACTTGTCAAATCATCTCAGATAATTTGGGAGACACTAAACAAATTGTTTGGTTAATAAGCTGGAAGCACAATGATAGATTTAAATAAAAGGTTGTTTGATGTCAAGATGGAAGAAGAAGACAACATGGTGGAGCACATTATTAATTTTTGATCCATCTAAAATCAATTAGCTGGAATTAAAATGGATGTATTTATTGATGATGCAAAAGTTGTTTTACTTAATAGCATGGAAGCTAGTTATTCCAATATGGTTTTTACATTGAGTAAAATTAATCTTGGTTTAGAATATTTGATTTCTTCTTTGATAGAGAAAGAAAAAAGAAAAAAGAAAAATGAACCAAAAGAAATTACATCATATGGAAAAAAAGATAAAACATATGCTAAAAGGAGATACAAATCTTATTTTAAGTAAGGATTAGATTCTAAAAGTAAATAAAAGAGACTTATTTGTTACTATTGCAGATAGTATGATTAATTATTAATGAATTTCAAAAGAAGAGCACAATATTTGCTTGATGGTAAATTACAAGAAAATGTCATGGCCGCTGATGAAGAAGAATAAAAATATGGACATCTAGAAAATATAAGATAGGAAGACTACTTATACTAGGTATCCAACCACGAGAGGATGGAGGAACAAGAGGTTGTTGGTCAATCAATGACATCTCGTTAGTTTTCAATGGCAGGGCTGCAATTATAGTATGGTGACTTATTTTTCATTTTTTTAGTGTGGTATAAAAAATAAGAATATTGGTCCATTTCTGTTTACTTGTATCTTTGACTAATCCTTATATAATCCTCTAATATAAACATATAGTGGAAAGATAATATCACATTGAAATGCATTATCATGATACTTGAAGAGGTTGAACAATTATATGTGTTCCTGTTCATACCTAGGTTTTTGGTAATCCTTTGTAAAACCATTAAAGGTTATATAGACGGTTCTTGTATGTGTTGCCACACTAGTTGGGTGAAATGTGTTCCCTATAGTATATGGTGAATAAGAATTTGATATTTTCCTTCTTCTACCTTTAGTTCAAGTGTCTGCTAAGATCACGAGTGAGAACAAGTGAGCAAGCTACATAAGAAGTGTGATATTTTTCTCCCATATTCACAATAAGGGGTTAATGTTAGGAAAGTATAATTTCCTATAATATTAGTGTGATGATTAATTTTGTATGCTAGTAATTTGTTATAAAAAATTATTTAATATTTTTACATAAAAAATATTAAGTATGTATTCAGAACTACCTATTTATAATAGATTGTTGTTTGCATAATATATTGGTTTGTAGGAGATAACAAAACTATATATTTATAATAATGGTAATATGATTATATGGAGGATTATTGTTGTGTTTAATTCATTGAAATTACTTATACCTGGCATGATTAGAGTGGAAGGGCCACCATCTCCTTTTTTCTAGGAAAGAGAGCACATACATTGATTTTTCTAACCCATCAGTGAGAATCCCTGAATAATGGGGGACATAAGTATCTTTCTCTTAAGATATGATATTTTTATCCTTTGGGGATGAATGAAAACTAGAGAAGCCATTATATAATTATGTAAAAACCCTGTTCACTTGTTCTGCTTCAATTTACCTCAGTAAAAATCCATTTATCAATGCATAAGGAATGGATTGCAACCTAAAATTCCATCTGTTATATTTATTTAAACCAAAAGGATATTCATTTCTTGATAAGAAGTTGTCCATATTGTTTTTCCAACTATTTCCGTTACACAAACATGATTCTTATTTCCCTCCTCTTCTTCCATGACATAAGAATCTTATTTATCATTTCTACCATCCAAAACAAACTATTGGCATAATCCCCTACCTCTAACTAGATTTGTGGTCTTTACAGTCACGTCATATTCTATAATTGTTTGTAACCCATCCATCTCTCTTATCACTAATTTCAACTTCCATTATGAAATCTCTAAAAATGGGATGTTAGAATAATAATTTGATGTGGTTGGATGTGAGCATACATTTGAACATTTTGAGATATCTCATGATGAAAATTACTTACTTTTCCAAGTGTTTGTATATCGTCTCATAATATTTCAATTTATAATTGAAGAAAGCCACTAATTGTTATAGGCATTCATTATTTTTTTGAATCAACACAACAAGAATACTACCTTCCTCTCCATAGGAATGGAGAATGAATTCTTTTATATACTTTGGGTTAATGATGGTTTGTTCTTGAGAAATTTATTCTTTGATATTAACAGAACTATAATTTCCTTCCTTAGTCAATTGGAAATCAACATATTTCTTGAGCATCAAGGTGATGTTTTTTACCAATCCTACAAAATTAGGAATGAATTTCTTTATGAAATAAATATTTCCAACGAAATATTGTAATGCCTTCTTCTGAGATGGTAATGAACGTGAGAGATTCATAAAGATCCCCTCTAGGTCTATACTATAACCTTCTTTTAAGACCATGTGACCAAATAGTTTTCTTTTAGGGATATCAAGTATGCATTTTTTTGTGTTGAGGGACACCCAAAAATATCTAGACCTTCCAAACACTTTTAAAATATGTTTCATGTGATCTTCACCTACTCTTGAGAAATCTATGATATCAACTGAGTAAATTGGGATAAGCTTTTTTATATGTCCTTTGAATGTAATATATATATCCCTTTAAAAGGAAAAACCAATATTTTTCAACCCAAATGGAATTTTCCCATAGGAATATTTCCCATACTTGGTTTTGAAATTTATCTTATAATGATCTTCTTATTTGATGCTTATTCAATTAAAACCAGAATACCCATTCAAAATTAAAACCTGTCCTCCTGAGTCATTCTTCACAAAATTTGGTCAATGAAGGGAAGAGGATAATGATTCTTGAGAGAGGTTTTAGTGCCCACTTCCCTTCGACACCTTTTTTCATTAATTATGATATTGTCGACTATACTTATGGACACTACTGTAGCTTTCGAGTTCGTATGACGTTAGACGTTAGAGAACATGGACTGTGGTTGATTTGA
This sequence comes from Taxus chinensis, assembly GCA_019776745.2. Lineage (NCBI taxonomy): Eukaryota > Viridiplantae > Streptophyta > Pinopsida > Cupressales > Taxaceae > Taxus > Taxus chinensis. The sequence continues at coordinate 830,513,879 of CM034149.1, read as the reverse complement.
TTCATATATGATGCATGTGGATTATTAGACACATTTTAAATTGATGTTGATATAATGTTTGGCATGGTTATATATATATATCTGTGTTTCTTGAACATGTGATATGTTGTCATATTGAGTAAACCTAGAAAATTGAACTAATTTTATGATCATAGGGTTATTGATGAAATTGTAAATGATGTCGTTACTTGCTTAATGATGTTTGCATATATATATATATATATATATATATATATATATATATCTAACCTTGGAGATTATTGTATAATTATTTTGGATTATTTGATGTGGCCACAAGGTCGAAGGAGGTATTTTTTTTTTGCAGGTAAACATGTCACAACAAACATCAGGGGATTTGAGACCAACCACATTGAAATCTTAAATGAATTCAATAAGGGCCAGCATGGCAACGTGTATTTGTTATGTGTGTGTGTTTGAATTTATGTTAGGGTTCCCTATGGGAGGGAATCACCTTGGAATGTGACCAAGGGGTTATGTGTAGTCTATTATTTAGTTCCTTTATTTTAATTTAGTATGTGGATTTTAGTGATGCATTTTCCCCCTTTATTATTTATTTTATTTGTGTCTAGATTAGTGACTAATCATGTTAAATAAATTAAAATGGGTCAAAAGAATACATTTATTAGAGCTGATAGCTCTTGGATTATGTGTTGTCAGTAATGTGTAAGTAATTTTGAGTGTGAAAGACTCAACCTTCCTTTCGAAATTTGGATCTATCCTTAGGGGCTGATTTTGGAGGCTTGTAGGACAAGTTAAACTTCTCCCACACCTCGTAAGTTGATACACCAACCCTACCTATGAGTTGGGGAGTCAAAAGTAGGTGTTATTATGTATTTTGGGAAGGCAAGATGTAAATTTTTTTTTGCACCTTCATTCATGAAATTAATTTTGGTCCTTCGGGTGTGGACTTGGATTGTGTGTGTAAGTAAAATGTCATTCATTCACCCACCTTTTTAATTTTTCTTTGGATTTTGAAGTTTAATTGTAAGGTGGAGTGGAGGATGAGTGATGTAGCATCCTACACGAAGCCACCTCATCCTCCTCCCTCCCTTTCCTATTTATTCGAATTCTTTTGTTGTTTTGGGGGATTACTAGAGGGGGTTACTTTATTTGGTGACTTCATTTTTGGTTACTTATTTTTGTTTTGAGCTCTTGTAATTTGGAAGAGACTTAGAGATTTTTTTCAATGCTTGTGGATTGTTGGAGATTTTGGAATATTTGGATTGGAAAAAGCTTGATGCTGAACCATTGGAGCAAACTTTACCATGGAGAGGTAGGAGCTTTACTCTTTATAATGTTCTTCTTTTATTCATGCATATGTGAATGCTTGAATATTTTGGTATGTTTTTAGTTGGTTGGGTAGATTACCTAGGTATGGTGTATGAAAATACTATGGGGATATCTTGTGGGGAGGCATAAGATTTTTGGGGGAGGTATTTTGGGATTGGGTTCCACCTTGTAAAATAAATAGCTTACACTTATTTACTCATTATGGGGTGCCATAAGAGTGTGGGGAGGAATAAGAGAATGGGAGGTATAAGGGGTACTTGGGGGAGGCATAAGGGCAAGTAGGGGTTTTGAAATTTATATCATTTCAAAACCCCTACTTGCCCTTATGCCTCCCCCATGTACCCCTTATACCTCCCATTCTCTTATGCCTCCCCACACTCTTATGGCACCCCATAACGAGTAAATAAGTGCAAGTTATTTATTTTAAAGGTGGAACCCGATCCCAAAATCCCTCCATAATAACACATATACCTCCCTCAAAACTCTTTTATATATATATATATATATATATATTGGGGAGTTTATTTTAAGGTGGACACCTATTTCCCTATTGGGAGGTATAAGCAACTTCTCCCATAGGTCTTGCTCCTTTGGCTTGCAAATGATGAAGCCTGAGTATTGGTTGTTGTTCTTCCTGCAGTTGTAAACTATATATATATATATATATATATATATATATCATTTCAAAACCCGTACTTGCCCTTATGTCTCCCCGAAGTACCCCTTATACCTCCCCACACTCTTATGGCACCCCATAACGAGTTAAGAAGTGCAAGCTATTTATTTTACAAGGTGGAACCCAATCCCAAAATCCCTCCACAATAACACTTATACCTCCCCCAAAACTCATATATATATATATATATATATATATATATATATATATATGTATGTATGTATGTATATATCTACATATATACATATATACATATATATAAATATATATGTGTGTGTGTGTGTGTGTGTGTGTGTGTGTGTCTATATATATATATATTGGCGGGTTTATTTTAAGGTGGACACCCATTTCTCCATTGGGAGGTATAAGCAACTTCCCCCATAGGTCTTTCTCCTTTGGCTTGTGCATGATGAAGCCTGAGTATTGGTTGTTGTTCTTCATGCGGTTGTAAACTGCAGTATGTATTTTGATTGTGTGCTATTTGTGTAAAATATTTTTATGTTGTGGAAGCCAATTTATTTCCATGAGTTAAAAGAAATTTCTTATTGCTTTTTGGTTAGGGCTTGGGGGCCAATGATGAGGATGAGTTCTACTCTTCATTCGAATTCTTGGTTAGATGGAGAGTGTTACTTCTCCTTCTATTTTTTGTTATGATCAAAAGATAAATGGTGGATCTTTTTGTTTCTATTATGGAGCTAAGAATGAAGACAGATTTTGAAGTTTCTCCTTAGGTTCCTTATTGTGAAATTTCCCACTTCTAGTGGATGGGATTTTAAAATTATTGGTGGTGTAAAGTTGCTCTGTTTTGGAAAGGGAACCTACATTTGAATGTGAGAGATGTATATTTTGTAAGTTGTATTTGATGAACGATAAAGGATGACAAGAACCTTGCATATCATAAATCAATAAATTGTAAAAGATAACACAACACAAGAGATATGGGGGGCCAAGATGACCTAATATCAATATATGTAGAATAATACCCTTAAGGTAGGGAAACACCATACAATGCCTCCTTAAGGAAGGAGTGACTCCACAATATCCCAAGATGGGAATCCACTTCGAGGGGAACACCTCCAATATACCTCTACCAAGTAGAAGAATCAACTCATACATACATGACCTCCTCATTAATGATACTCACATCCTTTAAATAGGATGGGTAACACCTAATCCTAATGTAGGCTGACCCATTACCCAATATAATGAATCCCTATGTGATCCCATATAACTAACTAAGGGGATGTGTGCCACATGTCGGCATCTCCATCAACCCATATACATTATAATATTATATCCCATGTGAAACCATACATGTAACTAAGGGGATGTTTGCCACATGTCGGTATCTCCATCAACCCATGTACATTATAATATTATATCCCAACGTACATAGCATTTCATCCCTCTTTGACATTGTTTCAATCCCCGAAACATAAGAAAAAGCCATATAATGAGTTTGCTTTAAATTATTACACACTTATCACCAAGCTCAATCATCCAACCACCCATATGAAATCCTAGTGGGGTGATGTTGCTCCAAACATGATTCCATATTCCATTGTGCTTGTCTGATTCCATCCTAGTCTTTATGTGTTCCTTCTTGGCATCCATGCATATCCATAATGATTATTCCTGTGATTCCATGTCATACAATTATTGTTCCATTGATTCCATGCATAACAATAATTATTACTCCTCCAATTCCCTATATATCCATATATATTGCTGATCTCATGTGTCCAAACATGTCTCCATGATATTTTCCTCTCATGATGATATGGGTGTCTATATGGTGCAACCTTAGTATGTGCAACCTTATCAATCTTTTCCTCTACTTTCTTTTCCTCTTCAAACTTGTTTGTTATTTATTTTTTCTCTTGAGTAGAGAAATTATTTTTTTATTTTTCATCATCCTCTCCTTCTGATTCATCCTTATTGCCTTCTGTACCATCTTAAAATTCATCTTCATGATCAAATTTTACATTATTTTTTTCCTTGCTAAGTGTGATATCTTGCAATGTAATTTTCTTTCGCTTGTACCATAATTTCATGAATTTATTTTGCACATTAATATTAATTGTTCCTAATGTCTCTAACCAAGGATATACAAGAACAATATCCATACCATCCATATCTAAAGCATAAAAATCTGAATGTAAAACATATTTATCCATAGAAAGCTTTAAATCTTCAAAAACTTGAATTTTCTTACCATCAATTCGAGATTCCTTGATATGCTTTGTTTGCACATGTAGATTGTGAGATACATCCATATTGATGAAGTTATATTGGCTGCTAGAGTTTATGGAAACAATTACCTTTTTTTATTTGAATGCACCCTTCAAACCGAAATATTGAAGCTTCCTTCCTTGGAGATGCACTATCCTATGTAGTAGCTTCATCATCAACATCCTCTTCTTCTGATGTTGCTTCTACTTCTACTTCTTCTTTTTCTAATTCTACTTCTTTTTCTTTTTCTTCTTCTGCTTCATCTTCTTCTTCTTTTGTTTCCCATCTATCCATGAAAACTTGTTCCAGTTCCTCCAAAGACCAATTAGACTTTTCCTTTTTTAACTCAAGAACACCAAATCTGTGAAGGGCCACTAATCCACAACTTGAATAACCAAATATCTTATGGTTTAGATAATTTAACCCTAAATTTGTTCCACCATTCTCTTGCATCAATCCTGCCATCTCCAAAAAAATCTACCGTCCCCATGATCCACAAAACTAGGGTTTTAGGAATAGACCCTTTTGATCAAAAATTTTACTAACCCTTTTGGCTAAAGGTTGGCAAAAAAACCAGAAATCACAGAACACAAAACTCAATTTAATGTTTGAGAGGTTTCCAAAAATGTAAGAAATTTAGGAAAATTCCTCAAATTCCACCCTATGGAGCAAAATAGTGAAAAACAATAAAAATGAAATAACTCTGACAAAATAGATCCAAGTTTTTTAAAATTTCAGTCGTATCACCTTTGAATATATTACCATCAACCCAAAAAAAATATTTTCTAATTCATCATTATTCAGAAGATATAGATGAAAACCATAAAATTAGGGTTTCAACCCTAAAACAGACACAACTTTTACAAAAACGATCCAAAAAAGTATGGGTAGATTTAAGAGAACTGGGAAAATCACTTGAACTATGGGGGATCCACTCCCCAGAAGTAGGGGTTATCTGAAAAAATTGTATAGTTGATATCTAGATATAGATGAATCACCAACATTAGGGTTTCCTCCCACAAATTTAAGGTCAGATCACTGCATCTGATACCACTTGGAGGTATAAGAACCTTCCCCCATAGGTCATTTCTCCTTTGGCTTGTGCATGATAAAGCACAGAAGTATTGGTTTTTGTTCTTTCAATGATTCTCTAATACTGCAATATGTGTTTGAATAATACCCTTCTAGGTAGGGCAACACCATATAATGTCGTTATGAAAGCCAGTTTGTTACCATGAGTTGAAATACATTTATTATTGCTTTGTTGTTGGGGCTCGGGGGCCAATGAGGACCAAGGATAGAATCTCCTCTTCATTGGAATGACTTGGTTGGGAGGAGAGTGTTACCTCTCCTCCTTTTTTTAGGATGTGATAACAAGATATATGGTGGATCTTCTTGTTGCTCAATCTAATTAGAGGATGAAGAGCAAATTTTATAGTTTCTCCTTGGGTTGTGCTTATTGTGAAATTTCCCACTTCAAGTGGATGGCATTGTAACATTATTTGTGGTGGAACCCAGTTGCTTTGTTGTTGAAATGGAACCTACATTTGAATGTGAGAGATGTACATTATGTAAGTTGTATTTGATGAATGAAAAAGGAAGTTGTAAAAGAATTATTGGAGTTCAATAGAAGTTGTTTTAATTACCACAAATGGTATGGTTTTCATTTGAAATTTGTGTTTGAAATATATTGTTAAATTTCTGTTTGAAAAAAAAACATATGAAGAAATATTACATTCTCGGTTTCATTCGAAATGCATGTTTTGAAAGTAGAACTATATTTTGGGTTTTCACGCATGGATTGAAGTAAATTTAAGAATTGTAAAATTGGAATGGAATGAACTTAAATATATAAAGTATGATAACGAAAAGTACATTAATTTGGGCTTAAGTATTTTTTTCCATTTGGATTCTTTGTAAAGCCTGCAAATAAATATTAGAAAATATACAGAGTACTCTGCAACTTGAAATACAAAATGAAACCTTGGAATGAACTAAGGATGATTAAAGCACATCATAAAACAACTACATTTCCCTAGTAATTTATTCTAGAACTCCCGTAATCGGGAAAAAGGAAAAATAATGCAATTTCACAGAAAAGAAAATAAATTCATATTGAAATCTCAACAGTAATCCATTAATCCTTGCAATCCATTAGAAATATTTCAAGTACATTTCTCCACGCCTGTTTGGGGTGTTGAAGGAGAAAGAATAGTGAATTAGACCAATATATTGCAGTTGAAAAAGTTTCAGTTCATATTTTATGGTAGGAAAGACGTTTTCTTAAAATTCACCCATCTAAGTTTGATGAAAATGAATTTTGAAGTTCCCATGCAAAGTGGAGTTCCATCCCTTTCCAAAAATTCCTCATTTTCCCAAATCCGAGCTTCTAGTTGAAAGTTATGGCCTTCTGAAGTTTTTTACTTCGGTTGGTTTCAAAAAAAAAACTAATTGTTAAAAAAGGAGGAAATTTTTGCAAATCGGATCCACAGGCCCAGAAAATTACTTAGGGTACTTTTTGCAAGAATGAAAAAAGTCACAAGTTCCTCCATGGCCCCGCAGCCCCGCAATCCTTCACTTTTGAAAAAAAAAAATACTTTGGCAGGTTCACAGGCCCGCACCTTCAAACTCTACCTTTTTGAAAAAGGGCGAAAAATCTTAAGTCTCCCCGCCGGCCCGTCTTTGGGAAAAATTTCCTCCCCAGGTCCGCCTGCATGTAACTTAAGAAATATGAAGAGTTAGGAGGAATTATTTATATCATTGGAAAGGGGAAGAAATTTCCTATCTAATAGAAATGTTTTCTAGAAACCTTAAGTGCATTAAATATGTGAAAAATTAGGTTAAAGTGAAATATGAGTCTGAGAGTGGGTAAGTGGGAAATTACCCCTTTTTAACTTACATGAGTAACTCTAGAGCATGGGTTGACCTTTTTGAAGGGTCACGCTAGGGGATAAGAGAATTTTTTTTTTAACCCATGTAAATAGGACCTTGGTTATTGTTTAGACCTAGTAAAATTAAATACCTTGGGTATTTAATTTTTTGGCCCCTTTGACCCTCTAAAATTAATTAAGGAACATTTAAATATAGTGTTAATTTAATTATTTATTAAATTAACACCTAAGAGAAATTTAACTATATTGGCATTAATTACACTCATTAATTTTGTGATGTGGATTTAATATTTGTTATAACAGGAAAAATTTATTTATTAATTATAATTGACTTTGAATCTTTGTTGTGACAATTGTTGCTTAAGGCTGGTAGTGGTCACGCTTTTCAAAGGAAAAAATAAATTATTCCATAATTTTTCTATCTAAACCTAGGTTGTTCTTGGGTCTCAAGGGGTCATTTTAGTGGGAGTTACAACTTGGTATCAGAGCCATGGGTTCAAATCTTGGGATTGTTGGGCACACTAGAAAACTTGAGACATGAATATTAAACTTAACACACTTTTAAATCTAGGAAAAAACCTTGTTTTAAAATTGTTTATTTTAGTAAACATGGAAAACTGAATAAAACCTAGAATAAGGAACTAACTCTCACCTTGGTCTATGTAAGGAGGCGTGGAAAAGATTGAGGGGTTCCTTTCACATAGATCTAGAATTACCACCTCTAGATCATACTGTAGTAGCCATCCTACTTCATATTTTACAGACAATTTAGGATGTTAATGTTGCTTTTCGCAGAATGGTCTCGTAGGAGGATGGTTAGCTAGACATGATAGGGAGCCATCCATTGAGGCTCATGCATCTCCTTGACACAATGAGGATCATAGAGGAGAGAAATCCCTCATGTGAGTTCAGGCAGAGTAGAGTCCCTGTAGAGGGGACAAGGAGACCAAATTTATAGAAACAGGGACAGGTCTTAGATCCCTAGGATTAGAGATGAGCATGCAAAGAGGCCTAGGGGTTGCCAAAGTATAGTTGACCCGACCATATCAGTGAGATCCTGAAGCTACGTCCATCTCACTATTCTAGGGATACATGTGGATTTTAAGAAGTGGCCTAGTTAGTGAGCTTGAGTGGGTGCTTCAAGCTCTGCCCTTGTACTAGCAAACAAAAATCATTGTTTGCAATCCATCTTTTGAAAGATGGAGTAGGTTTTTAGTGGAGGACCAAGGAGCAAAATCTGCATGTTGATTCAAAGATGGTTACCTAGGAGCTCTTTGAGGAGAGTTTCAGGAGTAGGTACTTATCTTGGAGGTTCATTCAGCAAAAGAGCTAGATGAGTTTCATGTCCCTTGACAAGACTTATTTGATAATAGCTAAGTATGAGAGTTTATTTATGCATCATTATCCAGTATGTCGACTACATGCAGGTTGAACAAGTACAGATTCACAGGTTCATTCTGGGGCTTAAACATAGATGTGGGTGGTTGCGGTGCATTTCCATTATCCACAGACATTAGTTGAGATCATTGAGAAGGCTTATATAAATAGGAGACTCAGGGAAAGACATAGATAGGCCAGAGATAAAGTACAGAGCTACATCCAACAAATGTAGGACAATAGATTGAGGGGGTCAGATCCTCCTACTCGTGATGGACAAGGTTCATCACAGTCATCTTTTTAGACCATAGTAATACCAGCAGTAGTAGTCACCCACCGTATATACCTCCATAAAGATTTGATGCACAAAGGGATCGAGAGTATGGGGCCTCCTCCTAGGAGTCCCATTATGAACACAAGGTACACCGAGAGATTAGTCAGTAGGATCTCTTAGACAGAGACCTCAGCAAGTCCATAACCAAATCATTAGGATCCACATCAACATAGACCTCCAGAGTACTCAGCTGGACCTGCTACTCATGGGAGAGGATCGGGCAGTTATTTTGGTTTTGATGTTTTTCTAGAAATTTTTTGATATACTGTCTACATAAACCCTAGTAACAAGGGTAAGGTGTAGATTTGATAGCCTAGTGTTGATGACATGGGACATGTAGTCATTGGATCTATGCAGTGTTAAGAGCTGCCATAGACTGAGCACTAGAGTACCATGAATAAGATGACTGCTAACATTGGTGGTGTTCCTACCTCCATTTTATTTGATTCTGGTTCTTCTGATTCTTTTATTAAACCATCTTTGGTAGAAAAATGTACAAGACTAGTGGCAGTTAGGCAAGGTCTTAGTTAGGACATCGAGATGGCTTCTAGAGAAAAGATCTCTATAGATTCCTTATTTAAGGAGTGTGTAGTGGATTTGGGACCCTTCACCACTCCCTCGCATCTTCGTATCCTTCTGTTGGGTTCGTATAGAGTCATCTTGGGCATGGACTAGTTATCTGCACACAAATCTAGAGTTGGATTATTTCCATAAGATTATATCATGTATAAATGATCTAGGAGTTGAGTCAGTGATAGTAGGGGTTAGGAGACCTGTTTCCATTTACACCATGGGTCTGCCATGCTGCTTAAGCTGTGTGTGCGATGGGGTTATCTGATGTATGTTGTCATAGTTAGTGACAGATCAGAGGATGAGTCTAGTGGACCATCACTTGATGACCATCCCATCTTGAGAGAGTTTTATGATGTCTTTCCAGGGGAGCTATCGGGGTTACCACCCCCATGTGAGATAGATTTTCACATAGATCTGGTTCCAGGAATAGATCCTATCTCACAAGCACATTATCGGATGAACACCCCTAAGCTCTATGAGCTCAAGTTGTAGCTATAGAGGCCTTTTGGAGAAAGGCCTAATCCATCCTAATATAACCCCTTCGGGTGCACCAGTGATATTTGTAAATAAAAAGGATGGATCTTTGCAGTTGTGTATTGATTACCGCCAGCTGAAAAAAGTAACGGTCAAGAATCATTACCCCCTTCCACGCATTGATGATTTAACATTTTATCACATGAAGGGGGCCACAGTTTTCTCCAAGATAGACTTTAAATCAGGTTATCATCAGTTGAGGATTACGGAGGAAGACATTCATAAGACCGCCTTCCATATGAGATATGGCCACTATGAGTTCACAGTGGTGCCTTTTGGTTTGACGAATGCCCCAGCACTAGTTTATGAGCTTGATGAATGGGGTGTTTAGGACCTTCTTGGATTACTTCATGCTCATCTTCCTTGATGAAATTCTGATTTAGTCACATACGCATGAGGAGCATGAGGGGCACCTTCGCCAGGTCCTTCAGAGTCTTCATGAGCAAAAACTTTACAAGAACCTGGAGTAGTGTGAGTTCTTTCAGATAGATGTGAGGTATTTAGGTCACATCATTTCTAGGGAAGGTATTGTAGTCGATCCTTCCAATATTCAATCTATTATGGATTGGCTAGCATCCACTAGTGTGACAAAGGTGCATAGATTTCATGGGTTTAGTAGGTTATTATAGGAGATTCGTTCAATACTTCTATCGGGTTTACACACCCAATCACTTCCCTTCAACTGAAAGCAAAGAAGTTGGTTTTCTCAGACAGATGTGAGAAGGACTTCAAGACACTGAAGAAATTCCTCAAGACAGTGCGTGTTCTTACAGTGCTAGATCCGTAGGGTGATTTTTTCATATGCACAGATAATTGTTTGGCAAGAGTTGGAGGTGTGTTGATGTAGGAGTGTAGAGTAGTTAATTTTGAGTCTCACAAACTCAATAATTATGAGCTCAATTATCCGAATTATGATCTTGAGCTTACACTATTTGTGCATGCCTTCGTTGGATAGAGACATTTCCTTCGTGGCCAAATATTTACACTCAAGACTGATCACTTGAGTCTTCACCACCTGTTCACGCAACCCAATCTAAACGCTTATCAGCAGCGTTGGATGGAATTGATTTGTGAGTATGATATGGAGATAGAGCAGGTGAAGGGGAAGGAGAATGTGGTTGCAGATGCTCTCAGCAGATGGAGACATGTGGTTATGGCCACCTTAGTGAGCACAGATTTGCGAAGTACGATCCTACAACAACCTCCTCATGACAGTTTTTGGAATACACTGCAACTAGAGAAGAGATAGAATCTCAGAGACCCTTGGAATGGATGTTTGATGGGTTTTCATTGGATTTAGATGGCCTTTTCAGGCACAGATACTAGATTTATATTCCCATGGACGGAATCTTGAGGTAGGAAATCTTGATTGAGGCACATCGTGCACCCTATTCAGCCCATTTAGAGATTAAGAAGATGCACACAACCTTGAGATAGTTGTATCATTGGAGGGGACTTCGCTGAGACATGGCTCAATTTGTGTCATGATGTTTGGAGTGCCAAAAAGTGAAAGCTGAGCATCAGCATCCAGCTAGCCTTCTCTTTCCACATGTGATACCAGAATGGAAATGGGACACCATTTTCATGGACTTCATTGTTGGGCTACTGATGTCAAGATACCACCACAACGCCATCATGGTCATGGTGGATAAATTGATGAAAGTGGATCATTTTTATCCGATGAAGACCACCTATATAGCTAGTGTAGTGGCACAGGTGTCTCTAGATGAGATTTTCAGATTGCATGGGATTCTGTAGAAGATAATTTGTGACTACAATCCTCTGTATACTTCCCACTTTTGGACTACCATTCAGCATGCCCTCAGGACGATGATCAATTTCAGCACGGCGTAACACCCTAAGATAGATGGACATGTAGACACCTGTAGTTTTATCAAAGCACTATTATTCTTAATATTGCACTAACTATTCTTCCCCTTGTAAATTTACGACACTTCGTTAGTTCGATCTATCTAACTCCCCTCTTACGACACTCTATTGGTCATATTTCCTCTTATAGACTAATTAAATAGGTTATAATAACCTCTTCTTGGCTAATATTATCTTCTTTACCACCTTTATTAGCTCTCTGGAGTATCAATCCACTTTGTTGGATCGATTAAGTCTTTAAGAAGCCCTTCAGAAACCTATATTCTCTCTAAGTAAGATTAATTACCCTCTAAACATGGTCAACTAGTCTTAACCATGGTCAATCTCTTCTGAACATAGTCAAATCACACTTCAACTTGCTAATAGTGCTTTTCGGACTTTAGAATTTGTCCAACATGCACTCAAATCTCTCAATTTCCCAAATGGAAAAATATAAATAGGGGTAGAACCCCTCCCTCATTTTCTAAGAATTCTCTATTCTTCCTAGCATAGATTATAGTATTTTGTTTAGGCTTTAGATTGTATTTCATTTTCTTCCATTGAGGTAGTAGTATTTCCTTTTGTATTTTATAACACAAATATGGAGTAAAAGGGAAGATCCATTGGCCTTGAAGCCATTAATGAGGAGATCTCTTTCTCTTAAAACACAAACTGAATGCTTAGATCCTCTTAGGTTCATTATTTCAAGCTTTCAAAGAATAGAGGTTAGTTTCATTTGCTTAGTTTGCTTGTTTACTTTAAGTTAATGTATGCAAAAAAGAAACCCTTGCTCATTTCTTATCAGATGGTCCATTAATCAGCTTGTTCCAAGCATTTTGGGGTTTCTTTAGAGATTATTACCCCAATTCCATGGATTTTACAGCTTTTCATTGAACACATTTGGCACACGCGGTGGGACACTTATGTCCATCCTCCATTAATGGAGATCTTTTGAGTTTTTCAAAGTTCATTTTCAAGTTTTTGGGTCAAATCACTTATTATTTCCTCTTTTTTTTTTCTAAATCTAGAGAAATGACCTTCATTTGTATGAATTTCATGGGTTTGATATAGAAATAGGACACTTTTACTAAACAACTAACCTTTTTGCATTTGAAAATTTGAAAATCCATGAGTGTTGCAGGTTTTTCACAGGGTGCACGTAGGTGTTCAGGAGGGGTGGGTACACGTCAAAACCCCAGCATCCCCATTAGAGAAAGAGTGTACCTTCCTGACACTATTCATCATTTGCAATTTTTGTCTCTATAGGGATGTGCACGCGTCTACTTAAGCTAGGCCACGTATCCACCTCTCCGGCCGCATATGCGTAAATAGCTTGATTGTGTAAAATTTGAAATTGTCTATTTTATGCTTAGGTGCATACACATTCAAACCTAAGTGTCCATGTTAAGTTGTAAGAATTTTTGTCCAGCTGGGCACTTCTATGTTTTAATATATTGGATTTTACTAAATTTTTTCTGTAGGCATATCTATTGAGTTTGGCGCGTACCCGTCGGTTGGGGAGCATTGGTGTCGGTTTTGGGAGCGCAGGTGTCTTTGTAAAGATTAAATTATTTTATATAATCAACAAAATCTTTATTTCTAATATTTGTTGTAGATTGCTTGGACTAAGAAGTTAAAAACATAGTTTTTCTTTGGTCTTTCGGTTTGCATAGTTAAGTGTTTTCGGTTCTTATCTTAAAACTAAGTTTGTAAAAGTGTGTATGCTCTCTCCTCATGCCTTCAAAAGTGATCTTAGAGATCAGAAACAATTATACAACACTTGTATTAATTGTTCAAAAATTCCTTTTTTAATAAAGAATAAAGTAAAATTTCATGTGATTTAATAGGCTTTTTCACATTGTGTATGCTCTTCCTTCACGCCTATCGGTGATCTTAGGAATCAAAAGAAAAGTGTAAAGTTCTCTTTTTTTGACATCAATCTACAAACTGGAAAATTACTAAAACTTCTTGTCTACAGGACCCAACTCTTGTAGAAGAAAGACATTAAAAAAAACACAAAAACTTCTAATACACATGTTATATGTAGGTTGCCAAATGGTGTGCTACTTAAAACCACATTTAAATTAAAAAGATTAAAAAACACACCATATACAAAACATTGTATTGTAGGTTTCGAAAAAGGATTTGTCCATACAATGTTACAATATGGCGACCCTATGTAGAGCAAACGTGGATGCACTAGTTTCCCTTTGTGCTCAAAGGGGGTAAAGTAAAGCCAAGATACTCCCAAGATAGGCAAGGGACTATTTTGGTAAATCATGCTCGCTTAAGATAGATTTGTAACACCTAGTTGAGAGAAATTATTAAGGAGGCCATTCTATCTTGGAGCCCACTTTACTAGTCCATTGTTTTGTCAAGCCATTAAGAAGTGACAACTCACTTGGATTCTGAAACTTGTTTGTCGAACAATGCAAAGAACTCTTGTGAGTTTGATCTAAGTGTCTTTCATCACGAAACTAAACTATGTCCCACTTTCGCTTAGTTTTATTCTTGTCTTCAGACAAGGTGAAACTCTTCCCAAGTGGTGCTTGGTTTGTTTTCATCTTTTTTTTATCTATGCCCTTGCATTTGCACTGCTCATTTTTCAGGGTGAGAAAGGTGCATACCTCACGCATTTTTATCAAAGATAATGCTTGCCACTTTTTTTTCCATTTACGCCTATCCATGTTTTTGATTCGGTTGTTAAATGTCTAGAGTGTGTAGGTATGCTTTTCATATCTTTGATAAAGGTACTTACATCTTGATTTCAAGTTCATATTCACCACTATGGGTTCGGTTCGTCTTTTCGTCTCTTCTTGAGTTGTTTTGTTCGTATCCTAGATGCACAATATTGGTACTTACACCATGTTCTCATTTTTATGAGAAAATGGTATAAGTCCCTTTATTACACGGTTACACTGCTCACATAACTAAAAACTCCCTATTATACTTATCACTTGGTATCAGTTTCGACATCATCAAAATCTTCTTGACAAGTATCAATAATGCCTTATATATTGTGATAAGGTTGTCATGGTACTAACACCTTGCTTGCTCGGTCAATGTATCATGGTGACATTATTACACTATATATAGTCATGAATTCCATTTTTCTAAAGGTTTGGATTTCATCAGCATTCAATCTAGTCTTAAATATACCTTTCTTGGATCCATACATAGACTATACCTTTAAATCGACTTAGGTACAAAGACCGATCTCGCCTACTAAGGAGAAAATCATTCAGAAAGATTTACAAATACTAAAAAATACACTCACTATATTACAAGAGGAAAATCTAGGCCATAATAGAAAATATTCATATGAATAACTATGCCCTTACCCCTTTGATAAGGACATGTTACAACAACCTTTTCCAAAACACTTTACCGTTCCTAATTTTGATAAGTATAAATGCAAAATTGATCCTCGTGATCATATAAAATACTTTTTCATGGCTTTCCAAGAGGTCGCATATAACGATAATTTATTAATACAACCTTTTCCTCAAAGCCTAGGAGCCATGGGATTGGAATGGTTCTATAACATACCCAAGGGCTCTATTACAACGTGGCCCGCATTAGCAGAAAGATTTGTATGGCATTACTCCTATAATATGGAAAGCGACATCACAATGAACGATTTATGAAATACAAAGAAAAAACCCAATGAGACGTTTACAGGGTTTTTACGATGATGGCATGGGTTAGCCATTTGTTTTCCTTGTGCATTACTAGAAAAAAGGTTAGTGAGCATATTTGTTCCTAACTTAAACCCTGAAATATCCTTTCACTTACACATACATTGTGGCTCTAACTTCAAAGAAGTCATAGAGAAAGGAAGTAAAATTTAGAAATCCCTCATTTCAAAAGGAACGCTTAAGTCTATAGTTAAAAAAAAAAACATGAAACCAAATCCATAGACAAACCTAAATTCCTCAATAAGAATAAGCACGTTGTTGGTGATGGCATTACAGATTATAAAAGAGTCCAAGCCATACAGACAGGCCCACTTCTAAATATTTCATGAGGACCTCATCTTAAAGTGCCTACAAAATGTACATTTACATCTTCAATGGATTCCTTATCTACCATCCTAAAACAATTAGATGATGCCAAAATTGTGGAATATCCAACTACAATGGTACCATACCTAGAGGATGCTCCAAAATTGGGTTGGTTCAAAGATCATGAATATTGAAACTTCCACAGTGTTAAAGGACATGTTATCCATATTTCTTCCCCATGCCAAATATTAGATCAACCACGATCCTGCATAAGAGGAAACAATGTCAAAAGGTAGACAAAAAAGGCTTCAAAATTGGGTAAGTATAAAGGTGTAAGTGGAGAATGCTAAGTGTCAGTATGGTGCCAATTCAAGGGGTGAGTAGAGAAAAGGTTTCTAAATGAGCCCTAAACTGTTGTGTGTCCTAGGGGAAAGAGGACCATGAGGGAAAAAGTTGGTTCTTTTTCCCTTGTTATCTCAAAAGGGGTAGAAGTTGCAAAATGGGTTGCAACTCTACCCAAGGAAAAAGTCAACATTTGGGCCCGAGTCAAAGCCAAGTGGAGAATCGAAGGAAAGGGTAAAAGATAAATTATAGACCCGTAGGCCTGATTTTTGTTCCAATCTAGCTATCACATGTCCCATATCAAAAGGGGACCCATTTTTCAAGATGTTTTCCCGCCCTACTGTACGGACCTGATACAAACTTCAAAGGGGCTTATCTTTTGACTTAGGGCTTGAGATATTGTAAATCTGATGTTGTTGGAAAGATCTCGGCCTTACCTATGCCATGGAGGTCTGAAAATTTAATTTTGAGGAGGTTAGGTAAATGAAAATGGAGGAAACATCTTCGGGCCTTTAATGCAGGATCCATCTATCTCAACAACCAGACCGGATTCGATCTATTTCTATTGTTTCCTCTTCTTTCAAGGTGCTAAATCAAAGAATCATGCGCTAAAGATGGATTTGGGGCACATTTTATCAGAAGCATTAATAGCAGTGGTTGAGCTTCAACTCAATTTTCATGCTTCCCTCTCTCTTTCTTCTCTCTAATCAAATCTATTTATACAGGGGCAGGATTCATTGTAAAGGGTTGTTCATTCTTCTTCCTTGCCCCCCTCTCTATTTCTTCTCTAGGGTCAAATGTGGAGTTTAAGCCTCCTCCCTTGGCTTTGTAATGGAATTTTCTTATCCCTTTTTCATTAATGGTGTACTGTGTGAACACTTGGAGCAATAAAATATGTTTTTGTGATGCGTTTTGTCCATCCTTGTCTCATTTTGTTTTCTCTTCTCGCCTCTCACCATTGCAGGGTATACGATACATATCTCTAATGTCCATTGCAAGTTCTAGGAGATGTTTTTAAGGGTTTGAAATGGTGTTCTATGTGAAATTTATCCTTGGTCTATGATGCATCTGTCCATCCTCTCCATTTCTCACCTCTCCCAATTTCAGGTAGTTGGGTTTGTGATCACCAGTTCCCTTTTCTCGGTGCTATCACCTCTGCAGTGTAGGATTTTTTTATTTTCATGCTCTCTCTCTCTCTCTCTCTCTCTCTCTCCTCTCCTTGGTCCCTTGCAGTTGTTAGATTAGGAGTAGATAGTAAAATTTCCTTCCTTAGAAGTAGTTTAGTGATAGGGTTAGGAATAGGAACTAGCCTTCTCTAGAGGATCATTCCCATTTGCAAGTCCCACAGCTTGGGAAATGATCCAATGTTATGAAAATCACACTGAATGACCGTACCTTAGAAAAGTAGATCCATAACTCATTTATGGGTGTTGTTATTTCACACTAATATGACACAAAATAGATAGGTGTTTGAGACTGCGCCATTATATACAAGATATCATCATGGAATGAAATATTGATGTAGATTCTCCCCCTGAGTCTGGTAAAAGTTCAAATGAAAAAATGAGTATTTACAAGGAAATTTTCCTTGACCATGTAGATAGAAAGAAAAGGAAACCAAATCATGTGAAAACCTCCAACGACTATAGAACTACTACCTATATTTACCCTACAAATGATAGTTCTTATGATTCCCTCATTGGATGTATTAGCTCATCTAATGAACAGATCAACAACATTCAGATTTTAGAAAAGAGCGGTAGAGACAAGACGTTCCCACTTAGTCGTACGACATCCTGTACCTATCCCTTAGGAAGGTTAGTATAATTTAATAGATCAGTTAGAGAAAAAACATGTTAGGATATCTATTCTCGATCTCCTCAAAATCTCTAATGCCCATAATAATATACTATACAAAACATTGTAAAATTTAGGGGTTTCAATAGATGTAGATCCCACAAAACTTCAAGCCATGATTGCGTGCCTAGACTCTAATGATCATATCACTTTTGATCATACTACAATCCTGCATAATAACCCAGAACATAACTTACCCTTGTATCTCAAAGTGGCAGTTACCCATCACAAAATCAAGAGAGTACTTGTGGACAGTGGATCTGGTCTAAATATTTACACTTTAAAGCTAGTTAAGCAGCTAGGTTGGTCATAAACAAATCTGGGAGATAATACTATCACAATCATAGCTTATGATAATGAAGAAAGAGAATCAACGAGTACTGTAGTGGTCCCATGGAAGTAGGCCCAGCATGTCATGACATGACATTCCATGTTCTTGATTTGGACCTTCCATACAACATGCTCTTGGGACACCCATGGATCCATGCCATGTAATTTGTTCCATCGACTTTCTATCAGTGCATCAAGTTATGTCATGAAGGTCAGGTGGTTACCATTCTAGGTGACCCGGAACCATTCACACATTGTAGGGCATTGCACACTTTTTCTTGTGTAGCTTATGAGTGTCCATATGTGGATGTAGTCGTCCCCCTACAAATAGAAGATATGAAAAAATGAATAGATTTAGAATCCCTCATGCATTACAATCAATACTTTCCTTCATTGGTTAACCAATTCTATTCATGGGAGGAAACGTCGGAAAAATATGGCCCAAGTAAGCCATTAACTCTTGAACAAGCTTTGCTAATATCAGACTTATCAGTATCCCCCAAGACAAGGGGTAAGCCTTATTTTCATTTCAAGAGCACTCGTGAGAAATGTCCTAAACCCTTGGAAAAAATTTTCCATAGTGGTCTCCTATATGAGGAGAAAATGTTAGAGGATCCTACCAGTAGGGTGCCAGAAGGCACCATGGCTTCATGCCATCAATCACTTGAGTACATCAAGGGTCACCGTATGATGTTTGTCATGTGCTATAACAGTTTTGGATGTGTCATTAATGTAAATGGCTGGTTAAAGCCTATTCCCATCCCCCATTTTAAGTATGATAAACATGGCCTCGGGATAAGGCCTCATAATTCTCTATCCTCTGAGAGAGATGTTAACTCTTATGAACTTGAGTACGTTTCATCTCATTCCGATAGTGACACAGATTCCCAATGTAGCCTTTACAAGGATCTTGCTTCCATGAACCTATTCCGATATTCAATGGTCCTTACCTTATCTGAATCCATCCCCTTAGACAAATGTCAAGTAGCCCTCATATATCCTAAACTTATATATTTGGATCAACAACTTCACGTACCCCTAGAATTCTTTGAAAATGACGAGGCATTTGCAGAGTTCATGGGACTCGGGAATTTTATTTTGGCTAAAGACCACAAGAAAGGATTTAAGATTCAAATAGACACCTATGCGTACTTCGGGGAAGAAGCAGAGATGTGTGGACGTTTGAATAAGAAGGCCGTAAGTAAAAGTATAACCACTGCTGAGAAACCTGGCAAAAAGGATAAACAAAAATCTCACAGTGATAAACTCTTTGAAAAACTCATAGATAAACAGAATTAAGAGTCCAAAGGTGAAGTGATTTATGCATTTAAATATGATACTGATCTACCATAGGAGGTCGATCTAACTCTTCACCCTGATCCTACACAAATGGAAGATGCTTCTAAAATGCTTGTTGAGGAAACAATCAACGTCAACATTGGCTCAGAAAAGTAGCCTAGAGTAATAAAGTTGGGAGCTTCACTCTCATCCTAGGAACAAAATATATTTGTAGGGATCTTAAAATAATATGTGGACATATTCACATGGACATATGTAGATATGACTGGTTTGGACCAAGAGCTAGTGTGCACCCAGATGCCAAACTAATCAAGCAAATGTTGAAAAATATGCATCCTAAGGAGGCTCTCTTGGTCAAAGAAGAATAAGAAAAGTTGTTATCTTCTGATTTTATTAAACCTATTGACTATTCAGAATGGATCTCTAACATAGTCCCGTTATAAAAAAATCCTATTGGCATCAGAATCTAAACTGATTTCCATGACATTAACAAAGCATGTCCTAAAGATGACTTTCCCCTACCTAACATTGACATGATAGTTGATTCTACTACTGGTTATGAAATGTTGTCCTTAATGGATGGCTTCTCAGGTTATAACCAGATATGGATTGCAGAAGAAGATCAACATAAAACAACATTCATCACCCCTTGGGGGAAATTTTCTTACAAAGTCATGCCCTTTGGGTTCAAGAACGTTGGGGCTACTTATCAACACGCCATGACTATTATCTTCCATGATATGATAAGTGACATCATGGAAGACTATGTCGATGACATCCTAGCAAAATTCAAGATTAGAAAAGAACACCCTGAAGTACTAAGCCATATCTTTCAACGTCTACGAGACTATAAGTTTCGCTTGAACCCCAAGAAATGTGTCTTCGGTTTTTTTATCAAGAAAGCTCCTAGGGTTCATTATTTCACAAAGAGGGATTATAGTGGACCTCTCAAAGGTTACGACCATCAAAAAAATGCCACCACCTACCACTCTCAAGAAAATAAAGAGTCTACAAGGGAAAACTCAGGTGATCTACTGCTTTATCTCACAACCCTCGGATAAATGCCACCCCTTTACCCATTTTCTCAAAAAAGATGTCACATTCATTTGGGGACCTAACTATTGGAAGGCCTTTTTTCTACTCAAACAGTACTTGGCCATCCCACCTTTACTAATGCCATGTACCCCAGGTGAACCTCTCCTCCTATAAATTTCCACTACCCAATTTGCTATTGGTGCATTGCTTGCCCAATACAGCTTAGACCATAAAGAGAGTGCAGTTTACTATCTCAGCTGCACCATGATTGCATATGAGTTAAACTATACCCAAATAGAAAAGGCCTTCTTAGTGATTGTATTCACATTCCAAATTCTTCACCATTATGTCTTGAACAATAAAACAAAACTCATATCCAAAGTTGAACCTCTCAAGTACCTTTTATCCAAACTTGCCGTCACAGGCCGAATGGCTAATTAGATCATTCTCCTGAGTAAATTTGATATTGATTTTGTGAATCAAAAGTCTTTAGAAGGACAAGTACTGGCTGATTAGTTAGCAGAAGCACCTCTCCTAGGGATGAAACCTTTGTGCCTATATTTTCCAGATGCATCTTTGATGTATATTGAAAACTCTGTAGAATGGCAGGTCCATTTTGATGGATCTTTTACCTTCCATGGATCTGCAAAGGGTGTGGTCCTCATCACTCTAGTAAGCGATGTCATACCAAGAGAATTTCAGCTAGCATTCCCATGCAAAAATAATATTGCAGAGTATGAGGAACTCATTTTTGGTCTCAAGCTAGTAATTACTTGGAATATCTGACAACTAAGAGTCATCAAAGATTCTCAACTTATCATTAAAAAATTTAATGACGAGTACAAAGGTAAATATGAGAAGATTATTCCATATAAAAAGATGGTTGAAACTTTGAAGGAATACTTCACCCAGGTCATATTTGAGTAAAATCCAAGGTCACAGAATAGATCCGCAGATGCTATGGCTACTATTGGGTCTCTGTTACGCATCTCCCCTCAAGAAAGTAAGATGCCTTTCTTCATAGAGCATTGACAGATGCCAGCATATGATATGATAGAGTCATGTTTAGCATGTGAAGTTTTTGGTCCCTTATCCCCTTGGTATGATTCAATCTTTCAATACCTACAAAATGGCATTTTTCCACCTGACATAACTCATTCTGAAAAGAATGCCCTTATCTACCACATAGCCCATTATGCCCTCTTAGGAGGCACCCTTTATCGTCATGGATATGATAAGAATCTGCTTCGTTGTTTTGATGTTACTGATTCTATCCACACCATTAAAGAAGTACATGGTGGTATTTGTGGAGTGCACACCAGTGGGATAGTATTAGATAAGAAGCTATTAAGAGTAGGCTATTATTGGCCTACCATGGAATCAGATTGCTGCAACTTTGTAAGGAAATGTGAACTATGCCAAAATATGGAAACTTGATACACGCACCAGCACATACCTTATAGCCTATAGCATCACCTTGGCCTTTCTCTAAATGGGGCTTGGATCTCATAGGGAAGATCCATCCTTATTCCTCAGATGGTCATATGAACATCATCACTACCACCAAATATTTTACCAAATGGGTAGAGCTTGTCCCTCTTACCTATGTTACCAATGCACAAATATCAAAATTCATCATGAATAATCTCATATGCCGTTACGATATCCCTTCAGCCATTGTCACTGATAATGGTAAATCCTTCAAAAATAAAACAATTAAAGCCTTATGTGAACACTTTCATATCTAGCTCAAGTAGTCAACCCCCTATTACCCCCAAGGTAATGGACATGCGGAAGCTACTAATAAAACCTATTATCTAAAGTTCACCCCCCCAGGGTAAATTTCGATAACATGCATCAGAGTTTTTCAGTTCCAAGCAAGTAGATTGATTCAGGAGAAAATCGTGAAATTGGCTAAGTCCTGCTCCGGGCCGCCTTTGGGACAGTTGGAACAAAGGTACGTGGAGGACGCGAACCGGCTGGTTCAGCCGAAAAGGAGAACTTTCGCAAAGGAACATCTGGGCCGTCGGGACGTGTGGGATGCAAACCGGCCGGTTTGGCTGAAGGAGAAGAAAATCGACAAACAGTTGGGACATTCGGGCCGCAAGGACACGAAGAACGCGAAAAGGGTGAAGTAGCCGAGAGCAAAGGAAGCCCATTTCGGGCGGTTCGGAAGAATTTGTCCCAGATAGTCTGGGATAGTTGGAACAAATGTACGCAGAGGACGTGAACCGAGCGGTTTGGCCGAAACGGGGAACTTCAGGACTGGGACAGTTGGGACAAAAGGACATGTGGGATGCGGATAGCCGAAGGAGCCAAAATCCAATCAAGCAACACCACGTGTCATCGGCCGAATGAGGGACAAGGAAGCCCATTTCGGGTGGATCGAGAGTTTTTGTCCCAAACAGTTTGGGACATCCGGGACAAATGTACGCGAAGGATGTGAAAATCTGGCAGGCCCGAGAACCAATCAAATCACGACACGTGTCACAAGGGAGAAAGTCCAAAAGTCAAAGGGCGAGGTTTCAAGCACTGACCTGAGAAAATAAAAAGAGGACATGTGTCCAATGAAGCAGGAAAACCCATAGGACAGGGAAGGAGAGATAATTACGCATCCAATCAGTGCTTGACACGTGTCGTCCATGTAGCAGACCACGGGAAAAGATTTCAAAATCCGTTTTGGCCTGTTTCGTGCCCTAAATCTTCAGATCATCATATCTTTCGATCAAGAGCTCGGATTTGCACGTTCTTTATATCAACGGAAAGCTGTTGAAATTATCTACATGATTCTGGGGTCAGTATTGAATTTTGGTTCAGTTTGGAGAGAGAAAATTAGGAAAACGTCTCTGATGCGTGGTAATGCCAGAAGTGATGCTTCAACAACCAGCTTTAATGTAGCAGACAGTTCGCCGCTTCTGTTAGACAGCCCACCATTTTGCCAGGCTCCGCCGCTTCTGCCATAATGAGATGATTTAAAATACGACCTAGAAGTGGTTGGGGTAGATTCTGAATTTCCTCTCTTTTCCCTCTCTCATTCTTCCTATATATTGAAAAGAGGGGCTTCTTTCAAAAGGTCAAACATTTTCTGTTTTGCTCCTCCCTTCTTCTCCTATCAGGTGAATTTGTGGAGTTCAAACCTCTCATTTGAAACTGTAATACGACTCTACCTCATGGCATTCTGTAGTGTATTGTATCAATCTTTGGAGTAATTAATACATGTCTGTGGATGATTCTCAACCCCCTCTATGTTTATTTTGCATCCTCTTGGTCTTTCACTGCAAGTTTTGTTATCTATGCATGATCTTATATCACATTTGAATGGTATGTGTTTACTGGCAAGATAGGTGTTCTTCATTCCTCGGTGCATCACCTCTATTAGCTTAGATTTATTTTTATTCATCTTCTTACCCCGTCTCCTTGGCAGATTAGATTAGATTTTGATCAAACCCTCTGCATATTTCGTGTGCATCTAAACAGAGGAATAGGAACCAACCTTCTTTGGAGAATCCTTTCTCACTTTTCAAGTCCCACACTTAGAGAAAGGATTCAATGTTATGTAATCACACTGGATGATAGTATGGTCAACCTAGAAACCTGACTAGCATCCAGGGGTGCTGTGATTTTGCACTAACAATTGTGGCATGCCCAGTGGGACATTAGAGGTTTCATTTTGATTGTAGCAAGGTTGATGTGCGTCTGCTGTAATTTTCTTGCTTATACGAGCTATTATTTGCATAAGTGGTGACTCCAAGGGGAAAAATCAACATCCAGTTCCAAGTGCAGGCCTAAAAACTCATGAGAAGAATCACCACAAGGTCAAGAGTTGGAGAAGAAGAAGTGATGTTTGAATATCTGCAATTATCTCCAAGAAGAAGGCAAAGAGGAAGAAGGATTCAAAGGTCTCCATCTCCACCAAATAGAACTCTCTCAACTCCTCCACCTGGTAGGCCTTTCATTCAGTCAACAAGGGTTTTAAGACCAATTAGAATGGCTCAGAACAATCCCTACGTCAACTTCACAGGCAGTAGCCCACTTGCTCTCAATGCACAACATCCAGTTCCTATTGCAACCTTGAAGAACATTCCCTACTTCACTGGAGAAAATCAGACTACTCTAGGTGATCATGTTAAAGATATTACTAACCTTTGTGCAATTCATGAAATCAATGAAATGCAAGTGGCTGTCAAGTTACTGGCTTCTTCCATCAAGGGTAAAGCATTACAATGGTTTAGGAGCCTTGGAGCTGGTTCTATCACAAACTAGAATCGGGTGTGTATTGTACTTCATGAGCAATTTGGAGAGAAGGGAGACAACTTGTCTCTTTTGGAGCAGCTAACAACCATCAAGAGGGCTCCCAATGAGCAGCTGGCCGACTTCAACTTCAGATTTCAAAAAACTTGGGAGAGGATTCCAGTGGCAGTCAGGCCAACAACAGAAGGTGCTTTTCTATACTATCTCAAAGCTTTAAATTCTGATATTTCTATGTTGATTCAGTCCATGGGAGGCATAACTATCCCTATGGCTTATAGCATTTCCATTAGGGCTGAAAATTGTTTAATCCAAGCTGGAAAACTTTCCCCTAGACCTCCCATGCAATTGTTTCCAAGTTATAGAGCCCAAACACTAGTCAAGCACCTAATTTGGCTCCTTCTCCCACTCCTAGAAATCAGAGTTCAAATGAAGCTTCCACTTCATCTCCAAGTGCCCCAAATGAGCTTTAAGAGGTCATGAATCAATTGCAAAACCTAGGCAATGAGCTAGTTACTCTCAAGAGGCAACAAGCCCAAGGTTTCAGACCTTCTTATCAACCCCAAGCTCAACCTAATAGGCAGCCATACCAACCACAAAGACCACCTATTCCAGCTGCAAATACGAATCAAACAAGGCCTCCTGCCAATAGACCATTCCAGCCCTATAATCCAAATGTCATATCTGCCTCTAAGGCATTAGTGCCAACACAGAACAACATTTCCCAGGAATACGATTGGTGCTTTCCATGCAACGAGCCTCATAACCAATCCATGTGTTTCAATGGTGCTCTCAATCAAGCATTGATGGTGACAACTACTGGAGTGGAGGGCGAGGACAGTCAAGGAAACAGTCAACAACAATAAACATTCCAACAACAATCAGCCCCAAATGACACCACATTGGTGAACTGGAAAGCAGAGGATTTCTGTGGCATGAATCAGGTAGTTTCTCAAGGTGTCGCAGCCAACAGAAGGTCAAAAAGGAGAAATTTGGGTGAGGAGCAGCCACTAGCTCCAACCAGCCCACAACCTTTATGACTCCAGAAATGATTGGCAAGCAAAGTCCCATTTCAAATGCACAAGGGCAGCCAAGAACAACCCATAGGCCAACTCAAATGCCAGCTATTGCTACCCACGTACAAGGAGTAAATGTGCAAACCAAGGGACAGCAGAGAGATCCTTCATCACCATTCAGTATCATTGATCAGATGAAGAAGACAAACGTCAATATATCTATGTGGGAATCCCTATCCATCCCAGGCCAAAGAGATCTACTACAAGCTGCCATGAAGGATTGGCCAACTTCGAATCAGCAGGTTCAGATGCAAGACAAAGTGCTTACAAATGCTTCCCATCCTGAAGGAAGTCATGGAGCACAACAAGGTAAAATGTTGAAGCCCCCCCCTTTCTATGTTTCGTTAATCATTGGAAATCAGCTAGTACACAATTACATGATAGACTCCGGGGCAAGTAGCTCAGTAATGCCTAAACAAATAGCTGATTAGCTAGGGCTCCAGTATGAAATAACATCTAAAGGGGTAGTGCAGCTAGATGGGACAACAATAGCAATAGTTGGAGTGATTAGAAATTTGAGTCTTACCTTGCATGCATGTCCAAATGTTGTTTTTTTACAAGATGTATCAGTCATAGACCTTCCACCGCTCTTTGCATTGTGCTTGTCAAGAGACTTCACAGCCAAGATTAGGGGGTATTTGTCTGCTGATTGGTCACACATGCTATTCAGAACAAGATATGGAACTAAGGCCACAATCAGATCTGAACCTATTGCAAACTTCCATATTGAGCCTTACACTCCAAGTCAGATTGATGCCAATTACTCAGCATTTGATCAAGAAGATCACCCTAGCACTGATGAGGCTGACACCAAGGTTGGAAGTATCCCAGATCTGACTCTTGATGAATGGGAAAGCAAGGTGCATGCTTTTGATCCTTATCAAGAAGTAGAAGAATCTGAGCTAGGGGATCATTGTTTACATGAAGAGGATCAACCTCTCCCCAGCATCACCAAGCTAGATCATAAGGACAAGAATGAAGTATGGCATTTGTTCTTTGATGGATCAAGGAGTAGACAAGGTGCAGGAGGAGGAGCTATGCTCATTTCACCACAAGGTATAAGGTATTATTCAGCCTTCCGTTTCCATTTTTCCTATTCTTCTAACACTGCTGAATATGAAGCCTTGGTGTAAGGGATACATTGGGCAATCAAGAAGAAAATAAAGAACTTGCAAGTCTTTGGTGACAGTGAACTAATCGTCAATCAATTCAGGGGACAACATGCTACAAAGAATGAACTGCTAAAGAACTACAAGAATAGGGTATGGGACCTTGTGGAGGATTTCGAAGCTTTCAATATCGCGTCCATACCTAGAAAAAAAATGAAGCCACGGATAGGCTCGTAGCTGTTGGAGCAATGTTTGATGTGGTTGACAACATCAAAAGGGAAAAAACACAGCCACATGTCCATGTGATCTTGAGGCCGGCAGTTCCAGATAATAATACCAGCTGGCAGGTGTTTGAGAACTATCAACAGATCGTCAATTTCTTACAAGAAGAGGCTCAATTCTCAGCTAGGAATCAAGACAGATTAGAGTAGCAGTATGGGGATCAAGTAGTGTAGCTGCGGAAAAACAAGCTTCCTAGGGGTTTAGTAACATTGGAGTCTATCTTCAACCCTAATGACTAGTTCCGTAAGGAAAAGGCTAACATATAGGTCAAAAGAGAAGATTCAGAGCCAATTCCGGTTGGGGAAAACAAAACACTTCAAATTGGCAAGGTAGCCACTGAACAAGAGAAATCAGATTTCATACAACTTTGCCAAGAATTTCCAGATGTCTTCGCTTGGAGCTATGAAGACTTGAAAGGTTTCAATCCCAACTTGGCTCAGTATACCATAGAATTGGATCCATATGCTAAGCCCATCAGGCAGAAGCAGAGACCAGTCAACTCTCACATTGAGCCTCTAATGAAGAAAGAGCTAAATAAGCTAATAGAGGCAAGCATTATATTCCTGATCAAGCACTCAAGCTGGGTCGCAAACTTGGTTCCGATCAGGAAGAAGAGCGGAGAAATCAGGTTTTGTGTAGATTTCTGAGACCTAAACAGGGCATCCCTCAAAGACCATTACCCACTTCCTTCAATGGAACAAATATTGCAAGTAGTATCCGGTTCGGAGAGATTCTCTCTCCTAGATGGCTACTCAGGGTATAATCAGGTAATGGTGAAGGAATATGACTAGTTCAAGATGGCTTTCACCACCAAATGGGGGACCTATGCCTACAAGAAGATGCCATTTGGGCTATCAAATGCTGGAGCCACTTTCCAAAGGGCAATGGATATGGCATTCAAGGGGTTGATCAATAAAATAGTTTTGATATACCTTGATGACATCACTGTATTCTCCAAAAATGCAGTGGATCACCTCTTTCATCTGAGGTAGGTATTTCAGAAGTGTCGAACATTTGGGATATCATTGAATCCCAAAAAATTCATATTCTTGGCTCATGAGGGAAAACTTCTTGGCCATATTGTTTCAAAGGAGGGATTGATGATTGACCCAGAAAGAGTTGAAGCAATTCGAGCATTGCCATTGCCAAGTTATAAGAAGGCTCTTCAAAGCTTCTTAGGAAAGATAAATTTTGTCCGCAGGTTTGTTCCAAACTTTGCAGCTCTCGTAAAGCCAATAACACTGATGTTGAAGAAGAGCATGGAATTTAAGTGGACATCTGAAGGCAAGGCAAGTTTTGAGGCAATAAAAGAGGCTATATCTCAAGCTCCAACTCTCGTCAATCCAAACTTCTCCAAGGATTTCATGCTATACACCTTTGGTGGTGGAGATACGATTTCTGCAGTCTTGGCACAACAAAACAAAGAAGGATTAGAACAACCAGTTGATTTCTTCAGTCAAGGCTTGGAGGAATACGAAACTAGGTACTCTTTCATTGAAAAACATGTACTTGCAGTGATCAGGAGTTTAAAGAAATTCAAGCACCTAGTCTCAAACAACAAGATCCGATTATTGGTCTCTCATGCGGGAGTCAGGGACTTCCTTCTAAACAAGGATCTGAATGATAAATGTGCAGGACGGATAACTCATATCATGGAATATGACATCGAGATCAAGGTCACCAAACTAGTACGTGGGAAGGGACTATGCGAACAACTAGCCTTGAGTCAACAGACCTTGAAGCAAGTAATGAAGAAGATGTTGTTTTGGTACTACAAGATGGTCAAGAACAGGAAAATGATAATGTGCCCACTCCCTGTTGGACTCAGAGTATGATACACTTCCTACAGACAGGCCTATACCCTCCAGAAATGAGCAAAGCGAAGAGGAGATACTTCAGGTTGTAGGCTATTCCATATTCCAATATTGATGGATTTTTGTTCAAGAAAGATGTGAATAGAGTGTTGCTGAGATGCATTAGCACAAATCAGATTCAAAGGGTGTTGGAAGAGTTTCATGGTGGACCAGCTGGTGGTCATTTTGCACCAAGAAGGCTGGTTATTATTGGCCTAAAATCTTCAGTGATTGCTATGCATGGATCAAGAGGTGTAAGAATTGTGCATTCTTCACAGGAAAAGAAAGACTTGCTGCACTTCCATTACATCCAATCTCAGTTGACCAGCCATTCATGCAATGGGGTTTGGACTTCATTGGAGTCATTAATCCCAATTCAAGCCAAGGGCATAAATGGATTTTGACAACCACAGACTACTTCACCAGATGGACAGAAGCAGTAGCACTCAAAGAGGAAAATGAGTCTAGCATCTTAGAATTTTATGAGGGGATAACTACCAGATTTGGCGTACCTGCTACAATAATCTCTGATAATGCATTGACATTCATTGGATCTAAGGTGACTGAGTGGGCTGTCAAGAACGGGATCTACCTAAGCACTCCATCAAACTATTACCCTCAAGGTAATGGCCAAGCCGAGTCTACAAACAAGAACTTGTTGAGGATCATTAGGAGGACTCTTGATGAGAATAAGAGGGCTTGGCATACCAAACTGAAATCAGCCTTATGGACTGATAGGATAACTCCCAAGAGATCCATAGGTAACTCTCCATTCAGGCTTGTCTATGGAAGAGAAGCAATCTTTCCCATGTCACTTGAGTTGCCAACATTGGAACTCATGAAGCAGCTGGAGTTGCTAGAGTTTGGGCCCATGGAAGTAAGGTATGCAGAATTGATGGAGCTGCAAGAGATCAGAAATCAGGCATCCCAAGCAATGGAAAAGGATCAAGCTTTGATCAAAGGGACCTTTGATAGGAAGGCCAAGGATAGATTGTTTTAGGTTGAAGATCTAGTGTTGAAATGGGATGTGGATAGAGAAAAACCGGGAAGGCATTCAAAATTTGATGCCATTTGGAGTGGCCCATACACGGTCACGAAGTGCAAGAGTAGCAATGCTTTCCAATCGGCCTCATTGGATGGTGAAGAACTACAGATTCCAGTAAATGGAATCTATCTCAAGCATTGCTTCTAGGGGGAAATTTACCACCTTGTAAATATTAATTATATTTTCATTCTTCCAAGTGCTTTGTACATTGTCTTGTTGTACTTAGGTTTCAGTTTCCCTAAGTTCTTTGGCGCAGGTTTTGTTGCTCCTAGGTTGAGTTTTTACAGTTCAGCATGCTCTCGTAGAGGGAGTTGCAGTATCAGGCTCGTTTCAGGTTATTGCTTATGACTCCATGCCCAATGGATTGCTAAAAGGCCACTGATCTTCTACCTAGCAGGCAGGTGACCCCGAAAATTCACCAAATTGTTATCCAAAGTTCACCCCCCCAGGGTAAATTTTGATAACATGCATCAGATTTTTTCAGTTCCAAGCAAGTAGATTGATTTAGGAGAAAATCGTGAAATTGGCTAAGTCCTGCTCCGGGCCGTCTTTGGGACAGTTGGAACAAATGTACGCGGAGAACGTGAACCGGCCGGTTCGGCCGAAAAGGAGAAATTTCGCAAAGGAACATTCGGGCTGTCAGGACGCGTGGGACGCGAACCGGCCGGTTCGGCCGAAGGAGAATAAAATCGACAAACAGTTGGAACATTCAGGCCTCAAGGACGTGAAGAACATGAAAAGGGTGAAGCGGCTGAGAGAAAAGGAAGCCTATTTCGGGCAGTTCGGAAGAATTTGTCCCAGATAGTCCGGGACAGTTGGAACAAATGTACGTGGAGGATGCAAACCGGCCGGTTCGGCCGAAACGGGGAACTTCAGCATTGGGACAGTTGGGACAAAAGGACGTGTGGGATGCGGATAGCTGAAGGAGCCGAAAGCCAATCAAGCAACGCCACGTGTCATCGGCCGAATGAGGGACAAGGAAGCCCATTTCGAGCGGATCAGGAGTTTTTGTCCCAAACAGTTTTGGACATCTGGGAAAAATGTACGCGAAGGATGTGAAAATCCGGCAGGCCCAAGAACAAATCAAATCACAACACATGTCACAAGGGAGAAAGTCCAAAAGTCAAAGGGCGAGGTTTCAAGCACTGACCCGAGCAAATAAAAAGAGGACACGTGTCCAATGAAGCAGGAAAACCCATGGGATAGGAAAGGAGAGATAATTACGCATCCAATCAGCGCTTGACTCGTGTCGTCCAGGTAGCAGAGTGCGGAAAAAGATTTCAAAATCCATTTTGGCCTGTTTCGTGCCCTAAATCTTCAGATCGTCATATCTTTCGATCAAGAGCTCGGATTTGCACGTTCTTTATATCAACGAAAAGCTGTTGAAATTCTCTACATGATTCTGGGGTCAGTCTTGCATTTTGGTTCAGTTTGGAGAGAGAAAATTAGGAAAACGTCTCTGAAGTGTGGTAATGCCAGAAGTGATGCTTCAACAACTAGCTTTAATGCAGCAGACAGTTCCCCGCTTCTGTTAGACAGCCCACCATTTTTCCAAGATCCGCCGCTTCTACCATAATGAGATGATTTAAAATATGACCTAGAAGTGGTTGGGGCAAATTCTGAATTTCCTCTCTTTTCCCTCTCTCATTCTTCCTATATATTGAAAAGAGGCGCTTCTTTCAAAAGGTCAAACATTTTCTGTTTTTCTTCTCCCTTCTCCTATCAGGTGAATTTGTGGAGTTCAAACCTCTCATTTGAAACTGTAATACGACTCTGCCTCTTGGCATTCTATAGTGTATTGTATCAATCTTTGGAGTAAGTAATACACGTCTGTGGATGATTCTCAACCCCCTCTATGTTTATTTTGCATCCTCCTAGTCTTTCACTGCAAGTTTTGTTATCTGTGCATGATCTTATATCACATTTGAATAGTCTGTGTTTACAGGAAAGATAGGTGTTCTTCATTCCTCAGTGCATCACCTTTATTAGCTTAGATTTATTTTTATGCATCTTCTTACCCTGTCTTCTTGGCAGATTAGATTAGGTTTCGAGCAAACCCTCTTCATATTTCGTGTGCATCTGAACAGAGGAATAGGAACCAACCTTCTCTGGAGAATCCTTTCTCACTTTTCAAGTCCCACACTTGGAGAAAGGATTCAATGTTATGCAATCACACTGGATGATAGTATGGTCAACCTAGAAACCTGACCAACATCTAGGGGTGCTGTGATTTTGCACTAACAAAACCCTTGTATGGATTATGGAGAAAATGGTCAGTAAAACTAGTCGTAATTGGCATCTATAGATACATCCCGCCCTCTGGGCCTATCGTACTTCCATCCGCACTCCTACGGGTGTGACCCCATATTCACTTTTTTATGGCACTGAATGCATCATACCTTTGGAAGTGGAGCTTCCCTCCCTAAGAATATCTCTCAGAGATTACCTTTATAAATATTAGGACTATAGAGTTGCTCGCCTAGCAGAGTTAGAACTATTAGATGAAAAGCGTATTAAAGCACTTAATCACCAGAAACTCTATCAAAACATAGTGTCTAGGGGATACAATAAATGCATCATTCATCAGGAATTTTATGTAGGAGATATAGTTCTCAAATAAAATCAAACAAACATTATCAAAGACAGAGAAAAGAAAGGTAAGTTTGAGGCTAACTGACTAGGTCCTTATGTAGTGATTGCAAAATATGGATCAGGAGCCTATAAACTTGCATATTCAGATGGTGAAGAGCTTCTAGAACCTTCGAACACCATGCACCTCAAGTGGTTTTACACTTAAGCATGACAAGAATATCATATAAGAACTAAAAAATAGAAAAACAAGCAAAAAAATAGAAAAATTGAGAAAATAGTAAATAAAAAGCAGGTTGTCCTCATGTGAAAACCACAAAATTATGGCGTAGTGGGCAAGACTTTGAGTGAAAATTAGTTTTTGGAACTCAAGGAAGATTCTCCGGACGTAGGTTACTTTTACAACAGGATGGGCAACCCTCCCCATTTTCTAGATATAACTTCCTTTTCTAGGTTTAGGGATCCTACTAGAGACACCTTTTCCATACCATGATCTAGTTTATTTTCTCTTATATTTGCATGAAGGACATTACCTATGTATAGTCCCATCTAATGTTGAGCACACATGGAAATTATCACCTTCTTATATATACAACGCATGGAATTCTTTGCTTTGTATATTCGCACATCACATTGCGGGCATCCACGTTTATTTGTTCTTGTACATTGCTTTCAGAACATGAACTTGGAAAATACAAAAACATTTGGAAAAGGATACACAAAAACCTAAACATCTTGAAAATTTCCCTTTTCAGAGATAAAGCTACATTCGTTTCACAACGTTATCCTAGGGAAACCTAGACAACAATGAAAACATAGCCTGGAAATTTTTATCTTTCGAGATAACCCAAAAACATTAGAAAATATATCAATGATGTCCTCCAAAAACAAAGTAATATTTAGATTTATTTTTAGTTGTTGGTTTGTATAGTCTTGATGTACTTAGTCTGTTGAATTGTTTGTTCTTTGAATAAATTCATTTTCTTACCTTATATTGGATCTTGTTTGATTTTATTGTCTATGGCATTGCATTCATTTAGGAACTCTCATACTTGTGAAAAATTGTTGTAGGATTATTTGTTTGTTATGTGAATCAATTAGAATTCATTTTACTTACTTAGATTGAGTACCACTCTAATCTCTTGCTATCTTTTACAAGTGTTCATTTAAGTTGTATTTTGTTGTGTTTTTTGAATGTGTATATTTGTTTAGTTTTGTTAACTTTTGCTTGTATATTTTGCATAGTTTTTTGTTATCACATCTATCATCTATCATTTCATCACATTTCTAACATCAATCACTACATCATATATAAAAAAATGCTAAGTATTACATCATGCATGTATGCTAAGCTAATCATCACATATCACATCATCAATGGGGGAAAGAGGGGTTGCACATAATCAAAAATCTATCCCCCCCACACTAATATCATCTAGTATCATCAAAAGTGATAGAATAAAAACTTAGGAAGATCTCATAAATCTAAAAATAGATGGTGCTATCTGCAAATACATCATCAATATGAAAAGATGGAACATACACATTTCTAAATCCAAGATGTGTCTCATACATAGAAGAAAGGGAAATCATACATCATAAATCAATCACAGTATGGTATATTAAAATGTCCATATAATGCATGTATAACTGTTCAAATTAGTGCTCAAAATATACATCACCAATACAATATTCCAACTACGAAGGTCATGAATAAAAAAGAATCAAGCCTTCATCAAGAGGAATCATCAAAATAATGTTACATACAACTATACAAAAGAATCGGCCTTCATAAGAGGTATACGTACGAATACATCTGTACAAAAGAAAAAGTAAAGAGCTCAACTATAGCTCTCACCCTCGTTAGGGATCCTAGGTCAATGACCTGGTGCACGGAAGAGAGGTGGTTGTGATGGACCTGCACCAGGGGTACCACCCTATTGTTTGGCTAGCTGATGTCCAGCCAGATGCACTGCAATGGGATGCCGAACTGATCTAACTAAACAACTTGATCACCATGACCTAGAGCCTTTCAGATTCACATCTGATTGATCAAAGGGAACAACTTGTTGCTCTATCGGGACTTCCCTAAAGTAGGTAGTCCTATTATATAAGGCCTTGCCGTCAGATCTCATAGCATCTTGTATCAAATCAGCATCCCCAGAAGTGATGGATACTTGTAGGGTGGCATCGCGCTCACCTATCACCCTGTCAATATCAACCTGAGCATGTCTAGAGGCAGCAGCCTCTCGATCTCTATCTATAGTAATAGCTTATACCTAGGCTCGTGGCTGATCTCTCTGTATAATTTATCCTTGTGACTGTTCCTGGGCATGGTCCCTCTGAGCAACAACTAGTTACACCTACGTCTAAGATTGATGTAAAAGGTAGAATATTTGAGCCCCCTGCGCGGCCATCCCATGAATCTGACTCTTCCATAGAGTAATATCGCTGCCCTGGGTGGCCTGTGTCCTATCCTAATCTCTCTCCATGGTCAAAATCTACACCTCAGCCTGTGCCTGATCTCACTCTACTCTAAGGCCCTGTACCTATGCCCTGGCTACATCTCTCTCTCTAGCCACTTATAACTACACATCCATCACTACATGTAATTACTGTTGAAGGACATCCAACTATCCACCATCACCTCCACCCTTTGGAACATCAAGTGGAAGGCCCTGCTTTAGAAGTACCTGGTAGAGAGGGGTGTAAATCTCCGCTAGAATTCCTACTGGGGAAAAATCTATGTCAACTACCCTGAAAACCTATCTCGACCTAGGCCTGGGGCCCTGTTCCTGAGGCTGTTGCAATGTTGGACCTTGTCCCCTGCCCTTGACATACCTGTATGCGTCGGGCCCACCACCATCATCATCTTTGTCATCACTATCATTGTAACCAATAACTCCACCCTCTCCACCACTAGGAGGCCCCACTGGAGGGGCTCTGACACCGGTGTTATACGCCACCCTGGAAATAGTCAAATGGCATGGAAGCACACCATGATACCATGACCTATACTCGGGTGTAGTGCCCAGATCTCTAATTTTTCTCAGTGGCACCCACATAGCAGGCACCACCTGTCAGAAATTGGCTAGTTCTCTATCATGAGTGATCTGTAGACCCATATGAAAATTCTCTGGGGCACTGGGAGCATAGCATATGTCTGGCCCAAGAACATCCTGGGTAATGCAAAACTTCCTCTGACACCGATCCACCGTGTATAGCTCTCACATATAGCTGTGGATTCCTAAGATAACGTACTCTACTATGGCAGTGCCAAGCTCTAAACCATCCTTAGGCCACTAGAAATGTCTATAAGGCCTCAAAACCATATAATCCTGTGATAACTCATCCATCTCACACCGATAGGGATATGCATCACCCATGTATGGTCGCACATTGTCCTGTATCAGGACCCAGCCCATCATAGAAAGCTCTTAAGAAGCCTGAAATATCAAAAAACCTAAGGGGTGACCAATGGCAATATGATCCCATGCCCAAATCTGCAGCAAGGGAGTGGGTCCTACAATCTTTTGACAGTAGTAAGTAATCAATTGATGGTCCCAGTATAGATGTGCCAAAATACATTGACCCCATCAGTAGGTCTCTCCCTCTACCAACCACATATCACTCCTAGGAGTCCGAGTAGAAATGAAGCACCAGTCTTGTCAAGGAGTAAGAATCCACTAACAAAGACCATCATATAGACCAATACTCAGTCTAGATCTCGATCATCGATGCATCGTGATAACCAGATAGACATCCCACGCTGTGGTATTATCGGGACACCAAGAAACACTACAATATATCACTGAATGCTGGTCCAATGGCTCATAGTCTGGCTAAGCCTATGCTAAATTGGGACCTGTATAATGTGTCATACATCCTCTAGAGTAATTGTAATCTCCCTGGTCGGGAGCTGAAAAATCTAGCTCTCACTATGCCATCACTTTGCTATGGATGTTAAGAGGCCATGATCTAATGTAATTTGTGGCATCTCAGCCACATGAGTCAATCTTGTAACATATAGGAGGCTCTCCAAGGTCACTCTATCGTCCTCATCAAACTGCGCCTCTATCACTATTAACTGAC
Organism: Taxus chinensis; assembly: GCA_019776745.2. Classification (NCBI taxonomy): domain Eukaryota; kingdom Viridiplantae; phylum Streptophyta; class Pinopsida; order Cupressales; family Taxaceae; genus Taxus; species Taxus chinensis. The sequence goes on along the minus strand of CM034149.1, from coordinate 830,476,921 downwards.
CATTGCGCTCACAAGTCTGGAGGACGGGTAATATATGTTGTAAAATAAACACAAATGTCAGGAAATTACTCACTTCTATCTATTTTTCTAAGGAAAAATGCTTCTTTGAATCATATACTTTAATAATTATTCTTTTCTTCTAAACTAATCTAGTCTATATTCTTCTATACTTGACTATTTTACTATAAAGTTGTTTTCCCCCTTCCTTCTAGTGCCTACGTGCCTATTTTGGCACATGCATTCCCTTTCTAGTGCATACGCACCCTTTCCGATGAATATGTTCCCTTACCAATGCATACACGCCCCCCAGTATTTTCTCCATTCACCGTAAGCCACATAGAATTCATACGCACCTAGTGTGATGCCTACATGCCTACCTTGATGCACATGTGTGTACGTGCCTATTATGTCCTCACTCAACGTGGATGCACCCCTCTAACACTAATTTCCATCATGATGGTTATGCATGCGCATATCCACTTTTTAGATGGATACGCGTACGCATCCCTGTCTATTTTTGACGTATACGCATGTACGTACCTATCAAACTGACACATATGCACACGTGCATGCATCAAAATCAGACCTACCTACCCTAGAAAAACCCTAAAAAATGCATTAAATGTGTAATTAACTAGGAGGGATAGGCCACTCATGTAAAGTCCATCTGCTGGATCCCACATGAACTCTCGGATGCGATTTGTATGTCTCATCCTGATCGATATTCTCACCATCTCACTCAAAGGCTATTTCTCTCACTTGCAGTAAAATTTTTGCAATAAGTCTAGTAGAAAGAGAAATGGTCTTGATTGATTTACCAACCCCGAGTGAGTATATTAACCCGTCGCGATGCCCCTGGGGCATGTTTTCTCCACCATGATCATTCTAACTTTCTTCTACCCATCTTGATAAATTTTTTTGTATTAAATAATTTTTTTTTACTAATTTTCACATGCTGGGGCACTTTAGGCCACCCTACAATTACTTCTCTGTCACATTGAAATAATTTATCAACCTTTCAGGCTCCTTTTCCTCCATTTTTCATCTATTTTCCCCCTTCGTGATAATTACTTATTAAATTATTTTAAAGAAATTATTGCTGACCCGTCTTTCTTCTTGTGGGAATATATTCTAGCTCTCTGACAGCCTCACCTTCCCAATATCACCCTCACGTGGACTTTTAGAAGATCTTTGATCTTCTGAAATTATTCTGACCGATCAAAAATATGAAAAGAAAAAAAAATTGTAAAACCATTTTAAAAACCAAAAACATTGAAAAACCTCATAAATAAGTTAAAACTTTGTAAACCATTCATTTACGACTGAAATTTGTGTCTATCGCATGACACTTATCCCATATCCTGCTAACATTTTCAAATATTTTTGAAACAACGACTTGCGAATCATTAAATCTTCAAATCACCTACACAAGCTATGTTGCTTACTTTATTTGTACCCTAGGGCACTATCAGTTATCTGGTACTATTTTCGTCATGCACATTACTTTTTCACTGGACCCAAGTGTCCTCCATATTTTCCTTTAAATTATACACCTTGCTTGGGGTATCATTCTTTGCCATTTTCATTTATCAGAACATTTGGGAATACATCTTGATAACAAAATATTTGTTCAACTATCTTGAACATTGTTGGTTTAAGCGTGTGTGATTGTAATTATTTCCCTATTAGGGGAAATTGTTTATTTCTCGTATTGCATTGCATTCATTTATGTTGCATGGATTTGGTCATTTTAGCACAAGATGGTTGTTTGTATCTTGGCTTTTCATGTCATTTTACGCTCTCGCCACATGCTCATATTGTAATAAGGACCAATGATGGGGATTTTAAGCATTATGATGATTATATATTGATGGCAACTGACTTATGGATAGCTCAATATCCCTATTTCTTCTTGTTTCTCATGTTTCTTGTGATGTAACCTCTTTCTACTGTTCTCTTTTTCGATCACCGATCAAGTTTCTTTGTCACCCCATCAACACTCGAGGCAGCATCTGGCATCCTTCATCCTATTAATTTTTCTTCTACCCCTTCAAAAAAATTCTACTCGTTTGCATTTGTATACTTTCTTTGAAGTGACAAGGGTTGTGTCACCCCAAAGAGGGGTAAATGTAGACAACTGTAGTTTGGTCAAAGCACTAGTATTCTTAATATTGTACTAACTATTCTTCACCTTGCAAATTTACAACACTTAGTCAGTTAGATCTATCTAACTCCCCTCTTACAACACTCTGTTGGTAGTATTTCCTCTTCTAAACTAATTAAATAGGTTATAATTTCCTCTTCTTGGATAATATTCTCTTCTTTACCACCTTTATTATCTCTCTGGAGTATCAATCCACTTTATTGGATCGATTAAGTCTTTCAGAAGCCCTTCAGAAACCTAATTTCTCTCTAAGTAAGATTAATTACCCTCTAAACATGGTTAGCTAGTCTTAACCATGGTCAATCTCATCTAAACATAGTCAAACCACAATTTGACTTGCTAAAAGTTCTTTTTGGACTTTAGCATTTGTCCCACATGCACTCAAATCTCCCATTTTCCCAAATGGAAAACTATAAATAGGGCTAGACCCCCTCCCTCATTTTCTAAGAATTCTCTCTTCTTCCTAGCAGATATTACAGTATTTTGTTTAGGATTTAGATTGTATTTTATTTTCTTCCATTGAGCTAGTAGTATTTGCTTTTGTATTTTATAGCACAAATATGGAGTAAAAGGGAAGAACCATTGACCTTGAAGCCATTAATGGGGAGATATCTTTCTCTTAAAACACAAACTAAATGCTTGGATCCTTTTAGTTTCAGTATTTCAAGATTTCAAAGAATAGAGGTTAGTTTCATTTGCTTAGTTTACTTGTTTACTTCAAATTAATGTATGCAAAGAAGAAACCCTTTCTCATTTCTTATCAGATGCTCCATTGATCGGCTTGTTCAAAGCCTTTTGGGGTTTCTTTAGAGATTCTTACCCTAATTCCAAGGCTTTAATAAATTTTCATTGAACATAGGAAAAATTGAGTAGGTGAATCAGATCCTAGAGGACATGCTTACTGTGTATGTTATGGATCACCAATTGAGATGGGATGAGTATTTATACTTGGTGGAGTTTTCCTACAATAATAGTTTTCAGAGTTTGATAGGCATGACTCCTTTTCAGGATTTGTATGGTAGAGAGTGCAAGACACCTCTAAGTTGAATAGGTTAGAGGACATGGTTTCTCTTGGGCCAACATTATTGCAAGACATGGAGCAATAGGTGGTTATGATTAGAAAGAGACTGTAGGAGGCACAAGACGGACAAAATAAGTATGTAGATCAGCATAGGACCGACCGTAGTTTTGAGATGGGCATGAAGGTTTTCCTTCGTGTCAGACCGCATAAGATCCCTATCTGTTACAGAAAAGGTTCTAAGTTAACTCCTAGATTAATACGCCACTTTGAGATTTTGGATTGTATCGGCCATTTGGCCTACCATCTAGCATTGCCACCTAGCTTGTCTCACATCCATGATGTGTTTCATGTTTCTGTACCTAGAAGATATAGTGCAGATCCTTCTCATGTTCTAGATTAGACCTCATTTCAGGTTCATGATCAGGGGTAGGTAATGGTGGAGCCCATTTTCATTATAGAGCGTAGGAACATGGGCCTTCGAGGAAGAAAGATTGACCCAGGTTTGAGTGTAGTGGGACATATATGATGAGATTGCGGCTACATGGGAGGATGCTACTTTGCTACGAGTTCAGTTTCCACACCTATTCCAGTGAATTCTAGGAGGAAGTTGAGTCTAAGCGGAGGAGGATGTAGTGCCCACTCCCCTTCGACACCTTTTTTATTGATTATGATAGTGTCAACTATACTTATGGACATTACTATAGCTTTTGAGTTGGTATGATGTTAGACATTAGAGATCATGGACTGTGGTTGATTTGATTCATATATGATGCATGTGGATTATTAGAGACATTTTATATTGATGTTGATACAATTCTTGACATGGTTATATATATATATATATATATATATATATATATATGTTTTTCGTACATGTGATATGTTTTCATATTGAGTAAACCTAGAAAATTGAACTAATTTTATGATCATATGGTTATTGATGAAATTGTAAATGATGTTGTTACTTGCTTGATGATGTTTGGATTTATATATATGACCTTGGAGATTATTGTACAATTATTTTGGATAATTTGATGTGTCCAAAAGGCCGAAGGAGGTATTTGTGCTTTACAGGTAAGCATGTTACAACAAACATCAGGGGATTGGAGACCAACCACATTGGAATTCTAGATGAATTCAAAAAGAGTCACCATGGCAACGTGTATTTGTTATGGTTGTGTGTTTGAATTGATGTTAGGGGTCCTCATGGAGGGGAATCACCTTTGAATGTGACCAAGGGGTTATGTGTATTCTTTTATTTATTGAGGTGGAGTGGAGGATGAGTGATGTGGCATCCTACATGGAGCCACCTCGTCCTCCTCCCTCCATTTTCTATTTATTTGAATTCTTTTGCTATTTTTTTGGTTATGGGAGGGGGTTACTGCATTTGGTGACTTCATTTTTGGTTACTTATTTTGGTTTTGATCTGTTGTAATTGTGAAGAGAGTTAGAGATTATGTTTAATGCTTATGGATTGCTAGAGCTTTTGGACTGTTTGGATTGGAAAAAAAGCTTGTTGTTGAATCTTTGGAGAAAACTCTACCATGGAGAGGTAGGAGGTTGGCTGTTTATAATGTTATCCTTTTTTTATGCATACATGAATACTTGAATATTTTGATATGTTGTTGGCTGGTTGGGTAGATTGCCTAGGTATGGTGTAGGAGAAGCCTATGAGGATCTCTTGTGGGGAGGTATAAGTGTTATTGTGGAGGGAGTTTTGGATTGGGTTTCACCTTGTAAAATAAATAGCTTGCATTTATTTACTCATTATGGGGTGCCATAAGAGTGTGGGGAGGCATAAGAGAATGGGAGGTATAAGGGGTACTTGGGGGAGGCATAAGGGGAAGTAGGGGTTTTGAAATGATATATATATATATATATATATATATATTGGTGGTTTTATTTTAAGGTGGACACCCATTTCCCCATTGGGAGGTATAATAAGCTTACCCCATAGGTATTTCTCCTTTGTCTTGTGCATGATGAAGCCAGAGTATTGGTTGTTGTTCTTCCTGTGGTTGTAAACTGTAGTATTTATTTGGACCGTGTTCTATTTGTGCAAACTGTTTTTGTGTCATGGAAGCTAGTTTGTTTCCATGAGTTGAAATACATTTCTAATTGCTTTTTTTTTGGGGATCGCGGGCCAATGAGGAGGATGAATTCTCCTCTTCATGTGAATTCTTGGTTGGGTGGAGAGCGTTTCCTCTCCTCATTTTTTGTTAAGATCAAAAGATATATGGTGGATATTCTTGTTGTTATTCTGGAGCTGAGGATGAAGACAAATTTTGCAGTTTCTCCTTGGGTTCCTGATTGTGAAATTTCCCACTTCAGGTGGATGGCATTGTAACATTATTTATGGTGGAAATTTTCTCTGTTTTGGAAATGGACTCTACATTTTAATGTGAGAGATGTATATTTTGTAAGTTGTATTTGATGAACAAAAAATGAAGTTGTAAAAGAATTATTGGAGTTCAATAGAAGTTGTTTTAATTACCACAAATGGTATGGTTTTCATTTGAAACCTATGTTTGAAAAAAAAATACGTAAGAAGAAATATTGCATTCTCTGTTTCATTTGAAATGCATGTTTTGAAAGTAGAACTATATTTTGGGTTTTCACTCATGGATTGAAGTAAAGTTAATAATTGTAAAATTGGAATGGAATGAAATTAAATATCTAAAGTAGGATAATGATAATGAAAAGTAGATCAATTCGGGATTAAGTATGTTTTTCCATTTGGAATCTTTGTAAATCTTGCAAATAAATATTAGAAAATATATAGAATACTCTGCAACTTGAAAGACAAAATAAAAGCTTGGAATGAACTAAGGATGATTAAAGTACATCATAAAACAACTGCATTTCCCTTGTAATTTATTCAGAACTCCTGTAATCGGGAAAAAGGTAAAATAATGCAATTTCATAGAAAAGAAAAGAAATTCATATTGAAATCTGAACAGTAATCAATTAATCCTTGCAATCCATTAGAAATATTTCAAGTACATTTCTCCATGCCTTTTTGGGGTGTTAAAGGAGAAAGAATATAGAATTAGACCTATTCTGGTAGTTGAAAAAGTTCACTTCATATTTTTATGGCAGGAAACGTGTTTTCTTAAAATTCACCCATCTAAGTTTGATGAAAATGAATTTTCAAGTTCCCATGCAAAGTGGAGTTCCATCCCTTTCCAAAAAGTCCTCATTTTCCCAAATATGAGATTCTAGTCAAAATTTATGGCCTTTTGAAGTTTTTTACATTGGCTAGTTTTGAAAAAAAAACTAACTGTAAAAAAAAAAAAGAGGAAATTTTTACAAATCAGATCTGCTAGCCCGAAAAGTACTCACGTTACTTTTTGCAAGAATGCAAAAAGCCACAACTTCCTTCATGGCCCCACATCCTCGCATCCTTTGATTTTGAAAAAAAATTATACTTCCGAGTGTTCGTTGGCCCGCACCTTCAAACTCTACCTTTTTGAAAAAGGGCAAAAAATCTTAAGTCTCCCACCTGACCCGCCTTTAAGAAAAATTTCCTCCCAAGGTCTGCCAGCTTGTAACTTAAGAAATATGAAGAGTTAGGATGACTTTTTTATATCATTGCAAAGGGGAAGACATTTCCTATCTAATGGAAATGTTTTCTAGAAACCTTAAGTGCGTTAAATATGTGAAAACTTAGGTTGAAGTGCAAACATGAGTCTGAGAGTGGGTAAGTAGGAAATTACCCCTTTTTAACTTACATGAGTAACTCTAGAGCATGGGCTGACCTTTTTGAAGGGTCACGCTAGAGGAGAAGAGAATGTTTTTTTAAACCCATTTAAATAGGACCTTGGTTATTGTTTAGACTTAGTAAAATTAAATATCGTGGATGTTTAATTGTTTTGGCCCCTTTGACCCTCTAAAATTAATTAAGGAACATTTAAATATAGTGTTAATTTAATTATTTATTAAAAATAACACCTAAGAGAAATTTAACTATATTAGATTAATTACAATCATTAATTTTGTGATGAGGATTTAATATTTGTTATAACGGGAAAATTTTATTAATTAATTATAATTGACTTTGAATCTTTGCTGTGACAACTGTTGCTTAAGGCCTGGTAGTGGTCACACTTTTCAAATGAAAGAAAAAAACTTATTCCATAATTTATCTATGTAAACCTAGGTTGTTTTTTGGGTCTCGAGTGGTCATTTTAGTGGGAATTACAGAGGCTCTATTTAAGTCTCTAAAATCCAAATAAATCCTTATTTATCCATTCTTATTTCTAATAGGGACTATGTTGGCTACCCAAGAGGAATACTCAAAAGGAAAGATGATTTTCTATTATATGAGCTTGGATAATTCTTTTCTCATGGGGTGATATATTTTGGGATTTATAGGCCTCTAATTATATTTAATAGGTTAGGCATCGAGATTAGGTTCTATACCATGTTGGACAATATTTGGGTCAAGAACTTTGATATATTCATAGATCCATGAGAAAAAATTATTATGATTTTGACATGAGGAGATAAAATATTGTTTTTCAACTTCACCACATATATTTACAAGCAACATATATGTGTGTTATGTTATGATGTTTCGTTTGTAGTCTTCCTAATTTTTATGAATTTATTTTCTCCCTTGAACCCGTCATTACGGCTGAAAATGTCATTTGTAACTAGTACCTTAGGTGATTTATTTGTTTCTAACTGAATGACCTACTCAACGTTACTTTCTTAAGGGTCTAAAATTAGTTCTAATGATATTTCTACTTCATTTTGAATTAACTATACTATTTTCTAATCACTATCAAAAACATGCTAAAATACTTCATTATATGGAATGGATGGCCTAACAACCATATTGATATGTTTCTCATTACCTTTAATGAGGTCCCTGGGTGGAGAAAACAATGATCCTATAGTTTTCATCTAATTTTTCTCTCTATTCAACTTACCTAGAACCAGTTGAAGGTTGATAGCATCATAATTTTCCATGACATCCCATGCTCTATGCATATAATATTCTAGAAGCCTTTTCTTTGTAGAACACTTTCCTCTTACTTGGTAGACAACCAGATAAGTTTCTTTAAACTCTTGCAAATATTTTTTTTTTCCTTTTATTTGACATCAATATTCCATGAGTTAATGCTTCATACCCCACCGCATTGTTGGAGCATAAAAATTGTAATCTTTGGGAAAAAATAATTTCTTACCCATTAAATAAATCAAAACCACACCTACTCCTAGAACTGTAAAATAACATATTTTAGAAGAGGGATGCATCTTCTTCTTATTTATATAGCATAGGAAAAATATATCTTCCTTATGGATATAATAAGTACCTAGAGAAATTTTTTAAACGGCACCATATGGATAAAAATTGTAATGATCTTTGTCCCATTCATCTAATAAAAGGTTAGGAGATGAACAAGCTGGGATAGATTTTTTTAATTTAAATTTATTCATTATATTCTTATTCTTGAACTATGTAATTAGAGTCAAGGGGAGTATGGTCATAGGACTCAAAATGATACGATTAAATACACTCATCTCTAATCGTAAACCTTGTGTCATATCTGGTCCTTAAGAGCATTTTCTACCAAATAGAAGATAAGTACCTACCCACCTTGGTTGTGAAATATCTTGATAGGTAGAGGGAAAACATAGGATATAATTCAATAATTAATGTATCCTAAATGATGGTAAAGCTAGGAAAAGCATCAATGGTTAACTCAAGGTTCTTTATGACTCCAAATAACTGTCAAGACTGTTAAAAACACTCTTAGAAGAAGGTATTTACTCCTTGCCTAAACTTTCCACTAATTTCTTGTGTATTATAGAAGAAATAACACGTGAATATGTCATATAATTCTATAATATGTGTTTTACCATAAAAAAATTGGCCCATTGGGTCTAGTTAGTTGTTCATCATTTTTTTGGCATAGATCAACCACTAAATTTTACTTCTATATAATTGGTTCAGTTTATGGTAGCTAATTCAATGCTTCATGTTGTAAGAGATCCCTAGAGACAAGATGGATAGTTTATCCCACTTATTAATGTTAATATTTGTCTTCTTCATTTTCTCAACAATTTTAAGAGGGATACCCATAGACTTATTCACTGAGGTCACTAAGGATTTTTTCTTATCTTTTTAATCAGTGGAAGAGATTCTCTTGGAATAAAACAAAATTATTTGGTAGGGTTGGAGTCACAATATATGTTATTTTTTCTAACCACACTTGATTCCAATATAGATTATTTTCCTTTGAGGGGTATACTAACTTGTACTAGAAGGGATGGAGAAACAGATTCCCAACTTCGTCTTCTTTGACCTTGTATTTTATGGACATTAATTTTCAGTGTACTAAAGATGTTAATTGTTTGATTGACCAAAGAAAACTCATCTGGGCTGCGAAAAATCATATTATCCTCAAGGGGAGTTTGTTGTTCCATCTCCACATTGGTACTTTTCATTTCCATTAATGGTTCTTGTTGATTAAAATAATTATGTACCATTAGGGTATGAACTTGCATATCATTCACACAAGTATTTTAATTATGTGGTTTAATGCATGGAAAAGACCACCTAGATTCTTGGATTAAATTATTTTTCACTAGAATAAGGGCCTTAATTGTGCTAGCAATAGGAAGTTGTTATTTAGGAGCAATTGTTTGATAGGGTATGTTTGGATTATTGCATTATGACATTACTTGTGTAAATACTTTGCCCATATGTTATATTTCGATATTGAACTCTCTATTGTTGATATCCTTGATAAAAAATATGATTAGAAGGGTTCATTTGATTTAAACTTGAGTAATTTCTACATGTTTAAGTTTTTTGTCTCTCAAGAGGGCTAATGTTATTAGATAAATTCTTTATTAAGGCTCTAAGGTCATCATTACCATCTTGTTTGTGGGAAGAATAAAATGTGGAGGTGAATGAGGAAGTATTTGGTTTTGGAATAAGAGCCAGAGAAGGTTATATGGTTTTTGGTAGTTATAGAAAAAGATGTGTAGGAAGACTAAGTGTTATTTTACCAGCTTGTATTTCATAATTGTTATCTCTAATAGTTATTTTATATGCATCAACTAATGTTGTAGCTCCCACAGATTGAATCATTAATATAATATAAGTTAAGAGCTCTTAAGAAATAAATGAATAGCACCTTGTGGATTTGGTTTCAGAAGATTTGGAATCCTATCCCAAGTCCTTCGAAATATATGTAGAAATCCTCCATTAGTTAAGTAGGATGTCTTTTGATAGTTTTCATTTGTTCCAACAAGGAGATGTTGTCTTCCTCTTATTCAAAATGTCACCAAATTACTTATCTAAGATCATCCCATGAATAGATTAAAGCATGTTGTAGAATTTTATACCATTACAGTGTCTTTCCCTTGAGATAAGAAGCCAAATTTTTTTATCCTACATGTAGTTGAACTTTATCTTGTTTTTATTCTTCTTGTGAAAGCGGTCATTAGAATTATTCAAAACCAATGGATATGTCTTTGGGGGTCATCATATGTATTAAAATATGACTCCAATGGAAAAATATCACTATTATACATACTAACCTTGATGAAATAATATTATAAGTGAGTTATACATGACTTAATTGGTCCCATTAAGTATGCCAAAACTATTGTTACCTGAGATTGTACCTTTTATTTGAGATGAGATCAATACCTCATTGAAACATGGAATTAGTATTGAAATATGTTACATTAGTGGTTGAATTAATTTATGTCACATGTAATTCCTAGAAAAGGAAGAGTTGAATTGAATCCAGGTAAGCATTTATCATATGTGCTTAGGGATTCAAGCTGGTTTCTGTTGGTTTCAAATTCGTTTTAGGGTGCTACAAGCTCAAATAATGAGGTGGTCGATCACAAAAGGTAGAGTAAAGGTTTCATTTCTGGTTTTATATGGTCTATAGGTTAGTAATGATGTTATAAGCAATAAAAATAGCTCATACAGTGTCTTTCAAGTCATTTGGTGGAAGTTATAGTTGAAATTGGCCCATATAGGCTTGTTTTTAGAGCCTGGTAGGTGTGAGACATTGGTAAATGTCATGGTACAGTTTTATAAGAATGAAGGAATCTTAGGAATGATTTCTATGGCATGTGTGAGCAGCATCAAGGTATAGTTTAGCTCTTGGAGGAAATTTTCAAAATATCACAAAAGTTTTCCTTGAGAATTGACAGTGTAATCTGATGAAAATGAGATATATTTGAGTATTACATGTATATTTATTAAAATGTAGATCATGGAACATGTAGGAGGGTTTTTTTTGGTTCCTTCATGCCAAATTTCATCAAGTTCTGAAAAGGCATGTTAAAATTATCCTAATTTTCCTAAAACTAGTCCTTTGAGAAATACAAAATAAGTAGTCTAGATTCTCAGCACCCAAGAAAAAATACAGTGCCTTATTTGGAAAAAATCCAATAATTAAGTGTGGAAATTTTTTTTAGGGAAAATGGATAAGTATCAGAGAAGATATGGACATTTTACTATAAGGTTTTCTCTCTCCTCAAGACTGCTTCTTGGGGTGTTTGAGTAAAATGATTTTGTTTGCTTAATAAACAGTTGTGTGATGTTTATATAAGTCTCGAAAGGTATTCTAGGGATGAATTTTGGAAAGATAAGCTCATTTATTCTCATCAAATCATATTTTTCTCCTCTTATGGCCCCTTAGTGAGATGTTAGTGACATATTCAAGCCTTGGTATGAGAAACTCATCTCTGAAGGGTAAGAACACTTTATTCTTGTGGGGTTGAATTAGAATGTAACTTATTTCTCAAGATAATACTAAATTACTTAGGCCCAAATTTTTCCTAATGTATTATATTAGTGTCATTAGCTTCCATGGCTCTCAATCTACCTGCAAAGATCATCATGAAGAAGAGCATTTGTAATGTAAGATATAACTATGTTATTTAGTGTAGGTTATCAAGGATTTTAGAAGTGTAATGTTGGTCTTTTCCTCATAACACACATCTTCAAATGTGGTGGAGTAGCTTATAAACCCTATTGAAGCATGTCAAGCCCATTTTGGTAATGATATGGACTCGGGGTCACTGTATGAGAATTCAAAGTAAGATCTTTTCATGAGTAAATGTTATTTGCGCTTTGGAACATGGTATGTAATGCTTCATTGGACCTTTCAATGCATTATGAGGGTTAAAAAGGGTGTTTTCCTAGGCCTTCTTCTTTTCCAAGTGATTAAACAATCAATTTTTTATCCCTTCACAGTGTACCAATGAATTCTGAGAGCAAATTTGAAGAAATTCAAACATGTAAATGCTTGGAGAAAATGAAAGTTGGTCTCAAAAATTATCCGCATTTTGAATTCAAAAAATTCATCTAATGCGGAGTGAGAAATCATTTTTGTGTACTCTCAGGTCATCTCTATGGTCCTAACCTTGGTTCTAGGGTTTTTGAAGGTATTTTGGTCATATCTACTTTGTCATCCAATCATTTTTGTTGAAAATTTAGAATAATCTTTGTATGCATGGCATGAATATTTTTAAAAAGGAATTGTGTGAGTTAATTCCTTGACCTGAGAAGGTTCTTAATGACAGTATTTTCTACAATCATGACAGGGTATTTTTTATGGATTCTTTCATCATTTTTCAATCTTTGTTTACAATAAAAGGATACATATTTTCTTTTTCAACTCAAATGAGGTAAATAATTTTTTTGGGAAGCCTTGATGTTGTTTAAATAAGTATATTTCCTCATGAAAGTTGAAATACCATGCACAGTCTTCGTAAGTTAAGTTACAGTTGACTGTCAAAATGAAATACTGCATCCAAAAAACTCCTAAACTAGGTCTTTTAGGAAATTTAAGCATAAAAGGATTTGTCAACATGTAAGACCTTATTCCTTCATTCCACATTATTACATTAGTTGTTGTTTTCATTTGATGTCACATGGAATTGATGTTATAAGGAAGAGTGAAATTGAATCCAGGTAAGCATTTATCATTTGTGCTTAGGGATTCAAGTTGGTTTTCTGGTGGTTTCAGATTGGTTTCAGGGTGCTACAAAGCTCAAACAATGAGGTAGTTGATCATTAAAGGTAGAGTAAAGGTTTTATTTCTAGTTTTAGATGGTCTATAGGTCATTAATTATGTTATAAGCATTAGAAAGAGATCTTACAGTGTGGTTTTAGGTCATTTGGTGGAAGTTACATTTGAAACTGGCCCATATAGGCCTATTTTTTAAGAGCCTGATAGGTGTGAGATAGTGGTAAATGTCATGGTATAGTTGTATAAGAATTAAGTAATCCTAGGAATTATTTCTATAGCACGTATGAGCATCATCAAGGTATAGTTTTTCACTTGGAGGAAAATTTCAAAATACCTCAAAAGTTTACATTGAGATCTGATAGTGTAATATGATGAAAATGAGATGGATTTGAGTTATAACATGTATATTTATTAAAATTGAGATCATGGGAATATGTAGAAGGGGTGTTTTTTGGTTCTTCATGCCAAATATTCATCCAAGTTTCAAAAAGACATGTGAAAATTATGCTTATTTTCCTAAAACTGTTTCTTTGAGAAGTACAAAATAAGCAGTCTGGATTCTTAGCACACAAGGAAAAATATAGTGCCTTATTTGGAAAAATAATAGAAAAATTATTTTTTAGATAACTCCAATACTGGAAGTGTGGAAAAACTTTTTAGGGAAAATGAATAAGTATCAGAGAATATATGAGCATTTTACTATAAGGTTTTCTCTCTCCTCAAGACTGCTTCTTGGAGTGTTTGAGTAAAATGATTATTGTTTGCTTACTAAACACTTTATGTGATGTTTATTTAAGTCTCTCAAGGTTTTCTAAGAATTGAATTCATGACATGTACGTTCATTTATTCTCCTCAAATCATATTTTTCTCCTCTCAAGGCCCCTTTGCGAGATGTTAGTGACATATTCAAGCCTTGGTATGAGACACTGTACTCTAAAGGGTAAGAATTATTTATTATTGTGGGGTTGAATTAGAATGTAAAAAATCTTTCTAGATAATATTACATTCCTTAGGCCCAAATTTTTCCTAATGCATTATATTAGTGTCAGTAGCTTCCATGGCTATTAGTCTACCTACAAAGATCATCATGAAGAAGAACATTTTGTAATGTAAGATATAACTATGTTATTTAGTGTAGGTTCTCAAGGATTTTGGAAGTGTAATGTTGGTATTTTCCTCACAACACATATCTCCAAAGGTGGTGGAGTAGCTTACAGACCCTATTGAAGCATGTTAAGCCCATTTTGGTAATGATATGGACTTGAGGTGACTATGTGAGACTTCAAAGTAAGATCTTTTCATGAGTAAATGTTATTTGGGATTTGGAACATGTTATGTAATGCTTCATTGGACCCTTTCAATGCATTCTGAGGGTTATCCAGGGTGTTTTCCTAGGTCTTCTTGTTTTCCAAATGATTGAACAATAAAAAATTTATCCATTCACGAGTGTAACAGTGAAGTCTAAGAGAAAATATGAAGAAATTCAAAACATGTAAACGCTTGTAGAAGATACAAGTTGGTCTCAAAAAGTCTCAGCATCTTGAATTCAACATAATTCATATAATGTGGAGTGAGAAATATTTTTGTGTGTGCTCTCGAGTCATCTCTATGGTCCTAACCCTCGTTTCTAGGGTTTGTGAAGGTATTCTGGTTGTATCTACTTCCAATCATTTTTGTTGAAAATTTAGAATAATATTTTTTATGCATGGCATGAATATTTTTAAAAATGAATTGTGTGAGTTAATGCCTCTAGGAGAAGGTTCTTCGATGACAATATTTTCTACAATCGTGATAGGGCATTTTTTAATGGATTCCTTCATCATTTTTAAATATTTTTTTTACAATAAAAGGATATATCTTTTCTCATTCAACTCAAATGAGGTAAATAATTTTTTAGGAAGCCTTGATATTGTTTAAATAAGTCTCTTTCCTCATGAAATTTGAAATACCATGCACAATATTCATAAGTTAAGTTACAATTGTTTGTCGAAATGAAATACTACATCCAAAAAACTCTTGATCTACGTCCTTGTAGGAGTTTTAAGCATCAAAGGATTTGTCAAACATGTAACAACTTATTCCTTCATTCTGAATTGTTATATTAGTGGTTGTTTTCATTGATGCCACATGGAATTGATGGAAAAGGAAGAGTGAAATTGAATCCAGGTAAGTATTTATCATATGTGCCCAGGTATTCAAGTTGGTTTTTGGTGGTTTTAGATTGGTTGCAGGGTGCTACAAGATCAAAAAATGAGGTGACTGATCACTAAAGGTAGAGTAAAGGTTTTATTTCTCATTTTAGATTATCTATAGTTCATTAATGATGTTATAAGCATTGGAAAGAGCTCTTACATTGTGTTTTAGGTCATTTGGTGGAAGTTATAGTTGAAATTGGCCCATATAGGACTATTTTTAGATCCTGATATGTGTGAGACAATGGTAAATGTCATGGTACAGTTGTAATACAATGAAGTAATCCTAAGAATTATTTCTAGAGCATGTGTGAGCATCATCAAGGCATAGTTTAGCACCTAGAGGAAAATTTCAAAATATCCTACAAGTTTACCTTGAGAACTAACAATATAATCTAATGAAAATGAGATAGGTTTGAGTATTACATGTATATTTATTAAAATTTAGATCATGTAACATGTAGGAGAGTGTGTTTTCATTCTTCATGCCAAATTTCATCAAGTTCTGAAAATACATGTGAGAATTATGCTATTTTTCCTAAAACTAGTTCTTTGAGACGTACAAAATAAGCAGTTTGGATTCTTAGCACCTAAGAAAAAATATAGTGTCTTATTTGGAAAAATAATAAAATAATGTTTTTTAGATAACTCCAATACTGAAGTGTGGAAATTTTTTTTAGGGAAAATGGATAAGTATCAAAGAGGATGTGAGAATTTTAGTATAAGGTTTTCTCTCTCCTCAAGACTGCTTCTTGGGGTGTTTGAGTAAAATGATTTTGTTTGCTTAATTAACACTTGTGTGATATTTATTTAAGTTTCTCCAGGTTTTCTAAGGATGAATTCAGGACAGATAAGTTCATTTATTCTCCTCAAATCATATTTTTCTCCTCTCTAGGCCCCTTAGTGAGATGTTAGTGACATATTCAAGCTTTGGTATGAGACACTCAACTTTGAAGGGTAAGAATGATTTATTCTTGTGGGGTTGAATTAGAATGTAACTTATTTTTCAAGATAATAGTAAACTCCTTAGGCCCAATTTTTCCTAATGCATTATATTAGTGTCATTAACTTCCATGGCTCTCAATCCATCTCCAAAGATCATCATGAAGTAGAGCATTTGTAATGTAAGATATAACTATGTTATTTACTGTACATTCTCAAGGATTTTGGAATTGCAATGTTGGTATTTTCCTCACAACACACATTTCTAAAGGTGGCGGATTAGCTTACACACCCTATTGAAGCATGTCAAGCCCATTTTGGTAATGATATGGACTCGGGGTCACTATGTGAGAATTCAAAGTAAGATCTTTTCATGAGTAAATGTTATTTGATCTTTGGAAACATGTTATGTAATTATTCATTGGACCTTTCAATGCATTAAGAGGGTTATCCAGGGTGTTTTCCTAGGTCTTCTTGTTTTCCAAGTGATTTAACAATCAACGTTTTATCCCTTCACAGTGTACCAGTGAAGTCTGAAGGAAAATTTGAAGAAATTTAAAACATGTAAATGATTGGAGAAGATGCAAGTTGGTCTCAAAAATTCTCGGAATCTTGAATTCACAAAATTCATCTAATGTGGAGTGAGAAATCATTTTTCGCATGCTCTCGGGTAATTTGTATGGTCCTAACCCTAGTTCTAGGGTTTGTGAAGGTATTTTGGTCATATCTACTTTTTCATCCAATCATTTTGTTGAAAATTTAGAATAATATTTGTATGCATGGCATGAATTTTTAAAAAAGGAATTGTGTGAGTTAATTCCATGAGGAGAAGGTTCTTCATGACAGTATTTTCTACAATCGTGATAGGGTAGTTTTTGTGGATTTCTTCATCATTTTTCAATCCCTTTTTACGATAAAAGAATATATATTTTCTCGTTCAACTCAAATGAGGTAAATAATTTTTTTTAGGAAGCCTTGATGTTGTTTACATAAGTCTCTTTCCTCATGAAATTTGAAATACCATGCACAGTCTTCATAATTTAAGTTACAGTTGACTGTCTAAATGAAATACTACATCTAAAAAACTGTTTGACTAGGTTGTTTAGGAATTTTGAGCATCAAAGGATTTGTCAACATGAAACACCTTGTTCCTTCATTCCACATTGTTACATTAGTGGCCATTTCCATTTATGTCACATGGAATTTATTGATAAGGAAGAGTGAAATTGAATCCAGATAAGCATTTATCATATGTGCTCAGGGATGCAAGTTGGTTTCTGGTGGTTTCAGATTGGTTTCAGGGTGCTATAAGCTCAAATAATGAGATGGTTGATCACTAAAGGTAGAGTAAAGGTTTTATTTCTCATTTCAGATGGTCTATAGTTCATTAATGATGTTATAAGCATTGACAAGAGATCTTACAGTGTGTTTTCTGTCATTTGGTGAAAGTTGCAGTTGAAACTGGCCCATATCGCCCTATTTTTAGAACCTGATAGTGTGAGACAGTGGTAAATGTCATGGTACAGTTGTATAAGAATGAATTAATCCTTGGAATTATTTCTATAGCATGTGTGAGCATCATCAAGGTATAGCTTAGCACTTGGAGGAAAATTTCAAAATATCTCAAAAGTTTGCCTTGAGAACTAAAAGTGTAATCTGATGAAAATGAGATAGATTTGAGTATTACTGGTATACTTATTAAAATTTAGATCATGGAACATGTAGGAGGGTGTGTTTTTGGTTCTTCATGCCAAATTTCATCATGTTCTGAAAAGACATGTGAAAATTATGCTAATTTTCCTAAAACTAGTTCTTCGAGAAGTACAAAATAAACAGTCTGGATGCTTAGTACCCAAGGAAAAATATAGTTCCTTATTTTGAAAAATAAAAGAATAATTGTTTTTAGATAACTTCAATACTAAAGTGTGGAAAATCATTTTAGGGAAAATGGACAGATAAGATATGAGCATTTTACTATAAGGTTTTCTCTCTCCTTAGGACTACTTCTTGGAGTGTTTGAGTAAAATGATTTTTTTTTTCTTATTAAACACTTGTGTGCTGTTTATTTAAGTCTCTCAAGGTTTATATAATGATGAATTCAGGATAGATAAGTTCATTTATTCTCCTCAAATCATATTTTTCTCCTTTCAAGGCCCCTTAGTGAGATGTTAGTGACATATTCAAGCCTTGGTATGAGACACTCAACTCTGAAGGGTAAGAATGATTTATTCTTTTTGGGTTGAATTAGAATGTAACTTATTTTTGAAGATAATAGTAAATTCCTTAGGCCCAATTTTTTCCTAATGCATTATATTAGTGTCATTAGCTTCTATGGCTCTCAATCTACCTGCAAAGATCATCATGAAGCAGAGTATTTGTAATGTAAGATATAATTATTTTATTTAATGTAGGTTCTCAAAGATTTTTGGAAGTGTAATGTTGGTATTTTCCTAACAATAAACATCTCCAAAGGTGGTGGAGTAGCTTACAAACCCTATTGAAGCATGTCAAGCCCATTTTGGTAATGATATGGACTCGAGGTCACTATGTGAGAATTTAAAGTAAGATCTTTCATGAGTAAATGTTATTTGGGCTTTGGAACATGTAATGTGATGCTTCATTGGACCTTTCAATGCATTCTGAGGGTTATCCAGGGTGTTTTCGTAGGTCTTCTTTTTTCCAAGTGATTGAACAATCAATTTTTTTATCCCTTCACAATGTACCAGTGAAGTCTGAGAGCAAATTTGAGGAAATTAAAACATGTAAATTCTTGGAGAAGATGCAAGTTGGTCTCAAAAATCTTAGCATATTGAATTCAAAAAATTCATCTAATGTGGAGTGAGAAATCATTTTTTGCGTGCTTTCGGGTCATCTTTGTGTTCCTAACTCTGGTTCTATGGTTTGTGAAGGTATTTTGGTCGTATCTACTTTTTATCCAATCATTTTTGTTGAAAATTTAGAATAATATTTCTATGCATGACATGAATATTTTAGAAAAGGAATTGTGTGAGTTAATTCCTCAAGGAGAAGGTTCTTCATGATAGTATTTTCTACAATCGTGACAGGGCAATTTTTATGGATTCTTTCATCATTTTTCAATCTTTTTTATGATAAAAGGATATATTTTCTCGTTCAACTCAAATGAGGTAAATAATTTTGTTGGGAAGCCTTGAAGTTGTTTAAATAAGTCTCTTTCCTCATGAAAGTTGAAAGACCATGTGCACAGTCTTCATAAGTTAAGTTATAGTTTATTGTCTAAATGAAATATTGTATCCAAAAAACTCGTGGACTAGGTTGTTTAGGAATTTTGAGCAAAAAAGGATTTGTCAACATGTATAGGTGCAAAAAATAATCCTATTTTCATGCAATTTTGTGGCATTAAACAAGTTCTAAATTATCTATATTTGTTTTCCTAAGAAATTGAATAGTATGAGAAGTGGAAGGGTCATATAACTCTCTAGCTCTAATTATTTAAGCTCTTGGAGTAGTTGAAAAGATAGAAGACTATTGCAAGCACATAAAGTTTTCTTCTAACATCGAATGAGAATAGGAAAATACTATTCTTGTTCATGTAACATGGAGAAGTAAAAAGAGAACATGGAAACAAAAGTATAGAAGTTAAAACCGATAGTAGTAGGTGTTGTAGCTTGAGTACTTGAGAATGTACAATGCGTAAGGTGATGGAGAAGAAGTTGAAAAGTCATGAAAAATTTCACGTGTATATAATGCAAAGATGATATGTGGTGAAGCGTGATAAGTTTTATTAGACATCCAAAAATCAAACTTGAACTTCCTGATAAGTTAAAAAGACTAGATCTTGAGTGTGAAAAATTACATATACAATACTAAAAAAAAAATTAAGCATGATGCAAGATAGTAAAGGAGTTATGGTGTAAAGAAGAGAAATGATCAAATAAATTTTCCTATACAAACAAAATCTGTAAAAACAGTCAGTCTTCTAGTGAGAAGTAAGAAGACGGTTAAATGTCATCAAGTGTATAGAGAATGAAAAGAAGGGACATGTGTCTAAATGACATTGAAACAAGAAATGCAAACTTGCATGTAGGAGTATGCTAAGACTAAGGGTGAAGATTCATTTATATGTGATTCAGATGGAAATTTACATAAATATGCTTTATTTTTTTAATGAGACAAAAGGCTTGAAGGTGTTGTAATTAGATTTTAATTCCAGTAACATTAAGATGATTATGTTGGGTATTGAATGCTGAAGAATGTATAGAACATTGAACTAGTAAGTCAAAAAGAGTAAGTCAATGCTTCGATAGTTCAGATAGCAGGTAAGAGATACATAACATCTTGTAAATTGATACAATTATAAGTGAAAAAAGGTCAAATTTCAAATTTAGGATCATAATCACATGTTTAGCATCCAAGATGAAGAGTGATCACATAGTGTATTCACACTAAGTTGCATCTCAGTATAATTAGGGATTCGTTACTTCCTTGTAGGTGGTAGCTTGCAGAAGGTCTGTGGTTGATGACTAAATAAGTTTGTGAATCATTGCTTCCAATATCAAGTTGTTTCTTGAGTGTATTCTTGGGGTTGTATCCTCAAAAAGTTAAGTTGTAACTCAAATTAAAATCATTGTAAAATATAGGACAAATTGTCCAAATATAGTTCTTTGATTTCTATGGGTTTTCTCCATTTTCAGGTTTCCCACCTAAACCACTTTGTGTTTTCTCTCCTTCCATTGTTCATGCATGATTTCATATTTTTTCATTAACTAGTTTTGTGAAGTAGAAATATCTAGACAATTTTATAAGATACTAATTCACTCCCCCTCTAAGTGTCCAAATTTCAAAAAACTACCTCCAAATTATGGGACAATGGAACCTTTTGAGGTCAATCACTAAATAGTGTTGGTTCCTTCTACTCTAGCTTATTTCAACTACACTAGCTAGTACTAAAAATACCACTAACTAATTGTAGTCTAAGTTTTCTAAGGGAGCAAGGTTAGAGAGGTAGAAAGTTAAAGAGAGAGGTGGTCTACCAAACTAGAATCTAGTTTTATTTTAGCTTGAAAGACTCAAATATAACATTGCATGTGAAGCTCTAATGAATGAAACCAATAATTATGGGGAGAATATGTTGGATGAAACTGAAATCATGCAACGGGACTGGATATTCACACTGAACACTAACACAATCAAAGGAAAGAGATCACACTTGCATTTAATATAGGGAACTTATCCATTAATAACTCTATAGAGTATAGGAACATAAAACATCACAAACACATTACAGAGGTCCACAAGAATAATATTTTGGCGCAAAAGAGAAGATCTCTAGGATTTAGTAGAAAAATATATTTGTTTATATCCTTACAATTGTATTTATATAAAATATAGGAGGATGAAAGAATCATATCGCACCAAAAAATGAATAGAAACAACAACCTTTCCAACCACTAAGGACCAATCAACTCTCAATTTACATACTATGGTATACGCACTTGACATTACTCAAATCACACTCTACTAGATTATCTAGAGAAGAGGCTGGAACTGTTCAGGATTTAATGTTGGTTCTTAGGAAAGGATTTTATATAATCTGTATATTTTAATATGATCTGCTATCGCTCTTTCATCTCATATAACTTTTGGAACCATTTGGAAGATCTTAGATGATTTGTAGCTCTATTCCTGACCTCGACCTTACTTTCTAATAAAATTCCTTCTCCATGACTTTGTTTTCCTTCCATGTCCAAATCAATCCTTGATTTCGTGACGCATATTAAATTTTGAAACCTTTTGATTTAATGCAGCTTTGACTATGTGTTGGAGATCCTTCATTACATAAATGCACTTTGTTTCGTGATTTTTCTAACTTTACTTCATTCTGTAGTGTTTCAACTTGACATGGGTTTCAGTTTCTGTTGACTTCTTCTTTATTCTTTTTCTATTCTTAACTTTATTTCCGTTCACTCCACGCATATTGCGTGGCTTTATTTTCTACCCGCAGACTTTACTTCTACATTATTATTTTTGCATCATGGATTTTACAAACTCTATGGTATACTATTTCTTCATTCCATGGAACACCTTATTCCTTCATTCCGCATTGTTCCTTATTGAAGCCAGTTAAGGATAAAACCTAAATGAATATGTTCAAATAAAATGGAATCTAATTTTGACAATAGTGACTAATATACTAAATGGATGTGATGATTGTTTTTCTATATGTTAATCTTGAGGAGGTTATTTATATGGATCAATCATAGGTCTTCATGTATGATAGTTTGATGGTTTGTATAGTCCATCTTTTTATCTATAGACAGTGTAACTTTTAGTGGCTAATATTCATTAATTCATGAATATTTGTGTTTTTTAAAATTTGGATTTGGTTAAATTTGTGGTGTCATGTCCCTTACTATTTTGCCTTTTTTTTGGGTAAACATTAATTTTGTGGGTTTATTCACCTACCGTTTATAGTAATAGAAAAAATTAATATTCAAATCACATTTATTAGGTACAAAAAAGAGAAATTTACTACTGACTGACAACATAATGCTACTATCTGATAGCATAATGTTATTGACTGATAGTTTCTATCATCCAACAACATTTCCTTTCAATTTATTGCATTTGTCAAGATTTCAAAAGTCATTTTTAGAAAAATTTCAAGTAATATCTATGGTTTATTATGAGGGGGTCTTAAAATTTACCCTATTTATAGACCTCTAGAATATTATCCAAAAGTTTAGTAAGAGAATATGGATGGTTTTTTGTTGAGTATTGAGTTTCAATAATGTTATATTGATCATACGTTTGTGTATGTTTGTAAATATGGTGATGATTTTTTATCTTAATTTTAGATTTTGATGATTTTATCTATTCTACTTGTTAAAATTCTATTGTTCAAGACATAACATGTTGAAGGAAAGAATTGATATGAATATTTTGGGTTATTGCATTATTTTATAGCCTCTAAGTTTATCATTATTCGAAGGGTATTTTAATTATTTAACATGGTTATGCCTATAAAATACATTTGAAATTATACATGGATTCTTATAAGCTAGCTAACACTCTATTTGACTCAGGAATTGAGTTTGCAATAGACTATGAAACTAAGTTGATAGCTTTAACATTAACTTTTCATAACCTATCCTTTTTCAATGACATGTTTTCCTATACTCCCATTCTAAGGTAGGTTCTAACATTATAAGTGCATTCATTGCATCTCTCTAGATATTCATTGATTTTTTCATCTCCAACCTTTACTCTATCAAAAAATCAAGAAATTTTAATTAAATAAATCATCTTCTGCATCATTTAAGAAAATTCTATTTCACATCACATGCTTCCTATCAATGATTGTAGAGTTTGGGTGAGATATATTTTAAATCCTTTTCTAATATTCCTAATATAATTTAAATTTTATTATCTTTAGTGTGTCATTTCATCTTCATAGGGTCAGTATTATTGTGAAATTTCAGATAAATAAGGCTATATAAGAAATTCAATATCAATTCAATACACTCCTTGCACTCTATTGATATCCTATAACAAATATCATACCAAAAGAATTCTAGAGTCTCCTAAATATCCCTAAATTAATTGCACATCGTTTAGAGTGGAAACTACTATGTATCTAAAGAGTTTAACCATCTCAAAGTTTCTATATTCCTCCACTATCATTTGTCCCATGGTTTAAGATCCATGCATCAGAAAGGGAAAAATTACTCCAAGAATTTTCAAATGTTTACAAGGGGAAAAAAAGGTTAGTCATGCAATCGAAGCACAATATATCACACTACTACAAATTTGGGTACATTTCATACTCTAGAGCTGTCCCGATATTTTTTTAAGACACGAAAGGGAACTCATAACAGATTGTTTTTTATCACAATCACACATGCACATGCACCTAAGATAAATTCATGATTCTTAATCTCACAAGAGGGGACGTAGTGCATCACTTAGATTGGATTGGAAATGGTTCATCACCGAAAGTAGTCTATCCTCACCATACATGTGAATTATCCTTTTATTTTATAATTCTTATACTATGGGTATGGTAGGTATTTATTATTTTCACTTTGTTGTAGGCAATTACTGGTTGTTTCAAGGTTGTGTGAGAAGGAGTGACATATAGTGAAGCATATTCCTAGGCATGAGAAGTACAAATAAAGTAGTTAAATATCATTTCCAAAGGATGAAAGACCATATAGAAGGATAAATAAATTAAATCCATTTTGAGAAGAGTGGTATGCTACTACACTAGCTCAGTGTAAAGTTCTAGTATAAATAATCAAGCATTTCAAATATTTTATTACCCTATTTCACCCATTTCCACATATATCACCTCTTTTACAACATGTACATCTAATTTTTCATATTATCTTATGTATTTGAGATATTATTCAATCAATTATTATTGTTTCAATTATTTATGTATTGTTCTAATTATGCATGGTTAAATGTAGACTAACTAATTCATAATAACCCTTGTAACATACCCTTACATCATATCTTGCTTAAATTGTAATTATTTATATAGATAGTTAGTAATAAGTCTTCTTATCTTAACCATATTCATATTGATATCACATTTGTTATAAAACTTGTCTCTTATTTTTATCATAAACCTCGAGAGATACAATCGTAAGTAATAAATCAATTTCTATACTACAGTTTGGGAACTTTGAATTTTTCCATTCATTACACACCACAGAGATATTTGAATTTTTATGGTTAACATAATTATATTAGCATGGATATTGTAATACAAAATGATCAAGTTTTGGTTGCTTATTTCGTGTTGGATCAGGACAATTTGCATGGACATGTAAGAAGAAAACAACAATTACATTTTTCTTCAAATGAAAATTACTACAGAGGTACTATTAAGGATGGATAGGAAGAACTTAGCCTTTGAAAATTACTTGGTGAAATCATATTTCCACAGTAGCCTTCCACATTAATTTTGTGTGATAATCCGAGTTCTATAGAGATTACATATAACCATATTGAGCATCAATGTACTAACCTTAAGAATTAACACTATCATGAGGGTTAAGTAGTTATTCCTTTCATAAGGGATATGGAAGAAAGTGGGGATTCATAATAAACCAAAACATTTAACATAAAATAAAAACATAGGAACATGCACTATTTGAAAAAATTAACTTCTTTATATTAATTCTTGAAACCATATTACAATTCATATTTTAGTTCTCTTGTCATAGAGTCTTTTACAATATTACATCTAGTTTATATTCATCTTTATATCTCTTCAGTTATCCCTATATCTATCGTTATACATATATCTCTATTATGCACTACATAATATCTACTATAAACTACTACTTACTAATGTTACAAGGATATATAGTATGTATCTTGTATAATTAATAGTCATTTATTTTGACTGTGACTTTTTCTCTTCAATTTTGGTATTTGTTTTCATTAGGTGGGTTTTTTTCATTCCTTTGTTCTCCAGTTTACAATGGATTTTATAGTGTTTTTTGGATTCCTAATTATCCATGGCTTTCATCAAAATATTGGATCCCTAATGATCTATAGCTTTATTTATTGGTTTTTATATCTCCTTTTTATGCGAATTATTCTCATGATTGGAGGACCTTTTAGTGTCTCATGGTATTTTTTACCTTTCCAGAGTGTAATCTCCTCGTGGATTATCCTTTATCTAACCATTAGTATGCAATCTGATGAAGAACATTGTAGACATTATCCATGGACTTCAAAAGGTTGTTTATTCCTCAAGATAACTTTCATAAAGAATCATCATGTTTGAAACTATTTTACTACCTCTATCTTACAATTTATGATTTCTAACTTGCTATGAGATATCACTCTTACACAAAATTATAACTACTATACTCTAGCTTTTTCTTTATCATGGTAACACCAAAGAATCAACCTATTATAACTTAGACATTTGACGTAAGGAAATTATATTTCACTTGACTCACCCATTTAGATTTACAAGGCGTGGAGGGTTCCAATGAATTGTTTGGTAAAATTATTTACATATTGGTACATAAACTCATGGTGCAGTGGCAGGGAGGTACTTCATATATTTTTCATTTATATATCCTTAAAATGAGTTCCATGTGGAATTTTTCTCTTCGATATATTCTTTTGATAAATGTTTATTTGTATTCTATTGAATGAATTGAGTGAGCTCAACAACACTTATGTTATCCTTGATCTTATCATACTTTATTTTTGGCCCCAACTAATTTTGTTTACAATTGTGTGATGCATCTATCCATGCTTGTGTTGTATCCTCCTATCAGTATTCATTTTTCCTCATTTGATATTTTTTAGTTCGGTACTTGGCCATTATTTCCAGCATTTTTATTTTCCTAATCCATATAATTCATTGATAAATTCATATGCTACAAATTATTTATCGAGCTCTTCCTCCATGTTGTTCAATTCCACTTTCTCCTATTGTGTGACTCTTTCCACCCCATTACATATGCATAATAAGATGTCATATTAGATATATTTATTTCTAAGGATGTGAAATCTATTTCTAGATTATCTCTTTTATTCCTTGTTCTCAATTGTTTTCTTCCCCATGTTTTTGGATTTGTAGTTCTCAACTACTTTTGTATGGATTTGTTTATCGCTAACTTGATCTAGTAAAGAGTGAGATAAAAATGATTATCGCAAATTATTTTCCTCTCTTTGTTCAATAGGAAATGTCCAATCCATTGTATAGTAAGGTCTTACTATTTGTATGAATATGATTATATGTTAAAAAATTTCTTCTGATTCCGCACATTGCTGCATCCACACATTTTTCAAAGTTTCCACTTGTATGTTGCTGATTGTGGATTTTTACATTGAGTTAAATTGTTTAGATGTATTATACATCAATCCTTCATTTATTTCACCACCCCATGTTAGAAATATGAATTTGATCCTATATTTACTATGCCAAGACCTTTTTAATGATTTTCAATGAATCTTGTGGTTGTTGAGAATGAGAAAGTCTACAAGATACCAGTGGAGTTCTATTTTTTCAGGTACTTTGTGGCATACTTTATTTTGGAGGAAGATTTTTTAATATTATTTATTTTTCTACTTCCACTTCTTGTTATTTCTTATTTCTCTCCTCTTATTTCTTCTCTTGATGATTATTATTAATTATTCTCTTATTTCTGCTTCATCTTATTCTCTTCTTCTTCCTTCTTATTATTTTTACTCTTCCTCTTCTTTCTTCTTCTTCTCCTCGTTATTTTTCTTTTGTTCTTGTTCATCTTTATTTTTTTCTTTTTTTTATTCCTCTCCAACTCCACTTTCTTATTTTAAGATTTAGCTTCCACAGATTTTCTTCAAAATAACTATTGAATTTCTACAATATTCTACTTTGTCCTTGGTTTTTTTCTTCTTCTTCTTTAATTCCTTGAGTTATATTTCATCTTCTAATAGAAGAATTTCCTCCTCCAATTTTATTTATGTTCTTATCTCTTTGAGTAATGAATGTGGTAACAAGTGAATTATATCTTCTACTACCAAGGGAAACCTTATAAGGTAGTGGACCAGTGTTTCTACTATTATAAATTTATTTAGTACAGCTCACATTATATTGTTATGATATTTGGGAAATTATTCCTCGTTTAAGGCATACCCTGTAAAATTTGGAGGCAGGTTTGATGAGTTACGATTGCTTAAAATATTCTATTGCACGTGTAAATTCCGGTTACTATTTTCTTCCACTATTACTTCTACTATTATAAATTAACTATCTCCTTAAGGGTTGTAATCTCTTCTTCTCCAAATAATGTTATTCTCATTATTTGTGGTTCTGGGATTTTCTTACTACTATTTACTTTTTGTAACATATTTTTCATGTAATTCAAGATTAACCTAGTTACGATTCTATTATAACTATTAACATGTACCCCCATGTACTGGATTCTTGATCCCTTTTCCTTTACCCATGTCTTGTACCTTCTTGTAACCACTCCTAGTGGTTACAGAGGCTTGATGTAATATTTGTGCAATGTCAATTTCTATATTTTTATTAATTTTCTATTTTTAATAATTTTCTTTGACTTCTTCTTTTTCTTTAACTCGTTCTAACCTTAATCTTTCAAATCTCAATGTTTTCCCATTACTTCATGTTTATTTTGAATCATATGTAGAATCTCCATCCATTTGTATTTATGTAATGTGTTGGAAATTTTTATTAACATTTTCTCCTAATGCTTCTAATTTAGTTCAACCATTCCTATAGAGCTACTATTCTTTAGGACATCTAAATAAAACACAAGTTCCTCTCTCACGGCTAAACACACAAGGTTCTATTTTTTTTAAATTTATTGCTACATGCCCATTCTTTCAGCGCTTGTAACAATTCACTGGCCCCCTCTCTTGTGTTCCATTACCATTATTTTTTAGTTGTCTTCGCCTTTATTTCTTGAATAAAATCCTCTTCATTAGTAGCCTTGATATTCCCTACCTCATTAATATTTATTATATCCCCCTCTATAGCCATCATGGTACTATGAAGCCTCCTTAATAACCTCTAACATATCTTTGGTAGCTAGCATTATAGTAGTTTTCTTGATAAGATCCTTTATATAGTGGTAGATAACCCTAATATTATGACGTAGCTATGATTTTTAGTGCCTGGTATTGTGTCATTGGTTGTACTTGTAAGCTAGGAGATGGTTATTTACATGTGTCATGGCCATAACATTTTTCCATGTAGCCATTTCTCTCCACACATTGTAGTGCTTTACATCCTCTATAACATCAATGACGAGATAAGTGTGATGGTTTTAGTTCAATGACCCACAAACTGTATAATACATTAATTTATTAATAGGGGGGATACTTCTACTAGCATATATGTATCTTGTGTTTTGCTCCCATCTTATACATATTCTACAATATGTTTTTCCACAAGTGGTGCATTGTTGGTAGATGCATTCTCTAAGGAGTGTTTTTTGACGTAGTAGCTCTTTTTACTTTTTCCAAATATGGTAAATATAATTTTGTATGACCTTTGGCACAAGAGACAATGCACAAAAGTATTTTTTTGAGCCTATCTTTGGATGGGAATTTTTTATTAAATCCTCTTTTCATTGTATTTCTTGTTTTAATTTTAATTAAGCCAACTCTAATTATAATTTTTCCAACTCTATTTTTTATGGAGTTTTCGCCTTCTCTACATCATTGTTGTGCTTCTAACCTTGTTTCTATTTGTAATGCATTACCAAATTATTCAAATATTTTTCCATCCAATGAGACTCTCAGGTATGATAGCATTCTTAAGATGAACCATTCAATTCTCTATTCATCCGTAATTGTATCCTCTAGCCTTCTTGTTATATTTTATATCTATAATAAAATTATTTTACAATAGCTCCTTATTTGTCTACTCAATTGCTCATCTTACTCATGCTTTCAGTAGGTACTTGATGGTAATGAAAATCAACCTTGAATTTTTTTTCTATCATATATCAACCTTTGGTGCATTTTGGGTTTGTTTTAAAGTACAAATTTAATGTGTCATCTCTTAATGTTCCAAGAAAATCATATTGCTTGATCACCGGGTCCAGTATGGTATTGGTTCTCCAAAATGAATCTAAGATAAACAAATTTTCTCTTACATCCTTGGTGTCTTTTCTAAACAGTAAAAAAAAATTCTTCCCTGCCATTCTAATGATGTTTTATGATTTTTTTGTGGTTTGAATTGTCTATTGTATCTTCCGTAGTTTTTCTTTTTGATCTTAGTTATACATCTTGTGGTGGGATCCTTTTTTCCCTCTATTTCTTACTAGTTCTATATCAAAATATAATTCTTATAATAGCTCCTTGAATCCTCTTAGTAATTCTTCTCTCTTCTTGTTATCTTCTTCCAATTTGTTTTACCGCTCCTTCAAACCTTATGCAATTTATAAATTCTCAAGTGATGTGTCTAGTGGCACATGGGATGATGATTGTTTTGAGGGGGTTATGTCATTTGGAATAATGCGATAATTGGGGTATGCATCTCTTTTTGGTGCATCTTCATAAGTATCCTTTTGCAAAAATAACTTCATATGTTTAATGTCTCTTAATTTATATCCTTATTTTAAACCTACTTTTATATATTTTTCACCACTAATTCTTTTCATATTTTCTTCCTCTAGTTCTTCTGCATTCTCTTTTCTTTTTGTAAAATCCTAACTATATATTTTATTAATTTTCTGATGTCATCCTTTATCTTTTGTTTCCTTACTTATAATCTTCTCTATTCCATATAATTATTATTCATCAACTGTTTCTATTATCATGATTATGAATTTTGATCTATACTTCTCCTAATCTTCTGATGCTAGGATCCTCCTTGTGTTTGGTTCTAATTTTTCCATGTTTTCTTGTAATTCCTTCATTAATCTATAATGATAAGATAATGAGTACTGAAATATATATCTATTAGACATTGTCTTGTGGTAATTTCCATTTGTTGTGTAACAATTTTTTTTTTAGTTGTGGTAATGAAGGAACCATATTATGACATGCTATGACTATCTAGACCTTCTCGAGATAACAGTTAGTTAGTCTTTACTTGAAGTGGGCTCATTATATTATTCCAAATACTGAGTTTTAGTTAATTTTTCTTTTATTTCATTTAATCTCTTTATTCTTCTTCCTCTTGTTGTTCTCTGTTTGTCTACCCTTTTCTCTAACTACCTCTTTTCCACTTTTAATCTTTAGTTTTCCTCTTCTCTTCTCATCTTTCTTGTAATCTACTTTTTTCCTAATTATTAATTCTCCTAATTAATTTCACTGACTATGTAATCCTTATTATTTAATTTTAACATTCTTCACGTTCTCTTATTTATTCTACCCCAGCCATAACCCCAAAAAATTCTAATAGTTACATCTCTTGGATCACCTCTTTCCCTCTCGTCATCTTGCAGTACCTTCCTAAATAAAATATTGTGTGATTTTAATCATTCGGAAAACCATATTACAATTCATATTTCATTTCTTTTCTTACACACTCTTTTCTAGTCTAACATCTAGTTCGTATTCATCCTTATATTTTTTCCTCTATCCCTATATCTCTCCTTATACATATATGTTCTTATCTCTATATTATTCACTATGTACTCTCTAATACACACTCCTTAATTTTATTAAAAGGATTATAAAAAAAGTATGTATCTCTTAGAATTACCCAATAGTCACTTTTTTTATTGTGACTTTGTGTCTTCAATTTTGGTCTGTATTTTCACTTTTCATATTTTCCTTTGATTTGTTGATTTTCCAATCTCTAGTGGATTTTGTAGTCTTTAGCGGATTCCTAATGATCTGTGGATATGTAATTATCTGTGGATCTCCTTTTTTTCCGTAATTTCTCCTAATGATTAGTGGACCTTTTTCAGTGTCTCACAGCATTTCATATCTCGACTCCTTGGTGTATGAATCCTCATAGATTATCCTCTATCTAACCCTTAATGTGTGATCTAATGAAGAAACTTGTTAGTAACATCCCTAGACTTCAAAATGTTGTATAATCCTCGAGATAACCAAATTATGAAGAACCCTCTCAAAATGTAACAAATCAAAGACACTCAAATTTTGAAATTTTCCCTTTTGACACTGCTTATTGCAATTATTAATCTTAGTTAAGATAAAAATCCACATAATATTACCACTTAATATACCTTTGCATATATTTTCAAAATTTATTATTCCTACACAATTATGTGTTAAAAAATATAAGTCCATAAAATCAATACTGTAACTCTTAACATCATTATGTAACTTTAAGATTTTATTCACCTTCTCTCTCTCCAAAACCATACAATTTAATCAGGTTATATAATATATTCCTGGCCAACTTTTATTGTCCTAAATTGAAATATTATCCATATTTACTTTTGATACACTCTTATTTGTGTTTTTAATCCCCTTTGTTTGACTTTATCATAATATTTTACCTTTAGAAATCTATATAATAAAGTTGATAATAACTCAGTTTAACACTTGGGAATTCTATTGAAATACTCTCTTGTAATTCTCATAAAAGGAACTAAAGGCTCCCCAAATATTCATAAATCTCTTACATATCCATTAGGGAAGACACTACTACATTTTTTAATCACTCAAAAAAATCAAGGAGTATAGATTCCCTCACATCTAAGCACATAAAGTTCCCATTTTTAATTCTTAACAAGATCACAATCTAAATAATCATGATCAAAGGGATTCAAGTTTACAACAAGTTGAATCATTATAGATATCACATGTTAGGTGGAGAAATATAGGTTGTGTGAGGCCTCTTTAGATTAATAATGACGTAATTAGTCCATATGGTGCACCACAACCCAAACACTAACCTTATTGTAGGGTCTTCTACCCATGGTTAGTGTTTTATAGGGATTTTTATAATAGATTATATCAATATTGTGTGACAACAATGGTTTTCCAACAAATTGAAAATTTAGGCCACTAAAGGAACCAAATAGATAGAGAGCCTAATTTTTAAAGAATTCAAGATTGTATGTAATGCAAAGGAGTGGGTTATACATCATGACGATACCATACCATACTACTAAGAGGGTGTAAAGTCACAATTTTAGCAATGAATCTTTTTCAGGATTTGTACTTCCAAATTATCTAGTCTATCTTCCGATATCCCTCTAATGTGACTATGTATAACTAAGTATATTTCTTTTTTATTTTATCTTTTATGTATCAATTTGAAAAGCAAGTAAGTTAACAGAATATATCTTAGTTTCCTAATCATACGTGCTTTTTTATTTGTTATATATTGCATAACATCAATCATATTATCTTAAAAAGTGTGTAAACATATGGTGAACCCAACTTCTGAATAATATATTTATTATTCAAAACCCTATTTTACCTAGGGTTTCTTCAGTTCCCTTTCTACAACATTATTAAATTTCTTCTTCGTAGGGTTCATTATCCTAGTTTTTTTAACCTTCATCACTTTTTTATAGCTCTATTTGAGTACATGTAACTTCATATTGACTATGAAGATATGATCTATGATTCCTTTCACACTTATCTGAGTCACCCTCCAAAATCTATTAATCATATAAAAAATATGCTCTAAGATATTGTGGACAACAAACCTCTATTAGAAGATTCTTTTGTTACTATTTATATAACCGATGCACCTCTTCCTATAAACAATCCAAGTAATAACATTTTTATCACTCTTGATTCTACTTCTACTAATAACAATGTTGCTACTCATGTCACTAATCTATCTGTTGAGTGTAAAAATGATACTCATGTTCCTGTTATACATCACTATGGGGACAATGCTCATATTTATTGTGGCTTTCGTGTAAAAATAGAACATGTTAATATAGATCCTCCTATTACTCATTGTGTAAAAATCATTATTGTTCAAACAATGCTTCATATATCTACTGATGATACTTCTTCACCTTCACCACGTACTACTAATATATTCGCTAATTTTATTCTAATTTGATCATCATTGATCAAACACAAGATGAAGGTATTTATTATAACATGGAAAATAATTCCCATTCCCTTCCTGAGGATGAGGCCCGTGATATGGAACATTTCTTACAAGATATTACCACTCATAGCAAAATCCTTCTATATTATTCATATAAGAAACTTAAATATACTTCTCAATCTCATAAAGATATGTCTATTTTTCCTAATTCTTAAATGCCTACATCTATTGGGGAACCAAGTGCATTGATCTATAATTTTTTATCTATATTCCTATTGTTGGTGAAATAATTTTTTGTATTGAAAATTATGTGTTTCCACCAACACTTACGGGGGTATGCCCATCCTTCTTGTATATAAAAAATCTCTCATTATTGAATGTAACTATCCTAATTAAATATAACTACTATGGGGTGGCCAAATAGACTAGCAATCACATAGGAACACTTCATTGAGCATATGACAAAGTACTTGTATGGAGTACAAGGGAGGAAATTTCAGAAATGAGGGATAAAGAAGACGAATTTGGAGAAGGGAGGTTTATCATTAAGAGTATACAAGTGCAGATTTTACACCTAATAACTAGATTACTTAAACATTCGATTGGAGGAGAGAAACAATGAAGAACCTAGTGAGACTAATAAATCTAGACACACAGTTCTTTATATTCATTCACGAAGGACACCAAGTTCCCTATTCCTCACTATACATAAAATTTTTCATAATAGAGAGAATAGAGGAACATGAGAAAAGAAATGGAAGAAATTATCTTTTACTCCTTTTATGTGTTATACAAATTTCAACATCTGAAGAAATATTCACAATTGCTACAAACTAGAAATCTTCAAAATCCTAGATCCTTTGGAATGATGAAGCCATCCCAATTTATAGCCTTGTGAATTGATCCTTTATCTCCCTGCAGCATGAATTTTCATGTTCCTATTCCATGTGTGACCTTTAATTTTCCCTTAGGATAGACATATTCAGTATATCTCTTCTAATCTTGAGATATTACTTTTACAATTTACAAATATTGTCACTTTAGTGAATAGGAAAAAAACCATGATTGCGTACTATAAAGGATTAGAAGAAAGGGAGAGAAGAGGAAAATGAAATGGGATTGAATAATTTGTTGAATAATCTCTTTTAGAAATAAAACTTGATGATCTAGGGCATGATGATGGTCAGAATCTCCTCCCACTTCCAGATGCACAAACACCTCAAGTTGTCAAATAAGTGTTTAGAAACACTGTTGAGAGATCACTTGATATGAGATTTAAGATGACCATAGGAATTGATCATGATGATCCTTCTAAACCTTTTCATATATTCCATTTTCCTCTGTTTATTAATTCTTTCTATTTTTAACATGTTCTTTTTTTAGACCTTCTATTTTGGGAAGTTTATCGAACAACTCAGATTTCTTCCACACAATAAGGAAAGTGGTTCTTGCCATGTACGCTTTTCCATGTTATTGGAAATCCCATTATTCAATTAAATCCTGTGTTTATTTAAGAAAGACATAACACTTCCAGAGAAGAAAACAAAGAGCCTTGGCAGCTTTGATTGGATTGCAATTGCAACAAAGATGGGAAAATCCGTACCCATGTCTTTCTTTGCTCTCTTCGCCCTGCTTTTAATTTTTCTTTCTCTTTTTCTCCTATCAGCGGTTGAATCCATTTGCTATGATCTGTCTTCTGATGATGCAAAACTGTCTCATGTTTACGAAAATTGGATGGTCTTGCACAGGAAGGCTTACAGAAAAAAATTTGAGAGAGAAACACACTTCCACATATTTAAGGAGACCCTGGTTTACATAGAGCATCACAACCAGAAGAATGAATCATATCGTCTGGGACTCAATCAATTTACAGATCTCACCCATGAAGAATTCAAGATCATGTATTTGGGAGGTGTCATCTATAATCCTTCTACCCGCCCACGCTCTCCGAGTCCTCGTTATCAGTATACACATGGCAAGCGTTTACCCAGATCTATGGATTGGAGAAAGAAAGGCATTGTCATGCCTGCTAAGAATTAAGGTAAATGTGGTAACAACAATATAGTTTTTTTTAAATTCATGTTTTGTTCATTTTTATTTTTGGGTGGTATTATAAATTGATTAGTTAATAATTCAACTGACTAATATATGTTTTAACTAAATAGAATAAACATCTATACTTCCTATTTTGCAAGAAGTTACTGGGCATTCTCTGCAATTGCAGCAGTGGAAGGGATTAATCAAACTGTCACCGATGAGCTCATCTCTCTGTCTGAGAAAGAACTGGTCGATTGTGACACTTCAATCAATCAAGGATGTAATGGAGGTATGATGGATCTGGCATTTCAATTTATCATCAACAATGGCGGCATAAACAGTGAAGAAGATTACCCTTACAAAGAAACCGACGACACCTGTGACATACAACGAGTATGCATATTCTATCTATTTTTTGCTACCCAAGATATTTTATTAGATTTTGATGGATGTGTTGCATTGTGTACTACTTTGATTGAAAATTTGTGAATAAAAGATAATATTTTATAAAAACTTCCAATTGGCATGATTATATTTGGCAAAAAAATTCCCATGTAGTGAAAATTGATGGGTATGAAGATGTGCCGGCCAATGATGAAATGTCGCTGAAAAAGGTTGCTGCACATCAGCCCATCATTGTGGCTATCGAGGCTACTGGGAAGGATTTTCAGTTCTACAAATCTATAAGACATGAACTTATATTTAATTGGTTTTTTTTCATTGATTGAATTTTATTGCGAACAACTGTCTTTCTAACATATTGTTGGGGATAAGTACAGGGTGTGTTCAGTGGAAAATGTGGAACTGAAGTGGATCATGGAGTGACATTGGTGGGTTATGCTTCAGCTGACAAGGATTATTGGATTGTGAGAAACTTGTGGGGACCTGGATGGGGCGAGAAAGGATATATTCTGATGGAAAGAAATATCAATAGTTTATATGCAAAATTTGGGATCACCATGCAGGCATCCTATCCAACTAATGAGGCTCCATTTGTAGTTGACATAGTGGAGCATTTGAATACGGTGGCTTAATTACTTAGTTCTATCTGAAACGACCCAAAATCTCACACACGAACAACATAGAAAAAGACAAGATAAATTTTTTTTGACTTGCTTCCACACATAACACGACACAACATGTCGTCACAAAGTTACAACCAACTCTGGGAACCACTTGTTACGGGGATGACCACAAGGTCATCATGGAAACGTTCACACCCAAAAGGATAATACACTTTTTTTTTTTGACATGACAACATAGAAGTCCAACCACAGAACTCACTTACAGTTAGGGCCAACCACAATGAGATATTCTTGAGG
Source organism: Taxus chinensis (assembly GCA_019776745.2). Classification (NCBI taxonomy): domain Eukaryota; kingdom Viridiplantae; phylum Streptophyta; class Pinopsida; order Cupressales; family Taxaceae; genus Taxus; species Taxus chinensis. The sequence goes on along the minus strand of CM034149.1, from coordinate 830,439,769 downwards.
TTTATTTATTTTAAAAAGACATCTTACAATTCTTAGCTTACGTTTTCAAAGAGGCTCAAGATATGATTCATACAATTCATCTTACCAAGCTAAGTTTATTGTTTTTACATTGAGTAATCATCTTTAAAACTTCTCTATTATGACATTTATTTGCTTAATTCATTTATTTAGAGAAAGGGGTAATTTAATCCCACAAGGCCATCTATTTACACTTACGCTACTAGAACTTGTTCATGCCCATATGACAACATGGGTTTGCGTTCAACACACTTAAGAGAAGAAAGACAAAGCACCTTGAAAAAACTTTAGAGGGAGAAGGTTGAGTTGAAATCATCTTCAAGACCTCATTTGTTATTACCAAGATTTAATTGAAACTTGAGAACTTAACTAGAATTATTAAAGATTTTACTTAGGCTTTACTAAATGAGTTTTATAAAAATAAAACAATTTACCATCCAATGGCTAAGAGATAGATTGCGTGGTTTCTAAAGTGTTATCTCGTACTTATCAAATCTTATTATCTTCCAGAACTAACCATAGATTTCCTTTAATATCATTTAATAATTTCACCATGAAAGGGATAGTGTTCATTAGTGTAGCTAGGGATATCAGGTTATATAATGTTACTTAACAAAAGATAGTTTCATCTTTGATCACTTATGGAATTACATGCTCTCAAGTTGGTCACCTCTACACTAATTTAATTGCAATATAAATTTTAGTTTAACTTCTATAAGTATTAAACAACCCATTTTATTTTACTTATAACACACTATTACTAAGTCTTAGAAATATTTGACTCAACATTTAACCGTAGGGATAAAGTTTAGCATTATTCATTTATGAAAACGAAATAAGGTTACATCAACTCTTAGAATACCGATAATCCATTAAGGTCACTCAACAAGCGGTAAATAAATTTTCCTATATTTTCCAAGAAAGACAGACAATTCAAGGTTCCAAGGTTAAGACGACATAATCCACGATACAATATACTAAGACATTGATCCTCTTCTAAATTTTCCACTAGATGTTATCAATAGTTGAACAATATAAAAAGGATTCATGCAAAAGAACTTCTCAACTGAGGTTGATGTAAAAATCTATAAGTCTATCTCTCATCTACTCGCAAAAATCCATCTGCAACAAATTTTTCACAAGAGTCAGTTCGCGAGAACTGAGCAAGATAAGGCTACACAAAACCACCATAACTATTATCTAACTAGTAGCAAACACATGAGAGAAGAAGGGAGTTCCATCAAACAAGAGTATACAGTAATGTCATCAACAAATTTTATAACACTAAATATTTGCAAACCTCCACAACAATTCTAATGTTTGGTTAATTAAAAAAAATTTACATATTTCCCAAAACAACAATATTTTAAGGCAACCCTTGGTAACACAGTCAATCGTCACACATAGATACAAACATAATTTCTAAGTGACATTATCAAAACAAAACCTTCCGCTATGAATCCATAAGACTATCAAATGAAAGATGAGTTTTTCCTGAAGATTAATCACATTTAAGGAAATTTCCATCACAAACTATTAAGGTAATTACGTGCATAAAAACCGACCAATATTAATTAATAGCATTAACATTACGAAGGAGAAAATAATGCAAGTTAGGAAAAATAGAAGAGTGCCATCAAAAATAATTCTGAGAGGTGGATTAGACCAAACCTATTCTAGTGTCAACGAGGTACTGGATTCGCACAATGAAACCTCGAGCTTAGTTGATCCGAAAAGCTAGTTATGGTTCAAGTTGATAGGGATGGTCAAGGTACTTCTTGAGGATGGCCTTAAAAGCCTAGAACCAAGATGAAAGATAATATAAGAGTCTAAACACGTGAGATGGGAAACACATTGTACACAAACCTTTTCATTCTAAAAGTTTTAATACTGAAACTCTAAGTTGGCTAGCCCAAGCATTGATCACACGAATCCTACAACCTTTGTTTCTCGATGCCAAAAGGTTATCAAAGGGACTTGAGAAGGAGCTAACAAAAAACGTCAAAAGACAAACTTGGGTGCTAGGGAGGGGCTTCATAGTTATCATAAACTTACTTCCATGATAACGAAAATACTAGTTTGATCAACATAATAACTTGCAACTCAATCGCAGAGAAGAATTAATACATAAACAAATAGACGAAGGTCTATCACTCGAGCAAGAGAAACATAACACCCAGAGGAGAGGGCACATGCATCCTTTCGACCAACATACTCACAACGATAAAAGCTAAAACAAGAATAAAACAAGAAGAAAGGGGAAACCTCCCATCATGACATCCAACTGATAAATCAATGCAAGGAAAAAGAGGTTCGATTTCGCAATACTTTTAAATATAATAACAGTAGAAAAGTGTAGAAATATCTTTCCTTTTTTCTCTAGATTCAAAAGGTTTCATGGACACCACCCGGACCAGCAACAACAATCCTTAGGTCGAATCTCCCCTTTTTATAGGTTGGGCACTCCAGCTCCATTCTCATCTATGCTTAGCCTCGGTAGAGAGCTCCATTTTATAAGAAACGTCGAACAGAAAGAACAGTGGTCTCAGGTGCTGTCAAGACTACGATATGCACAATATGGTTTAAATGAAAAATGTCCAGCACATACTTGAAAGAAAGGGACAAGGCCAGACTGCACAACTCTCTAAACAACCTTCCAGCCTGCGTTAAAGATGGGGCACCAAAGAAGGACAGAGACATCGAAAAGGCACAAGGAACAAGGATAATGGAAATTTGAAGAAGAATACACCTCCAAAATAACGTATGCAAGGAGAGAGAGAATCCACGCAGCGTGTAAAACGTGACAGAATGCCACAAATTGATTGGGGGGGTCTTAATAGAGAATCTTTGTAAATAAATTTCATCAGGACTCCTGGTAACACTCTCACTATCACATAGTCGATTTTGATAAAAATACCTTGAAGGAGAATCCCGAATTTGAGGATGCATTTGATACTAAACAGATAACAACATAGTTGGACAACTTGTTTGTTGGAAGCGCTCATAAAGGCTTCTACTATACTGCAACAGTATCGTCCATCCGATGAGGAGGAGCCGAGAGATGCCATGGGGTGTCTAAATTCACAAAGCGCGGGGAAAACGAAGCGACAGAGGGAGAAGAAGAGCCTGTGACTGGAACAGTGAACGTCGTTCCCATGTTTTGATCTCACGCGCTCCTGAAGGGAGAGTTATATATGATCGAATCCTCTCTTTAATCCAATAAACCCACAGAAAAGAACAGACTATAAGCTGAAACTCACGATAAAATGATTCTATTTTCCCCTACAAAATGAAGTTTACAAACCTTGCGCGCTGATTCAAGGGTGTTGCGAGTCTTGCAAAAAGATATTATTATACATAATGAATTAATGGAGACGACTAAGCACAGAACCACCATTCCAGATATGTCCCTTCCACAAGCACACTCACTTTGAATGTAGTGGATCGGGGATCTCCTCAGGCTTCTCACTGATATAATTTACAGTTTGAATTTCTGTCTCTGTTCCAGTAGTCGAACTTCTCTTATTACCAATAGATAACTTCAACCCAGGAAACACATTGCTATTGTTATTTTGACCCGACTTCCTGTACATATGATTGACAAACTCGTCAATGAGCAGAGGCTAGGCACCTGCTTCTATATCATAGCCTTCAACATTTTCAGGTACAGATCGACTGATATCCAGCAGTCCTCTCCATGTATCCTCAGAGATTCTATGTCGTTTATTTTTTCTATGCAAAGTCACACCACTGATCTAGCAACTGAAACCTTCCTATAAAAACCAATCTCCATGCCTCTATACTTGTGCTAACAGTAATACTCCTTTGTCTGTTTTCACAGCACATAAAGAACACAAAGTAATAGAAGCATCGAAACCTACAGCATTCCTTCATCAAATGCTGATTTTTACCAAGCAGTGCCTTCAAAGAGTGGAGAACACTAATGGCAGAATGCCTAAAATTATAGCCTTAGCTGTTCTAGTTCCATCATGTCAAACCATTACTGCGCCCATACGCATTCCACAAAAGAATCAAAAAGAGATCCAGGTGAAGAAAAACAGTCCTCCACCAACTCCCATCTCCCTCACGCAAGGTAGAAGCATAATGGCCATTACGGTCTGCAGGGTAGGTGGTTGGGAGGAGACTAATGTCATCTACTTGTAACAAGACCTGTGAATGGACCTGGTCGGCCAAGGTGGCAGTGGAGGGTAGGTGCAAGCAAATTAAAAGATTTAAAAAAACTGTGCAGTCCTCACCACGTCCTATTCATTCAATGGTAGAGGTTAAAATATTTTTACGGGTTTTTCCAATGAATTCTAAGCATTTAGAAATTAGTTGGCCATTCAAAATTACCTAGAAAAACTCATTGTCCAATTATTTTTCCTTATCCACAAGAAAGAACTTCAATCTAAATTCATACAAAATCCTCCTTCAGCAAAGATACAGGATAACGAAATCTCTACTAAGGTAAGCTCACAAAGCATACGAAAGAAGATATATTAATACAAATGCAAAAAGGAGTCACAAGATTACCTGAACAGTTCCCATAAGCTAAAAAGGTATACGAATTTGTATGATTGGTATTCAACCTGAGAAGATTAAATCACAAACAGACGAGCAAGCAAGAGGAAGTAAGAATCGAATTGCCTGTTACTCACAATGATTAAAACAACATGTGAATAGGCCTAAGCAACCAAGGGGATAAACTAGATGTTAACGTTCGAAGGCGAACATGAAGTAAAGACCTACCATTGAGCCAAGACATCAGAATTACACACAGCCATTCGACGCTCCACAAGAGGGTCATTGCGACAAGAACTAGGGTGAACGCCGAATGGGGCATTACATTCTCCTCCCCTTAAGAAAGCATCGTCCTCGATGCGACATTATACAGAGGAAAGGAAAATAAGGAATGGTTCGCAACCAAGAACAGGTAAAGGAGAAAGTACACCCTATGGTTTAAAATTTTACTTGATTAAAGCACGGCCACAGGGTAGTCTTAGGAACATTTGGTAGAAATTTTAACTTTCAAGGTTCTGTGAAGATTGGCAGTTCCCTCTTATTTATTTCATTAGTTCCTTTCCATTAGCATTATTCTTAGTTTAATTTCTTTTAAAATTTCATCATTGAAGAGTTTTGGTTTATTCCTTATTGTGGGTGCCCCACATGAACTGCTAACACAACACCCTATCAGGTTCAAAAAGACTACAGATTCACAATCACACAAGTATATACTTCATGATTGTATTACACCACAAAAGGTTACTCAAATACGGAATGGAATAGACACAGTCCACATAACATAGTACTCAACACCCATCAATGACTGACATACCAAATACTCAAACAAAAGAGTACTACAATCCACTAGACATTTCCTCAATTCCACGTATGAGGATTTTCCATGACTCATAAAAACTACATGTACATAGGGTCCACAAGGGCATCAATGACATAACCACAACATCACAAAATATATCCATCTAACATGAGTAACACATACATCAAAATACCACTACCAAAACATCACAATAACTCAACATATATCCTGAAACATCAACCATACAGAAAAATATCATAAGCCTCCCTCAAACTCTTATGCCTCCCTCATGTCTCTTATGCCTCCCTCAAACTCTTATGCCTCCCTCAAGTCTGTTATGCCTCCCTCAAAATCTTATGCCTCCCTCAAGGAGGCCGGTTGACCCTATGGCCTAAGACACATAGAGTTCGAACACTCCTAACCCAAGTGACATAATAACGTGTGGTTCAACAACCAGCTAGTTATCTGTAACTCCTTGGGGAATACCCCCATACAACGAAGTGGGTCCATAGGTCCAACCATTCCATGGTGCATCCCATGACCCTATTCCACACATCACGACAATAGAACCAGCACAACAATCCAATCTAAGTGCCAAGTGGCAAAGTACAAGCCTTGGGCAAGGCGGTAAAATCTTAAAATTTAAAAATAAGATCCAAAACCAAGCAAAATAAATGGCCAAATAGCCATAGTTAGTGTCAAAATCCACATGTTAGTACCAAAACCAGGGGAATGCCCAAAATTGTAAAGCATGGCAATCAAGAAAAGTTGCTGATCCTTACAAAATAAAGTAAAAATCTCAATTTACAAATAAAATCAACTTATAATAATGTCACATTATGATAACTGTGTGGCCTTATCTAGCCACCAAAGGGGTACTCAACGAGTTGCTAGCACTCGAAACATCGAGCCTCAGTTCACAAAATACATATCAATAATACAACTATCATCACCTCTATCTGAATCATCCCGCCACCACTTCGACAAGTCTAAACATAGTCATAGTTGCACTTAGGTTGCATACATACAATCACATAGGGAGAGAGGAAATAATCACAGGTTGTTATCTACTAAACTGAATTTTGGCTCGAGTTATTGACCCATGGTACACCATTCCTCACTCTCAACATACACTTCTACCGATTTCCCTCAGGGTCGGTTAGCATAAGGTTCACAGCATAACATGTAACTACATTACTAACATAATGGTGGTACATATACAAGGTAGATCACAATCATACATTCACTAAGTGTAACACATCACTTTACCACATTCTGCACCCAAAGTGCAATCACCATACGATAGGGTTCATACACTCACCGTATGACCCTAATGTTAGGATATGTTGATTTCTAGCTATAGGATACGTTGTTTTTTTCTTAGTTGTCTATTCTTATCTTGTTATCTTTTATCACATTATTCTCTGCCACTTTTGTGGATCTTCCCAGCATTGTTAGGAAGTCAGTTCAGTTTTTCTGTCCTATATAAACTGGATGTGTGCATTGTTCTCTTCAGAATAATATGAGATAAATCTATCTCTTCTTATTTCTCTTTCTGTAGCTCTCAGTTTGGTATCAGAGCGACTGAAGCTGTCCTGCACAGAGAAAACATTCTTGTTTGAGTGCGTCAGTGTTTGGTGTTGAAGGCGTCAGTGTTTGAGTGTGGGAAGCTCAAAGGAGGTCGAGGCTGAAGGGTCTATTTTGCCTGCCTTTCCACCATCTCTCTAGCGAAATCCGGATCCACCATCAGATCCGCGCAAGCTCCCCGAGGTTCAAATTCCACCCTTTGCTGCTGCGTGAGGATATAGTCTTGCTGGTGGCGTAGAAGAGAAAGGCGTGTGGAGGACGTGAAGGAGAAGCTTGTGTTGAACAGGTGTCGGTGCAGTACGGAGGTCTGAGCCGAGAAAATGATGAGGAATTCAGTCCGGCAGACGGTGGCGTTTCCGAGCAGACAATCAAAGCCAGAGCCAAGCACACCGTAGAGATTCCAGTCACCGAGGTGGGGAGCACTCTGGTTTGGGACCTGGTCGTATCAGGGTGGGAGGTGAGCCACGGAGTGGAGTTCGTTCCCACCGTAGAATCTAGCTACACAGTCATCATCCAGAAGGCCAGAAAGTTTTCTCCGACCGAGGAGCCCATCCGGCAGTCTTACAAAATCGGAGAGCCAGGGAAGGTGGTGCTCACCATCGACAACACGTCTTCCAAGAGAAAGAAGATTCTCTTCAGATCCAAAGTGAAAACTGCATAAACCTGTGCTCTAAACTTTCCTCTGCTAACATTCAGTTGCTGTTGCATGGAAAGGAAGAATTCAATAGAAAATTCTTCATACTTGCGTGAAAAATATTTGAATCTTCTATTGCGTAACTGATTTGCTGCAAAGTGAAGGAAGGTAGCACGTGGGTAGAGACCAGACTGTCTGCGTGGAAAGCAAAACGTGGAGATCTCGCCGAGTGAGAGAATTTACTTCTGTGCGCAGAGATCTTCAAACGCTGTCGAGGTAGTTCTGAGTCTACAACAGTCTCTTCTACACTACATCGAATGTCGAGTGTAGACAACTCGATTGAAAGCGTCAACAACACGGTCGCCACAGCTGAAAGCCATAACATCAACTCGCCAGCCAGAGAACGCCGTGGAGAAGCTCCTGAGAGCTCTGGGTTCTACTTTGCCTTGCGGAACGAGCTTAAAAATTGCGGCAATCTTGCATTCGACAAACTTGTTCGAGAAGGGATCCTTAAGTACTTTCTTTTCGACGTCAGCTGCCAAGAAAAGCGAGTACGGGAAGAATTAGAAGCCGGATACGACGCAGATTGTGATGACGAAGAATAACACCCTGCAAAGCGTTGCTATCTCACAGCACGCGAATATCGCGAGCATCTACAAGCCAGTCATTCTCGACAGTGAGTCCAAATTGTAATAATTTTTTCAAATAAATAAATATTTTTTATTATTACAATGTCTGCTCCGAAGTTACTTCTGTCTGACGCTCAGTTGCTCAAAGGGCCTAATTTTGCGGCCTGGAAGACAAAAATGAAGACAATCCTTCAGTTTGAAGGATTATGGGGAATTGTCACAGGATCTATCCCTGCTCCCACAGCCCCCGATGAACTAGTAAAATATGACATGGCTAGTGCTAAAGCCTTGATGCTGATAATGCTCAGTATCAGTGATGACGTGTAACCGCATGTTCGGAATGCAGAGAAACCCAAGGAGGCCTGGGACAAGTTGGCAACCATTTATGAAGCCAAAAATCAGACAAAGATTCTTCATCTTCAGTCGAAGCTGCACACCCTCTCTATGGGGTCTGACGAGAAAGTGGAGGAATTCCTGCGTCGCGTGGCTGAGTTGAGATTGGAGTTATTAGCGCTCGGTGAAACGATAGACGATAAACTACTCGTCCCAATCACCTTGAGAGCACTCCCTTCTCAATTTTGAGTGTTTGTTACAACACTGAATGTGTCTAAACAAACAGTGACATTTGAAGAGCTTGTGAATTTGCTGCAGCAGGAAGAAGCTATCACTTCATCGCATGGGGAGTCTCAGGACAAAGCCTTGTTCTCAAAGCCTAATCGTGGCCAGAAGAATTGGAAAGGTCCCCCAGAGAAGCCAAATCCAGCGCAATCCAAACAGAAATATCAAAAGTCAAAGAGATGGTGTCACATTTGCAGAACCAATACTCATGACACTGATCACTGTTGGCATAACAACCTGAAACAAGGGTCTTCAAGCCATACAAGCACATCTGGGCGCGAAAATTTTCAAAAGTCTAAACAACGTCCCCGCTGGAGAAAGCAAAAAGGACATCTTGCAGCCCAACAAGAGGATGATGAATCTGATGAGGAGACATCAGAAGGAGCCCATTGTAGTAAAAATCTTGTACTCGTCTCTCAAACTTCTCAGCCCACGAAGAAAGTCTGGTTGATAGACTCTGGTGGAAGCAAGCATATGTCAGGTGACAAGAAGCTGTTTGATTCACTACGTGAAGAACCAACTAGAGATCGAGTTCGGATAGCGGATGACAAAGAGTACATTTTAGAAGGAATAGGGAATGTGACCATTCCTCTGGGGCCACGAAAATGTACACTTACAAAGGTACTATATGTTCCTGGCTTGACTAGCAATCTTTTGTCAGTTACTCAGCTCTTGAATCATCACCTTAAGGTTGAATTTCTTGTTCAAAATGGCATTAAATCATGCTTAATCTCCCGACAAGGTACGGTTCTTGTTAAAGCCTTTGTAAAAGATAAGTTATTTGCTTTAGATACTGTTTCATCTTCTGCTGTAGCTTTATCTGCTTCAACAATAGAATCAACTGCCTTATGGCATTATAGATATGGACACTTGTCGGTCGGTTCACTGCACCAGATGAGTTCAAAAGCAATGGTCCGTGGACTACCCAAATTGTCCAGTTCCTTGCCTATTTGCCCTGGTTGTCTTGCAGGAAAACAACATAGAGATCCGTTTCAAGCGAGCACCTTCCATGCCAAGAAGTGTCTGGAGATAGTTCATACCGATCTGAACGGCCCATTGCCTGCTTCATTTTCAGGATACAAATACTTCCAGTTGTTCATGGATGACCACTCTCGCAAGATGTGGGTATATTTCCTAAAGTAGAAAAGTGAGGCTCTTCAACACTTTCAGAACTTCTATCATCGTGTTGTCAAAGAATCTGGACAACCACTTCTTCTACTCCGCTCAGATCGAGGGGGGGAATTCACATCAAAGAAGTTCTTGGCCTTCCTAAACCATCACGGCATTAAGCAGCACCTGACTGCTCCCTACACGCCCCAGCAAAATGGCATTGTTGAGCATCGCAATCGCATAGTGATGGAGATGGCTCGCTGCATGCTATCAACTGCAAAGCTAGGAGAGCGCTATTGGGCTGAAGCAGTACAAACAGCTGTATATCTTCTCAACAGGGCACCAACAAAGATTCTACTGAACAAGACGCCAGAAGAGGTATGGAGTGGTAAAAAGCCATCAATTTCTCATTTGCGAGTATTTGGTTGCACAGCATACATGCATGTTCCAGCTCAGAAGAGAAAGAAGGTAGAGCCAAAAACACTCCCGTGTATCCTTCTTGGCTATAGTACTACCTCGAAGGCGTATCGTCTCATGGATCCTGAGACAAAGAAAGTATACGAAAGTCGGGATGTGGTTTGTGACGAGTCATCCTTTGACTCAATAGTATCAACAGAAGATTCACTTCCAAACACATCTCACCGATTAGTATCTGAATCAGATGATGAGTTGGAGGAGACTACTCAGAGAAAAGAAATGCTACCAGGAGAACTATTTGTTGACCTTGGAGAACTGCAGAATGTGACTCCACATCAATTCTCACGGCAACGACACAGTTCTTCTCAAAAGCAGTCAAGTTCTCATCCGAAGTGGGTACAAAGAACTATCAAGGACTCAAATTTACAACAACTCCCAGATACATCATCCGGAGTCAAAACAAGGAGTCAAACAAGAAATGAGGTAAACTTTGCACTCATGAGTTCACTGATGAATAGCTCCGAGCCAGATAATGTTCGTGAAGCACTCAGTCAAACTCAGTGGAAGGAAGCTATGGAAACAGAATATGACTCACTCATGAAAAATCAGACATGGGAACTTGTCGATCTGCCTACAGGAAAGAAACCCATAGGCTGCAAATGGGTCTTCAAGACAAAATATAAGGCAGATGGATCCATCGACAAATATAAAGCACGACTTGTAGCCAAAGGATATGCTCAGAAAGAAGGCATCGACTATGAAGAAACCTTTGCACCCACTGTGAAGATGAAGACCATCAGGGTAGTTTGCACACTTGCAGCACAGAAAGGATGGAGACTTCAGCAGATGGACATCAAGAGTGCTTTCCTAAATGGTGATATGAAAGAAGAAGTATACATGACCCAACCTGAAGGATTTGTGGATGAAAATCAGCCTAAAAAGGTATGTCATCTCATCAAATCTCTTTACGGACTGAAACAAGCTCCCAGGGCATGGTATATCAAGATTAACGATCACCTTTTGCAACATGGGTTCACTCGTAGTCCCTCAGATTCAAATCTGTATATAAAGAAGGTAGGCAAAGAAATTATCATTCTGGTTGTTTATGTAGATGATCTTGTGATCACTTGTAGTTCAGAAGATCAGGTTGATATTGTAAAGAATGATCTCAAAAGAACCTTCGACATGACAGATTTGGGGCTACTACATTACTGTCTTGGCTTGGAAATATGGCAAAAGGAGCATCACATCTTTGTCTCCTAGACAAAGTACGCCAAGACACTCCTAGAAAAGTATAGAATGACTGATTGTAAACCTATATCCACTCCCATGGAAAAAGGCTTGCAACTTTCAAGATTCCAGGACTCACCTCAAGTAGATGCTACTCTCTACAGGCAATTGATTGGAGGGCTCATCTATTTGACATACACTAGACCAGATCTCTACTATGCTATTAGCTATCTTTCCAGGTTCATGCAAGAGCCAAAGAAATGTCACTGGAATGCAGCAAAGAATGTTTTGAGATATGTCCGAGGAACAACTAATTATGGTCTGGAATATAAAAAGAATGATCAATTCTTCCTACAGGGATATGTCGACTCGGACCATACTGGATCTGTTGATGATAGGAAGTCAACTACAGGATACATATTTCATCTCGGATCTGGACCAATCTCGTGGATAAGCAAGAAGCAGAATGTTGTTTCTATCTCATCAACAGAGGCAGAATATTGCGCCGCACGATGAGCTGTGTGCGAAGTGATATGGATACGTCGCATTATGGATGACCTAGGAATTCCTGAAAAACAGTCACCTATTCTCTATTGCGACAATCAGAGTGTGTTGAAGCTCGTGCAGAATCCAGTCTTTCATGAACAAACAAAGCATATTGAAATTGACTGCCATTTCATTCGAGAGCACGTCTTGAACCATCAAATTTAGCTCCAGTACTGTCCTACTGAAGCACAAGTTGCTGACATTCTCACTAAATCTCTTGGAAAAGTGAAATTTGAATCTTTCAGACGTCACATTTGCAAGAATAATGTAATAAGGGGGGGAATGTTAGGATACGTTGATTTCTAGCTATAGGATACGTTGTTTTTTTCTTAGTTGTCTATTCTTATCTTGTTATCTTTTATCACATTATTCTCTGCCACTTTTGTGGATCTTCCCAGCATTGTTAGGAAGTCAGTTCAGTTTTTCTGTCCTATATAAACTGGACGTGTGCATTGTTCTCTTCAGAATAATATGAGATAAATCTATCTCTTCTTATTTCTCTTTCTGTAGCTCTCACCTAAATCACAACATGAAGCATTACATATTTGCACAAATCATACATACGATGAACATAGTACATCACAACATAACATCCATTGCTACATAACAAGGTGATACACACATCTCATCAAAACATGATAAAACATCATGATATAACTTATTTATTTTAACATCAATCTAGTCATACAACACATTGATACACCTACATACCACAATATGCCACAATGCTCCAACACTACGTCATCCACATTATAATTCTTTTCACACATCACAAACAGTAATTCACACGTGAACTCTTCATAGAATCCACAAGAAGGAGAGATAATACTCCCATCCCCAACCTATCAACATGATCACAAACATGCACAAGGTGACATACGCATCATGTGCGTTCACAATATCACAATTACGACATGGATCACATCACGCTTAAAGCACATTACTCTTCCAATATCTACCGCCATCATGCAACATCATCATCATCATGCAATATCATCATGTAACAGCACCACCACTCCAAGCTGGCCCAGAGGTTCGAGAGCATGAACCTATGCTCTGATACCAAGTGAAACAACCCAAAATCTCACACACGAACAACACAGAAAAAGATAGGATAATTTTTTTTTGACTTTCTTCCACACATAACACGACACAACATGTCGTCACAAAGTTACAACCAACTCTGGGAACCACTTGTTATGGGGATGACCACAAGGTCAGCATGGAAACGTTCACACCCAAAAGGATAATACACTCTTTTTTTTTTGACATGACAACATAGAAGTCCAACCACAGAACACACTTACAGTTAGGGCCAACCACAATGAGATATTCTTGAGGGTTATTTATTTTAAAAAGACATGTTGCAATTCTTAGCTTACGTTTTCAAGGAGGCTCAAGATATGATTCATATAATTCATCTTACCAAGCTAAGTTTATTATTTTTACTCTCAGTAATCATCTTTAAAAATTCTCTATTATGACATTTATTTTCTTAATTCATTTATTTAGAGAAAGGGGTAATTTAATCCCACAAGGCCATATATTTACACTTACGCTACTAGAACTTGTTCATGCCCATATGAAAACATGGGTTTTGCGTTCACCACACTTAAGAGAAGAAAGACAAAGCACCTTGAAAAAAATTTATAGGGAGAAGGTTGAGTTGAAATCATCTTCAAGAGCTCATTTGTTATCACCAAGATTTAATTGAAACTTGAGAACTTAACCAGAATTATTAAAGATTTTACTTAAGCTTTACTAAATGAGTTTTATAAAAATAAAACAATTTACCATCCAATGGCTAAGAGATAGATTGCGTGGTTTCTAAAGTGTTATCTCCTACTTATCAAATCTTATTATCTTCCAAAACTAACCATAGATTTCCTTTAAGATCGTTTAAGATCGTTTAAGAATTTCACCATGAAAGGGATAGTGTTCATTAGTGTAGCTAGGGATATCAGGTTATATAATGTTACTTAACAAAAGATAGTTTCATCTTTGATCACTTATGGAATTACATGCTCTCAAGTTGGTCACCTCTACACTAATTTAATTGCAATATAAATTTTAGTTTAACTTTTATAAGTATTAAACAACCCATTTTATTTTACTTATAACACACTATTACTAAGTCTTAGAAATATTTAACTCAACATTTAATCGTAGGGATAAAGTTTAGCATTATTCATTTACGAAAACGAAATAAGGTTACATCAACTCTTAGAATACCGATTTAATCCATTAAGGTCACTCAATAAGTGGTAAACAAATTTTCTTATATTTTCCAAGATAGACAGACAATTTAAGGTTCCAAGGTTAAGACGACATAATCCACGATACAATATACTAAGACATTGATCCTCTTCTAAATTTTCCGCTAGATGTTATCAATAGTTGAACAATATAAAAAGGATTCATGCAAAAGAACTTCTCAACTGAGGTTGATGTAAAAATATACAAGTCTATCCGTCATCTACTCGCAAAAATCCATCTGCAACAAATTTTCCACAAGATTCAGTTCGTGAGAACTGAGCAAGATAAGGCTACACAAAACCACCATAACTATTATCTAACAATACCACAAAAGGAAGCACTTTATTACAAGAATTGGGTCAAACCTTTAAACACTATCAACACATCAAGTTATAATAAAGTCTCCATCATGCCAATCAAGAAGGAGAAGACCTTGTACCTTAGTTAGGAGTAAAAGAAATGAAAGTATAGCAATTGTATGAGACTGGCCCTTGGCCCTATAAGGAGAAATAAAAAATCTAGCAAAAACAAAATTCCCATCAAGTAAATAATTAAATAATAATTACAAGATTGAGATTTGATATATAGACCAACCATCTAGAAATTTATCAAAGGTACCAAATGCATAGGCTAAAAATAATATATTTCTAAAAGAACAAGAGTTGATCGTCCCAAGAAAAGGGGAACCACGGGTTTCAAAAATTAACACAAAAAGCCATGTATAATTGAGTTTCAAACCAGAAATCAAATAGAGTGAACACACATCATAAGTTTCGAAGCAAAGGTAAAGTATACTAGTTTTGACCATTAACTCCAAGAGATTTTCCAATCATTCAAGAAGCGCCAATGTCTTACAGGCTAGTAGCAAACACGCGAGAGAAGAAGGGAGTTCCGTGAAACAAGAGTATATAGTAATGTCATAAACAAATTTTATAACACTAAATATTTGCAAACCTCCACAACAATTCTAATGTTTGGTTGATTTGAAACAAATTACCTATTTCCCAAAACAACAATATTTTAAGGCAACCCTTGGTAACACAGTCAATCATCACACATAGATACAAACATGATTTCTAAGTGACATTATCAAAACAAAAACCTTCCGCTCTGAATCCATAAGACTATCAAATGAAAGCTGAGTTTTTCCTGAAGATTAATCACATTTAAGGAAATTTCCATCACAAACTATTAAGGTAATTACATGCATAAAAACCGACCAATATTAATTAATAGCGTTAACATTACGAAGGAGAAAATAATGCAAGTTTGGAAAAATACAAGAGTGCCATCAACAATAATTCTGAGAGGGGGATTAGACCAAAACTATTCTAGTGTCAACGAGGTACTGGATTCGCACAATAAAGCCTCGAGCTTAGTTTATCCGAAAAGCTAGTTATGGTTCAAGTTGATAGGGATGGTCAAGGTACTTCTTGAGGATGACCTTAAAAGCCTAGAAACAAGATGAAAGATAATATAAGAGTCTAAACACGTGAGATGGAAAACACATTGTACACAAACCTTTTCATTCTAAAAGTTTTAATACCGAAACTCTAAGCTGGCTAGCCCAAGCATTGATCACACTAATCCTACAACCTTTCTTTCTCGATGCCAAAAGGTTATCAAAGGGACTTCATAGTTATCGTAAACTTACTTCCATGATAATGAAAATACTAGTTTTATCAACATAATAACTTGCAACTCAATCGCAGAGAAGAATTAATACATAAACAAACAGACGAAGGTCTATTAACTCGAACAAGAGAAACATAACACCTAGAGGAGAGGGCACATGCATCCTTTCAACCAACATACTGACAATGATAAAAGCTAAAACAAAAAGAAAACAAGTAGAAAGGGGAAACCTCCCATCATGACATCTAACTGACAAATCAATGCAAGGAAAAAGTGGTTCGATTTCGCAATAATTTTAAATATAATTAACAGTAGAAAAGTGTAGAAATATCTTGCCTTTTTTCTCCAGATTCAAAAGGTTTCATGGACACCGCCTGGACCAGCAACAAAAATCCTTAGGTCGAATCTTCCCTTTTTATAGGCTGGGCACTCCAGCTCCATTCTCGTCTATGCTTAGCCTGGGCAGAGAGCTCCATTTTATAAGAAACGTCGAACGGAAAGAACGGTGGTCTCAGGGGCTGTCAAGACTACGGTATGCACAATATGGTTTAAATGAAAAATGTCCAGCACATACTTGAAAGAAAGGGACAAGGCCAAACTACACAACCCTCTAAACAACCTTCCAGCCTACGTTAAATATGGGGCACTAGAGAAGGACAGAGACATCGAAAACGCACAAGGAATAAGGATAATGGAAATTTGAAGAAGAATACGCCTCCAAAATAATGTATGCAAGGAGAGACAGAATCCATGCGTGACAGAATGCCACAAATTGATTAGGGGGGGTCTTAATAGAGAATCTTTGTAAATAAATTTCATCATGTCTCCTGGTAACACACTCACTATCACATAGTTGATTTTGATAAAAATACCTTGAAGGAGAATCCTGAATTTGAGGATGCATTTGATACTAAACAGATAACAACATAATTGGACAACTTGTTTGTTGGAAGTGCTCACAAAGGCTTCTACTATACTGCAACAGTATCGTCCATCTGATGAGGAGGAGCCGAGACATGCCATGGGGTGTCTAAATTCACAAAGCGCGAGGAAAACGAAGAGACAGAGGGAGAAGAAGAGCCTGCGACTGGAACAGTGAACGTCCTTCCCATGTTTCGATCCCATGTGCTCCTGAAGGGAGAGTTATACATGATCGAATCCTCTCTTTAATCCAATAAACCCATAGAAAAGAATAGAATGTAAGCTGAAACCCAGAATAAAATGATTCTATTTTCCCCTACAAAATGAAGTTTACAAACCTTGTGCACTGATTCAAGGGTGTTGGGACTCTTGCAAAATGATATTATTATACATAAAGAATTAATGGAGACCACTAAGAACAGAACCACCATTCCAGATATGTCCCTTCCACAAGCACACTCGCTTTGAACGTAGCAGATCGGGAATCTCTTCAGGCTTCTCACTGATATAATTTACAGTTTGAATTTCTATCTCTGTTCCAGTAGTCGATCTTCTCTTGTTACCAACAGATAACTTCAACACAGGAAACACATTGCTATTGTTATTTTCACCTGACTTCCTGTACATATGATTGACAAACTCGTCAATGAGCAGATGCCAGGAACCTGCTTCTATATCATAGCCTTCAAGATTTTCAGGTACATATCGACTGAAATCCAACAGTCCTCTCCATGTATCCTCAGAGATACTATGTCATTGATTTTTTCTGTACAAAGTCACACCATTGATCTAGCAACTGAAACCTTCCTGTAAACACCAATCTCCATGCCTCTATACTTGTGCTAGCAACAATACTCCTTTGTCTTTTTTCATAGCACATAAATAACGCAAAGTAATATAAGCATCAAAACCTACAGGATTCCCTTATCAAATGCTGATTTTTATCAAGAAGGGCCTTCAAAGAGTGGAGAACACTAAGGGCAGAATGCGTGAAATTATAGCCTTAGCTGCTCTAGTTCCATCATGTCAAACCATTACTGCACCCATTCGCATTCCACAAAAGAATAAAAAAGAGATCTAGGTGAAGAAAAACAGGCCTCCACCGACTCCCATCTCCCTCATGCAAGGTAGAAGCATAATGGCCATTACGGTCTGCAGGGGTAGGTGGTTGGGAGGAGACTAATGTCATCTACTTGCAACAAGACCTGTGAATGGACCTAGTCGGCCAAGGTGGCTGTGGAGGGTAGGTGCAAGCAAATTAAAAGATTTAAAAAAACTGCGCAGTCCTCACCATGTCCTATTAATTCAATGCTAGAGGTTAAAATTATTTTGTGGGTTTTTCCAATGAATTCTAAGCATTTAGAAATTAGTTCGCCATTCAAAATTACCGAGAAAAACTCATTGTCCAATTATTTTTCCTTATCCACAAGCAAGAACTTCAATTTGAATTCATACAAAATCCTATTTCAGCAAAGATATGGGGATAACGAAATCTCTACTAAGGTAAGCTCACAAAGAATACGAAATAAGATATATTAATACAAATGCAAAAAGGAGTCACAATATTACCTGAACAGTTCCCATAAGCTAAAAAGGTATACGAATTTGTATGATTACTATTCAACCCAAGAAGATTAAATCGCAAACAGATGAGCAAGCAAGAGGAAGTAAGAATCGAATTACCCATTACTCACAATGATTAAAACAACATGTGAACAGGCCTAAGCAACCAAGGGGATAAACTAGATGTTAATTTTCAAAGGCGAACACGAAGCAAAGACCGACCATGGAGCCAAGACATCAGAATTGCACACAACCCTTCGACGCTCCACAAGAGAGTCATTGGGACAAGAACTAGGGTAAATGCCAAACGGATCATTACACTATCAAGAACCCCCCTGTTTCTCGGGTAGTGGATTAAAATCATCATCATCATTCCATCACCAACTATGTTAGCAGTGCCTTATTTGATCTAAGCTTGTTTTGTACCTCCTCCTCTTTAAATAAACAAATTCTCGTTTGGTTTAATCCCTGTTTTGCTTACTATTCCTTTAAATTCCCTATTGAGTGGAACCTCTATTTGTAACAGCCTTTTCTTTTTTCATCTAAAATGAATTATAAAGAAATAAACATCTTACATCTCGGATACAACATGATAGCCCAACCGTTCTCAAAAGGCAAAGGTCGTCTATTTTTTGTTTCCTTGGCACATTCGATGTTTTACAATTAGAATACAAAGGACTTGTAATTCACGTATAGTGAGATCCACACATTACAAGACTTGACTAGTTAGATACATAAACAAAATGTCTTACGTAACAAGATAATACATTGTCAAAATCAAGCACCTATTTCCTTAGTGAAGCTAACACATTTCAATTTTTTGAGTAAGATACAATGTTCTTATAATGTTTTGATAAGTTTTGATCTTTCAACTGTGACACTCTTAAATATTTTTTTGGTTTAAATTTTTATTATTTTGATGTATTCATAATTTATTACTTCTTAAAATTAAAGTAATACTTTTAAATGTAGTTGTATAATAGATTAGGTAATTTAGAATAATCTAAAATTGTAATATGTTAGAAAGTGGGAATGTTATATAACAGGGATTTATAGTTTGTGAGGACAAATTTTTAGTTTTAGATGGTCACATGAATGATTGTAACATATGAATTTAGAAAATTTGTGTATATATCGAGTTGTACTTGAGAGTTCCTTAAAATTCAAAACTCTGAAAATATACAATGTCAGTTCTATCATCTTTTACTACATGTAGCAAGTCATCTTCTCTTATAAATGGCACAGGAGACGAAAACTAAAAATTAATTGATAACTATAACTTACTAGGTGTCTTAATGTGTTGAAACTCATCTCAAAATGTTTCCATCATTATATGATCAATAAGAAATCATTGGTGCCCATAGAGTTCAAGGGGTCAAGTGCAAAAGACATGGAATTCTGGGAACTATATCTATATAGAAATGCTAGTGCCCAGGTCAAAGTGGGCGCAGAAAAGAATATCCTTGAATTAAATCATAATTTAACCTTAATACCTAATATTAGATCAAAAACAAAAAAAAATGCAATAATATTAGATCAGGTTTCTTGAGTACGGAATATCTAACAACCAAGCTAATAATCAAGGCTAATCTATTTTAGATCACGTAATTGATAATATTACTTATCTATGAGTGAGTGTGGAAAAGCATCACAATTTTCTATATTCTAGTACAAATCATGCTTCTATATGATTCTAGAACTTTTCTTGGTATGAGATTACTTCAATGATTAATGAAACGCCCGCCTAAAACGTCCACTTGAGACCTAAGAACAACTTAGGTTTACTTAGAAAAATTAGGGAATAATTTTTTTTGAAAGACGAGTCCTCAACAGGCTTCGAAAACTACGGTTTTCACAACAGAGATTCAAAGTCAATTATAATTAATAAATAAAATTTTCTCGTTATAATAGTTATTAAATCCACATTACAAAACTTATGAGTGTAATTAATTTAAATATAGTTAAATTTCTCTTAGGTGTTAATTTATGATTTTTTTTTCTTGGGAGTCCTTCAAGCTTTCTTGGATTGGGATTGAGCTTCGAATGATCTTAGATTTGTGATTTTGGATCAAGTTCTTGCAATGGCAAGGTAGGAACTTCACCCATGAAATTTATTTCTATATATGTGTGTGTATGAAAATAAATGAATATTGTGTGTGCATATTTTTAGGCTCTTGTAATATAGCCTTAAGTATGGTTGTCAGAGAAGGTTTATGGGGATCTTTTGGAGGAAGGACTAATAGTATTGTTGCACATTTTGATAGGGAGTTGGGTTGGATGGCCCACCTTTTAGATAATAAAAATGTTTACTTATCTTATATTTTTTATTTAAGGTAGGAATAATATATTTTGGTAAGAATAAAATAATTCAATGGAGGCATAAGAGTCTTATTTTGATTTTTTTTAATGTTTTGAAGGCTTTAAGGTGGGCACCTAATCCGATTGGCAGGAATAAGTGATTTCCCCATAGTTCCTTTCTCCATTGGCTTAGAGATTTCAATCCATGTGTAGGAAAGTTGCATTCTTCGATATTGTTATTTTTGTGCATTTTTGTCTCGAAATATTGTTGGCATGTGTGTTGTATTATGGAAGCATTTGTGAAATTTTCCATTGGTTGTATCCATTTCTTATTGCTCTATGGTTGGCACAGATGGACAATTGTCTATTATATGATGTTCCAAAGCTTCTTCATAGCCGTTCTTCTCCTCCATTAGTTGATGTTTTCACTTTTAAAGATACAAAGTCGATGTTGGAAGAAAATAATTTTGAAGGCCTCACAACAGTTTTGGTAATCTGAGATGTGACAAGTTATCTCCAATGACTGCCTCATCTCGCTCCTCATTCTCTTGAGCACACAAACTTGGAGCTGACATCAATGTGACCGAGGGGAATGGTTAAGTCACCGCATGATATAGGATGCCTCGTCTAATCATTCAGATCAAACTGAGTTATTGTCATCAAGTGTGTGTGTTGCGCATATGCGAATCGGCCCATATTTTCTATAAAAAACACCTAAACCACTGTTTGGTTTTACCGAAGCGCAACAAATTTGTTATTTTTCAAACGTTATTCCCTAATCCAATATATACAATTGGAGTGACACGTGTTGGCCTCCAATGATGTAAGTATGGAGAGATTGTTTATAGGATAGTATTATTTCCGTCTAATGGACGTTCTCAGGTCCACGCGCAAGCTTAAACTAGATTCTTTAGAGGGACATCTGATAATGAGGTAATAACTCAATCAGGAAAAATAGGAATGTTTGTTATGCACATTATTGAGCATTCTCTTGAGCACACGAACTTGGAGTCGATGAAAAATGTGATTGAGGGGAATGATTAAGTCCCTGCACGATCTGGGATGCCTCGTCTCGCTCCTCATTGTCTCAAGCATGCAAACTTAGAGCCAACAAAAATGTGACTGAGGGGAATGGTTAAGTCAGCACACGATCTGGGATGCCTCGTCTGATCGTTCTGATCAAATCAAGTTATTGTTATCAAGTTTGTGCATTGCGCATCTTTAAATTAGGCCATATTTTTTATAACAACACCTAAACCGCTATTTGCTTTTCCATGAGTGCAACAACTTTTTTATTTTTCAAACGTTATTTCCTAATCCAATATATACAATCGGAGCGACACGTGTTGGCCTCTAATGACATAATTATGGAGAGATTGTTCACACGATAGTATTATTTCCATCTAATGGATGCTCTCAGGTCCACGTGCAAGTGTGAACATGAGTCTTTAGAGGGACATCAGAAAATGAGGTAATAACTCAATTGAAAAATATAGGAATTTTTATTCTGCACATTACCATGCTTGTGTTTTAATGCACATTATTTTCTTGGTTACAACAAAGGAATATAAAATATTATTTTCACTACGTAATAACAATTTGTGATTCCACCACTTATTGTAAAGAAACAAAACTCCATATAAATCAACATTTTGAATCTTCTTTTGAATATATCTATATTGCCAGCTATATAATTTGATGAATGTATTAACAAATACAAATTCTTCTACAAATTTTTTTAACATTTTATTTTTGTGTATATTAAAAAATATAAATATGCATACAAACTATACACTTATATTATATATATATATATATATATATATATATATATATATATATATATATATATATATATACATACACACATTATCGAACCTTTGTTTTAATGCCATATGTGAGAATCTTGTTTCCCCATACACTGCCAACAAAATCATCTCGGCCGGCAAAAAATTTGTTAGTCTCCCCTTGCGCTAACACCTTTCAGCATAATAATGACTGGTGATTTCATTGCTTGTTTTCACGAATGCAGCAAAGGAATACTAAATTTTATTTTCTCGCATAATAAATGCTAACATCTTTCAGCATAATAACAATTAGCAATTCCAAAAAAGTGCAAAAATGGATTTTATGAAAATTAAAAAAAAAATTGCCATCGATGTGTAGAGCTCATGAAAATATACACTTTTAGAGAAAATGACACCTAAAACGGAGCCACATAATGAAATCTATGGCACATGCAAGTTTTTGCTGCAATATCTTCCCAGACCCTTTCCAAAAATGCCAAAAAAAATTCTATACTTCTAAAATTTTCACCAAAAATAAAATAAAATTACTTTTTATACAAATAAAATATTAATTTACATAAGATACATATTATATATATATATATATATATATATATATATATATATATATATATATATATATATATATATACTTGTACCAGTAACTATATATATACAGCTATAATTATACATAATAATATATAATAAATATATAAGTGGGGCATATATGAAAAGTGACCAATGTGGGGAACTGTATAGATTTAATTTGTAAAAGAGAAAACAAATATTAAAATAAAGATTTCTTTTTGAGGCCTTTGAAATCCACGAAGGTGGAGGAAGTTGTTTTAAATAAACCAAAAACAATTAAAAGTGGAAAGAAAGTGGTAGTGGTCGGCCAAGTGAGGAGACCACTCCATGTGGGGAAATGTTTATTAAACTACCCCAACTCCAAGCCTCCATAATACAACCGAACCCTCCCCATTAATTTAAATCTTTATCTTTATTAATTTTGCGGGCCCTCCAAATAGTATTCAATGTGGCCATTAATTTGACCATCGGTGTATCAAATCCATGGCCAGTGTTTTACATTTAACTCAGCATTCAGAATTGCGTGAAAGAATATTTTTTCTCCATACATTGTCAACCGAGTAATCCGTTGTTAGAGCACGTCAGGGTGGGTAATTTTCACCATAAAGATGGTCGATGGTGCAGAGTTTGTATACCGTTCGATACTATCAAAGGCCCAAGGGCTTTCTAACTTAGAACATGCCTTTCGGCGTAATAAACAAAATGTCTTACATAACAAGATAATACTTTGTCATTAATCAAGCACCTATTTCCTTAGTGAAGCTAACCCATTTCAATTTTTTGAGTAAAATACAAATGTTCTTATAATGTTTTGCTATGTTTTGATCTGTCGACTGTGACACTTTTATAATATTTTTTTGTAATTTTTTGGGTTTAAATTTTTATTATTATGATGTATTCATAATTTATTTCTTCTTAAAATGAAAGTACTACTTTTAAATGTAGTTGTATAATAGTTTAGGTAATTTAAAATAATCTAAAATCGTATTTATGTTAGAAAGTGGGAATGTTATATAAAAGGGATTTAGAGTTTGGGAGGACAAATTTTTAGTTTTAGATGGTCGCATGAATGATTGTAACATATGAATTTAAAATTTTTGTGTATATATCGAGTTGTACTTGACAACTCCTTAAAATTTAAACTCTGAAAATATACAATGTCACTTCTATCATCTTTTACCACATGTAGCAAGTCATCTTCTCTTATAAATGGCACAAGAGACAAAAACAAAAAATTAATTGATAACTATAACTTACTAGGTGTCTTAATGTGTTTAAACTCATCTCAAAATGTTTCCATCAATATTTGATCAATGAGAAATCATTGGTGCCCATAGAGTTCAAGGGGTCAAGTGCAGAAGTCATGGAATTCAGGGAACTATATATATCTATATAGAAATGCTAGTGCCCAGGTCAAGTGGGCGCATAAAAGAATATCCTTGAATTAAATCATAATTTAACCTTAATACCTAATATTAGAGAAAAAACAAAAACAAATATGCAATAATATTAGATCGGGTTGTTTGAGTACGGAATATCTAAGAACTAAGCTAATAATCAAGGCTAATCTATTTTAGATCGTGTAATTGACAATATTACTTATCTATGAATGAGTGTGGAAAGCATCACAATTTTCTATATTCTAGTACAAATCATGGTTTTATAATATTCTATAACTTTTCTTGGTATGAGATTACTTCAATGATTAATGAAACACCCACTAAAACATCCACTCGAGACCTAAGAACAACCTAGGTTTATCTAGAAAAATTATGGAGTTTTTTTTTTTCAAAGACAAGTACTCAACAGGCTTCAAAAACTACAGTTGTCACAACAAATATTCAAATTCAATTATAATTAATAAATAAAATTTTCCTGTTATAATAGTTATTAAATCCATATTACAAAATTTATGAGTGTAATTAATCTAAATATTGTTAAATTTCTCTTAGGTGTTAATTTATGAGTTTCCTTCTTGGGAGTCTTCGAGCTTGCTTGGATTGGTATTGAGCTTCGAATGGTCTTACATTTGTGATTTTGGATCAAGTTCTTACAATGGCAAGGTAGGAACTTCACCCATGAAATTTATTTCTATATATGTGTGTGTATGAAAATAAATGAATATTGTGTGTGCATATTTTTGGGCTCCTGTAGTATAGCCTTAAGTATGGTGTAAGAGAAGATTTATGGGGATCTTCTGGATGAAGGAATAATAGTATTGTTGCAAATTTTGAGAGAGAGTTTGGTTGGGTGGCCCACCTTTTAGATAAGAAAAATGTTTACTTATCTTATATTTTTTATTTGAGGTAGGCATAATATATTTTGGTAAGAATAAAATAATTTGATGGAGGCATAAGAGTCTTATTTTGGGTTTCTTTTAATGTTTTGAAGGCTTCAAGGTGGGAACCTAATCCCATTGGGAGGAATAAGTGATTTCCCCATAGTTCCTTTCTCCATTGGCTTAGAGATTTCAATCCATGTTTAGGAAAGTTGCGTTCTTCGATATTGTTATTTTTTGTACATTTTTTGTGTTGAAATATTGTTGGCATGTGTGTTGTATTATGCAAGCATTTGTGAAAGTTTCCATTGGTTGTATCCATTTCTTATTGCTCTATGGTTGGGGCTCGGGGGATAATGAGGAGAATAACTTCTTCTCCTCATTTGATTAATTGTTGGGTGAAGAGCGTTGCCTACTCCCCCTTGTTGTTTTTCTTGAGATGATGAAAGTGGTAGAACTCAAGTTGAAGATTTGGACTTAGAGTATTTTGTAGAAGAAAAAAAATACGGGGATCCTAAATTTGTAAAATTTACCCATGTTATTTCCACTTTGAGTGGAAGGCTTGTAACTCTTACATTTTAAAAGAAAGCCTTGGAAACTCTATTTATCAAGTTGTAATGTCGTAGTTAAAAGGAATAATATTAATTTATATTTTTGGTTGGGAAATAAATTTTCCAAATTGTGGATTTTATTCTAGTGGTAGAAAGTATTCTTTCGAAAGGAATGGTGGCATTTTAAAGAAAGTATTGTTGAGTTCTTTTGTTGTATTGTTGTAAACTTGAAATGAAAAAGGATTTTATTAAGTGGGTTGTATCTTGTCTTGGTTCTCCAAATAGTATAGGTGAAAATAATGGTTTGGAGTTGAAATTATGTTGAATTTTTATACCTTATTTCAAGGAAAGAATGCTACAAATTTAGTGTTTTAATCAAGAAATGAAATTTGATTTCTTTTCATAGTTGTAATTTGTTTTAAAATGGTTTAGTAAACTTGTATCTTAATATATATATATCACTTGGTATATATTATTGTATATACCCATTTTTAAAACATTATATCTCACATAGAGACCAATACCGGTAAGTTTATCCGGCATCGGTAGACTCTATACTAGCATTGATCATTGTATGGTTTTAGAGTTTTAGAAAAATTGTCTCCATATTAAGTTATACAAGTTTATGCTTAGAAAACAATATACAATAACTGTTGAAACTCTACTTATCTGTTTAAAAAATCATCTAAATGAATAAATATGAAAATATTCATTTTAGAATCATGTTAATTGAAATATACTAAATATTCAATAACCGGCGTCGGCCACTGTACCAGCATCATCATTCCTCTGACCCGAACCGGTCACTGGAAACTGTAAGGAAATCATACTTTCAAATTTAAACTTAGATACGCTTATTTTTTGTGTAAGTCAGAGCATTGGATGAATGTGATAAATTGTAATTTTACCCAAGAATGTAGAATGTAATGCCCCATTCGGCGTGTACCCTAGTTCTTGTCGAAATGACCCTTTTTGTTGAGCGTCGAATGGCTGTGTGTATTTCCGTTGTCTTCGATCTTGTCTCAGTGATGTTTTAGAACCTTCCCTCTCCTTCTTGTGTTCTCAAGTCATTATTGACACCTCTGTGTGTGGACTGTGTAATGTCCTGTGCGTTAACCTATTTAAAGGAGGATCTTGTTGTCACATAGTTAAGCTGGATCTTTGGCCATTATTGGTGTGAGTAGAAATTATTTATATTTATAGTATATAATGATAACAATGTTGTTTTAATTTAATTATCGATTGGCCTCTATTTTATAGTGTTATTGGTTTACATTATTGTCGAGCTGGTATATACGTCTTTGTTAATATGATTAATAATTATTTTAAGTGGTAATAATAATCATAATTAAATAATAATAATAATAATATTAACAATATTATTATTTTAATTATCGATCGACAATAACTCATTATTCTTATTGTCGATTGTTATCAACTTTATTATTAATTATCGTTAAGCAATTTTATTGTTTGGTTGGTCGCTTTGCAGAATGAACCCCGTTCCACGCTGAGGAAGGGGTTACCCGTCTTGGTGCCATGGTCGTTCCTTGCTTCGTGTTTGCTTTTGAATGTCAACCTCTAGTTTTCTTCACTTGGTTGCTTAAGCCTATTTGCATGTTGTTTTAATCATTGTGGGTAATGGATAATTTGATTCTTACTTCCCCTAGCTTTCTCATGTGTAGGTGATTTAATTTTTCTCGAGTTGAATAGTAATCATAAAAAAATTCTTATACCTTTTTTAGCTTATGAGAACTGTTTGGGTAATCTTGTAACTCCTTTTTACTTTTTTATTAATATAATCTTCTTTCGTATGCTTTGTGAGCTTACCTTAGTAGAGATTTTTTTTTTATCCCGTATCTTTGATTAATGAGGGGCTCATGGGGGGGGCACCATGTCATGGTGGAGACTGCCCAGTTTTTATTAGAAAATTTTAAACTTCTTTCACCTACCCTTCACTACCACCTTGGCCGACCAGGTCCATTCGCATGTCTTGTTGCAAGTAAATGGCATTTGGACTCCTCCCAACCACCAAACTATAAATAGTTATGGTATTTAATGTTTTATACCTTGCGTGAGGGAGATGGGAGTGGGTGGAGTCCTGATTTTCCTTCACCACGATCTCATTTTTATTCTTTTATTCAATGCGTATGGGTGATTCCTTCTCCTGGCACGTTTTCTCTGCCTCTTTGTTGACTGCGTGAATGCTGGGTTAGGAAAAAACTGATCAGCTTCAACACTTGTTGGTTCTTTATTGGAGATCCTTCTCTTCTTACCCTGCGCACGTGGATGGATGTCCACACCTGTCCCAAACTACCATTTTGACCTGGTTGCATGGGCAGAGAGGCCATCAAAATCATTTCTGTCAAGGCGTTTTTCATCATAGTTCCTCCTTGGGTGCAGTGATTTGTTTATCTGGGGTGTTTGGTTTGATTTATGCCCCTTGCTTGTTGGAGGTAGTTTCCTGTTCTAAACTGCAACTACTATTTTTTTTATTTATTTTTTTAGGCTACATGAATGCTGGTAAAGGCATCCTGATCAGGTTTGATTTGTTAGTTGTTTTGATAACCTTTGTTTTGTGAATATCTAACAAGGATAGCATCCCGTGAGACTACATCTCTTTGTGGCGTTTTGTCAAACACTTTACCTACATTTTGTTCT
This sequence comes from Taxus chinensis, assembly GCA_019776745.2. Lineage (NCBI taxonomy): Eukaryota > Viridiplantae > Streptophyta > Pinopsida > Cupressales > Taxaceae > Taxus > Taxus chinensis. The sequence goes on along the minus strand of CM034149.1, from coordinate 830,411,122 downwards.
CCCTCATTCTGCTTCATGGCCCCTTGAGCCACCTGTGAATCCTTTTGGCAGTTCGGGTTCCCCTTGTGCTGAGATGGATATTTTGTTCTTCTCTAAATTGCACCTTTTGACGCAGGTTGGGAGTGTTCTTTCAAGGTTTTGGAGTCTGATTTCTTTCCCCCTGTCGGACTTGTTTCCCTTTTTAAAGTTTGTGGGCTTCTCCATTAAACCCAATTTGGGTATTTACTGCAGTCTTAGTAGACCTTGAGACTTTTTTTTTTAATTTCTTCCCTCTAGTGAAACTCATGTTTTTGGTAGCTCTCTTCCTGTGTGAACGTAGGCTTGAGTGGATTGTTGGTGTCTTGCATGCCATGGACAGAAGCTCAGCTAGAGGGTTGTTGTGCTGGACGTTGAGGTGTTTGGGTGCCTTGTCGAAACTAGAGGAGCAGGTAAGATATTTCTACACCTTGCTACTATTAAACTATACTTAAGTCATTGTGAAATCAAATCACCTTTTTCTTGCATTGATTTGTCAATTTGATGCCATGATGGGAGATCTCCCCTTTCTGCTTGTTTTCTTCCTGTTTTAGCTTTTATCGTTGTCAATATGTTGGTGGAAAGCATGCATGTGCCCTCTCCTCTGGGCGTTATGTTTTTCTTTCTTGAGTGATAGACCATCTGTTTGTTTATGTATTTCTTCTTCTCTGCGATTGAGTTGTAAGTTATTATGTTGATCCAACTAGTATTTTTGTTATCGTTGAAGTAAGTTTACGATAACTATGAAGCTCCTCCCTAATACCCAAGTTTTTCTTTCTTTGTTTTCTGACGTTTTTTGTTAACTCCTTCTCAAGTCCCTTTGATAACCTTTTGGCATCAAGAAAGAAAGGTTGTAGGATTAGTGTGATCAGTGCTTGGGCTAGCCAGGTTAGAGATTTGGTATTAAAACTTTTAGAATGAAAAGGTTTGTGTGCAATGCATTTCTATCTCATGTGTTTAGACTCTTGTTTTATCTTTCATCTTGTTTATAGGCTTTTAAGGCCATCCTCAGGGAGTACCTTGACCATCCCTATCAACTTGAACCGTAACTAGCTTTTTGGATCAACTAAGCTCGAGGTTTCATTGTGTGAATCTAGTACCTCGTTGACACTAGAATAGTTTTTGGTCTAATTCCCCTCTCAGAATTATTGTTGATGGCGATCTTCTATTTTCCTAACTTGCATTCTTTCTCCTTTATAATGTTAACACTATTAATTAATATTTGTCGGTTTCTATGCACGTAATTACCTTAATATTTTTTTATGGAAATTACCTTAAACATGATTAATCTTCGGAAAAACTCATCTTGCATTTGATAGTCTTATGGATTCATAGCAGAAGGTTTTGTTTTGTTAATGTCACTTAGAAATTTATGTTTGTATCTATATGTGATGGTTGGTTGTGTTATGAAGGGTTGAATTATAATATTGTTGTTTTGAAAAAAAAAAAAGTAATTTATTTTAAATTAACTGAACTTTAGAATTACTGTGGAAGTTTGTAAATCCTTAGTGATATAAAAATTTGGCTGACGTTTTGTATACTCTCTTTTTTTAATGGAGTTCCCTTCTTCTCTTGCGTGTTATTACTAGCCTTTAAGGTATTGGCCCTTCTTGAATGATTTGGGAGTCTCTTAGAGTTAATGGTCAAGACTAGTATACTTTGCCTTCACTTCGAAACTTATGTTGTGTCGTGTCTGTATATCTAATTTCAGTGATATGCACTATGTGATTACAGGAATGAAATTCTAATATGCTTGGCCTTTCATGTTAATCTGTGAACATTGTGGTTCCTCTTGGTTAGGCTGATCAGCTCTTGTCTTTTAGAAATATTATATTAAAGCCTATGCTTTTGGTGTCTTTTGGTAATTTTAGATGGATGGCATGTGTGAAAAACTTCAATCTTGTAAATATTTAATTGTTGATGGGAATCTTGTTTTCTTATAGATTGTTTATTTCTTCTTATAAGGCCAAGATCCATTCTTGTACAATTGTTATACTTTCGTTGCTTTTTTTCATAATTGAAGTACAAGGTCTTTTCATCTTTGATTGGCATGGTAGATACTTTATGATAATTTGAGGTGTTGTTGTATGTCTAGGGCATTGACCCAATTCTCGTAATAGAGTGTTTCTTTCATGGTATTGTTAGACTTTAGTTATGGTGGCTTTGTGTAGCCTTATCTTGCTCAGTTCTCGTGAACTGACTCTTGTAAAAAAAAATTGTTGCAGATGGATTATGCAGGTAGATGAGGGATAGACCCATAGACTTTTGCATCAACCTTAGTTGAGAAGTTATTTTGCATGAATCCTCTTTATATTGTTCAACTATTGATAACGTCCAATGGAAAATTTAGAAGAGGATCATTGTCTTAGTATATTGTATCGTGGGTTATGTCACCTTAACTTTGGAAACCTTGATTCGTCTGTCTATCTTGGAAAATTTAAGAAAATTGGTTTACCTCTTTGTTGAGTGGCCTTAATGGATTATCGGTATTCTAAGAGTTGATGTGACCTTGTTTTGTTTTCATAAATGAGTATTGTTAAAAATTACCCTTGTGAATAAATGTTGAGTTAAATCCTTCTAAGACTTAGTAATAATGTGTCATAAGTAAAATAAAATGGGTTGTTTAATACTTATAGAAGTTAAACTAAAATTTATATTGCAAATAAATTAATTTAGAGGTGACCAACTTGAGGACATGTAATTCCATAAGTGATCAAAGATGAAACTATCCTTTGTTAAGTAACATTTTAGAACTTGATATCCCTAGCTACACTAATGAACACTATTCCTTTTATGGTGAAATTCTTAAACAAACTTAAGGAAAATCTATGGTTAGTTCTAGAAGATAATAAGATTTAATAAGCAGGAGAAAACAATTTAGAAACCATGCAATCTATCTCTCAACTATTGGAAGGTAAATTGTTTTATTTTATAAAACTCATTTAGTAAAGCCTAAGTAAAATCTTTAATAATTCTGGTTAAGTTTTCAAGCTTCAATTAAATCTTGGTAATAACTAATGAGATCTTAAAGATGATTTCAACTCGACCTTCTCCCTCTAACTTTTTTCCAAGGTGCTTTGTTTTTCTTCTCTTAAGTGTGTTGAACGTGCAAACCCATGTTGTCATATGGGCATGAACGAGTTCTAGTAGCGTAAGTGTGGAATAGATGGCCTTGTGGAATTAAATTACCCCCTTTTTCTAAATAAACGAATTAAGCAAATAAAGGTCATAATAGAGAAGACTTAAAGCAAATTTCTCTTTAGAGTAAAAGTAAGAAACTTAGCGTTATAAGAGGAATTGTACGAATCATATCTAGAGTCCTAGAAAACTTAAGTTAAGGATTGAAAGATGTCTTATCAAAATAAATAACCTTCAATAATTTCTCATTGTGGCTTACCCTATCTATAAGTGTGTTATGTGGTGGTTTCCTATGTTGTCTTGTCAAAAAGAAAAGTGAATTATTCTTGATGGGTGTGAACATTTCTGTGTTACCTTTGTGGTCATACTTGCATCGAGTTGTTCATAGAGTTAGTTGTAACCTTGGTGGCGACATGTTGTGTTGTGTTTTGTGTCAATCAAGTAAAAAAAAAATTTATCCTTCAGAGTATTTACTGCTGTTGTTAGCGTGTGTGAATTTTTGGGTCGTTAAATAGACAGATGGATATATTTAAGATGTATTCATTTTCATACACCATTTATAAAATTTACTTTATTTTCCGGATCCAGCGCTAGTAGTGGAACCGGTGTAGGTATTCAGAGTGTACCTGATGCGACAAGATTAACAGATTATTGACAAGGTCATAACTTGAGCTTCGAGTGTTAATGTTTGAGTCCTTTTCTTTTTTGAAACCATATGTTTCAATGAGAGGAATGTATTTTTGGGCCCTAAATCTGCCATCTTGAGACTGAAAAATTAGGATTTAAGTTATAGTTCAGTTTTTTCCTATTTTTGGGCATTAGTTAATTTTATTCTATTAGTTGCATTATGAGTTAGAAAGTTGGAAATTCCTCTAATTTAGGAATGTAGAAGATGCATGGATTTTTTTTTGCCCGTATGAATAATCATGCGAACTTACTAAGAATATCAGGTTCTAGTAAACTACTAAAAATAGTAATTTCCGCCACCTAGAGTAGATTTAGTCAAGTTAGTTAGAGTTTTCTTTGCAACTAGAGTTGGGAGTTTTTTTCCTATTCAGGAAACATTGTAATTTATTATTCGATAAAAAATAATTTGGAGATATATTTTCTTTTGGAGTTCATATTATTTGCAGTATATCAAGTTTGTTCATAATTTGGCTACATTAGTACTCGAGCCAGTCAAGCGACCGCCATGAGTCACCTATGGATAGAAACAATTTACTAAAACAAAAATATGATTTTAGGCCAAACCAGTGGATTTAAAGAAATTAAATTCAAATTGAATGTAGATATAATGATCTACAAGCATATATACATGTATATACATATATACACTCATGTATATATGTATATAAATGTGTATACACTTAGATCCTTGAAATGGGTTTTCCCCAAATGTAACTCAAGAAGATGAGAACCATTAAACAACTCCAACCAAATATGTGGATGAATTATCCTTCCATTAAAATGAATGGAAATAACTACACTCTACAAGATCTATGCAAACAAATAAGTGAGCCAAATGGGGAAGCATCTTTCTTTCCATTGTAATACTAAAACCTTAAGGAAATTTCTCCCTAGATTCACTCATACTCTCATCGCTTCCTCTCCTCCAACTTGGAAAGAAATAAAAGAAAAGAGAACAAGTGAGGAAAGTAGAGAAAAAAAAAGGTTAAAAGGAATCCATAAGGATGATTAGGGTTAGAATGAAAACCTTAGATCTAAGGGTCTGAAATGAATCGATATGAGGGTAGGGAATCAATCCTAAAAATTTTAGGTGAGGGTATTTTATGGGAATGTATGTTTTAATTAAATTTATGTGAAATTTATAAATGGGGCCACTTAGTGCCTTAATGTTTTAAGTTAAATTGTATCCCTTGTATTATGGTTTAGTAAATAATTAAACGAAATTAAAACTATAGTAACTAAATAATGGTATAGTGGATAGACATTAAAGATAATTTCTTATGAGGATTAATTTAAGCTAGGGTAAATGTATAAGTGTATAATATGGATATTAATTGCCTAGAGGAATTAAAATTAGACTAAACAAAGGAATTAATGGATGCATGGCTAGAAATTTATTACTGGATATGAATTTAAATTCTTAATCTAGGTTGGATCAACCTAATGTAATGTAGGAAATTATTGGTATGATTTAATTAAATGTATCCTTGGGTTTAACACGCTTACAACCATTTAAACAAAAAAAAATCCACAATTTCGTAAGTATTTATTTGAGATTTAAAGTTGTTTGGAACATAAAAAATGTGGGCGTTACACACAACAAGTGCAGAAATCAAAAAAGAAGTTCTCACACAAAAAAGAACACTATAATAAATTGTAGTAATGAAGAACTAAAATCATGCAAATACGTTTTTTTGAAAAAAAAACTAAATAACATGAAAAGAAGATGAAAAATAAGATAAAAAAGAAAAAAAAAAGATAAGAAAGACAAAAACAAAGAGAATGTAAAATATTTTTTGTGAAAAAAAAAAAAACACACCAATAAAAACTTAATCTTAACAATTAAAAGAAAAACAACTAATTTTTTTTTAAAATTATAATTATAATAATTCACAACCAAATAAAACTAAATATTATAAAAATTAGAGTGCGCCTACATTATAAAAATAACACAAATACAAGGAAATTTTTTACATTATCAAGATAACCATCATAAAAGATAATATTGTTGCTTATCTTAAGTGAAAATGTATACTAAGACAAGTGTTGCAATCCGACTAGTCCCTACGTAAGTGTATGTTGAATTGTTTTAAAGGTATTACTATTGTTTTAAAAAACAATCATTAACAACAAATAGCTTCAAAAGTGAGACATGAGGCCATAAAGAATAGGTTAACATTTGGGATTATTTTGTTATTTGAGTTGTTATTTTAAATCCACAAAAAATTATATTACTCTAAATTAAAAAAATTGGTTGAAAAATATTCCAGAAAAATAAATTTAACTTGGAATATTTTGATATGACCTTTATAATAAATGGCGTCTTTTAATGAGCATTAATGAATTATGACATTGTTTTGTTGTATGGGAATAAGAAGTATAAGGAAAATAATATTTCGAGAAATCACATACATGAAAATTGGTATTTATAAATGAAAAAAATTACATTATATAAAACTATTGTGTATTGCATATGAAATGAAAATAATTAAATGTGATAAGATTCGCATATTAATTGGTTTTAGTTGAAGTGTGATTCCCATATCGTTCATAAAAAATTATAAACTAATAAGAGATAAACACGACGCCCATGTGGTTTCTGAAGGTTGACAATATGCAACAGAAATACATTGGTTTATCGAATTGCTCAGATTTGTTCCACACAATTCAGAATGTGGAACTTTCCATGTAGGCTTATTCACGTAATTAAAAATCTCATTATTCAATTAAATCATGTGTTTATATAAGAAAGACATAATGCCTCCACATAAGAAGACAACAAAGGCTGTAGTTTTGATTGAATTGCAATTGCATTGTGAAGGGGAATGTCTGTATCCCCATTTTTCTTTTCTTTCTCTTTTTCTCTTCTCAATGTTTGAATCCTTTCTTTATTATTCATCTTTTGGTGATGGAAACTTTTCTCACTTTTACGAAAAAAGGATGTTCTAGCATGGGAAAGCTTACACCAACCAATTTGAGAAAGAAAGACGCTTCCACATATTTTAGAAGAATTTGGTTTACATAGACCAACACAACCAGAAGAATTAATCATATCGGTTAGGACTCAATAATGCTAGATATCATGTATGGTGTATGTATGAATTATGGCTAGGACTCAAGAAGACTTGTTGGTATTCTGATGTACTCGATAGCTACAAGGCCATATATCATGTACGGTGTAAGTATTATTTTTAGGTTTATGGAATCCCCAAAGGATTCTGATTGGAAAGATGGAAAAAGAATTTTAATATATATTGATGAAACAAAAGTTTTTGGCATTTTATTTAAAGTTTCTGATATTTTCAAGTTAGTTGGTTACACAAACAGAGGCTGTTGAAAGAATCATAAATGACAGAAAGAGCACATCTGGTTATGTTTTCTATTTTGGTTCACGTGTAATTTCATGGGCCTTTGAAGAAGCAACCTATTGTCACTCTCTCTTTTGTAGAAGAGGAATATGTGGCAGCCACAAAAACAACATATCAAAAAATATGAATGAGAAGAGTATTAACAGATCTAAAGAAAGAAAATGAAGAAGCGACGAAGATATTTTGCGATAACAACTTGGCTATTGCATTGTCAAAGAATCAAGTTTTTCACAAAAATTGCAAACATATTGGTACCAGGTATCAATTTATGAGAGTGCTAGTCAACAATGGAGAAATATTTTTGGAATTTCGTAAGTGTGAAAACCAATATGTTGATATCTTCACCAAGCCATTACAAAAGGACATATTTGAGCATATGATAGATTGCTTAGGTATCATAGGTCCATATTGCTCCAACAATATGTGAAAAGTCAAGATTAGGAGGGAGTGCTCGAAATATATAATCTTGTTAGATAAGCTCCAACTTTATGAAATTTGAATTTATATTAAGCATATTCACATTTCTTACGAATATTATCTCCTTCAAAATATCAAAAAATATTATATAGAATATCTAGAAATATCTGAAAGATAAGATAATATCTTGGAATATCAAAAAAATATCCAAAAGATCTAGAATATCTAATATATATATTATGAGATATTTCTTAGTTAGAAGGTTGAAAAACTTCTATAAATAAAATGTTTCACTTAGTAATTTAAAGAAGCAATATGAGAAAGACACAAATGTGCTCTAGAGTATTTTTAAAATAAAGTTTGCTTTTATATTTCTCTTGTGAGTTTTTGTGTTTATAATATTGTTCTTATTTTCATTATCTTAACACACAACTTCTAGGCTAGGAGTTAGACATAATTCCTTCATAAATAACATGAAAAAGAAATAAAAACAAAAAATAAAAAACAAAAAAATAAGAAAATAAATAAAAAATACACACCAATAAAAACTTACTGTTAACAAATAAAAGAAAAACACTTAAAACAACATTAAAATAATACAAATTCACAACCAAATAAAACTAAATATTATGGAAATTAAAGTAGACCTACATTATAAAAATAACATTCATACAAGACAATATTATAATATAAATTATCAAGATAAGATTGGACATATATAATTATAGGAGTCGCATATGGACTCGTCATATTATTTAGTTTTAGTTGAAGTTTGATTCCGATGTGCCCCATCAAAAATTATAAATTAACAAGAGTGACACGCAAGACCCATGTGGTTTCTCAAGGTTTACAGTATGCAACAGAAATACAGTGGTTCATCGAACGGGTCAGATTTGTTCCACACAATTCGGAACGTGGTTCTTGCTGTATAGGCTTTTTCACGTGATTGGAAATCCCATTATTCAATTAAACCCTGTGTTTATATAAGAAAGACATAACACTTCCAGAGAAGAAAACAACAGAGCCTTGGCAGCTTTGATTGGATTGCAATTGCAACAAAGATGGGCAAATCCGTACCCATGTCTTTCTTTGCTCTCTTCGCCCCGCTTTTAATTTTCCTTTTTCTTTTTCTCCTCTCAGCGGTTGAATCCATTCGCTATGATTTGTCTTCTGATGATGCAAAACTGGCTCACGTTTACGAAAATTGGATGGTTTTGCACGGGAAGGCTTACAGAAACAACTTTGAGAAAGAAACACGCTTCCACATATTTAAGGAGAACCTGGTTTACATAGAGCATCACAACGAGAAGAATGAATCATATCGTCTGGGACTCAACCAGTTTGCAGATCTCACCCATGATGAATTCAAGATCATGTATTTGGGAGGTGTCATCCCTAATCCTTCTACCCGCCCACGCTCTCCGAGTCCTCGTTATCAGTATACACATGGCGAGCGTTTACCCAGATCTGTGGATTGGAGAAAGAAAGGCGCTGTCACGCCTGTTAAGAATCAAGGCGGATGTGGTAACAGCAATATAGTTTTTATTAAATACATGTTTTGTTCATTTTTATTTTTGGGTGGTATTATAAATTGATTAGTTAATAATTCAACTTACTAATATATGTTTGAACTAACTATAATAAACATCTGTACTTCCTATTTTGCAGGAAGTTGCTGGGCATTCTCTGCAATTGCATCAGTGGAAGGAATTAATCAAATTGTCACCGATGAGCTCATCTCTCTGTCTGAGCAAGAACTGGTCGATTGTGACACTTCAATCAATCAGGGGTGTAATGGAGGTATGATGGATCTGGCATTTCAATTTATCATCAACAATGGCGGCATAAACAGTGAAGAAGATTACTCTTACCAAGAAACCGACGGCACCTGTGACATACAACGAGTATGCATATTCCATCTAATTTTTGCTACCCAAGATCTTTTATTAGATTTTGATGGATGCGTTGCATTGTGTACTACTTTGATTGAAAATTTGTGAATAAAAGATAATATTATTAAAAAATTCCAATTGGCATGATTATATTTGGCAGAAAAATTCCCATGTAGTGAAAATTGATGGGTATGAAGATGTGCCGGCCAACGATGAAATGTCGCTGAAAAAAGCTGCCGCACATCAGCCCATCAGTGTGGCTATCGAGGCTACTGGGCAGGATTTTCAGTTCTACAAATCTGTAAGACGTGAACTTAAATTTAATTGGTTTTTTTCGTTGATTGAATTTGATTGGGAACAAACGTCTTTCTAACATATTGTTGCGGATAAGTACAGGGTGTGTTCAGTGGCAAATGTGGAACTGAACTGGATCATGGAGTGACATTGGTGGGTTATGGTTCAACTGACAAGGATTATTGGATTGTGAGAAACTCGTGGGGACCCGGATGGGGTGAGAAAGGATATATTCGGATGGAAAGAAATATCAATAGTTTATATGGAAAATGTGGGATTACCATGCAGGCGTCCTATCCAACTAAGGAGGCTCCGTTTGTAGTTGACATGGTGGAGCATTTGAATACGGTGGCTTAATTACTTAGTTCTATCAATAACCCCTCTGTTTCTCTCGTAGTGGATTAAAATCATCATCATCATTCCATCACCAACTATGTTAGCAGTGCCTTATTTGATCTAAGCTTGTTTTGTACCTCCTCATATCTAAATAAAACAATTCTCGTTTGGTTTAATGTTTTATCCATAGTAGCAACTTTTGTATGGAGAGTATTAAACGGTGAACTAAAAATATGGAAAAGAAAAACGGTCCACAGAAAAAATACGATAATTTCTATATATAAAAAATATGATAATTTTAATAATTAAACACACAACTATACAACAAATTAATAATTATTACACTTTCACTCTCTAACTTCATTTAATTAATATGGTACGGACTATTATAAAAATTGAAAATTTGAAACAGATGCCCTATTCTAGGTAATTCCGCAATTTTTTGGCATTTGCGCTTTTCTAAATAGATTTGATAGCTTTTTCTGAATTTTTAACAATCAAAGCCCAAATGTTTGGGAGTTCCGTACGGTGGACTGGGCGGAATGCAAAAATAAGGATTTTTTTTTAAAAAGGCCCTATTTGGTAACTATGGTTTTACTTGATCAAATGCGTGCTTTGCTTACTATTCTTTTAAATTCCCTATTGAGTGGAACCTCTATTTGTAACAGCCTTTTCATTTTTCATTTAAAATGAATTATAAAGAAATAAACATCTTACAGCTCAGATACAAAATGATAGCCAAACCATTCTCAAAATCCAAAGGTTGTCTATCTACTGCTTCCTTTGCACATTTGATGCCCATAACAATAGTCGAATTCCAAATAAATTGTTCATTATTTATTCCTCTATTCTATAACAAAAAAAAAACTACATCATTTAAGAAACAAATTTATTAATTATTGACAATGATATATAATCATGTTTTGCATCCGGGAGATTTGTTTGTACAATTAGAGTACAAATGACTTGTAATGCACGTACACTTAGATCCACACCTTTACAAGACTTGAGTAGTTAGATACATAAACAAAATGTCCTTACATACAAAGATAATACATTGTCAAAATCAAGCACTTATTTCCTTATTAAAGCTAACCCCATTTCAATTTTGTGAGTAAGATACAAATGTTCTTATCATGTTTTGCTAAAGTTTTGAGCGTATCGACTGTGACACTTTTATTATAATTTTTCTTGTTTTTTTCTGTTTAAATTTTTATTATTTTGATGTATTCATAATTTATTACTTCTCATGATTAAAGTACTATTTTTAAATGTAGTTGTAGAATAGTTTAGGTAATTTAGAATAATCTAAAATTTGGAATATGTTAGAAAGTGTGAATCTTATATAAAAGGGATTTAGGGTTTGAGAGGACAAATTTTTAGTTTTAGATGGTCATATGAATGATTGTAACATATAAATTTAGAAAATCTGTGTATATATCAAATTGTCCTTCAGAGCCCCCTAAAATTCAAACTTTGAAAATATACAACGTCACTTGTATCATCTTTTAGCACATGTAGCAAGTCATCTTCTCTTATAAATGACACAAGGTACAAAAACAATAAATTACTTGACAACTATAACTTGCTAGGTGTCTTAATGTGTTAAAACGCATCTCAAAATGTATCCATCCTTATTAGATCAATGAGAAATCATGGGTGCGCATAGAGTTCAAGGGGTCAACTGCAAAATTCATGGGCTTTTGGGCACTATATCTATATAGAAATGCTGGTGCCCAAGTCAAGCAAGCGCATAAAAGAATATCCTTGAATTATATCATAATTTAACCTCAATACCTAATATTCCAATGAAAACAAAAAGAAATATGCTATAATATTAGATCAGGTAGCTTGAGTACCAAATATCTAAGAAGAAAGCTAATAATCAATGCTAATAATTTTTTGATCATGTAATTGACAATATTACTTATCTATGAGTGAGTGTGGAAAGCATCACAATTCTCTATATTCTAGTACAAATCATGCTTCTATAAGATTCTATAAATTTTCTTGGTATGAGATTACTTCAATGATTAAAATTAGATTTGTTGTGCTTATAAGACTTCAACATACTTCAATAGTAATCCTTAATGTGTGTAATTGTGTGTGAAATAGAATATAATGCACATTTGTATTCATATAGTTATTGAATTCAAATAAGGTCCATATTGATGCACAAGATAACACATAATAAGAAGCAAAGGCCGAAAAAATAGTCACAAAACTTGAAAACACATGACATATCTTACCTTGAATATTTTGGTTAAGAATTGTCATTCTAACATGTCAAGAAACATGTTGGGTTCACTAGAAAATGTGAAATTGCTCTTGATCTTAGGGCGACAATAGTTGGTAAAGGATTGACTTAGAAGGACATAGATTGTGAGAAAATCGAGGTGACATGGAAAGTGATATAATAGATACCTTTGGATATAAAATTATATTTAAAATGTGGGATTACCATGTGTTGTCTAGAAAATTTTAAACTTCTAAAATTTGAAAAAATTTATAACTTGTTGCATCATAACACTTTACCGAATCATCTTTATGCACCATTCCAATAATTCATTCACCTTTCATTCTCTCATTAACCTATTTGATTTATTTTTATAACATTAAACAGTCACATTTCTACAATTCTTGTTGCCCCACTGCTCTTCATAGACTTTTCTGACTTTCCAAAATGGTCTATAATCTTTAATTCATGTTTTAATTTGATTATTTAAAATTAAATAATTAATAATATTGATTTAATTCATTATATTAAATAATTAACATTGAGTTACTAAATCAATATCATCAATTTTACAAAATATGTAATGCCCCGTGGGCATCGGCCTCCACTGCCACCGTGGCCTCCTCCCAACCACCCGGCCTGCAGATTTGACCAGCGTCTTGTCTGTCCTTGCATGAGGTCTGAGCGGAGTCACATTTTTCTTTGACATGATCTGTTCTTGATTCTCTTTGAATGCGAGTAGGTAGAGTGTGGACGCATTTTCTTCCTTGGACCGCGTGTGGTGGTTGGGGGGTGTCTTTCCTGGTTGCGTGGGCATTTTTGCTTCCTCCTGGCACATTTTTTTCTCTGCCTAGGTTGCTGCATGAGCCTGGTTTGCCGTGGGTGTTGTTCCTGCTGTTTCTGGTTGCACGCAACCACAGTCGTGATCTACTGTTGTAAAATCTTGCAGCTGTAATGGAAGAACGAGATAAAGTTTTAGTCGACCTGTCTTGCCTTTTCATTTTGGAAAGTCGCTTCTGTCCAGGTGGCAGATCTAACATGGAAGAAGCTCGATCAAATCTTGAGGCAAGTTTTGCTAGAGAGGCTGAGATTTGCGTTCACTACTGTTCTTTTGCTGACCAGAAGTTTTCCAGCGCATAGCCATGAGTTAGATATGGTGGTTTTAGATGAAGCCACAAGCTTGTGTAACAGGCATGTTGCAGTATAGTAGAAGCCCTTTTTGAGCGCTTCCAGCAAGCAGGTTCTCCAAATCTGTTGTTGTCTGTTCAGTATTGAACGCATCCTCGAATTCGGGATTCTCCGTCAAGATATTGCTGTCAAAATCGACCTTGTGGCAGTGAGAGTGTTCCAGCAGACCTGATGAAATTTAATTGCAGAGACTCTCTATTGAGACCTTCTTGCTGTTCGACGTAACTCATGGAAGAGTATCCCATGGAGGCGGATCTGTTTCAGATCAGAATATTCTTGAAGCACGATTTGCTTTGCATTTTTATGGGCTCCTTCAACGAGTCACTGAGTTGGCAGGCATAAAGGTTTCTGTTGGAATTATCACACCTTACAAGCTACAGCTGAAATGTTTGCACTGAAAGTTTGATGTTGTCCCCAGATCTGATGAAGGAAAAGGGTTGGTGATTTAGTTGGATATGCGGGGAATCCTATGGGTTCATACACTGAGGAGCATATTCTTCCTGCAAGTTTTATTGTACCAGTGCCATCTACCATTTATCCTATTGTGGGTGCTGCAATTATGCTGAAGGGTATGACTGCTCAGTTTCTTCTTTGGCGTTGCTTTTAGGTGGAGCCCGGGCATACAATTCTTGTGCACGCTGCAGCTGGAGGAGTAGGATTTTTGTTATGTCAATGGGGTAATGCCCTTGGTGCCACTGTCATTGGTACTGTATCGACCAAGGAGAAGGCCGCACAAGCAATTGAAGATGGATGCCATCATCCCATTATCTATACCCAGGAAGATTTTGTAGATTGTGTTAAAGAAATTACAAAAGGACAAGGTGTGCAGGTCGTTTTTGATTCTGTGGGCAAGGACACATTCTAGGGATCTTTGGAGTGCTTGGCTTCTAGAGGTTACATGGTGAGCTTTGGTCAGTCATCAGGTGCAATTGATCGTGTTCCTCTGTCAGCCCTTGCCCCAAAATCGTTGTTTTTGACACGGCCTTCCATGATGCAATACACTGCAACTCGAGAAGAGCTCCTGGAAACTGTAGGAGAATTATTTGCAAATGTTGCATCTGGTGTTCTAAAAGTCCGTGTGACAAAGACATACCCACTGGTAGAAGCTGCAAAGGCTCATACCGACCTCGAGGGTAGGAAGACAAGCGGTTCAATAGTTTTGATTTCCTGATAACTAGCTGATGTGGAAAAACATAGATCCAGGAGCGTGATGTTATCATTATGTCTGGTGTCCGAGCTTCAAACCATGGTTGGTGTTTAGCCTTCTAGCGCAAGTGCTCTCGGACTGAGTGGTAAGCAGTTCGACTCTCACCCCCAAAGCAGCTACATTGAAGCAATCTAGTGTTTGGACAGCCACCTATTGCATCCTTCTAGTCGTGCCTTCAAAAGGGAATCCTGGTGTGGTATATTGCAAGAAAAGACCAGTGAAACAGAGGATAAAGCGGAAGACGTGTGGCTGTAGCAGTCCCTGCTGGATGTTCACGACTGGTGGATGCGTTAAAACAGGCAAGATAGACTAACCATATACATAATATGCTAGTATCTAATAACCTCTTGAAATGAAACTTTTTCTTTCTAGAAATTGGTTTAAATATGTGATTTTGTGGATTTGCGTTCAGTACATGGTTAACAGTTTGTTACTTCTAGATTTGCCTCTATTGGTTGTTCTTGTTGACGTGATCAACCCATTTATATATATATAAAACAAACAAAGGTTCTTAGTTATGCTTTGATTGATCACATGGAATATATATATATGTATATATAATTTTAAAAGTTACTTCCTTCTGCAAAAATGTCGCTGTTTCTTTTGTGAACCTGGGTATGTAATCGCCCCTAGAACGTTGCAGTGTTGACTAGTATTGGTTTCCTGTTATGTTGTTGCCCTAGAGGAAAACATACAGTTAAATTATTATTATTATTTTTATGATAAGCATGATTATGCACTTCGTGTATTGTGCAAAGTATTAGGGCTTTTGGAAATTATAAGTTCAATATATATGCTTGTTAAGAAGGAAGTTTTGGGCCGAAAATATGTCCTGGGTTGATAGAAGGGCATAAATTATTGATAGAACCCCATTTTGATTCTACTCTTTCGATGAGTAAAATTTGATAAAATTAATGACCTTTATGGTGTTAAGATATGGTATGTTGATGATTCCTTGTGTGATCGATTTAATCATGTATCGACATAATGCCTTGATGGAGTAAGGTAATATCTTTCATGGTTTGTGAAAGTTAAGGTTTTCATCAACTGCTTAAGGTAACATGAAGTTCCTTAAATTAGTCAAACTTGTTTGTACTTCCTTCTTGATGAGTGACCTTTCATTGCAAATTTAGAATGATTGTGATGGAAGGTCGTGAATATATTTTGTTGTCAAAAAGGGAAAAGAAGTTATGGAATAGTTTGTTTATGTGTCGAGTGTAATAATTGTAATTACATCGTTATAGAAGTTTGTTATTGGAGGATATCTATCTTCAATGGTATATTGTGTGTTTAATCTCTGCATAGGTTGCTATAAACTTAGTGTTGAGATGTAAATTAAGGAGAGTTGAGAGACCTTTTCCTTTGTTTTACATCGTTTATGATATTAGGAAGTGAGTTGACGTCAGAAAATATCAACCAAGTCTAGATTCATGGCTATGTTCCTCTAGAACGGGAGGGTTATAAATATAAGGTATTATGAAAATTGCAAGGATGTGTTTAGAATGCTAGATTGCCTATTCAACTTGGGTATT
Organism: Taxus chinensis; assembly: GCA_019776745.2. Classification (NCBI taxonomy): domain Eukaryota; kingdom Viridiplantae; phylum Streptophyta; class Pinopsida; order Cupressales; family Taxaceae; genus Taxus; species Taxus chinensis. The sequence goes on along the minus strand of CM034149.1, from coordinate 830,394,812 downwards.
AAGGAGGCTTGTCGCTATTCCATCCCTGGTTATGTTCAGTAGGTAAGCTGTTAGGCAATACCTATTCCGGACATTCTTACCGTCCTTTCCACTCATCCTTATTAGCCATGAAGTCACTTATTACCTAAGATATAATGGTTGTGGGTTTGAATATAAGATTTTCATCCTTTAAACCTTTTTGATTACATGATGGAACTTTGTTTTTTACCCTCGTTGTTCGTTTATAGCCTATTAGACCTATGGCCCTACGGAACGATTCCAAAACTATACTCTTTTGGCAGCTAAGATCGGGTCTGGTTTTTATCTTTTGACTTCACCTTGAGAATGTGGATTGATGGGTTACACTTTAGATTTCAATCACGTAATCTACGGGATTATATGATTGAAATCCTAATACTCTCAACTCTTGTGTCTAATCATTTAAATTTCATAGTCTTGCGTATTTGGTTGTCAAACTTTTGTAGATTTAGAGGTATTTTCATAACTAAAACTTATGGTTTTCTTCTTAGTTGATATGTTGAAAATTACATCTTGTTTCAAAAAGGTTGTTAGAGGTTAGAACTTTGATCCATTTCCTGAATTAGAATGTTTCCTTTCATGATTTTGTTAGCTAGTAGCTTATTGTTGCTATGTATAGTCTTATCTTGCTCAGTTCTCATGAACTGACTCAGGTTATTAATTGTTGCAGATGGCTTACGTGGTTAGATGATGGAAAGACTTGTAGATAATTGCATCAATCTTGGTTATATTGTTCCTTTGTACGAATGTGTATTACATTATAAAATTTGGAAAGGGCCTTTGGACATTTTAGAAGAAGGGTCAGTGCCTGGTAAATGTATTGTAAAGTATTGCTGTTGTAACTGTTGAAACTTTGGCTTGTTTGGTTATCATGTGAAAGATGAAATTTTGATTACCGCTTGGTTATGTGATATTCTAGTGAATTTTAATCCTTATAATAGTAGCAGGGCATGTCCCATGTTATTACTCTCTTGCTCCCTAGTCTTTATTCGATAGAGATGGTATGTCCCTTTGATTTGTACACCGTGTTGGAATGAATTGATATAACCTTGTTTTGTTTCCGCAAACAAGTACTGTTAAAATTTTCTCTTGAGTTAAAACATTGAGTTGTAAACCCTCCTAAGGCATAGTAGCAATGAGTTTGTAAGCACTATAAAGTGAACTGGATAGTCCTTATAAAAGTAAAACTAAAATTTATATAGATGAATATATTAATGTAGATGTGATCTACTCGATAGCATTGAGACCTGGAACAATCAAGAGGAAACTATCCTTGTTACGAAATATGATTACTTATTTCTTTCCCGAGCCAAACCAATAAACACTATCCTTTTTCAGTGAAACCTTAAATGATCTCATGGTGAAATCAATGGTTAGATTTTAGAAAATGATAGGATTTAATAAGTAGGAGTGAAAGTGATTAATAAAACCTTAAATATATCTTTATCGTTTGAAATGTTCCCCTTTGTCAAACTTAATTAAGTAAAGTCTAGATGGAACACTTAACCAATCTCGATAAACTCTTAACTTCAATGAAAGTTTGATAGTAAACAATGTGACCCTGAAGCTAAATTCTGCTATCCTGTTCTGTTAATCCTTGCCTTGATTCATGGTGATATTTCTTAAGCAAGGTCAAAGTTTGATCCTTAAACAAGAAAGTTATTGTTAGGAAACCCTAAGCGGTACTTTCCCTCAATCGGAACTTATGCTTTCACCTGTGCAATAGAGGTATGAAACAGGAGTTAGTGGCTTGAGTAAGATTAATTAACCTTGTAAGAAATGGAAAATGTTCTAAAATCAAATGAATAAAAAGTTTTGGACATCAAATTGATGATCCCAGTTTAGAAAGCTTGGCCTTAAGCTATTTAGCCAACCGTTGAAAAGAAAGAAGTTCTCCCTTGTGAAAAGAATTGTGTGAATCGTTACATGAAATTGTATAAGAACGTAAGTTAAGAATTAAGAGACACTTTAGCAAACAAGAAAATTTAACAAGAAATTCCTCATGGGATGCCCTAACTGTAAGTGTGTTTTGTGGTTGGACTCCAATGTTGTTCTGTCAAGAAGAGAAAAGTACATTGTCCTTGATAGGTGTGAACGTTCTCGTGCTGACCTTGTGGTCTCCCCCATAACAAGTGGTTCCTGGTGTTGGTTGTAACCTTGTGACGACATGTTGTGTCGTGTTGTGTCAAAGCAAGTCAAAAAAAAATTATCCTGTATTTCACTGTGTTGTCCTTGTGTTGGTATTTTTGGTGTGTTACAAAATATTAAAATTTAACTAATTAAAATTTTACAGAAATGACCCCTTTGCGTGAAAAAACCCCCGGGGATGAAACTAAAGGGACCAGAAACATTGAACCAGACGTGTATTTAGTGACTGAGGTCCCCCCTAGTTCAAGCAATACTTATCAACTGATAATTGACCTTGAAGTTTTTATCCCTATGCAGGAAAGTTCTGATGCTTGGATCACTGTTAGGAAAAAGAAAAATTCCTTTTCTAGGAAAACTGCCTTTCCTTCGAGATAGTTCTGTTGTTTGGCTATCTCTGAGCTAGACAACAGCTGTTTGTTTGTTGTTTATCTACTTTTTTTTGTTGTTGTTCTGTTGGTTTTTTGAACTTATCTTGGTAGATTGGTTTCTTTTCTGCCATGCGGGCCTTAAATGTTTTAATCTGGTTTACAGAGCCTTGTTGTACAAGGGTATAGTCCCTTTCAAAAAACTATTTGCCAATAATAAAAAAAATAAAAAATTGTTAGTTATTTATATTTTAAATAAATTGATGTTATTAATTTTATTAATTAAATTCTAAATTTATTTTCTAAATTAATGATGTAAATTATATAAAAAATTTAATGAAATGTCAAACTGGGAGTTGAACAAAACGGAAAGTGGGAATTTACTCCCACTTTATCATTTAGAGCACTTCATGATCAAATAGTAATTAAACTACTTTCCAAGCAATATAATGGCGATATATTTCATTAAGAGGTTGACAGGGAAATTTACAAAATGTGGGGCTTAGCATTTTTTTAAATATAGCAAAATTCCCCACTTACCCTCTCTCTCGCTCTCAAATTCCCACATTTAATATCCACTCCCCATAATCACAGAGGTGGTTACAGGGTAAAGTTTAAGACCCCAAAAAGACTTGTATATATTGTTAGGAGAATCTGTGAAATGAATTTCAAAATGATTGAAAATCTGATGGAATCTGGTTTTGAATGGTGTAGCCAATCATTTGATAATGATGTCATCCAATAGAAAATTTTGGCTTATAGTATATGTTGTCCACTAATAGTATATGATGTCACCCAACAACATATGTAATTTTTCATAAATTGTTTTTTGATAATATCAGTATAATGACCGTCTGGACAAGAAATATGTCACTACAAAATATTGTGCAAACAAAAAAAATAAAAAAAATATTTTTGTTAAAAAAGAGTAGATTTCACAAGTTTTGTATGGGGATTTTTTTTTTATGTTATCAATTAAAATCGTTGTCTCAATGAGAAATATGTCGTCACAAAAATTTACATAAGAAGAAGAAATTATGTCATTGAAAAAATGCTACTAGTCAGTAACATATGTTTATGCTACCGGTTGGTAACATTTTTTCATGCTACTGACTAGTAGTAGTTTTTCATGCTACCAGATAGTAGAATTTTTCCATGCTACTGAATGGATGCATATTTTACACTATTTCCCGATAGCATAAAATATGGTAACAACTGGTAGTGTAAAATATGTTATCGATCGGTAGCAAATTGTACGTTATCTGCAACTAACATATTTTATGCGATTGGTCAGAGCATAAAATATGCTACCAACCAGGAAATTTTTTTTACTTCTACCACTCAGTAGATATATTCATGTTACTCACTGGTAGCATATATTTATGCTACTAGTTGGAATCATATACGCTACTTGCATGATTACAGGAACAACTTACCTAGGGTCCTGTTTGCGATTTTCTATCTGTTGTCAACACCCACACTAAAATAAGAAATACTAGTTTATGTTTAATATTAGAATTTCAATTTAAATGTCTGTGTGTGTGTGTGTGTTTTAATGTGATAAATTTCTCTTTCATGGTAAATGCAAATTTAATATAAATAGTCATCTATTAGTTTCAATTCCTAGAAAAGTGACCTGAAAAATAACTAAAATTTAGACAAAATAGTAGGCTTCTGAAACCCTAAAAATTTACCAAAAATAACTTTCAAAATCTGAAATATTCATGAATTAATGAAGATTCACCACTAAAATTTTCCCTAGATGGTTATTGAAGGCATAAATTCTTCTTAACTACTTATTCTCCTCTCCCCATGTGTACGAAACAATTATTTTTGACACGCAATATTGGAAGGTTATAACCCATGGTGAATATTTTCATGTAGAACAATATGAAAATTAAAATTATTTCCACCCTCACTCGTGAGTCTCGACAACATAGAATAAGTGAGTTTCTAATAAAAAAAGATTAAATTTAATGTACGGAAGAATTATTTAATAACTCCAAAACCAATCTCCATGAATCCATGTGAAGAGAGTAGTTTAATCTTAAATATATCATTTGGAAAGATCATAAATTTGCATACAAAAAATATTTTTATTTACAAATTTACTAATCTAAAATCATGGTGGAGATGAAAGGTATAGACAAAAAGGAGAGTTTGTGCCACGTAAAAGGAATCTAAGCTTGCAGTAAAGCGAATATAAATTGTGTCACTACCTACACACCAATAAGAAGAAGGAAATAAGTCTAGAAGTCGATGCAAAAGGATGAAAAATATCATCATTTACAAATAGTCAAGTTTACATTGAGAGGAATGAAAATACTAATAAGGAATGCATTATATTATCTTTAATCTATGGTAAATACCTATGCAAAGGAGGATAAAATTTTGAATTGGAAAATAATTTTATTTTTTTTAAAACTTAGGCAAAGTAGAAGTCTAGATGTCTGTACAAAAGGAAAATAAAAGTTACAAAAAGGTATGAAGTAGCGAAATGATTAAAATAATTTTGAGATTGTATTTCATCTTTCAAAATTTGGTATCATATTGTTCTACGACGATAAATACAGAACATCATGTACATCGAAGAGGGTTGCAGTTCTTTAAGGGTAATGAGAATGCTTTACGTAATCAGCAAGGAATTGAATAACAAAACGAAACTCAAGCAGAAAGAAATAAGGTGTACCATTTGCATAGATAAAAAATAAGAGGTACATATAAGAGTGTTGTGTAACTGTAGACAAAAGATCATGCATTCTAGACATATTTAGTCCGGTCTTATACTACTATTTATTGGGTTATCATGTGTACAAAGTACTAATTAATCCCTCCTTTTTTCTACTTCTTCCTATCTTCCTCTTGTATTTTATTTCATCTTTCCCACGTATTTTCCATTACATGTCGTTATGTTCCACAACCTTCTCGATATTTTAGCCCTAATTCTAGGTGCCACAGCCTATACTAGGGTGCCCTGGTCACACCCTGGGCACCCTGATCTAGATTTAATCTCTTTCGATCATTTTTGGGTCACTTCTATTTGTTTGGCATCTCTATCTTCTCCCTAGTCAGCCTTGTCAGGATTAATTACAAAATTAAACTTGAGTTCCCTATAAATACAAATCTTATAAGACCATAATGAGGATCCTAGGTATTTTCATTCTATCACTACTATCACTCCATCTAGGCCTGCATCTATTGCACTATCTTCATCCACATAGTTCCATAATTTCTAGCTAGAAAAAGTATGCATAACATCCATTCACATATGAGGGAGGGTGTAACGACCCAAAAATCCACACACAAACATCACAGTGAAATACAGGATAATAATTTTTTTTTGACTTGCTTTGACACAACACGACACCACATGTCGTCACAAGGTTACAACCAACACTAGGAACCACTTGTTATGGGGGAGACCATAAGGTCAGCACGGAAACGTTCACACCTATCAAGGACAATGTACTCTTCTTTTGACAAGACCACATGGAAGTCCAAAACACATGACACACTCACAGCTAGGGCATCCCATGAGAAATTTCTTGTTAAATTTTCTTGTTTACTAAAGTGTCTCTCAATTCTTAACTTACGTTCTTATAAAATTTCATGTAATGATTCACGCAACTCTTTTCACAAGGGAGAACTTCTTTCTTTTCAACTGTTGACTAAATAGCTTAAGGCCAAGCTTTCTAAACTAGGATCATCAATTTTATGTCCAAATCTTTATTATTCATTTGATTTTAGAACATTTTCCATTTCTTACAAGGTTAATTAATCTTACTCAAGCCACTAACACATGTTCCACAACTTTATTGCACAGGTGAAGGTAAAAGCTCCGATTGAGTGAAAAGTACCTCTTAGGGTTCATAACAATAGCCTTCTTGTTTAAGGATTAAATTTTGACCTTGCTTAAGAAATATCACCATGAATCAAGGCAAGGGTTAGCAGAATAGGATCACAAAATTTAGCTTCATGGTCACATTGTTTACTATCAGTCTTTTATTGAGGTTAAGGGTTTATCAAGATTGGTTAAAAGCTCCATCTAGACTTTACTTAATTAAGTTTGACAAAGGGGAACATTTCAAACGATAAAGAGATATTTAAGGTTTTATTAATCACTTTCACTCCTACTTATTAAACCCTATCATCTTCTAAAATTTAACCATTGATTTCACCATGAGACCATTTAGGGTTTCACCAAAACAAATAGTGTTTATTAGTTTAGCTCGGGGGAAAAACAAGTAATCATATTTTGTTACAAAAGATAGATTCCTCTTGATTATTCCAGGTCTCAAAGGTTTCAAGTGGATCACATCTACATTAATATGCTCATATACATAAATTTTCGTTTAACTTTTATAAGGAATATCCAGTTCACTTTATAGTGTTTACAAACTCATCACTACTATGGCTTAGGAGGATTTACAACTCAACATTTTAACTCAAGAGCAAAGTTTAACAGTACTCGTTTGCGAAAACAAAACAAGGTTATATCAATTCATTCCAACATGATGTACAAATCAAAGGGACATATCATCTCTATTGAACCATGACTAGGGAGCAAGAGAGTAATAACATGGGACATGCCCCGCTACTATACTAAGGGTTAAAGTTCACTAGAATATCCCATAACCAAGTGGTAATCAAATTTCATCTTTCACATGATGACCAAATAAGCCAAAGTTTCAACAGATACCACAACAATACTCTACATTACATTTACTAGGCACTGACCCTTCTTCTAAAATGTCCAAAGGCCCTTTCCAAATTTTATAACATAATACACATTCGTACAAAGGAACATCATAACCAAGATTGATGCAATAATCTACAAGTCTTTCCATCATCTAACCACGTAAGCCATCTGCAACAATTAATAACCTGAGTCAGTTCGCGAGAACTGAGCAAGATAAGACTATACATAACAACAATAAGCTACTAGCTAACAAAATCATGAAAGGAAACATTCTAATTCAGGAAATGGATCAAAGTTCTAACCTCTAACAACCTTTTGAAACAAGATATAATTTTCAACATATCAACTAAGAAGAAACCCATAAGTTTTAGTTATGAAAATACCTCTAAAACTACAAAAGTTTGACAACCAAATATGCAAAACTATGAAATTTAAATGATTAGACACAAGAGTTGAGAGTATTAGGATTTCAATCATATAATCCCATAGATTACGTGATTGAAATCTAAAGTGTAACCCATCAATCCACATTCTCAAGGTGAAGTCAAAAGATACAAACCAGACCCGATCTTAGCTGCCAAAAGGAATATCGTTTTGGGATCGTTCCATAGGGCCATAGGCCAAATAGGCTATAAACGAACTACGAGGGTAAAAACAAAGTTCCATCATGTAATCAGAAACGTTTAAAGGATGAAAAATCTTATATTCAAACCCGCAACCATTATATCTTAGGTAATAAGTGACCTCATAGCTAATAAGGATGAGTGGAAAGGACGGTAAGAAAGTCCGGAATAGGTATTGCCTAACCGCTTACCTACTGAACATAACCAGGACTGGAATAGCGACAAGCCTCATTAATACCCAAGTTGAGTAGGCAATCTAGCATTCAAAACACATCCTTGCAATTTTCATAATACCATAGATTTATAATCCTCCCGTTTTAGAGGAACATAGCCATGAATCTAGACTTGGTTGAAATTTTCCGACATCAACTCACTTCCTAATATCATAAACGATGTATACAAAGGAAAAAGTCTCTCAACTCTCCTTAATTTACATCTCATCACTAAGTTTATGGTAACCTATGCAGAGACTAAACACATAACATACCATTGAAGATAGATATCCTCCAATAACAAACTTCTATAACGATGTAATCACAATTATTACGTTCGACACATAAACAAACTATTCCATAACTTCTTTTCCCTTTTGACAACAAAATATATTCACGACCTTCCAACACAATCATTCTAAATTTGCAATGAAAGTTCACTCATCAAGAAGGAAGTACAAAACAAATTTGACTAAATTAAGGAACTTCATGTTACCTTAAGCAGTTGATGAAAACCTTAACTTTCACGAACCGTGAAAGATATTACCTTACTCCATCAAGGCATTACGTCTATACATGATTAAATTGATAACACGAGGAATCATCAACATACCATATCTTAACACCATAAAGGTCATTAATTTTATCAAATTTTACTCATAGAAAGAGTAGAATCAAATGGGGGTTCTATCAATAATTTAAGCCCTTCTATCAACCCAGGACGTATTTTCGGCCCAAAACTTCCTTCTTAACAAGCATAAATATTGAACTTCTAATTTCCAAAAGCCCTAATAATTTGCACAAAACACGAAGTGCATAATCACTCTTATCATAAAAAAATTAATAATAATTTAACTGTATGTTTTCCTCTACGGAAACAACATAACAGGAAACCAATACTAGTCAACGCTGCAACGTTCTAGGGGCGATTACATACCCAGGTTCACAAAAGAAACAACGAAATTTTTGTAGAAGGAAGTAACTTTAAAATTATATATATATACGTATATTTTTCATATGATCAATCAAAGCATACACTCGGAACCTTTGTTTGTTTTATATATATATATAAATGTGTTTGATCACGTCAATTAGAACAACCAACAGAGGCAATCCGGAAGTAACAAACTGTTAACCATATATTGAACACAAAACCACATAATCACAGATTTAAACCAATTTCTAGAAGGAGAAAGTTTCATTTCAAGAGGTTTATTAGATACTAGCATATTATGTATATGGTTATTCTATCTTGCCTGTTTTAATGCATCTAGCAAGGACTGCTACAGCCACACGCCCTCCGCTTTATCCTCTGCTTCACTGGTCTTTTCTTGCAATATACCACACCAGGATTCCCTTTTGAAGGCACGAGTAGAAGGATGCAATAGGTGGCTGTCCAAACACTAGATTGCTTCAAAGCAGCTGCTTTGGGGGGGTGAGAGTCGAACTGCTTACCACTCAGTCCGAGAGCACTTGCGCTAGAAAGCTACACACCGACCATGGTTTGAAGCTCAGACACAAGACATAATGATTACATCGCTCCTGGCTCTGAAAGGCATCTACCGTAATTGATACACAACCTTTTCCTTCATCAAATTTGGGGACAACATCAAACTCTCGGTGAAAACATTGCAGCTGTAGCTTGAAAGTGTGATAATTTCAATAGAGATGTCTCCAGCATAGATCAAGGGCACAAAAATCAGACCCCAACGCCTTTCTACTATATAAAGACACTCCCCTGAAGATTTTCCATTACCCAAAAATAATGTTTGTAGGGAAATCCCTATCTAAAGTCCTCGCCCCAACTGTTCTCACCCACAAAGTGCTTGGCACGAACTGCAACATTTCTCTATCCAACTACATAAGGAATCCCCTTGGTAGCATTAACAGGAGGTGCCCCCTGCATACCAAAGATTATTTTTAACTTGTGTGGGGAAAACCTGCTGGGAGTGACAATTCACAGCTTCCTCTTCTTCCTTTAGCAGTGGGGCCAATAGAAAGAGCTTTAAGGAGCATTGCATCTCACTCTCTCTGTTACTGCTATTGAAACATTATAAAGAGCATAGACTAGGCATTAGCTATGAACAACTGATTACTCATTGCGATCCTCTCATGCATTCTCCAACTCCTGCACTCCTTATTTCTCCTCTCACTCTTGCCTTCCAATTGCGTAGCCATTGGCTTCTCTTATGCATTTATGGTGATGTCCCCTCTAAGACCAAAGGATCCCAATTACCTAGAATGAGAAGTGACACCGAGGTTTGGCCGATAATGAGTTTTGTTCAGAACAGGTGAAACTACCATGGACAGCAAGAGAAAACTACCATGTCATATAAGCAAAAGCCGTGTCACATACAGAACCATTGTTACTACTAGCGAAACCACTGTGCCACAAATGGAACCACTGTGACGCTTTCAAAACTGCCAGATTTCATTATGGAAGGCGCATTCTGCACTGTAGCATTTGACTCAAAACCATTTCGTAATGCAAAGCCATGGATCTCCTGGTAATGCTCTTACTGTCACTTAATCGATTTGATACAAAATATCTTGAAGGAGAATCCCGAATTTGAGGATGCAGTCAAACTGAACAGATAACAACCTAGTGGACAACCTGCTCGTTGGAAACGCTCAAAACGGCTTCTGCTATAACTGCAAGATTTTTCAACAACTGATCATTACTGTGGTCACGTGCAACCAGAACACTCCTCGTAGCACCCAAGAGAAGGGAGGTAACATGCCTGCTACACTATCTTGTAGCTTCATCCACACCCACGTCAAACCAGGCTCACGCAGAAACCTAGGCAGAGAAAAAAACATGCCAGGAAGAAGCAAAAATGCCCAAGCAACCAGGAAAGACACCCCCCAACCACCACACGCGGTCCAAGGAAGAAAACGCGTCCACACTCCACCTACTCGCATTCAAAGAGAATCAAGAACAGATCATGTCAAAGAAAAATGTGACTCCGCTCAAACCTCATGCAAGGACAGACAAGACGCTGGTCAAATCTACAGGCCGGGTGGTTGGGAGGAGGCCACGATGGCAGTGGAGGCTGATGTCCATGGGGCATTACATTCTCCTCCCCTTAAGAAAGCATCGTCCTCGATGCGACATTACACATAGGAAAGGAAAAGATTTGCAACCAAGGATAGGTAGAGGAGACATTACACCCTAGGGTTTAAAATTTAGCTGATTAAAGCACGGCCACAGGGTAGCCTTATGAACATTTGGTAGAAATTTTAACTTTAAATGTTCTGTGAAGATTGGCAGTTCTTTCTTGTTTGTTATTTTCATTAGTCTCTTTCCGTTAACATTATTCTTATTTTAATTCCTTTTAAAATTTCATCATTGAAGAGTTTTGGTTTATTCTTTATTGTGGGTGCCCAACATGGACTGTTGACACAAACCGTATCAGGCTCACAAGACACTACAGATTCACAAGTACACAAGTATATACTTCAAGATTGTATTACGCCACAAAAGGTTACACAATTACAGAATAGAATAGGCACACTTCCCATAACATAGGTACTCATCACACATCAATGACTGACATACCAAATACTCAAACAAAAGAGTACTACAATCCACCAGACATTTCCTCAATTTGCATCAATGAAAGACTAACATAACAACAAACCATGCTACAGGTACATAGTGTCCACAAGGGAATCAAAGACATGTCCACAACATCACAAAACATAACCATCTGACATGAGTAACACATACATCAAAAGACCACTACCAAACATCACAATAACTCAACATATATCCTGAAACATCAACCATACAGACAAATATCATAAGCCTCCCTCAAACTCTTATGCCTCCCTCAAGTCTCTTATACCTCCCTCAAGTCTCTTATGCCTCCCTCAAACTATTATGCCTCCCTCAAACTCTTATGCCTCCCTCAAGTCTCTTATGCCTCCCTCAAACTCTTATGCCTCCCTCAAGGAGGCGAGTTGTCCCTATGGTCCAAGACACATAGAGTTTGGACACTCCTAACCCAAGTGACATAATAACGTGTGGTTCAACAACCCGCTAGTTATATGTACCCCTTGGGGCGTACCCCCATACAACGAAGCGGGTCCATAGGTCCAACCAATTCATGGTGCATCCCATGACCCTATTCCACACATCACGACATTAGAACTAGCACAACAATCCAGTCAAAGTGCCAAGTGGCAAAGTACAAGCCTTGGGCAAGGCGATAAAAATTCCAAATTTAAAAGAAGACCCCAAATCAAGCTAAAATAAATGGCCAAATAGCCAAAGTTAGTATCAAAATCCCCGTGTTAGTGCCACAAACCAAGGAAATGCCCAAAATTATAAAGCATTCCAATCAAGAAAAGATGCTGGTCCTTACAAAATAAAGTAAAAGCTCAATTTACGAATAAAATCAACTTATAATAATGTCACATTACGATAACTGTGTGGCCTTATCTAGCCACGAAAGGGGTACTCAACGAGTTTCTGGCACTAGGAACATCGAGGCTCAGCTCGTAAAATACATATCAATAATATAGTTGTCATCACCTCCATCTGAATCATCCCGCCACCCTTCGACAAGGCTAAACATAGTCATAGTTACACTTAGGTTGTGTACATACAACCACATATGGAGAGAGGAAAGAATCACATGCAATCTACTAAGCCGAGTTTTGACTTGAGGTATTGACCCATGGTACACCATTCCTCACTCTCAACATACACTTCTACCGATTTCCCTCAGGATCGGTCAGCATAAGGTTCACAACATAACATATAACTACATTACTAACACCATGGTGGTACACACATAGCTACCATAACATCTCACGTATGGTAGGTATACGGGGTAGATCACAATCATACATTCACAGGGCACAATACATCACTTTACCACATTCTGCACCCAAAGTGCAATCACAATACGATAGGGTTCATACACTCACCGTATGACCCTAATTCACGACATGAAGCATTACATATTACACAACTCATATATACGATGAACATAATAACGTCACAACATAACAATAATTGCTTCATAACAAGGTAGTACACACATTTCTTCAAAACATGGTAAAAACATCATGATACAACTCATTTCTTTTAACATCAATCTAGTCATACAACACATTGATACACATACATATCACAATATGTCACAATATTCCAACACTATGTCATCCACATTATAATTCTTTTCACATGCCACAAACAGTAATTCACACGTGAACCCTTCATAGAATCCACAAGAAGGAGAGATAATATTCTCATCCCCAACACATCAACATGATGACAAATATGCACTGAGTGACATACACATCACGTGCATTCACAATATCACAATTACAACAATAATCACATCACGCTTAAAGCACATTACTCTTCCAATATAAATAATCATCATGCAACATCATCATCATCATCAGTATCATCATGTAACACCACCACCACCATGCAACATCACCATACAACACTAATCCGGCCCATAGGTTTGAGAGCATGAGCCTACGCTCTGATACCAAAGTGTAACAACCCAAAAATCCACACACGAACATCACAATGAAATACAGGATAATAATTTTTTTTTGACTTGCTTTGACACAACACGACACCACATGTTGTCACAAGGTTACAACCAACACTAGGAACCACTTGTTATGGGGGAGACCACAAGGTTAGCACAGAAACGTTCACACCTATCAAGGACAATGTACTCTTCTTTTGACAAGACCACATGGAAGTCCAAAACACATGACACACTCACAGCTAGGGCATCCCATGAGAAATTTCTTGTTAAATTTTCTTGTTTACTAAAGTGTCTCTCAATTCTTAACTTACGTTCTTATAAAATTTCATGTAATGATTCACGCAACTCTTTTCACAAGGGAGAACTTCTTTCTTTTCAATTGTTGACTAAATAGCTTAAGGCGAAGCTTTCTAAACTAGGATCATCAATTTTATGTCCAAATATTTCTTATTCATTTGATTTTAGAACATTTTCCATTTCTTACAAGGTTAATTAATCTTACTCAAGCCACTAACACATGTTCCACAACTTTATTGCACAGGTGAAGGCATAAGCTCCGATTGAGTGAAAAGTACCTCTTAGGGTTCATAACAATAGCCTTCTTGTTTAAGGATTAAATTTTGACCTTGCTTAAGAAATATCACCATGAATCAAGGCAAGGGTTAACAGAATAGGATCACAAAATTTAGCTTCATGGTCACATTGTTTACTATCAGTCTTTTATTGAGGTTAAGGGTTTATCAAGATTGGTTAAAAGCTCCATCTAGACTTTACTTAATTAAGTTTGACAAAGGGGAACATTTTAAACGATAAAGAGATATTTAAGGTTTTATTAATCACTTTCACTCCTACTTATTAAACCCTATCATCTTCTAAAATTTAACCATTGATTTCACCATGAGACCATTTAGGGTTTCACCAAAACAAATAGTGTTTATTAGTTTAGCTCGGGGGAAAAACAAGTAATCATATTTTGTTACAAAAGATAGATTCCTCTTGATTGTTCCAGGTCTCAAAGGTTTTAAGTGGATCACATCTACATTAATATGCTCATATACATAAATTTTTGTTTAACTTTTATAAGGAATATCCAGTTCACTTTATAGTGTTTACAAACTCATCACTACTATGGCTTAGGAGGATTTACAACTCAACATTTTAACTCAAGAGCAAAGTTTAACAGTACTCGTTTGCGAAAACAAAACAAGGTTATATCAATTCATTCCAACATGATGTACAAATCAAAGGGACATATCATCTCTATTGAGCCATGACTAGGGAGCAAGAGAGTAATAGCATGGGACATGCCCCGCTACTATACTAAGGGTTAAAGTTCACTAGAATATCCCATAACCAAGCGGTAATCAAATTTCATCTTTCACATGATGACCAAACAAGCCAAAGTTTCAACAGATACCACAACAATACTCTACATTACATTTACTAGGCACTGACCCTTCTTCTAAAATGTCCAAAGGCCCTTTCCAAATTTTATAACATAATACACATTCGTAAAAAGGAACATCATAACCAAGATTGATGCAATAATCTACAAGTCTTTCCATCATTTAACCACGTAAGCCATCTGCAACAATTAATAACCTGAGTCAGTTCGCCAGAACTGAGCAAAATAAGACTATACATAGCAACAATAAGCTACTAGCTAACAAAATCATGAAAGGAAACATTCTATTTCAGGAAATGGATCAAAGTTCTAACCTCTAACAACCTTTTGAAACAAGATATAATTTTCAACATATCAACTAACAAGAAACCCATAAGTTTTAGTTATGAAAATGCCTCTAAAACTACAAAAGTTTCACAACCAAATATGCAAGACTATGAAATTTAAATGATTAGACACAAGAGTTGAGAGTATTAGGATTTCAATCATATAATTCAGTAGATTACATGATTGAAATCTAAAGTGTAACCCATCAATCCACATTCTCAAGGTGAAGTCAAAAGATACAAACTAGACCCGATCTTAGCTGCCAAAAGGAATATAGTTTTGGGATCGTTCCGTAGGGCCATAGGCCAAATAGGCTATAAACGAACTACGAGGGTAAAAACAAAGTTCCATCATGTAATCAGAAAGGTTTAAAGGATAAAAAATCTTATATTCAAACCCGCAACCATTATATCTTAGGTAATAAGTGACCTCATAGCTAATAAGGATGAGTGTAAAGGACGGTAAGAAAGTTTGGAATAGGTATTGCCTAACCGCTTACCTACTGAACATAACCAGGACCAGAATAGTGACAGGCCTCATTAATACCCAAGTTGAGTAGGCAATCTAGCATTCAAAACACATACTTGCAATTTTCATAATACCATAGATTTATAATCCTCCCGTTTTAGAGGAACATAGCCATGAATTTAGACTTGGTTGAAATTTTCTGACATCAACTCACTTCCTAATATCATAAACGATGTATACAAAGGAAAAGGTCTCTCAACTCTCCTTAATTTACATCTCATCACTAAGTTTATGGTAACCTATGCAAAGACTAAACACATAACATACCATTGAAGATAGATATCCTCCAATAACGAACTTCTATAACGATGTAATCACAATTATTACGTTCGACACATAAACAAACTATTCCATAACTTCTTTTCCCTTTTGACAACAAAATATATTCACGACCTTCCAGCACAATCATTCTAATTTTGCAATGAAAGGTCACTCATCAAGAAGGAAGTACAAATTTTTTTTGACTAAATTAAGGAACTTCATGTTACCTTAAGCAGTTGATGAAAACCTTAACTCTCATGAACCATGAAAGATATTACCTTACTCCATCAAGGCATTATGTCTATACATGATTAAATCGATAACACGAGGAATCATCAACATACCATATCTTAACACCATAAAGGTCATTAATTTTATCAAATTTTACTCATAGAAAGAGTAGAATCAAATGGGGGTTCTATCAATAATTTAAGCCCTTCTATCAACCCAGGACATATTTTCGGCCCAAAACTTCCTTCTTAACAAGCATAAATATTGAACTTCTAATTTCCAAAAGCCATAATAATTTACACAATACACGAAGTGCATAATCACGCTTATCATAAAAAAAGTAATAATAATTTAACTGTATGTTTTCCTCTAGGGCAACAACATAACAGGAAACCAATACTAGTCAACGCTGCAACGTTCTAGGGGCGATTACATACATGGGTTCACAAAAGAAACAACGACATTTTTGCAGAAGGAAGTAACTTTAAAATTATATATATATATATATATATATATATATATATATATATATATATATATATGTATATATATATATATAGATACACGTATATTTTTCATATGATCAATCAAAGCATACACTGGGAACCTTTGTTTGTTTTATATATATATAAATGGGTTTGATCATGTCAACAAGAACAACCAACAGAGGCAATCCGGAAGTAACAAACTGTTAACCATATATTGAACACAAAACCACATAATCACAGATTTAAACCAATTTCTAGAAGGAGAATGTTTCATTTCAAGAGGTTTATTAGATACTAGCATATTATGTATATGGTTAGTCTATCTTGCCTGTTTTAACGCATCCAGCAAGGACTGCTACAGCCACACGCCCTCCACTTTATCCTCTACTTCACTGGTCTTTTCTTGCAGTATACCACACTAGGATTCCCTTTTGAAGGCACGAGTAGAAGGATGCAATAGGTGGCTGTCCAAACACTAGATTGCTTCAAAGCAGCTGCTTTGGGGGGGTGAGAATCGAACTGCTTACCACTCAGTTTGAGAGCACTTGCGCTAGAAAGCTACACACCGACCATGGTTTGAAGCTCGGACACAAGACATAATGATTACATCGCTCCTGGCTCTCAAAGGCATCTACCGTAATTGATACACAACCTTTTCCTTCATCAGATTTGGGGACAGCATCAAACTCTCGGTGCAAACATTGCAGCTGTACCTTGAAAGTGTGATAATTTCAACAGAGATGTCTCCAGCATAGATTAAGGGCACAAAAATCAGACCCCAACGCCTTTCTACTTTACAAAGACACTCCCCTGAATATTTTCCATTACCCAAAAATAATGTTTGTATGGAAATCCCTATCTAAAGTCCTCGGCACAACTGTTGTCACCCACAAAGTGCTTGGCACAAGCTGCAACATTTATTTTTCTAGCTACATAAGGAATCCCCTTGGTAGCATTAATAGGAGGTGCCCACTACAGACCAAAGATGATTTTTAAGTTGTGTGGGGAAAACCTACTGGGAGTGGCAATTCACAGCTTCCTCTTCTTCCTTCAGCAGTGGGGCCAATAGAAAGAGCTCTAAGGAGCATTGCATCTCAGTCTCTCTGTTATTGCTATTGAAAGATTATAAAGAGCATAGACTAGGCATTAGCTATGAACAACTGATTACTCATTACGATCCTCTCATGCATTCTCCAACTCCTACACTCCTTATTTCTCCTCTCACTCTTGCCTTCCAATTGCATAGCCATTAGCTTCTCTTATGCATTTATGGTGATGTCCCCTCTAAGACCAAAGGATCCCAATTACCTAGAATGAGAAGCGACACCGAGATTTGGCCGATAATGAGTTCTTTTCGGAACAGGTAAAACTACCATGGACAGCAAGAGAAAATTGCCATGTCATATAAGCAAAATCCGTGACACATACAGAACCATTATTGCTACTAGTGAAACCAGTGTGCCACAAATGGAACCACTGTGACGCTTTCTAAACTGCCAGATTGCATTATGGAAGGCGCATTCTACACGGTAGCATTTGACTCAAAACCATTACGTAATGCAAAGCCATGCATCTCCTAGTAATGCTCTTACTGTCACTTAATCGATTTGATACAAAATATCTTGAAGGAGAATCCTGAATTTGAGGATGCAGTCGAACTAAACAGATAACAACCTAGTGGACAACCTGCTCGTTGGAAGCGCTCAAAATGGCTTCTGCTACAGCTCCAAGATTTTATAACAACTGATCACGACTGTGGTCGCGTTGAACCAGAACACTCCTCGCAGTGCCCAAGAGAAGGGAGGTAACATGCCTTCTACACTATCTTGTAGCTTCATCCACACCCACGTCAATCAAGGCTCACGCAACAACCTAGGCAGAGAAAAAATCGTGCGAGGAGGAAGCAAAAATGCCCACGCAACCAAGAAATACACCCCCCAACCACCACACGCGGTCCAAGGAAGAAAACGCGTCCACACTCCACCTACTCGCATTCAAAGAGAATCAAGAACAGATCATGTCTAAGAAAAATGTGACTCCGCTCAGACCTCACGCAAGGACAAACAAGACGCTGGTCAAATCTGCAGGCTGGGTGGTTGGGAGGAGGCCATGGTGGCAGTGGAGGCCGATGCCCACGGGGCATTATAGAGGGATTCTATGAATTCTATTTTACATACTATTTTGCATCTTCTATAGCTACCATAGCTCAATACTACACAAAGTAAGACTTGTATAAGAGCATGTAGAGTACGACATGCACACACTCAATAGATCTATATCTAGGTCTAAAATGTAGTGCAACATTCAGCGATAAGTTCACTAGTTTGGTGGATGAAGTTAGTCTGACTCATTCTTCTTATTATTATGTAGGGATTCATTGAGCTCATCCAACAAATCTAGTACAATGGATAGACTGAGTTTTAGACCTAGTTGTGACACAACCAAACATAGTTTCTGTGCTTACACACTATTCACAGCGCCCAAAATCAAGACCAAGGCACCATGGGGGCACTCTGGGCGCACCCCAATACACTCCTAGACACTTGTTTCATCTCAAGAAGTCCAGATATACCCTTCGCATGGTTTCTGAGTGGTCGTATGCATAGTTTCTTTCTATTTTTAGACTAGCAACAACCTGCGATATAATTTTATAACCAGCTAATTCCTTCTTTACCCTCCTCTTGTTATTTAGGGTTTTATTACATTTATATTAATTTACTTACATCATTATTTAGTTTCTTTAGATTATTTATTAGCATTTCCATAGCATTTTATGTCATCCTATTTAGATTAACTATTGGATATACATCTCGTTAGTCTTTTAATTTTAGTTAATTATTTTGGTGAACCCAACATATTTTTCTACAACCTTTGAAGACCTCTTCACTCTACCACCATGAATATCTCTATCACTGAATACCTGCTTACCCACCCTGGTTTACTTCATCATATTCAAACCATCTTTGTTATTACTGATGCTTTTTCCAACATGCATCTGGATTTCTTATATGAAACATTTATTGAGGCCTTTTCTCAACACATATCATTCTAGGTCAATCCTCCCACTGACAATCACCCCTTTGACATTGACCCACAAATTTACATCATGTCTCGCATTTATAATGTTACTATGAAGTGTACCCTTATAAAAAATGGCTCTTATATTAATCTATGTCCTATGTCATTTATTATAGCCTAAGGTCTGATGAGGCCATAAATTTTCCATTAATTAAAATTATTTTATCTTTCCAAAGAACCTTTGAAAATGGATTTAAATATAATCTTGGAACTTATAGTTTTCTTAAGATATAATATAGGATATATATATATATATATATATATATATATATATATATATATCTTGTTCATTCTTTAGAAGTATTTTGTTATCTATTTTGTTGACTAATCCTATTGATTATTTAAGAAATATGTAAAGTCTTATAATGCCCCGTTCATCGTTGCTCTTTTATTCTACGATGCCTTTAAAACCCTCAGAGGAGACCCCGATGTTGAAGCTTGAGGCGGATCTACTTCTAAAGGTGCGTAAGGAGGAAGAAAATATCTCCCAACTAGGTCTTATTTCTAGATTTCATAAATTTTGTCCAAAACTTTCTCAACTGCATGACTGGATTGCGGAGAGATGGAGAGAAAATATTAAAGGTAAGATTGAATTGTATCCTTGTGAGAAAGTATAATTTCATTGTTGTTTTTGAAACCCCTGATGATAGGGATTTAATTCTTATGTAACACTGGGTTTGTGGTGAACATGGACTCATGGCTAAGTGTTGGTTTCCATCTTTTGATCCTTCAAAAGACTCTTTTGATACCTACTTGGTTTGGGTTCGTTTACCTGGAATCCCACTCCAAATTTGGAATAGATCTTGTTTGATTGCAATAGGTGATAACTCTAGGCTTATGTGTGTCTGTTGATGAGAAAACCTCCATTCAAACCCACACTACCTATGCACGGATCCTTGTGGATATTGATCTATCCAAAGCCTTACCAATATAAATTAAGTTGCAGATTGGTGACAGACTCTGGATTTAAAGATTAGACTATGAAGGACTTGCCTTCAAATGTCAATGTTGTTTTAGCACTGGTCATATTATGAAAGATTTTGAACATTCCCAATGGAAAACCCAGCCTGTATGGTGGAAATATTCTCTACCAGAGCATCTAACAATCGCTCCCTAGGAAATTCCAGTTACGAAAGTTAGTACCCACATGCAATATAACTCACCCGTCATGGAAGTCTCTTCGAAAAATACAGAGAAGTTTATACCTAGATTCTAATTTTTAAAACACTAATACAATAATCAACTCTACTTCGACTTCCCTTACTGAAAATATCACCCCACTCAAATTATTTGAGGTGGTTATTCCAATATCAATGGAAGAAAGAAAGGAAGAATGGATGATAGTGGATAGGAAAAAGAAATGGATACAGGAAACCTAAAACCCCCCCATCTTGGACAAGGCATGATTGTTGTCTTTTATCTAGCACTTATCATTATATCTGGGTTGTTGGTCTATTATGTAGCTACTGGGCAACTGTTCTGATGTTTGTTTATTAGCTGATTTTCAGCTGTTGGATTGTTGGTTATAGGCCTTTCTCTTGGCAGATTATTTTTTGCCATTGGGCTTATTGCTCATATCTAGATTCTAATCCCACTTGGTTACGTTACTATGGTTATATCTAGCTTTTGAGTCACATCGTTCAAGGGTATAGTCCTTTTCAAAAAAACTATTTACCAATAATAAAAATAATTGTTGAATGTTGTTGCATTTCCGCTAAATTTTTCCCCTTCCTACCACGAGTTCATGGGCCTGCTCATTTTCTTTTCATCTTGTGCTTTTATTGCAGTCTTGGCAATCCTTGAGACCACTTTCCTTTCCACCAGATGAAGCTCAAGGTTTTGGGAGCTCCTTTCCTGTTTGAATGTGGGATTGAGTGGAATGTTGGCGCCTTGCATGCTATGGACAAAGATTCAACTAGAGGGTTGCTGTTACTAGACTTTAAGATGTTTGGGTGCCTTATTGAAGCTAGAAGAACAATCAAGATATTTCTACACTTTTCTCCTATTGATAAATTTAAATTATCTTGAAATTGAACTACCATTTCCTTGAATTAGTTTGTCATTTGGATGCCTTGTTGGGATATCTCTCCTGTCTGCTCGTTTTCTTCTTGTTTTAGCTTTTATCATTGTCAGTATGTTAGTGGAAAGCAGAGTGTGTGTCCTCTCCTCTGGGTGTTATGTTTTTCTTGCTTGAGTGATCGACCTTTGTCTGTTTGTTTATATTGATCTCCTTCTCTACGATTGAGTTTCAAGTTTATTATGTTGTTCCAGCTAGTAATTCATTGTCGTTTATGTAAGCTTATCGATAACTATGAAGCTCATTCCTACCATCTGAGTTTGTTTTTCTTTGTCTTTTGTCGTATGTTGTTAACCCCCTCTAAAACCCCTTTGATAACTCTTTTGATCTTGGGAAAGAAAGGTTATAGGATTGGAGCGATCAATCCTGGGGTTAGCCGGGTTGGAGTTTTGATATTGAAATTTTCTAAATGAATAAGTTTGGGTGAAACATTTTTCGGACCTCACATGTTTGAGACTCCTCCTTATCATCAGTATTATTCCTGGGCTTTTAAATCCTTCCTCAGGAAGCACCTTGACCATCCCTATCAACTTGAACCATAACTAATTTTCGGATCACCTAAGTTCGAGGTTACAAATATGCAATCCAATACCCCGTTAATACTAGAATTGCTTTGGTCTAATTTCCTCTCGGGAAGATTTTTGGTGGCATATTCTATTTTCCTAACTTGTGTTTCTTTTTCTCTTTTATAATGTAATGTTGTTAATTAAGATGGGTCGTTGTCTATGCACGTAATTACATTAATGTTTTGTGTTGGAAATTGTCTTGAACACTATTAACCTTGAGGAAAACTAATCTTGAAATCGATAGTCTTATGAATTTATAGTGGAAGGTGTTTCCTTGATAACGACTCTTAGTGAGTTATGTTTGTACCTATTTTGGAACGGTTGATTATGTTATCAAGGGTTGCCTTAAAGTATTGTCGTTTTGGAAAAGAGGTAATTTCTTTTAAATTAACCGAACTTTAGAATTATTGTGGAGGTTTGAAAATCCTTAGTGATATAAAATTTAGATGACATTTTGTATACTCTTGTTTGACGGAACTCCCTTCTTCTCTCGTGTGTTGTTACTAGCCTATAAGGGCATTGACCCTTCTTGAACGATTGGGGAATCTCTGGGAACTAATGGTCAAGTCTTTTATTCCTTGCCTTCGCTTCAAAACTTATGTTGTGTGGTGTCTGCATGTAATCAATTTTAGTCATATACTCTATGTGATTATGGGATTGAAAAATTCTAATATATTTGGCTTTTCATGTTAATCTTTAAACCCCGTGTTTCCTCTTTGTTGGGCTGATCAACTCTCGTCGTTTTAGGAATCTAATCTCATAGCCTATGCTTTTGGTATCTTTTTGATAATTTTAGATGGCTGGTCTGAATATCAAATTCCAATATTATGATTATTTAATTATTTGATGGGGATTCCATTTATGTTAGATTGTTTATTTTATTCCTATAGGGCCAAGGACCCTTCTCGTACGATTGTTATATTTTCGTTGCTTTTGTTCATAACTGAATTTCAAGGTTTTTTTTCTCCTTTGATTGGCATGGTAGAGACTTTATGATAACTTGAGGTGTTGTTGTGTTTAGGGACATTGACCCAATTCTTGTAATAGAGTGTTTCCTTTCATGGTATTGTTAGACTATAGTTATGGTGGCTTTGTGTAGCCTTATCTTGCTCAGTTCTCACGAACTGACTCTTGTGAAAAAAAATTGTTGTAGATGGCTTATGCGGGTAGATGAGGGATAGACTTGTAGACTTTTGCATCAACCTCAGTTGAGAAATTCTTTTGCTCGAAACCTTTTTATGTTGTTCAACTATTGATAAGGTCAAGTGGAAATTTTTAGAATTGGGTCAGTGTCTTAGTATAATGTATTGTGGATGATGTCATCTTAACTTTGGAAACCTTGGATTGTTTGGCTATCATGGAAAATATAAGAAAATTGGATTACCACTTTGTTAAGTGATCTTAATGGATTATCAGAATTCTAAGAATAGTTTAGCATTTCTTGGTCAATGTTTTTACTCTCTTGTTCCCTATTCATGGTTCCTTATAGTGGGTATGTCTCTTTGGCTTGTGTATCATGTTGGAAAAGAACTGATGCAACCTTGTTTTGTTTTCGTAAATGAGTATTTTTAAACAATTACCCTTGAGAATAAATGTTGAGTTAAATCTTTCTAAGACTTAGTAATAATGTGTTATAAGTAAAATAAAATGGGTTGTTTAATACTTATAGAAGTTAAACTAAGATTTATATGCAAATAAATTAATGTAGAGGTGACCTGCTAGAGAACAAGTAATTCCATGAGTGATCAAAATGAAACCATCCTTTGTAAAGTAAAATTATATAACTTGATATCCCTAGCTACAATAGCGAACATTATCCTTTTTATGGAGAATTCTTAAAACAATCCTAAGGTGAAACAAATTGTTAGTTGTTAGAAGATAATAAGATTTAATAAGTAGGAGGAAACAGTTTAGAAACCGCACAATCTATCTCTCAACCATTTGAAAGGTAAATTGTTTTCTTTTGTAAAAATCATCCAGTAAAGCCTAAGTAAAATCTTTAATAATTTTGGATAAATTCTCAAGCTTCAATAAAAAACTAGGTTAATAACTAATGAGGTCATAAAGATGAATTCAACTCGACCTTCTTCCTCTAACCTGTTTTTTTAAGGTGCTTTGTAATTTTTTTCTCTTAAGTATGTTGAAAGCGAATCCATATTGTAATAAGGTTATGAGCGAGTTTTAGTAGCATAAGTGTGGATAGATGGCCTTTTGGAATTAAATTACCTCCTTTATTAAATAATTGAATTAAACAAATAAATGTCATAATAGAGAAGATTTAAAGTTAATTACTCTTCAGTGTAAAAGGAATAAACTTAGCTTGGTAAGATGAATTGTACGAATCATATCTTGAGTCTCCTTGAAAACGTAAGTTAAGAATTGCAAGATGTCTTATTAAAATAAATAATCCTCAAGAATATATCATTGTGGTTTGCCCTAACTATAAGTGTGTTGTGTGGTTGGACTTCTATGTTGTCCTGTCTAAAAGAAAAGTGAATTGTCCTTGATGGGTGTGAACGTTTCCGTGTTACCTTTATGGTCATCCTTGTATCTAGTTGTTCACAGAGTTAGTTGTATCCTTGGTGATGACATGTTGTGTCGTGTTATGTGTCAAGCAAGTCAAAAAAAAAAGTTATCTTGTGTTTTACTATGTTAGTCTGTGTGAATTTTTGGGTCATAAAATAGTGTTTGTTACAAGTCCTTGTGCATGGGATGCCATAAAGGAAAGATAATACTAGTTCTGGAAAAAGTGGAATTGATAACGAATTCTATATCTAAAATCAAATATGATTTTCAACATCCACATTTTGATCTTGGAAAATTATGCAAGTTCAAATGAATAATCATGCTCAATCCGAGATCGTGTGCAAAAGATTATATCTATTTTTAGTTAGCTCCTAGAACAATTGGAGTTATCTCTGAAACTTATAGTTTTATTTCCGGAACTTGTAGATTTAGTTCCGACAACTTACAGATTTATTTCTGGAACAATTGTATTTTCTCCTTCAATCAACGTGGATTATAGATTCTGGTGCCTCCCACCACATGGCTTCTTCAGCTATGTTTTAGGTTCTCCAACATTACGAACCTTGTGGTATGTCCCAAATCATGATGGGTAATGACATGACAGTGTTGGGTTTTTGATAGTGGATCAAGGTAGAGATGGATGGGGGGAACACTCAACCAAGTCTTGAGTGTTCCTGATAACTCTACCAATCTCCTATCGGTTTACCAAATTACTGACCTTGAGTGAAGGAATGTGAAGTGTAATTTTGTCCTAACTCGGTGATTATTTGTGAGCTTAACAATGAAACTATCTTTGGCTGAGGGAAAGGTAGATCATCATGCTCTCGGTTATATACCTTTTCCAACTTTACTTCTAATTCTACACCCATTAGCCTTGCTCACTCATGCAAATGAGAAATTAGTAATCTATGACATGAGTAATTATCAGACATTTAAATTATCACTACCTTTAACAATGATGAGCGAAAAATGAAATGGTTGCTTGGGTTACCCCACGTCAAGTTTTCTAAGGGTCTTTGTGAGGGTTGTACCCTTGGAAAGCATCCTAAAAATAAATTTGACAAAGGAAACGCCTAGAGAGCTACTCTTCCGTCAGATCTTAATCACAATGATATTTTTGGTCCATTTCCGCCTCATTGATGACTTCATGTCCTTATTTATTTCTCATCGATAATCCTGGAGAGATCTTTATGTGTTCACCTTCATTGATAGTACATATTCACAATATACTTGGGTATATTTTCTTAAGCTTGAGTCTTAAATCTTTGAATATTTTCAAGACTTTAAGGCTCTTGCTAAGAAAGGGAGGAATCAATCGGTGTATTAAGGTTCTTTGAACCAATAATGGAGGTGAATATGTAAACAATAGGTTCATAGATTTTCTTGTACTTTTGAAGGGATGATCCTTGCAACATACAGTTGCATATAACCCTTGAAAGAGAATGGTAGTAGCAGAAAGAAAGAACCATACTCTTAAAGAGATGGCCACTTGTATGATTCACTCGAAGTCTCTTCCTCTGCAGTATTAGGCCGAAGCAGTGAATCCATGTTCTAATTACTTTCGAAACACTATGTTCCACACAAAGCAGTAAGAGGGATGACACCCTTTGAATCCTAGTTTAGAAGCAATCCTGATAGTTGAGCACTTTCAAGTCTTCATATCCAAGGATATGGCTCAGATTCCTAAGAAGAAACTTTGCAAGGATTGGAACCACAATCCAAACCTTGTATCCATATTGTAGGGTATCCTGATGGCAGTGAAGGGATATCTTATTGTTGAATCCTACGTCTCATGAGATTTAAATTGAGAGAAGTGTTAAGTTCAATGAGTCTTGCTTAAGACTTCTACTCCTCTACCTATTGAGGTTCTTCAGCTTTCTGATTCAAGATTCTCACTCATAAGATATGATGATGTTGTTGAGTTGTGCTTCCTCTTCCTGATCCTCCTAACCATCAGACCCTTTTTTCTTTTGATTCTTATAGTAGTGAAGATGAGGAATATGTCCCTTCTCACTCAAGTGATGAATCTTCTGACTCAAAGAGCTTACCCTCCTGGTCCTCTCGTTGGGCTAGAAAAACTTTGCAAAGTGCAGGAGATTTAGTTGGAGATACTTCAGATATGAGACATACTCACTCAGATTTCAGTTTGGCCCCGCTCTTTATTGGATCCTCTACCTTTGATCAATAGTCTTTTAGGATGCTTCTGGTATTCTTGAGTGGGATTATACCATGGATAAGGAGTATTCCTCTCTCATGAAGGAATCAATCCATCTAGGATCTCACCCCTCTTATGACAACTAAGATAAATCATTCGGTGAAATTTGGTGTAATCGTAAGAATGGATTTATTTTATGGATTGATGTCGATTATTTTACATTGAAACTAGCAGCTAAGGGTTTTCTACCAGATGGAGCTGGGGTTGATTATACTGACACCTATTCTCCTGTTGTGAAGATGTAATGTCTATACAAACTGATGCTCTAGCTGTTTTTTTAGCAATAAATTGAAGGTAATGAAATCAAATGGTTTTCTTTGGAAAATCTAGCTCCCTTTCTCTTATCAATGACCTCTCAGGAAGAGATGTACTTGGAACAACCTTCAGGTTATGTCCATGACCCCTAAGTCATGTTCATCAACATTTAAGAAGTCTCTTTATGACCTTGAATAAAGAAAATTATATTATAGTATTTCAAGATGGAATGCTTGGGCACACACACACAGGGTTTACTAGGTGTCACACACATCACACACACACACACACACTATGGCACACATGACACACACACACACACTTGTTATGTACACACATGACACACACATCACACAGCAGATCTTCACACTATCATATGATTTTATGAAGACTAAAAATGGCCAATAGGTAAATCTACGTTTGACATACAGAATGATTCATAAATTTCTTGGGATAACCAGATTTCTTGGTCCATGTCATGTATTACAATTTCTCAATCTAAGCATGCACGTGGCTTGCACACACATTTACAAAGGTAGGATCGCAAGTAAAATCCTACTCCTTAAGCTTATACTGAGTGGAGGAGTTGGTTGTGGCCTGAGCCGCACACCACTCCCTTGGTTACTGGTACTCTCTCTCGATAGTCTGGTGGGGAGCTCTGATCTACTCTGACTCTCTCTCGACTCAGATCTCTCTAATGCTATCTCACACACACACACACACACACACATGCAGGAGCACACAACAGTTGTATTGGAAAGTAGCTAAACTCAACCTTCATTATCCTCAAAGCACATATACTAATGGCATTCACTATAAATGAGTTTGTAGTTATTGACTTTTTTGGGTTCTATATATATATGATATGGGCTAGTGACTATATATTATCAGAAAACAACCTCCGAAAAATAAATTATATCTTGGTTCGGGTCCTAGATATTTGGTCTAGCATGAAGAAGATTATGCTACTAGTGATATCTTCTAAAGAGGCATTGATATTACAGATTAGCAATTATTGTTACCACAGATGCCACATGGTAAACACGGTATTTTGATAGACTTTTGTATCGTACTTTAAGAAGGCTAACCATTATATAAATGTTATAACACAATTGTTGACAATCTCACATCTGCATAAATACTTTTTAGTATTTACAAAATTAGCACATTGAGATCCATATGTAAATGTCATGTGACAGCTGTACTCATGATGTGTGTCATCGACATGTAATACATTCACACAGCTGATCACATTAGAGAGAGATTCAGAGAGAGTATTTCACTAAGGTAAATGGTATAATAACTTGAAGTCTCTTCTTGGGGTGAGGTCTTATGTCAAATAGCACATAATCTTCAGGCTATATAGTCAATGTTGTTTAAAAGTATTCTAGCAAGATGTTTTTTAAAAATGGGCACCTTATCAGGCCTTTCGATATATATGGCACAATTGACACATCTTTCTTAGTAACTTAGGAGTTCCTTCTTGTTCTGTCTGAATCATCATAGCCACTCAAAACAACTTCAATGAAGGGGGGGGTGTTGGTAGAACTTGATCACTACATTGTCAAATCCACAGACATTTGGAGGGTCATATAACTTGGGTTAAGTTTAGGGTTTCCTGAAAATGTAATGCAATAGGGTTCCTCAAGAACCTATATGTATCCCTTCATTTGACAAGTTATGTGCCTTGCCAAAACACTTCATGTAACTGTCTTATTCTTTCTACCGCATGCAAAATTTGTTGATTATGTAAGATCTTCCATTGACCGATCAGTTCCTCCTTGTGATTCCAGCTAGAAAAATTTTACGACCCCCCCAGAGTCCCCCCCCCCCCCAATATACATTTTTCGATATGATTCCCACAAACTCTGGTCAGGCGAGTCTGAGACACAATTGCCCGTTTTGTGTCTGAATGTTGCAAAGTATGCAACAGAAATATCAAATATGTTTATCGAATCCGGCTAAGAATTTTTTATGCTACCGGTTGACAACATCATATTATACGTGTCCATTAATTTTGTATACGTATGTTTCATGCCATTAAAAATATGTAATTTTTTGAATTAAATCATTTGTTTGACAATAGCAGTTAAAGACAAAATAGCCTCCAGACTAGAAGATTTTCCCTCAAAAAATATGTACATTTTAACAAAATGCAATTGCAACAAGTGATTTTTATGTGGAAAAAAATATCCAGATTTTCACTAATCTTTGTCCACTGGGATTTTTATAAATAATTTTTTTGGTGTTAGTAGTTAAAATCCATTCGTCTCAATGAGAAATTTGTAATCTACCAAAATATGGTGCAAGCAAAAACAAATTCCCATGTTAAAGAAATAATAAATGTTCTAGAATCGGTTGTTTTTTGCCATACTACTGACTAGTAGCATGTTTTTATGCTACCAAACGATAGCATAAGATATGTGCTTCGATTGATACCATAGAGAAACACAACCGATTGGCATGAATCTATATTCAGGGGATTGTGTAATGCCCCGTGCATCGAGGACTTCTGGTTCTGCCACCTTGGCCTCCTCCCAACCACCCAGCCTGCAAAATTTTGACCACAGTGTCTTGTCTGTCCTTGCGCGAGGTGTGAGCGGAGTCACGTTTTTCTTCGCCGTGATCTCCTTTTGATCCTCTTTCAATGCGTACAGGTGGGGGTTAGGTGCGTTTGTTTTTCCTTGTGCATTTTTTTCTTCTTTCCTGGCACATTTTTCTTTGCCTTGGTTGCTGCGTGAGTCTGGTTTGATGTGGGTGTTGATGAAGCTACAAGATAGTGTAGTAGGCATGTTACCTCCATTCTCTTGGGCACTGCGAGGAGTGTTCTGGTTGCACGCGACCACATTCGTGATCAGTTGTTGCAAAATCTTGCAGCTGTAGTAGAAACCTTTTTGAGCGCTCCAACCAGCAGGTTGTCCAACTTTGTTGTTATCTGTTCAGTATCAATGCATCCTCAGATTCAGGATTCTCCTTCAAAGTGGCAGATCACACCACGGGCACAGGAGATCTTTGCAATGTTGGAGAAAATGTCTTGGGAGATGAAGGTAGCAGGATATTGTTCAGATCTAGATCTTGTACTGAGTTGTTTTCTCTAAATCGACCTTGTGACAGTGAGAGTGTTACAAGGAGACTCGTGTTCAGACCATATTTTCCTTTTTTTTCTGTGTTCATTCTGTGATGCTTCATGAATTTCTCCACTGCGGATGCGTATAATTCTTGAAATTGAACCTGTACATTCAGTTGCAGAAAGGAATGATGCGGAGCTCTAAATTACAGAAAATTGTAGTGCCCAAGTGCAAGAGGAGTGTGAGGGTGAAGCAGCGCAGCCAATATGTGGGCTTCAATTGGATAAACCTTGGCTTTGATCCACTTCGACAAGGTGGCATGGCTCATTGTTCAAGTAACAAGGACAAATCACCTAAGATTTTTGACAGAAAAATGGATCTGTTTTATGAAATGCCAATTTCAAAGGATCGAAGGAGAGGGCATGATGTTTCCCAAAATGAGACTATGATGTTTCTGGAGAGAGAGAACAAGGAAAACCTTTATAAAATATTAGAGAGGCCTTGTAAAGAATTAGAATCAGCCACTCAGAGTACAATTTCAGATTCCACAGAGAATGGGTGTGTGGGGGCAATGGAATATGATGCCTTTGATCAATATCGATTTGTAGAAATACCCAGTAGTGGTACTGGCTCTGATGCAGCTGAAATGTTTGCACCGAGAGTTTGATGTTGTCCCCAAATCTGATGAAGGAAAAGGTTGTGTATCAATACGGTAGATGCCTTTCAGAGCCAGGAGCGATGTAATCATTTTGTCTTGTGTCCGAAGCTTCAAACCATGGTCGGTGTGTAGCTTTCTAGCGCAAGTGCTCTCGGACTGAGTGGTAAGCAGTTCGACTCTCACCCCCCCCAAAGCAGCTGCATTGAAGCAATCTAGTGTTTGGACAGCCACCTATTGCATCCTTCTAGTCGTGCCTTCAAAAAGGGAATCCTGGTGCGGTATATTGCAAGAAAAGACCAGTGAAGCAGAGGATAAAGCGGAGGGCGTGTGGCTGAAGCAGTCCCTGCTGGATGCGTTAAAACAGGCAAGATAGACTAACCATATACATAATATGCTAGTATCTAATAACCTCTTGAAATGAAACTTTTTCTTTCTAGAAATTGGTTTAAATCTGTGATTTTATGGATTTGCGTTCAGTATATGGTTAACAGTTTGTTACTTCTGGGTTTGCCTCTGTTGTTGTTCTTGTTGACGTGATCCAACCTTTTTTTTATATATAAAACAAACAAAGGTTCTCAGTGTATGCTTTGATTGATCATATGAAATATATATATATATATATATATATATATATATATTATAAAGTTACTTCCTTCTACAAAAATATCGTTGTTTTCTTTTGTGAACCTGGGTATGTAATCGCCCCTAGAACGTTGCAGCGTTGACTAGTATTGGTTTCCTGTTATGTTGTTGCCCTAGAGGAAAACATACAGTTAAATTATTATTATTTATTTTTTGATAAGCGTGATTATGCACTTCGTGTTTTGTGTAAATTATTAGGGCTTTTGGAAATTAGAAGTTCAATATATATGCTTGTTAAGAAGGAAGTTTTGGGCCGAAAATTTGTCCTGGGTTGATAGAAGGGCATAAATTATTGATAGAACCCCATTTTGATTCTACTCTTTCTATGAGTAAAATTTGATAAAATTAATGACCTTTATGGTGTTAAGATATGGTATGTTGATGATTCCTTGTGTGATCGATTTAATCATGTTTAGACATAATGCCTTGATGGAGTAAGGTAATATCTTTCACGGTTCGTGAAAGTTAAGGTTTTCATCAACTGCTTAAGGTAACATGAAGTTCCTTAATTTAGTCAAACTTGTTTTGTACTTCCTTCTTGATGAGTGACCTTTCATTGCAAATTTAGAATGATTGTGATGGAAGGCCGTGAATATATTTTGTTGTCAGAAAGGGAAAAGAAGCTATGGAATAGTTTGTTTATGTGTCGAGCGTAATAATTGTAATTACATCGTTATAGAAGTTCGTTACTGGAGGACATCTATCTTCAATGGTATATTATGTGCTTAATCACTGCATAGGTTACCATAAACTTAGTGATGAGATGTAAATTAAGGAGAGTTGAGAGACCTCTTCCTTTGTATACATCGTTTATGATATTAAGAAGTGAGTTGATGTCGGAAAAATTTCAATCAAGTCTAGATTCATGGCTATGTTCCTCTAAATCGGGAGGATTATAAATCTAAGGTATTATGAAAATTGCAAGGATGTGTTTAGAATGCTAGATTGCCTACTCAACTTGGGTATTAATGAGGCTTGTCGCTATTCCGGCCCTGGTTATGTTCAGTAGGTAAGCTGTTAGGCAATACCTATTCCGGACATTCTTACCGTCCTTTCCACTCATCCTTATTAGCTATGAAGTCACTTATTACCTAAGATATAATGGTTGGGGGTTTGAATATAAGATTTTCATCCTTTAAACCTTTTTGATTACATGATGGAACTTTGTTTTTACCCTCGTTGTTCGTTATAGCCTATTAGGCCTATGGCCCTACGGAACGATTCCAAAACTATATTCTTTTTGGCAGCTAAGATCGGGTCTGGTTTTAATCTTTTGACTTCTCCTTGAGAATGTGGATTGATGGGTTACACCTTAGATTTCAATCACGAAATCTACGGGATCACATAATTGAAATCCTAATACTCTCAACTCTTGTGTCTAATCTTTTAAAATTCATAGTCTTGCATATTTGGTTGTCAAACTTTTGTAGTTTTCGAGGTATTTTTCATAACTAAAATTTATGGATTTTCTTCTTAGTTGATATGTTGAAAATTATATCTTGTTTCAAAAGGTTGTTAGAGGTTAGAACTTGATCCATTTCTTGAAATAGAATGTTACCTTTCATGATATTGTTAGCTAGTAGCTTATTGTTGCTATGTATAGTCTTATCTTGCTCAGTTCTCGCGAACTGACTCAGGTTATTAATTGTTGCAGATGGCTTATGTGGTTAGATGATGGAAAGACTGGTAGATTATTGCATCAATCTTGGTTATGATGTTCCTTTGTACGAATGTGTATTATGTTATAAAATTTGGAAAGGGCCTTTGGACATTTTAGAAGAAGGGTCAGTGCCTAGTAAATGTGTTGTAGAGTATTGTTGTTGTAACTGTTGAAACTTTGGCTTGTTTGGTTATCATGTGAAAGATGAAATTTGATTACCACTTGGTTATGGGATATTCTAGTGAACTTTAACCCTTAGTATAGTAGCGGGGCATGTCCCATGTTATTACTCTCTTGCTCCCTAGTCATGGTTCAATAGAGATGGTATGTCCCTTTGATTTGTGCATCATGTTGGAATGAATTGATATAACCTTGTTTGTTTCCGAAAACAAGTACTGTTAAACTTTGCTCTTGAGTTAAAATGTTGAGTTGTAAATCCTCCTAAGGCTTAGTAGCAATGAGTTTGTAAGCACTATAAAGTGAGCTGGATAATCCTGATAAAAGTTAAACTAAAAATTTATATATATGAACATATTATGTAGATGTGATCTACTGGATAACCTTTGAGACCTGGAACAATCAAGAGGGAACTATCTTTTGTAACGAAATATGATAACTTATTATTGTTTTTTTTTTATTCGAGCCAAGCTAATAAACATTATCCTTTTATGGTGAAATCTTAAATGATCTCATGGTGAAATCAATGGTTAGATTTTAGAAAATGATAGGATTTAATAAGTAGGAGTGAAAGTGATTAATAAAACCTTAAATATCTCTTTATCGTTTGAAATGTTCCCCTTTGTCAAACTTAATTAAGTAAAGTCTAGATGGAACATTTAACCAATCTCGATAAACTCTTAACCTCAATGAAAGATTGATAGTAAACAATGTGACCCTGAAGCTAAATTCTGTTGTCCTGTTCTGTTAACCCTTGCCTTGATTCATGGTGAGATTTCTTAAGCAAGGTCAAAGTTTGATCCTTAAACAAGAAGGTTATTGTTATGAACCCTAAGCGGTACTTTCCACTCAATCGGAGCTTATGCCTTCACCTGTGCAACAGAGGTGTGGAACATGTGTTAGTGGCTTGAGTAAGATTAATTAACCTTGTAAGAAATGGAAAATGTTCTAAAATCAAATGAATAAAAAGCTTTGGACATAAAATTTGATGATCCTAGTTTAGAAAGCTTGGCCTTAAGCTATTTAGTCAATAGTTGAAAAGAAAGAAGTTCTCCCTTGTGAAAGGAATTGTGTGAATCATTACATGAAATTTTATAAGAACGTAAGTTAAGAATTAAGAGACACTTTAGTAAACAAGAAAATTTAACAAGAAATTCCTCATGGGATGCCCTAGCTGTGAGTGTGTCATGTGGATTGGACTTTCATGTTGTCTTGTCAAAAGAAGAGTACATTGTCCTTGATAGGTGTGAACGTTTCCGTGCTGACTTTGTGGTCTCCCCCATAACAAGTGGTTCCTAGTGTTGGTTGTAACCTTGTGACGACATGTTGTGTCGTGTTGTGTCAAAGCAAGTCAAAAAAAAAAATTATCCTGTATTTCACTGTGTTGTCCTTGTGTTGGTAATTTTGGTGTGTTACACTTTGGTATCAGAGCGTAGGTTCATGCTCTCGAACCTATGGGCCAGATTGGTGTTATATGATGATGTTACATGGTGGTGGTGGTGTTACATGATGATACTGCGTGATGATGATGATGTTGCATGATGGTGGTAGATATTGGAAGAGTAATGTGCTTTAAACGTGATGTGATTATTGTCGTAATTGTGATATTGTGAACGCACGTGATGTGTATGTCACTTAGTGCGTGTTTGTTACCATGTTGATATGTTGGGGATGGGAGTATTCTCTCTCCTTCTTGTGGATTCTAGGAAGAATTCACGTGTGAATTATTGTTTGTGATGTGTGAAAAGAATTCTAATGTGGATGATGTAGTGTTGGAGCATTGTGGTATATCGTGATATGTGAGTGTATCAATGTGTTGTATGACTAGTTGATGTTAAAAGAAACGAGTTGTATCATGATGTTTTTACCATGTTCTGAAGAAATGTGTGTACCACCTTGCTATGTTACAATGGATGTTATGTTGTGATGTACTATGTTCATCGTATGTATGACTGTGCAAATAGGTAATGCTTCATGTTGTGATTTTGGGTCATACGGTGAGTGTATGAACCCTATCGTATGGTGATTGCACTTTAGGTGCAGAATGTGGTAAAGTGATGTATTACCCTGTGAATGTATGATTGTGATCTACCCTGTATATACCATACGTGAGACGTTATGGTAGTTATGTGTGTGCCACCGTGTATGTTAGTGATGTTGTTGTATGTTATGTTGTGAACCTTACGCTAACCGATCCTGAGGGAAATCGGTAGAAGTGTATGTTGAGAGTGAGGAATGGTGTACCATGGGTCAATAACTCGAGCTAAAACTCGGTTTAGTAGATTACATGTGATTCTTTCCTCTCTCCATATGTGGTTGTATGTACACAACCTAAGTGCAAAATGACTATGTTTAGCCTTGTCGAAGGGTGGCGGGATGATTCAGATGGAGGTGATGACTAGTGGTATTATTGATATGTATTTTACGAGCTGAGGCTCGATGTTCTGAGTGCTAGCAACTCGTTGAGTACCCCTTTGGTGGCTAGATAAGGCCACACAGTTATCGTAATGTGACATTATTATAAGTTGATTTTATTCGTAAATTGAGCTCTTACTTTATTTTGCAAGGACCAACATCTTTTCTTGATTGCAATGCTTTACAATTTTGGGCATTTCCTTGGTTTGTGGCACTAACATGGGGATTTTGATACTAACTTTGGCTATTTGGCCATTTATTTTAGCTTGATTTGGGGTCTTCTTTTAAATTTGGAATTTTTACCGCCTTGCCCAAGGCTTGTACTTTGCCACTTGGCACTTTGATTGGATTGTTGTGCTGGTTCTAATGTCGTGATGTGTGGAATAGGGTCATGGGATGCACCATGGATTGGTTGAACCTATGGACCCACTTCGTTGTATGGGGGTACGCCCCAAGGGGTACATATAACTAGCGGGTTGTTGAACCACGCGTTATTATGTCACTTGGGTTAGGAGTGTTCGAACTCTATGTGTCTTGGACCATAGGGACAACCGGCCTCCTTGAGGGAGGCATAAGAGTTTGAGGGAGGCATAAGAAGACTTGAGGGAGGCATAAGAGTTTGAGGGAGGCTTAAGAGACTTGAGGGAGGCATAAGAGTTTGAGGGAGGCTTATGATATTTGTTCTGTATGGTTGATGTTTCAGGATATATGTTGAGTTATTGTGCTGTTTGGTAGTGGTCTTTTGATGTATGTATTACTCATGTCAGATGGTATATGTGTTGTGATGTTGTGGTTATGTCATTGATTCCCTTGTGGACACTATGTACCTGTAGCATGGTTTGGTGTTATGTGAGTCTTTCATTGATGCAAATTGAGGAAATGTCTGGTGGATTGTAGTACTCTTTTGTTTGAGTATTTTGTATGTCAGTCATTGATGTGTGATGAGTACTACGTTATGTGGACTGTGCCTATTCTATTCC
Organism: Taxus chinensis; assembly: GCA_019776745.2. NCBI lineage: Eukaryota > Viridiplantae > Streptophyta > Pinopsida > Cupressales > Taxaceae > Taxus > Taxus chinensis. The sequence continues at coordinate 830,357,671 of CM034149.1, read as the reverse complement.
GTATTTGAGTAACCTTTTGTGGTGTAATACAATCATGAAGTATATACTTGCGTGCTTGTGAATCTGTAGGGTCTTGTGAACCTGATAGGGTGTTGTGTTAGCAGTTCATGTTGGGCACCCACAATAAGGAATAAACCAAAACTCTTCAATGATGAAATTTTAAAAGCAATTAAACTAAGAATAATGATAATGGAAAGAGACTAATGAAATGATGAACAAGAAAGAACTGCCAATCTTCACAGAACATTGAAAGTTAAAAATTCTACCAAATGTTCCTAAGGCTACCTTGTGACCGTGCTTTAATCAACTAAAATTTTAAACCATAGAGTGTACTTTCTCCTGTACCTGTCCTTGGTTGCGAACCATTTCCTTTCCTCTGTGTAATGTCACATCGAGGAAGATGCTTTCTTAAGGGGAGGAGAATGTAATGCCCAGCTGCATCGAGGACTTCTGGTTCCTACCACCTTGGCCTCCCCAACCACCCGGGGCTGCAGAATTTTGACCACAGCGTCTTGTCTGTCCTTGCGTGAGGAAAGTGTGAGCGGAGTCACGTTTTTCTTCGCCGTGATCTCCTTTTGATCCTCTTTGCAATGGTACAGGTGGGGGTTAGGTGCGTTTGTTTTTCCTTGTGCGTTTTTTTCTTCTTTGCCCGCATGAAACCTCACATTATTCTTGCCTTGGTTGCTGTTGTGAGTCGTGGTTTGATGTGGGTTCTCCTGATGAAGCTACAAGAAGTGCAGGCATGTTACCTCCATCTCTTGGATGCTGCGAGGAGTGTTCTGGTTGGGGACGCGACCACAGTCGTGATCAGTGGTTGCAAAAACGTTACAGCTGTAGTAGAAACCTTTTTGAGCCTCCAAGGCCAGCAGGTTGTCCAACTTTGACTGTTATCTGTTCAGTATCAATGCATCCTCAGAAGTCGGGATTCTCCTTCAAAGTGGCAGATGGCACACCAGGGCACAGGAGATCTTTGCAATGTTGGAGAAAGCTGTCTTGGGAGATCCCAGGTAGCAGGATGGTGTTCAGATCCAGATCTTGTACTGAGTTGTTTTCTCTAAATCGACCTTGTGACAGTGAGAGTGTTACAAGGAGACTCGTGTTCAGACCATATTTTCCTTTTTTTTTCTGTGTTCATTCTATGAGGTTCATGAATTTCTCCACTGCGGATGAATCCCATATAATTCTTGTCTTGAACCTGTACATTCATTTGCAGAAAGGAATGATGCGGAGCTGTAAATTGGCATGAAAATTGTAAGCCCACAGTCTCAAGAGATCTATGCAGTGTTGATCAAACCTTGGAAGCAAGTAGGGCAGGATTTGCAATCAGAGGATGAGAGTGCTGTTGAGTCACTTCTATGAGTCAATGTTTGGCTAGTGTTGTTTCACAACTGTTTCACTAAGCGTTTGACACTGTGATCTATTTGATGATGTCCAAGCTTCAAGCTAGAATCTGAAGGAGGCGGCATGTTGTATCTCCACTTTCATTGGGTGCTGTATGGTGTTTCTTGCAACTATGAGCATCTTCTATGGATCCTCTTCCCTAGCAACTTAATGAATGCTTAAAGGGTGCTGCAACAGTAATTAGCTAGGCAGCACAAGACATGTTGCAGTAGTAGAAGCCTCTTTGAGATTCGCTCCAACAAGCAGGTGGCCCAGAACCATGGATGTGACTTTGTCTGTGGAAATGGAGATATTTCCTGTTTTGCTTCCTTCACACAATTTTTTTACCCTCAAAGTTGAGGTATTCTCACTTTAGCTGCTCCACCGATTCTGTCTTCTCATAAATTGATTTTCTGTCCAGGAGTTTGTAGGCAGGCTCTCATTTACCCTAGTGAGGCTGTGCAAACCCGATGCAACATCCTCACTGCAGAGGGTTATGTGCTGAGTACTACTAGGGCCTGAAGGATTAGAGGGTATTTGGTTACTGATACACTCGGATGTAGTTGGTTTAAAGGTAATAAAATGGTTCATGCTTTTGTGTAAGGCCACAGATCACACCCATGGGCACAGGAGATTTGCAAGAGGCAAATGCTGGATGATGCTATAGGCTGTGTGACAGTTGCAGCTTTGAAGCAAAATGTCTCCTGGTGAGATAATTGCAAGAAAAGGCCAGTGAAGAAGAGGATAAAGCAGAGGGCGTGTGAGCTGTAGCATTCAGTGCTGGATACATCCAAAACAGGAAAGATAGACTAACCATAAACCTAGTATCTAATAACGTCTTGAAATGAAACTTTTTCTTTCTGGGAGTATTTTAAATCAGAAGACCTGATGGATTTGGATTCATTTATATGTTCAACAGTTTCTCTATTCTGTTTTTCCTCTGCTGTTCTTGTTGACGACGTCAACCCATGGATAGAGAACCTAAAACATACAAAGGTTCTCAGACCTGTTACATATCAGATTATTCATAAAGCACGTTTTACCTTTTAGTTTCCCTTTTTAATAATGTTTGTATGCATTTCAACGAGTCACTGATTTGGTAGGCATTTTAATTAAAGGTTCTGTTGGAATTATCACACCTTACAAGTGGGTTCAGCTGCAATGGTTGCACCGAGAGTTTTATGTTGTCCTCAAATATGATGAAGGAAAAAGGATTGTGTATCAATACTAGATGCCTTTCAGAACCAGGAGCGATGTAATCATTTACTGTCTTGTGTCTGAGCTTCAAACCTTGGTTGGTGTTTAGCGTTCTAGTGAAAGTGCTCTCAGACTGAGTGGTAGGTAATTTGACTCTCACCCCCCCAAAGCAGCTGCATTGAAGCAATCTAGTGTTTGGACATCCACCTATTGCATCCTTCTAGTTGTGCCTTCAAAAATGGAATCCTGGTGTGGTATATTACAAGAAAAGACCATTGAAGCAGAGGATAAAGCGGAAGGCATGTTTAGCTGTAGCAGTCCCTGCTAGATAATTAATGTCCTTAGGGGGTGTGGGCTTGGTGTGTGCAAGATAGACTAACCATATACATAATATGCTAGTATCTAATAACCTCTTGAAATGAAACTTTTTCTTTCTAGAAATTGGTTTAAAATGATGTGATTTTGTGGATTTGCTCTTCAGTATTGGTTAACAGTTTGTTACTTCTGGGGGTTGCCTCTGTTGGTTGTTCTTGTTGACGTGATCCAACCTATGAGGAGATTTCATATATAGGGATATAAAACAAACAAAGGTTCTCAGTGTATGCTTTGATTGATCACATGGAAAATATATATATGTATATATAATTTTAAAGTTACTTCCTTCTGCAAAAATGTCGTTGTTTCTTTTGTGAACCTGGGTATGTAATCGCCCCTAGAACGTTGTAGCATTGACTAGTATTGGTTTCCTGTTATGTTGTTGCCCTAGAGGAAAACATATAGTTAAATTATTATTATTATTTTTATGATAAGCGTGATTATGCACTTCGTGTATTGTGCAAATTATTAGGGCTTTTGGAAATTAGAAGTTCAATATATATATGCTTGTTAAGAAGGAAGTTTTGGGCCGAAAATATGTCCTGGGTTGATAGAAGGGCATAAATTATTGATAGAACCCCATTTTGATTCTACTCTTTCTATGAGTAAAATTTGATAAAATTAATGACCTTTATGGTGTTAAGATATGGTATGTTGATGATTCCTTGTGTGATCGATTTAATCATGTATAGACATAATGCCTTGATGGAGTAAGGTAATATCTTTCACGGTTCGTGAAAGTTAAGGTTTTCATCAACTGCTTAAGGTAACATGAAGTTCCTTAATTTAGTCAAACTTGTTTTGTACTTCCTTCTTGATGAGTGACCTTTCATTGCAAATTTAGAATGATTGTGATGGAAGGTCGTGAATATATTTTGTTGTCAAAAAGGGAAAAGAAGCTATGGAATAGTTTGTTTATGTGTCGAACGTAATAATTGTAATTACATCGTTATAGAAGTTCGTTATTGGAGGATATCTATCTTCAATGGTATATTATGTGTTTAATCTCTGCATAGGTTACCATAAACTTAGTGATGAGATGTAAATTAAGGAGAGTTGAGAGACCTCTTTCCTTTGTATACATCGTTTATGATATTAGGAAGTGAGTTGATGTCGGAAAATTTCAACCAAGTCTAGATTCATGGCTATGTTCCTCTAAAACGGGAGGATTATAAATCTAAGGTATTATGAAAATTGCAAGGATGTGTTTAGAATGCTAGATTGCCTACTCAACTTGGGTATTAATGAGGCTTGTCGCTATTCCGGCCCTGGTTATGTTCAGTAGGTAAGCTGTTAGGCAATACCTATTCCGGACATTCTTACCGTCCTTTCCACTCATCCTTATTAGCTATGAAGTCACTTATTACCTAAGATATAATGGTTGTGGGTTTGAATATAATATTTTCATCCTTTAAACCTTTTTGATTACATGATGGAACTTTGTTTTTACCCTCGTTGTTCGTTTATAGCCTATTAGGCCTATGGCCCTACGGAACGATTCCAAAACTATATTCTTTTTGGCAGCTAAGATCGGGTCTGGTTTTTATCTTTTGACTTCACCTTGAGAATGTGGATTGATGGGTTACACTTTAGATTTCAATCACGTAATCTACGGGATTATATGATTGAAATCCTAATACTCTCAACTCTTGTGTCTAATCATTTAAATTTCATAGTCTTGCGTATTTGGTTGTCAAACTTTTGTAGTTTTAGAGGTATTTTCATAACTAAAACTTATGGCTTTTCTTCTTAGTTGATATGTTGAAAATTATATCTTGTTTCAAAAGGTTGTTAGAGGTTAGAACTTTGATCCATTTCCTGAAATAGAATGTTTCGTTTCATGATATTGTTAGCTAGTAGCTTATTGTTGCTATGTATAGTCTTATCTTGCTCAGTTCTCGCGAACTGACTCAGGTTATTAATTGTTGCAGATGGCTTACGTGGTTAGATGATGGAAAGACTTGTAGATTATTGCATCAATCTTGGTTATGATGTTCCTTTGTACGAATGTGTATTATGTTATAAAATTTGGAAAGGGCCTTTGGACATTTTAGAAGAAGGGTCAGTGCCTAGTAAATGTATTGTAGAGTATTGTTGTTGTAACTGTTGAAACTTTGGCTTGTTTGGTTATCATGTGAAAGATGAAATTTGATTACCGCTTGGTTATGGGATATTCTAGTGAACTTTAACCCTTAGTATAGTAGCGGGGCATGTCCCATGTTATTACTCTCTTGCTCCCTAGTCATGGTTCAATAGAGATGGTATGTCCCTTTGATTTGTGCATCATGTTGGAATGAATTGATATAACCTTGTTTTGTTTCCGCAAACAAGTACTGTTAAACTTTGCTCTTGAGTTAAAATGTTGAGTTGTAAATCCTCCTAAGGCTTAGTAGCAATGAGTTTGTAAGCACTATAAAGTGAGCTGGATAATCCTGATAAAAGTTAAACTAAAAATTTATATATATGAACATATTATGTAGATGTGATCTACTTGATAACCTTTGAGACCTGGAACAATCAAGAGGGAACTATCTTTTGTAACGAAATATGATAATTTATTATTATTATTTTTTTATTCGAGCCAAGCTAATAAACATTATCCTTTTACGGTGAAACCTTAAATGATCTCATGGTGAAATCAATGGTTAGATTTTAGAAAATGATAGGATTTAATAAGTAGGAGTGAAAGTGATTAATAAAACCTTAAATATATCTTTATCGTTTGAAATGTTCCCCTTTGTCAAACTTAATTAAGTAAAGTCTAGATGGAACATTTAACCAATCTCGATAAACTCTTAACCTCAATGAAAGATTGATAGTAAACAATGTGACCCTGAAGCTAAATTTTGTTGTCCTGTTCTGTTAACCCTTGCCTTGATTCATGGTGATATTTCTTAAGCAAGGTCAAAATTTAATCCTTAAACAAGAAGGCTATTGTTATGAACCCTAAGCGGTACTTTTCACTCAATCGGAGCTTATGCCTTCACCTGTGCAATAGAGGTGTGGAACATGTGTTAGTGGCTTGAGTAAGATTAATTAACCTTGTAAGAAATGGAAAATGTTCTAAAATCAAATGAATAAGGAAATCTTTGGACATAAAATTGATGATCCCAGTTTAGAAAGCTTGGCCTTAAGCTATTTAGTCAATAGTTGAAAAGAAAGAAGTTCTCCCTTCTGAAAAGAATTGTGTGAATCATTACATGAAATTTTATAAGAACGTAAGTTAAGAATTAAGAGACACTTTAGTAAACAAGAAAATTTAACAAGAAATTCCTCATGGGATGCCCTAGCTGTGAGTGTGTCATGTGGATTGGACTTCCATGTTGTCTTGTCAAAAGAAGAGTACATTGTCCTTGATAGGTGTGAACGTTTCCGTGCTGACCTTGTGGTCTCCCCCATAACAAGTGGTTCCTAGTGTTGGTTGTAACCTTGTGACGACATGTTGTGTCGTGTTGTTTCAAAGCAAGTAAAAAAAAAAAAGTTATCCTGTATTTCACTGTGTTGTCCTTGTGTTGGTATTTTTGTTGTGCTACAGGTTGGGACTCAAAAAGGCTAGATATCATGTATGGTGTAAGTCTGATATATCACCAGGACTTAAGAAGACTTGTTGGTATTATGATATACTTGACATCTACAAGACCAAATATCATGTATGGTGTAAGTATTATTTCTAGGTTTATGGAATCCCCAAAGGATTCTGATTGGAAAGATGAAAACATAATTTTAGGATATTTTAGTGGAACAAAAGGTTTTGGCATATTATCTAAATCTTTTGATATTTTCAAGTTAGTTGGTTACAAAACATTAACTGTGCAAGAAACATAGATGACATAAAGAGCACATCCAGTTATGTTTTCTATTTTTGTTCAGGTGTAGTTTCATGGGCCTCCAAGAAGCAACCTATTGTCAGTCTCTCTTTGGAAGAAGAGGAATATGTGGCAGCCACAACAACAACATGTCAAGCAATATGGATGAGAAGAGTATTATCGGATCTAAAGCAAAAACAAGAAGAATTTTACAGGTTTGAAGACCAATATGCTGATATTTTCACCAATCCATTACGAAAGGATACATTTGAGCATACGAGAGAGTTCTTAGGCATCATGGGTCCATATTGCTCGAACAATACATGAAGAGTCAAGATTAGGAGGGAGTGTTGGAAGTATCTAATCCTGTAGATAAGTTCCAACTTTATGAAATTTGATTTTATGTAAAACATATTCACATTTATTGTGAATATTATCTCATTCAAAACATCAAAACATATTATATAGAATATCTAGAAATATTTGGGAATATCTAGAAAATATCTTCAGAATATCTAAGAAATATCCAGAAGATCTAGAATATCTAATATAATATATTATGAGATATTTCCTTACCTAGAAGGTTGAAAAAATTCTATAAACAAGATGTTTCACTTAGTAATTCAAAGAAGCAAGAGAAAGACACAAATGTGCTCTGGAGAATTTTTAATATAAAGTTTGTTTTTATATTTCTCTTGTGAGTTTGTGTGTGTTCATAATATTGTTCTTGTTTTCATTATCTTAATGCACAACCTCTAGGTTAGGAATTAAACATAATTCCTTCATAAATAACATGAAAAGAAAAAGAATAAAGGTAAAAACGAAAAAATAAATAAAAAAAGATGATAATATTAAAAAAAAAACTGAAGAAACAAAAAAATAGAAAATACACACCAATAAAATATTAATGTTAACAAATAAAAGAAAAACAATATTAAAATAATAGAAATTCACAATGAAATAAAACTAAATATTATGGAAATTAAATTGGACCTACATTAAAAATAAAAAAAATCATTCATACAACACAATATTATAATATGAAGATAATGTTGGATATATATAATTATATGAGTTGCATATGGACTCGTCATGTTATTTAGTTTTAATTGAAGTTTGATTCCCATGTGCCCCATCAAAAATTGTAAATTAACAAGAGATACACGCATGACCCATGTGGTTTCTGAAGGTTGACAGTATGCAACAGAAACACGGTGGTTTATCGAACGGCTCAGATTTGTTCCACGCAATAAGGAAAGTGGTTCTTGCCGTGTAGGCTTTTCCGCGTGATTGGAAATACCATTATTCAATTAAACCCTCTCTTTATATAAGAAAGACATAACACCTCCAGAGGAGAAGACAACAGAGCCTTGGCAGCTTTGATTTGATTGCAATTGCAACAAAGATGGGCAAATCCATAGCCATGTTTTTCTTTGCTCTCTTCGCCCCGCTTTTTCTTTTTCTTTTTCACCTCTCAGCGGTTGAATCCATTCGCTATGATCTGTCTTCTGATGATGCAAAACTGTCTCACGTTTACAAAAATTGGATGGTCTTGCACAGGAAGGCTTACAAAAACAACTTTGAGAAAGAAACACGCTTCCACATACTTAAGGAGAACCTGGTTTACATAGAGCATCACAACCAGAAGAATGAATCATATCGTCTGGGACTCAACCAGTTTGCAGATCTCACCCATGATGAATTCAAGATCATGTATTTGGGAGGTGTCATCCCTTATCCTTCTACCTGCCCACGCTCTCCGAGTCCTCATTATCAGTATACACATGGCGAGCGTTTACCCAGATCTGTGGATTGGAGAAAGAAAGGCGCTGTCACGCCTGTTAAGAATTAAGGCGGATGTGGTAACAGCAATATAGTTTTTATTAAATTCATGTTTTGTTCATTTTTATTTTTGGGTGGTATTATAAATTGATTAGTTAATAATTCAACTTACTAATATATGTTTGAACTAACTATAATATACATCTGTACTTTTATTTTGCAGGAAGTTGCTGGGCATTCTCTGCAAATGCAGCAGTGGAAGGAATTAATCAAATTGTCACCAATGAGCTCATCTCTGTGTCTGAGCAAGAACTGGTCGATTGTGACACTTCAATCAATCAGGGGTGTAATGGAGGTATGATGGATCTGGCATTTCAATTTATCATCAATAATGGCGGCATAAACAGTGAAGAAGATTACCCTTACCAAGAAACCGACGGCCCCTGTGACATACAACGAGTATGCATATTCCATCTAATTTTTGCTACCCAAGATCTTTTATTAGATTTTGATGGATGTGTTGCATTGTGTACTACTTTGATTGAAAATTTGTGAATAAAAGATAATATTTTCTAAAAAATTCCAATTGGCATGATTATATTTGGCAGAAAAATTCCCATGTAGTGAAAATTGATGGGTATGAAGATGTGCCGGCCAACGATGAAATGTCCCTAAAAAAGGCTTCTGCACATCAGCCCATCAGTGTGGCTATCGAAGCTACTGGGCAGGATTTTCAGTTCTACAAATCTGTAAGACATGAACTTAAATTTAATTAGTTTTTTCATTGATTGAATTTGATTGCGAACAACTGTCTTTGTAACATATTGTTGGGGATAAGTACAGGGTGTGTTCAGTGGCAAATGTGGAACTGAACTGGATCATGGAGTGACATTGGTGGGTTATGGTTCAGCTGACAAGGATTATTGGATTGTGAGAAACTCGTGGGGACCCGGATGGGGCGAGAAAGGATATATTCGGATGGAAAGAAATATCAATAGTTTATATGGGAAATGTGGGATTACCATGCAGGCGTCCTATCCAACTAAGGAGGCTCCATTTCTAGTTGACATGGTGGAGCATTTGAATACGGTGGCTTAATTACTTAGTTCTATCAATAACCCCTCTGTTTCTCTCGTAGTGGATTAAAATCATCATCATCATTCCATCACCAACTATGTTAGCAGTACCTTATTTGACCTAAGCTTGTTTTGTACCTCCTCATATTTAAATAAAAAAATTCTCATTTGGTTTAATGTTTTACCCATAGTAGCAACTTTCGTATGGAGAGTATTAAACGGTGAACTAAAAATATGGAAAAGAAAAATGGTCCGTAGAAAAAATACGATAATTTGTATATATAAAAAATATGATAATTTTAATAATTAAACACACAACTATACAACAAATTAATAATTATTACACTTTCACTCTTTAACTTCATTTAATTAATATGGTACGGACTATTATAAAAATTGAAAATTCGAAACAGATGCCCTATTCTAGGTAATTCCGCAAGTTTTTGGCATTTGCGCTTTGCTAAATAGATTTGATAGCTTTTTCTGAATTTTTTACAATCAAAGCCCAAATGTTTAGGAGTTCTGTACGGTGGACTGGGCGGAATGCAAAAATAAGGATTTTTTTCTTAAAAGGCCCTACTTGGTAACTATGGTTTTACTTGATGAAATGCGTGCTTTGCTTACTATTCTTTTAAATTCCCTATAGAGTGGAACCTCTATTTGTAACAGCCTTTTCATTTTTCATTTAAAATGAATTATAAAGAAATAAACATCTTAGAGCTCAGATACAAAATGATAGCCAAACCATTCTCAAAATCCAAAGGTCGTCTATCTACTGCTTCCTTTGCACATTTGATGCCCATAACAATAGTCGAATTCCAAATAAATTGTTCATTATTTATTCCTCTATTCTGATAACAAAAAAAACCTACATCAATTAGGAAACAAATTTATTAATTATTGACAATGATATATGATCATGTTTGCATCTAGGCAATTTGTTTGTACAATTAGACTACAAAGGACTTGTAATGCACGTACACTTAGATCCACACCTTACAAGACTTGACTAGTTAGATACAATAAACAAAATGTCTTACATACAAAGATAATACATTGTCAAAATCAAGCACCTATTTCCTTAGTGAAGCTAACCCATTTCAATTTTGTGAGTAAGATACAAATGTTCTTATCATGTTTTGCTAAGTTTTGAGCTATCGACTGTGACACTTTTATTATAATTTTTTCCTATTTTTTTCTGTTTAAATTTTTATTATTTTGATGTATTCATAATTTATTACTTCTTATGATTAAAGTACTATTTTTAAATCTAGTTGTATAATAGTTTAGGTAATTTAGAATAATCTAAAATCGGAATATGTTAGAAAGTGCAAATCTTATATAAAAGGGATTTAGGGTTTGAGAGGACAAATTTTTAGTTTTAGATGGTCATATGAATGATTGTAACATATGAATTTAGAAAATCTGTGTATATATCAAATTGTCCTTCAAAGCCCCCTAAAATTCAAACTTTCAAAATATACAACGTCACTTCTATCATCTTTTAGCACTTTGTAGCAAGTCATCTTCTCTTATAAACGACATAAGGTACGAAAACAATAAATTACTTGACAACTATAACTTGCTAGGTGTCTTAATGTGTTAAAACGCATCTCAAAATGTATCCATCCTTATTAGATCAATGAGAAATCATGGGTGCCCATAGAGTTCAGGGGGTCAACTGCAAAAGTCATGGGCTTCCGGGCACTATATCTATATAGAAATGTTGGTGCCCAAGTCAAGCAGGTGCATAAAAGAATATCCTTGAATTACATCGTAATTTAACCTCAATACCTAATATTCCTATGAAAACAAAAAGAAATATGTGATAATATTAGATCAGGTAGCTTGAGTACCAAATATCTAAGAAGAAAGCTAATAATCAAGGCTAATATGTTTTTGATCATGTAATTGACAATATTACTTATCTATGAGTGAGTGTGGAAAGCATCACAATTCTCTATATTCTAGTACAAATCATGCTTCTATAAGATTCTAGAACTTTTCTTGGTATGAGATTACTTCAATGATTAAAATTAGATTTGTTGTGCTTATAAGACTTCAACATACTTCAATAGTAATCCTTCATGTGTGTAATTGTGTGTGAAATAGAATATAATGAACATTTGTATTCATATAGTTATTGAATTCAAATAAGGTCCATATTGATGCACAAGATAACACATAATAAGAAGCAAAGGCTGAAAAAATAGTCACAAAACTCGAAAACACTTGACATATCTTACCTTGAATATTTTTTTTAAGAATTGTCATTCTAACATGTCAAGAAACATGTTGGGTTCACTAGAAAATGTGAAATTTCCCTTAATCATAGGGCGACAATAGTTGGTAAAGGATTGACTTAGAAGGACATAGATTGTGAGAAAATAGAGGTGACATGGAAAGTGATATATTAGATACCTTTGGATATAAAATTATATTTAAAATGTGGGATTACCATGTGTTGTGGAGAAAATTTTAAACTTCTAAAATTTGAAAAATTTATAACTTGTTGCATCATAACGCTTTACCAAATCATCCTTATGCACCATTCCAATAATTCATTCACCTTGTAATGCCCCGTTCATCGTTTCTCCTTTGCTTCTGCGATGACCCGTGTTGCTTAGCGTTTAACGATGTTATGCTTTTGCTGATCTTTGTTGGTTTTGCCACTATCCGATCACCCTGTTAAGGTAGATTGTGTTCTCACAGCCTAGTAGGTAGCTAGATTGGCGTTTGGGTTTTGTTAGGGCGTGTCTAGTTAAAAAGAGAATGCCCATAATAATAATAATAATATTCCTTTTAAATTCATCGACCTCGACTGCTGACCATTATGACTATAATTGATAATTATCTTACAAGCTGTAAAATGATAATAATAATAATAATAATAATGATAATGACATTATGATTGTATTATCGATCAACAATTGTATTTTGTTATTATTTTCTTTATATTGATTTTTATCGATATCATCCTTTGTTATGTTTAAACTATCCTTTTAATTAGTTTGTCGCTCCCGCTGATCGAGCCTCGTTGCGCAAATGAGGAAGAGTATGTTTTGCGGTGGCGCCATGGTTTGGGGGTGGCGTTCGTGTAAATATTTTATTTAAGAATTCAACCCTGTTCTCCTCCTGGGTCGACCGATCCCTCAATCTTAGGATTGTTTTAAATTACTAATTTTAATGCGGTTTTTTTTTTTAGGTGCCCAACCGACCTTGTCTCTCCCTTTTGATCTCCTCGTGTACCATGTTTGGCGTGGGGGAGGGAATGTCAATGTATTTTGATTTATTTCCTTGGTTGGTTGGAGGTGGGTGGCTTTAATAGCCACCTACCATTTCATTTAAAACCCTGTCCCTTTTTGGCGTGTTGGACTCTCCTTGCTGGTGGCCGCACATCTTCCTTTTATTTATTTTTGGATTTGCAAATATTTTGTTGTCTTCCGTGGTCTGTGTGCTTTACTCTGTCCTGGACGCGTGAGTTTGTGTAGTGAAGGATTTGTGTGGTCTCATGAACTGTTTTTTTTATCTGGGCTCTTGCCTCGTTGCTGGCCGCGTGGGATTGCAGATGGAGATTGGTTCTTTGTGGAGGAGGGGCATGGAAACAAGCCAGTGAAGTAGGTGTGTTACCTCCACTTTCCTTTGGTGCTACGAGGTGTATTCTTGTCGGGGATCCACAGCAACGACCTACAACAGGGTTTTTCCAGGCGGCAGGCATGTTGCAGTATGGTAGAAACCCTTTTGAGCGCTTCCAACAAGTAGGATGTCCAGCTGTGTTGTTATCTATTCTATATCAAATTCATCCTCAAATTCGGTATTCTCCTTCAAGAATTTTTTTATCTAAATCGACTATGTGACAGTGAGAGTGTTACCAGGAGTCCTGATGAAATATATTGCTAAGATTCTCTATTGAGACCTTACTTGTTTTACGATGTAACTCATGGAAGAGAATCTCATAGAGGCAGATCTGTTTTGGTATCAGAATATTCATGAAGCACAAATTACCTTGCTGCTTGCTCAAGCCATTCTTGGGTGTGCTTATGAGTTGCGTTTCGTAAATGAATTTTTGGATATTGTTGAAAACTTGAATTTGATAGTTTTGGTCTCTATGGCATCATTTAGGAGAACATTATCTCCTGCAACACATGAACACTCTCTTCAAAATGGAGATATATTTTCTATTTCGTCATCTTCACACAAATTTTTGTCTCCGTTGAGTCATTCCACTTCAGCTGCTCCACCGACTACAGCCTCTGTTTTTCTCATCTATTGGTTTTTTTGCCAGTTTGGGTTGTGGTTTCTTTTGTTCGTCTGCCTTTCTTATTGGCATTCACCCATCAAAATTATCTCAGTCTACAGAGAGATCTAAGGCAAAAGTGCAGGTTTGGATAAGGCCATTACTTCATTTTTTTTCTTGCGTTTTGTTCTTGGGCTTTTGATTGGGTTCACCCCCTTTTAGCATGGAGAGTTTTTCTATAAATCTTGCCTCCAAGCACCAAGATTTTTTGGTTTGAAATAAAAACAACAGAAGCAACAAATCTCCAGCAAGAATTCGGTCAAGTTGGAAATAGAGGAAGGACTATTGAAGCTATAAAAGTGGAGAACACAAAGAATTTGGAATTAGAGGTTTAGCAGGAGAAAGAAGCTTGCATGAGAGATCTACGTGATGAGGAAGAGAAGTTGCATAGGTTGTGTTGCTGTTTCCCGAGCCCTGGTCGACGTGCTTGTTAGTTGGAAGAATTCTAATCAGGCATGTTAAATATACTCCTTGCAATAGTCTTCTACCTTCTTTCAGTAACTTGAAATGAATATTCTTTCCTCTTGAATGGCGCCTAGAAAAATGTTTTCGTGGTTGTTTAAAATCGTTGCCTGATTGTGTTGGATGTTCCTTTAAATCTCGTTCCAATTTCGCTAGTTTTTCTTGGAATGTCTTTTCCTCTCCTATAGCTTACTCTTTTTCATATTTGTCTAAATGGGCTACTGCAATATTGAGTGATGCAGTCTAGTTCGTAGGGAAGGAAACATTATAGAGTTTCGTTTGCTTATATGACTCTCTTTTAAAAGAATTCTATGATGGTATTTATAATTGAAGGCTTACTATATGGAAGGTTAAGCCTTCATATCTCTTTTTGATTGAATAAATACGTATTTCCTATTTAGGGCTCTCCTATTTTGCTAAAAGGTACATTAATAGTGACATTGTGTTCTAAAACTTGTTTGAGGTTGTGGGCATTCCTTACTTTCTGTTTAATTAGAAAATGGCATTAGGGTCTTGTTTTAGAACTGTTCATGGTTGACTTTTGTACCTAGTTCTAGAGGATGAATAACCTGACATCTATTTTGGCCTCTACGTGTTGAGAGAATTACTATACCTACTTCCTAGTTCAAAATCTTGTTTGATTAAAGTAGGGGGGGAAACATTGTAAGTTTATTGAATGAAATCTCTACAAATTTTATTAAGGGTCGCAAGCAAGCTATTAATAGCTGGACTGAAACAAAAGTTGTAGGTGAATCCATGGTATTAGACTCGTGAACTCGTTTCCTGTTAGATGACAGTTGATTAAAGTGATAATATAATAGGAGGCTATTATATTCATCTGTTTGATATTTGCTAGACATTTCCTTGATAAGCCCTCATAGATCGGGTAAAATTTCCATCTTCTATACCATTGGCAAGGAGCTCATAGAACTTCTAGGCCTGACTGCACTGCGTAACCTTCCTGATGGATATGTGTGTTGGTTCTTATTTTTGTGCTTGCACTCGTTGTAATGCCCAGCTGGGCATTGGATTCTTTGTTCTACCTGCCTCCTCCCAACCACTGCGTTTTATTTTCTGTCCTTTGCGTGAGGGAGACGGGAGTGGGTGGAGTCCCGTTTTTCTACGCCATGATCTCTTCTGGGATCCTCCTTCAATGCGTACAAGTGGGTGTGGGTCTTGAAAATCATGTTGTGCAGGTAGTATCCGTGGAGCGTTGAACTGGACTTCTCCTGGGAGGGCTGTGAGGAAGATTTGGCTATATGCAGCAGCTATAGGGTCGACAGGTAAACTTATCTCAGAAAATCAGCGGCCTCCAGAGAGAGTATGTTATAGCTGCTGCAGGGGCGAGCCTCAGGGATCCATGGTGTTGATCCTGGTGTTCTACTTGCACGCGACCAGTCGTGATCAGTTGTTACAAAATCTTGCAGTTGTAGTAGAAGAACGAGGTAAAGTTTTAGTTGAGTTGTCTTGCCTTTTCATTTTGGAAAGTCGCTTCTGTCCAGGTGGTGAATTTAACATGGAAGAAGCTCGATCAAATCTTGAAGGTAGTTTTAGGGATTTGAGTAATCTTTCAAAGCTGTAACCGAAATTCTTGTGTTGTGACTCTTGCGAGGGGTTTTTCATTTTTTTCACTATAAATCATTTCATCGTGGATGGTAACTGCCCTTCATTTTAGATAGACTAAGGCTACTGGTTTTCCATACCCAGTTTTCATGATCTTCCATCGACCTCCTACATATATTCCCCTTACAATATATATTTCTTCAAAAAATGTGTAAAGTGTTGCTCAAATTCTTGGGAGGTAGAAATTCGTGTGTATTTATTATTTTCACTGATAATTCAGTTCATTGGGAATGGGAAGCTTCATCTCCTCAGACTATGGTTCGAATCATGCTAAGCCTCTAAATGTGTTGACATCAAAATTGATATTGATGGACGGGAGCATCCAGGAGTTTTCGGAACCTGTGAAATGCCATGAGATCCTCAAGTTAAATATTCAGGCGGAGGCCACTTCATCTGTAGTTCTGGTGGTCTGTACACAGGTGAACATATTTCTCAGGTCCTCCATGAGGATGACTTGTTCCAGGTTGGGGAGCTCTATTTTCTTCTTCCCAACTAGAGATTACAGTTCGTGCTAACGCATTTCGATATGGCTTCTATGCTTCTCAAAGCCAATGGTGCTATTGAAAAGAGGAGAAAATTTAAGGGAAAAGTTCAGCCACTGTTCAATATTCATTTGTAGGAAGAGGATTCAACTCCGTCTATTTGTTGTATGTCAAAGACTACATCAGGAGCAACTAAGAGTAGGAAACAGAGGAGACAATCTAAGTTGGAGATGATTTTGGAGGGTTCATAGTGCCTTACAGTACAAGTTATATTAACAGAGACAGAGGTCTGTATCAGTTATTCAAGAAACCAGGTAAAATTTGAGTCTATAATAGCTTAAGAAGATGCTAAACCTCTGGAATATGGAGGTGATAGATCGCACCCACAGGCACGGGAGATCTATTTAATGTTGGAGAAAATGTCTTGGGAGATGAAGGTAGCAGGATATTTTTCAGATCCAGAAATTGTACTGAGTTTGTTCCTTCAAAATCGATTATGTGACAGTGAGGGTGTTACCAACAGACCTGATGAAATTTATTTACAAAGATTTTCTATTGAGATCTTACTTGTTGTACGATGAAACTCATGGGAGAGAACCTCATAGAGGCCGAGCTGGTTCATATCAGAATATTCATGAAACACAATTTGATTTGCAATTATATGAGCATCTTCAACTAGTCACTAAGTTGGCAGGTATAAAGGGTTCTGTTGGAATTATCACATCTTACAAGCTACAGCTGTAATGTCTGCACCGAGAGTTTGATGTTGTCATCAAATCTGGTGAAGTAAAAGGTTTATTTATCATTATGGTAGATGCCTTCAGAGCCAGGAGCGTGATGTAATCTCTATGTCTTGCGTCCAAGCAATGGAAGAGGCAGGAGGGGTGATGATCGAATCAGGAGGAACATGCATGAGCTGCTCTTCCCCCTTTTTCCAGCTATTTTCTCTATATTGAATGCATGATTATTGCTTGTTCTCCATGTAATTGTGTGCTGTGTTGTTTGAGATAAGCTCTGCATGAGAATTTTTCATTTGAAATGCTGTGTGGCTTTTGCACACCTTCCCCGTCAAGAGTGTATTTGCTTGCTTTTGCTAGTTGTGTGAGGGGTCTTATTAGATACGTCTGTGTTATGCCTGTAGGAGTAGTTTTCTTTCCTTCTGTGACTTGTTTTTGGATCTTCCTCAGCATGGCAATGAGGAGTTGTTTGTTTAAGTTCTATCCTTTTAGAAAACAAAAAAAAATGTGATTTGCTTTTTACCTCCTTTATGTATCCCTATGGTTATAGAGGAGAGCAGGTGATAAATGAATAAAACTATTTACCTCTGGAGAAGTTCAGTGTATTTATTGTCCTTTGATGTTATCACGGTCTAATCTTAATTCGTATTGGAAATGATACTAGAGAGACCCTTGCTCATCCTTTTCTTTTTTAACAATCTAATTTGGTACAATTTCATCCCAATTTCATCCCTGGGAGGTCGACTACAAGTTGGAACATTGTAAATTTCTATTTCCTTTTAGAAGCTTTAACGAACTGTGTATTATGCTTGTTGGATGTGACTGGCTACGACTTGATAGTGGGTTTTCGACGCTGTCTTAGGCAAACATGTTTTGGCCAAATCTAACTTGCTTACCTAGCTTATGATGACCTTAAAAATTTTAGTACCCTGACCAAGGGATATCCTCGTCAGTCCTACATTTGTATTATCTCCCTAATCTGTTCTTACGGAAGGTCCACCGACTTCTTTTTGGTGGAAAATTTGAGGGTTTGTTATAAGGAAAACCTTACTCGAACCTTTGGAGAAAATACTTAAAGTATTCAAGGGGCTCTCATTTTGTCGGACGCCCCCATGGTAGTGAGTGCATGAACAGTGTTTTACCCCTTCCGAGCAACAAACAATGAAGTATATGTCAGATGTGGTGAACATGGAACTAGGTCTGAGGCTTGAGATGCTTTTGGGGACCTGTGAGGGGTAAATTACATTTACCCCCCCCCCAAGCAACAATGTTGTTGAGACCTTTCTTTGTTATATCAGTAAGTAAGTTAATAGTGTATAACATTGATATATTTTATCATGTTGGGAATGAAGGGTTTTTCGTTGAGGGATGTGCGGAGTTGGCACTTGAGTCTTAAGAGTGCTTTCAAAGTTGCAACTTATCTTACGTGGATGTTGTTTAACCTTGAATATATGAATAAATATTGGGTATAACAATCAAAGACGTCAGCTACATACTTTAAGGTGTACGCATGTGCAATGCTTTCCTTTTTACATGATCTTTGAATTGCGTGCTTGAGTGGCCATAGCCCCCCATAGGCTGTATGGATTTTAGGGGACTTGTGTGGCACTCTCGTTCTGAGTAGGGAGGTTCAGAATAATAAATCTTGTTACCCTTTTTTTTTGACATTATTAGGATAATTTACTATTTCCATATCGGATGGTTGTTGTACGATTCCTTTATTCTGTTTTGTGAATGTGAAGCTGCTATCGTTATCTTACTTAAGGAAAATAAAAAGGTGTATTATGTGGGAAATTTCTTATAATTTAGAATGTATGGTGTAAGGGTAACCTTGGATAGAAAATGCACAATTTTGGCTTTCATATGTTCTGCAGTGTGCCTTTTGTTGACTAGATATCTATTTTGTTACATTCATACAAATTACTTTTGCTTATGCCTTGGAATGGAAATCATGCACTAGTCATTCAATTAATTTTGATGAAATATCTAGGAAAAGGGAATGCATGCTCATGCCAGTTCTTTTGAACTAACAAAAGCTAACATGTTTTTGCAGGTTGTCTTTCCGAGCTCAAGTATGAAAGAAGTGGATGTTGTAGTTGTATAGATGATATCCACTTTGGTGCTTGTACGTTGTCTTTTATGGTTAAACTATTGGAACATCTAGTGGAATTATTTTAGAAGAAGGTTCAGTGCCTTAGTAAATGTATTGTAGAGTATTGTTGTTGTAACTATCAAACTTTGCTCTTGAGTTAAAATGTTGAGTTGTAAATCCTTCTAAGACATAGTAGTAATGAGTTAGTAAGTACTATAAAGTGAGCTGGATAATCTTGATAAAAGTTAAACTAAAAATTTATATATAGGAATATATTATGTAGATGTGATCTACTTGATAACCTTTGAGACCTGGAACAATCAAGAGGAAACTGTCTTGTGTAACGAAATATGTTAACTTATTATTATTTTTTTATTCGAGACAAGCTAATAAACATTATCCTTTTATGGTGAAATCTTAAATGACCTCATGGTGAAAGCAATGGTTAGATTTTAGAAGATGATAGGATTTAATAAGTAGGAGGGAAATCGATTAATTAAACCTTAAATCTCTCTCTATCATTTGGAATGTTTTCCTTTGTCAAACTTAATTAAGTAAAGTCTAGATGGAACATTTAACCAATCTTGATAAACCCTTAACCTCAATAAAAGATGGATAGTAAACCATGTGACCCTGAAGCTATTTTCTGTTGTCATGTTCTGTTAACCCATGCCTTAATTCATGGTGATATTTCTTAAGCAAGGTCAAAATTTGATCCTTAAACAAGAAGGTTATTGTTATGAACCCTAAGCGGTACTTCCATCAATCAGAACTTATGCCTTCACCTGTGCAACAGAGGTGTGGAACATGTGTTAGTGGCTTGAATAAGATTAATTAATCTTGTAAGAAATGGAAAATGTTCTAAAATCAAATGAATAAAAAAGATTTGGACATCAAATTGAGGATCCCAGTTTAGAAAGCTTGGCCTTATGCTATTTAGTCAACCGTTGAAAAGAAAGAAGTTCTCCCTTGTGAAAAGAATTGTGTGAATCATTACATGAAATTTTATAAGAACGTAAGTTAAGAATTAAGAGACACTTTAGTAAACAAGAAAATTTAACGAGAAATTCCTCATGGGATGCCCTAGCTGTGAGTGTGTCATGTGGATTGGACTTCCATGTTGTCTTGTCAAAAGAAGAGTACGTTGTCCTTGATAGGTGTGAATGTTTCCATGCTGACCTTGTGGTCTCCCCCGTAACAAGTGGTTCCTAGTGTTGGTTGTAACCTTGTGATGACATGTTGTGTCGTGTTGAGTCAAAGCAAGTCACAAAAAAAAAATTTATCCTGTATTTCACTGTGTTGTCCTTGTGTTGGTATTTTTGGTGTGTTACACTCGTGGTAAGGTCTTTTAAGTCTAGGGCATTGCTGGTGTATTACCCACCGTGTATCGAATCCATTTGTTTTCGAACTCGAATATCTTATAATTCAAACTTGGTTACTAAAAGTCCCATTTTGTGGCTTTGTTAAGGAAATCAATTTTTATTTCAATACTTATTGACATTGTCAAAAATATATAAAAATTATTAACGAATTTTGGGTTTAGCCTTCCCTTATATTATGTAGAGAAGTTGACGATTAGGATAAGGTTTTTTGGTAGAATAGTGGCCCTTTTTGTGTCTCATTTGTATGCTTTTGGAAGAGTGGATTTGTTTTGTTAACTAGTACTATGTTTAAGAAATCCTATATGGAGGCAGTGGTAAACTCCTTGGTTAAAACTGAAACTATAAGTTGTTTTCTTTTAAGGGCGTCGAACCCATATTACTATGAAGCCTTCCCCTGGGAGAATTGGATAACATCGTTTTGTTTCGCACCTACGATCATAATTAGTATGTTTTGTCTTCTCTTGGACCTCTGTAGATGGATGGATTGAGTATTGGATTCCAATCACGTAATACATAGGATTACATGAAGGAAATATCAATACTCTTGACCTTCTTGTTCCTAACCCATAAGGTCTTGCCTTGATCTATGTGATTTTGTTCTTACTGGTATTTTGGCGTTCTCCTTGTTGGATGGTTTAGTTTTCTTTCTCATGCAAATAAATTTTGGAGTTGTGGGTTGTGCTTTAATCCATTTTTGAACTAGAACATTCCTTTCTTGATTTTGTTAAATGTTAGTTTACCGTTGCAATGTGTAGCTTTAACATGCTCAGTTCTCACGAACTGATTCTAGCTAGTATTTGTGCAGATGGATTATGCGAGTAGATTAAAGGAAAGAGTTGTAAAGGTTTCATCAATGCAATTTATGAAATTCCTTGTAAAAATGTCCATTGTGAGGTAAATTTTGTAATAGTGATTGCAAAGGAATTTAGAAGACCTCTTGCCTTGGGTTGTTCAGAAATTGCGTGATGATGTTAGCTTGTCCTTCTGTAGGTAAACTGGTAACTTGTCTTTGTGAGAAATGGTATTCAATCTTTACATTGATATGAGTATTGTAAAACTTTGATCTTGAGAATAAATTGTTAAGTTAAATCTTTCTAAGACTTAGTGACAATATTTTATAAGTAAAGTAAAATGGGTCGGTTAACCCTTAAAGAAGCTAAACAAAAATAATAAATTTATATTCAACAAATAAATGTAGAGGTGATCTATTTGAAATCAAATAATTCCATGAGTGATTAAATGAAACCATCCTTGTGAAGTAAAAAATTTATAACTTGATATCCCTAGCTACACTAGCGAACATTACCCCTTTTTATGGTGAATTCTTAGAATGATCCTAAGGTGAAACAAATTGTTAGTTGATATAAGATAATAAGATTTAATAAGGAGGAGGAATCGGTTTCGAAACCACGCAATCTGTCTCTCAACCATTTGAAAGGTAAATTGTTTTCTTTTGTAAAAATCATCCAGTAAAGCCTAAGTAAAATATTTAATAATTTTCGATAAATCCTCAAGCTTCAATAAAAACCGGGTTATTAACTAATGAGGTCATAAAGAGGAATTCAACTCGACCTTCTTCCTCTAACTTGTTTTTTTTTCAAGGTGCTTGGTAATCTTTCTCTTGAGTATGTTGAAAGTGAATCCATATTGTAATAAGGCTATGAGCAAGTTTTAGTAGCATAAGTGAGGATAGATGGCCTTGTGGAACTAAATTACCTCCTTTATTAAATAATTGAATTAAATAAATAAATGTCATAATAGAGAAGATTTAAAGTTAATTACTCAGTGAAAAAGGAATAAAATTAGCTGGGTAAGATGAATTGTATGAATCATACCTTGAATCTCCTTGAAAATGTAAGCTAAGAATTGCAAGATGTCTTATTAAAATAAATAACCCTCAAGAATATCTCATTGTGGTTGGCCCTAACTGTAAGTGTGTTTTGTGGTTGGACTTCTTTGTTGTCATGTCTAAAAGAAAAGTAAATTGTCCTTGATAGGTGTGAACGTTTCTGTGCTGCCTTTATGGCCATCCTTGTAACAAGTTGTTCACAGAGTTAGTTGTATCCTTTGTGATGACATGTTGTGTCGTGTTATGTGTCGAAGCAAGTCAAAAAAAAAAAAAAATTATCCTGTTTTTTACTGTGTTATTCGTGTGTGAATTTTTTGGGTCGTTTCACACCTTTCATTCTCTCATTAACCTATTTGATTTATTTTTATAACATTAAACAGTCACATTTCTACAATTCTTGTTGCCCCACTGCTCTTCATAGACTCTTCTAACTTTCCAAAATGGTCTATAATCTTTAATTCATGTTTTAATTTGATTATTTAAAATTAAATAATTAATAATATTGATTTAATTCGTTATATTAAATAATTAACATTGAGTTACTAAATCAATATCATCAATTTTACAAAATATTAAAATTTAACCAAGTAATGTTAGTTATTTATATTTTAAATAAATTGATGTTATTAATTTTATTAATTAAATTCTAAATTTATTTTCTAAATTAATGATGTAAATTATATAAAAACTTTAATGAAATGTCAAACTGGGAGTTGAACATAACGGAAAGTGGGAATTTACTCCCACTTTATCATTTAGAGCACTTCATGATCAAACAATAATTAAACTACTTCCCAAGCAATATAATGGCGATATATTTCATTAAGAGGTTCACGGGGAAGTTTACAAAATGTGGGGCTTAGCATTTTTATAAATATAGCAAAATTCCCCACTTACCCTCTCTCTCACTCTCAAATTCCCACATTTATTAATATCCACTCCCCATAATCACAGAGGTGGTTACAAGGTAAAGTTTAAGACCCGAAAAAGACTTGTATATATTGTTAGGAGAATCTATGAAATGAATTTCAAAATGATGGAAAATCTGATGGAAACTGGTTTTGAATGGTGTAGCCAATCATTTTATAATGATGTCATCCAATAGAAAATTTTGGCTTATAGTATATGTTGTCCACTAATAGTATATGATGTCACCCAACAACATATGTAATTTTTCATAAATTGTTTTTTGATAATATCAGTTATAATGACCATCTGGAAAAGAAATATGTCATTACAAAATATTGTGCAAACAAAAAAAATCAAAAAACTATTTTTGTTAAAAAAAAGTAGATTTCACAAGTTATGTATGGGGATTTATTTTATGTTATCAATTAAAATCGTTGTCTCAATGAGAAATATGTCATCACAAACATTTACATAAGAAGAAGAAATTATGTCACTGAAAAAATGCTACCGGTCAGTAACATACATTTATGCTACCGGTTGGTAACATTTTTTCATGCTACTGACTAGTAGTAGTTTTTCATGCTACCAGATAGTAGAAATTTTCCATGCTACTGAATGGATACATATTTTACACTATTTCCCGATAGCATAAAATATGGTATCAACTGGTACTGTAAAACATGTTATCAATTGGTAGCAAATTGTATGTTATCTGCCACTAACATATTTTATGCGATTGGCCATAGCATAAAATATGCTACCAACCAAGAACATTTTTTTACTTCTACCACTCAATAGATATATTCATGTTACTCACTTGTAGCATATATGTATGCTTCTAGTTAGAATCATAGACGCTACTTGCATAATCACAGGAACAACTTACTTGGGGTCCTGTTTGTGATTTTCTATCTGTCGTTAACACCCACACTAAAATAAGAAATACCATTTTATGTTTAATATTAGAATTTTAATTTAAATGTCTGTGTGTGTGTGTGTTTTTAATGTGATAAATTTCTCTTTCATGGTAAATGTAAATTTAATATAAATAGTCAGCTATTAGTTTGAATTCCTAGAAAAGTGACCTGAAAAATAACTTATACCAATAAAAATTTAGGCAAAATAGTAGGATTCTGAAACCCTAAAAATTTACCAAAAATAACTTTCAAAATCTGAAATATTCGTGAATTAATGAAGATTCACCACTAAATTTTTCCCTGGATGGTTATTGAAGGCATAAATTATTCTTAACTTTCTTAATTCTCCTCTCCCCATGTGTATGAAACAATTATTTTTGACACGCAATATTGGAAGGTTATAACCCATGGTGAATATTTTGATGTAAAAGATCATATGAAAATTAAAATTATTTCCACCCTCCATCGTAAGTCTCGACAACGTAGAATAAGTGAGTTTTGAGCTAATAAAAAAAGCTTAAATTTAATGTAGGGAAGAATTATTTAATAACTCCAAAACCAATCTCCATGAATCCATGTGAAGAGAGTAGTTTAATCTTAAATATATCATTTGGAAAGATCATAAATTTACATACAAAAAAGATTTTTCTTTAGAAATTTACTAATCTAAAATCATAGTGGAGATGAAAGGTATAGACAAAAAGGAGAGTTTGTGCCATGTATAAGGAATCTAAGCTTGCAGTAAAGTGAATATAAATTGTGTCACTACCTACACACCAATAAGAAGAAGCAAATAAGTCTAGAAATCAATGCAAAAGGATGAAAAATATCATTATTTACAAATAGCCATGTTTACATTGAGAGGAATGAAAATACTAATAAGGAATGCATTATATTATCTTTAATGTATAGTAAATACCTATGCAAAGGAGGATAAAAGTTTGAATTGGAAAATAAATGTTTTTTTAAAAAACTTTGGCAAAGTAGAAATCTAAATGTCTGTACAAAAGGAAAATAAAAGTTACAAAAAGGTATGAAGTAGAAAAATGATTAAAATAATTTTGACATTGTATTTCATCTTTCACAATGTGGTATCATATTGTTCTACGATGATAAATAAAAAAAATCATGTACATCGAAGAGTGTTGCAGTTCTTTAAGGGTGATGAGAATTCTTTATGTAATTAGCAAGGAATCGAATAACAAAATGAAACTCAAGCAGAAAGAAATAAGGTCTACCATTTGCATAGATAAAAAATAAGAGGTACATATAGGAGTGTTGTGTAACTGTAGACAAAATATCATGCATTCTAGACATATTTAGTATGGTATTATAATACTATTTATTGGGTTATCATGTGTACAAAGTACTAATTAATCCCTCCTTTTTTCTACTTCTTCCTATCTTCCTCTTGTATTTTATTTCATCTTTCCCACGTATTTTCCATTACATATCGTTATGTTCCACAACCTTCTCAAGATTTTAGCCCTAATTCTGGGTGCCACAGCCTATACTAGGGTGCCCTTGTCGCACCCTGGGCGCCTTGATCTAGATTTAATCTCTTTCGATCATTTTTGGGTCACTTCTATTTTTTGCATCCTTATCTTCTTCCTAGTCAGCCTTGTCAGGATTAATTACGAAATTAAACTTGAGTTCCCTATAAATACAAATCTTATAAGACCATAACGAGGGTCCTAAGTATTTTCATTCTATCACTACTATCACTCCATCTAGGCCTACATCTATTGCACTATCTTCATCCACACAGTTCCATACATTCTAGCTAGAAAAAGTATGCATAACATCCATTCACATATGAGGGAGGGATTCTATGAATTCAATTTTACATACTATTTTGCATCTTCTATAGCTACCATAGCTCACTACTACACAAAGTAAGACTTGCATAAGAGCATGCAGGGTATGACATGGACACACTCAATAGATCTATATCCGGGTCTACAATGTAGTGCAACGTTAAGCGATAAGTTCACTAGTTTGGTGGATGAAGTTAGTCTGACTCATTCTTCTTATTATTATGTAGGGATTCATTGAGCTCATCCAACAAATCTAGTACAATGGATAGACTGAGTTTTAGACCTAGTTGTGACACAACCAAACATAGTTTCTGAGCTTACACACTATTCACAGCACCTAAACTCTAGACCAGGGCACCATGGGGCACCCTGGCGCACCCCAATACACTCCCAAACACTTGTGTCATTTCAAGAAGTCCAGATATACCCTTCACATGGTTTCTGAGTGTTCGTATGCATAGTTTCTTTCTATTTTTAGACTAGCAACAACCTGCAATATAATTTTATAACCAGCTAAGTCTTTCTTTACCCTCTTCTTCTAATTTAGGGTTTTATTAGATTTAGATTAATTTACTTACATAATTATTTAGTTTCTTTAGATTATTTATTACATTTCCATAGCATTTTATGTCATCCTATTTAGATTAACTATTGGATATACATCTCGTTAGTTTTTTAATTTTAGTTAATTATTTTGGTGAACCTAACATCTTTTTCTACAACCTTTGAAGACCTCTTCACTCTACCACCATGAATATCTCTATCATTGAATACCTACTAATCCACCCCGGTTTACTTCATCAGGTTTACACCGTCTTTGTTATTACTGATGCTTTTTCCAACATGCATCTGGATTCCTTATATGAAACGTTTATTGAGGCCTTTTCTCAACACATATCATTCTAGGTCAATCCTCCCACTAACAATCACCCCTTTGACATTGAACCACAAATTTACATCATGTCTCGCATCTATAATGTTACTATCAAGTGTACCCTTATCAACAATGGCTCTGATCTTAATCTATGTCCTATGTCCTTTATCATAGCCTAAGGTGTGATGAGGCCATAAATTGTCCATTAATTACCATTATTTTTTCCTTCCAAAGTACCTTTGAAAATGGATTTAAATATAATCTTAGAAATTATAGTTTTCTTAAGATATAATATAGGATATATATATATATATATATATATATATATATATATATCTTGTTCATTCTTTAGAAGTATTTTGTTGACTAATCCTATTGATTGTTTAGGAAATATGTAAATTCTTATAATGCCCCATTCATCGTTGCTCTTTTATTCTACGATGCCTTTGAAACCCTCGGAGGAGGATCTGCTTCTAAAGGTGCGTAAGGAGGAAGAAAATATCTCCCAACTGGGTCTCATTTGTAGATTTCATAAATTTTGGCCAAAAATTTCTCAAATACATGACTAGATTGCGCAGAGATGGAGAGAAAATATTAAAGGTAAGATTGAACTATATCCCTGTGCAAAAGCATATTTCATTGTTGTTTTTGAAACCCCTGAGGATAGGGATTTAATTCTTATGTAACACTGGGTTTGGGGTGAACATGGACTCATGGCTAAGCGTTGGTTTCCATATTTTGATCCTTCAAAAGACTCTTTTGATACCTACCCGGTTTGGGTTTGTTTACCTGGACTCCCACTCCAACTTTGGAATAGATCTTGTTTGATTGCAATAGGCGATACTCTAGAATTATGTGTGGCTGTTGATGAGAAAAGCTCCATTCAAACCCACACTACTTATGCATGGATCCTTGTGGATCTTGATCTATCCAAAGCCTTACCAATAGAAATTAAGTTGCAGATTGGCGACAGACTCTGGATTTAAAGATTAGACTATGAAGGACTTGCCTTCAGATGTCAATGTTGTTTTAACACTGGTCATATTACGAAAGATTGTGAACATTCCCAATGGAAAACCAAGCCTGCATGGTGGAAATATTTTCTTCTAGAGCATCTAATAATCGATCCCCAGGAAACTCCAGTTACGAAAGTTAGCGCCCGCATGCAAGATAACTCACCCATCATGGAAGTCTCTTCAAAAAATACAGAGAAGTTATACCTGGATTCTAATTTTTAGAACACTAATACAATAATCAACTCTGCTTTGACTTCCCTTACTGAAAATATCACCCCATTCAAATTATTTGAGGTGGTTATTCCAATATCAATGGAAGAAAGAAACGAAGAATGGATGATAGTGGATAGGAAAAAGAAGGGATACGGGAAACCTAAAAACCCCCATCTTGGACAAGGCATGATTGTTGTCTTTTATCTAGCACTTATCATTATATCTGGGTTGTTGGTCTACTATGTAGCTTTTGGGCAGCTGCTCTGATGTTGTTTATTAGCTGATTTTCAGCTGTTGGATTGTTGGTTATAGGCCTTTCTCTTGGCATATTGTTTTCTGCCATTGGGCTTATTGCCCATATCTAGATTCTGATCCCACTTGGTTATGTTACTATGGTTATATCTAGCTTTTGAGTCACATTGTTCAAGGGTATAGTCCCTTTTAAAAAACTATTTACCAATAATAAAAAAAATGGTTGAATGTTGATGCATTTTCGCTAAATTTTTCCCCTTCCTACCACGTGTTCATGGGCCTGCTCATTTTCTTTTCATTTTGTTTTTTTACTACAGTCTTGGCAGTCCTTGAGACCACTTTCCTTTCCACTAGATGAAGCTCAAGGTTTTGGGAGCTCCTTGCCTGTCTGAACGTGGGATTGAGTGGAATGTTGGCACCTTGCATGCTATGGATGAAGATTCAACTAGAGGGTTGTTGTTGCTGGACTTTAAGATGTTTGGGTGTCTCATTGAAGCTAGAGGAACAGGAAATATATTTCTACACTTTTCTCCTATTGCTAAATTTAAATTATCATGAAATTGAACTACCATTTCCTTGAATTAGTTTGTCATTTGGACGCCTTGTTGGGAGATCTCTCCTATCTGCTTGTTTTATTTTTGTTTTAGCTTTTATCACTATCAGTATGTTAGTCAAAAGAGAGTGTGTGTCCTCTCCTCTGGGTGTTATGTTTTTATTTCTCGAGTGATCGATCTTTTTCTGTTTGTTTATATTGATCTCCTTCTCTACGATTGAGTTTCAAGTTTATTATGTTGTTCTAGCTAGTAATTCATTGTCATTTCTATAAGCTTATGATAAATATGAAGCTCCTTCCTACCATCCAAGTTTGTGTTTATTTGTATTTTTTCATATGTTGTTAACCCCCTCTAAAGCCCCTTTGATAACTCTTTTGATCTTGGGAAAGAAAGGTTATAGGATTGGAGCGATCAAACCTGGGGCTAGCCGAGTTGGAGTTTTGATATTGAAATTTTCTGAATGAATAAGTTTGGGTGAAACATTTGTCGGACCTCACATGTTTGAGAATCCTTCTTATCATTAGTATTATTCCTGGGCTTTTAAATCCTTCCTCAGGAAGCACCTTGACCATCCCTATCAACTTGAACCGTAACTAATTTTTGGATCACCTAAGTTCGAGGTTACAAATATGCAATCCAATACCCCGTTAATACTAGAATTGCTTTGGTCTAATTTCCTGTCAGGAATATTGTTGGTGGCATATTCTATTTTCCTAACTTGTGTTTCTTTTTCTCTTTTATAATGTAATGTTGTTAATTAAGATGGGTCGTTGTCTATGCCCGTAATTATGTAATGACCCAAAAACACACACACAAACAACGCAGTAAAAGAAAGGATAATTTTATTTTATTTTACTTACTTCCACACATAACATGATGCAACATGTCGTCACTAAGGGTACAACTAACACTGTGAGAAACTTGATACAAGGATGACCATAAAGGCAGCACAGAAACATTCACATCTTTCAAGGACAATTTACTTTTCTTTTAAACATGACAACATAGTAGTCCAACCACAA
This sequence comes from Taxus chinensis, assembly GCA_019776745.2. Classification (NCBI taxonomy): domain Eukaryota; kingdom Viridiplantae; phylum Streptophyta; class Pinopsida; order Cupressales; family Taxaceae; genus Taxus; species Taxus chinensis. Next base: position 830,327,557 of record CM034149.1, on the reverse strand, counting down.
CACACACATACAGTTAGGGCTAACCACAAAGAGATATTCTTGGGGTTTATTTATTTTAAAAGGACATCTTGCAATTCTTAGCTTACGTTTTCAAGGAGGCTCAAGATATGATTCGTATAATTCAACTTGCCAAGCCAAATTTATTCTTTTTACACTGAGTCATCATCTTTAATATTCTCTACTAAGACATTCATTTGCTTAATTCATTTATTTAGCGAAATGGGTAATTTAATTTCACAAGGCCATCTATTAACACTTACGCTACTAGAACTTGTTCATGCCCATATGACAACATGGGTTCACATTCAACAACTTAAGAGAAAAATTACAAGGTACCTTGGATAAAGTTAAAGGAAGAAGGTCAATTGAGTTCATCCTTGAGACATCATTGGTTCTTACTGAGGTTTAATTGGAGCTTGAGGTTTTATACGCAATTATTAACGCTCTTACTTAGGCTTCACTGAAAGATAAATTGAGTGGTTTCTAAATTTTCTTCTCTTACTTGTTAAATCTTATTAGAAAATAACTATTGTTTTCCTTTAATCTTGTTTTAAGCGTTCACCAAAAAGAGTAGTGTTTACTAGTTCAGTTAGGGATAGCACGTTATATAAAAACACTTTGCAAGGATAGTCTCACTCTTGATTACTTAAGGCATTTTTGATTTCAAGGGAATCTAAACCACAACATATTTCTTTGAATAAAACTTTTAGGTAACTTCTGTAAGGAAAAGCCACCCCATTAAAACTTACATATAACACATCAATAAAAGGTCTTAGAAAGATTTAAATTAACACTTAATTCTCAAGATCCAAGTTTTACAATGCTTATGCCAGTGAGAAGATTGAATAACATTTCCCACAAAGATAAGTTACTAGCCAAATTACAAAAAAAAAGACAAACAACTTCTTCACGAATTTTCCGAACAATTCCAGGCAAGAGGTCATATAAACTCTTTGTAAGCAATGTTACACAATTTACAACACATAGAACACTTTTACAAGGAACTTCATAAGTTGCACTGATGAAACCTTTACAACTCTTTCCTTTAATCTACTCGCATAATCCATCTGCACAAATACTAGCTAGAATCAATTCACAAGAACTAAGCATGTTAAGGCTACACATTGCAATAGTAAGCTAACGTTTAACAATATCGAGAAAGAAAAGTTCTAATTCAAAAATGGATTAAAACACAACCCCAGCTCCAAAATTATTTGCATGAGGAAGAAATCTAAACCATATAGCAAGGAGAAAGTCAAAATACCAGTAAGAACAAAATCACATAAATCAAGGCAAGACCTTATGGGTTAGGAACAAGAATGTCAAGAGCGTTGATATCTCCTTCATGTAATCCTATGGATTACGTGATTGGAATCCAAAACTTACTCCATCCAACTAAAGGGGTCCAAGAGAAGACAAAACATACTAATTATGATCGTAGGCGCAAAGCAAAACGACGTTATCCAATTCTCCCAAGGGGAGGCTTCAAAGTATTATGGGTTCGACGCCCTGAAAAGAAAACAACTATAGTTTCAGTTTTAACCAAGGAGTTTACCACTACCTCCTTGTAGGATTTCTTAAACGTAGTACTAGTTAACAACAAATCCACTCTTCCAAAAGCATACAAATGAGACACAAGAGGGGCCATTATTCTATTTTTTCCTAACTTTCATCATTTGCTCCCTTGTAATGTTAATGCTTTTAATTAATATTGGTCGGTTTTTATGCATGTAATTACCGTAATCGTTTGTGATGGAAATTTCGTTAAATGTGATTAACCTTCGGGAAAAACTCAGCTTTCATTTGATAATCTTATGGATTCATAATAGAAGGTTTTGTTTTGATAATGTCACTTAGAAGTTATGTTTGTATCTTTGTGTGACGGTTGACTGTGTTACCAGGGGTTGCCTTAAGATATGGTTGTTTCAGGAAATAGATAATTTATTTTAAATTAATCAAACATTAGAATTTTTGTGGAAGTTTGCAAACCTTTAGTGTTATAAAATTGTTGATGACATTATTGTATACTCTTGTTGGACAAAACCCCCCCCTCCTTCTCTCACGTGTTTTCTACTAGCCTGTGAGACTTTGACCCTTCTTGGATGATTGGTAGATCTCTTTGTAGTTAATGGTTAAAACTAGTATACTATGCCTTCGCTTCGAAACTTATGTTTTGTGTATACTCTAATTGATTTCCGGTTCGAAACTCATTTATACATGAATTTTTGTGTTAAAATTTTGGAACCCGTGTTTTCCCCTTTTTGGGGCCGATCAACTTTTGTATTTTTAGAAATATATTATTTCAGCCTATGCGTTGGTATCTTTAATAAAATTCTAGATGGTTGGTCTATTATATCAAATCTCAATCTTGTAATTATTGTTTAATTACTTACTTGATGGGAATTTTGTTTCTGCTAGATTGTTTGTTTTCTCCTTATAGGGCCAAGGGCCATTCTCATATGATTGTTACTCTCGTTGCGTTTTCTCCTAACTGAAGTACAAGGTCTTCTCCTTCTTTGATTGACTTGTTATAGACCTTATTATAACTTGATGTGCTCGTAGTGTTTAGAGGTTTGACCCAAATTCTTGTAATAAAGTGCTTCTTTTCATGATATTGTTAGATAATAGTTATGGTGGTTTTGTGTGGCCTTATCTTGCTCAGTTCTCGTGAACTGACTCTTGTAGAAAATTTGCTGCAGATGGATTTTGCATGTAGATGAGGGATAGATTTGTAGACTTTTTCCATCAACCTCAGTTGAGAAGTTCCTTTGCTCGAAACCTTTGTTTATGTTTTTCAACTATTGTTAACGTCCAGTGGAAAGTTTAAAAGAGGATTATTGTCTTAGTATAATGTATTGTGGACTTGTCATCTGAACTTTGGAAACCTTGCATTATGTGCCCATCATTGAAATTATAAGAAAATTTGGTTATTGTGGGTGAGTGACTTGTGGAGTATCAGTATTTTAAGAAATGATGTAATCTTGTTTTGTTTTCGTAAATGAGTGTTGCTTCAACTTTTCTTTGAGAATAAATTCTTAGTTAAACCTTGCCATGACCTAGTAATAAAGTGTCATAAGTAAACTAACTTGGGATGGTTTAATACTTCAGTAAGTTAAATTAAAATTTGTATTCAAATAAAGTAACGTAGGGGTCACCAACTTGACAGCAAGAAATTCTTTAAGTAATCAAGGGCAGGACTATCATTGCAAGTAACATTATATAACTTGATACCCCTAGCTACACTAAGGAACACTATCCCTTTCATGGTGGAATTCTTAAATGAATTTAAAGGAAATATATGGTTAGTTCTGGAAGATAATAAGATTTAATAAATAGGAGAAAACAATTTTGAAACTACACAATCTATCTCTCAGCCATTTGGAAAGTAAATTTTTACTCCTTGTTAATGCTTTTAGCGAAGCCTAAGTAAGGTTGTCAATAATTATGGTTAAGAACCCTATCTTCAATTAAATACTGGAAGTAACTAATGAGGTCCTAAAGATGTTTCATCTCGACCTTCTCCCTCTAAACCCTTTTCCAAGGCACCTTGTATCTCTTCTCTTAAGTGTGTTGAACTTAAACCATGTTGTCTTGTGGGCAAGAACGAATCTTAGTAGCACTAGTGGTGAGCAGATGGCCTTGTGGAATTGAAATTCTCCCTTTTCTTGATAAACGAATTAAGAAAATAAAGGTCAAAAATAGAGAAGATTTAAAGATAATTACTCTGTGTAAAAAGAATAAATTTAACTTGGTAAGATGAATTGTATGAATCATATCCTGAGTCTCCTTGAAAACGTAAGCTAAGAATTGCAAGATGTCCTTTTAAAATAAATAACCCTCAAGAATATTTCATTGTGGTTGGCCCTAACTGTAAGTGTGTCCTGTGATCAGACTTCTATGTTGTCTTGTCAAAAGGAAAAGTAAATTGTCCTTGATAGGTGTGAACGTTTCCGTGCTGCCTTTATGGCCATCCTTGTATCAAGTTGTTCACAGTGTTAGTTATATACTTGGTGGTGACGTGTTGTGTCATGTTATGTGTCAAGCAAGTCAAAAAAAAAAGTTATCCCTGTATTTCACTGTGTTGTTTCGTGTGTGATTTTGGGTCGTTACTAATTACATTAATGTCTTGTGTTGGAAATTGTCTTGAACACCATTAACCTTGAGGAAACTAATCTTGAAAATCGATAGTATTATGAATTTATAGTGGAAGGCGTTTCCTTGATAACGAATCTTAGTGAGTTATGTTTGTACTATTTTGGGAATGGTTTATTATGTTATCAAGGGGGTTTCCTTAAAGTATTTCATTTTGGAAAAGGAGGTAATTTCTTTTAAATTAACTGAACTTTAGATTATTGTGGAGGTTGAAAAATCCTTAGTGATATAAAATTTAGATTACATTTTGGTATAGTATTGTTTGAGGAACTCCCTTCTTCTCTCGTGTGTTGTTACTAAGGCCTATAAGGGGCATTGACCCTTATTAAATGATTGGGGGAATCTCTGGAACTAATAGTCAAGTCCTTGTATTCCTTGCCTTTGCTTTCGAAACGTATATTGTGTGGTGTCCTGCGTAATAAATTTCAGTCATATACGCCATGTGATTATGGGATTGAAAAATTCTAATATATTCAGATTTTCATGGTAATCTTTAACCACCCCGTGTTTCCTCTTTGTTGGGCTGATCACTCTCGTCGTTTTAGGAATCTATTTCATAGCCTATGCTTTTGTATCTTTTTGATAATTTTAGATGGCTGGTCTGAATATCAAATTCAATATAGATTATTAATATCCTGATGGGATTCCATTTCTGTTAGATTTTTATTTTATTCCTAGAGGGCCAAGGAACCCTCGTACGATTGTTATATTTTTTGTTGCTTTTGTTCACATAACTGAATTTCAAGGTTTTTTTCTCCTTTGATTGGCATGGTAGAGACTTTATGATAACTTGAGGTGTTGTGTTTAGGGAATTGACCCAATTCTTGTAATAGAGTGCTTCCTTTCATGGTATTGTTAGACTATAGTTATGGTGGCTTTGTGTAGCCTTATCTTGCTTAGTTCTCGTGAACTGACTCTTGTAGAAAATTTGCTGCAGATGGATTTTGCATGTAGATGAGGGATAGATTTGTAGACTTTTTCCATCAACCTCAGTTGAGAAGTTCCTTTGCTCGAAACCTTTGTTTATGTTTTTCAACTATTGTTAACGTCCAGTGGAAAGTTTAAAAGAGGATTATTGTCTTAGTATAATGTATTGTGGACTTGTCATCTGAACTTTGGAAACCTTGCATTATGTGCCCATCATTGAAATTATAAGAAAATTTGGTTATTGTGGGTGAGTGACTTGTGGAGTATCAGTATTTTAAGAAATGATGTAATCTTGTTTTGTTTTCGTAAATGAGTGTTGCTTCAACTTTTCTTTGAGAATAAATTCTTAGTTAAACCTTGCCATGACCTAGTAATAAAGTGTCATAAGTAAACTAACTTGGGATGGTTTAATACTTCAGTAAGTTAAATTAAAATTTGTATTCAAATAAAGTAACGTAGGGGTCACCAACTTGACAGCAAGAAATTCTTTAAGTAATCAAGGGCAGGACTATCATTGCAAGTAACATTATATAACTTGATACCCCTAGCTACACTAAGGAACACTATCCCTTTCATGGTGGAATTCTTAAATGAATTTAAAGGAAATATATGGTTAGTTCTGGAAGATAATAAGATTTAATAAATAGGAGAAAACAATTTTGAAACTACACAATCTATCTCTCAGCCATTTGGAAAGTAAATTTTTACTCCTTGTTAATGCTTTTAGCGAAGCCTAAGTAAGGTTGTCAATAATTATGGTTAAGAACCCTATCTTCAATTAAATACTGGAAGTAACTAATGAGGTCCTAAAGATGTTTCATCTCGACCTTCTCCCTCTAACCCTTTTCCAAGGCACCTTGTATCTCTTCTCTTAAGTGTGTTGAACTTAAACCATGTTGTCTTGTGGGCAAGAACGAATCTTAGTAGCACTAGTGGTGAGCAGATGGCCTTGTGGAATTGAAATTCTCCCTTTTCTTGATAAACGAATTAAGAAAATAAAGGTCAAAATAGAGAAGATTTAAAGATAATTACTCTGTGTAAAAAGAATAAATTTAACTTGGTAAGATGAATTGTATGAATCATATCCTGAGTCTCCTTGAAAACGTAAGCTAAGAATTGCAAGATGTCCTTTTAAAATAAATAACCCTCAAGAATATTTCATTGTGGTTGGCCCTAACTGTAAGTGTGTCCTGTGATCATACTTCTATGTTGTCTTGTCAAAAGGAAAAGTAAATTGTCCTTGGTAGGTGTGAACGTTTCCATGCTGCCTTTATGGCCATCCTTGTATCAAGTTGTTCATAGTGTTAGTTATATACTTGGTGGCGACGTGTTGCATCATGTTATGTGTCAAGCAAGTAAAAAAAAAAAGTTATCCTGTATTTCACTGTGTTGTTCGTGTGTGATTTTGGGTCGTTACAAATTACATTAATGTTTTGTGTTGGAAATTGTCTTGAACACCATTAACCTTGAGGAAAACTAATCTTGAAATCGATAGTATTATGAATTTATAGTGGAAGGCGTTTCCTTGATAACGAATCTTAGTGAGTTATGTTTGTACCTATTTTGGAATGGTTTATTATGTTATCAAGGGTTTCCTTAAAGTATTTTCATTTTGGAAAAGAGGTAATTTCTTTTAAATTAACTGAACTTTAGAATTATTGTGGAGGTTTGAAAATCCTTAGTGATATAAAATTTAGATGACATTTTGTATAGTATTGTTTGACGGAACTCCCTTCTTCTCTCGTGTGTTGTTACTAGCCTATAAGGGCATTGGCCCTTATTAAATGATTGGGGAATCTCTGGGAACTAATAGTCAAGTCTTGTATTCCTTGCCTTTGCTTCGAAACTTATATTGTGTGGTGTCTGCGTAATAAATTTCATTCATATACTCTATGTGATTATGGGATTTAAAAATTCTAATATATTCGGATTTTCATGTTAATCTTTAAACCCCGTGTTTCCTCTTTGTTGGGCTGATCAACTCTCATCGTTTTAGGAATTTAATTTCATAGCCTATGCTTTTGGTATCTTTTTGATAATTCTAGATGGCTGGTCTGAATATCAAATTCCAATATTATGATTATTTACTTATCTGATGGGGATTCCATTTCTGTTAGATTTTTTATTTTATTCCTATAGGGCCAAGGAACCTTCTCGTACGATTGTTATATTTTTGTTGCTTTTGTTCATAACTGAATTTCAAGGTTTTTTTCTCCTTTGATTGGCATGGTAGAGACTTTATGATAACTTGAGGTGTTGTGTTTAGGGAATTGACCCAATTCTTGTAATAGAGTGCTTCCTTTCATGGTATTGTTAGACTATAGTTATGGTGGCTTTGTGTAGCCTTATCTTGCTTAGTTCTCGCGAACTAACTCTTGTGAAAAAAATTTGTTACAGATGGCTTATGCGGGTAGATGAGGGATAGAATTGTAGACTTTTACATCAACCTCAGTTGAGAAATTATTTTTCTCGAAACCTTTTTATGTTGTTCAACTATTGATAAGGTCTAGTGGAAATTTTTAGAAGTGGGTCAGTGTCTTAGTAAAATGTATTGTGGATGATGTCATCTTAACTTTGGAAACCTTGGATTGTTTGGCTATTATGGAAAATATAAGAAAATTGGATTACCGCTTTGTTAAGTGATCTTAATGGATTATCAGAAATCTAATAATAGTTTAGCATTTCTTGGTCAATGTTTTTACTCTCTTGTTCCCTATTCATGGTTCCTTATAGTGGGTATGTCTCTTTGGCTTGTGTATTGTGCAGAAAAGAACTGATGCAACCTTGTTTTGTTTTCGTAAATGAGTATTGTTAAACATTACCCTTGAGAATAAATGTTGAGTTAAATATTTCTAAGACTTAGTAATAATGTGTTATGAGTAAAATTAAATGGGTTTTTTAGTACTTATAGAAGTTAAACTAAGATTTATATGAAAATAAATTAATGTAGAGGTGACCTGCTAGAGAACAAGTAATTCCATGAGTGATCAAAATGAAACCATCCTTTGTAAAGTAAAAATTATATAACTTTATATCCCTAGCTACAGTAGCGAACATTATCCTTTTTATGGAGAATTCTTAAAACGATCCTAAGGTGAAACAAATTGTTAGTTGTTAGAAGATATAACATTTAATAAGTAGGAGGAAACAGTTTAGAAACTGCACAATCTATCTGTCAATCATTTGAAAGGTAAATTGTTTTCTTTTGTAAAAATCATCCAGTAAAGCCTAAGTAAAATCTTTAATAATTTTGGATAAATTCTCAAGCTTCAATAAAAATCGGGTTAATAACTAATGAGGTCATAAAGATGAATTCAACTCAACCTTCTTCCTCTAACATGTTTTTTTAAGGTGCTTGGTAATTTTTTTCTCTTAAGTATGTTGAAAGAGAATCCATATTATAATAAGGTTATGAGCGAGTTTTAGTAGCATAATTTTAGATAGATGGCCTTGTGGAATTAAATTACCTCTTTTATTAAATAAATGAATTAAACAAATAAATGTCATAATAGAGAAGATTTAAAGTTAATTACTCAGTGTAAAAGGAAAAAACTCAGTTTGGTTAGATGAATTGTATGAATCATATCTTGAGTCTCCTTGAAAACATAAGTTAAGAATTGTAAGATGTCTTATTAAAATAAATAATCCTCAAGAATATCTCATTGTGGGTTTGCCTAACTATAAGTGTGTTATGTGGTTGGACTTCTATGTTGTCCTGTCTAAAAGAAAAGTGAATTGTCCTTGATGGTTGTGAACATTTCCATGCTGCCTTTATGGTCATCCTTGTATCAAGTTGTTCACAGAGTTAGTTGTATCCTTGGTGACGACATGTTGTGTCGTGTTATGTGTCAAGAAAGTCAAAAAAAAAATTATCTTGTGTTTTTCTATGTAGTCTTGTGTGTCTGAAATAGTGGTTGTTACAAGTCTTGTGTATGCATGCCATAAAGGAATGATAATACTATTTCTGGAAAAAGTGGAATTGATAATGAATTCTATATCTAAAATCAAATATGATTTCATATCCACATTCCTCTTGGAAAATTATGTAAGTTAAAATGAATAATCATCTCAATCCGAGATCGTGTGCAAAAGATATATCTATTTTTAGTTAGCTCTAGAATAATTGGAGTTAGCTCCGAAACTTATAGTTTTATTTCTGAAACTTGTAGATTTAGTTTCGGAACTTGTAGATTTATTTCTGGAACAATTGGAGTTTCTCCTTCGACAACGTGGATTATAGATTTCGGTGCCTTGCACCACATGGCTTCTTCGCATGTTGAGTTCTCCAACATCGAACCTTGTGGTATGTCCCAAATCACGATGGGTAATGACACGACAGTGTCGGTTTTCAGTAGTGGATCGGTAGAGATGGATGGGGGAACACTCAACCAAGTCTTGAGTGTTCCTGATATCTCTACCAATCTCCTATCGGTTTACCAAATTACTCACCTTGGTGAAGGAATGCAAGTGTAATTTGGTCCTAACTCGGTGATTATTTGTGAGCTTAACAATGAAACTACAGTGGCTAAGGGAAAGGCAGATTGCTGCTCTCAGTTATATACCTTTTCCCACTTTACTTCTGATTCAATGCACACTGCCTTGCTCACTCATGCAAATGAGGTTAGTAATCTATGGCATGAGCGTTTCAAACATCTACATTATCAAGTTACCTTTAACAATTGAGCCAAAACAAAATGGTGAATGGGTCACCCTACGTCAAGTTTTCTAAGGGTCTTTGTGAGGGTTTTACCCTTGGAAAGCATCCTAAAAATAAATTTGACAAAGGAAAATCCTGGAGAGCTACTCGTCCTCTGGATCTTGTTCACAGTGATATTTTTGGTCCATTTCCGTCTCCTTCGTTTACTAGAACTCTTTATGTGCTGACCTTCATTGATGACTATTCACGATATACTTGGGTATATTTTCTTAAGCTTGAGTCTTAATTCTTTGAATATTTTCAAGGCTTTAAGGCTCTTGCTAAGAAAGAGGCAGAACAATCTATTAAGGTTCTTTGAACCGATAATGGAGTTGAATATGTAAACAATAGGTTCATAGATTTTCTGTACTTTTGAAGGCATATCCTTGCAACATACAGTTACATACCCTTAACAGAATGGAGTAGCAGAAAGAAATAACCATACTCTTAAAGAGATGGCCACTTGTATGATTCACTCGAAGTCTCTTCCTCCATAGTATTGGGCTGAAGCAATGAACTGTACTAATTACTTCCAAAACCATGTTCCACACAAGGCAGTAAGAGTTATGACACCCTTTGAAGCCTTCTTTTGAGCACTTTCGAGTCTTCATATCAAGGATATGGCTCAGATTTCTAATAAGAAACACAAGGCATTGGAACCACAATCCAAACCTTGTATCTTTATAGGGTATCCTGATGGCGTGAAGGGATATCGATTGTTGAATCCTACTTCTCATGAGCTTTATATCGAGAGAAGTGTTAAGTTCAATGAGTCTTCTTCGACTTTTACTCCTCTAGCTATTGAGGTTCTTTAGCTTACTGCTTTGGATTCTCACTCATCAGATGATGATGTTATTCAGCGTGCTCCTCTTCTTGAACCTCCCGACCATCAGACCCTTTTGTCTTCTAATTCTAATAGTAGTGATGAAGAGGACTATGTACCTTCTCACTCAAGAGATGAATCTTCCGACTCAGAGGCTGACCCTCCTGGTCCTCTTTAGGCTAGGAAAAATCTGCAAAGTGCTGGAGATTTAGTTGGAGATACTTCGGATATGAGACATACTCGCTTAGATTTTGTCCGGACCCCACTCTTTATTTTCCTCTACCTCTGATCAATATTCTTTTTAGGAGGCTTCTGGTATTCTTGAGTGGGATTCTGCCATGGATGAGGAGTATTCGTCTCTCATGAAGAACTATACTTGGGATCTCACCCCTCTTATGAAAATAAGAAAAATCATTCGATGTAATTGGGTGTTCCAAAAAAAGTATGGAGAAGATGGAGATGTCAAAAATTTTAAAGTGAAACTAGTAGCTAAGGGTTTCTACCAGATAGTTGGGGTTGATTATACTGAAACCTTTTCTCCTGTTGTGAAGATGACTTCTATTTAACTGACCCTAGCCATTTCTACAGCAAACAGATGGTAAGTCCATCAAATGGACGTTAAGAGTGTCTTCTTTCATGGTGACCTAGAGGAAGAGATCTACTTGGAACAACCTTCGGGTTGTGTCCATGATCCCTACCTCATTTGTAAGTTAAAGAAGTCTCTTTATGACCTTAAACAAGCCCCTCAGGCTTAGTATGCCAAGATGGAATCTTTTTTACATACATCAGGGTTTACTAGGTGTCACTCTAATCCAAATGTTTATACTCTATGGCAAGATGACTCCATACTCATTCTTGTTCTGTATGTTGATGGCTTGCTGATCACAAGCAGCTCTTCCTCTATCATTGATTCTGTGAAGACCGCCTTGGCCAACAGGTTTTCCATGACTGACATAAGTATGATTCATTACTTTCTTGGAATCCAGATTTCACAATCTGACTCAGGAATTTTGATTTCTCAACCTAAGTATGCTCTTGGCTTGCTTGCTCGTTTACAGATGTCCGATTGCAAGTCTTCTCCTACTCCTTTTATTTCCGGGGTTAAGTTGGTTTCTAATTGCTCTACTCCCTTGGTTAATGGTACCATTTATCGATAGTTGATGGGGAGTTTGATTTACTTGACTCACACTCAACCAGATTTATCTAATACTATTGGGATCATTTCCAGTTTCATGCAGGAGCCACATGAGTTGCATTGGAAAGTAGTAGCTAAGCCGATCCTTCATTATGTTCATAGCACCTATACTGATGGCATTCACTATCATCAAGGGGTAGATATTGACTTGATTGGGTTCAAAGATTCTGATTGGGTAGGTGACTTAGATCATCAGAAATCTACCTCCGGCTACAGTTTCTCTCTTTTCGGGTCCTATTAGTTGGTCTAGCAAGAAGAAGAATACAACTGCGATATCTTCTAAAGAGGCAGAATACAGAGGAGCAGTTAACGTTGCCACAAAGGCTGTTTGGTTATAGGGTATTTTGATAGAGTTTGGCATTCACTTTCAGTGGCCCACCATTATCTATTGTGATAACAAAAGCACTATCTCAATTTGCATAAATACAGTTTAGTATCAACAAACGAAGCACATTGAGATCCATATGCACTTCATACGACAGCTTATTCATGATGGTATCATCGACATCTAATACATTTAGACATCTGATCAGATTATAGATATATTCAACAAGCCCTTCACTGAGGTAAACTTTCTTCACTTGGAGTCTCTTCTTGGGGTGAGGTCTTATGTAGCTGCTCATCTTCTTCAGGCTATATAGTCCTGTTCTTCTTCTTCTTCTAGCAAGATGTTTTTTATACATGGGCACCTTATCAGGCCTTTCGTTACCAGGCCCCATTGACACATCTTTCTTAGTTGTTTAGGAGTGCCTTCTTGTTTTGTCTGACTCATCATAGCCGCTACCCCAACTTCAATGAAGGGGGGGTGTTGGTGTGCTGGATCCTATATTGTCCTCCACACACATATGGAGGGTCATCTAACTTGCGTTAGGTTTAGGGTTTCCTTTGTGTCATGCACTAGGGTTACTCAGCATCCTATATGTAACCCTTCATTTGACATTTATGAGCATGCCAAGACACTAGGCTGTCTTTTCTCTATGTGCAAGCTTTGTTTTTTTATGCAAGATCTTTCATTGATTGATCAATTCCACCTTGTAATTACGCTGGAGCTTTTACATTTCCTTTAGAGTGTAACTTTATCGTGATGCACAGTTTTTGATATGATTCTCACCAACTCTTTCAGAGTTAAACACAAGGCCCATGTAGTTTCTGAAGGTTGAAAGTATGCAACAGAAATATAGTGATTTATCGAATGGCTCAGATTTGTTCCACACAATTCAGAACGTGGCACTTTTTTTTTGTATTTTTCACGTGATTAAAAGTAATATTATTTAATTAAATCATGTGTTTATATAATAAAGACAAAACACCTCCAGAGAAGAAGACAACAAACAATTTGTACATTTGATTGAAATGCAATTGCAATGAGGATGGGGAAGTCTGTATCCACATTTTCATTTCTTTCTCCACCCGAATTTTTATTTCTCTTTTTTTTCATCTTAGTGGTTGAATCCATTCGCTATGATTTTAATTCTAGTGATGGAAAAATTTCTCATGTTTAAGAAAAATGGATGTTCTAGAATGGGAAGGCTTATGCCAACAAATTTGAGAAAGAAACACGCTTCCACATATTTAAGAAGAACTTGATTTACATAGAGAAACACAACCGAAAGCATGAATCATATCGGTTGGGACTCAAAAAGGCTAGATATCATGTATGGTGTAAGTCTGATATATGGCCAGGATTGAAGAAGACTTGTTGGTATTATGATATACTTGACATCTACAAGACCAAATATCATGTATGGTGTAAGTATTATTTCTAGGTTTATGGAATCCCCAAAGGATTCTGATTGGAAAGATGAAAAATAATTTTAAGATATTTTAATGGAACAAAGGGTTTTGGCATATTATCTAAATCTTTTGATATTTTCAAGTTAGTTGGTTACAAAACATTAACTGTGAAAGAGCACATCCAGTTATGTTTTCTATTTTTGTTCAGGTGTAGTTTCATGGGCCTCAAAGAAGAAACCTTTTGTCACTCTCTCTTTGGAAGAAGACGAATATGTGGCAGCCACAACAACAACATGTCAAGCAATATAGATGAGAAGAGTATTATAGGATCTAAAGCAAGAATAATAATAATTTTGCAGGTTTGAAGACCAATATGCTGATATTTTCACCAATCCATTACGAAAGGATACATTTGAGCATACGAGAGATTGCTTAGGCATCATTGGTCCATATTGCTCGAACAATACATGAAGAGTCAAGATTAGGAGGGAGTGTTGGAAATATCTAATCCTGGTAGATAAGTTCCAACTTTATGAAATTTGATTTTATGTAAAACATATTCACATTTATTGTGAATATTATCTCATTCAAAACATCAAAACATATTATATAGAATATCTAGAAATATTTGGGAATATCTAGAAAATATCTTCAGAATATCTAAGAAATATCCAGAAGATCTAGAATATCTAATATAATATATTATGAGATATTTCCTTACCTAGAAGGTTGAAAAAATTCTATAAACAAGATGTTTCACTTAGTAATTCAAAGAAGCAAGAGAAAGACACAAATGTGCTCTGGAGTATTTTTAATATAAAGTTTGTTTTTATATTTCTCTTGTGAGTTTGTGTGTATTCATAATATTGTTCTTGTTTTCATTATCTTAATGCACAACCTCTAGGTTAGGAATTAAACATAATTCCTTCATAAATAACATGAAAAGAAAAAGAATAAAGGTAAAAACGAAAAAATAAGAAAAAAAAGATGAAAATATAAAAAAAAAACTTAAGAAACAAAAAAATAGAAAATACACACCAATAAAAAATTAATGTTAACAAATTAAAAAAAACAATATTAAAATAATAGAAATTCACAATGAAATAAAACTAAATATTATGGAAATTAAATTGGACATACATTAAAAAAAAAAATCATTCATACAACACAATATTATAATATGAAGATAATGTTGGATATATATAATTATATGAGTCGCATATGGACTCGTCATGTTATTTAGTTTTAATTGAAGTTTTATTCCCATGTGCCCCATCAAAATTTGTAAATTAACAAGAGATACACGCATGACCCATGTGGTTTCTGAAGGTTGACAGTATGTAACAGAAACACGGTGGTTTATCGAACGGCTCAGGTTTGTTCCACACAATAAGGAAAGTGGTTCTTGCCGTGTAGGCTTTTCCACGTGATTGGAAATTCCATTATTCAATTAAACCCTCTCTTTATATAAGAAAGACATAACCCCTTGAGAGGAGAAGACAACAGAACCTTGGCAGCTTTGATTTGATTACAATTGCAACAAATATGGGCAAATCCATAGCCATGTTTTTCTTTGCTCTCTTCGCCCCGCTTTTTATTTTTCTTTTTCACCTCTCAGCGGTTGAATCCACTCGCTATGATCTGTCTTCTGATGATGCAAAACTGTCTCACGTTTACAAAAATTGGATGGTCTTGCACAGGAAGGCTTACAGAAACAACTTTGGGAAAGAAACACGCTTCCACATATTTAAGGAGAACCTGGTTTACATAGAGCATCACAACGAGAAGAATGAATCATATCGCCTGGGACTCAACCAGTTTGCAGATCTCACCCATGATGAATTCAAGATCATGTATTTGGGAGGTGTCATCCCTAATCCTTCTACCCGCCCACGCTCTCCGAGTCCTCGTTATCAGTATACACATGGCGAGCGTTTACCCAGATCTGTGGATTGGAGAAAGAAAGGCGCTGTCACGCCTGTTAAGAATCAAGGCGGATGTGGTAACATCAATATAGTTTTTATTAAATTCATGTTTTGTTCATTTTTATTTTTGGGTGGTATTATAAATTGATTAGTTAATAATTCAACTTACTAATATATGTTTGAACTAACTATAATATACATCTGTACTTCTATTTTGCAGGAAGTTGTTGGGCATTCTCTGCAATTGCAGCAGTGGAAGGAATTAATCAAATTGTCACCGGTGAGCTCATCTCTGTGTCTGAGCAAGAACTGGTCGATTGTGACACTTCAATCAATCAGGGGTGTAATGGAGGTATGATGGATCTGGCATTTCAATTTATCATCAACAATGGCGGCATAAACAGTGAAGAAGATTACCCTTACCAAGAAACCGACGGCACCTGTGACATACAATGAGTATGCATATTCCATCTAATTTTTGCTACCCAAGATCTTTTATGAGATTTTGATGGATGCGTTGCATTGTGTACTACTTTGATTGAAATTTTTTGAATAAAAGATAATATTTTCTAAAAAATTCCAATTGGCATGATTATATTTGGCAGAAAAATTCCGATGTAGTGAAAATTGATGGGTATGAAGATGTTCCGACCAACGATGAAATGTCGCTGAAAAAGGCTTCTACACATCAGCCCATCAGTGTGGCTATCGAAGCTACTGGGCAGGATTTTCAGTTCTACAAATCTGTAAGACATGAACTTAAATTTAATTAGTTTTTTCATTGATTGAATTTGATTGCGAACAACTGTCTTTCTAACATATTGTTGGGGATAAGTACAGGGTGTGTTCAGTGGCAAATGTGGAACTGAACTGGATCATGGAGTGACATTGGTGGGTTATGGTTCAGCTGACAAGGATTATTGGATTGTGAAAAACTCGTGGGGACGTGGATGGGGCGAGAAAGGATATATTCGGATGGAAAGAAATATCAATAGTTTATATGGAAAATGTGGGATTACCATGCAGGCGTCCTATCCAACTAAGGAGGCTCCATTTGTAGTTGACATGGTGGAGCATTTGAATACGGTGGCTTAATTACTTAGTTATATCAATAACCCCTCTGTTTCTCTCGTAGTGGATTAAAATCATCATCATCATTCCATCACCAACTATGTTAGTAGTGCCTTATTTGACCTAAGCTTGTTTTGTACCTCCTCATATCTAGATAAACAAATTCTCATTTGGTTTAATGTTTTACCCATAGTAGCAACTTTCGTATGGAGAGTATTAAATGGTGAACTAAAAATATGGAAAAGAAAAACGGTCCGTAGAAAAAATACGATAATTTTAATAATTAAACACACAACTATACAACAAATTAATAATTATTACACTTTCACTCTCTAACTTCCTTTAATTAATATGGTACGGACTATTATAAAAATTGATAATTCGAAACAGATGCCCTATTCTAGGTAATTCCGCATTTTTTTTGGCATTTTTGCTTTGCTAAATAGATTTGATAGCTTTTTCTGAATTTTTAACAATCAAAGCCCAAATGTTTGGGAGTTCTGTACGGTGGACTGGGTGGAATGCAAAAATAAGGATTTTTTTAAAAAATGGCCCTATTTGGTAACTATGGTTTTACTTGATCAAATGCCTGCTTTGCTTACTATTCTTTTAAATTCCCTATTGAGTGTAACCTCTATTTGTAACAGCCTTTTCGTTTTTCATTTAAAATGAATTATAAAGAAATAAACATCTTATAGCGCAGATACAAAATGATAGCCAAACCATTCTCAAAATCCAAAGATCGTCTATTTGCTGCTTCCTTTGCACATTCAATGCCCATAACAATAGTCAAATTCCAAATAAATTGTTCATTATTTATTCCTCTATTCTATAACAAAAAAAACCTACATCATTTAAGGAACAAATTTATTAATTATTGACAATGATATATGATCATGTTTGCATCCGGGCAATTTGTTTGTACAATTAGACTAAAAAGGACTTGTAATGCACGTACACTTAGATCCACACCTTACAAGACTTGACTAGTTAAATACATAAACAAAATGTCTTACGTAACAAGATAATACATTATCAAAATCAAGCACCTATTTCCCTAGTGAAGCTAACCCATTTTGTAATGCCCCGTTCATCGTTGCTCCTTTGCTTCTGCGATGACCGTGCTTCTTAGAGTTGAACGTTGTTTTTTTTCCTTTGAAACGTTAGTGTCTCGCCTTTTCGAGTTTAACTGTTGGTTGCTAGTAATAATGATAATAATAATAATAATAATGACATTATGATTGTATTTTCGATCAACGATTGTACTTTGTGATTATTTTTCTTTATGTCGATTGTTATCGACATCATCCTTTGATATCTTTAAACTATCCTTTTAATTTGGTTGTCACTCCCGCTGATCGAGCCTCGTTGCGCAAACGAGGAAGAGCATGATTGTGGTGGCGCCTTTGAAGGTGGGGACTTTTTTTTTAATGTTGATGGACCCTTGTTAATTTCTAAAATCAATCTTTTTTATAACAGCCTTGTTTCTCCTGGCAAGCGCCCTGTCCCCAAAGTGTGGGCTCCAAAAATAAAATAAAAGGAAATGTATTATCCATTGTGGAGGTGATTAATCTTTTCATTGGAAAAGACCCACAAAAATATTTTAACCTCTACCATTGAATTAGTAGGTCGTGGTGAGGACTGCGCAGTTTTTAAATCTTTTTATTAGCTTGCACCTACCCTCCACTGCCACCTTGGATGACCAGCTCCATTCGCAGGTCTTGTTTTGAAAGTGGATGACATTAGTCACCTCCCAACCACCCAACCTGCAGACTGTAATGACCATCACGTTTCTACCTTGCGTGAGGGAGATGGGAGTCGGTGGAGGCCTTTTTTTCTTCACCTTGATCTCATTTGGATCCTTTATTCAATGCGTATGGGCGCAGTATGGGTTTGACATGATGGTTAGATGAAGCTACAAGATAAAGAAAATGGTTTTCACCTGTGTGTGCTGCTCCTGAGTTCGGATGGACGTGGTTTTTTGTTGTTTCTAGATGCATTTGGGGGAGAAAGGAGCGCTGTCTTCTTTTGTTGGCCACGCATAGCTACCAGCTAGTGAGGTAGGTGTGTTTCCTCCACTTTCTTTGGGTGCTGCGAGGTGTGTTCTTACCGGGGATCCACAGCAACAGCCTACAATAGTAATTAGCCAGGACATGTTGGACGTGAAAATGGAAGTTTACAGAATGATGGTTTTGTATAATCTTTGTATTCCAAACCGGGTTGCCAGGCACTTCGGAATCTTTTTCATGTCATTGCTATTTTGAGCATCATTCCATTTTTAGCTTCATCTTGTATTGCCTAGTTTGGAAAATTAACTTCCCGTATTCATTGCTACAACCGTCCCTAGCACCTTTTAACTCCCGCTACATTTCTGGAGGACTTATGCATAATCTGTAACGGAAATATTACAACTTAGGAACTTGGTTGGGATATTGTGAATGATTCTCCACACATTTATTGCAAAGTCTCTGTATGCATAGAGGACGGTGTGAGCGAGTCTTTACATAGTTCATATAGTCTGGCAATTTTCTTTCAGAGAGAACATTGTCTGCACATGATTCCTAAGCATAGTGAATTTATGGATGGTGGTCAAAAATGCTAGACAGAGGTACCTTTAAATTCTCAAGAAAAATGGTTAACCGAATTTATCCACTCGCATGCCAAAATTTAGGCCAGGAAGCAGACATGTTGCAGAATAGTAGAGGCCTTTTTTTAGCGCTTCCAACAGGCAGGTTGTCCAACTATGTTGTTATCTGTTCAGAATCTAATGCATCCTCAAATTCGGGTTTCTCCTTCAAGATTTTTATATCAAAATCGACTATGGGACAGTGAGAGTGTTACCAGGGGACCTGATGAAATTTATTACAAAGATTCTCTATTGAGATCTTACTTGTTTTATGATGTAACTCATGTAAGAGAATCTCATAGGTGTGGATCTATTTCATATCAGAATATTCATGAAGCACAATTTACTTTGCATTTATGAACTTGCTGGAAAACGTGGCAGACTCTTTTGCTTTGGCTCTTGTGTTTTTTTTGTTGGAAATCCTCCTCTTTTTACCTTGCGCGTGTGGATGGATGTTCGCACCTATCCAGTCTGTCTTTTGACCTGGTTGCATGGGTAGAGAGGCCATAGAAATCCTTTTTGTCAGGGCGTTTTTCTTTCACTGCTGGCCCTTGGAAGGAGGGAAGTATGTTTGGGTGTTGTTCTACTTCCCTCTGCTTAGTTTTGTTTCCTATTTCCTGTAACAAACCCTCTTCCTTTCATTATCTTCTCCTCTGTGACTTGGGAAATGGATGCCTCTTGTCCTCCCATGTTCCATCTTCCATTGATTCCTCTACAGTCTGCATGTTTTGTTGGGTATGGGATTTCGGTGAGGCGTCCAAAGCAATGGAAGAGACTGGAGGACGATGTTGAATCTGGAGAAAAAGGAAAGATATTTCTACACCTTTCTAATGTTATTTTATTTAAAATTATTGTGAAATCGAACCACCTTTTCCTTGCACTGATTTGTCAGTTGGATGTTATGTTGGGAGATTTCCCCTTTCTGCTTGTTTCTTCTTGTTTTAACTTTTATCGTTGTTAGTATGTTGGTCAAAAGGATGTGTGTGCCCTCTCCTCTGGGTGTTATGTTTCTCTTGCTCGACTGATAGATCTTCGTCTATTTGTTTATGTATTTATTCTTCCCTGCGATTGAATTGCAAGTTATTATGTTGACCAAACTAGTATTTTTGTTATCATGGACGTAAGTTTACGATAACTATGAAGCCCCCTCCCTAGCACCCAAGTTTGTCTTTGACGTTTTTTGTTAGCTCCTTTGCAAGTCCCTTTGATAACCTTTTTGGCATCGAGAAAGGAAGGTTGTAGGATTAGTGAGATCAATTCATGGGCTAGCCAGCTTAGAGTTTCGGTATTAAAACTTGTAGAATGAAAAGGTTTGTGTGCAATGTGTTTTCCGTCTCACGTGTTTAGACTCATATATTATCTTTCATCCTGTTTCTAGGCTTTTAAGGCCATCCTCAAGAAGTACCTTGACCATCCCTATCAACTTGAACCATAACTAGCTTTTTGGATAAACTAAGCTCGAGGTTTCATTGTGCGAATCCAATACCTCGTTGACACTATAATAGTTTTGGTCTAATCCCCCTCTCGGAATCATTGTTGATGGCGCTCTTCTATTTTTCCTAACTTTCAATATTTCTCTTTTGTAATGTTAACGCTATTAATTAATATTGGTCAGCTTTTATGCACGAAATTACCTTAATAGTTTTTGATGGAAATTTCCTTAAATGTGAATAATCTTTAGGAAAAACTTAGCTTTCATTTTATAGTCTTATGGATTCATAGCGGAAGGTTTTGTTTTGATAATGTCACTTAGAAACTATGTTTGTATCTATGTGTGACAGTTGATTGTGTTACCAAGGGTTGCCTTAAAATATTTTTGTTTTGGGAAATAGGTAATTTGTTTTAAATTAACCAAACATTAGAATTGTTGTGGAGGTTTGCAAATCTTTAGTGTTATAAAATTTGTTGATGACATTATTGTATACTCTTGTTTGACGGAACTCCTTTCTTCTCTCGTGTGTTTGCTACTAGCCTGTAAGACATTGGACCCTTCTTGGATGATTGGAAGATCTCTTGGAGTTAATGGTCAAAAACTAGTATACTTTGCCTTCACTTCGAAACTTATGTTGTGTGTATACTCTATTTGATTTCTAGTTTGAAACTTAATTATACATGGCTTTTTGTGTTAATTTTTTTTTAAACCCGTGGTTCCCCTTTCTTGGGCCGATCAACTCTTGTTCTTTTAGGAATATATTATTTTAGCCTCTGCATTTGGTACCTTTGATAAATTTCTAGATGGTTGGTCTATATATCAAATCTCAATCTTGTAATTATTGTTTAATTACTTACTTGACGGGAATTATGTTTTGGCTAGATTGTTTAGTTTTTTCTCCTTATAGGGCCAAGGGCCATTCTCATACGTTTTCTATAATTTCGTTGCTTTTACTCCTAACTGAAGTACAAGGTCTTCTCCTTATTTGATTGGCATGATGGAGACTTTATTATAACTTGATGTGTTGTTAGTGTTTAGAGGTTTGAACCCATTTCTTGTAATAAAGTGCTTCCTTTTGTGGTATTGTTAGATAATAGTTATGGTCATTTTGTGTAGCCCTTATCTTGCTCAGTTCTCGCGAACTCACTCTTGTGGAAAAATTTGTTGTAGATGGATTTTGCGAGTAGATGAGGAATAGACTTGTAGATTTTTACATCAACCTCAGTTGAGAAGTTCTTTTGCATGAATCCTTTTTATATAGTTCAGCTATTGATAACATCTAGTGGAAAATTTGAGAAGAGGATAAATGTCTTAGTATATTGTATCGTGGATTATGTTGTTTTAACTCTGGAACCTTGAATTGTTTATCTATCTTTGAAAATAATAAGAAAGTTGGATTACCGCTTGTTGAGTGACCTTAATGGATTATCGGTATTCTAAGAGTTGATGTAACCTTATTTTCGTTTTCGTAAATGAGTATTGTTAAACTTTATCCCTACGATTAAATGTTGAGCTAAATATTTCTAAGACTTAGTAATAGTGTGTTATAAGTAATATAAAATGGGTTGTTTAATACTTATAGAAGTTAAACTAAAATTTATATTGCAAATAAATTTGTGTAGAGGTGACCAACTTGAGAGCATGTAATTCCATAAGTGATCAAAGATGAAACTATCCTTTGTTAAGTAACATTATATAACTTGATATCCTTAGCGACACTAATGAACACTATCCCTTTTTTGGTGAAATTCTTAAACGAACTTAAGGGAAATTTATGGTTAGATCTTGAAGATAATAATATTTAATAAGCAGGAGAAAACAATTTAGAAACTACGCAATCTATCTCCTCAGCCATTAGAAGGCAAATTGTTTTATTTTTATAAAACTCTTTTAGTAAAGCCTAAGTAAAATCTTAAATAATTCTGGTTAAGTTTTCAAGTCTCAATTATATCTTGGTAATAGTTAATGAGGTCTTGAAGATGATTTCAACTCAACCTTCTCCCTCTAACCTTTTTCCAAGGTGCCTTGTCCTTCTTCTCCTGAGTTTGTTGAAACGCAAACCCATGTTGTCATATGGGCATGCACAAGTTCTAGTAGCATGAGTGTAAATAGATGGCCTTATGGAATTCAAATTCCCCCTTTCTCTAAATAAACGAATTAAGCAAATAAATTTCATAATAGAGAAGATTTAAGGATGATTACTCAGTGTCAAAAGAATAAAAAACTTAGCTTGGTAAGATGAATTGTATGAATCATATCTTGAGCCTCCTTGAAAAATGTAAGCTAAGAATTTCAAGGTGTCTTTTTAAAAATAAATAACCCTCAAGAATATCTCATTGTGGTTGGCCCTATTTGTTAGAGTGTTCTGTCATTGGACTTCTATGTTGTCTTGTAAAAAAAATAAAATAAAAAGTGTATTATCCTTGATGGGTGTGAATGTTTCCATGCTGACTTTTATGGTCATTCCTTGTAACAAGTGGTTCACTAGAGTTGGTTGTAACTTTGGTGATGACATGTTACATCATGTTTTATGTTTCAAAGCAAGTCAAAAAAAAAATTTATCCTATCTTTTACTGTGTTGTTCGTGTGTGAGAATTTATGGGTCGTTACACATCTGGGATAGTTGTGCCTCATAGATACAAATGTTCTTGATCATGGGGTTGGGATTGCTATCACTATTGATACTCTCCACAATGTCGACAGGTTGCCCCAATCACTGCCAATCTATCTTCCTTCTTCAATATTCTGGTCCTTAGGATTTTTATTGATGTTGAATGTATTCATAATTTATTACTTCTTGATGAGGTCCCAGTACCCAGTTTCTAAATGTAGCTCTTTAGTAGGTCGTTCTTGGCAGTATTTTGCCCTCAGACCTGATCTAACAACTAGTTCACTATTTCCAGAACACTTGCAAGTTCTTATATACTCCTTATTTAGTTGTCCAATGCAGCCCATAGACCAAAGCCTTATACTCTACTGTATTAGTTTGTCACAAGAATGATTGGAAACAAATGAAGCTAGAGTAGTATGTGTCATACCTTGAGGCAAAAAAAGTATAGCCCCTCCTCTGAGCTCCTTAAAATTCTAAATCCTTGAGCCATCAAATAATAACTACCATGTCACTTCATTATCATCTTTGTGTTCTAGCTTAATGATGTAAGGAAGTCAGGGTGATTCTCCTATAAATTCCTCCATCTACTTTGTAGGGGTCAAAATCATGCCTACTTGTTCACACCACTCACTTGCTAGGTGTCTTAACATTTGGGATACACCCCACCTGAGTATCATACTTCAAAAGTGTTTGGGAGGTCCTTATTTGATTAAATGCTAAATCATATGTGGCCATTGAGCTCGGGATGGGTACATACTCCACTTGATCATGGGCTAATCTACAATGGGCACTAGATCTAGATTGAAATGGCCTGGTAGCTCCAAGTCACCTTGTTCATATAAAAGCATGAGTGATCCAATCAATTAGATGATAATTTAGCCTCCAATTTTACAGTGATAGTCCATATGACAAACAAAATACAAATATGTTGATGGCAAGTTTATGACTGATATGTTTTACAATATAGTCACATTGGGGCTAATGCATGTAGTGTGAGGCTCAAATATTTGATTACAATATAGTCACATTGGGGCTATGTGTCTAGTGTGGAAAGCTTCACAATTCTTTGATGACTCTAACAGTTGTCACTACTGTCCCATCCAGATTATACTACCCCCCCTTGGAGATGACTTCGTATTGAAGACCTAGTTGATCAGTTATTTTTTTGGAATTATAGAGCTACTTGCTCCCAAATCAATCATGCAATTATGTACCAATTTGTCCCCAATGATCAATGAAACATAGAATGGAGGGGGATTCATATTCTTACCTTAAAATTCTGCCATGATCCCCCCAAGTCTAAGATATATTGGTAAAAAATTTCTCTTACTGCTCAGGGGGCCTATGTAAACTTGACCAATTGGCCATAGCTAGTCTACAACAGATCTCTTTGTCATGGAATGGCTAGTGACTCCCACATTGAAAAGTTCACATTTGTTTTCTTCATTTGTTCAATGATGTTAAATGAGTTATCATTTTTCTTCCCCTTTCCTGGTACATTTTTCTCTTTCACATGGTTCGTTACAACTAGTGTCTGAGTGGGTTTGGAAGGTGGTGTTAGCCAAAATTCACCCCTCAAGGTAATTTTGATAACATGCATCAAATTTTTCAGTCCTAAGCAAGTATATTAATTCAGGGGCTAGAACTGTGTTTTTGGGGTCCCCTTGGCTTCTCTCTAACTTCCCCATCTAAGAAAGAAAACCCAAATAAGTTAGATAAAATTGAAAAAATTCAAAAAGGGAAGTCACAGGCTTATTTTAATGCATGGCGGGTCTTGAGGGTACAGATCATACTAGTGCGTGTTGTATTGAGGTTCATCGTACCAAGTTTGGGGCCGAAATACAAAGAAAATCAGCTAAGTCAGACATTTTTGTTCCAGGTGGTCCATGGGATAGTCGGGAAAAAAGTATTTGCCGGGATGCAAATCAGCCAATTTTCCATGAGTCAATCTATTGTGGGAGTAGTTGGGACGTCGGGACACGCAGGATGTGTAAACATGAAATTGCTGGACAAGGAGACAAGTTTTTGGATGCGGATGATGCAGAGATCAATGGCCCTCGCAACCCTGGTCAACGGTGGATGTGCAGGGACAAAGAGGTTGAATTAGCTGTTGCGGAAGAATGTGTCTAGGGTAGTTGGGACACGCAAGCCTAATTTTTCCACAATACCCACAAATTTAAAGGAAAAGTCAACATTTGACAAATGAACTTCAAATGGCCATAAATTTTGACTCCGAGCTTCGATTTTCATGAAATTAGACATTTTGGAATGAGCACCAATTCGGCTCAAGTCAATTAATGCTCATTCCTGGAAAATGACGGAAAACACTTGGCAGACCCAAAATAGTTGCCCTTACTCAGAAGGTCATAACTTTTGCATTTCTCAATGAATTCACACAAAATTGGTACCGTTGTAATTGTGGCTTTGAGCCCAATGCATAGTAATTAATAAATTCTAGATTTGATGAGAAATTGATGGGGATTTTTTATAAAACATGGTCGGGTTCATCACAATGTTTTATTTGATAGTTGGGAGTCCAATTAAGAGGCATTGTCATCATTCTTTCTCTACTGCAGCACTTGGGATAGTATAAAGAGCCTTTTGCAAGTAACATATAATAATTTCACTCCATTTAGTGACTCTTACAAGTGGTTGAAGGATAAATTTTAGGATTTCCATTTTCCCCTTCTCTCTCTCTTCACATTTTTCCTATAAATTGGAGTGTTGGGCTCATTGTAAAGGGGAGAGTTTTCTAGTAGCAAAGCTCTATCAAAATTTATTTTTGAAGCCAATGTGCTATAGGCCTCGTAGTGGACTCCTTGCATGGTGATCCATGCCCTTATCTTGTAATAGATTGAACTGTGCATATCATGAAGCAATAAAACACAAGTTTGTGGATGCATCTTCCCCTACTGTGTTTTCTTGCATTCTTCTTGCCCCTCCAACCTTGATTACAAGAATATTGTGTCTATCTATTATGTCTAGAAAATTTTAAACTTCTAAAATTTGAAAAATTTATAACTTGTTGCATCATAACGCTTTACTGAATCATCTTTATGCACCATTCCAAGAATTCATTCACCCTTTGGATATAAATTTATATTTAAAATGTGGGATTACCATGTGTTGTCTAGAAAATTTTAAACTTCTAAAATTTGAAAATTTTATAACTTGTTGCATCATAACGCTTTACCGAATCATCTTTATGCACCATTCCAAGAATTCATTCACCTTTCATTCTCTCATTAACCTATTTGATTTATATTTATAACATTAAACAGTCACATTTCTATAATTCCTGTTGCCCCATTGCTCTTCACAGACTCTTTTGACTTTACAAAATGGTCTATAATCTTTAATTAATGTTTTAATTTGATTATTTAAAATTAAATAATTAATAATATTGATTTAATTCGTTATATTACATAATTAACATTGAGTTATTAAATCAATATCATCAATTTTACAAAAAAATAAAATTTAACTAATTAATGTTGGTTATTTATATTTTAAATAAATTGATGTTATTAATTTTATTAATTAAATTCTAAATTTATTTTCTAAATTAATGATGTAAATTATATAAAAACTTTTATGAAATGTCAAACTAGGAGTTGAACGTAATGGAAAGTGGGAATTTACTCCCACTTTATCATTTAGAGCACTTCATGATCAAACAATAATTAAACTACTTCCCAAGCAATATAATGGCGATATATTTCATTAAGAGGTTCATGGGGAAGTTTACAAGATGTGTGGCTTAGCATTTTTATAAATATAGCAAAATTCCCCACTTACCCTCTCTCTCACTCTCAAATTCCCAGATTTAATATCCACTCCCCATAATCACAAAGGTGGTTACAGGGTAAAGTTTAAGACCCCAAAAAGATTTGTATATATTGTTAGGAGAATCTGTGAAATGACTTTCAAAATGATGGAAAATCTGATGGAAACTAGTTTCAAATGGTGTAGCCAATCATTTGATAATGATGTCATCTAATAGAAAATTTTGGCTTATAGTATATGTTTTCCGCTGATAGTATATGATGTCACCCAACAACATATGTAATTTTTCATAAATTGTTTTTTGATAATATCAGTTATAATGACTGTCTCGACAAGAAATATGTCATTGCAAAATATTGTGCAAACAAAAAAAAATCAAAAAAGTGTTTTTGTTAAAAAAAAGTAGATTTCACAAGTTTTGTATGGGGATTTTTGTTTGATGTTATTAGTTAAACTCATTGTCTCAATGAGAAATATGTCATCACAGAAATTTACATAAGAAAAAGAAACTATGTCACTGAAAAAATGCTACCAGTCAGTAAGATACATTTATGCTACCGGTTGGTAACATTTTTTCACGCTACTGACTAGTAGTAGTTTTTCATGCTACCAGATAGTATGATTTTTCCATGCTACTGAATGGATGCATATTTTACACTATTTCCTGATAGCATAAAATATGGTATCAAACGGTAGTGTAAAATATGTTATCGATCGGTAGCAAATTGTACGTTATCTACCACTAACATATTTTATGCGATTGGTCATAGCATAAAATATGCTACCGACCAAGAACTTTTTTTTACTTCTACCACTTAGTAGATATATTCATGCTACTCACAGGTAGCATATCTTTATGCTACTGGTTGGAATCATATACGCTACCTATAGGATTACAGAAAAAACTTACCTGGGGTCCTGTTTGCGATTTTCTATCTATCGTCAACACCCACACTAAAATAGGAAATATGAGTTTATGTTTAATATTAGAATTTTAATTTAAATGTGTGTCAATGTGTGTGTGTGGGTGTGTGTGTGTGTGTGTGTGTGTGTGTGGGTGTGTGTGTGTGTGTGTGAATGTGATAAATTTATCTTTCATGGTAAATGCAAATTTAATATAAATAGTTAGCTATTAGTTTCAATTCCTAGAAAAGTGACTTGAAAAATAACTTATACCAATAAAATTTAGGCAAAATAGTAGGCTTTTGAAACCCTAAAAATTTACCAAAAATAACTTTCAAAATCTGAAATATTCATGAATTAACGAAGATTCACCACTAAAATTTTCCCTAAATGGTTATTGAAGGCATGAATTCTTCTTAACTACTTATTCTCCTCTCCCCATGTGTACGAAAGAATTGTTTTTTTACATGCAATATTGGAAGCTTATAACCCATGGTGAATATTTTGATGTAGAATAATATGAAAATTAAAACTATTTCCACCCTCACTCGTGAGTCTCAACAACGTAGAATAAGCGAGTTTCAGATACAAAAAGATTAAATTTAACGCGGGGAAGAATTATTTAATAACTCCAAAACCAATCTAAATGAATCGATGTGAAGAGAGTAGTTTAATCTTAAATATATCGTTTGGAAAGATCATAAATTTGTATACAAAAAAGATTTTTCTTTAGAAATTTACTAATCTAAAATCATGGTGGAAATGAAAGGTATAGACAAAAAAGAGAGTTTGTGCCATGTAAAAGGAATCTAAGCTTGGAGTAAAGCGAATAGAAATTGTGTCACTACCTACACACCGATAAGAAGAAGAAAATAAGTCCAGAAGTTGATGCAAAAGGATGAAAAATATCATTATTTACAAATAGCCAAGTTTACATTGAGAGGAATGAAAATATTAGTAAGGAATGCATTATATTATCTTTAATGTATAGTAAATATCTATGCAAAGGAGGATAAAAGTTTGAATTGGATAATAAATGTTTTTTTAAATTTTTTTGGCAAAATAGAAGTCTAGATGTCTGTACAAAAGGAAAATAAAAGTTACAAAATGGTATGAATTAGTAAATGATTAAAAGAGTTTTGAGATTGTATTTCATATTTCACAATATGGTATCATATTGTTCTGGGATGATAAATATGAAACATCATGTACATCAATGAGGGTTGTAGTTCTGTAAGGGTGATGAGAATGATTTACGTAATCAGCAAGGAATCAAATAACAAAACGAAACTCAAGCAGAAAGAAATAAGGTCTACCATTTGCATAGATAAAAAATAAGAGGTACATATAGGAGTGTTGTGTAACTATAGACGAAAGATCATGCATTCTAGACATATTTAGTCTGGTCTTATACTACTATTTATTGGCTTCTCAAGTGTACAAAGTACTAATTAATCCCTCCTTTTTTCTAGTTCTTCCACTATCTTCCTCTTGTATTTAATTTCATCTTTCCCACATATTTTCCATTACATATTGTTATGTTCCACAACCTTCTCGAGATTTTAGCCCTAATTCTGGGTGCCACAGCCTATACTAGAGCATCCTGGTCGCACCCTAGGTGCCCTGATCTAGATTTAATCTCTTTCGATCATTTTTGGGTCACTTCTATTTGTTTGGCATCCTTATCTTCTTCCTAGTCAGCCTTGTCAGGATTAATAAAAAAACTAAACTTGAGTTCCCTATAAATACAAAGCTTATAAGACCATAACGAGGTTCCTAGGTATTTTCATTCTATCACTACTATCACTCCATCTAGGGCTGCATCTATTGCACTATCTTCATCCACACAGTTCCATACATTCTAGATACTAAAAGTATGCATAACATCCATTCACATATGAGGGAGGGATTCTAGGAATTCTATTTTAGCTACTATTTTGCATCTTCTATAGCTACCATAGCTCACTACTACACAAAGTGTGACTTGCATAAGAGCATGTAGGGTACGACATTGACACACTCAATAGATCTATATCCGGGTCTAAAATGTAGTGCAACGTTCAGTGATAAGTTCACTAGTTTTTGTGGATAAAGTTAGTCTGATTCATTATTCTTCTTATTATGTAGGGAGTCATTGAGCTCATCCAACAAACCCAGTACAATGGATAGATTGAGTTTTAGACCTAGTTGTGACACAACCGAGCATAGTTTCTGAGCTTACACACTATTCACAACGCCCAAAATCCAGACCAGGGCACCTCGGGGCACCCCGGTACACCCCAGTACACTCCCAGACACTTGTGTCATCTCAAGAAGTCTAGATATACCCTTTGCAAGGTTTCTGAGTGGTCGTATGCATAGTTTGTTTCTATTTTCAGACTTGTGACAACCTGCAATAGAATTTTATAACCAGCTAAGTCTTTCTTTACCTCCTCTCGCCATTTAGGGTTTTATTACATTTAGATTAATTTAGATACGTAATTATTTACTTCCTTTAGATTATTTATTACATTTCCATAGCATTTTATGTCATCCTATTTAGATTGACTATTGGATATACATCTCGTTAGTCTTCTAATTTTAATTAATTATTTTGGTGAACCCAACGTTTTTTCTACAACCTTCTAAAACCTCTTCACTCTACCACCATGAATATCTCTATCACTGAATACCTGCTTACCCACCGTGATTTACTTCATCGTGTTCAAACCGTCTTTGTTATTACCGATGATTTTTCCAACATGCATCTGAATTCCTTATATGAAACATTTATCAAGGCCTTTTCTCAACACATATCATTTTGGGTCAATCCTGCCACTGACATTCACCCCTTTGACATTGACCCACAAATTTACATCATGTCTTGAATCTATAATGTTACTATCAAGTGTACCCTTATCAACAATGGCTCTGATCTTTATCTATGTCCTATGGCCTTTATCATAGCCTAAGCTCTGATAAGGCCATAAATTGTCCATTAATTACCATTATTTTTTTCTTCCAAACTACCTTTGAAAATGGATTTAAATATAATCTTAGAACTTATAGTTTTCTTAAGATATAATATAGGATATATATATCTTGTTCATTCTTTATAAGTATTTTGTTATCTATTTTGTTGACTAATCCTATTGATTATTTAAGAAATATGTAAAGTCTTATAATGCCCCATTCATCGTTGCTCTTTTATTCTGCGATGACCATGCCTCTAACGGTTGAATGTTGTTGCATTTCTGCTGAAACATTAGTGGCTTCACCTCGTCGAGCTTACAGGTTGGTCGCTAGTAATATGATTAATAATTTTATTTTATTTATGAAAAAAAAATCAAGAGTTGTAAGAATCATAAAAATAATGATAAAGAAATATCATTGTAATTTATCTTGTCGATTAACGATTATTTGTTTAAGTGTCAATTTATTTTATAATTGTTTTAGTAATTACCTGCAAACTATTTTACTTTATTATTATTGATCATTCTTGTGTTCGAGCCCTACGAGTACGTGATTTTTGTTGTTGAACTATTGGTTTAGTACCTAAAGGTTATCTTTTTTTGAACCCTATTTAGGTGTCAGGACGTTTTTAAGCATAATAGGAATAAATAATAAATGAACCAGTATCAATTATATTTTTTTATTTTTGTATATATATAACAAAATTTTATTTTCAATTAATTAAGCCTTTTCAGGCCACGTTTCTCATCCACCGAATTGTAAATATTTGTGGTCATTTTTCTCTGTTGCTTGGTGTGAGCTGTTGTGGGTTCCATTTCCTCTCCTTGGATTCCTTTTTCCTTGTCTTCTGGCAAAGTGGGTTCATGGGAATAGAGGCGACCTACTTCTTTAATTATTTCACTTATGCTTGTTTTCTCCCAAGTGCTGTGGGTAAGAAATATCTCTTCCCTTTTTAGTAGTGGGCTGAATACTTTAATTTTAGCCGTTTTAGCAAATCTTTTTGGATTTGTTGTTGTTAGTTGTGTGGATTGTTGGTGAGTGCGCAGGAATTTTTGGACACCTTTTCCCCTGCTGGCCACATGCCTGTTTGGATTCGATTCATTCTTTCTACTCTGATTTCTTCTCCTTGCTGAGTGTGTATGTTGTTTTCTCTTGGATGACTGATCAAAGAGAAGTTTTCAGACTGGTTTGAAGGGAGAGAGGCCATCAAAAACATTCCTATCAATGCATTTTACATAATAGTTCCTCCTTGGGCACATTGTGTTGGTTTATCTGGGTCATTTTATTTTAATGTTGGTCATCTACTGGACAGTCCTTTGTTACAGATCCCTTTTGTGCTTGGTGTGTTCTCCGTCCATGTTTACATCCTCAAACCCTATGTCACCTGCATTTTCAACTGATAGAAAGGCGTGTCTTTTTTGCTTGATGGATGTCTTCACATGTTCCCAACTACATTTCTACCTTGGCTACGTGGGTGTGCTTTAAAAATGTGAGCTGTTCAGATTGGACACTTGGTGATGGCGTGGTGGTGGTGAAGCAAGGATGAATTTCATGTTTCTTTTTTTCTGTGTGCTTATCCTTTGTGAAGAGTTTTCCTGGAGACCAACTCTCTTTGAGGCTTTTGCTTTACATATTCCACGCATTGTGCATACCTCCATGTTTGCACTTACAGCCCCTCTGGCTCATGCGACTACATCCTTAAAAACTACCTCCCTGGTGCATCGTTGGATGTCTGTTCCTGTTCCTAAGCTTATATTTTTACCTTCCTTGGGCCACATGTATTTCTATCTACAGCGATCTGAACAAGTTCTTTTACTTTTTTTTTGTTTTCTTTCCCTTTTGTGCTTGTCCTGCATCGTGGTGCTCCCTGAAGAACCCATATCTTTAAGGCATATTGTTAAAAATTTGTTGGCCTCGTATTTTGCTCCATATCTTGCTTACCTGGCCAGGAGTTACCTACTTTGTTGCTGTCAAGAAATGTGTTTCCTTGTGCTCCAATAAATGTTCTTTCCCTGTTGTTTTTTTTTTCCCATTTTGGACACAGGCTGTGGAGTAAGTTGTAAGGTTGTGGGGTTTTGAACTTTTTCCCTTCCTACCACGTGTTCATGGGCCTTCTCATTTTCTTTTCATCTTGTGCTTTTACTACAGTCTTAGCAGTCCTTGAGACCACTTTACTTTCCACCAGATGAAGCTCAAGGTTTTGGGAGCTCCTTGCCTGTGTGAATGTGGGATTGAGTTGAATGTTGATGACTTGCATGCTATGGATGAAGATTCAACTAGAGGGTTGATGTTGCTGGACTTTAAGATTTTTGGGTTCCTCATTGAAGCTGGAGGAATAGGCAAGATATTTCTACACTTTTCTCCTATTGCTCAATTTAAATCATCATGAAATTGAACTACTATTTCCTTGACTTAGTTTTTCATTTGGATGCCTTGTTGGGATATCTCTCCTGTCGGCTTGTTTTCTTCTTGTTTTAGATCTTATCATTATCAATATGTTAGTGGAAAGCAAGTGTGTGTCCTCTCCTCTGGGTGTTATGTTTTTCTTGCTCGAGTGATCAACCTTTGTCTGTTGGTTTATATTGATCTCCTTCTCTACGATTGAGTTTCAAGTTTATTATGGTGTTCCAACTCGTATTTCATTATCATTTCTATAAGCTTACGATAACTATGAAGCTCCTTCCTACCACCTGAGTTTGTTTTTCTTTGTCTTTTTTCGTATGTTTTTAACCCCCTCTAAAACCCCTTTGATAACTCTTTTGATCTTGGGAAAGAAAGGTTATAGAATTGGAGCGATCAATCCTGGGGTTAGCCGGGTTGGAGTTTTGATATTGAAATTTTTTGAAGGAATAAGTTTGGGTGAAACGTTTGTCATACCTCACATGTTTGAGACTCCTTCTTATCATCAGTATTATTCCTGGGATTTTAAATCCTTCCTCAAGAAGCACCTTGACCATCCCTATCAACTTGAACCGTAACTAATTTTCAGATCACCTAAGTTCGAGGTTACAAATATGCAATCCAATACCCCGTTAATACTAGATCGGAATTCGAGAATAATCCAACTAGGGTCACCATGGCAACATGTAATTGTGTGTGTTAGAATTAATTGGTTAGGAGAAAATTGTGACCTAGGGGTCATGTGTTGTTTTGTTTTAATTTTCCCTTTCTATTATGTTAGTATGTGTTTTCTTTTAGTAGTGAATTTTTACTTTGTTTATTATTTAGATTCTTGGAATTGTGTTTACCCTTTTTTTCAGTCATTGGTTGTAGTCTCTTGATTAAGTTAATTTGAATTTGTTTTAAAATAATTAAAAAGATGTGACCAAAAGGGAGTTCATTTATTAGGCTTGATTTACTTTGGATTTTGTGTTGAGTGATGTGTTTGAATCTTGAGTGTAGCACACTCTACCCCACATGGGAAACTCGAATTTGGCCTTAGAGGCCAAATTTGGAAGCTTATGGGACAAGTCAAACTTTTCCCACACCTCTTAAAATCCCACGCCAACCCTACCTATGGGTTGGGAGGTCAAATTTAGGGTCTTTTAGGTGTTTTGGAGGGATGAAAAAGTAAAATATTAATTGCACTTTCTTTCAAAATTCAATTTTATCCTTTGGAGGAGTGGGCTTAGATGGAGTGTGTAAGGTGCTTGTCATTCGTCCAACCACTCATGAATGGTGCATTGCAATATGGGGTTGACCAAGTGATGTGGAGTGGAGGGAAAATGAGGTGGCATTTTACTTGGAGCCACAGCATCCCTCCCTCTCTTTTCTCTATTTATGGAATCCTTTTTGCTTGTTTTGTGGTTACATGTTCAGTTTTAGTCTCTTGTATTTTTGGAGAGTGGAGGATTTTTGAAGGAGTTTGTGGTTTTTTGGAGCTTGTGGATGGTTGCTTGATCTTTAGAGGGGTTCGGAACTTCATACTTGGAACAAGCTCTGCCATGGAAAGGTAGGAGCTTCACCTTTGATTATATTATGTTAATTGTTATATGTATGTGTGTATATATGTTGTGTTGAATGTTGTTGTTTCTTTGAAATGCTTGTTGGGTATGGGTAGAATGCCTAAGTTGGGAGTGGGAGGAGACTATGGGGAGTTATTTGAGGGAGGCATAAGAGATCATTTCCTTGAGGAGGGAGTTTGGGTTGGGTGCCCACCTAGTATGATAAATGCTTGCATTTTCTTCTTGTTCTTACTTTGAGGGAGCCATAAGAGTTGAGGGAGGCATAAGAGTGGATGGAGGGATAAGGGGTACTTAAGGGAGGAATAAGAGTTGTTAGGGGTATTGTGTTTTGCATTGGAGGATTTTTAGGTGGTACCCATTCCCAATGGGAGGCATAAGCGGCCTCCCCATAGGTCTTACTCTTTTGGCTTTCTTGATAAGCCTTGTGATCTTGTTGTTTTGTTGTTTTCTTCTTGTTGAGCTGTTGTTGTGTTTTGCATGTAAAAGGACTGAATGTGAAATTATTTGTCAAGTATTGTGGAAGCTAGTAGTTTCCATGAGTTGAGATCTTCTCCTATTGTAATGCGGTTGGGGCTCGAGTGTTAGCATACGTTGAATAATCTATATTTTTAGGAGTCTATATTCTGTTCTATCCCTTTATATTCTCCTTCTAAGTGTATTCCATTATTCTCTCCTTCTATTTTGTAACCTCTCCATTCATTTAGGGGAGTATTGTTCAATTCCTTTCCTATAAATATTGTACGTGAGTTCTATGTTTAATAGAATAATATGAGATATTCAATCTCTATTCTTTCTCCTTCATTTTTGCCTCACAGCTTGGTATTAGAGCTTTCTTGATCTCATGACTATGCATGTAAGAAGAATATTAATCTGTGTTCTCCCTGAAAGGTGTCTTGGAGGAAGAGTTATAGTGGACCTAGGAGGCTACAACGTGCCTGTAAGGTGCATGGAGAGGAAATCTACTTTCTATTATGAAAAGTGAAAACATTTCTTTAAAAAACGTGGACATTTTTTGCATTCTTTTTCCTGTGTCTATTTTTTTGCATTCTAAAAACAAGTACCAGCTTACCTCTCTCCCCATTTGTTTAGTCTTTCCATGCTAGTCTCTTGATTAAGTTACCATACTCAGCATGAGCATTTAGAAACCTACATGAAAAAAAAATGAGACCAAGACACGTGGAGTTCAAGGATTAGGTGCGTGGAAAAGAGAAGTTTTCTTTGGATCTTCTACATGAGTGAAATGTGAATTTCCATCTTGTGTGTAGCTACTGTCCTTCAAAACCTACGTGGAAGGAACTCGAAAAACTGACCTTAGAGTGCAATTAATTTGTTTTTTTTTTGTTTCTATTCTACCTGGTGCCACACCTGCTTACCCATCCCACGGTCATTTTGCTACCTATGGTAGTTGTTCTTTCCTGCTGATGGCTCATATGAAGGTGAGTGAATGTCTTAAAAGCTACATGGAAAGACAAGAAGAAGCTTGAAAAATATTACCTTGCTGGTGGGGTCTTCTTTTCCAGTTCCCCTTTTTCTGCCCGTGATAATTGTTTGAATATCCCTTGTAAGTTTGTTGTTGTTGAGGTCCAGTATTGCTTAGATGAACCTTTCTTATATGTGCTTAAACCAACATTCTTGCAAGTCATGTCTTCTTTTGCAAATGGTGACATCGCTTCTTCTGTTGATTGTCCCCATCATACTGATTCTGATAGTGGAGGACTTCTGATAGGATTTAGGTTTTCCTTTACCTTTTCCTTTCCATTTTTGATGTGACAGACAGTGCCTGCCTCCTCTTCATCATCCTATGTTGTGCATTGCTTCCTGCTTGTTGCAGTAGGTTTACTAACTGTGTCAAAACTAATTAGTCGTATCTGACAAGTTTGGAGAGTTGTGACAAAAATTCGGTAAGAAGAAGGGAGAGCTCTCAGAACAATGGTTTTTTGAGAGACTCATCTTTGACCTCTTCTCCTAGGGCTAGAAGTGAAGCCCTCAACTCTGCAACTCTTCTTAGGAAGGCTTCGGAATTTTCTCATTCTGTTTGAATTTCAACGTATGTAACTGACTCATGCAAATTGAGTATGAGCATTCTTGTTCTTGGCCTCATATATTGTGCTCAGTGTTATCCCAAGCTTCTTTTACTGATGTAGCATCTCGAATGTTGTGACTTGCACATCGTCGTTGATACTCCAAACAAAATGATGAGCTTTGCTTTCTGATCTGCCCTCTACCTAAATTGTCGTTGTTGTGTTGCATCCGTATGGTGAGTCTGGTTAGAGTACCAGTCACAACAGGCCATCATTTCCTTCAAACTCAAGTTGTGTTTTGATTGGGTGTCTTCCAAGCATGCATAAATGCTTGCATTTTCTTCTTGAGCTTACTTGTGAATCCGGAAGAAATAAGATTTGAGGGAGGCATAAGAGTGCCCATTTTGCAGAGATCACTGACAGGGTTTGGCTACTTATCACTCCAGGTATAAGAGTCTCCCAGGGGTATATACCGTCAGTCTTGCATATACCGAGGACCTTTCTATAGGTACGCGCCCTTCCGATATACCCGTCGGTACGCATGGAAGAAGCCTCGCCCTTAGGTCTATACTACTTTTGGCGGTACGTGAAAGAGGCGTTAACGTGATCGTGAAAGAATTCGATACGTGGTACCAAGACAGTGTTGATGGGGTCTGTTGTGATTATTGACACCAGCTCAAAGAAATGAATCCTCAAATTACGCGTGCAAGTAACTTCGCTATATAGCTCGGATAATTTCTCAGTCCGAGATTTATGATCTTCTCCTATCGTTCACATGACGGATGGGATGGTTCATAGTGTGTAGCACTGTGACCTTGATTACTCCCCGTATATTTATAGGGACGATGCCCAGACGACTGTTGTATGCAGCTTTATATTAGGCGTCTAAGTGCAGTAGTAGTCGCGATGGCTATTACCCGTAAGCGCTTCCCAGAGGCACTGTATATACCGTAACCTCTGCGAATGAGATCTAGGATCTCGTGAGTGTTACAGAAGCAAATTTACTATTTTTGATTACAATATCTGCCAGTTTCTGAGCAGTTACAAAGTTTTGTAGAATGACTATGAGCATACCTGCAATCTCTAGTACAATGTACAATACAATTTTGAATGACAGGTAAAAAATTTTAGTTTCGGGGTCCTGGTGACCTCCTAAGCCCTAAATGCTAAAAATTGCAAAAAGAATAGCTGAAAATGAAATTTTTAGGTGGGTCTCCTTTTGCAAAAAATGTCTTGGAATGAGAGAAACAGACCATAGTGGGAGAAGGCTACAATTTTTTTACCCTAAGGTGCATGGAGAGGAAATCTCCGCTAGAATTTAGTTAGTTATAACATAAATTCAAAAAATCGTGCTAAATTTTTTGCAGTTCCGCTAAAAATTCCTGCCAAATGCAAAATGTGAAGTTGGGGGTGGGATTTGAACCATGCACCTCCCACTTCTAAGGCTTTCCCATCTATCCAACTTGGCCACTTAAGCTATGTTTGAATATGACCATACTCAGCATGATTTGTATTTAGAAACCTACATGAAAAAACGAACTGACCTTTTAAAAGACATGTGATTTGAATGAAGGTCCACGTGGCTGCATGCGTGGTAATGCAGATTTAGGTTTTCTCCATGCTTAAAATCCGGATCTTGAAACATTTTTATCTTCTTTTGCTTGTGAACGCCTTTTCCACGCACTGTAGCAAGTGCAGGCCGCGTTTTTGACTTGTGGCTACGTTTTTTTTATTGCTGGGTCGTTTTTCTCCTTTGCCGCTATTGCTTATTGCCCTGGCCGCATTTTTCCTTGCCTGGGCGCGTGTTTTCAATGCCTGGGCGCGTTTTTTAGTTGCTGGCCTTTGTACAGGCCGTGGAAGATGAAAAATGGCGCGTTTTGTTTGCTTTGGCTGCGTTTTTGCAATGCTGGGGGCGTTTTTTTCAATGCTGGGGGCGTTTTTGCAATGCTGGGGGCGTTTTTTGCAATGTTGGGGGCGTTTTTTTGACTTGGGGCACTATTTTTTTGACTGTTTTTGCTCACAAAAACATTTGTTTTCTTTGTGCAGGCGCTGGGGGCAGCAAATGGCGCGGGCAAGCTAAAAAAAAAAACGTTTTTTTTTTGCTATGCAGGCCGTGGGGGACAGCCAAGGGCACGTATGCTCTATGCCTTTTTTTTCTTGTACAGGCACTAGATGAAGAAAAACACCTCCTTCTTTTTTTTTTTTTTTTTCTTTGCTCTGTATATTCTCTGCAGGTGCACAGACAGTCCTCCAAACAAGCAAAACAATCTCCAAATACAGTAAAACAAAACCTTGATTGGAAATTTTTTTTTTTTTTTTTAAATTCAATACCTGTAGATATTTTTGCTTGGTGCTGAGTGCACCAGTGCAAAAAAAAAAATTTGCCTTCCAAGTACCTGGAAGGAACAGGCTGATGTGGGGGAGGCAGGGATGGGGTTGGGAGTTTGCACGAGGCTGCACAGGCTCTCGAATGCTGCAAATACGTCTCCAATCTCCTCTCTCTCTGCTGCTCTCTCTTCCACACCTTCACAGGGCCAGAATCTTCGCTCTGGTACCAAGCTGTAGATTGAGAAACAGGGACGGTAGCCTGTATACTATCCTTATTCGATCTCAGCTTCCAAGTAAACAGTGAGTATAGGAAGAATGGGCTACAATATTTATAGGTATTGCATAGCCAAATATGATGATGGGAAGAATGAGTTACACAGGTGCAACCAAAAACCAGATTTCACAAGCTTCCAATAACATCCGGGAAGCAAAATCTACATAAAGACAAATATATTGTTTATAACAATATAACAATGTGCAAACAGTCAAATATGGTTGTAATAAATATATAACAATTTAATCATTAATTAAATTAATTAATAAAATTAATTACAATAATCTAACTATGCATAATTTCTAATAGGATAATGCTCATTTATCTCTAATGGCATAATTTTGTGGGCTGGAAAAAAAAAATGAAGACAATCCTTCAGTTTGAAGGATTATGGGGAATTGTCGTAGGGTCTGTGCCTGCTCCCACATCCCCGGATGAATTAATAAAATATGACATGGCTAGTGCTAAAGCCTTGATGCTGATAATGCTCAGTATCAGTGATGATGTGCAACCACATATTCAGAATGTGGAGAAAACCGAGGAGGCCTAGGACAAGTTGGCAACCATTTATGAAGCCAAAAATCAGACGAAGATACTTCATCTTTAGTCAAAGCTGCACACCCTCTCTATGGGGTCAGACAAGAAAGTGGAGGAATTATTGCATGTGTGGATAAGCTGAGATCAGAGTTATTAGTGCTTGATGAAATGGTGGATGATAAAATTCTCGTCGCAATCACCTTGAGAGAACTTCCTTCTCAATTCCGAGTGTTCGTTACGACACTGAATGCGTCTAAACAAACAGTGACATTCGAAGAGCTTGTGAATTTGCTGCAGTAGGAAGAGGCCATCACTTCATCACATGAGGAGTCTCAGGACAAAGCCTTGTTCTCAAATCCTTACCATGGACAGAAGAATCAGAAAGGTCCCCCAGAGAAGCCAAATCCAGTGCAACCCAAATAGAAAGATCAAAATTCAAAGATATGGTATCACATTTGCAAAACCAATACTCATGACACTGATCACTACTGGCACAACAGCTTGAAATAGGGGTCTTTAAGCCATACAAGCACATCTAGGCACGAAGATTTTCAAAAGTCCAAATGACATCCCCATTGGAGAAAGCACAAGGGAAATCTCACAGCCCAACAAGAAGATGATGACTATGATGAGGAGACATCAGAAGGAGCCCATTGTAGTAAGAATCTTGTACTTGTCTCTTAAACTTCTCAGCCCACGAAGAAAGTCTGGTTGATAGACTATGGTGCAAGAAAGCATATGTCAGGTGACAAGAAGCTGTTTGATTCACTACATGAAGAGACAACTGGAGAATGAGTTTGGATAGTGGATGACAAAGAGTACATTGCAGAAGGAATAGGAAATGCGACCATTCCTTTGGGGCCACGAAAATGTACACTTACAAAGGTACTATATGTTCCATGCTTGACTAGCAACCTCTTGTCAGTTACTGAGCTCTTGAATCATCACCTTAAGGTAGAATTTCTTGTTCAAAATGGCATTAAATCATGCTTAATCTCCCAATAAGGTACGGTTCTTGCTAAAGCTTTTGTAAAAGATAAGTTATTTGCTTTAGATATTATTTCATCTTCTTCAGTAGCTTTATCTACTTCAACAATAGAATCAACTGCCTTATGGCATTTTAGATATGGACACTTGTCAGTCAGTTCATTGCACCAGATGAGTTC
Source organism: Taxus chinensis (assembly GCA_019776745.2). Taxonomy (NCBI): domain Eukaryota; kingdom Viridiplantae; phylum Streptophyta; class Pinopsida; order Cupressales; family Taxaceae; genus Taxus; species Taxus chinensis. Next base: position 830,286,433 of record CM034149.1, on the reverse strand, counting down.
AAAAGCAATGGTCTGTGGACTACCCAAATTGTCCAGTTCCTTGCTTATTTGCCCTAGCTGTCTTGCAGGAAAAAAACATAGAGATCCGTTTCAACCGAGCACCTTCTATGCCAAGAAGTGTCTGGAGGTGGTTCATACCGATCTGAATGGCCCATTGCCTACTTCATTTTCATGATACAAATACTTCCAATTGTTCGTGGATGACCACTCTTGCAAGATGTGGGTATATTTCCTAAAGAAGAAAAGTGAGGCTCTTCAACACTTGCAGAACTTCTATCATCATGTTGTCAAAGAGTCCGAACAACCACTTCTTCTACTCCACTCAGATAAAGGGGGGGAATTCACATCAAAGAAGTTCTTGACCTTCCTGAACCATCACGGCATTAAGTAGCACTTGACTACTCCCTACACGCCCCAACAAAATGGCATTATTAAGTGTCACAATCACAAAGTGATGGAGATGGCTCGCTGCATGCTATCAACTGTAAAGCTAGGAGAACGCTATTGGGCTGAAGTAGTAAAAATGGCTATATATCTTCTCAACAGGGCACCGAAAAATATTCTACTGAACAAGATGCCAGAAGAGGTATGGAGTGGTAAAAAACCATCAATTTATCATTTGCGAGTATTTGGTTTCACAGCATACATGCATGTCCCAGCGCAGAAGAGAAAGAAGGTAGAGCCAAAAACACTCTCGTGTATCCTTATTGGCTACAGTACTACCTCGAAGGCATATCATCTCATGGATCCTGAGACAAATAAAATATATGAGAGTCGGGATGTGGTGTGTGACGAGTCATCCTTTGACTCAATAGTATCAATATAAGATCCACTTCCAAACACATCTCACCGATTAGTCCCTGAATCAGATGATGAGCCAGAGGAGACTACTCAGAGAAGAGAAATCCTGCCAGGAGAACTATTGGTTGACCTTGGAGAACTAGAGAATGTTACTCCACATCAATCCTCATGGAAATGACACAGTTCTTCTCAAAATTAGCTAAGTTCTCGTCCGAAGTGGGTATAAAGCACTATCAAGGACTCACATTTGCAACAACTCCGAAATACATCTTTTGGATTCAAAACAAGGATTCAAACAAGAAATGAGGTAAACTTTGCACTCATGAGTTCACTGATGAATAGCTCCAAGCCAGATAATGTTCATGGATCACTCAGTCAAACTTAGTGGAAGGAAGCTATGGATACAAAATATGACTCACTCATGAAAAATCAGACATGGGAACTTGTCGATCTACGTACAGGAAATAAACCCATAGGCTGCAAATGGGTTTTCAAGACAAAATATAAGGCAGATGGATCCATCGACAAACATAAAGCATGACTTGTAGCCAAATTTTATGCTCATAAAAGAAGGCATCGACTATGAAGAAACCTTTTCACCCACTATGAATATGAAGACCATCAGAGTAGTTTGCGCACTTACAACACATAAAGGATAGAGACTTCAGTAGATGGACGTCAAGAGTGCTTTCCTAAATGGTGATCTGAAAGAAGAAGTATACATGACCTAACCTGAAGGATTTGTTGATGAAAAGCAGCCGAAGAAGTTATGTCGTCTCATCAAATCTCTATACGGACTGAAACAAGCTCCCAGGGCATGGTATATCAAGATCAACAATCACCTTTTGTAGTATGGGTTCACTCGTAGCCCCTCAGATTCAAATTTATATATAAATAAGGTAGGCAAAGAAATTGTCATTCTGGTTGTTTATGTAGATGATCTTGTGATCACTGGTAGTTCAAAAGAGTAGGTTGATATTGTAAATAATGATCTCAAAAGAACCTTCGACATGACAGATTTGGGGCTACTACATTTCTGTCTTAGCTTGGAGATATGGAAAAAGGAGCATCACATTTTTGTCTCCCAGAAAAAGTATGCCAAGACACTCCTAGAAAAGTATAGAATGTCTGACTGTAAACCTATATCCACTCATATGGAAAAAGGCTTGCAAATTTCAAGATTCCAGGACTCACCTCAAGTAGATGCTACTCTCTACAGGAAATTTGTTGGAGGGATCATCTATTTGACATATACCAGACCATATCTCTGCTATGCTGTCAGCTATCTTTCCAGGTTCATGCAGGAGCCAAAGAAATGTCACTAGAATGCAACAAAGCATGTTTTGAGATATGTCTGAGGAACAACTAATTATGGTCTAGAATATAAGAAGAATGATCAATTCTTCTTATAGGGATATGTCGACTCGGAACACGTTGGATCTGTTCATAACAGGAAGTCAACTACATGATACATATTTCATCTCGGATATGGACCTATCTCATGGATAAGAAAGAAGCAAAATGTTGTTTCTATCTCATCCACAGAGGTATAATATCATGCCGCATGAGGAGCTGTGTGTGAAGTGATATGGATATGTCACATTTTGGATGACTTGGGAATTCCTGAAAAAATTCACCTATTCTCTATTGCGACAATCAGAGTGTGTTGAAGCTCATGTAGAATCTAGTCTTTCATGAACGAACAAAGCATATTGAAATTGACTGCCATCTCATTCGAGAGCATGTCTTGAACCATCAAATTCAGCTTCAGTACTGTCCTATTGAAGCACCAGTTGTTGACATTCTCACTAAATCCCTTGGAAAAGTGAAATTTGAATCTTTCAGGGGTCACATTTGCAAGAATAATGTAATAAGGGGGGAATGTTAGCATACGTTGAATAATCTATATTTTTATGGAGTCTATATTCTGTTCTATCCCTTTATCTTCTCCTTCTAGGTGTATTCCATTATTCTCTCCTTATATTTTGTAACCTCTCCATTCATTTACGGGAGTCTTGTTCAATTCCTTTCATATAAATATTGTACGTGAGTTCTATGTTTAATAGAATAATATGAGATATTCAATCTCTATTCTTTCTCCTCCATTTCTGCCTCACATCGGGGGCCAATGGAGAGGATGGCTTCTCCTCTCCATTGGGTATCTTGGTTGGGTGGAGAGCATTACCTCTCTATTTATTTTGTTTTGAATCAAGAAAACTTTTGGAGGAGCTACCCTGTTGGTGTTTAGAGCATTGGAGTCTTGTTGATGACCATGTGAAAGTTCCTTGTATTTTTGACCCACTTAGAGTGGAAGAAATTATAATAATGTATTCATTGTTGCATTTATATTTTGCATAACTTCCCACATCAAGTGGAGGACATTGTATTTATATTGTATAAAAACTTATTGTATTCCTTTGTGTCTATGGAAGTGTATTATATATTGAAAGGAAAGAAGAAAGATTTGTGAGAATTAGTTTTGAAATGGGGAAAGGAAGTTTAGTATCCTTGTTTGAAAGTTATGATGTATGTGAAAAGGAAATTTTTTTTTATAGAGGAAATATTTCATTCCATTGAAGTTGATTTGTTCCCACAAAAATACGTTATTCTTGTTCTAAATATGCTATTGGAAATGTTGTTGTAAACACTCTCTTGTGAAATTTTGGAAACTTATATTAAGAAATATTACATTTCATTGTGTTACTTGAAAGGCATGTATTGCAAAAGTTAGTTTCCTTATTTATGATAGAAAGGAACTTAAAATACAATTGCTTTTTAATTTGGTCAATAAAGTAGTCTAATTGCTAAATTATAGCATGTAATTCTCATTTGGGACTTATTGCAAGTTATTACAACATTGCTAAGGGAAAGGAAATGTACTCTCTTACCTTCCACACTTTTTTTTTTTTTTTTTTTAAAATTATTAAGATAAGAAAATGATAATGTAAGTAAGCTATATTCCCTTTACCACTTTTGATAATAATATCAATATTTAAAATATTATTAATAATAAAATATTTTAGTATTAGAGGGAATATTTTAATAGTTTAATATATATATATATATATAGAATAAAATACACATAAGACTATATACTTTAGGTAGAATAAATTTTTGGAAAGCAAATTATATATATTAAACAGAGTAAAATTTAAATAATGTTAAAATTTTCAAATAAAATAAAAGTGGTTAAAAGGCTTTAAAAATCGACGGCCATAATTTATTGTAAGTGCCTAAGGTAGTTTTAGGCTAAGTGGAAATGGTTGGAGGGGTAGTGATCGGCTACCCCACCCCATAATATTTGAATAATTGTCTTAATTTTTTTATCTAAATTTTATTCTTACCTTAGAACATGCGGCCCCTTTATTTCTTTTCAAAACCTGCAACTTCACTTTTTTTACGGACTATGTAAAGTGGTGTGGCTTGCATAATCCCCTTCTTATGGCACGCGTGTGTCTATATATATATATATATATTATATATATATATTATATATATATATTCGGGTTTATTTTTTTTATTTTTTTTAATCCAGTATTATATATATATATAAGAATAACATTTGTAGCTTCTTTTATTATTATTTCGGGTTTGTAATATTTGAAAATAAGTAGAATAATTTATTTTTTAAAAAAGAAACACATATATGATACACTACCTAAATGAAGATGCAAACCAAATAAAACCATGTATCAAAATGGGCAAAACCCACAACTCCTTTTGGGAAAATCAAAGAATACTAAGCTAAATAAATTAAAATAAATGCTTTTAAAAAACCATAGGAGAGGGTGTAAAAAAATAAAATAAAAAAATATTGGAGCTTGCAATGGTATACCCAAAAGCTTGGGATGGTGTCCAATGGCCTCTCTTCCTCCTCCTCAACCTGCAAAACAAGTGGAAAGAAAATGAATCAAATGAGATGAGAAAGAAGCTTTCATAAGGATGCTTTAGGGTTAGAATTGTCTATTTCCAAATCAATGGTCAAAATTTAATCCATCCAAGGGATGAGATTCATCCCTACAAAAAGTAGGTGGAGAGTGGGTGAGTGGAAATTACCCCTTTTTATTTAAATGTCTTAATTTTAAAACATGAGTTGACTTCTAAGGGGTCACTTTATGGGGTAAGGGAATGTTTATTCTAACCCCATTTAAAATGGACCTTGTTATTCATTTATTTGTGGAATATTTAACTATAGTAGGAATTTAATTGTTTATTAATTTAACACTTAGAGTGAAACTAAACCTTGGTTGGACTAAATCTACTTATTTTTTTTAATGCGGACCTAATAATCGGTTAAAATGGGAAATTATTAATTATTATATATCATTGACCTTGAAACATTATCGTGACTATTGTAGTTTCGACCCTATATGCAAGCACACTTTTCAAAAAAAAATTATTCCATAATTTTTTTCTAACTAAACCTAGGTTGTTCTTGAATCTCTTGCGAGTGTTTTTAGCTGGCATTACACTTGGTATCAGATCCATGGGTTCAAATCTTGGACCCTTGGGCACACTTAGAAAACATGAAACATGAATATTTAACCTACTGCAAAATTGATTCTTTTAAATCTAGAAAACCACAATGTCTTAAAATTGTATTAAATAGAAAACTTAGAAAACTGAAAAAAGACCTAAAACAATGAACTAACTCTCACCTTGATCTATGCAGGAGGAGTGGATTAGACGAGGGGTCCTTTCATATAGACCTAGATATACCACCGCCAGAGCAGACTGTAGCAGCAATTCTACCTCATATTTTACAGAAGCTTTAGGACGTCAATGCCGCTATACGCAGAGAGCCCTTGGGAGGAATATTTGCTAGACATGGTATAGAGACACCAGTAGATGCCCATGTATCCCCTCAAGACATCAAGGAGCATAGGGTAGAGAACTTCCATGCGGAGTCGGCTAGGGTAGAGTCACCACAGAGAGGACATGGAGACAGGATCTCAGGCCATAGGGATAGGTCTCGGAGCCCTAGACAGAGGGAGGAGCATACAGATAGACCTAGGAGTCATCAGATGTCAGCTGCAGATCATATCAGGGAGATTCTAAAGCTATGACCATCTCACTTCCCATATCAGGGAGATCACTTCCCACAAACATTAGCAAAGGCCGTGGAGAAGGCCTATATTGCAGAGGAGATAGGGGAAAGACGCAACAGGATAGAGACAGAGTTCGGAGCTGTATCCAGTAGATGCAGGATGGTAGGTCGAAGAGGTTAGTTCCTCCTCCATGGGGTGGATAGAGTTTAGAGCATGCTTCCTTCAGGCCACCACAACAATAGTAGCAACAGAAAACCCACCCACCTTACCAACCTCCTCAGAGATTTGAAGCACAGAGAGGACAGAGTATGGGGGCCTCTTCTAAGGGGTCCCACCTGGACACAGGGTGCGCCGAGATCTCAGTCAGCAGGAGCTCGTCAGCAGAAACCTCAACATTCTGTAACCGGATCGTCAGGATCCATAGCTCAGACATCTAGAGTACCAGCTGGAGCTGCTTCCCACTGGAGAGGACAAGCCAACTATTATGGTTGTGGTGTTGTTGGACATTGTTGGAGAGATTGCCCACAGAACCTTGACAAGGGTAAGATGCAGAGCTCAGAGCCTACTATTGGTGATATGGCATGGAGTCATTGGATCTACGTAGTGGTCGAGAACCATGAGGCTGAGCACCAGAGTAACATGATTGAGACGACAGGTAGTATTGGTGGTATTTCCACCTCTATATTATTTGATTCTAGTTCATTTGATTTATTTATTGCACCATTCTTAGTAGAGCGTTGCAGGCTAGTGGCAATTAGGCAGGGCCATAGTTGGGACATTGAGATGGCTACTGAAGCCAAAATTTCTATAGACTCCTTAGTTAAGGAGTGTGTAGTGCATTTGGGACCCTTCACCACTACTTCGGATATTCGAATCCTTCCATTAGGATCATATGGCGTCATTTTGGGTATGGAATGGTTGTCTGACAGAGCTAGAGTGGAATGTTACCATACAACTATTACTTGCATAGCTGATCTTGGAGTGGAGTTAGTGATATCAGGGGTTAGGAGACTCATTTCAAGTCACACCATCTCCACTATGTAGCTTAAGCGGTGTGCACGATGGGGTTGTCAGTTGTATGCTGTTACGGTTAGTGATAGATTGGAGGATGAGTCTAGCAAACCATCCCTTGATGACCATTGCATCTTGAGAGGGTTTTCTGATGTGTTTCTAGGGGAGCTACCAGGGTTACCTCCCCCACATGAGATAGATTTCCATATAGATCTAGTTCCGGGAGTAGAGCCTATCTCACGAGCACCCTATCGGATGACTACTCCTGAGATATGTGAGCTCAAATTGCAGCTCAAGGGCCTTCTAGAGAAGGGCCTAATCTATCCTAATGTATCCCCTTGGGGTGCACCAGTGATCTTTGTGAAGAAGAAGGATGGATCTCTTTAGTTGTGTATTGACTACCATCAGCTAAATAAAGTAACGATCAAGAATCATTACCCCCCTTCCATGCATTGATGATTTATTTGATTAGATGAAGGGGGCTACTGTTTTTTCCAAGATAGATCTTAAGTTAGGGTACCATCAGCTCAGGATTACGGAGATGGATATTCATAAGACCACGTTCCATACGAGATATGGCCACTACGAGTTCATAGTGATACCTTTTAGTTTGATGAATGCCCCCATAGTGTTTATGACTATGATGAATGGGGTATTCAGGACTTTCCTTGATCATTTCATGCTCATATTCCTTGATGACATTCTGGTTTACTCACAAACATGTGAGGAGCATGTGGAGCACCTTCGTCAGGTTCTTCAATGTCTTCGTGAGTAGCACCTTTACGGGAACTTGAAGAAGTGTGCGTTATTTTAGACTCAGGTGTAGTATTTGGGCCACATCATTTCCGGGGAAGGTATCACAGTCAATCCTTCCAAGATTCAAGCCATCATGGATTGGCTAGCACCCACTAGTGTGACCAAGGTGCGTAGCTTCATGGGTCTAGTAGGGTACTATAGGAGGTTTGTTCAAGACTTTTCTTAGATTGCGCACCCCATCACTTCCCTTCAGCGGAAAGGGAAGAAGTTTTTATGGTCAGATAGATGTGAGCAGGCCTTCAGTACACTGAAGGAATGCCTCACTATAGCACCTATTCTTATAGTTCTAGATCCTCAGGGTGAGTTCTACATTTGCATAAATGCTTCCTTGGCAGGACTTGGAGGTGTGTTTATGAAAGAGGGTAGAGTAGTTGCCTTTGAGTCTCACAAACTCAAAGATTATGAGCTCAATTATCCGACTCATGATCTTAAGCTTGGAGCAGTTGTACATTCCTTAGTGCGGTGGAGACATTTTCTTCTTGGTCGGAGATTTACACTCAGAACTGATCACTTGAGTCTTCACCACCTCTTCACACAACCCAACCTCAACACTCGTCAGCGGAGTTGGATGGAGTTACTTTGTGAGTATGACATGAAGATAGAGAATTTGAAGGGGAAGGAGAATGTGGTTTTAGATTCCTTGAGTAGACAAAGACATGTGGCTATGGCCACCTTAGTGGGCATAGATTTGTATAGTATGATCTTACAACAGCTTCCTTAGGATAGTTTCTACCTTAGAGCCAGAGTAGAGATTGAGTCCCAAAGACCGCTTGAGGGGTGATTTGATGGATTTTCATTAGAGGCAGATGGTCTTCTTAGACACATAGGTTGGATATATGTTCCTAGAGATGGAGGCTTGAGACAGGACATTTTGACAAAGGCCCATCATGCACCTTATTCAGCCCATCCCGGGGTGAAGAAGATGCACGTCAGCTTGAGACAGTTGTATTTTTGGAGAGGACTTCGGAGAGACGTGGCTTTGTTTATGTCACACTGTTTAGAGTGTCAGAGGGTGAAGGCCAAGCATTAGCATACAGCTGGCCTTCTCTATCCTCACACCATACCGGAGTGGAAGTGGGACACCATTTCCATGGACTTCATCATTGGGTTACCTACATTGAGATACTACCATGATGCCATCATGGTCACGGAGGATATATTGATGAAAGTAGCTCATTTTTCTCCAATGAAGACCACCTATATAGCTAGTGTTGTGGCACAAGTATATCTTGATGAGATTGTCAGATTGCATGGGATTCCACAGAAGATAATTTACAACCGCAATCCTCTTTACACTTCCCATTTCTGGACCACCATGCAGTATGCTCTTAGGACGAGGATCAATTTCAGCATAGCATATCACCTAGAAATAGATGGACATACTGAGCGGGTGAATTAGATCTTGGAGGACATGCTTAGGATGTACGTTATGGATCACCAGTCGAGATGGGAGGAGTATCTATATTTTGTGGAGTTTGCATATAATAATAGTTTCCAGAGTTCAATAGGCATGGCACCTTTTCAAGAATTATATGGCAGAGAGTGAAGGACACCTCTTAGTTAGGATAGGATTGAGGACAGGGTTTCCCTTGGGCTAGCATTATTGTAGGATATGGAGAAGTAGGTTACCTTGATCAGGTAGAGATTATAGGAGGTGCAGGATAGACATAAGAAGTGTGCGGACCAGCATAGGACAAATCATAGTTTTGAGGTGGGAACGAAGATGTTTCTTCATGTCATACCACATAAGAGCCCTATCTATTACAGAAAAGGTTCTAAGCTTGCTCCTAGGTTTTTGGGTCCCTTTGAGATCTTGCAGTGCCTCGATCCCTTGGCCTATCGTCTAGCATTACCACCTAGCTTGTCTTACGTCCATGATGTGTTTCACGTTTCTGTGCTTAGGAGATATATTTTTTATCCTTCTCATGTGCTAGATTGGACCACATTGCAGGTGCAGGATCAGGGGTAGGTGACGGTGGAGCCCATACGCATTATAAAGCGTAGGACCCTAGGCCTTTGTGGTAGACAGATTGATCAGGTTCGGGTCCAATGGGATAGATATGACGAGACTTCAGCTACTTGGGAGGATGCTACTTTGCTACGAGGACAGTTTCCACACCTTTTCTAGTGACTTCCAGGAGGAAGTTGAATCTAAGGGGAGGGGGATGTAAATCCCACTTTCCTTTGACACCTTTTGATTTTTTTTTATATTGTCATATGCACTTATGGATATATTATAGTTTTTGATATAGCATGTTAGTAGATATCAGATATACTAAACTGTTATTGAGTTGATTCTTATATGATGCATATGGACTACTAGAGACTTTTGTTGTTGATATTGATACACTTTTGACATGGTTATTTGTCTGTAATTCTAACATGTAATATGTTTAAGTCATACTAAGTAGATCTTGATAAAAAATTTACCTTAGTTACCATTATCTTTTGCTTCTTTTCAGTTTAGAGGATCACGAATGTCAAATTTTTTCCTTATTTTAATAATTTATATATTCATACATGCCACATCACAGACACATGCTTTTTTTATCAAGTTCACCACAGGAGTCAGATTGAAATGAAAAAGGTCTTAAAATTCTAGGTATTCCAAGATTCACTGTTACAATTTTTGGATGAATTATTTTTCTAAACAAGCAGAAAAATGGATATTTTTGTAAATAAGTAAGAATACTAAGAAAAATTCAGTCCTCAATATCTTGAAAAATCAACAACTTCATCATGTAAATACTATTTTAAATGAAAGTAGATTTTTTGAAGACCCTTCCCTTCGTATTTCAGATGACTTCACCTATTGAACCTTTGGTAATTTGAAGATTTATTCATGGAGAGAATAATCATAATGAAAAATATAGTCCTCCATATCCATAAAAAAATAGGGATTTCACAGCATGAAAACTAGTTGACCTGAAACTAGATTTTTTAGGGATTATTTCCTCAAATTTTCACGTGATTCTGCACATTACAAGCTTTGGAGGTGAAGAGGTATCTCACTACCATTTTTATACTACATCATTACATCCATTAATTTTGTCTTAAATCTTTGATGGTCAAAAATATCATCCACATGCTCTCATTCTTGTATTGACAAGTGGAATCGTTGTATTATTCAAGTGGTGGGATGGAATAAGGTGAAAAGGTCAAAACATTCATCAAAGATATTTATAAAGATCATATGATCAACTAGAGGGAATAACAGGCACTGCATGCATTTTCTTATCCCAAATTTCCCAAAGAGATTGGAGAGATGGGAATGAAAAATGTGCCATGCTCCAGGAGGTGAAAATTTCAAAGTGTGAAAGCATAACTTGAGAGAGGCATTGAAGATAACATTTACAGAGCTCCATGAGGTCATTTTTGATAAACCCATATATGATTTTAAGTCAAAATGTCCTTTTAAAGACAATGGTATGGGTATTAAGATCATATTCATCTTGTAAACCACTAAAAATTTTCCTTCTTTCTCAGGACATTAGGGTGTGCCTTCCAAACATGAGCTGTTGAAAGAAGCGCCTATATCTTATGAAGAATTTTAACATTTCTTCATGTAGATAAATATACAAGATGAAAAATGAGTATTTTTTTCCTCTTCACTACTTACGAGGATGATGGAATCATCCATGGAAGATCAGGTACCTATTTTGACTTCCTTCTCCTTACACCTTACACACCCGAGGGCTAAGACTGGGTCACATGAAGAACAATGGAAAGAGCTAGAGTGGGGAACATTTTTTTCCCAAATATCACAAAGGGATATGAAAAATGGGGAAGAAAAGTTATCCCTTGTGTGGAAGTGACAAGCGGTGGGATGTGATTTGAATAGGTAGAGAGGGGAAAGGGCTAACAAATTACTTTTGGATCCTTCCCATGGTCATATGATTGTCCAGAGGGATTAATTCGATCTAGGTACATTTTTGTGTCTGAAATATCTCAAAGGGATGGGAAAGATGGGGTAGAAAAATTTTCCTTAACCTCATGCTGACATGTGTCCACATGTGAAAATAGCTAAGTCCCAAAAGCTTACCTTGAGGATAGCCTTGAAAATAACTTTTCTTGAGATTTAGGAGGACATTTTTAGAACTTACTTAAATGAGATAGAATACAAAAATCCTTCTACCATGAATGGTATGTGTCCCATGATATAATTCTTTCTGCAACCCACTCAAAAATAGCCTTTTTTAATAACACCAGGATGTGTCTTCTAAAAATGGGTTGTGGGAAGAAGCTCCTAGGTCTTGTGAAAAATATAAAATTTCCATCATTTATATCATTGAATTAAATTTACAAATATAATTTTTTTTACCTATAACTCTTTATAGAACTCCCAGAATCATATTTTGAAGCTTAGGCACTATTTTGAACTACAAACTCCTTCACCATCAAAAAACCACTTTAACCGAAATTGTTCCTAAACCTCAAAATATTCCTAAACTTTACTAAATCACTTTTAATATGTTTTTAGATCTTATATTCAACTTCTAAATGAATGTATGACTTCAAATATATCCCGAAGGGTGCACACTTGCCCCAAAAAGGCTAGAAATAACCTTTCTAGGTCTATTAAAGAATCTTCCTTGATATGTACCTCATTGGAAAAACTTAACGAACTTGTTTTCATATTTCAAACACTTGGGAAATATTATTACAACATATATGAGAACTTGTAGGATGGGTATAGCCATGAAACAAAGGGATAACTAGTCTGGGAGAAGTTCTTAGGAGGGTTTACATCAAAAAATTTTAACAATAGGGTATAGTTTTCATTTTTTAAAGTTGAATTTTTACTTTGCAAAAATGCTTGAAAACAACTAGCTCTATCTTGGTGACATGTTATATATCAAGTGTAGTGAGGACAGGGCAAGTAGGAATCCTAGAATTATAAAACACCACGTGGACCAATGCCTTACCCATTAGGCTATACATTCTTAACACAGAGATACACGACATATCCTCCTTTATTGAACACACACATACAACGAGAAACACACATGTGACTGAAGGGAAACAAAAAAATAAAAAATGGAAACATCCTAAAGCACCTATGTACATGCGGGGGAAAATTCTCTTTCATTAAATAATTTATTTTAACTAAGTTCCTACCCGTGAATGGGTATCACCAGATTCCTTTCTTCCGCAATTTTTTTGAAAAGTTCACTAAATTATGTACCTATACTCATCTTTTTGAGAAATATAGCATGAGAACTAGTGAAATTTATGATCCATTCATTCATTCCATCACCTTTTATGCTTTGGCACACTCTTTCTGGATTATCTTTAATTCTCATGTTCATTCCACTTGTTGAATTTTCACCGTAGCCATGAAGACAACTCTTAATTATACTTGAATTATCATTTTCATACCAAGAAATTTGTTCTTTATTGATCATCTGCTTCATGACCATTTTCTTCATGAGTTGATTCTTGGCAGATGCTTGAAAACCTTTGATATTATAAAGAATCTTTTGATGACTTATGTTTCCCAATTGTACCAAGAAATCATCTTCCTTAGACCTCATATCTTTTGCGACATGCTTCCTTACACAATGTGTCACGTGCATTACCTCATATTTTTGGAAAGATAATGAACTCAAGATTTGGTGGGCAACATGGAAACTATCATTTACTTCATTTCATCCATATTTGGATTTCACATCAATTCTTGTGTTGATAATGTCCTTCTCTTGAGTAAAGTGGTAATTGAAATGTTGAATTCCATTCAAAACATTTCCATTTTGATAGAACCATCCATAGGATGAAGCATGATTTTTTTCTTCTATTTTTTGTTGATAATTTCTCCATCCTCATGAAAATTGAATGAGGAAAACACTGGAGCTTAATTGTTGTCATTATCTTTTCCTTACCTTGATCACCAAGAACCAAGAAATCCATTTCAGTGATGAAATCATCATATCCTTGAATATATTCACTTTTGATAGGAGGAAACATGTTGTTGTTTTCTTATTTCTTGTCATCTTCTTTCAACGAGATCAAAAAAAATAATATTCACTAGCATACGCATCGCATGAAAACTCATATTGAGAATCAAGAACATGATTGGAAATATTGAACTTACCTATCAAGAATTTGTTGAGTATCACTCCTTTTTTACTCCCATTTATATTCACTGCATCATCTTTTTTTACAAGTTGAGGCTATTATCACCATCATCAAAATCCAGTGGAGAAACTTCATTTATGCTGTCATCCCATGCAAAGTATACACTCTTAAAATTTTATTTCATCAAATCATGATGTTCTTCGATTGGCTCCATGGTCCTTCCACAATATTTTACCAATGTGGGAAGCTCAAGATCGTCCTCGAAAATCTTGAAAAAGTACCAATATTTCGAATTTTGACATGGGATATTTGTCATTAGATCATCTATTATTTTGCACAGTATACTTAAGTTTTTGTATGGGAATTAGTTTCTTTGTTTCACCATTGATTGGGATGGTGGCGTGCGACCCATCCAACTTTATATCTCCACAAGCATATCAATAGAAAATTCATCCCAACAACATACCACATAATGTGGGTATGTATGCTATAAGGATCCTCATTGTGATTTTCTTTTCACAGAAATCTTCTAATGCTACCTTAACATTCGTACTTTTACCATTTAAGGGGATTTTTTTTCATTTTCATGGAAAGGAAATGACCATAGGTATTGGAAAGGGATAGAATGAGAGATTTATCAACTTTTGTAGGCATGACGTTTCCTGAAGCACCAGACTAAATAATGCAAATGTTTAGCTTGTACACATTGACTACCAAGGCTATGTAGAAATGTTCTACCTTCCTATACATGGAGGGTGTGGAAGGTAAATGGCTCAAAGATGGAGTGGGTTGAGATATATAAGGTTTTTCTTTGGTGGTGGCACCATTAGGACATGAAATACACCTAATTCCTTTGATATATTGAACAAGTTTCTCTAGCTATTTCGGATGAGTTCTCAAGTACTCAAATTTGGAAATTCGGAATTCTGATTTTTTTAAATGGTTGATGATATAGAAGGATGAAGAGGTGGTAGGAAAATCAGTAATTTTGGTATCCTTGACTACTGAAACTAATTTTTCAATGAAAGGTGAAGGAGACTTACTTGAAAAGGAAAAGGGATTCTTAGTTAAAGAAAATTTATGTTTATTTTCAGCTGACCTAGTGGAAGAGGACTTCAATGATCCTCCTTTTGTTGTTGTTTTTCATTGAGTCACTATTTGGAGAATCAATTTATTACCTTGGGAAACTGTAGAAGATCCTTTTTTCTCCATTTACGATCGAGTGAACACCACATAAGAGTAAATACCTCTAGATTCTATTAGAAACTAGGACACTAAGAGCGGGGTGAATAGATTTCTTCAAAAATTTACCTTCTTAAATTTGATATGATAAGCCCATAAAAACACACACAAAATAAATAATCAAGAGAGACACAATGACACAAGGTTTAATGTGGGAAACCTAAAATGGGAAGAAAAACCACTGAAACTATGAACTATGCTTAGGACCAATTTTTGTAGCTTTTATTACATTAGTTTCAAGTTTGAGCTTGAAATCAACCTATAGATGCTACTCCAAAATTTAATCAAGCTGCCACTTAGTCTTGAGGCTTCAACCACCTATAATTCAATAACATTCTACTAATATTTAGTGATCTTAAACCCACATGGAATCTTCAACTCCCCAATTGTTAGGTTCTCACCTAGACTTGTTCTACCAATTAGGTAAAACTTGAGTTATTGTGTTCAACAACTGATGATGACCCTAAATTTACAGTCTATTCTTGTTTCTTAACTCTGCTACTAATTTCTCTTCTTCTTATATGATTAATAATTAAATATCCTTTACATGTTATGTTATTCTCACCTTGCAAATGAACTCCGCATCTCAACTTCCGTCTAATCATTCTATGTCATGTTCATCAATTCAATACATATTTTCTATCATACATCCAACACATTACATTTTTTCATCATACATATATACCTCTCTCTTTCAATCTACCTTACTATGCTTAGTTCACAATAACATTCTCTTGAATGTTTTAAATACATTCATATTCCTTTCATTAGTATCATCAGGTTGTCCAACTTATCCACTTATACAAGTTCTTCTATACTCAACTATTTCTCCAATTCCCTTACTTTAAAAGATGGTCATGTGTGCATTTCAAAATTCTGGTTCACTTAGTATGTATATATCTTCCACTTTCTTATCTTTTCTGAATCTCAAACAGTCAGTGGTTTCCATTCTGATTCTTTGTTGAAAGAAAAAAGATATGGTCTATACTACCTTTACTTCTTCACTTCTCAAAATTTATTTTATCACATCTTCATGACAGTCCTTTCAATTCTGATATACTATGTCTCCTAATCATTTTGAAAACATGACAAACTTTTTCCAACAAACTAAAAATCTGTTTCTCAACACAATATATTCCTTTCTATTATTTCTATATCATTTCAAATTCCTTTTTTTGTTCTACTTCTAACTCATGACACTTCACACTCCTTTATTTTCAAATTCATCTTAATTCAACAAGAAAACATCTACCTTTTTTTTTTTATAAAATTTTGTAGTCAATCTTTTTGGGTTCCTTAAAGAGATATCATATACCCTAGTGACTCTTGCACTTATTCCATGAAATGAGAAGGATCTTCATGTCATTTGAATTTTAAAGTGAATTAATATTTTATTCAATAACTTAACAAATTGATAGACAAGCCAAACAACTCCACAAAAATGTCAAAACTCAGTCATCAATAAATCTTGGTCGAGTTTGGATGAAAAACTATAGATGTGGTTCTCATAACATGTTTTTATTCCATTTGTTTTTCACTTATATCTATTTATTGTGCATGATAACTTTAATATTGCTCACTTTTATTGAAATCCATTGATGATGAATAATTTTTTCCATAGTCTTTGTTTAAGGTTTTGTGCAAACATACATACCACACTCAATGAAAGGCTTACTAACAAAGAAAGATAGAAGGTTTTTCAAATTCAAGTGTTGTATTTCAATAATTTTCAAGACCTCTAATAGGATCATTCAATCCCTTATAGCCTACAATTTTCAATGATAGAGGTGATGACTTGTGAGAGGAAATTTTGTAACTTGTGCACTAGTTTGGAAAAATATGTTACAAAGAGTATCTTCCTTTGTAGTTTAACCATATCCTTTACAAGATTTAACATTTGCTTTTACACTTAAATTAATCATAGAGTTTCTTTGAACTTCAAGATATTTGTAAAATTGAGGTGAAAACCCTAATTTTCCAGTCTGTGCTTGATTTTGAAAAAGTATGCTATAGAATTCACCAATTATACTCCATCAATTGACCCATTACTTTTACAAAACACTCTAACCCTTGTCATAGAGAACTTGTCCAAGTTTCATGAATTTTCCTTGGGTAAAATTTGAGAAATGAACAAATGAAACAAATTCAAACCCTAAATTAGGGTGTTTTACGAGTCATTTACCCGAGAGGAGTTGAAAAGAAATTTCTTCCACCAATCCACATGAAATTAGAAGAAATGAGTTTTTGAGGGCTCATGAAATAGAATAATTTCTTCTCCAACTAATTAAAGTCAAGAAATTATCCTGGGAAGCTTGAATTAAGTCACTATTGTATCACCGAGATGGAGAAAAGACTTGTACAACTAACCTTTTGAATATGAGGACTTTAATATCAAAACCATAGACTATTTCTAAAAATATATTAAGACCTTTAAGGAATGTATTTCATCTATATTACAATAAATTTGAAAATGAAACCACTAGTTTGAGTTCAAGACTCCACTTTGATAAAGGTAAGAGACTTTGCTTGAGTTACCAACACTATGAAAGAGCCTTTGTAACAAGACAAGCCTGAATATCAAGGAATGAAATTCCATATAACTCCATTGAGAATGAGAATATACATCAAATTTTGACTGAGATTTAACATATATATCCTTGGAACTTTGCTGAAGTGATTTTGAACAACTAAGACTTGATTCTCGAAACAAAAGATACCATACCTTTGGAGGATGGACCAAAACTTCATCATCTCACTTGAGGAACCTCAAAAAAACTCATAAGATTATGAAAGAGATGATAACACCAAAATTACTTAATAAAATCATTTTAGCATGATGAGAAATTTAAATTAGTGCATGAAATGGAGATAGACCCCTCAAGACCATGACTTTAAGAAACACTATTTCTAGAAAACTTATCCATGTAGCATACAGTAAAAAAGAATGGAATAGACCTTCGAACACATTATAAGTATAGAAAATATCATAAAAATACTCATAATCACTTTATAAGTGATAAAAAAGGACCTTTGATATAAATTTCCTCTTCTTACTTCTATCGATTCAAGGCATAGTCTAGGAGAGAAAATTTACTCCACTGAAATGCTCATATCTTTTTACATGCACCTCATTTTTACAAACCAATTTTTACACATGATTTATAGAAATATTTAATCCAAAAATTCCTTCTATTATTTATCTGAATGAGTCTCCATAATTTCCTTTGACCCCTAAGAAGCAAGGATGCTCTAAATGCACATCTCAAAAAAACTAGTTTTAGTAAATCTTGAATAACTCAAAAATTCCATTACCGAATATGATGAAATTTGACATGGAGAATCAAAAGATGCCCTTATACACCTCTCATGTGATGGGTAGCCCCATTTTTTCCTATGAAGCTCTACCCAATCTCATTTTCCTTCAATGACACAGCTAGTTCTCAAGACCACTTCGCTGTGTAATATGAGTTTTGACTCTAGAAGATGAAATAAGCCTTAAAATGTATAAAACAAAATATATAGACTTTACCAAAGTTTTCACATGAAATCAAATTCTTATCATGATTCACAACGTACCTTCACACCTCATCACGCTAAAAAATAGACCCAAATGGGCTAGTTTGAACTGAGAATTTCATCAAATGACCTGATATTCACTGTAGAAGCTTGTTATCATGATTACATCATCATACCTGACTTGTACCACATCTGAACTAGCCATGAATTCCATTTTCATGCTTCTAGTGGACTCCTACCTCACCAACTAAGCATCCAGAGCACTGAGTAAGGTCTCATTTAACCTTTTATTACTTTGACATCAATGCCACTTGACATTAATGAAAACACCAATGGCCATGGTTCAAAAAATCCCCCTTTTTCACAGATTGCAACCTACTCAAAAACCTATAATCTTTCATGGAAAACACTTGCATTCCTTATTTCTAGCTACATACTCTATATCTCTCCCCATTTGACATCATTGATAAAGGAGTATTTTCCACTTGACATGAACTAAGGAAACTTAGGAATAATAAAACATGAGAAACTGATCTTACCTGCCCACAAGGTCTACCTTGGATAAGTAACTCCTCTATTTCTAGGTTAAAAAAATGCATACCAATATTTAAGCACGTTCTTCATACAGATGTCAATACATAGAGTTCAACAATCATACAAAGGTAAATTAAGTCTTGAAACAATCAAATGACACTCTCATTTGGTTTAAGGCATATTCCTCTAGTTCTTAAGCATAAATCGGTAAGCCTCATCTTCTTACCATGATAAGAAACCATCTTTGTAAATTTTACAAAGTCCTAAACACCTTATTAATCCTTCTTGAGTCATATTAAACTGAGAAAAGAAAATACATACTTTAACTACCTTTAGAAAAACTATACCTTGTTCAGAAGGATACATAGATCCCCTTGGAAAACTTGGCCAATTCATACCATTTACACCTGTAGAATCATTAATCTAACTTGTGGCACTCTATCATACTGAAAAATTGTCATATGACCCACTATTAATTCACACATTTGAGAAAACCCTTCAATATTTATTTGGAGATAAATTACAAAGAATATACATTAAATCCTAAGATCTGAACATCACTTTATAACCTTATACATCTTTCAACCCACTTGTCATATAACTTTTCAACATGCCTTTCCAATCATGAAGTTTCATGATCATATTGAGCACAGTATAAACCTCTAGTTCAACATATTCAAGCTCAAACATCCATGTACACCCTGTTTAACCTTTCAAATCACTCCAACCTTTACTTAGACTTAATCACAATCATAGTTTTAGATACACCTTCATCCAAGAATTTATGACTTAACCATAAACTTTCACTGATCTGCAGCATGACACTTTTCTCTTTTACAATCATTAAGTTTCCTATCACACTCTGAGTTTTCTTATAGAGAGTATCAAGAGTAGTATTTCTATCTTTGACCATGAGGATCTTAGAAGACCTTTTCAACACTTTCTATTTTTTTATAAGAAGGTACAACATGCCACTTAATAAAAGAATCAAAATTTTCACTTCCATACTAAAATTGAGCACTGAGAGATGACAAATATGTACTGATATAAAAAACATATGGAGAGAAACATGCTTACTATTATATACTTGGTTGAAATAAAAAATCACAAAAATAATACTATGACATCAATCATATACTTCTCTTTCCCTGATAAATTAACCATGACTTCCATATAAGATTTTTCAAGTACATGACCTTTAAAAATTGAATGACATACCTTATGATTCTTTCCATGCTTAAACATCTTAAATGCATGTATTAACACCAACTGATGAAAGTAACCTTCAAGATCGTGCTTTTTTTCTTTTCCAATTGATGCATGCCTTCTAGAATCCTTAAAGAAGGCATACTACCAATACAATAGGGTGCAACCATCTCCGCCTTTATCATTGTCATGGAAACACACACTTGATGACTTGTCTAGTTTCTTCCATTATGATGACTATTCTCAAACCATGAATATGATCTTCTCAACATTCACTCTCTCCCCCCTTGGAGTGACATCTATGAAAATCACTTGGTGTCAAAAACACAACAAATTAGATACTAGTTTGGAAAATGTTAACACAAAACAGAGAATACTCATACCTAAAGGGTTAACTTACGACCTTGGGAATATGTTGCTCTCTTGCCATATTTTAGAAACTCACATTTTATTCTAATATCTTCTTTCAAATGCTCAATCACCTACAGAATTACTCCCCCTTTCCAGATAAAATCATGAACTATTTCCAACCTTCTTCTATTGTGTTCACTTGACCTCTTTATTTGTGCCTAGAAATTAGAACACAAAAATTTCCCATTATCTGGACTCAAACTTAAACGGAGCTTGGATGATGTTTATATTTCCCAAAGGAACTTAGACTGGCGGGGCATCGGACCAAAAATTGATAAACATCTTACTTGACTCCCAAGAGGCATGAAATCCCCCTATGACCCCGTATGTTCCATATCCAAGCTGACATGCGGGGATTCTGATCCATTTGTACCTGAATATGGAGAATTTGACCGGACTCCTCATTACCTGATATAAAATGCATGAAAGGTATTAAACCTTGCCTCTGTCGATTTCTTTCTGATGCCAAGTTCATTACTGGATTTGCTTCTAAAATGTAGAACATCTTGCCCAGAGCCAAATTGATAGGATGACACAAGGAAAAAAATGCATCAGGCCATATCTTTTGATCCATTGTTCCATAGTTTTGACAATACTTGGTAATCCAATGGAAAGGTCTGGAGATTCACGTCATCATGGAGTCTTCAATTCTAAATTTTGATAAAGATTTGATGGGAGAACATTGATAGCATCTAAAAATCCTTTCTCATTTTTTACAAAAGTCAAATTGATCTCAGTCTTTCTTGAAAGCACCAATCCCATATCTGAGGACAATATGGGTCTTTTCTCATTCGATCACATCAATATAGTAGCTTGGGAATGAAACCTGTGGATGACACCCATTTATGAGACTTCTGATCCAAAAATATGCATCTCTTTTCTACACAGGCCATAAGTCGCAGTACTGAGTATAAAAAATTTTAGTCAACCATGTTGCTTTAGATTTAGATTTTCGCACTTTGCAAAATGATATGTAACTGATATATGGACTTTCCAATTACTGATATGAACTAATATATGTACTATTGCCTCCCTCTTCTAATATTCCCCAGGGTTGACTACTAGTGTACTGGATACCTAAACACGTGACTGAGGGAAATAAACTGCATTGTTATTGCCTGCTTGACCGTGACCACAGTGCACTGTGTAGAATTCCAAGAGAGCACACATTTAACCTAGTTTTTGTGATGCATTTATCCAAGGCCACAAATAGTCCTTGGTTTAAGGTTCATATTGCTTCTCATTGTCTACATGGTATCTGTGCATGTTTCATAATGTCATTAGTAGGTTTTGAAGAGTGTATGTTTTCTTTATTGAGTTTGGAACACGGACTTCTATGTGAAGTCAATCTCTAGACTATGACAACAACCTGTCCATACCTCTCTTTTGCCCACCTAACCATATTGAATTTTCAAGTATATGACCTTTATAAAATAAATGAACAACATTTTCATTCTCTAGTGTATTACTGCTTCAGTGCTTGGCAACTGTCTTTTCCAATTTTCTATATCAACACCTTGTCTCCTTGAAAAATACCTTCAACATCATACCATTCTTCTTTTCTTACTGCATTGCAATAGCCCTGTGGTAGATAGTCCTAGGAAGAGCATATTACCTCATTGCATCACCTTAGAGGAATAGAAATTCATCATTTGTAATTTGATGACTCATAGCTTGGGTTCCATTTTCCATTTTGTTTTGCTTTTTAATCTTGTCAAATTCACCCTACCTTGGAAAAGACCATCCATAACTCACTTGGGCTCTCATTCTGATTCTTGGGTCCCAGATAGGCAATAGAATTTGTGCAATTCATAAACATGTTCCACTATAGTTTGGGGAAGAAATGATTCATAGTTTGAACTAGAGAGGTTATCCTTCTACTTTCCTTTGTCATCATTTCTAACAATCTTGCTTGTGTTTTCTTGTCTTTATGACACTTCTAGATGTGTTGTACTTCCTCAACATCTAAACGTTGTTTTATTCTTTTTATCGTTTGATGTTATCAACTTCTAATTTTTCTTCCTTGAACTTGCATACCCATTTTTCCTTTGTGTATACTTTTGTTTTGTCTCTGAGAATGCATTTAGCTTATAGTTTAATCTGGGTGATTCACGACAATGTTTGGAAAAATTCCCTAGCTAATGGTAGTTAAAGCAAAACAACCTAATTTTTGTCTCAAAACTGACTTACTAGATCTTCCAGTCAATACTTGGCTATATGGTTGTTTCTTTTGCAATTAAAACACACTATGTTCTTTTCATAATCATACCTGTAATCTCCTCATGGATAGTATTAATCTACCTTTCTTCTACTTTATCTTACTCTATGTCTAAATATATTGCATGAAAATCTCCTTGTAACTGGCTGCCTAAATTTCCTCTTGTGATATTTGTTGTCCTTCTTGGGTTCAGAACATCCTTGACAAGAAGTATGACTTAATTCGGCTCTCAAATCCTTTGCTTTATTTTTTCTTGATCCTCTTTTAGGGTATTTACTTCTGCATTTAACTTTTCACATTCTTCACTCTTGGATTCAATAACTACCTGACATGTCTCACTAGAATTTCCTTGTTTTCTTTGCAAGTTTTTAAATTGATTAGTAACTTGTACCAGCTAAGTATTCAGGGTATTTAGTTCCTTTTCAAAGTTAAGGAAATTAGTTTCTTTATCTTTCAAGGCCTTTAACACTTTTTAAACAAATGAAGTCATCTCCTTTATTTCTTGAAAATGGTTAACATCCTTAAGCTTGATTTATTCCTTTAACTCCTTTATAAGATATTGAGAAATTTCATACCTCTTCTTCAACACTGACTCTACTAATGTACCCATGTTTGTGTCTTTAGGATCACCAACAAGATTTTAAACTTGATTCAAGAGGACCAAGCTCAGATACAAATTATTATAAACTAGGACATTGAGAGGGGGTGTGAATCAGTGTCTTCACAAATTTATTTTCTTAAATTTGATATGATAAACCCATAAACACACATAGAAGAATTTGCAAGAGAGTACACAATGATACAAGTTTTAATGTCGGAAACCCAAAATGGGAAGAAAACCCACTAAAACTATGAACTATGCTTAGGACCAATTTTTCTTGCTTATGTTAGATTAGTTTCAAAGTTGAGCTTCAAATCAACCTGGAGTTGTTACTCCTCAATTTGAACAAGTTGTCAACTAGTTTAGAGACTTTAACCCTCTAAAATTCAATCAAATTCTACTAATCTTTAGTGATCTTCAACTCACATGGAATCTTAAACTCCCCAACTACTAAGTTGCCACTTAAACTTGTTCAATCAGTTTGGTCACTCTTTGTTTGTTGTCTCACACAACTCATGATGGCATCAAGATTAGCACACTTTTCTTGTTTCTCCTCTAATTATCTTTTTATTCAATCTGCTACAAGAATTATTCAATATAATAACCTCTTCCAATTAATCATATATCAGGATTTTGATCACCTGTCTCCTGCAATATGACTTCTTAAAGCATTCATTTACTCTTCTTGACTTACTGGTTTATTCTCTTGTTCACTCTTGAACATTCAATACACATCACAATAATCTAAATTGTATTCACATTAAATTCTTTCTTAAATACCTTCAAACCTTCTATCTCAGTCTAAAGATCATACATATCTCTGTCATTTTCACTCTACAACACTAATCAATGAATTCGCAACCTTATTCTTATCATGCTCTTCTTTCACATGCAATGCATGTTTATATTTCATGTTTGAATGTTATACATATCACTTCCCCTATTTTTCATCCTATATTTTCTATTTTTGTTCCTTAGAAACTCATATTGTCTCAACATTTTTTCCATATTGTCTTCAGTCCTATTCATTTCAATAATTACTACTAACATTCTTTACTTTCCTTATCTTGTTTCATTCATAACACACTTTCTTTTTCACCTCTTCACATACATTTAATGTTTAAGGCTCTATCAGTACCCTATAGTTTTTTGAGCCAATTGACTTCCATTCATCTAGAGAATTCAATTTCCTTCAATAAGATCAGTGTGTTCTTTTATGCATTTGCAATATACTTAATACTTATATTTTGCCTTCTCTAAACTTCTATACTATGCACTCAACCTCCTTTACCAGTAACAATGCTTCTCTATCTTATCTCACATTTTATTACACATATGTCTTACCCATTTTCATTGTTTTCTCATTTTACAAAAAAATCCAATTCATAAGCATGAGCTCATTCACATATTTACTTTATTCACCTTCTTTATTGTTTTGTATCACCTTTCACTTCTTACTATTCTAAAACATGTACCTATACACTCATCCTCTTTTCATTGATGCATATTTTAGTATTAGACCCAATCTCCACATATTTGCTACATGTATATCATATCAACATGTCTATCTCTGTTGTATCGAAACTTGTCTATGGCTCACATTTTACAATATCATCTCTTTGATTTTATTAAGCCCCATTTCCATTCACACTCTATTCCTAAGAGCTTCAAGCTACATACATTGACCTTTAAACATTCACATTACCCTTGGGATCTCAAAGGACCTTTCTTTGAATCCATTTATGAACATGACAAAAAATTGTCTTTACACATTCCACTTCAAATTTTAAAAGTATTTCAAACATTGATGAATGATTAGAGCTCTTCAACTTCCATGTATCTCCTTTTTACTTATTGCAAGATAGTCCCTTTTTCATTGAATTATATACATGTGAAACAAATTGACAAAAATTAGCAAAGTTTAAAGTTATAGTCTAAGAAATATCTAAATTTGCATTGAATTTGAACTTTACATATATGAAGACTCTACTCACTATTTCTTAGATCAAATTTACTTTGCACAAAGGTTATGAACATTCTCAACTAACCAAGTGGCACTTGATGGCTTTAATTTTACCTTCTGCACAGTTAAATGGTGGTATAGATTAATGTGGGTGAAAGCTTTTGAAAATTGGATAAATATGAGATTGTTTAAATGAAGAAACCACTCTTCAAACATTCATTTAATCTCCTTGCAAAATTATCAACTAGAGAGATAGATTCCTTTTGCATTTGCACTAAAACAGTTAGAACAAAACCTGCACTGTACTTTTACATACACTTGGAATTTCTATCAATAAATCATCTTTCATTTCTCAATGGACAAATGAGATTATTCTTGTAAACATTTTCATGAATTCTTGTAAGATTTTCTAGATATAGAGATCTTCAAAATATCTTGAATTTTGGTTTGTTAGTCTTTGTTATTTGAGCAAAAATATTCTTACAAAACCCTAAATCCGAGTTAGGATGACTGTGAAGCCTGAGAAGAGAAATAAATGGATAATTCCTTTAATATCTAATGAAATTTGAAACTATAAGCTTATGTAGTCTTTTGAAACTATTTTCCACCTCCACCACACAACATTCATCTATGAAAATCCTTCATGTGCTCCTAGACTTCAATTTAGCAAACTATAATGGTGGAAAACAAACCATGTTTAAGATCAATGGTGGAAGTATCATCCAAGGATGAGATTTTGATTAGAAATAAGGATCATTTGAGATGCATTATCCTCTTGTGAGAAAATATCACTTCACTCATACCATTAACCAATACATTTATGTGAAGAATCAACCTTGCTATCAATATGAAGTTTGCTTAGTCAAAAACATATATATGTATTTCACTCATTGTGACTTGACTTCCATACGAAGGAAACCTTACATATTTTCCAAAAATAACTTTTAAGATCCGGTGGGTGTATAAAACCATTGCATTGAGGATGAGACTTCAACTGCATTAGGACTGAGAAAACCATGCCATTCTAAGTACATCTCACTAGACAAGATGAAATAGAGTGATTGGGCTTGGATATTACTTAGAATATTTCAAGATTATACCAATATACTTATCAACACTATTTATAATATTTAGATCAAATTCCACTGAAGGAAAACTTGCCAAAATTGTTTGGAGAATGACTGCTCAGATCAATCCCTACTCAGCACATGCATGCACACAAAACATAGACCACCTTGAGAGCACAAGGTTCATAATTTTGACTTACATGATGTATATTATGCTTCTTAGGGATGTTCCTAGTCTTTCATAAATGATTTAATGTGGAAAATATCAAATTGGGCAAATCAAACTAATAATAGACTTAAAATGAGAACGAACCCTAGTAGAAGCAAGCTCATAATTATCTTAATACTTAATCAAATCACCTGATACTTTTACTAATAGCTCATGCTTTGAATCCTCTTCAAAACTTCCTTCTATTATTTATCTGAAGTAGGCCCTATAATCTTTTCTTGGGACCTAAGAAGACAGGTAGCTCAGTTTGCACCCTTTAAGAGAGTAGTTTTAGAAAAAGTTACATACCTTCCACACACCTTTACAAAACTTGATGAAAATTAGTGTGAAGCATAAAAAATCACCCATCTACATGTTCATGAGGTTAGTTTCCATAACTATTCTTTTAATCTTCTAATCCATCTCACTTACCTCAACATTCAATGCATGTTCTCAAAGACCATTTAGGCTGACTTTTTAATTTTTCCTTCAGGACCTAAAACAAGCCTTGTTTTAGCTCAAATGTGAATTAGAAAAAATTTCTAGGATGATTCCATACTCTCAAATTTGTATCATGATCTGTGGCATACCTTCACACTTCATGAGGCTCAAGAAATAGAGCCTAAATGGGCTAGTTTGAATTGATACTTTCATCAATTGACATGATATTCACTGGATAATATTGTTATCATGATTACATCATCATAATTTACATGCTCCATATATGAAATAGCCATGTCTTCCATGTACATGCTTCCACTGGACTCCTTCCTCACCAACCAAGCCTGTTAGAGCACTAAGACCATCTTGAAATATTGTACAAGGTCTCACTGCTTTTCCATCAATGCCACTCAACATCAATGACAACACCAATGACCAGGGTTCAAATAATTCTTCATCATCAAGTTTTTATTCACAAAACCTGATTCAATAATATTCTTATTCTCCTTCATTTTCAACTTTTCATTCTAAATTCTCTTTTTCTTCATTTTCATTGATCTCTCATATTGTATTGACCGGTGGAGTCTCCAAGAAAACCTTCGGGGTGCTCCTACAATCTGGTTAATGTTTCAGTTTGGATGAGGCACTCATTGAGAAACGTATTTAACATCTAAAATTCATTAGAAAATCTTTACAACAATTGATCATCTCTCTCATCTTTAGAACCTTAGGCATTATCCTTCTTTAGACACCAACTTTTGGTATCATTTGTCCCCTTCACCCCGCATCTGCTATCTTTCATTAGGATTGCCCATTTAAATTCTTTTTCCCTCATAAATTTGATTTATTTAATTTCCCACAAAAGATACATATCCAAATAATCAATATTAATTGTTTAATTGAACCATTTTCAATCAACTTATGAATTTAATGTTAAAAACTAATCCATGTCATTCCACCAATGACTTTAATATTCAAATATAATCCATATCGTTCCACCTATGAATTTAATATTCAAATATAATCCATTAAAAATATATTTATTAATTTTAAATTCAAATTTAATTCATATTCAATCCACTAATGAATTTAATATTTGAAAATAATCCACATTCAATCCACTCATTAATTTAATATTCAAAGATAATCCATAATCAATCCAATTATGAATTTAATATTCAAAGATAATCCATATTCAATCCACCTATGAATTTAATATTAAAATCAATTCCCCACTCATCTAATCGAGGTAACTTTTATAAATCATGATTACAAAAATTAATCCCATCCTTAGGCTATAAATAAGAGCCTTGCCCATATTTCGAACAAGTAAGAGATCATGAAAAAACTATTGCATTCTTATTCCACAAATATCGTAATAATATCATCCTACTATCCTTGTCATTCAACTATTTTCATCCTAATTTCCTTGTGATTCCCCTAGCCATCCAATTTCCTTACATTATTTCTATTTCTCCTTGTTGAGGATCTTCTACAAGGCTCTTATCATTCTACCATCTTGGATCGTTTCTTCTTTGGTTTCTATCAACCGTGTGGTCTTATTTTGGGTCATTTTCAAACCACTCTAGTTTTTTCATCTTCTTTTAGTTTTTATATCATCAGTTAACATTTCAATTACCATTTCAGTTAACATATCAGTTATCATTTGCATTTATCAAATCACTATTCTAGATCATTATTTTAGTATCACATGTGCTGACATCCTTCCTAGGAAGCTCTCACTTCTTGGATCCAACTTTGTCAGGAACCTGACCATATATGTTACTAATCCTTTTTCGTGTTGGATTTTTTGTTGTTTTTCAGGTTGAAGGATCACAACGAGGATGATCATTTATTATATGCCCCTATCATTTTATCACCATCCACATCAGGAGGTTCACTAGACCCTCCCATAATCTGAGGTTTCTAACTTTCTCATTTGTTTTCATTAATCTAGAATAGGTAGCCGGAATATTGTCAAACATTTGGGCACTCTCGGTGGGATCCATCCATGATTTATTATTGTTGGTTTCACAACTTATTACATTATCCATTATTTTTCTACGTGTTTTTATTGTTATAATTTCATTCTTTGTACCATATATCATTATTTTGTTAATGTGTACATTGTGGGAAATATTATTGCTCTGTATTATGGTGTAGGTGCAGATTCTGATAGTGGTGGATATGTTTTTTACCTTTTCGTAGACTCCTGACATTTCTTTTGTTCCATGTTAATCACCCTTTCGTCGCATTTTCTAATATGAATTAATACTCACTTACATATTTGGTGTGTTGGGTTAGTGCTTATCATTTTTCATCACTTTACATATCTTGTGCAGGTGTAAAAAATATAACTATCTTGATTTATAGTGGTCTATTTTGATATTTTTTGGGAATATTTTGGGTTTTAGACTCTCACTTGTTTTCACGGTTTTAGTATTGTCTAGGGGTGGTGTTATTTTTTCATTTTCTAGTTTATAATAGCTCAATATGTTATTTTCAAAAATCTTCTAACATTCTGTATAAACCTACCACATATACAAAAATAAATATTATTAAAAAATTTTAAAAACCAAAAGAAAAAATATTAAAATCCTATCCCACACTACCTAACCCAATCCCCTTTCTCCCTACCAGCTTGGCCAGCTCAGTCGAGCCAAAAAACCCCTCGTCACATCCTTGTGGACACCTCTGACTCACTACATCCCTGACTTACCCCCCGCTGAGATCTAGGCTCCCAGAGTACCCCAAGTTGTCCACATCCCATCCCCCATATCGAATAACCATTTCTCCTTTGGCCTCATCCATTTGCGATTTTGGGCTTCCCCACATCCCTCATAGTTCGGGTGGAATTTCTGGAGATCCTTGATGCGAATCCAATTTCCATTAACGACTACTTTCTCAACAAGACCACTAATCTCCCCATCGTGGGACCTCCCTTCAAGCAAATTTATGCCTATCATTGTGATCTAGATTCCTCCCAAGATTTTAATTCTCAACTCACATTTTTCTTCCTAAGATCCATGTGTGTACTTGCCAAATTCCAACATAAATTTGACCTCAATCAACAATCTTCTTATAGTCCCACTAATTATCAAACTATGAATTTTGTGGTTCCTATTCCACCAAACTTACCTCACATTAATACAACTATCCCTTCTTATATTCCCATCACTTCACTTTTAATTGTAATCACTTCTCTTACAATTCAACCATTTCAAGATTTATCATTACTTTCTCCCATATCCAAATAGTATCTTGTTTCCACCTTGCATGTTCAAGTTAAAGTGGTCATCTCATAACCCCTTCTCATTCAATCTGCATAGACTCAAGGTTCACCTCCTCATGGAGATCACCATCATATACCCATCCAATTAACTCAAACTTTCCAACCACCTCTTTTTTTACATCCGTTCCAATCCCACAAATAATCAATCACATGTATCCCCCTTGCAACAACCCACTCAATTCAACCAATCACATCACCTTCCCATCTGTCAACACCAAGTTGTGTCTTAATCCATACAATCAAAACATTTTACTTACATTCCTTCTAATCAACCACCTCCATTGACCCCTATACATCCTCAAAATTATCAAGCATATCAACAACCCCGTCCAACCACTTCATACACATCTTACATTCCCACTTTTCAGCCATCTAGTGATCCCTTACAAGTTCTATTGAGTAGGATGGCCAATTTTGAGGCCAAAAATTTGGGATCATAAATTTCATTCTCATATGGTCAAATTTTCAATGATCCCATCAAACCCTATCATCCTCCTCATTTTGAGATACCTAAACTCTCCGAGTTCAATAGTAAGGAGGATCCACAACAATACCTTCATGCATTTATACATGCATGTTATCTTATTTCTCATGACCAATACCTCATGTTATGCATGTTTCCCATATACTCTGCCAGACTAGCCCTAGAATGGTATAACAACATCCCACAACATTCACTAGTAACATTCATCCAACTCGCACAATTGTTCCTCAAACACTTTTCAATAAACATTGTGCATAAAATCACCATCACTGACTTCTATGACATATGATAATATAATGACGAATCTATTGATGACTTGTTGCACAATGGCATAACATCCTCAATCAACTCTCATTTCCCCATCCAAAAACTAAGCTTATTTAAATTTTTTCATGGTCTTGTACGAATCACATCTCTTCAACTCTTCAAATTAAATATTTTCAAAACTTTGAAGAGGCGTTCAATATGGGTTGTAAACTTGAACTCCATTCCTTTGAGAAATGCAATTTTAAACTATGATCCAAAAAACCTAAGATGAAATTCACAAAATCATCCACACATAGTGAAAAATCCAAAGTCATCATTAACAACATTGTGGTAATGTAATCATCTACACCTACTTCTCACATGAAGCCCCTACAATGATCTCCTAGGAAAACAGACAATTACACCGCTCTCGAAGAATCATACAATTCAATTTTGGACATATTAATAGTGGCCAATATTGTTCAATTTTTCACAAATTAAACCACTCGACGAGCCAAGACCTAAACTGTCATGGTATCACAAAGATATCTATTGAAAATATCACCAAGTCCGCGGCCATCATATTGAAAGGTGTCGCATGTTTAAAGATTTGGTTAAGAAACTCATAGACTCGGGTGACCTCTAAGTAGAAAACCCTAATGCACCACCTAATCAACCCTTGGATGTCTTCAAGAAACCTTTTCCTAATCGTATAGATAATAATCAAACACAACCTTCTACATCCCAAACACCTAATGCACACATCATTAACAATGTAGACTAAATTTTGACATCAACATAAAAACTCCATCATCTATGACATGTATATCTATTTCAGATCCCTCTCCAACTATCACATATCCATCAACATCAACCATTACCACAACCTCTTTAGACTTTATTACACCCGCTTCACCATCTTCGTCATCTATAACTTCATCCCTTCAACCCCTTTCTTCACCAATTTGTACATAAATCACATCCTCTGATGTAATCACACATACGTCTATATCTCAATTCATAAATATAACTATATTACCCATTGAAACATTTATGACATAACCTCCCCTACCTAAGACAACCAAAAATGATATTCATGCCCCATCTACAAAACCAATCATTTCTACACTAACAACAAAAAATTAAACCTATGACTACCCCATCGCCTACTCCCATAAAAAAAACAAGTACGGGTAACAATTTTATCACATCAAAAACATCCACAATACCTACTTCCATTCATCCTGAATCCAAAAATCAATATCACCTTTAGACATTGTTAAATGCATCATGCAGAAACCTCTTCCACCATCAATATTACGAGTATTGCTACCAAAACAAGTCACCACGGATCCCTCAGCTAAAAATGACACTACTTCCACCAAGGAAAAATCTCTACAAATGCAAACTAAGAACGTTGGTGTCCATATTTAGAAATATTTTGTACATCCGCATAAAAATTTGGAACTTTCTTCCCCTAGGACAAAAAATCTTTATACCATGTCAACATCATCATCTTTAGGAACATCTTCCTTTATCTTAGGAACACCTCCCTCATCCAAAATTTACACAACTAGTAGGATAACCCAAAAATGACCATCTTCCAAGAAAATTCTCCTCCAAAACCATCTACAACTTCCATGCCCAAAATTTAATCCAAACCATCCACATCATCAACCAAGGATCAAATTCAAACACACTTGTCTTCATCCTATTCAAAGGCTAAGATGAAAACAAAATCTCCCATTAAACTACCTCAATAATTACCCCCTTCATACAAATACATATCATTCATTCCCTTGGGGTATTAAACGACAATGTATTACTAATTTCTCCAAGCTTTGGAAATCACCCTTCGACCAAAATTCACCACAAACTTCATGGTTTGAATATAACCTTGTTTGTACATACCATCATGCACCAGGGCATGACGCTAAACATTGCAAGGCCCTTCAAACTATCATCCATAATATATTTCACCAAGAGAACCTTCTTTAGGAGGGACCAAAGACTACATCACCGAATTCTTCTTCCACACCCTCATCGACTAAAATATCTAAGTCACCACACTCATCCAAGAATTATGTCACTATTCCACCACCAACGATGACTTCTCTTAAAGAGTTCCCATCTCTACATTGATGTTGTTTGGGTAACCAATCATTCTTATCATCAATGTCATCCACCCACTTAATAAAAACCCAAAGTGGTTGTCACTTTTTGTCCTAAAGAGTCTACCCATCCATCCTTATCACCGAGACCCAAAGTGTCCATATTAGCTGCCCCTTGGCCTATTGCTTTTGAGAAAAAGTATCACAAAAAAAATCCATCATGCCCTGATTAAGATGTATCTCTATGAGCTTATTGATAGATCTTCAGATCATAGGCATGCTCTCATGGAAACTCTTAAATGTATCCCCACTGATAATGATGAGGCTCAACCCTTCACATCTCTTGTCGAGTTAATTTGAATTTTGTATATTTTGACAACACTAAGATTCCAGATATCAAACCAAAAGAGCATAACCTTCCCTTGTTCATCACCATTGGAATCAATGACACCTTAAGTCGTCAATCTATGATAGACAATGAAGCTACCATTAACATTATATCATCCCATACTTTCTTAGAACTCAAGCTCCCTAAATCCATCATTTCTCAATCACCCGCATTCTTATGCACTTTCAATGACACCATCAACCCTAATTTACGTAGGGTTATTCTTCCCATCCACGTTGGTGAAAAAATCCTCCACAAAGTCTTCTATATCATAGATAAAGTGTTTAATTCTAATTTCTTGTTAGGGAAAACTTGGATCCACACCATGCATTGTGTCCCTTCCACCCTCAAACAATGTATCAAATATGATAATGAGGGAAGGATTATAATTCTCCCCATAGACAGACTACCATTCAAAGCATGTAGTATTACAAATCAACCAAATGATGAGCTTATCCCTAAATAAAAACTTTTTTCTAAATAATTCACAATTCTCCTTTTCCTCTATCTAACTAACCCCATGATGGATTTTTTGATGATTTGATGAAGCAAATTGCTTTAAGAGAGTATCAAATCCTTTCCCTTAAATCCCTTCCTCCCATCGACAACCTTGATCATCCAAATAAGGCCCCTATGTACTAATATAATGTTTTAGACACTGTCTCATTTGGCCACTCTTTTCTCAATACCAATCTGGTCTATAATGACCTCGATCGACCTTATTCTCATGCCAAATATCTCCCTCACACCAAACCATATACCAAAGGTTTCAGCTTCCTTGGAAAATCATCCTTTTCCTACACATACATCTACCATTGTGAATGAAAGGGGTTATTTATGCGGTGTTATGAACAAGGTCCCCACGACCATGTCTTTAAACAAACATATGAACAATATGTTTTTTTCTTTGGATACAAATATACCTCCATCCATCCTTCAAGAATTTTTCATCCTCTCCCATCGGCATTTATTCACCTCCCTTCTCTCCATCTGACTATCTCATAGATCTTGACTATATAGTATCCATTTCCCTCAGACTGATCACTTATCAAGTTTGAAACTAGAAATGGTCCTTTTCTCTCAAGCATTCAAAGATGACATGGTAATATTTCCACACTATTAACATTCTTTTGTGCAACGATGATAAATCCATTATTTCTTACATGGGATCTAAGGATTCTCATATTCAAAATTCCCTTCCTTTTAACACTTCCACTCTCTTAAACAAGTCCACTATTAACCTTAATATCGGGACTCCTCAAGAGCCTCAAATACTTAAGGTTGGCCAATCTGTAGAGCAGTAAGAACTCAAAGCCTTCACCTCTTTCTTATCCAAAAAAAACCAGGAATTTACATGGTCATACTTTGACATGTCAGGTTCTGAATACTCCATCTTCATCCATAACATTGTCACCATTCCCAATGCTAAACAGGTTAAGTAGAACATTTTCTGCATGCATACTTGACTATCCACAATGGGTTTCAAACATCATCCCTATCACAAAATCATCTGGGAAGCTTCGTATATGCATAGGATTTTGATATGTGAACCTTGCTTTTGCTAAAGATGATTTCCCCCTTCCTAGCATCGATCATCTTGTAGACCTTACTACAGACCATGAGAAGTTGTCTCTTATGGATGGATTTTTTGGATACAATCAGATCCTTATCACACTATAAAACCAAAATAAGACTTCTTGCATCACTCCTTAGGGAACCTTTTCCTATCGTGTCATGCCTTTTGTGTTGAAAAATGCTGAAGCCACCTATCAGTGAGCCATGACTTATATCTTTCACAATCTCATTCATAAGACTATAGAGGAATATTTTAATGACCTCTTTTTTAAGTCCAACCTTTGATACGGTCACCTCTCTATCCTTAGAATCCTTTTCGAGCACATCATCCATTTCTTCTTCGACCTCAACCCAACTAGGTGTGTTTTTTTGAGTTCTTACTAACAAAACTCCTAGGTTTCATTGTTTCTATTAGGGATATTAAAGTTTACCTTGCTAAAATCAAGGTCTTCCTTGAGATTACTCATCCTTTTCATCTTAAGAAACTCTGTAGTCTTCAATGTTGACTCCAGTCCATCTGCCACTTAGTCTTGTAACTTTAAGAGTGTTTCCAACCATTTCTTCATCTTCTTTGTAAAGACGTCAACTTCCAATGGGACGATAACTTACAAAAATACTTTGATGATATTAAACAATATCTCTTATCTCTGCATGTACTTACACCACCATGCAAGGGGGACCCATTTTATCTATATGTTGCTACCAACGAATCATGGCCTAGGGGTTATGTTCGCACACTGTGATGACTAAGTCCACGAGCGGGGCCGTTTATTACATCAATTACACCCCTTCACGATTATGAGACTCACTACACTAAAGCTGAAAAGCTACATTACACCCCTCTTCTTTGGCACTTCTAAGCTTCGAAATTGACTTCTCAATCACAAGACTTATGTCATCAGTAGCTCTTATCTTATTAAAATGATTCTTTTTAAGCCATATCACAATGATTGCATCACTCGCTAGTTCATGCTCGTGACAGAGTTTTGCCTAGAGTTCATTTATAAAAAGTATATCAAAGGCCAAGATATTACAAAACCAATTAGTCTAAGTTCCTCTTCCTAATGCTCAACTTTCTCATGAACAGTTTCCACCATTAGGATTCTCCTCTTAGGATGACTCTTTTTTTATGGCTCTAAGTGTAAACAATGGGGAGGCATTGGCATCATTATAATTCCTCCTTGGGATATTCATATCCCCATCAATCAAAAATCTTGACTTTGAGTGCACTAACAATATGGCATAGTATAAGGATCTAATTTTGGGACTTGAAATTGCCATCCTCTTGGGTGTAGAAATCCTTGATATATATGGGGATTCTAAGCCATCATAAAACAAGTTAAATGTAATTATCAATTCAAGAATTATATTCTTCAAAAAATATAGTGACATTGTCATCCTTTTCCTTAAGGCCTTTGATTCTTACACCATCGAAGAAATCCCTCAATTATATAATTGTTTCGTTGACATAGTGGTATCTCCTGCATCTCTCATCTAATAGAAAAAAAAAAGAATCCAAACATTCTATTTTTTTCATCATCATGATCAACTGTCTCACGTCCATGCGTTACCTCACATCAATCTTGTTGAACCCAATGCATCAGATCTTTGGTACTCTGAAATATTTGATTATTTATCCAAATCCATCATTCCCTCTGACCTATCTAGGAATGGTAGGAGGTAATTTCTTCAACTTTCTAACCAACATATCATTCTTGGTAGCATCCACTATAAACATGGGTTCGACAGTATTATCCTTTAATGCCTTAAATCCCATGAATCTACTCATGCTATACAAGAATTCCATGAAGGTATTTGTGGTGGACACGTTAGTGGTTTAACTGTCACTAAGAATGTTCTTCGCCTTGGCTATTATTGGCCTCCTCTCGATCAGGACTTCTCTAAATATGTTAAGAAATGTGTCAAGTTTTAGCAAAATTCCAATCTTGTCGGCATTCTTAGCTAGGACTTAAAACTAGCTTAGAACCTTTGTTCCTTCTCGTAATGGGGCCTTCATCTCATTAGTACCATCAATCCTCATTCTTCACAACGTCATAATTCTATCATCACTGTGGCTGAGTACTTCACTAAGTGAGTGGAAGTAATTTCACTCACCTCAACCAAATCTAATCAAATTGTTAACTTCATCTATCAGCATATCATTTTCCACTT
The DNA here is from genome assembly GCA_019776745.2 of Taxus chinensis. Lineage (NCBI taxonomy): Eukaryota > Viridiplantae > Streptophyta > Pinopsida > Cupressales > Taxaceae > Taxus > Taxus chinensis. The sequence goes on along the minus strand of CM034149.1, from coordinate 830,249,007 downwards.
CGACGTCCCTCAAAAAAATCATCACAGAAAACAAAAATTCACTCAAAAACAAATATGTCAAAAATATCTATGATTCATTCAATTTGAATCTTATTTTCTCGTCTCCTTATTATCCTCAGGCTAATGGCTAGGCCGATGTATCTAACAAGACTTTGCATAACATATTTGCTAAAAATATCAATAAATAAGGTCGTAACTAGCATCTTGATATTCCCTTCATTATTTGGATGTACGAGACCAACATCTGCACCCACACAGGCGCTACTACTACTTCTCTCTTTTCAATAGTTCCAAATATTTTCTTCCTCTTGAATTTCAGATTCCTTCCTTACGTGTTTCCCTCTGTGAGTTTATTTCTAATGAGGACTATCATAAGGAACTCCTAACATAGTTAAAGTTGTTAGAAAAACATCACCCTTATCACCCTTCAACATAATCAAGCATACCAAGATCAAATTATTTGTGCTTATAATAATAACCTTAATCCTTGAGACTTCAAAATTGGTGACCTTGTCCTTAAAGAAAATCAAAATGTCATTACTATATAAAGGAGTCAACATGGAAATTTTTTATCCCAACTAGATTGGAGCTTACATTATCATGCATAAGTATGGTTCTTAGGCCTATAGTTTGGATTCCCTTGATGGTAAAATAAGATAAACATATAATCTCTTAACACATTGCACTTGTGACCATTGTACTGTTAGCATGCTTACCAATGTGTACTTATATCTCCATGATCATCAATCCATAATTAGCCATTTCCATTTCTCCTTGTAATGATATGGAATTATATGATCTACCATCACTTTTCCTAGTTAGGACCTCGAATATGGGCACCGTAGCTCTACTCATATCATATTCCCTATGGATAGGTTTTTCGTTTTGGTGAGAACAGTGTGATCATTACATCCGTCACCCCTCTTATATAGCTATTCAAAACACACTAAGGGTCCATATGTGTCACTTGTACATTCATTGTCCCCTCTTAAGTGGTCTACTAGATTCTCTTCAACTCTTCCCCATGGAAATTCAAAATTCATGGATGAACTTATCAAATGTTAAAGTTTCCAAAATATACTCCTCCCTCGATAGACAAATTTTCATGTCATGCAAAAAGAAACAAATCAAACAACTAGACCAATCCCTCAAAAGACGGTTATCATGTATATCATTATTTCCCATAGAAATTATAAATGTATAAAGTATACCATACACTCGAAGTATGTCTACTCTCATAACATGGAAGTGAAGGCTTCCTACAATGATAAACCTTCTATTATATTAGAATCCTAAGAAATATTTACGCATTGAATAGTTTTCTCTCTTTCCCTTACCTTTAGCTGGGGAATAGACTTAGGGAAATCCACTTCTGGAGAATTTCTTTTGTGTGTACAAGTTACATATAAAACCCCTTTATCGTGTTGATGTTAGGTTTTGAGCTTATTTCATCCATATTTCCCTTGTGGTATTTTGATATAACTAACTATTGTTTGCTATGTGTTAACACCTATTATTGGTTGCAAGTGCAATGCCTTAAGTGGTTCCATTTCTTATTTATCCACAATACTATTCAAAGCTTGGTTTCCTCGTATTCTACATGCGATGATTGTGTGTCATTACGCTCACTTTTTATCAAGGTCACACTTGCATATATAATTTCAAACCATGACATCAATAGCCACATGTTTACTTTTAAGGATGCATATATTAACATCATCCATAATTCCATTATTCTATTAATATCTATAAACATTATCTATAATACAAATCTTGTTTTGGGAATTCTACTTAATCACCGTTACAGTTTGTAAATCCTACTTGAGGATCTTTCTCAAGGAAAGTTAGCTATCCTACAACTCCTCATCCCCCACCATGGTCAACATGTATTTTATCCATCCATCCTCCCTAATCACTTTTATCCACCTATCACTTATCCCCATAACACCCTTGTAACCATTCATATCCGCTCCCATCACTCCATGTTTTTTTCATCTTTGGCTTGGTGATGTTATCTTTGATGCTTAATCACAACATCCCTGAATGTCTGCAACTCGATGGGTTGAAACTATCAGTGTGATTCCATAACATGGATATTTTCAAAATGTATGGGACTTTGCAATTGGGAAAGATCTCTAGATGAAGGTCGGTTCCTATTCCTCTATTCTGATGCACACATACAAATTGTAGAGGATCTACTATTAAAACATACTCTATCTAGAGAAGGAGACAAGGTTAGGAGGATTGCAAGAAAATAAACCTAAAATAACAGAGGTGATACACCAAAAAGAAATTTTGAAACACCTAATTTTTAATTAAACACAAACCATAAAATGTAATACAACCACCATGAACAAATAACCAATATTGTAATGAGAGATTAGGGAGATGCAATGAACATAAAGAGAGGGTTGAAAATCATCCACAAAAATTTATTATTTCTCTAAAGATGATACAATACTTTACAATGGCCAAGAGGAAATATTGCATTTTACATTTTAGATAGGAGGCTTGAACGCCATAAATTCACTTACAGACAAGAGAAGGAGGGAGGGTGCAAAGCCAAGTTTTCCATCCTTTTTAAAATTCACCTCCTTAAAATATATAGGAATAATGATAGAGAAAAGAGATAACAATTCAAATTATTTCACCAACCACCCTATAATGCATTGAATTCTCCTGTAAAAATGATGGGGGTCTACTACAAAACCCATGCCTCCATGTACTCTTCGTTGTTGAGAAAGAAAGGAAACCCATATCTTCATTATTTTGGTAGGTGAGAAACCTGGAACATCCTCTTAAAATGGTAGATAGTATTTCTTATTTGTGTAGAAGAGACTTTAAGATTTCCAAAAATTCCTTTCTTGAACAAATCTAAGCTCCCAATCAAAAATTATGGCCATCTGAAGGTCGAGGTGTCATTCTGTAAAAATGTGAGTTCTTGATCTTCCTTTTTCAGAGTTTGAAATGCTTGCAACCTTTCAAATTTGGAATTTTGAAAATTTTGGTTTTAGAAGTCGGGCTACTATTCATTTTCCAATTCCATTGAGAGTACCAAAACTCCAAACCCCAAACCTAAGAAACCCCGATGTTAAAAATTTGGACTTCAGGTTTCAGACCTTGCACCTTTCGAACCTTTGACACTGGTCATCCACTTGATCTCATTAAGATCTTCAAAACTTTGAACCTCTGAAACCCCAAACCTCTTAAACCCTAACCTCAAAAATTCCAAAATCGGGACCCTCCGAAAGTTTGAAAATCCCCTCCGCGTTGACCCCCGAGCCAAGTTTGAATTTTCAAAATCTGAAACTTTTCAAGTTTCAGAGTTTTTGGGATTTCAAAAATTATTGGTCACTCCAAATTCCGCATCTTCGAAACTCCAAAACCCAAAAGTCCAAATTTTGGACTTTTCAAATTTCAGACATTTTTGTTTTTAGAATTTTTTAACTATTCATCCCTTCACACCCACCAAAATCTCTGAAAATTCTGAAATTTCATATTTTTGGATTTTCTAATTTCAGGATTTTTGCTCCATTTTTTTAGACTGGCCATTCACTTTCTCTGAAACCCCAAAACCCAAATGTCCAAAATTGGGACCTCTAAAATTTTGGATTTCAGGTTTTCTCCTCTTTCAAAATTCTTTCAATTTTTTCACACCTTGTCTCTAAAATTCTGAAAATGTGAAGTCCAAAAAATTCGAGCCTTTCTCCATTCTTCCACTTGATCTTTGATCTCCTTTGGTGCTCCCTTGGCCATTCATTTTTCGACGTTGCATTTCCATTGTCGAGCTTGCTTGTAACCTAATTTTTGAATTGAAATGTAATCTCACATGAATGAACTAACCTCTCCATTTCCTCTTGTGCAAGGTCACATTATATCAAATATTTCCCGAGGTGAAAATTTGGATAACAATTACTTAACCATTCATGTAACATGACAATCTTACTTATAGTAAACCTTTCATTAAGGACTACACCTTCTTCTCACTCATGAAATTCCCTCTATTGACCATTCCTTCCTACTGGTATCCCCTACCAACCAAATTTTTCTCCTCCAATTACATTTTCTTAACCTATCAAATCACAGAGTACGTCCAGAATCTCCACCTTGCAATTGTACTCTTTTCCCCCATTTTCCCCCCTCTTGATCCATCATCCTTCATATTTCTTCCTACAATTCTTTTCATGTCTTATTTCTTATCTTCACCTCATTCATCCTCATCCTCTGCATCATATCTTTCCCTTCATCTTTTAAAAAATCATTATTCCTCCTTTATTTACTCTTTCCGCTACATCTTCTCCAATTCTCCCACATATTCACTCTCATGTCTAACCTTCATTGTTATTGGTCTCCCCCCTAAAATTATTTCATGATCATCTTCATTTTCCACACTAATAAATATTATTTTTGGTTGACCCCTAAAATTCACTCCATATCACTCTCAACTACCTTTCTCACTCTCTTCATCCTGCTCTGTTTCTTTTCCAATCATTCCCTCATTTTGCACCAACAATAATTATTGTTGTTCTTCCCTTAACATCCCTTAATTGACATTGCCTACTCCATCATTCATTCTCTCTTTTCCTCCCCTTCCTTGTCTCCACCTAATCCCTTTCTTCTCACTTCTTTGCCACCTCTCCATCTTCCCTTCTCCCTTCTCAATATATTTATTGTATTCATCATGTAACCTTTGTAATCCTCTTATCCTCATCTCATGCATTTCTATAGATTTTCCACTCCATTTCATTCCACCCCTCTTTACATTCTTGATGCTACCCTCTCTCCACTGCATATACCCATTCTTGATTCCCTTCCTTTTGCAACATTTTCTCTTTTGTCCTCTTACCCTTCCCAATCTTCATTCTTATCTCTCTTATTATTTGCATAGTCTTCCTCTTTTTTCCTCGTGCCCCCTTCTTACTTTCCCATTGTTAACCTATCACTTCCTAACTATCACACCATTTTTTTTACCCCTTTATAATCCACATGCATCCCCATGCAATCGTTACAAGTTTCTCTTCAATTCTTCTTGACATCTTCCCGATCTCTTCTATAGTTTCTTTCTTTTCTCTGTTCTATTGTCTCTATTCTATTATTTAAATTGGAAATATTCCTCATCTCCTCCATGTTTCCATAATTTCTCTCTCTTCATTTTCGTCATCTCTTGCATTTTTCCATCATTTCTCTCCCTTAATCTTTGAGACCTCCCTCATTGTATCTGTTCTATCTTGAAACTTGCATTTTGCATATCTCTCTCCCTTTGTTCTACTTTCACCCTCTACCCTGTCAACCTTTCTCATCTCATCTTATTATATCATTCCCTTCTCCTAGCATCCTTATCTATTGTTCTCTTCCACCTTTCTTTTTCTCATCACCCATCTCCATCCAATTTATTCTATACCTTGGTCTTCTTCATCTCCTACTTCTATAATTCCTTTCCTTTCTCCATTGTATCATCTCTTTTATCTTCTATAGATTCTTCATCTTCCTCATCTCCTCCATTCTTCCATAATTTTTCTCCCTTCATCTTTCTAAACTCCTCCAATCTTCCATCATTTCTCTCCCTTCATCTTCCTCCTATCCTCCATTTTTTCATAATTTCTCTACCTTCATCTTCATCACCTCTCTCAATCTATCTTTTCTATTCAACTGCCTTCATTTTGGACTTCTCTCTCCTTTTTTTATGCTTTCATCTTCTTCTCTATCATCTTCTTTATTCTCATCTCGTCTTCTCCTTGTTTGTCCTTGCTCATTCCCTTCTTCTCCTATCATCCTTATATATTTTTCTCTCCCACATCTTTCATTTCTTTTTCTCCTCCTCAACCACATTTTCTCTATTCAATAGCCTTGTCCTCTTCACCTCTGAATTTAATCTCCTCATTCCTCACTTACTGATAATCAACCACTCCTCATGTCCATTATATTATTTTCTCTCTTTCCAATATCAATCATTATGTTATTCCACACATCTTCACACATAAAATTCAAGTCCAATTCAAATATTTATCCATTTGTGCACCACAATGGATCCATTCAATTACACCCTACTTTTGTCCTCCTCTCTGCAGATTTGACCTCTCCTCTTTTTTGGAGATCTTTCATCTTTTCCATTCTCATCAGCCCTCTTGATGGGGAATCGTCACATATATCCCTCATCACATCTTCATATGGAATTTTTTTATTAGAGGATACCATAACGGTCATCACCTATCATCTTCTATTCTCCCTAACAAATATCTTCTCTACATTTTTCATAGAAAAATTAGATTTAATTCTTCCCCCATTTACATGAGTAACAAGAGTGCTTTCTCTTTTCTTCCTCTAATATTTTCTTATCAAAGGACTACCTTCCTTAGCAAACATCTCTTCACAACCATAAATCCTTTTTCTTGGCACATAATCACCCATTTTGTCTACGTTTTTTTAAATGAAACTACTTTTGTAGTACCTAAATGGATATTTTCTCAATTCCTCATGTGTGAAGGATAACACATCCTCTATTTCCCCTACAAATTGTCACACCCTTATCTAGACATCCATTCGCATTTGTTTGTGCATATCCTTGATGAATTCATTCGACTCATCAGTCCCATGGCTTGCATATCCATATTGTAGTGATTTTGACCACTCACATGTCGATAATACATTTCCACCGTCTCCATTGAGACCATCCTTTATTACCTACCTATGTGATATCATAATCATTTCAATATTTTCCTTTTTTTATCCTCATCTATGATATATTATCACGTAGTCTTCATTTCTCATTCTTATTCACCTATCTCTTTCAAACTTGTAATCATATTCCTTTATATTGTCAATCTCTAGTTCAAGGGGGGGGTGCCAAATCAATCATCTTTTAGTTACTTTCCTATTTTTGTCTTGCAGCTTGCCTAACACAAACCACTCATCAAAAAGGGGATAATGTAGACACCAATTTTTAGTATCAATTCTCCCCTTCACCCCACGTCTACTCTCTTTCATTATGCTTGCAAATTCGAATTCCTTTTCCCTCCTAAATTTGATTAATTCAATTTCCCACCAAAAATACATATCCAATTAATCAATAGTAATTCATTAATTAATCCTTTTTTAATCAACTTATGAACTTAATATTAAAAACCAATCCATGTCATTCCACCCATGAACTTAATATTCGAATTTAGTCCATGTCATTCCACTTATGAATTTAATATTCAAACATAATCCATGAAAAATTTATTTGTGAATTTAAAATTTGAATTTAATCGATATTCAATCCACTAATTAATTTAAAATTTGCATTTTATCCATATTGAATCCACTAATTAATTTAATATTAAAAAATAATCCATATTCAATCCACTCATGAATTTAATATTCAAAGATAATCCATAGTCAATCCACTTATGAATTATATTCAGTCCACCTATGAATTTAATATTCAAATATAATCCCCACACACTTAATCAAGGTAACTTTTCTAAATAATGATTACCCAAATTAATCCAATCCTTAAGCTATAAATAAGAGCCTCCCCACTCTTTCAAATAGGAAAGAAATCATAGAAAAAATATCACATTCTTATTCCTTCAATATCATCATAATATGATCCTAATGTCCTGGTGATTCTACTAATGTCATCCTAATGTCCTTAGGATTCCCCTAGCCATCCAATTTCCTTGCATTATTTCTATTTCTCCTTGTTGAGGATCTTCTGCAAGGCTCTTAGGATTCATTCATCTTAGATAGGTTTTTATTTGGTCGATATCAACCATGTGGTTTTATTTTTTGTCATCGCCAAACCACACTTGTTTGTTCGTGTTCTTTTAGTATTTGTATAATCAGTTACCATTTCTATTATCATATTAATTAGCATTTTCATTTATCATATCATTGTTTTAGATTTTTTTTACTATCACGTATATCTCAAGCTATCAATGATTATCCTTTAGTTATTATCACATGGGCTGACATCCTTCCTAAGAAGCTCTTTCTTCCTGGAATCAACTTCATCAGGAAGCTCACCATATATCTTACTAATACTTTTACATGTTTGAGTTTTCATTGTTTTGTAGGTTAAAGGCTCACAGCGAGGATGATCATTTCTTATGTACATGTATCATTTTATCACCATCCACGTCAATAGGTTCACTAAATCCTCCCACATTTTGAGCTTTCTAGATTTCTCACCAGTTTTCATTAATCTGGAATAGGTAACAAGAATCTTGACAAACACTTTCATAAATGAATTTCTTTCTTACGTGACAGGATGAGGTCATCTTCCACCTCAACAAAAAAATTTCAATGATGGTCCAAATCTCATGGATGGAATCTCCATAGAAATAAACATACTTCAAGAAATTGAGCATTCACTAAGAACATCTTTAGATTATCAGCATTGGGAAATGCAATGATGTGAATCTTGTTAATTAGGTTGTTAAAGTTTTCCATGAAGTTTCTCATTGATTCTTACGGATCTTTCTTTATCTCAGTAAGATGAGTGAGGAGGGCATGAGCATATTTGGTGGTCTTGAATATTTCTTCAAGATTATTTTTCATACCATCCCAATCATTAATTGAACCTTAAGGAAAATAGTAGAACCAGTCTTCTGTCACATCTGCAATGTTTCCACAAACAACCGCACTGCAACATCTTCATGTTGCACTCCAATTATACCACAGGATGTGATATGATCATTAGGACGTAGTTTTCCATCTCCATAGAATTTTGGGAAGTTATTTCTTAATACTTTTGAAATCTCATGGAGTGGTGGAGCCAAAACTAGTAGACTAGTGCTCTATCCCTGTGGTACAGGTGTTTCTGCTACCATTTCTTCCTCCTCTCTTTCATTTTCTAAATCCTCTCTTTCTTCTTCTTCTCTTGGTAATTCAAAATTCAAAGGCGGGTGAAAGATAAGATAATTTGTAGGATTTTTAGTAGGAGTTTGAATAGGGTTACCAAGAGTGTCGCTTGATCAATATGATGGGGATGAATCTTCAGAGAAGTAGTATCGATTATCTCTTACTCACTCTTTCTTGTTTTCAAAGCTTCAAATGTAGGGACAATGATTCCTTTCAACCTATTCAATCTGGTATACCTTCTTTAAGCTAGGTTTTCTTAAGAGGTTTGTAAAATGGATTATTCATCATTCAAGTATTTTATTAATTTTATCATTCTATATAGATCATTACAGGTGCACGAGGGTACATCTTTCCCTAGTAGAGTTGCCAAAAATTGTTTGTGAAAAAATTTCTCGTACGGAAAATTATGGGTTTCCATCAATGATCACGATGCTACAAGCCTCCTTCTTGTGTGTGGGGAAGCTTGCATTATTAAATGTAACTATCTTGATTCTATCTAACTATTTTGGGGTGGCTAAAAAGGTCAGAGATGACACAAAAACACTTAGTTGAACATGGGGAAAAGTACTTGTACGAAGTACAAGAGAGGAAATTGAACTGATGAGAGATAAAGGAGAGGAAATAAGAGAGGGGAGGTTATCGTTATGAGTAGACAAATGTATATTTCACACCCAATAACCAGAGTAGTTCAACATTCAATTACATGGAATAAATAATCAAGCACTTGTTATCTGATGCAAGTGCACTTGTGTTGAGGGGTAACATATTTGTAACTCTTTGTTTTTCCTTCACTTCTGTAGATACAATTGAGACACCTCATAGGCTATGGGTTTCCCTATTGTGAGGCGAATCTCCAGATTACTAAGGCTTGTTCCTTTTTGGAGTATCCCTAAAATAGATATGTGGGTTTAAGGGTAAGAAGATGGATAATACAGAGTAAAAATGGGGTGATACACCAAAAGAAATAAGGCAAATATTTATATGCTAAGGGACTTCTCGCAATAACAACATAGAAAATGTATAGTAAAATTAACACCACGCCTAACTGTAGCAAGGTAAAATTGCTCAAGCAAAGCTTAGAAAATTCAGCGAATTAACATTCGCAAGAACAACTATTAGCATACACACCACTATAAAGTTATGGAAAGACTAATCAACTAATTCTCATAAAGGTCAAATCTAGGAAATGAATCCTAGCAGTCTATTACATCCAGAAGTCCCCGTCTAGAATGTTTGCAAAGCATGAATATATATAAAAAAGGTTCACATAACTGCCCAAAAAACATAATTGCTACTTACCAACTCCCACCTACATAATGAAGTTGCAATAAATAAAAGTTGAAACTAGCTTTATGAGCTTGCATATAGCTGACCATTTCAACTGTACAAATAACACTACCCCTTGCGAAAGGTATACGGGTCTTTTGGGAATAATAAGGTATTTGGGAAAAAGGATCTGCCTCCAAAAGATAGTTTTGTCATCATTTGACTAAGGTGAAAAAGGGGCTATTTTGGCATTTCGTAAGGCAACAACTCCCTGTTTTATCTCATCTCCAAAAGATAATTTTTTGGCATTTAGCCATTTTGGATTACATGCATACAATGATGACTCTTCTGGATTATTCACTTCTTCAAGAATGAAAAGGTGCAATAGTGTTTTGACATTAGCTATAACACATACTTCCCACGTTTACATGAAAATAATTATGCTTCCCCTTTGCACAATTACAATGATTAAAACTTAGAATAATTCCTCCCCACGAGACATAGGAAAGGAATATTGACATTGTGAAAAATATATTCACGTGGGAAAAGCACAGCTATTATTTGCAAAAGAATTAACACTCCACTCGAACCGACCATTGTTGAATCTAACCGGTGTTTAGTTGTGCATGAGTTGGGACAAACGCCCTAAAGTGCTTTCATTTTTGCTTTTTTCATTTCGAAACTTTTCGGAAGAAAGGAATGGTGGCCATTGTAGCAATTATTTTCCAGTGTTCTGAGCAATTATTTTCTCTTATTTTGATCATTTTCCCTCTTGATCTGCTATGAAACACTTTAAAATTGTTAATGGTGACCATTGGAGAGAATTTGCAAGTTCTTTTCACGTGTTTCTTGTCTCTGTTCGCTCAAATCCAGGGCGATCTATGCTTCTAGGTCGCTATTTGAGGGAAAGAATAAGTTATTCGGTTTATTCTGGAACTCTGGTTCTAGCCTCTAGCTTTGGAAACCGCAGCCACCATGAAACTTTTGATTGGAGCTCAAATTTTTTCCAGCCATGAGTATGCATTGTTGTGTTGTTATTTTAGGCATTTTGGGACTCACCATTTCCAATGGCCGCCATGGTTAAGGTAAAGCTTCTGTTTGAAACCCTTTACTCTTTCCTCTGGGTGATTTTGCGTGAGCTCTAGTCTGTGTCGACTTTTCTTCGTTGAGTCTCGATCTATGATGAAAATCTCATCCCTTGCCACGAATTTGAGATAAAACCACTTTCTCTGGATCTTTTTAGAGCAAAAAACTGGGCTTTAAAATTGATTTACCCAGTTTTAATTAATGGGTTGCCATTTTCCTCCGGTTTGGAGCTCTGTCTTAGTGAAACGACTCACCATTATTGAAGAAAATATCTATATTTTTTGTTTCCATTTCACTAATGCATACTCTCTTTGTATCGTGATTTGGGTTCACATCTCTTTGATATGAATTGACTCGCTCTTTTATTTTCATTTGTTTTTGATGAATATTGAACATATGCACAGTTGAACTCCTCTTTTGATAGAATTCCTTTGTTATTATGCTATTGATGCCATTATTTGAGATTTTTTGGCTCGGTTTTAAACGCCATTGATTTGCTCTAGGATTATTTTCACAACTTTATCTCCCTTTAAAACGATTTACACATTGCGTTGCTTCCATCAGTCTCGCCCATGTTTTACTCGCACCATTACTTTGCATTTTTGGAGGGTTCACATTATTTGCTACACCATTTCTCTGTAGCTTCATATCTCTTTAGAATGAAGAGGTTGGGCTTGATTCATTGCGAGGATCCTTTGAATCGATGTCAACTTGTATGAATTTAATTCGCCTTTGGACATGGACGTGTTACTGTATGCTTCCCGTTTTGGATCTCTGTCTTGTTAGCTTTTGATAGAATATGTGTTTATACGACAATATTGAAGAAAAATCCCTCCATATTTGATTGCTCCATGCTCCAGGCAAAAAATCTTTAAAATGCTTAAACACTGTACAGTGTAAGCTCCCAAAAGAAAATAGACAATTTTTTTCCTGATTTTCTTGAACTGGAAGAGCTCCTTGCTCAAGACGGTCAGGTGCAAGCGCAGTCTTCGGAAATCACCCCTCGACTTCAGATTACAACTCTGATGTTGCACACAATAGTGAACCCTGATCTCTGTTACCTCCCTGCTGAGTAACATACATCGTCTGTTGTATGCAATTAGCGATACCGACCCCACCATGCATGTGGGAGTCTCCAGGGAAGTCTCCTGGTGAACACCGTTTTGCTTCCACCTAGCCTTAAGGAGGCCTCGCGGCTAATCTCCCCAGTCCTGAAGGACAAGGTGCCAAGTGAAAGAAAAACTCTTCCAGCTATGTGCCTGACGGGAAGGCATTGCCCTACACAATAGTGCGTTGGGAAGACAAACTGAGAGAAATTTGAGTCACTATCCACAGTTTTCCCTATGTTTAGCAACTCCCAAAAGAACGATTTTTATAACTGTATACAATCAGATTTCTCATTAAGCATTGATATTCTTGCAAACTCCGAGTCAAGGTAATCAATGGTGTAGGCCTTCACTTTTCCATTTACTTTATTCGGCTAGCACTTACCTAACATCATGATGCTCCAACATAACTCAGCTGATCATTACATAGTTTTTATTTGCATAATGGGATCCGCTGAGTGTTGTTTCTTTTCAACTGCATGCTGAGAATTTAAATCTTTTGACACTTGAATATTCTGAAATATAACTTTAGATATGAAATCCGTGATATTATAACTTGTAAACTTGACTTTGATATTTGAATAAACAATGCATATCTGGGACATATATTATTGATTTTATTAAACTTTGATGAACTTTGTAATTCATGTGAAATATACTTGAGTTACTCTAAACAGTCCTTCGATTTTTTCTTCTTGAAAACATAAAAATATGCTTTTGTAGATTTAAAAAAATGAAGATTTCTTCGTTCAATTAGATAGTACATACTCTTTCCCTTACTACAAGTTAATTGATTCATGCAAAATATCCCTTCATTTCAACCATGAATTCCATAGATTGCAGGATGCTTTGTTCTTATTTTTAGCACTGAAATACATGCTTCACTAAACACTTGAGCTAGTTTATCTTTGTTTGGAGAATGAAATGACAATGAAAATTTCTTGTGTGGCTTTAACAAGATTTTCATCATGAGTATTTTAAGAATTTTCTAGTACATGATGTTAGCTTAGTCCTCTACTCTGTTGATTCACCTTCAGTGTTGTAGTTTAATGGTTGCAACCTTTAACTTGTGCCTCTCTTTCATACAAAACATGATTATTGACAACTGAAAAATGTGCATTGTTCTTGAATTTTTTGATCTCTAAAAAAATTCAAGCTTTGCTCAGAGCTTCATGAGCACCTGTAGCTAATAATTTTAATATTTTCCTAATCACAAACTCTATTCTATTTGATTTAGAAATCATGTTGATATGTTGCAAAATTTTCCCGCTCCTTTCTTTCATTATGATCCTCTATATCTGATTTATGATATTTTGCACCAGGTATTCCTTCTGTACTTTCTAATTTCCATGTACATAGTTTAGAAATCCCACTAGTTTGAAGTTGTGAGTACGATAGGAATGAGAATCAAGAGCTCTAATCATTAACTTTTCTTTGTTAAGGTACTTGTTGAGGACAAAGAAGAGGATAAGGTAAGGACAACTAGAAACCAAGTTGCAGGAAAATCCATCTGAACAGGCAATTATGGATTTTCCTTACTCTTTTATTCACAACTTTACATACGTGTACTTTCTTTTATGTACTTGATTTCAGAGTTATTCCCACGGCTTGTGTGGGTCTATTGTAACTTTAAATAATGAAATAAACGATAACATATTAATGTCATGAGTTGAAATTACTTCCTTTTTCATTACTTTTCATTAACATAGTGTTAAATGAATTCTTTGCAACTCATACACACTAATAATTTTTCACTTAATCATAATTAATGAACTCAAAGTAATTTGATAAAATTAAACTGTGAATAAATGATAGGAAGCAACCTACTTAAAAATATGAAATGGATTGTCCTTGTTTAAGCTTTGGGATGTCTATCTTCAATATTTGTTGTCTTTCCCGGCTGTGTTAGGGTGTTGCATCAGTTCCTGAGGGGCTGATGCATGATCGTGATGGAGATGACACTTTGAAAGAAATATTAAGTGGAAGGTTGATATCCTGAAACCAACACAATGGTAGCTCATACCATTTCCCCTTTAGTTAGGCCCCTTAAATGAATCGCTTCAATCTAAAAAATGAAGTTTTGAGTTGACCTCTCACACAGGTGTGACAAGTGTCGAAAAAATTTACGATTCTATGGGAGAAACACTTCCTGCTAGCTTTAAGACTAGTGCTTTAAACTCATTCATAGTGCATGGAGTCAAATCCCAAACCAAATTCTTTCCCTTTACTGAAAAATTGCCTTTCTAAAAGTAAAAACTAAAGCTAGAAAAGATTTGGTAAGCCAAATCCTGTGCAAATAATGCAATTATTGAAATGGGAAAGAACAAGTGTGCACGACCATTTTATTGAAATGGAAATCCTAAAATAACCTTCTCTAACCAGCTGAAAACTTAAGATAAATGAAGTCTGAAACATGGAGGAAAAAGTAGCTTCCCTTTCTAAAAAACTGAGGCCATGAATTCCTCTTGGAAAACAAGTAATGTGACAAAAATGGAAATGAGCTATGCACCTTTATTTTTATCTAAAAGATAGTCCAAAACATAAAAATGTCTCAGTCAGATATGCGACATGTTCTAGAAGATTTTGTGGCTTGTTTATGAGAAACTGAAACTCTTTTTGTGCTCCAAAACATGTAAAAACTCTGGTACTACTGCAATTGGCTCCAAACCAGCCAAGTAGCAGCGAATAGGAAATGGCCTCCTAACAGCTAGTAAACTAAGTTTTATCACTTGCACTATTTCTTGAACCTCCTTTCTATTCATGGGAACATTTTGTAACTGATTTGAAGGTTGTTCAACCTCTTCAAGCTATTGTAATACATCTATCACGACTAATTTTTCAGCCGTAATGTCAAAATCTTCTCCATTATTCAGATCCAACATGCATCTTGAATATTCAATTTCCTCTTCTATGATATGTTATTTCCCTTGGTTTTTTACTTTTTGAGTGAGGCGCTATAACTATCCAACAATGCAACAATCTCCATGCATGTAGCACAATGAGAATCTTCATAGTCTCTTGCATCTTCTTTATTATCCTGATATTGTTCCTCCTTGTTTTCCCTCATAACCCAACATGAAGTTTGTAATATAAAACTAACATATTTCTTATTCATGACATGTGATCTTGGTAGCAGGTTTTTCTGCTATCTTATCCTCTTCATATGAAACTAATTCTGTTTCCTCCTTTGATTTTGCAAACTGGGATGAATCGATAACTTGTGTGAATATGGTGCCTTCATGCACACTACACTTAGAACATGAATATTTTTGGCTATGATCCTCTGCATCTGATTTATGATATTCTGCACCATGTATTCATTCTGAACTTTCTAATTTCCATGTACAAATTTAAGAAAGTCCACTTTTCTAAAGTTTTGAGTACAATAGGAATGAAAATATGAAGCTCTAAGAATTGAATTTTCTTCTTTCATGTACTTGCTAAGGACGGAGAAGAGGAGCAAGAAAGGACAACTAGAAACCAAGCTAGAAGAAAATCCATCTGAATAGGCAATGATGGATTTCCTTTTCTCTTTTATTCACAACTTTACATACGTGTACATTCTTTTATGTACTTGATTTCAGAGTTATTCCCACAGCATGTGTGGGTCTATTGTACTTTTGAATTCTGAACTAAATGAAAATATATTAATGTGATGAGATGTAATTGCTTCCTTTTGCATTACTTTTCATTAACATAGTGTTAAATGAATTCTTTGCAAATCATACACACTAATAAATTTTAACTTAATCATAATTAATGACCTCAAAATAACTTGAAAAAACTAAACTGTGAATAAAAGATAGGCAACAACCTACTTCAAAATCTGAAATGGACTATCCCTGTGTAAGCTTTGGGATGTCCATCTTCAATCTTTGTTGTCTTTCTGGTCTTTTTCAGGGTCTTGCACCGGTTCTTGAGGGACTAATGCACGATCATGACTGACATTAAACTTGGAAATACATCTTAAGTGGAAGGTTGAAATCCTAAAACAAACATAGTGGCAGCTCATACCCTATTCCCCTTAGTTAGGCTGCTTAAACCAATCCCTTAAATATGAGAAAAAAAATTTTGAGTTGACCTCTCCCACATGTATGAGAAGTGTCAACATTTCTGGGGATTTAGCCAGATAATGTTATTTTCTAGCTTTAATACTAGTTCTTTAAACTCATCCATTGGGCATGGATTCAAATACCAAACCAGATTCTTTTACTTTATTGAAAAACTACCTTTCCGAAATAAATAACTAAATCTAGAAAAGATCTTGTAAACCAGATCATGTGCAAAAAATGCACTTATTAAAATGGAAAATTGCAAGTGTGAGTGAGCACTTTATTGAAACGAAAATCCTAAAATAACCTATTCTAACCAACTACAAAATGAAGCTAAATGAATCCTAAAATAGGAAGCGAAAAATAGCTTCCCTTTCTAAAAAATGAGGCCATGAATTCAACTTGGAAAATAGGTAACGTGAAAAAAGTGTAAATGAGTTATGTACCTTTTTTCCTCCAAAAACCAATCCAAAACATGAAAAATATCTCAGTTCGATCTACAACATGTTCTAGAAGGTTTTGGCTCTTGTATCTGAGAAAATGAACCCCCTTTTTGTGCTCTAAAAAAGGAATGACATTCTGGTACTTCTAAAATTTGTCTCTGATCTAGCCAATTACTTGATAGGAAATGGCCTCCTAACAATTGGTAAAATAACTACTTGTAATCTAGTCTATTATTTCATGAACCTTGACTTTCCATCCACTAAGCACATTTTGAAGCTGATTTGATGGTTGTTTCAACCTCTACAGGATATTTTTTTTATCTATCATGACTGATTCTACTCCTTCCTCATTATGATTCATCATTAAGTCTGTAATGATAAAAAATGTCTCTTTCTTCTTCATGAGGTGTGATATTGGGAAACAGGCTATTCTGACTATTCAAGTTACTCTTCTATGAAACTAGTTATTTCGAGAAGGGGAAAGAAAGTGATCTTCTAATTTAATGGGTAACGCACGTCATCCTATCCAACATTACAAGGGAGATCTCCATGCATGTAGCATAATGAAGAGACTTCTTCATTCTCGAAGAAAAATCTCTGATTATCTACAAAATCAGTGAGCTACAATGGGTTCTTACTCATCACCCAATCATGAATTTTTGAAATATAGATAAAAAATCAACCTCTTTACTTCTTCAAGTGGTCTGATCTAGGACAGCATGTTGTTCTGCTAGATTCTCCCCTTCATATGAACTTGATTATTCCTCATCTTTCTTAGTTTGCAAGCCATGGGATGTATTAGAAAATTATGTGAATATGGTGCTTGATCATGCAGACTACACTTCAGAACATTGAATATTGGTGATCATCATACTCCTGTCTTTGCACTTCAGAAAAATCAAACTCCAGCCTCTTACATAGGTTCTTTCTCCAGCTATGGAACATGATCAAAGTAAAATTGTGAAACCCATCCCATTATAAGTTCTTGATGAATTCCATCCTATGCTATTTTCTTCAATTGGTTTCCCCTCCTAGATAGTTTCTATGATCTTCACCTTTATGAATTGGAGATTATGGATGAAGGAAGGAGGAGTGGGTTGGGTGATCCTCAGCTATGATTATTTTTATTTTTGGACAAAAGGAATGTTGTTGGAAATATGCATGTGAGGACGTGGAAGTTTGGAACAGTAGTAGAAAGAAAAAAATGGAAACTTAAATTTGGATTCAGTATATTATTTTGGAATAAAAGGGGCAAAAATTTTAGTATCCTAAAAACTTGGAAACTGATAAATGGGTTGCGTTGGTTGGAAAGGTAGGTAGGTGGGCATTGGATTCTGATGGGGAAGGTAACTGGGAACATCCCATTGACATGGGTTCGTCAACCCGATGTCTATCATTCTCCAGTTGCTTGTAATATTTGAACTTGTTCCTTAATAGCTAAACATGTCTACGTTAAGTCTCATGCAACTTGATTCTCAAGATCCTTCATCCTGTGTATAAACTAGCATAATTTTCTACATAACATTGACATCTGAAACATCATAATGATCATCATAATGATAATGACATAGTAATATGCAAGGTTCGGGTTATGGGGATATTTATTTTGATAGGGGTCATAATACTAATCTGAAGGGGAATATGGGTAAAATGGATGTGGATCTGACTGGATACAACTCTTGGATAGAAGCATTCTACTAAGGTGATTGATGTCATGATTGCATGACCTTGTAAAAAATGTTAAAATTGAAAAATAAGGTCTACTATTAATGATAAAATAGGCTATATGAGACAACCAAATAGCAAGATCTATGTCTTATGAAAAATACCATCAAAATTTTCTAGCTTAAAGACTTGATGTCAACTTCAGATGATGAAACAATGTTGTACTAGTCTGAAATAAATCTTTATGAAGTCGTCTAGATGAATTATCCACTGAGATATTCAATTGTTCTGAATTCCAAAAAAAAAATCATCGTTATGGTCCCACCAAGCATACTTAGAAATTGATTATGTAGAAGAAGAGCACCTATGTTTAGGGATGAAATGGATTTGTAGTGTCTTTACTTCATCCGTCATTTTTGCAGATGCAATATAGAGACACATCACGGGCTGTGGGTCTCCTAGATGTGAGTTGAATATCCATGTTCTAAGGTCGGTTCCTTTTTCAGAGTATCCCTAAACTAGATATATGGGGTTGAGGGTAAAAGATGGATAATAATCTATAAAAATGAGGTGATACACTAAATTTTTGTGAGGGGTTTCTAATAGAGAAACACAAACAATATGATGAGAATAAATGAATCAAACACAATCCAGTGGGTTTTTGTTAACCTCAAGGTAAACATTCATATGCTAAGGGATTTCTCACAATAACAATACAAAAAATACACAATAAAATTAACACCACACTTAACTGCAATAAGGTAAAATAACTCAAGCAAAGCTTAAAAATTTAAGGGAATTAAAATTCATAAGAAAAACTACGAACATACAAACAAATGCAAATTTTTGGAAAGGCTAATCAACTGATTCTCATAAAGAGTAAATCTTGAAAAAGAATTCCAGCACTTTATTACGCCCAAAAGTTCTCTTATGAAATTCTTGCAAAACATGAATATATAGTGAAAAGGTTCACGCAACTACCCAAATTGAGTATTTGCTACTTGCACACTCCCACCTGCTGCGTAAAGCAGTTGAATAAATGAAAGTTGAAACTAGCTTTAAGAGATTGCATATAAATGACCATTTCAACTCTTCAAATAACACTACTCCTTGCAAAATGTATACGGGTCTTTTGGGAATAATAAGGTATTTGGAAAAAAGGTCTACCTCCAAAAGGTAGTTTTCATATCATGTGGCTGAGGTGAAAAGGGGGCTATTTTGGCAATTTGTAAGGGAACCACTCTCTGTTTTGTCTCATCTCAAAAAGGTTTTTTTTTTTTTTTTTTTTTTTTTTTTGTTGGCATTTAGCCATTTTGAATTACATTTATACAATGATGACTATTCTAGCGTATTCACCTCTTCAAGCCTAAAAAGGTGCAATAATGTTTTGACCCTAGCTATGACAACAGAGACTTTTCAGCTTTACATGAAAATAATTATGCTTCCCCTTTGCACAATTACAATGATTAAAACTTACAATAATTCCTCCCCGCGACACATAGGAAAGGCACATTGACATTGTGAAAAATATATTCACGTGGGAAAAACAAAACTATTATTTGGAAAATAAGCAACCTTCCACTCGAACAGACCATAGTTGAATCTAACCGATGTTTAGTTGTTCACGAGTTATGAAAAATGCCCTGAAGTGCTTTCATTTCACTTTTTTCATTTTGAAGCTTCTGGGAAGCAAGGTATAGTGGCCATTGTAGCAAGTATTTTCCACTGTTTTGAGCGCTTATTTTCTCTTATTTTGATTATTTCCCCTCATGATCTACTCGGGAACTCCGTAACATTTTTAATGATTACCATTGGAGAGATTTTCAAGTTATTTTCACGTGTTTCTTGTCTCTGTTCACTCAAAACCTAGGCGGTTTGTACTTCTATGTCACTATTTGAGGGAAAGTCTTACTTATTCGGATAGTGTGGAGCTCTGGTTCTATCCTCTGCTTTTGGAAACCCCAGCCACCATGAATATATTTATCGGAGCTCTAATTTTTTCCGGTCACGAGTACACAATGATGTGTTGTTTTTTTTAGCAGTTTGGGACACGCCATTTCATATGACCGCCATGGGTAAGGTAAATATTCTATTTCGAACCCCTTAATCGTTGATTTGGGTGCTTTTTCTTGAGCTCTGGTCTGTGTCGACATTTCTTGGCTGAGTCTCCATTTATGATGAAAATATTGGCCCTTGCCACGTATTTGAGGTAAAACCCCTTTCTCTGGATATTTTTAAGGCAAAACTTTGGGCTTTGAAATTGATTCACCAAGTTTTAATTAATGGGTCGCCATTTTCCTCTTGTTTGGAGCTCTGTCTACCTGAAACTACTCTCCATTATTGAAGAAACTATTTGTTTTGTTTTTCTCCATTTAACTAATGCATGCTCTGTTTGTATCATGAGCTGGGTTCGAATCTCTTTGATGTGAACTGAGTCATCCTTTTCTTTTCATTTTTTTTTTATGAATATTGAACATATGCATATTTGTACTTTGTTTTTGATAGAATTCCTTTGCTATTCTCCTGTTGATGCCATTATTTGAGATTTTGTGGGTCAGTTTTGAATGCCATGTATTTTCTATTGGATTATTTGCACAACTTTATGTCCGTTTAAAACGAGTTACACATTTCATGCATTCCACCAGGCTCACCCATGTTTTACTTGCACCATTACTTTGAATTGTTAGGGGGTTCACATTATTTGCTACACCATTTTTCCGTAGCTTCATATCTCTTTGGAATGAAGAGGTTGGGTTTGATTCATTGCGAGGAACCTTTGTTCACTGCCATCTTGTATGAATTAAACTCACCTTTGGACATGACCGAGTTGTTGTATGCTTCCCCTTTTAAAGCTCTATCTTATTAGATTTTGATAGAATTTGTGTTCATATGTCAATGTCGAAGACATCTCCCTCATTATTTGATTGCTCCATGCCCTAGAAAACAAACCTTAAAAATGCTTAAACAATGTAAAATGTAAGCTCCAAAATAAAATAGACCAACTGAAACAAATTCGAGTCATGAAACAAATATAATGATTTTATAACTGTATACTGACAGATTTCTCATCAAGCCTTGATGTACTTGCATACTCTGATTCAAGGTAATCAATGGTGTAGGCTTTCAATTTTCCCTTTAATTTATTCGGCTGGCACATCCCTCACATCATGATGCTCCAACATAACTCGGTTGATCATTACACAATTTTTATTTTCGTAATTGGCTCGGATGAGTGCTATTTCTTTTCAACTGTACGCTGAGAATTTGCATCTTTTGACAATTGAAGATTCTGAAATGTAACTTTACATCTGAAATCCGTGATCTGAAAACTTCGAAACTTGACTTTGATATTGGAATAAAAAATGCACATATGGGGCTTGTATTATTGATTTGATACTTTGATGAACTCTGTAATTGATGGGAAATATACTTGAGTTACTATAACCACTCCTTCTTTGACTATTTCTTCTTGAAAAACTTCAAGTATGCCTTTGTGGATTTAAAAAATTGAAGACTTCTTGGTTCAATCAGATAGTCCATACTCTTTCCCTTGCTGTAGGTTAGTTGATTTCTGAGAAATATTCCTTCATTTCAACCATGTTTTCTATAGCTTGCATGATGCTTGGTTCTTATTTTTGAGTACTGAAATGCTTCAGTTAAATACATCCTTCACTTAACACTTGAAGAATTTTATCTTTGTTTGGAGGATGAAATGACAATGACTATTTCTTATGTGGTTGTAACATGACTCTCATCATGAGTACTTTAAGAATTATCTAGTCCATGATGTTAGCTAGGTCCTCTACTCTGTCGAGTCATCTTCACTAGTATAATTTAATTGTTGTAACCTTTAACTTGTGCTTCTCTTTCATACAAAACATGATTATTGAGGTCTGAAAATGTGTACTGCTCTTGAATGTTGGGATCTCTACAATAATTCAAGTGTGTTTGAGAGCTTCACGAGCACTTGTAACTAATAATTTTTAGATTCTCCAAATTGCAAACTCTATCCTATTTGATTTAGAAATCATGTTCATATGTTCCAAATTGTGCCTGCTCCTTTCTTTGGATATGATCCTCTACATCTGATTTATGATATTTTGCACCATGTATTCCTTATATGGTTTCTAATTTCCATGTACATAGTTAATAAAGTCCACTTGTCTAAATTTGTTAGCACAATAGGAATTAAAATCACAATATCTAACCGTTGACTTTTCTTCTTTCAAGTACTTGCTAAGGATGGAGAAGAGGAGTGGGCAAGGACAACTGGAAACCAAGCTACAAGAAAAGTCATCTAAATAGGTAGTGATTGATTCCCCTTTCTCTTTTATTCACAACTTTGCATACGTGTACATTGTTTTATGTACTTGATTTTAGAGTTATTCCCATGGATTGTGTGGGTCTATTGTACATTTAAATTATGCAATAAATGAAAATATTTTTATGTGATGAGCTGTAATTACTTCCTTTTGCATTAATTTTTATAACATAGTGTTAAATGAATTATTTACAATGCATACACACTAAGAAATTTTCACTTAATCATAATTAATGAACTCAAAGTAACTTGATAAAATTGAAATGTGAATAAAAGATAGGCATCAACCTACTTCAAAATATAAAATGGATTGTCCCTGTGTAAGCTTTGGTATGTCCATCTTTAATCTTTGTTGTTTTTCCCGTCTATGTCAAGGTCTTGCATCAGTTCATGATGGGTTGATGCACGATCGTGATGGAGATGAAACTTGGAAAGATATCTTAGGTAGACGGTTGATATCCTCAAACCAACATAGCGGAAAATCATACCCTCTTCCCTTAGTTAGGCCCCTTATACCAATCCCTTCAATCTGAGAAACAAAGTTTCATGTTGACCTCTCTCACGGGTGTGAGAAGTGTCAACAACACCTAGTGAGAATAACAGATCTAGGCACATAGTTCTTTACATTCATTCATGAAGGACACCAATTTCCTTTTTCATCACCATACTTAAAAAGTTACAGAAAAGAGAATAGAGGAACATGAGAAAATAAATGGAAGAATTTATCTTTTATTCCTTTCTTTTGTGATACAAATTTTAACTTCCAAACAACAATTCATAATTGTTACAAATTAGAAATATTGAATATTTAAGATCCATTGGAATGGAGAATCCCTCCCAATTTATGGCCTTGTGAATTGACCCTTCATCTCACCCCGCATGATTCTTCATGTTCCCATTCTATGTTTGACCTTTCATTTTCCCTTAGAAGAGACAAATTGAGTATATCTCTTATAATCTTGAGATAATACTTTTACAATTTACAAATATTATCACTTAAGTTAATAGAAAAAAATACCATGATTGCATACAATGATGAATTAAAAGATAGGGAGAGAAGATGAGAAGGAAAGGAGATTGACTTATTTGATGAATAATATCCTTTGGAAGTAGAACTTTCTTATCTCAGGCATGATGATGGAAGTAGAAACCTTATTGAGAGATCTCTTAATGTGAGCTACAAGATGACCATAAGAATTTCTAATGATGATCCTTCTAAATCTTCTGGTACATTCCATTTTCATCTGTTGATTATTTCTTGCTATTTTTATCCAGTTTCTATGTTTAGTAGTTATTTTTTCCATACCTACTATTTTGGGTAAATTCACAATTTTACCCTATTTACCATTCTCTGATACTTCTTACCTGTCTGGAGGATCAAGAATGCCACAAATTTTCCTTGTTTGACCACTTTCTATAAACATGCCCTACCATGGAGAAATGCTATTTTTAGCAAGTACACCATAGGTGTCAGATTGCATTGAAAAAGGTCTTGAAATTATGGGTTTTATTCCAAGATTCCATGTTCCAAATTTTTGATGACTTGTTCATCCGAAAAAAAGAGAAAATGGATCTTTCATTAAAGAGTGAAGAATACTAAGAAAAAATTAGTCCTTACTATCTTGAAAAATCAACAACTTCGTCGCGTAAATATGAGTTTAAATGAAACTAGATGTTTTGAATTCCCTTCCCTCATAATTTCAGATGATTTCACTGACCAGATCTTCGGTAATTTGAGGATTTATTCATGGACATAATAATTCTAATAAAAAACAAAGTCCTCCATATCCCTAAAAATAGGGACTTCATGGCATGAAAACTAGTTCACAAAAAACTATATTTTTCAATGATTATTTTCTCAAATTTTCATGTGATTCCTCCCATTTGAACCTTAGGAAGTGAATAGGTAACTCGCATCCATTTCAATTACTATGACACTGATTAATTTATTCTTGAAGCTTTTATAGAGAGAAAACTAATCCATGTTGTCTCACCCACGGATTGACAGGTTACATTGTTGCATTGGTCAACAGGATGTGTTGGAATGAGGTGAAAAGTGCTAAACATGCATCATGGAGATTCACCAAGGTCAGATGATGTAATAGAGGGAAAACCTAGTGTTGTAAACATTGTTGGGTTCCAACTGTCATAACAAGATGGGAGATATGGGAAAGAAAAATTAACCATGCTCTAATTGTTAGCATTAGTTTATTTATAATACATTGTTTGTTGGTGGACAGTTATAACTATCACCTTCCTCTCCATCTTCCGCAACCTTTATATTTGGGGATCTACTCTTTTGTTAAACATATTGAATACATTATTCTTTGTCTGCTATCATTGGTATCATAGCAGTTGTCTTGTCCTCTGTCTGCGTTGAAATTGCAATGACCAACCTTTATTGGCGATCTACCAATTTTGTAGCGATTAGTATTCCTGCATGGAATCTGGACTTGGTCTTGGCGTGTGGATAGTGTGGGAACCCAACGTGAAGCCCTGTTAAATATTGGTAGTAACCTGCGTGGAAACTCTAGGAAATTGCATTGAGTTTGGCACTAAAATTATTTCTTGGTCTTTTTCATGAAAGGAAAAACGTGGCAACATCAACTTGGAGAAGACTGCTTGAACGTGATGTTTTTTGCTTGCAGACCTGATTTTTTTTTCTCCTTGGCATTAATAGTATGTTGTACTGGCATGAAGAATCTGCACCCAAAGCGTGTTTACCTGCATTCTGATTGAATTTTTTTTTGAATTGGATTTCTGCTATTTCCATAGCAAGAGAATTTATAGACCTATAGTTGAGTGTGGAGATCCACTCTTTGAAGCTATCTTGAACCACCAAATTCAGCTCCAGTACTGCCTTACTGATTTTCAGGTTGTAGATATTCTCACCAAGCCTCTCGGCAAGGTGAAGTTTGATTTGTTTGCGGGGTACATATGTAGGAACAATGTATTAAGAGGGGGAATGTTAGCTTAATTTAATACATCCTATCCTACGCTACATACGGTTACTCCTTAAACGTACCTGCCTTGTGTAACCATTCCCAGCGCTTTATATTCTTCTTATCTACTATTTTATTCACACATTGAATAATCATTATTTGATATCCTGCTATCATTGGTATCAGAGCTTAACTCTTGAAAGGGCCAAATTTTGTCGCATGGAAAACCAAGATGCGGATGATTCTTCAGTTTGAAGATCTTTAGGGGATCATTTCTAGCACAAACGCACCCCTCCCACAGACACTGATATGTTGGATAAGTATGAAAAGGCTAATGAAAAAGCATTAATTATTATAACTTTGAGCCTTTCTGATGAGGTTCAACCTCACATTTGGGAAGCGACCACTTCCTCTACAACATGGGCCACGTTGTGTATGATCTATGAAGCCAAAAATCTGATGACGATGCTGTATCTTCAAACAAAGCTTCACATAATGAGTATGCATGATGGCGTATGAGTCGAATCCTTCTTGTGACATGTGTTTAAGTTACGGGTAGAAATTTTTTCTCTCGATGAACCAGTGGATGACAAGTTGCTAGTCCCGCTCACCTTGTGAGCTCTTCCTTCCTAGTTTTAGACACTGATCACCACGTTGACCATCAATCAATAGGAGGTGAGTTTTTCCAAACTGGTGAATTATCTCCAGCAGGAAGAAGCAATTCAGAATGTTCAAGAAGCCTTCAAAGACAAGGCTCTCATTACGAGGCAAAAGCATAAGCCTCAGAAAGGGCAGTCAGTCCCCCAGAATCAGAAGCAACATCCACAGTAGCAGCATTCTCAGTGGCCACCACAACGACCACCCCAGAAGCAGCAATACAACAAGGTGGATCGATGGTGCCACATTTTCTCCATGAATATGCACACGACTATGAACTGTCATTACAACAGTCGTAAGCATGGAAAATCTAGTGAAGAGAGCACTTCTGGCCAAGGATATTCCAATAAATCCCAATGGAGTGCTCTTAATCAGAGGTATAAGGGTCATATTGATGCTTAGCAGGATGCCTCCTCTGATGAAGAGGTTCTAGATGCAACTCATTCAGACATTATCCTAGTCTCACAGACTTCGCAGTCGTCAGAAAGTGTCTGGTTGATTGATTCAGGTGCCAACAAACACATGACTGGCAATAAGAAGTTGTTCCATACCCTAAGTGACTGGCCCACTAGAGATTAGATCACCATTGCAGATAATTAGGAGTATATTGCGGTGGGGATTGGTGATGTCATCATTCCTTTTGGGACACGAAGATGTACACTCACGAAGGTGCTATATGTTCCAAGTTTGACCTCAAATCTCTTGTATCTGAGTAAGCTTCTTAATCATCGAATGCGGGTCAAATTCTTTTTTTAGAAAGGGATCAAGTCCTACATCATTTCCCAGGGAGACTTAGTTATTTCTTGAGCATTTATGAAGGGCCGTCTATTTTCACTGGATGTGGTCACTTCATCTAACATTGCTCTCTCTGCTTCAACGGCAGAGTCCACTACACTATGGCACTTTTGATATGGTCATATTTCTGTTGGGGCCCTGCATCATCTCAGTGCCAAGGAAATGGTAAGAGGGATTTTTCCACTCTCTTATTCCTTACTTGTTTTCTCTGGATGTCTTGCGGGCAAACAACACAGAGGTCCATTCAAATAGAGCTCTTATCATTCTACAGAGCAACTTTAGGTTATACACACCGATCTATGTAGTCCCCTACCAGCTATCTTCCAAGGTTTTGAATACTTCTAGCTCATCATTGATGATTACTCATGAAAAATGTGGGTATATTTCCTCCGGAAGAAGAGTGAGGCATTTGCCAATTTCCAAACCTTTTACCAAAAAGCCACCAGGTAGTCTGAGAAGCCTCTTCTTCTCCTCTACTCAGATCAAGTGGAGGAATTTGTATCGAATAAGTTCTTAGCATACCTAAAGGAGCATGGCGTTCAGTAACATCTGACTACACCCTACACTCCCTAACAGAATGGGATTTCTAAGCGAGAAAACAGGAATGTCATGGAGATGGCTCATTGTATGCTCTCCACCACCAAGTTGGAGGATCATTTTTGGGTAGAAGCAGTCTAGACAGCAGTGTATCTACTCAACCAGGCACCCATGAAGATCTTGTAGAACAGGACACTAGAAGAGGTATGGACTGGTCGTAAACCTTCTATCTATCATTTGAGAGTTTTTGGTTGTACTGCATATATGCATGTTCCAAATAAGAAAAGGATTAAGATTGATCCAAAGACACTACCATGTATTTTCTTAGGGTATATTCAAGATGTGGTGTGTGATGAGTCATCCTTTGACTCACTGCCACACAATGGAGATCCAGTACCAACCTCGTCACATAGATTGCTCACACATCCAGATGATGGGCAAGATGATTCTTCTTAAAGAGAAGAAGAGCTGACTGGAGACTTATTCGTTGATCTAGGCACACTGGAAACACATCTTCACATCAGTAACAATAGCACCAACGTCTGAAATGGGTCTAGAATAATATTGGGGATGCACACCTGAACTCACTTCTAGGTACGTCTATGGGAGTTAGAACACGAAGTCAAGCTAGACACGAGGTAAATTTTACACTCATGAGTTTCAGTTGTTGATAGCACTGGACCTGAAATTGTTCATGAGACATTAGACCAACCAGAGTGGAAACAGGCTATGAATGCTGGATATGATTACCTACTTCAGAATCAGGCATGGGAACTTGTCGATCTGCCTCTAGGTAAGAAATCCATTGGCTGAAAATGGATTTTCAAAACAAAATATAAGGTAGATGGTTCAATCGACAAACAAAAAGCACGACTTGTTACAACGGGTTATGCTCAACAAGAAGGAATTGACTATGACAAGAACCTTTGCACCCACTGCAAAGATCAAAACCATAAGAGTTGTCTATGCACTGGCAGCACAAAATGGATGGAAACTTCAGCAGATGGATGTCAAGAGTGATTTTTTGAATGGTGATCTCAAAGAAGAAGTATACATGGCCCAACCTAAAGGGTTTGTAGACGAGCATCAACCACACAAGGTATGTCATCTAATAAAGTCACTTTATGGACTCAAACAAGCACCTAGGGCATGGTATATAAAAATTGATGATCACCTATTGCAACATGGATTCACTCGTAGCCCCTCAGATACAAATTTGTATATCAAGAAGGTAGGATTAGAGATTTTTATTCTAGTTTTATATGTAGATGATCTTGTGATCACAGGAAGTTCTGACAATCTTGTGGATGATGTAAAGAATGTTCTGAGAAGAATCCTTCGACATGACCGAATTGGGGCTACTTCACTACTGTCTTGCGCTTAGAGATATGGTAGAAGAAGAATCATATCTTCATCTCCCAGATGAAATATGCCAAGACACTCCTCGAAAAGTTTGGAATGTCAGATTGTAAACCAATGTCCACACCTATGGAAAAAGGTTTGCAATTATCTAGATTCCAAGATTCACCACAAGTAGATGGCACTCACTATAGGCAGCTTGTGGGGATTCTCATTTACTTGAATTATACCAGGCCAAATCTTTGCTTTGCATTGAGCTATCTTGTGAGATGTATGCATGAGCTGAAGAAATGTCATTGGATAGAAGCAAAGCATGTGTTGAGATATGTCTGAGGTACAATTGGACTTTGGTCTAGAGTATCAGAAGAACACTCAGTTCTTACAGGGATATAAAGACTCAGACTATGTCGGATCCATTGATGATAGGAAATCCACTTCATGGTATGTTTTTCATCTCAGATCTAGACCTATCTCGTGGATTAGCAAGAAGCAAACTATTGTTACTCTCTCATCCACTAAGGCTGAATACCGCGCCACACAAAGAGCTGTATGCGAAGTGATTTGGTTACATCACATTCTTGCAGATATAGGAATTCCTGAAGAGAAACCTCCCATCATTCACTGCTACAATCAAGTTGTGTTGAAGCTTGTGAAGATTCTTGTTTTTCATGAATGATCAAAGCATATTGAGGTTGAATGTCACTACATTCGTGAACAGGTCTTGAACCACCAAATTCAGCTCCAATACTTCCCTACTGATTTTTCAGGTTGCAGATATTCTCACCAAACCTCTCTGCAAAGTGAAGTTTGATTTATTTAGGGGGGTACATTTGTAAGAGCAATGTATTAAGGAGGGAATGTTAGCATTATTTTATTTTATAATACATTGTTTGTTATTGGACAGTTATAATTGTCACCTTCCTCTCCATCTTCCACAACCTTTATATTTGGGGCTCTGCTCTTTTGTTAAACACATTAAATACATTATTCTTTTTCTGTTATCACTAACAAGTGAAAATTTCTAATTATGGAAGCATAACTTGAGAGAGGCATTAAGGATAACATTTCTAGAGCTCCATGAGGAAATTTTTAATGAATACATTTATGATTTTAACTCCCAATTTCCTTAAAAAAGAAAAAGGGAAGGGGTCTCAAGACCCAATTCTTCTTGAACCCCCCCTAAAAATTTCTCTTCATTTCTTAGGACAACAAGGTGTTCCTGTCAAAAAGGAGTTGTGAAAATAAGCACGTAGATCTTTTGAAAATATTTGAAAAGTTGATCATGTAAATAAATATAAAATCATTCCAATGATTATTTTTTTTCCTCTTAAATCCTTATGGAGGTCCTATAATCATCTATGGAAGATAAGGTACCTCTTTTAAATACATTCTGTTTACACCTTAGGAACTCGGAGGCTGAGACTGGGTCGCATGAAGAACCATTTCAAGAGCTAGAGTGGGAAAAAAATTTCTCAAACTTTCCCAAAGGTATAGGATAGATGGTGTAGAAAAATGTTCCCTCATGTAGATGTGACTAGTGGTAGGATGTGATTTGACAAGACGTAGAGGGGAAAGGACTGAAAAATGGCTTGCAGAGCCTTCCTGAAGTCATATAATAGTCCAGAGGGCTTAACTAGATCTAGGAAAAAAAATTGTCCTCAAGGGATGAGAAATATGGGACATAAAAGTGTGCCTTTACCTCATGCTGACATGTGTCCACCTGTGAAAATGGCTGAGGTCCCAAAATCTTATCTTGGGGAGTGCCTTGAAGATGAAGTTTTTGGAGCTCTAGGCAAACATTTTTGGCACTTCTTTATATGAAATTTAATCCAAGAAGCCTTATGAGATGAATGTATTTTGTCCCATGATATAATTACTCTTGGAAACCCCTCACAAATATCCTTTTTCTCTTGAAATTAGGGCATGTCTACTAAAAATGGGTTGTAGGAAGATGCGCCTAGGTCTCGTGAAAATTTTTAAAGTACCATCATTTATAAAACTGAATTATCTTTCAAAATATATTATTTTTGACCTCTAAATCTTTATAGATATCCCAAAATCATCTTTTTAATCTTAGGCACTACATTTAACTGCAACCTCCTTCACCTTCAAAAACCCACTTTCACATAACTTGATCGTAAACCTCCAAATCTTCCCTAAAATTTCGTAAATAACTTTTAAATATTTTCTTATCTCCTCAGTACCACATCCTTATTAATGTGTGCCTTCAATTCCATCCCGAAGGGTCCACACGTGTCCTAGAAAGGATAGAAATAACATTTTTAGGTCTCTTGGCGAATCTTCCTTGAGAAACACTACATAAAAAGGACTTCATGAGATTTTTTTTCATATTTCAAACACTTTGGAAAGGTTATTATAAAATATATGATAATTTTGAGAATGTGGATAGGCATGACACATAGGGAGAACTGATCCAAGAAGAAGAGCTTAAGAGGGTTTACATGCAAAAAAAATTAATACTAGGGTATATTTTTCATATTTCAACATTGATCAAATTGCTTAGTGGTGATCAAAGTTTTTCTCACACATCTTTCTTCTAGCACACAATCCGTTTAAAAAACTTATTCATACATTAAAATATTAAATTATATAATTTCAACTAGCTACATTTGTTATTTCTCACACTATGAATTCCATGAAATGCTTCATAATATACTTGTCCTAGAAGTGGATCTTACGCATTTCCTCATGGTTTATTTCTCCTAAGTTACCTATTTATCATTATAAGAGTGATTCTACACAGCACCTTCAATCATTCCATGTGGCCTTTTTTTACTATTCTTCTCATGACATCTTACTCACTAATCTTTTCACTAGGAGACCTCAATAATTTTCTTTGAAATGGTTATATGATCTACAAACACATTCATTGCATCGTTTACTACTTTGATTTCTTGTGAAATTCTCTACCAACATTGGTGAGAAAATTTCTTTCACTCAAATTTATATGGTCTTTGAAGGGTCTAATGAACCCATTAGTGACTATTTTTATGTTATAATACTATGGTTATTAAAATGAATAATATCATAGCTAATAGTGAGCTCTAGGATATTTTCACACAAATATTACGTACACCTTTGCAAGAAGTTTTTATCTTTAATAAGTTCCCTTCATTTGATCATCTATGTCAAATTCTTAAGGAACATGAGACAAAGCTACTACACGTGAATAAGTTTAAATATGCCACTAATTCTTCCTCTATACCTAATGCAAAGTTTCCCAATAAAATCTACATTCAAAGGAAAGGATATTGATTATAAGAATAATCCTAAGGAAAAAATCAATTAATCTCATAACCTACTAAGATAAAATTACAAAAAATATGAAAACAAGTCACACATTTATCATTTTCCCAACACATCATGCTAAAAACAATTATTTGAGTGCAATCTTGTGTCTCTCCCTCCACCACTTCAGGTTAATGCAACCAAGAATCAAATTAAGATTTTCGATCCTAAATCTTAGAATGGCTATAATATAAGCATTAGTTATAAGTATCAAGCAAGGAAATTTTATTTAAGATCTTTATTTATTCCAAATAAATTGAATTGAATGGCCCCACTGAATCCCCCATTCCTACTAATGATAATGTAAATCTCAAAATATTCAATAACACATTGCCTAGTCACGACTCTAACAAATCTACTTCTCAAGTGTACAATACCTATTGTACAATACCATCTCTAAATTATTATGATCATCCAATGAATAAAATTATTGGAATTATTACCCATGTACAACTTTATGCACCGATTTTTACTTTTGATTACTATGATTTTGATGATACTCTTATATTAGATATTGTATATATTCATGCATTCATCAATCAATTTTTTATTAATAATGTTTTGGTTTCCAAAAATCTTAAGGAAAATATACATGCTTTGAAGATCCTTTATCCCCTTAGTTATTTTAAAATTCTATTACATGTCATTCTAATTTTTCTTATTGACATATCATTATACCCATCATTATCTGTTTGTTTACTACTATGGATAATGTGTATAATGATTATGTCGATACAAGACACATAAATTGGTACAAGATAAAATTATCCACCATGGTTCCTAGCATTCTTCTCTTATGGTAATTTATTATCATACTAAATTTCTTCACATATAACTAAGCCCCCACTTGAAAATTTTCTCTAGCCATCTTGTCTTAAGTTTTTACCCTATTCCAGCTCATAGGAATGTGCTAAAAAAATTATCAAGTTTGTTTCCTATTCATGGGTGTATACCTAAGGTGATTGAATAAATCATCTAGGTTTAACTGAAATTAACTTCCTTCAGAGGCCTAGAGAGGGCCATTTTCGGTCATTTTTACAACAGGTGAACACCCTTCAGAAGTTGGAATGGAAAGATTTAAACCATATAATATTTTTGTAAGATATAAATGAAGTTTTCCAAGGTATTTTGGAGAATATATGTGGAAGAAGTTAATTTTAGGAATCAAACAAGAAATATTGGGTCATTTTCGGTAAAGGGAATGAAGGCTCCAATAGTGAACAATAAATTGTTTAGATGATTTTGGGATTTTGAAAACGAGCTGGGAGGTAAAAAATAATCAACATAAATATCTTAGAACCATCTACATGATGGATAAATAAAATTTATTCTAATATCTATGCATCTTTTTTGATAAGCTAGGACACTACAACTAACCCTTCGAATAAAGAATGGAATAGGCCCTAAAAATAAAATTTAAATAATAATTAGCATCTTATAATGGATTTAATGAACTAAATAGGCTATTTAGAGTGAAAATCATATACATTTTGACCCAAAAACACCTTTCCATTCTCTTACGGAAGAAAAAAGCACTCCTAGTGTCTTGATTTACACTTGGCAGGTGACATCAACATTCTAAATTAGCATTATCACACTTTTGAGAATTCCTTATCAATTTTTTCTTTTACCTAACATGAAAATGGGATAAGGGAATAGAAAAGAGTGCTCGCCCATCCATTTTTAATCTTCCTAACTTAAACAAATTACTTAAGGTGTTAGGTGTAGGAAATGAATGAGTTAAGTGATAAAGTCCCCCTCCCCATGCTAGCTAGACCCCTTGGGGAGGATTTCCCAGAAATTTCTACCCCCCCTTACATATTGTCTCAAAGTTTTAAAGGGACAAGGTGAGAACAAAAGTTTTCTCCCCCATGTTGGCCAACTTCTCGCAATTCGAGGCTCACCACTATTGCTCCTAGGTTTCACAAAATTGCATTGTAATTTTGTCCCCATCTCATGTACTTGGAACCATGAAACATTTTATATCCATTCATATACCATTGTATTACACTAGCTTCAAAAGGGATAAGGAGGGGAAAAAATTTCACCCCCAACCAACCAATATTCCTCTAGTGACATCAGAAACCTGTTTTAGGTCTCAGTGTCCACTTTTGGATCCTTATATCTCATTCAAAAGGAACCAGAATCTTTCACTTGTCATATTTGAGTGTAAAGAAAAATTATATTTCTATTTTTTCCCTTACACCTATTACATTGGTGAAACTCCATGTTAACTATCCTTATACCACAAAATTTGTTAGGTTAAGCAATGAGTTAAGGATTTTTTTAATAAAATGACTAACTCTGCCTCATTACCACTTAATCATTTTAAAATAATTCAAGCTACTATATTTTCCCTCCAAGAACCTCAAACTTTACTAGAGATTCTCCTGAATGTTTCCTATACACCCATGCTCCAAAACTAAAAAATGTTCATAACTCACTAATTGTACACTTAATTTCCAACAAACTTTACCAATGCACTGCTTCTAAAACCACCTTTAATATGTCTATAAGAGCATTCATATTGATGATATGTATAATTTACAACATCCATTTGAAATTTTAATGTTGGGAAGTTACCTTTTCACATCTAAAAGTTTTTGCGTTAAGAAAATTAGTATTTACATTATTATAGAAGATTTATTGTTTGGAAAGTATTACGTTTATATGTAGAATAAATTGTTATAACAATAATGTATTCATATAATTGTGTTTTACCCATAAAACTATTATCGAGGAAGTTGTTATTTTGTTTCTATTTATTGATGCAGGATCATCAGGTGCCAAAGCATAATAAGGTCATATGAGACCAATAAAACATGTTATTATAGATACTCTAGGTCTAGTCATGTTGATTTCCCTCAAAAAACACTCACTCAAATTTGTCAAGATTTGAATAAGTGTTCTTAAGCTTGTAAGAAGACCTAATATGCGAATAATGGCCAAAAATATGTAAGAGTGGATAAATAAGACTTGGAATCATCATCCCTAAGTGGGATTAGAATATTTTTATGTATTTCCAAGCATTAATTGGTCTTACCTAAGTTAGAAAGTTAGTCAAGCCTTGTTAAGGGTTGTTGAGATAGTTTAGGTGTTTGTTTAAGACTCTATACTTAGTCAAATGTACTGATATTAATAGGTGATTTGAATGAAAGAGAGATAGACAATGGTTTTAGTGATGGAATAATGAAGAATGATGCCTGTAAGATGTCTTGGAAGATGTAATTTTAGCTCTATTTGAATATAATGTGCATGTTATAATGGAAGTTGTCAAGGAATACGACACGATAATGGGTGATAAACCCTTAACACCACTTAGATAATGCAAATATCTTGACTATCAAAGTAGAAAGATTCTACAGGTAACAAGGAATGTCGTTATAATTTTTTTGTAAGTCTTGAAAATGTGTAGTTGGGGTTTTATTGTAATTTGTTGATTCTCGAGCTAGAACTAGGGACACATACATCTCTTGATTCCATAGATGAAATTGATTGAAAATTTGAAATTACCTCTATCTTGATATGACCTATAAATCACCTAAATTTTATTGGTTATGTGTATCCAAATATCTATATGACTATATTTTCTAGCTCATAAAGACAGGTTACAGTCATAGGTAAGCACAGATAAAAGAAAAAATACATTGAACAGGTGGATAGTATGAACCTAGACCATAATGGAGAGTGATACCAAATATATTTTATGTGTTTAAATGATGTTAGCGGTATAATAATGGTGATAATGGCTTCATTTTCAGTATATTCTAAATGTGCAGGGCTTATACGAGTGTTCTAAAACATTATGAGAGGTTACAAGAAGGTTGAATTGGAAAATCAGCCATAGAATAGCCTATGAGAATTCTTAGACACCTTAATCATGGTGATGACATGTTTAGAATACATAGAACCATGACATGACACCCTTGAAATTGTATAATAGGTCTTGAACTGAGCTTACATGAGCCAAGAAAGAGCTTTAGGGTAGAGTTCAGAGTTGAGAGAATGCAAGAAAGTTTAAAGACATCTTGAATAGCCCAAATGAGACAAAAAATCATTAAATTTGTGTCTTGAAAGTATGAGGTAATTATTTTTGGAACTTTACTTGAGGTTAAGAAGGTTAAAAGAGTCCTTGGGATAGAGTTTAAGATTGCATATTTGAAGGCCATAATAGAGAGTTGGAGAAGCCAAAATCCTTAGCTAGATGTATTGAACATGTGCAATCAAATGTAAATGGTCTCATGACTCCATTAAAGAAGGAATCCATCATGTAGAAAGGTATGTATGCTAAGAACATCATAAGTGGATTTAGTAGCATGAAATAGGTTTACAGGTGAATATAGGAGTCTTGTACATCTATAAGTCATTGGCTCAATGATCACACAGTGATCACATCAGATGAATGGACATCAAGTAATCCTTATATTTGCATGTCTCTCATCTATGAGTATGAATTAGGTCTGATGAACATCAAGGTGTTAAATTCATAGAAAAAGGTGCTATAAACATGATCCTCATAGTAGGGGTTTGGTTTAAGTAAGTGTGAGGAAGTTAGAAACATTTTGTTCTCAAGCCCAATAATAAAGATAGTATAAGAGTTTGGTTTGAGCCCCTGTATTGTTTATTACCAAGTTTTTTTTGTCACCATGGGCTATATATTAGCTTAATACATTGTGCAAGATATATAGAAGGTAGATAGATTACTATGTGTTAATATTATATTTACAAATCTATGCTAAATCTTATTTTGGTCCATGATTTTGTATCAACGAAAATTATTTTATGATAAAATTTAGGGACCATGTAGTAGAAACATCTGTTTAAATCCCATACGTGAGTATCCCAGCATGTACAAAATATTGTTACTTTGAGCTCATGGAGGAAAGACATGAACTATTAAAATGTTTATAAGAGAAATCGAGCAATTTCTTTGTGTAATCTGTGACATATATGCATATATCAATTCATTCATTCGCACTAGGTCAAAATTATTGTGTATAGGTTGACGTATAAATTGTTATGAGTAGTTATTTTTTGTGATATAGTGTGCAGTGTTATTTTTTTCACAGTTAATTCTTCATCTGATTTATAACTGAATCACTTCACATTTATCTTTCATGCCTCTATAAATGAATTCTTAACATGTGTCTAATCTTAAGAATGTCTTAAAAAAAAAAAATTCTCCACCATGTCACCGATCTATGTTTTGCTATCTCTACATTGATAAAATTTTCCCATCCCACTCTACAATCATGATTAACCTTATAATTACCACCTAGTATGATAGATGAGCCTAATCCAGTTAACATTTACAATGAAGTATTATCAATATCCAATTTTTTTCTCCTTTTCAAGCCAAGAAGCAACACAGATTCAACAAGGAGCTTAGAGGCAACTAGATCATGAATATATGTCATTTTGTAGCCGGGGAGGAATCTAATTGTCCCTTTGTTACTTGGATTTGTGGAGAGATGGATAACACCTTAAAAGGATGTGATCTGATCCTAACTATTTTAGGTTGTGCCTTTCAACCAAGGTAAGAGAACCTATTTTTTAACCTCTGTTTTTTGAAGAACAATGATAAATCCTCCTTTTTCATGGATTTTATAGAGAATACCTGGGCAAAATATGATCAACACACCAGATATGACTCTCATGAGTTGTCACTTCTAGATCAAGGAGATATTTTCAGGAAACAAGGCAAAGGTTACTGAAGACATTTGAGACCCTGATTGCTTCTGCATGCTTTCATAGTAGAGATTATGCATTTGTGTGCACATGGGACAAACAGGGGTGGTACAGGTAGGATTAGTTGTTTTTGAATGAATTTTTGGTGGGAGGTGGGGAAGGGTGAGCTTTATTCACCAGATCCTTGGGAAATCTTAAACAATGGGAGGCTAAACCAACAAAATGCCGTAGAATAGCTAGAATGTTTCTTTAACCAAAATATGTGCTTCAATGGGGGCCCAGATCAACACTTTTTCACACAATATTTGAGATTATATCATGAAGGCTCAAGTTAGAAAATCCAACAAAGCATCAAGATCTAATCCAAATAATGCCTAAGGTACACCCAGAGGCTTATAGAAAATCTCTGTCAACAAATGAAAGAAAAGTGATTTTAAATCATTTATTCCAATCACAAATGAAAGCTCTTATGATAAATGGGATTGCAGATGCCATTAAACTATCACAAGGATTGAGTCCTGTGTGATTGGGTCATATTTTAATACAATATTTCAATAAAAATAGGAGAAACTACTTGCATACATTCCAAAATAAAACCAACACATTTTTCTCAAGACAACATAGAATAACTCGAATTTGATTAAATATATTAGGAGGGGAAAGTTTCATAGAACAATCTCAGAGCTTGTCAATGGATGTACACTTGCAACCACCTTGACACAATAAAAATTAATACAAAAAGAGAACCTAGTTTCTCATATGGATTCTCAAAAGACAGGCTTAGTCAAATTTTCCTCTTGGGAATTTTCTTCGACCTCTAAACCTCTTACCCCCAACTTCCAACCTTTGCACAAAAAAATTGTGCCATTTATAACCTTTACAACATACCCCCTTTCTCCCCAAAAGACAAAAACCTTAAATGCACCAGTTCTTGCCATGATTCTTTCGTGATTCTCATAATCAAATCTATAAAAAGTCACCAGGTTCTCGAGGCGGAAAATTACATCGCATATATCCCACTTTCAACTCTTTCTCTAGTAGATCACTCTTTCTTCAATTTTCCAACCACTTCAGCCCCTAATCTATCAAATATGGCTCCTTGCGTGCTTGGGAGAAAAAAAATGGAAAATCCAATCGAGCATGAAAGATAGACCATTTTAATGGTGAAAGATGTCTTTCTAGATATTTCCACCAAACTTAGATATCAAAATTAACTCCCCTCTCTATTTGGTGTGTAGAAAAGACCAAGAAATCATGGAGACTCACACTTCCAGACGTGTTTCAGAAAAATGCGGGGAAAATTATATTTTAGACTCTCATTTACCATTGATCTTTACTTTGAATTTGGGCCGTCCACATTGGAAGATTTGAACTTAAGAACAAACCCGGGGGCTTCCTTTGACATTTTACAATTTTTTAGAAAAATGGAAAAAAATTCCATTTTGCTCCACACCTCTGCCCTCGGGAACAAGCTTGACATGCGTCCAAATGTGATTCGAGTTTAACCGCACTCAAATTTTTTTCATTTTACTCTTTTTTGGAAAAGGGAAAATTTTCCTAGTTTTCCCCGCTCTGCCCTCAGGAAATGAGTCTAACATGTGTCCAGATATGATTCAAGTGGGGCCGTGCTTCCTTTTTCACTTTTGACTCTTTTCTCCCAAAGGTAATTTTTTCGAATTTCCCTTGAGAGTCTGCACCTCCATCGTTAACCAGGGTAAAACATTGATTATTTCCCTCATCTGGTTGCGGGCCATTTTGAGATTTTAACCCTTAAGGAGTAAAAAATCCAAGTTGCCTCAGATGGTATGCCTCCATACCTCATTGGCCTTTCAGACTACCACGTGTCATCATGGTACTCCTTGAGATGGTCCCAAAAATTTGATACCCTGAACGAGTGTGAGCTCGCCACGTGTCATGTTCTGGCAAGGTTTTCCTAAACACTTGAAGCTCAATGGAAAGTGCCACATGTCATGCTCTGAGGAAATCTCCTTTGGTCATTGAAAACTCCCAGTAAAATGCAAAGGGAGTGGATTCCTCCACATGTCTTTATGGTGCAACTTCAAGATGGTGCCCAAAGCAGAGACACTGAATGAGTGAGAGCTTGCCATGTGTCCTATTCCTCCAAACTGTACCAACTGCACAAAAAATTGTCTAAGTCTAAGAAAAGAAGAAGAAGCCTCCACGTGTCCTCCCATCACTACTCCAAGGCCAAACCAAAAATTAGATCTTCAAATGAGTTTCGTGCTTCCACGTGGAAAATTTTTGAGCTAATGCTTTCCATGAATTTTTTCTAAGTACCCAGCTGAGTCACATCTAACCAAAAAGTGCCACGTCCCCTGTAGATGCAAGGATGCAAATTTGACTGGGAGAAACACTCGTCAAACCATAAAATATAGAAAAATGACCTTTTGAGCCTAGGAATGACATTTTCTTCAAGGAAAAAAAGTTTAGAAATGTTATAAGGCTCAAATACGTTCATCAAGGACACATCAATTCATTCTTCTTCAAGTATCTAGGATATAAACGTCAAGGGCAACAAATCCTGACTGTGGGAAATAGAGAGAACTGGAAAATGTGAGTTTTGAAGGAACAGAGCATGGGAGAATCAAAATACAGACCCTTCTGGAGGAACAAAGAAATTAGGAGACAAACATGGACCCATACATGATCGTTGACCAGGAGCTGACTAAAAATAACAACAAAGACTGAGCAAGCACATCACAGGGAAGGAGAAAATGATAGAGGTCGTAAATTAATAAATTTTCAAAGGCACAAATGGGGTGATACTATTTTGAGCATCAATAAGTATGATAAGATACATTTAAGATTATTTTGTACATTCTAGTTGACAATTTTTCAATACACATACATATGCATGAAAATATTTCCTCTCATAGTTATCATTTGGTATATGTCATTGAACATGATAGCCATTATGGCCTTAAATGAATAATAATATAAGTGTCGAAATGCATCATCTATTGTTGTTCTACATATTTTCATAAGGATAAAAGGTATTGTCTTCTATCATAAGATTTAGTTATCAACATAAATCTATGGGTTTTCTTCCTCCATCGCAACAACTAGGAGGGATTTTTTCTAGGCCTTCTCGAAACACCTCTTCTGTATTTATTCTTGAAAACATTGGGAGCAGATCCAATTGAGTGTCTTATTAGAACTAAAGGACCTACTATTCATTCACAATCTACATTGGTCACGACATCGACTCCCTTGACATTATTTGAAGAAACATTGCATGTGCAATAATAATAGAGGTGAATATTAGGAGTACTATTTTCGTAATGGTCAAATAAAGTCATATTGAAAAAATTGATGGAAAGGATTTTAAGACGTGGTAAGTGAGACCCAGTTATTATTGATTAACAAGGATTTGTGGGATATTATTGATGGAAAATCAAAGAAACCAAAAAATATAGATGAAGCAAATAAATGGGAAATAAAATACTGCAAAAGATACAAAAATTATTAGATTAGGGCTATTTGATGATTATTTGCATTATATAGACTTGTCTAAATCCTGTCACACAATCTGAGCGACACTAAATAAATTGTTTAGCTCATAATCTAGAAGTGCAGTGATAGCATTTAAAAAAAGGTTGTTCCATCTCAATATGGAAGAAGGTGACAACATAGTGGAGTACATTAGTAACATTCCTAA
Source organism: Taxus chinensis (assembly GCA_019776745.2). Classification (NCBI taxonomy): domain Eukaryota; kingdom Viridiplantae; phylum Streptophyta; class Pinopsida; order Cupressales; family Taxaceae; genus Taxus; species Taxus chinensis. The sequence goes on along the minus strand of CM034149.1, from coordinate 830,207,258 downwards.
TATTTAAATATCGTAATTTGGTTAACTAAAATTCCTAACAACCTAGTAGCTACTAGGATTTATTTATGATTTGATATATTGTTATTTTTAGTTATAGAAATCCTTTTAATATTGAAATATTGTGATTTGAACGATTAAAATTCCTAACAGCATATAGGTTAGTAGGCTTTATTTACATTTGAAATATAAATATTTTCAATTGTGAAAAGCCTTTATGATTGAAATATGATGATTTTAATAATTAAAATCCTTAGCAGCTTAGCTTCTGTTAGGCTATGAAATACATTATGACATACAAGAGAAGTTAGACACTTCTAGGTTTCTTTTAGAATTGCATCATTGACGCTTAGCATAGCGAGAGAAATATTGAAGTTGTTTTGAAGAAACTTATTGATGGCAAAGATTAAGATGTGGAGAATAATATAGCAATGCTTTTGGATTATTAAATGTTTGATCTTATTTAAAAAAATAAGTAATTCGCTCAAAAAAAATTGATGTGAGATGCTTCTATGCTCATTTAATATTATTTATAAGGTTATGAGAAAATTTATGTCTTTGATTTTGTAATGCCCATTTCTCTTAGACCATTTTAATTCACTAGATTAGTTGTTGAAGAAATTGTATCTATCTCCTAGGATAGTTTTATAGGGACTGATACTTGATACTTTTATATCGAGATAGTATTATTTTGTAACTTCATTACATGATCATCATGGATGGTGTGTGTGTGTGTGTGTGTGTGGATCTTGTTGACTTTTTGATGTAGGGATTTTTAGCAGTTTTGATTGTTTCTATTATTCATAGATATGTTTACATGATGATGATGTTGTAACATTTATAACTTTTTTTAAATATCTATATGTACTAACAAAATTATGCTCAAGTAGTGTATATGGATGTCACTTGTGATGATTTTTTATTATTAAGTTCATACTTTGATTTACAATGTTAATTATATATGTCGATGTATGATTTTAAAATATTTATTGGATAGATTTTATGTGTGTATGAAGTGTGTTGTGATGAACAAGTTCAATTTAAATTAACACACCTGGGGAAAAAGGGACGAACACATGAAGGATGCATGGGCCAAAACACATGACCACCTTAAACAACATTGGTTGTGGGTTAGGAAAAGTGGCTAAGCCCTTTTTGATTTTTGTGGTTGTTTGATTTATCTTACTTGTGCTATGTTGTTGGCCGCATTTCAAAATTTACCTTGCATTTTTGTAATTTCAAATTTATTTAATTTATCCCTCTTCCCATGTGTTGATGTGATATTTGTTATGAAAATTTTGGTAGGTGGATATCTTGTTTATAGGACCCTATACTCAAGAAAATTATGAGGGTTCATATTTTGAATTTGGGAAAGTATTTAGGAAACCTAGAGACCACCTTACCTTGTCCATACCACTTTAAATGAGCCCATACCCCAAACCCATCAAGGGTAGAGTCTTTTTTAATATTTATTTATGATTTTGACCTCTTTAATGCTCATTTTCCCCCTTATCTTTATTGCATTTGAGTTTTTCGTTTGAATTAAATTGTTTACCAATTTATTGCTTTTAATATTGATGTGAACTTTTTAGTGATGGATGTAAATTTATATTACTTACTTGAATTATCCTTTTTGGTCATTTTTTATTGTATTTTGTTTTGTACTCTTGATTTGGGGAATAATGGTTGTTTGAATGACTTTTTTGACAAAATATATTTCCTTAGAGAATGGTATTCACCCTTGGGTGAGTTGGAGTGAGTAGACCTAGTTAGTATCCATGTGGAGGCAAATCTCCATCCCTCTTTTAAAATACTATAAATAAGGAGACAAAACCTTCATCCCTCCCTCTCTTATTTGGTTTGATTTCAAGAAATTGTGTTCTTGCTTGTATTTGTGACATTCGTTTTTGGTTGTGTTTGGTTTTGGGCCTATTGGAGCAATTTAAATTAGTTAGTGTTGCTCGAGGGTTTTTATCTCTTTCATGGTTTGTGTGTTGGGGCTCAAGGGACCATTGGTAATTTATCCCATTCCACATTGGTTATTGTTGGGCAGTGATAATTGTTTGGATCCTCTTTTGTATTTTTGGATAACTTGTGAAGACCCTCAACTCCTTGTTACATCTACTTAAACCCTTGTTGATGGTGGAAACTTGCTCTAAGTTGTTATCTTGGAAAGTGATATATTGTGAACTAAATGTGTTGTAAATTTCAAAAGATGTAATTTGATATAAAGCTTTAGAAATAGATGGTTTTCAGATTTTAGAAGTCTTGCACCCTCACTTTTTATTTTTAGGAAGTTTTCCCCAGTTTTCAAGTTTTGCAGTTTGCTAAGTTCTAGACTTTGAAGATTATACAGAGGTTTTAAACTTATTTTCTCTTTGTCTTCAACACTTACTATTTTTACTAAGAGTGTCGTTCCAAATTAATAAAAATATAAGTGTGCCTTCTAAGTGTTAGATTGAGATGAAAGTTATTGTTATCCAAAATTCACCCCTCAAGGTAATTTTGATAACCTACATCAAATTCTTCAGTCCCAAGCAAGAAGATCGATTCAAGGCCTGAAATCACATTTTTTGGGGCCCCTTCGGCTTCTCTCTAACTCTCCCATCCAAGAAAAACTCCCAACAAGTTAGAAAAAAATTGAAAAATGAAAAAAATTAGGTCACAGGATTGTTTTAAAGCATTGCGGGTCTGAAGGGTGCGGATCGTACCAGTGCGGGTCGTACCAAGGTTCATCGTACCAAGTTCGTGGCCGAAATACAAAGAAAATCAGCTAAGTCAGACATTTTTTTCCCAGGCAGTCCGTGGGACAGTTGGGACGTTAGTACATGTGGGACGTGAATTGGCCAAGTTTTTGCAAGTCAGTCAATTACAGGTGGTGCAGAGATTTTCATCCGGGACAGCCAGGACAAAAGTACGTGTGGGATGCGCGCGATGCGCAAAGGCGAAAAGGTCACAAAGGGGGACAAGGAATCCTGAATCAGCTGATGCAAAAGACTGTGTCCAGGATAGCCGGGAAACACAGACCTGATTTTTCCGCAATATCTGCAACTCAAAGGAAAAGTCAACGTTTGACTCCTGAAACTTCAAACGGCCATAATTTTTGACTCCGAGCTCTGATTTTAATAAAATTGGACTTCCTGGAATGAAAGTAAACATATTTGGCTCTAATCAGTTAATGTTCATTCCTGTCAAATGACAGAAAACAACTGCAAGACCCAAAATAGCTGCACGCACTCAGAAGGCCATAACTTTTACATTTCTCAACAAAATCACACAAAATTGGTACTGTTGGAATCGTGGCTCTGAGCCCGACACATAGAAATCAAGAAATTCTAGATTTTATGAGAAATCGGTGGGTTTTTTCATAAAACGTGGCCGTGTTCATAACAGTGTTTTATTTGGTAGTTAGGAGTGCAATTAAGGGGCATGGTCATCATTCTTTCTTTGCTGTAGCACCTGGGATAGTATGGGGAGCCTTTTTCAAGTAACACACAATCATTTCACTCCATTTAATGCCTCTTACAAGTGGTTGAAGGACAGATTTTGGGATTTCCATTTTCCCCTTCTCTCTCTTCTCATTTTCTTATAAATTTGAGTGTTGGGCTCATTGTAAAGGGGGTAGTTTTTGTAGCAAAGCTCTGCAAAAATTACTTTGTGAAGCCAATGTGTTGCAATGCCTTGTTTTGGACTCCTTGCAGGGTGATCCAGGGCCTTATCTTATAACCAATTAAACTGTGCATATCATGAAGCAATAAAATATAAGTTTGTGGATGCATCTTCCCCTGCTGTGTTTTCTTGCATTCTTCTATCCCCTTCAACCTTGATTACAAGAATATTGTGTCTATTTTTATGTTCTAGCAGGGATCCATTATCATTGTGTATGTTTGAAATGTTGTTGTGAATACATTTTGCTAGATTATGGAGAACTATCATCACCCCTTCTAGTGTGCACTTTACTTCTGTATCTCACACATTGGAAGACTACTCTCACACCCTCCTTTTCTGGTGTGTCACCACTTTAGTGTAGGATTTCATTTTATGCATTCTCTCTCCTTGGTCCCTTGGAAAGTTAGATTAGAATAATTAGTTTACCCTGCACTAGAGTAGATTGTGGTAGGTAGTTTAGGAGTAAGAACCAGCTTTCTCTGGAGGTCTATCTCAAGTAGATATATTTAAATAAAATAAACATATTTGGCTCCAGTCAGTTAATGTTCATTCCCATCAAATGATAGAAAATGCCTGCTAGACCCAAAATAGCTGCCCGCACTCAGAAGGCCATAACTTTTACATTTCTCAACAAAATCACACGAAATTGGTACCGTTGGAATAATGGCTCTTATCCCGACACATAGAAATCAAGAAATTCTATATTTAATGAGAAATTGGTGGAGGATTTTCATAAAACGTAGCCGGGTTCATAACAGTGTTTTATTTGGTAGTTGGGAGTGCAATTAAGAGGCATGGTTATCATTATTTCTTTGCTGCAGCACCTGGGACAGTATGGGGAGCCTTTTTCAAGTAACACAATCATTTCAATCCATTTGATGCCTCTTACAAGTGGTTGAAGGACAGATTTTGGGATTTCCATTTTTTCCTTCTCTCTCTTCTCATTTTCTTATAAATTGGAGTGTTGGGCTCATTGTAAAGGGGATAGTTTTTGTAGAAAATATTTGTAAAAATTACTTTGTGAATCCAATGTGCCACAAGACCTTGTTGTGGACTCCTTGCATGGTGGTCCAGGGCCTTATCTTATAACCGATTAAATTGTGCATATCAGGAAGCAATACAATATAAGTTTGTGGATGCATCTTCCCCTGCTGTGTTTTCTTGCATTCTTCTTTCCCCTTCAACCTTGATTACAAGAATATTGTGTCTATTTTTATGTTTTTGAAGGGATCCATTATCATTGTGTATGTTTGAAATGTTGTTGTGAATGTATTTTTCTAGATTATGGAGAACTATCATCACCCCTTCTAGTGTGCACTTTACTTCTGTATCTCACACATTGGAAGACTACTCTCACACCCTCCTTTTCTGGTGTGTCACCACTTTAGTTTAGGATTTATTTTTATGCATTCTCTCTCCTTGGTCCCTTGGAAAGTTAGATTAGAATATTTAGTTTACCCTGCATTAGAGTAGATTGTGGTAGGTAGTTTAGGAGAAAGAACCAGCTTTCTCTGGAGGTCTATCTCAAGTAGCAAGTCCCAAAACTTGGAGATAGTACCCATGTTATCCAATCACATAGTGAGTTCAAGTATATGCACTTGTATGAACATAGGGGTGCTGTGATTCGGTGATAACAGTTATTTTTTTGGGTTACGTTTTTCCATGTGATTTCATGCTCCAAATGTTTAGTTGTTTTCGATCACCGGAACTTCAAGGATATGAAAAACTAATATTTTTCTATAAAATTTTCCTTTGGATGTTAAAAAAAATTAGGGAATTAATGTAAATGAGGTTTTTTAAATCTTCAAGGTGATTTAGAATTCAATATATAGGAAACAATTTATGAAGAACAGAGCAAGGATCAAGGAGATATGAGCATAAATGGGGTTTTTAATGGAGGGTTTCTAGAAATTTTAGAATCATAACAACATTCCTGCGGTAATGGAGTGAAATAAAATATGAAAAATTACTTTAAAATGGTTAAGTGTTGGTTTTATACTTACCCCTCCTCACTAACCTGGCTAACTCATACCTCAACTCACCTTTGACCCTTCTTGCATAACCCAAGTTAAGTGATATAAGAGAGTGGGGTTAAAAATTTCCAAATGGGTCTTAGGTGTCCCCACTTATCCATTACGACATTTAGTCAGGGAAAAAGTGACATCAGGGGTGTCAAAATGTTACATGGGTCTTATAACCTTGAAATGTGGGAAAGGGAATGCGAGTTATGAAGTTAAGAAAGCATGCCTAGTGAGAAAGATGAAGGTCTTAAGTGATGAAACTTGATCTCCTCATGTGGTGGCCCATTATAGTGTCCCCAATGTCCCCCTTAGAAATGGGGAAAAAGGAAATCATCATTTATGGTTATGATGAGGAGAGGGCCAAGTCTGAGAGGTGATTGGAAAACATGTCATAACACTTGAAGATGTTATTTAAGTGACAAAAGTCTTATCCTCCATGTGATGGCACATTCTAGTGTCCCTTATGGCCCCTGAGAAAAGGGAAAAAGGGAAAAAGGGACACTAACCCCTAAAAATTGTTCCTATCATATGCCCATCATGAGGAAGGGTCCAAGTTAGGTTGTAAGTGCAAGACTCATTTATAACACCTCAAGTGACAATTTAAGTGACACAACCTCAAGACATGAATATTTCACCATGGTCGCACATTCTTGTGTCTCCCATGTTCCCTTTGATTTTGAAATATGGAAAAAGGTACATCATGACATTATGGGTCTCCAAGTGCGTATTTTCTACTTTTGGAATCTTACCTTCACCAAACATTGCCTCAAATAGCCATCTGAGTCCATTTTCTCAGCACAAGAGCTAGAAATAGACTTAAAAGGAAGAAACTTATATGATTTTGAGTGAAAAATACAAATAAATCCTTTTTTCACATCTGTTAGGACTTGTTTATTCCTCTCTTTGGAAATTCATGCCCCTTTCCAAACCTGGTCTTGAGTAGTTCCTAGAAGGTCAAACTGCCACCGAAGATAAATTTGCATTTTTATCAGACTAAATATATGAATCATATAGAGGGTTTATTTTTATCCATTTTTTCCTTTGAATAGCCTCCTAATTGTCCTTGGAACTCCCATAATATTTAGTTGAATTTTCACTAGGATTGAAGGTATTCATCTGTACTATCAGGAAAACATCTGAAAATCTATTCCTTAGAATATATTGAAACATTTTTCACTATGAAGTATGCATTTGTATATTTTTTATGAGTATCTGATTGATTTCCAAATGATCTTGAGGATCATGATACATCTGAAACAATCCAACTATATTTTTCACTACTTTTAATTCCTTATACCATGTTACAACTAGTTCGTTGTTACATAGCTTGTTCCTAAACCTATATTTTCTTGCATATTTTCATAAACTACCCCCAATGATTACATTTATCTTCCCCACACTTCTTGGATGTGTTATATTTTCCTTGTACAGTCATTGAGGGTGTTCACCAGGTGTAAGAAGGACAATAATAGCCCCTTTAGAGCCTCTAAAAGCACTTATCTTCTCTTATATCTAGATAACTTCATAAATCAATTTTAATAACATCCCCTACACATTAAACACTCTTCAAAATCACATTATAATATTCTTCATTTCCATTATGATGGTAACAAAAGGACTGAGATGGTGGGAGGAAAAGTTTCCGTTGACCAAGAGAAGGATTTTCAAAATGTTTCTTAAGTTGTCATGGTATAAATTTTAAATTTTTCATGCCAGACATTTAGCATAAAAATAAGTTTCTTTACTAAGTGTTTTTTATTTTCACCTTAGATATGGAGCTCTATAACGATTTTTTTTCCTTCTTCCTCCACTATAATGGACTATACATCTCCCTAAGCAATAAAGTATGTGTTTTGTGGTTATTCTCTACCCTAGCCTATGTTTTAATTGCAATATTAGCTCTCTTTTTCAATTTTTGTTTATTGTGCATGTTTTAGCTCCTTGCATTATTTTATTTTTGTTATGCTCCATGAGAATGGAAATTTAAATGTTGTTATGGATTGTGGCACTCATCTCTACCCTCTCCTCCTTCATTTGTCTCCAATTTCCCCTCATTTGAAAGTGTATTTCTCATTTATATAATTTCACCCTCACTAGCTCTCTCTACTAAATTCTTGGACACAGTTATTATATAATTTCCTTCCCTGAAGAAGATAAATATCAAAATATTACATAGATACGACATGGATATATTTCACAAAAATTCTAGTATGCTACCCCATGCTTTCATTATTGGTCACATCATTCTATTTAAAACAATTTTGTGAGTTAAAATTAATTACAAAAAGTATATATGTTTTAGTATATTATCTAATTATTTTCTTATAGTGGGTATAGGTTTAAGTTTTCTTAAATCTATTTTTTAACAACCATTTCCTTATTTGAATGTAAAAGAATAAATTGTTTATTAATGTTTCGAGTCCTATTATTTCAATTATAGAGTTGATCATATAAATGTTATGTTACCTAGTGGCATCAGTGTTTAATAATCATAAATTAATCGTATAATATTGATACCATGACATGTATGTTAAATCTATGAGTATTTTTTCATTCTTATTATGTCAATAGTCATTCAATGTAAGTTTCGTTGAAAAAAAAAGGTTACGTCAATTGTCCTGAGTCAACAATATGAAAGTGTAATTTAGGTGAATGTTAGGAATATTTTGATATCAGTTTTGGTCAGTATTGTAATGGATAAATTATGTTATATTCAAACATTTGACGAAAATGATTTCCACACATGGAAATTTCAAACAGAGCTATTTCTAATCAATAAATACCTATGGGATATCATTGATGGTAAATAAAAGAAACCAACACATGTAGATGAAGCAGTAAAATGGGAGAGGAAAGATTTAAAATTTACAATGATTATTAGATTGAAGGTATCTGATTCTTATTTGCATCATATAAAATTGTAAATATCCTCTCACACAATTTGGGAGTAAACAAATTGTTTGGTTCACAAGCTAGAAGCACAAAGATAGAGTTAAAAAAATGTTTTTTTTGGTGTTGAGATGGAAGAAGGAAACAACATGGTGGAGCACATTAGTAATTTTTGATCCATCTCAAATTAGTTAGCTGGAATTAAAAATGATGTACTTACTGAGGATGCAAAATATGTTTTACTTAATACCATGCCAACTAGTTATTTTAATAAGGTTTTTACATTATGGAAAATTAATCTTCGTTCAGAATATTTGATTTCTTCTCTGATAGAAGAAGAAAAAATAGAAAATAAAATTGAAACAAAAAAAAAAAATGCATCATATGGAAAACAAGATAACATATATGTTAAAGGGAGATGAAAATCTTCTTTTAAGCAAGGATTGACTTCTACAAGTAAACATAAGCGGCTTGTTTTTTACTATTGCAAATAGTCTGATTACTTGTTACTGAATTAAAAGAAAATATTTTCTTGATGGTAAATTACAAGAAAATTCCATCGCTGTTGATGAAGAAGAGGATAATGAAGAAGAAGAAAAATGTGTACATATCAAAACTATTAGTGATGAAGACTACTTATACTAGAGGTTGGATGCACATGAGGTTATAGAGTGATAAAAACCCTCTCGTTATTTGGTAGCGATGGGGCTGCATTTCTATTATGGTGACTTATTTTTTATATTTTTAGTGTGGTATAAAAACTAAGAATAGAGGTTCATTCTTGTTCACTTGTATCTATTATTACTCCTTATACAGTCTCCTAATATAAACATATAGTGAAAAGATAAAAGCACATTGAAATGCTATATCATGATACTTGAAGAGGTTTAACATTTATATGTGTTCCTCTTCATACCTAGGTTTTCGGTAAAACATTGTAAAAGAATTTAAGGTTATACATATGGTTCTTGTATGTGTTCCTACACTAGTTCTATCAAATGTGTTCTCTGTAGTGTATGGTCGATAAGAATTTTATGCATTCCTTCTTCTAGCTTCATTTCAAGTGTCTACCAAGATCCTGAGTGATAAGAGGTGAGAAAGCTACATAAGAGTGTGATTGTTTTTCTCCCATGTTCACACTAAGGGGGAATCTTAGGAAAATATCATTTCTTATATTATTAGAGTGAACATTATTGTTGTATGTTAGTAATTTGTTATAACAAATTATTTAATATTGTTACATATAACTATTAAGTATGTACTCAGAACTACCTATTTATAATAGATTTTTGTTTGCATAATCTCTTGGTTAGTAGGAGATAGCAAACTTATGTATTTATAATAATGGTATTGTGATAATATGGAGGATTATTGTTATGTTTAATTCATTCAAATTACATGAACTTGGAATGATTTGAGTAAAAGGTCCACCATCTTATTTTTTCCAGTAAAGAGAGCACATTCCTTGATTTTTTTTAACCCATCGATGAGAATTCATGGACAAACTGGGACATAAGTATCTTGATCTTAAGATATGAGATTTGTATCCTTTGGGGAGAAGTGACAATTAGAGAAGCCATTCTGTTATTATCTAAGAACCTTGATCACTTTTTCTCCTTTAATGTACCTCAATAAAAATCCATCTAGAATCTTCCTAAAATCAACTCCACTTATCAATTCATAAGGATTGGATTGAACCTAATATTCCATTTCTTAACTTTATTTAAACCAAAAGAATATTGAATTTTGGATAAGAATATGGCCATACTATTTGTCCAACTATTTCCTTTAGATTAACTTGATTCTTATTTTCCCTCCTCTTCTTCCATGAAATAAGAATAGTATTTATCACTTTTATCATCCACAACCAACTATTCACGCAATACCCTACCTCCAACTAATTTTGTGGTCTTGATAGTCACATCATATTCTATAATTGTTTTCACCCATCCATCTCTCTTATCACTAATTTCAGATCCCATTATGAAATATCTCAGAATGGGATGTGAGACTAATAATTTGATGTGGTTAGATGTGAGGATACATTTGAACCTTTTTAGAGATATCATGATGAAAAATACTTTATTTTCTAAGTTTTTTAATATCATCTCATAATATTGCAATTTGTAACTAAATACATACACTAATTATTGTAGACCTTCATCATTTTCTAGAATCAACACTGTAAGAATACTAGCTTTGGATCCATAGACATAGAAAAACAAGTCCTTTGTATACTTTGGGTTGATGAGGGTTGGTTTTTGAGAAATTTATTCTTTGATCTTAACAAAATTACCATTTCTTTTGTTATTCCATTTGAAATCGCCATATTTCTTGAGCATCAAGTTGATGTTTTTGACTTGTCCTACAAAGTTAGGAATGAATTTCCTTAAGAAATAAATATTTCCAAGGAAATATTGTAATTCCTTCTTGTGATCTTGTAATGAAAGAGATAAAATCACTAAGATCGCCTCCATGTAATAGTAGGACCTTATTTTAAGACTATGTGACCAAAGATTTTTCCTTGAGGGATATCAAATATGCATTTCATTGGGTTGGTGGACACTGTAAACTCTCTACACCTTATAAAAACTTTCAAAAATTGTTTCATGTGATATTCACCTACTCTTGAGAAATCTATGATATCATGAAAGAAAATTGGTTTGAACTTATTTATGAATCCTTTAAATGTAATATTTATATCCCTTTGAAAGGTAACACCAATATTGGTCAACCCAGATGACATTTTCCCATAGGAATATTTCCACTACTTGGTTGTGAAAGTTATCTTATAATGATCTTCTTATTTGAAAATTATTTAGTTAAAACCAAAATAGCCATTCAAAAATAAAACCTTTCATCCCCATTCATTATCTACAAAATTTGGTCAATGGAGGGAAGAGTATAATGCTTCTTGACAGAGGCTCTATTTAATCCTCTAAAATACACACAAATCCTCGTTTCTCAATTTTAATATCTTATAGGGAATATGTTTGCTACCTAAGAGGAATAATCAATAGGACATACGATTTTCAATTATATGAGCTTCAATAATTATTTTCTCATGAGGGGATATATTTTGGGATTTATAGTCCTCTTATTCTATTTATAGGGTCAAGCATTGGGATAAGGGTCTATACCATGTTGGGAAATATTTGGGTCAAATACGCTGAGATATTCATAGATCCATGAGAAATATTGTAATGATTTTGACATAAGGAGATAAAATATTATGTTTCAACTTCAGCACATAACTTTACAAGCAACATATATTTTTTCTTGCATGATGATGTTTCATTAGTATTCTTCCTCATTGTTTTGAATTTATTATCCCTTGAACCTATCATTACGAATGGGAATGTCTTCAAGTGTAACACGTACCTTAGGTAATCTGTTTGTTTTTTAACTAAATGACATACTCATCATAGCTTTCTTATAAGCTTTACTATAGTTCTAATGAGATTTCTACTTCATTTTGAAAGAATTCAACTATTTTTCTCATCACTGTCAAAAACATGCCAAATTACTTCATTATTTGGAATGGATGGTCTACCAACCATCTTGATATGTTTCTCGTTACCTTAGATGAGATCCCTAGGTGGAGAAAAAAATGATCATATAGTCATCATATAATCCTCTTGTACATTCAACTTACATGGAACCACTTGAAGGTTGATGGCATCAAAACTTTCCATGATTTCCCATGCTTTATGCCTATAATCTTTTAGAATATTTTTCGTAGTAGCACACTTTCCTCTTAATTGGTATACAACCAAATTGGTGTCTTTAAACACTTGCAGATATTTTATTATCCTTTACTTTGACATAAATACTCCATGAATTAGTGCTTCATACCCTGCCACATTGTTGTCCAGCATGAAAACTACAATATTTTGGGAGAAACTAATTTCTTACGCATTAGAAAAATTAAAACTACACCTACTCCTAAAACCATTAAAGAACATATTTCACAAGATGGAAGCATCGTCTTATTCTTTATATAGCATAGGGAAAAAACATCTTCCTTATGGATATAATAAGTACCCTGAACAAATTATTTAGTAGTGCCATATGGATCAAAATCATAATGATATTTTTCCCATTCATCTAATAAAAGGCTAGGAACTAAACCATGTGGGGTAATTATTTGTATATAAATTTATTCATTATATTCACGTTCTTGAACTATTCCTGTAGAGTCAAGGGGAGTATGGTAATAGGACTCACCGTGATATTTTAAAATAGGCTTAGCTCTAATGGAAAATCTTGTTTCATATATGGTCCTTAAGAGCATGTGATACTAATCAGAAGATAAGTACTCACCCACTGTGGTTGTGATATATTTGGATAGGTAGAGGTAAAACATAGGAGGTAAGTCCATAACTAATGTATATTAGGTGATGGTCAACTTAAGACAAGAATTAATGGTTACTTAAAGGTTCTTTATGAGTCCAAATATTTTGAATTGTCAACTTGTAAAATGCCATTGGAAGTAGGCTTGTACTCCATACCTGAAATTTCAACTATTTTCTTGGGTATTATAGAATTACTAAAACTATAATATATCATATAATTATGTAGTATGTGTTTTCCAATAATCAAATACATATAGATTGATATTATCCTATTGGGTGTACTTTTTCATCCTTTTTTTGGCATAAATTAACCCCTAAAATTTACTTCTACGTAATTGGTTTAGTTTGTGGAGGATAATTCAATGCTTCACACTATAAGAGATCCCTATGAGACATGATGGATAGGGTGTACACTTTTTTATGTTCATAATTGTCTTCTTTGGTTGAACTCATAAATGTTTAGAGGGACACCTAGAGACTTATTCATTGAAGTTACTACGGATTTTTTCTTGCTTTCTTAATCATTGGAAGAGGTTCTCTTGGAGTCAAACCAATTTCTTTGGCAGGGTTGGAGTCACAATATATGTATTTATTTCTACCCATTCTTTATTCCACCATAAATTATTTTCCTTTGAGGGGTTGACTATATTGTTCTCGAGGGGATAGAGAAATGGTTCCTAACTTCCTCTTCTTCAACCATGTATTGTTTACGATATTAATTTTTGGTCTACTTAAGATCTTAGTTATTTGGTTGACCACACAAAACTCATCTGGGATTAAAAACATGAGATTATCCTCAAGGATAGTTTCTTGTTTCATCTCCACATTGGGACTTTCCATTTCAATTAATGGTTCATGTTGATTGAAATAATTATGTACCATTAGTGTATGAACTTTGACACCACTCAAGCAAGTGTTTTAATTATGTGGTTTAATGCATGTAAAACACCACCTAAATTATTTTATTAAATTACTTTTCACTAGGACAAGGGATTTAGTTGTGCTAGCTAGAGGAATTTTTTATGTAGGAGAAAGATTTTGATAGGGTAAGTTTGGATTATGGCCTTATAACATACTTGTCTAATTACTTTAGCCATATATTTTATTTCTATATTGACCTCTATATTATTGATATCCTTGATTAAACATGTGATTAAAAGGATTCCCTTGATTAAAACTTGAGTAATTTCTACATTTTTTAAATTTTTTGTCTCTCAAGGGAGATAATTTTATTACATAAAATATTTACTAAGGCTCTAAGGTCATAATTACCATCTTATTTGTGGGAATAATGAAATTTGGATGTGGATGAGGAATTCATTAGTTCTAGGATAGGATTAAGAGAAGGCACTGTTTTTTGGGGTAATTATAGAAAAAGAGGTGTAGGAAGAGCAAAAAATATTTGTACAGCTTGTATTTCATAATGTTTATCTCTAATAACTATTTTATATGCATCAGGTAATGTTGTCACTCCCATATATTGAGTCATTACAATAATATATTTTAAGAGATCTTAAGAAATACAAGAAGCACCTTGGGGAGTTGGTTTTAGAAGATTTGGAATCCTATTCCAAGTCCTCTGAAATCTAAGTTAAAAACCTCCATTAGTTTAGTAGGATCTCTTTTGATATTTTTCATTTGTTCCAATAAATAAATGTTGTCTTCCTTTTATACAAATTGTCACCAACGTAGTTGTTATCACAAAAAATAGCACCCTTTGTATTGCATGAATGTGTGGATGAGAAATAATTGTTTTTGGGTAACATTGGATTGTCTCTCAAGTTGTGAGACGTTCTACTTGAGAAAAACCTCCAAATAAGACTTGTTCCTCTAATTAATCCTATTGCTAAACTACTTATAAGGAAGGAAATGTAGTTATTTACCCTTATTCTAAACTTCCAAATGACCAAGGAGAGAGAGAAATGTATGAACATATGGGATAGAAAAAGTGATTTTTTTTTTCACAAGCCAACAAAACAAATGGGATAGAAAATGGTTTCATTCTCCAAGATGTGAAAATGCTAACTACGAAAGCATACCTTGAGAGAGGCCTTGAAGATGACGTTTCCAGAGCTCTTGAAGGTTAGTTTTGATGAATCCATAGATGATTTTGACTCAAAAGGGGCTTATGAAGAAAATGGGATGGGTATTCAGATTCAATTCTTCCTTCAAACCCCTATAATTTCTCCTTATTTCTCACGACATTAGGTTTTTCCTACCAAAAATGAGTTGTGGAAAGAAGCAACGATATCTAGTGAAGGATTTTAAAATTTCATCATGTAGAAAAATATCAAATATTTCCTATCAGTAATTTTTTTCCTTTTCACTCTTTATGGATATCTTCAAATCATCCATTAAATATTAGGTACATGTTTTGACTGCCTTCTCCTTACATCGTAGGCACCCAGGGGCTGAGCTTGGGTCACATGATGAACTAATGAAAAAGTTAGAGTGGGGAAATTATTTTTTCCCAAATATATTAAAGTAATGAGATGTATTGGGAAAAAAAAATTCCCTCGTGTGGAAGTGACAAGTGGCGGGATGTGATTTGAAAAGGAAGAGAGGGGAAAGGGCTAAAAAGTGGCTTGTGGAGCCTTCCTGATTTCATATGATGGTCCAAAGGGCTTAACTAGAGATAAGTGCTTTTTTTTTTCCAAATGTCCCAAAGTGATGGGACATATGGGACATAAAAGTTCACCTTCACCACATGCAGACATGTGTGAACTTGTGAAAATGGATAGGTCCTGAAAGCTTATCTTGGGGAGAGAATTCAACATGAAGTTTCCAGAGCTCTAGCAAAACATTTTTAGAACTTATTTAAATGAAATTAAATCCAAATAGCCTTATAAAATGAATATAATGGGTCCGATGATCTAATTATTCATAAAATACCCTCACGAATATATTTTTTTCTCAGGACTGCATGGTATTTCTACTAAAAATGGGCGGTGGGAAGATACGCATAGGTCTTGTGAAAATTTTAAAGTACCATGATTTATAGAATTGAAGGAGCTTAAAACTATATGTTATTTGACCTCTAACTCTTTATGAATCTCCCAGAATCACCTTTCGAATCTCAAGCACTATTTTAAACTACAAGATCCTTCACCTTCAAAAACCCACTTTCACTTAACTCTTTCTTAAACCTCCAAATATTCCATAAACTTTCCTAAATTTCTTGAAATATGTTCTTATCTCCTCAATACCACTTCCTGATTAATTTTAGCCTTCAAATCTATCCTAAAGGGTGCACACCCATCCTAGAAAGGCTATAAATATCCTTTCGATGTCTACTGAAGAATCTTCCTAGAGAAGAAATGCATTGAAAGAAATTCATGAACTTGTTTTTATATTTCAAACTATTGGGAAAGGTTATTAAAACATATATGATCACTTGTATGATGGGGATATTCATGAAAGATAGGGAAAACTAATTTGAGAGAAGTTCTAAGGAGGGTTTACATGTAAATAATTGACACTAGGGTATAGTTTTCATATTTCAAAATTGAATTTTTCCTTTGAAAAAAAACATGAAAAAACGAACAAAATCCATTATCCTTAGTGGTGATCATATTGCTTCTTACACATATTCTTCTAGCACACAATCCCTTAAAACCCTTATTAATACTTTATAATCTCAAATCGTATAGTTACAACAAGGTATATTTTTCATTTCTCACACTATGAATTTCATTAAATGTTTCATAATCCAATTATCCTAGAAGTTTTATCTTACCCATTACCTCATTCTTTTTCTCCTAAGTTACCTATTTCTGATGGTAAGAGTTATTCTACAGAGCACCTTCAATCGTTCTATGTGGCCTTTTTTACTATTCTTCTCATGGCATCTTACTCACCAAGTTGTTCACTAGGATCCTTAAATAATTTTCTTTGAAATGGTTATATGACCTACAAGGACATTCAATGCACTCTTTCACTGCTTTAATATCTTACAAAATTCTCTACCAACATTGGTGAAATTTTTAATTTTTCTCATATTTGTATGGTCTTCAAAGGGTCTAATGAACCCATTAATGAATATTCTTTTATGTTATAATACTATGGTTATTAAAATGAATAATATAATAGCTAATAGTGAGCTCTAGAATATTTTCACACAAAGATTTCCTACTCCTTTGAAAGAATTTTTTAATTTGTGATAAGTTCCCATATTTTGATCATATATGTCAAACTCTTAAGGAATATGAGACCAAGCTACTACACATGAAGAATATTAAATATTCTATTAGTTCTTCCTTTGCACCTAATGCAAAGTTCCCAATAAAATCTAGATACAAATGAAATGCTACTAATAATAAGGATAATCCTAAGGAAACAATCAATTCCATCTCATAACCTACTAAGATACAATTACAACATATATGAAAACAACTCACACATTTATCATGTGCCCCACTTATCATGTTAAAATAATTATTTGAGTGTAATCTTGTGTCTCTTCATCCACCACTTCAGGTTAATGCAACAAAGACTCAAAGTAATAGTTTCAATCCTAAATTTTAATGTGACAATAATATATGCATTAGTAATCTCACCAATTGATGTATCAAGCACAAAAATGTTATATAACATCTTACTAATTTCAAATAAATTGAATGGGATGACCACACTAAATCCCCCAAGCCTACTATTGATAATGTAAATCTAAAAATATTCAATAACCCATTTCCTAGTCATGAATCTAACAAATGTACTTCTTAAGTGTATAATACCTATTAGACAATACTATATCTACATTATTATGAGCATCTACTAAATACAATGATTAAAATTATTACCCATGTACCACTTTCTACACCGATTTTTACTTTTGATTACTATAATTTTAATGATACTCTTCTATTAGATAGTGTATACATTCATGCATTCATCAATTATATTATTATTGATTTTTTTTGGTTGACATACATCATAAGGAAAATATAAAAGATTTCAATATCCTTCATTCCCTTGGTTATTATAAATATCAAATTTCATGTCATTCTAATTCTGCTTATTGACATATCATTCCACCCATCATTATCTATTTGGTTACTACTATGGTTTTAATCCTAGTTTGTTACATTTAGTTCATGTGACATGTGCTTAGGTCTCCCTTGGTTATGCACCATTTTATTTTTCCCTTCTAATTTGAACTAATGTGCTAAGTTTATTCACAAATGACAAATTGTCACCATTCGCAATATTCCTTCTAAGGTTCCTCTTCCCATCTTATCTCATCATGATTCTACGGTTCTTCATATGTTTATTTATATCGATTCCATTACACATGTTTCATATTATGGATCTATTTCTTGTAAGTCTCTAGATTATTTATCTATCACACATATTAATCTTATAGTTCTATCCCTCCTAATTCTTCTAACAAGTCTCACCAAATTCACACGACACCTATTGGTTCTCTCCCTCCAAGGAATCTTCATAAATATTATCGTTTCTATCTCATCTCTCATGGTTTTCACTCTTTGATTCCTCCTCATTGATCTACCCCATTACACAAATTCAATCATGGATCTATTCCACCATTATTTCCTCTCCATGTTTCTATGGAACATGAGACTATTATGGAACCACTTGTATATGAAAACTGTTCATTAGCGTAGATGATGCCCATAACTCTCATTTATCCTTATTCAAATTCTCTTCTACATGAGGCCCTCATCGAGGATCTCTTTTACTTCCCCTCACTCTTATATATAGTTATGTTCAATATTACAAAACATTCATATATTTTTTAAAAATATAGAACCAGGACCTATACACATATTTTGCATTATTATCACTTTACATTACATATGTTGTTAGTCACTATGGTATGATAGCATATCATTTTTAGTCTTAATACACATAATTCACTAGGTATATTTAGCTTCATGCAAGAAACATAAATTCGTATAATCTAAAAGGAGTTGTCATGGTTCCTTCCATTCTTCTCTTACTAGAATTTATTCCAATACTAAATTTCTAGCATGTAAAATATTAAAACATTTCCATGACAACTAAGCCCCGACTTGAAAGTTTCCTCTCCCAGTCACTATAAACCATTCCTCTAGCCATCCTTTCCTCATTTTTAACCTCATTCTGGCTTAGAGGAATGTGCTAAAAATATTATCAAGTGTGTTTTATGTGCATGGTTATATGCCTAAGGTTATTGAATAAGTCATTGATGTTCAATGGAAAGTAACTTCCTCTGGAGGCCGAGAAAGGGCCATTTTTTGCCATTTTACAATAGGTGAACACCCTTTAAAAGCTAATAGGGAATATTAAAACCATCTAGTATTTTTGTAAGATATAAATGAAGTTTTCCAATGTAGTCTAGAGAAAATATGTGGAAGAAATTAATGTTAGGAATCAAACAAGCAAGATCAGGTCATTTTGGGCAAAGGAAATGAAGGATCTAATGGTGAAATATAAATTGTTTGAATGATTTTGGGATTTTTGAAAGAATTTGGGTGGTAAAATAGAAATTTATTAGAACCATATACCTTATGGATACATCAATTTAATTCTAAGATCTAAACATATTTTTTAATAACCTAGGACACTACAACCACCCCTTCGAGTCAAGAATGGAAAAGTCCCTAACAATTAAATTGACAGCATAATTATCTCCTTATAATGTATTTAACGATCTCAATAGGATATTTAGAGTCAAAACCATATAGGTTTTGACCCCAAAAAACCTTTCCATGCTCTCCGGGTACGAAATGCACTCCCGATGTCTTGATTTGCACTTAGCGGGTGACATCAACATTCTAAAATAGCATTTTCACACTTTTTAACATTTTTCCTTTTTATTGTCCCTAAGGTGATAAAGGGATAAGGGTACACCAGAATGTTCTCCCCCATCAATTTTTAATTTTCTTCACTTAAAAACATGACTGAAAGTGTTAGGTGAAGCAAATGAATGAGTTAAGAGATAAAGTCCCCTCACCATGATAGCTAGACCTATTATAGGATTTTATATAACTTTATATCCCCTTGGATTTTCCCAAAGTTTCAAGTGGGACACCAAATTTTTCCCCCCCATGTTTTCCAACTTCTCATAATTTGAGGCTCACAACTTTTGCACCTTTGTTTCAAAAATCCGTATTCTAATTTCTCCCTATCTCATGTAATTAAGACCGATGGCACATTTTCTATCACTTTCGATACTCTTAGATTTCACTAGGTTTGAAGGTGGAAAAGGGCAAAAAATTATCAACCCCCATCCAACTATTATTCCCTGGCCACATAAAAAAGCCATTTTAGGTTGACCACTTTTTGCTCCTTATATCTCATCCACAAGGAACAAGAAGCTTCCACTTTTCATGTTATAGTGTAATGAAAATTTATATGTCCTTTTTTCCCCCTTTAACTTCTTGCACTAGTTCAAATCCATGTTAACAATCCTTCAACCACATTTAAGTTGTCAAGTTAAGCAGTGAGTAAGGATTTTACAAAAAAAATTACAAACTCCTCCTTCTAACCACTTAACCATTTTTAAATGATTCAAGATAATGTATTTCCCTCCCAAAACCTCCAATTTTTAATAGACATGTTGCTAAACGTTTTCTATACTGCAATGCCCCAAAATCGATAAATGTTTGTAATTCAATAACCATACTCCCAATTTCCACCAAAATTTACTAGTGCACTCCTTCCAAAAGTACCTTCAAGATGATTGTAAGAGAATTTTCATTGATGATATGTATAATTTAGAAAATCCATTTGAAATTTTCATCGTGGTAAGTTACCTTTTCACATTTACAGAGTTCTAGAGAAAGAAAAACTTCAAGAAATAGAGAAGTAGGTCCTAAAGGAAAACCTAAACTTTTGAGACCATTTGTGTTCCTATCCAACATCCAGAATACCTATGTATAAACAATAGTAAGTGTGCACTACTTCAGATGTCTAAATATTGTAACTTTATGCAAAAAAAATCTTAGCACTCGTAATACTCCAAACAAGTAAAAACCATCATAAGGTGAAAAATGTGAAAACATACTAACAATATTTGTCCTAGATATGAAGTATAGATAAAATAATAAAGTCTTGCAATTAAGATATAATCACTTGTATCATCTCACATTTCTCATATCTCACTACTTTTTGACACTGTGGAGTTTAAGTATTCAGGTATGGAGCCAATTTCAACTTTGATCACTGAATACCCTACCAGAGGACCTGAAAACTTATAATTCTTGGTAGGCCTCATGAACTAGTGGAGGAAAGTATATTAATAAGTGGACTATTAAGAGTAATAGGCCATGCACTATATGTTTATAACATTGAGCTAGTATTGACATGTACATCACATTACGATGTTGATTCTATAATAATTTTGGTAATGGAAAGTCAATCCTCGCAGTTCTCACACTGAAGGGTATTTCTCGGTGTTTGTAAATTCCCACCAGTAGAAACATGGTCATCATAACCAATGAGTTTAATTCACATGAGTGTATAAGGAATGATTCATATCTACAATACATATCACTTTATTCATGGCTCCGAAAAGGAATAAATCCCTCTCATATTCTCAAGAACCTGTCGAGGAGTTAATTTCATGAGGCCGATTATGATTTCATTGTTCTACTTTGTAGACTTATGGAGGAATAAATAATGAAAATTTTCCAAGATTGGATGGCTCAGTTCATCCTCATTACTAATGAGTGATATAAGGTGGTGGATTAGGGGAAAATATTTAGTAATAACATCCATTGAAAGTTATTTTGGTTACCCACCACTAAGAAGTTTACCATGAATGTTTACCACGTATATGCCCTCTCTCTAACAAGACCTTTGAAAGGTTTATTTGTTTCCCTCAAAGTGCCTCAAAAGTAACCTACCTACAAGAAGTATCTGTAGTTATCTCATAGTGATAGAAATTATCACTATGCTATGGTGAATGATGTATTCACCATGTTCATCATAATGTTTCTTGAAGGAAATACAAAGTGAAGGATTTCATCACAAGAATTTAAATTTATTGAAAAGTAAGGGATTCACTTCATCCAATTCTCTACCTTAACTTACATTAGCGTTATAGCCTTCAATATTTTCCCTTGTAGGTTACACAGGTATCTGAGGGATAAGATCATTATGTTTTGACTCTACTGATAACTAACCAATGTTCATACCAAGTTGAAGAATTCCAAAAATAAAGGTGTGTCATTTCCGATATCTCTAGGAATATAATCATGTAAGAATGTCACATATGCAACAAACATTAAAGCATATTTTGTTGATCTCAATTTATATTTGTACATATCATGGTCTGACATTGTTATTAGGAAGAATTAAAAAAAAAATCACCTTTTGATTTCTGCATCATGTGCCACAAATTGAGGACTATTGGTGCAATTGCACATATAACTTTGAGGTCAGAAAAAAGACTACATGTGGATGACATCAAACCTAATGATATAACTAAATTTTGATTGGTTTATGGATAAAATAAAATATGATGGCTCAAACTTGTTTAATCTTGAATACTAAGTGGAAAAATATTCCCTTATTCCTCTTGCTCAATGGAACATTAGAGAATCATGTGATATTAAAGAGAGGATCATGGATTTGATCCAAATATTAAAATAATGGTTGAAGTTAAAGAGAGATTCCTTCATTGATTGAAGTGGTCATTTGTCTCTAGATAGGAAAGTTACACATACTTCCTCCCTCAACACATATGAGAAATCAATAAGCTCATCTCATTCAGCACAAAAATCTAAGAGGAAAATGGTGGAAGAAGAATACATTTAATTATTCCCCTAGGACACCTCAGAAGAATGAAAAAACTCATTGAAGTTCCCATCAAGCCTCTTGATCCATGTGAGAATGATCTATCCTAGTATTTAATCCTTCATCGGTATCTATGTATATCTTTCTCAGTTAAAAAATATTAACATCCTGAGAAACCTGTTGTTCCTTACCAAACACCTGAAATTTACCTCATGCATTAATTTATATCTACTCAAATGGAAACATTACCATCGATTCAATATTTTATTGGAATTGAGTCAAGAATAGTGTAATAACCTACAACATATAATTTTTGGGTCGTCTCAAAGTTCATGAAAGCCAAGCAGAGAAATAAAGCACAAGTATCTTCTCGTTTCTTCAGTGGGGCCTCAAGATCCTATTATGTGGAGGTTTCCTGGCCAAAATTTACAAAACCTATGGAAGAGATGAATTAGGATGACTATGAGTTGACCAAAATCTCCTTGGGGAAATCCATGCATGTAGGAAATGCACACGTGTTTAAGGATTTTGGGGCATGCATGTTTTCTATGAATGAATAATACAAACAAACAAACAAACAAACAAAGGAGAAATTGGAGGATCATGTGAGAAGTCTCACTATCTATGTTCAATATTTCTTGGAACCCAATGTAGTGCCACACCCTCCTACAGATAATATCTTTCCCATCAAAAATTTTGATCATTGAGTGATCAATAGAGCACAAGGATACACAATGTAAGAAAGAAATAACAAAAATGGGTGGAGAAGATTATTGAAAAAGGAAAGGTGTTCTTTCCTGATATTCTCTGTTTGTTTGAATTTTTCCTTTCCACTGCTTCCAAAGTGAAAGTGACCAAGGAGGAGATTGAGAAAGAAAAATCCCATTGGGATAGTGTGTTTACATTATCATATGAAATGAGAAATGTTGTTTCTCACTCCTTAGTGAGAAAAAATGTATTCACCTCCATTTCTTACAACTTATACCCCATTTGGTCTCACATAATGACTGTTAGATATGAAATGATAAATCTTGTTGTCTCTGATCTTGGAAAGTTTCAAACATAATGCATGGATTCTCATGTCACCTCTACTAAATGAAAATTTGACGGCGGAATAGATCCTTAATTCTTTCCAATATTTTCTCAAGAAATAAGGAGATACCTTCTCATTCAATTAATATACTTAAGAATCTCTCACAAAATTTTGAGGTTCAATCTCTAATACTGTAAGATATCATCAAGTCTAGTTCAACAAATTCAAGACCTTTAACAGTGATCCCAATACTTGGATCAATGCTTTAAGTTTCATTTTTATTCCACAAGAAGATAAGGTAGCAGCTATGGCATCCTATTTCAGTAAAGAGTTTAAAAGTGAGGAAATCATTCTAGGTGTTTTCCCTCAAAATTCATTGGAGGCCATTTCTTCATCAACATAAGCTTCATCTTCATCTTCATAATAATCATCCTCTACTTCTTCTTCTCCTCCCTTCTCTATCCATGTTCTAATTCTTCATTGGGAATATAATTTTTAACTATTTTATCTTATTCACTTAAGTGACCTTTAATCATACATTGTAATATTTATTTTTCATTTATAAGAAAAAGGATCACTTTCATTCCCTAGGGATATGAAAGGTCACAAGTGATAATATATGTGAAAGGTCATGTGGGAGGAGATGAAAAGTTACATTGTAAATATATAAATGTAAATGAATTCTCCATTTCAAGGGGTTGTCAGTTGTGAGTTTCTAGTGGATAGCTTTTTCTCTGCTAAATATAAGCAAGAAATTACTTTTTTCTATTTTTTCTTCTCTATGATTCCTCTATTTCTTCCATACTCAACTTTGTAAACATGGTGATCTTGAAAACTCAAGAAATGGATTTGTATATGTGGAGAAAAAGTTAATGGAACTTTGTGTCTTTAGTATTTTAATGCCATTATTGTTTGCATGGTTGAATTATTCTAATTGAGTGTAGATCTACTCCAGTTAATGTTGTGAAAATATGTAAGTTCATATTCACAAAATTAACCTCCCTTTAATATATTCTTACTCCCCTTTACCTATGTTTATAAGAAAATTCTTCCCTTTTTCTAAGTATAAGAAATTTTCCATAGGTTTAGTGGAGTATTCCATTGTGATACTCGACTTCATGGCCACTTGCTGATTTTTTTTATACATTTAATAAATAAGAGCCTCACCATTACCACGATGAGGTACTTAGTCCCAGATTATTAGTGAAAATCACTAATTTTCCTTGTAAGAAATTAGTTTTCTAAAATAATCCCTCCACATTATATGATTTATTTTCTTCGTATAGATACTATCTACATCGTCATTATGCTTAATTATATATATTTTATATATGTTATTTTTTGAGATAACTAGACTAACACACATGTCTTGTTTATCCTTACAATCTCTTTTACTACTTATATTGATCTTATTAGTGTTTGACATTAATACTTTCTACATCATGTCTCCTAGTTTCTTTGTATGTGGCTCGAGTTCCTCTCTTATCTTGTGACACCCAGGATGTCCCATGTTTATGGATCTATGCCTTCTTTTCTGACATTTCTTCTCTAGTATGCATCTTAAGTTCCTTTATTGTCTTGTGAAACCATGGGTGTCACATGTTTGTAGATATAGGACTTGATGTTAATTTTTTACTTGATATTTCTCTTTTTTTTTCACTTGATAGTTATTTTCTCTCTATTATAAATATATTAAATATGTAATTTGTTGTTATTATTGTTGTTCTAGTTTCTACTACTACTTATATTTACCTTTTTATTTATGTTCCCTTCTTTGTGCACCATGTGTAGACACCTATAATTTAACCCAAGAAATTTAAATACTTAAATTGCGCTAATTATCCTTTCCCACAAATTGATGGCATATCGTCAATAAATGCTCACTTCTTCTATCACTGTTAATTATCTACATTACACTAGTTAATAAACCCTTCCATCCAAAAAATACACCAATTAACAACCTTCCATTAATTAATATTTCTTTCCATCTAGACTAATTAATTAATTAATTAGCTTCCTCTTCCATTAAATCAGTAAATCATCATTTATTTGATTAAATCCCTCTCATAGTCTAAATCATGATAATTATTCCTCTAAAAATCTTTTATGAGATTCCTCACTTATTAATTAATCACTTCGGTAAATTAATAAAGCCTCTGAAACCCCATGGGTCACTAAAGGACAAACTAAACTCTCCTAAGGTTGACTCAACCCTTTCTAAACCTCCCTTATCCACAACTAACCGAACCTCTCTATTTATCCCACATGAAGAGGGATGTAGAGATTCTTATATCCATTGGGCTATATAAGAATCCCTCCTCCTACCTTTCTATTCACACCTTACATGTTTATAGCTAATCTATACACATTTCATCTTAGAGCATATTTAATTTGAGGTAATAGCCTCATTCTTGCATTTAATCCATCCAAGATTTTGGTTCATATGGAGAGTAAAAATGGTCTTGTAGCCATACTTAAATGATATTTCATTCCAAAATCCTTGAAGATCAAACAATCAACTTTGATTTCCATGGATCTATCTAGGTTCATTTAGTATTTGGTGATCTAGAAACTAGAGATTTTAATAATTAGCACATTAGTTTGATTTATATTTCAAATTTTTAATGCATAATGTTGGTGTTTAGTCTTTTTTAGCTCTTAGAATGATGATATTTGTTTGGTTAGTTCATGTTTTGAAACTATTAAGGTGTTAGTTTCAATTCTCTTTACATAGCTAACTAATACATTGATACATATGGCATGCCCGGTGGGACTTGAACCTTAGTCCCTTAACATTCTAGTTCAAATTTTATTGTTATTTCAAGTTTATGACTAACCCGTGATATACACATATGGGAAATAATGTTAAATTTCATAGGATTTTTCTACCATTACATGTGTAGGATCTCATCTAGAGCTTTAATTCTAATGGGTTGTTGTCAATTTTGAGCTAAGATACTAAAATTTGGAGTATTTGAGATTTTTGTTATCATTGGCCATATTTTGACTGTAGGATAGGCGCAAGTACACAAACCCTGGAGTAGGAACACTAAACTAGGCATAGGTACACATTCTGAAACACACACACACTCTTTTCTCATACTGTACCTTTGCTACTGTCAGAAACCTATCAAGATAACACATATACCCTAACCCTAGCGTAGACACCCTAACCTTGGCACACACATTATGTGTTTGTACCCTTCACACACGCACCCATATCCTAGCGCAGACATCTCTCAGATGACGTAGGTCCACTATCTGAGTTTCCACACTACCTTTTTTCTAACCCTGGTGCAAATGCCTATACCATAGCGCACATGCCCATACCATAGTCAACATGCCCATATCATGGCACAGGAATCTCTCGGGTGGTGTAAGCACACTGCGGATCTAGATTTACACAGAGGGTCGGTACCACTCTAACGCACATATAGGTGCTTTGGTCCAAGTTGGCATATTAATTTCAGGTTTCTAAAATTTTGTTCCCTAGAGTGCTAACATCATTACAGGTTTTATTTTTTCATGGATAGGTTATACTAGACATTGGATAAACCTTGCATGTTTAATTATAAGAGTGGGGTTGTGTATGCTCTTCCCCTTGCATCTTTTGGGGTGATCTTGGGAATCAGAAATGATTCTTATGTCTTTTATTGCTTTTAAAATTTGTTGAATGTCCAAATTGAGAAAATATATATTTTGTGTTTGATTTAGTGTTTCCATTTGTTGATTTCTTGAATTTTGCATCACATATGCTCTTCCCTTGAGTCTTAGGGTGATCTTGAGAATCAGAAATGGTGTTTATTGTTTTCATGGAAAATTATTAATCTGTTGTGCAGAACCAAAAATGCTTGTAAAATAAAAGGTGGCATTAAAACAAAATTAAACTACTAATATAATTTCCATGTAGGTTTCCAAAATATGTTCAAGAAAACCACTTCCAATTTAAAACAGATAAAAAAAATAGACCACAATCATCACATTGTATTTGTAGGTTTGGATAAGGGTACATCCCATCCGCTTAAAACTAGGACATAACCCCTTTAGCATGAGCTTTAAGCTACACCAATGGGTGTGGTCCTAGGAACCCCAAAGTAGTCCATATAAGAGGGAACCTTGTGGACGAAATGGGAAGTGCTCAGCACAACCTACTTGACTAGTATTACTATTTTCTTAATTTTTCCCCCCGGAAAAATTGATTAAACCCGACCTTGCACAAGAAGAAATGTAAGAGACATTTTCATCGAATGAGCCTGAATTTCAAATCCAGCAGTCAGGTTATAGGCGGGATTTATAATGGAGGAGCAAGGTTAAATATGAGGCCAAATGACACAAAAGAAAACCAAAGGCTTAGAGGAGAGAAACGGAGAAAGGCTCAAAGTTTTTCAGCTTTACAAATAACCCAGAGCAAGCTCAAATTGGTTAAGTATGGAAGAATCAACGGAAGCTTCCACGTGCCTCATTAGCACTTATCCAAAGGTTAAGTCTAAAGAGAAGACCCCAAACAAGTGCCAAGCTTCCATGTGTCCCATAGTCAAAAAAGGGACAGAGCAAGCCCAAAATGAATAAGTATAGAGGACCAGTAGAATCCTCCATGTGTCCAAATAGTGCACTTTCAATGGTCAAAGAAAAAATCAATTCCTAGACAAGCACCAGCCCTCAATGCATCCAGAGTCAAAAATAGGGAGAAAGCCAGTCATTGAAAATTCTAAGCTCGGGAAAGGCCAGCGGAAGACTCGACGTGTCATCTTGATGCAAGACCAAAGTTGGGTCTAAAGAGCGGTCCTAAAATGGGCACCATTCTACAATGTTACTAGGGGTTAGAGAAAAGGTGTCACTAGCCATTGAAAAGTTAAGATGGGGTAGAGCCAGCTGAGGGCACCACGTGCCTCAATGGAAAAAATTCAAAAGGGACGGGCCAAGGGCCAGTCTCAAACAACCACAGGCTCACTACATGTCCCAGGTTTGAGATGGGATAGAGCCAGCCCAAAAATGACTAAGTATATAGAGCCATCATACGGTGCCATATGTCGCATCAACACAATTTCAAAGGCACAACCCAAAATGGAGACTCAGACGAGCACGGGCATTCCACATGTCACATAAGGGATCAGGCTCGAATCGGCTAAGTACATAGGGTAAGCGGAATCCTCCATGTGTCTCGCCCATGCAACTTCAAAGGTAAAGTCTTAGGACAGTTTCAGAATAAGCACGAGGCCTCCACGTGTCTTAGGTCAGGCACAACATCTCTGCCAATAAGAGGGACTCAAGAAAAACACAAAGGAACACAAAGGAGCCCATGGACAATTCCATGTGTCTCATGGGTGCAATTTTAGGAGTGAAGGCAAGGGGAGAAATATCAAACAAGCACGGAGCTGCCACATGGCCCCTGTATGAGTAGACTCTTAAATACTACAAGTCACGTTAATCACTTGACCCAAGGAACTTTAGATGGCTATATATTTTGATTTAGAGCTTTGGTTTGGGCAGGACAAAACTTTTTTGAAAGATCTCGACCTCCTCTACATCGTGGAAGCATAAAATATTATTTTTAATAGGCTTTACTGGGTGAAAAATGGGAAAACACCTTCACGCAATTAATATGTAATCTGATTGCTCTTGACAATCAAATCATATTTGATTTAATATGTCATTCTTCTTCCCTCAACACGCCAAACAAACAATCAAGGCAGACTTGACAAATTGTAGACGGATTTGCAGGGAGCATTTAGGTTTGGTTTTTGAGCTTTCAGAGTAGGATTCAATGCTCTTGTGAGAGTGGTTGGAACAGAGTTTGAATTCTTCCCTCCTCTCTCTCTTATTCTTCCTATATATTATAAAAGAGGGGCATTTTCTAAGGGTTGTTCATTGTTTCTCCTTTGCCCCACTCTTTCCTTCTTCCTTAGGGTAGAATAAAGAGTCTAAGCCTCCTCTCAATGCTCTAAATGGCATTTTCCTGCCTCTTTCCCACTAAAGATGTACTATGTGAACTCATGGAGCAATAATAAGTGTTTTTTGATGCACTTTGTCCATCCTTCCTTATTTTATTGTCTCTTCTTTCCTCTCAGCATTGCAGGGTATACTGTGCATATTTTTGATGTCTATTAAAGGTTCTGGGAGCTATGTTTAATGGGTTTTAAGTGGTTTTCTATGTGAAATCTACCTCTGGTCTATTATGCATCTTGTCCAACCTCTCCTCTGCTCACCTCTCTCCACTTCAAGCAATCGGATCTGTGACTAGCCACTTCCTTTTTTGGTGTATCACTGCTTAGTGTAGGCTCTCTTTCACCCTCTCTCTCTCTCTCCTTTCTTCCTTGGAATTATTAGATTAGGATAGAATAGTTTTGGCCTGCACAGGAGTAGTTTTTCATAGGTAGATTAGGAAGCAAGAATTGGCTTTATCCCGAGGGGCATCTCAGGTTTGCAAGTCCCACAGCTTGAGAGATGGTCTCATGTTGCGCAATCACACTGAATGCCCCACTTAGCTATGTGGAATTTTTGGGGTGCTGTGATTTTGCACTAACATTTTTGGCATGCCCAGTGGGACACTAAGGTTAGATCTCTCATCTTTCCAAAGTGTCTCATTATCAACAAAAAATCATAAGCCACTATGCGACCGCACTAATAGTTTTGGCATGCCTAGTGGGACACTAAGGTTAGATCTCTCATCTTTCAAAGGTGCATCATTATTAACATTAAATCATAAGCCATCATGTGACCACACTAACATTTTTGGCACGTCTGGTGGGACTGGTCTGAAGCACCTTACCACTTCATCTTAGTAATTTGGTGTGTTCCTATTAGGATTCATCCTTTTGAGACACATCTGGGTGAATCCATCTAGTCAAAAACCCATGTTTGAAATTGCAGACCTTTCCTCATCAAGTTTCATCCATTTTTCTTCCATCTATTTCATCTTCTACCATTCATGAAGTATTGCAATCATGACTTCATTTCCCTCATGGAATTCACACCTTCAGTAGTGCAGTTCACCTCCAATGTATTTCCCAACTCCTCTATATCAGTATTATGATCAGATCCAGAACCATTATGCTTACCCATATGAGCAGTTTCAAAGCCATTTTTCCCATGAAGCTTATCAAGAATAAGGGGATGTATATAATGGTGACGGTTATGTGGAGAAGTATTGGTTTGATAGAAATAGATTAAACGCATAGAGGCTACCATGATGCAGTTAAGGGCTAGAGCACAAATGAAGTGCATTTAGAATTGTATATAGGGCACCTTGTCCATGGGCTGTCCCTATGCCAAGACATTATAACCCTCATGAGAAGATTGACTTCATTATTGAAATGTTTCCCCAGCTTGCGCAATGGACTGAGGATATTGAGACTTATGAACTTGGTGTACACAAGATAACCTTGTCAATGGGTAACTCAGTCACCAACTCCTTGTTCTTCATTTTCTCGTACTCTTAGACTCCATCAATTTGGCATGATCAACAATCAATATTCCCATCTTCTTCCCCAAGTGTTGAATTCCCTTCTCCATTTCCTAATCTTCCATCTCATACCAATTGTTTTAGCCCCTTTTCTTCCCAAATAGTCATTCCCTCTAAACAAACAATAAGTTCCACCTCCCTCTCCACCAAAAACAATTAGTAAAAATGGTTGAACCCCAACATACCACTTCTCTTGTTTTCCAAAGTCCATGTTGTGAAGATACTCAAGAATCTAGTCAAGGAGAACAATAAGAACAGGATCCCAATAGAAAATAAATGACAGACAATCTAAAGAGTTGGGATTCCAAATTTGGGTTTACAAATATCCCCTTGATGGTTAAGCCTACAAAGGAGGTCAGGGTTGAAGAGTTAGTGGTGACTGAGGCTAAGTTTGCACAAGGACAAGAGGAAGAAGATCAGCTATCTATTTTCTCTTAATGCAGTGTCCATAATAAAATTTTGTGTAAATAAAATGTTGATCTGATCCAAGCTACACAACCAATTAAGGAGGAGGAACAACCATATCCAGGTCCCATTAAAGAGGATAAGCTAGGAGAGATCAAAATAAGAGTGTGAGGACACTTAATGAAGAAAGAATTATTGAATATTTTTTGCTTTCATGTCAAGGGCCTGATTTGATTGATGAACCCATGATGAAGGAGGACCATAAAGTTTCAGAGGCTCTAAGTGCAGATCAGGCCACAAACGAACCTTCATTTCCTCCTACCACTTCATCCCCTTCAATATATGATGTTGAAGAATATTTTAATCTTTCAAAACTCATGTTTGAAGAATAAGGGAACCATGGTGAGCTAGTTACAGATCAAGAGGACACCATGGAGGAATTAGATCACATGCAATGGGACAACTATGAGGTAGATTTCCTATCAGACTTGGAATATTTCCTTAATGGAGAAGAGACTGAGGAGATAACATCATTTTCTCCTTCATCAACCACCTTCTAAGCACATGAGCATGCTGCCATGCAGGAGAGCATCATGTTTCTCACACTGGATATATGGAACCAAGGTTGGAGGATCTTGATCTTCCATGTTCTGTACAAGAGGAGGAAGGGAAGGAGCTAAAGGATGTCATCATCTCTCTCACACCATCCACCCAGGGAAGTCAGCGGGAAGACTCCATTTTTGGAGTTGAATTTCAGAGCAATGGGCACATCCAAAGCATTAGACCATTCCTAATCAGGTACTTGGCTTCATTGGATCCAAGGGAGAAGCCAAAACCGTATATGCCCGCTTCAAGGCATGAGGATGAGGTTCAAAGCACCAAGGGTCACCATCAACACCTCTAGGAGTCCAATACCGATCAACTTGAGGAGGTATTTTTTGTTGATGTGGATACCTTGATGATTTGGGTGGAGAACCGACTTATAGTAAGTTTTTTACTCATACAAGTAGCAATATTCAGTATCAAATCATTTGCATGGCTGCCCATTTTGAGGAAGGGAAGCTACTTCTTCGTACCCGTTGTAGGATTTGTCTGAGTCCCTTTTCTCTTTGGTTAGTGTAGGAGTAGGTTTAGGTTTGTTTTCAACAGAATAAGTGCTTTTGCACACTTTGCATGTATGAGTTTTTCTTTGTACATAAGTTTTTTTCGCATTGCTCTGGAGGTACCATGTGTCAGGTCCTTCAGAATTAGCATCAGAGAGACCCATAGTTTCCTGTACAATTGCTGATTTCAAATGAGACAAATGCAGAGCAACTAAAATCATGTTTGAGACAATCTATTTTTAGGGCAGGCTTAGGGTCACCAAATGTAAGAAATCAGGGAGTTCATTTCAGGGACAAGATCAATACTAGGCTATCATTTACGAACTCCATTCCCAATGGATGCAACAACGCTATTGGTCTCTACATCTAGCACGAAGATGTCCCCGTGAGTCACCAAATTATTATCTCAATTTTTCCCCCCAGAAAAATTGATCAAACCCAACCCTGAACAGGAAGAATTCTAAGAGGCATTTCGATCGAACGAGCCTACGTTTCAAATCTAATAGTCAAGTTACAAGCAAGATCTAAAATGGAGAAGCAAGATCAAATATGAGGCCGAACGACACAAAAGAAAACCAGAAGCTCAAAGGATAGAAACAAAGAAAGGCTCAAAGTCTTCGGGCTTTACAAATAACCCAGAGCGAGCCTAAATTGGTTAAGTATGGAAGAATCAATGGAATCTTCCACTTGCCTCATTGGCGCTTATCCGAAGGTTAAGTCCAAAGAGGAGACCCAAAACAAGGGTCAAGTTTCATGTGTCCCATAGTTGAAAAAGGGACAGAGTGGGCCCAAAATGACTAAGTATACAGGACCGGCGGAAGCCTCCATGTGTCCAAAACGTGCACCTTCAAGGGTCAAAGCAAAAGGAAATTCCTAAAAAGTGCCAACCCTCCATGTCTCCAGAGTCAAAAACACGGACAAAGTCAGTCGTTGAAAATTCTAAGCTCAGAACAGGCCAACGAAAGACTCCACGTATCATCTCAATGAAAGACCAAAGTTGGGTCCAAAGAGCGGTCCTAAAATGAGTGCTAGTCTGCCACGTAGCCATGGGTCAAAGAAAAGGGCTCACTAGCCATTGAAAATTCAAGATGGGGTAGAGCCAGTGGAGGGTGCCACATGCTTCAATGGCAAAAATTCCAAAGGGACAACCCAGGGGCTAGTCTTAAACAAGCGTAGGGTCACCACATGTCCCAAGTCTGAGATGGGAGAAAGCCGGCCCAAAAAAAACTAAGTATAGAGAGCTAGGGGATGGTGCCACATGTTGTTTCAACCCAATTTCAAAGGCGTGACCCAAAATGGATACTTAGATGAGTGCGGACCTTCCACGTGTCCCAGAAGGGAGTAGACTCAAATGAGCTAAGTACAAAAGGTAAGCGGAAGCCTCCACATGTCTCGACCATGAAAATTCAAGGGTAAAGTCTTGAGATAGTTTCCAAATGAGCGCAAGGCCTCCATGTGTCTCAGATCAAGCACAACATCTCCACCAATAGGAGGGGCTCAGGAAAAACAAAAAGGAACATAGAGGATCCCACAGACGATGCCACATGTCTCATAGGTGCAATTTTAGGAGTGAAGGAATGGGCTGAAATATCAAATGAGCGTGGGGCAGCCACGTGGCCCCTGTATGAATAGACCCTTACATACTGTAAGTCGTGTTAAGCACCCGACCTAAGGAACTTTAAATGGCCGTATCGTTTGATTGGGAACTCAAATTTGGGCAGGAGAAGACCTTTTGGAAAGATCTCAACCTCCTCTACACCATGGAAGCATAAAATATTATTTTTAATAGGATTTGGTGGGTGAAATATGGGAAAACCTCTTTATGCCATTAATATGCAATCCAATTTCTCTCGACAACTAGATCATATATGATTTCATCCGCCATTCTTCTTCCCTCAACATGCCAAATAGATAATCGAGACAAACTTTACAGATTGTAGGTAGATTTTTAGGGGGCATTGAGGTTCGGTGGTTGAGCTTTTAGAGTAGGATTCAATGCTCTTCCAAGAGTGGTTGGAATAGGGTTTGAATTGTTCCCTCCTTTCTCTCTTATTCTTCCTATATACTGTAAAAGAGGGGCATTTTCTAAGGGTTGGTCATTGTTTCTCCCCTACCCCCCTCTCTCTTTCTTACTTAGGGTAGAATGTAGAGTCTAAGCCTCCTCTCATGGCTCTATAATGGAATTTTCCTGGCTCTTTCCCACAAATTATGTACTATGTGAACTCATGGAGGAATAAAAAGTGTTTTGTGATGCATTTTTTCCATCATTCCTTATTTTATTGTCTCTTCTTGCCTCTCAATGTTGCAAGGTATACTATGCATATTTCTGATGTCTATTATAGGTTATGGGATTTGAATTTAATGCATTTGAAGTGGTGTTCTATGTCAACTATATCTCTGGTATGTGGTGCATCTTGTCCACCCTCTCCTCTGCTCACCTCTCTCCACTTCAGGTAGTCGGATCCGTGACTAGCCACTTCCTTTTCTGGTGTATCACCACTTAGTGTAGGCTCTCTTTCACCCTCTCTCTCTCCTTGTGTCCTTGGAATGATTAGATTAGGATAGAATAGTTTTTGGCTATAAAGGAGTAGCTTTTGGCAAGTATATTAGGAAGCAAGAACTGGCTTTCTACGGAAGGGCATCTCAGGTCTACAAGTCCCAAATCTTAAGACATGGTCTGACGTTGTGAAATCACATCAAATGCCCCACTTAGATATGAGGCCATTCGGGGGTGTTGTGATTATGCACTAACAATTACCATTTGTGAGATTTAGCATCACAAGTCGTGCGTATCGTGAACCCATGTATAGTACATGATGGATGCATTTATTGCCTACTGTGATTAAAGGGGGTAAAATAAAGCTGAGATACTCCAATAATTAGTGAGTGTGACTTTTCTTGGAAAATTGAGCTCATTGTTATATAACTTGTGACACCTAGTTGATTAAACCACCTAGGAATCCATCTTTGACCAGGAGCCAATGTGGACCATATCAAAACCAATTTGAGTTGAGAGCTATCATTCATCACGAAATGTGTGAAGCATTACTTTTTCTTTGTTTTTAACTTTCCCTAAGGTGAGGTGAAACTCTATCAAAGTGAGGCCAATAGTTTTCAACAACAATTCATCTACTTCCTTCTCTTTCCTTTGATACTTTGTTGATTAGAAGAAGAGTGACTACCCTTGTGTTGTTAATTGATTGTATTCACAACTTTTGTGTCTGTTTACACTCATCCATGTTTGTGGCTAATTTTTTGAATGTCTAAAGTGTGTGGAGACATTTTTATATCATTGGTATCCTTTTTTATCTTGATAACCAAGTCAAGATTGACATCATAGTTAGGATTGGTTAATCACTTTGATTCTCCTTTGAATGGTTACCTTGTTTCTATTATGTCGCTACAATTTGGGTATTTATGTCTTGTTTCTTGTAAACTTGACCTAAATATCTATATTGTAAGGTTACGCTTTATAAACTTTAACAATTCCTAGGTATATTATTTCTTTAGCTTGATTCCAACTATTACCTCGATTCTTAAAAGTGTTAAGTGTTACCACCTTGTGCATGTTATATCAATATCTTCTTGATATCAATACCTTACTTTCTCACAAAGTTTTCTTAACATATCTTGGTGAAATTATTGTATCACTCACAATCATAACTGACACGTTTTGGAATATAGGTATTGATTGAATTTGGGATTATTCCTAGTATACTTTGTTTGGAAGCCGCGTTAACTTCTTGTTATTGCTTATGCTTTGTTCATTTTTTTGAACTTGACATAAGTAGGGATATTTTTTAATCATATTACGACACTAACTACCCTTTCCAAAAATTAATTAAGGAAGTACTTCATTTGATTATTTTGTTTAAAACTCAAAATTGTGTGATTGATTCTCTCTTGGCTCGTTTATTTAAAAGTAATCATTGTGTCATATTGGTTCTTTGACATTCATAGCATAGCTACATTTCTTGACATTCTTTTTTTCACTTAGGTTTGATAAAAAAATATTTGAGCACATTCATAGATACCTTGGTGAAAGTATTACATGTCATGGCCCATAAAACAAGATTAGGGTTCAAAAATCAAGCTTTGGAAGAAAGACATACACAGACTTGGGAAGCCTCAAACAAACAAGGGTTAAACCCCTTTATTGGCCATGATCTTAGGCCTTTATTCTCCATGGAGAAATAGGTAGAAGAAATGATAGATCATAGCGGTGACAGGTTGGAATCACCACATGCGTAATTCGATTTTGACCCCACCTTATTGGATGAATTCCTTTTTAGAAGAAAGGATAGGGTACTAGCATGAGTTTTGGAGTTATGAGCCAAAATGCCTATCGAACAAGAGATAATCCCACCTAAAATAAATGCTAATGAAGAGGATTAACCTCTTATTAACATGGATGATATCTTAACACATGGAAATGCTTCTACGTCTAACCAGGGAAATGATAATGTAGTGGAATATAGAATACCTTTCCTTAAAGTACCACATAAAGTCATAATAGAACACAAAAATTTAGAACAACCACCGCAACATGAAGAAGAAGAGGAACCTCTTAAATAAGAAGTCACTATTCAACAACAAATTTGTAACCTTAGTCAAAAATTATCTTTCTTAACATCTCATGTACAAAAAGAAACAAAAAATTATGTACAAAAGACAAAACCTAAGGTCATAATTAGTGAAATTCAAATGGAAAATCAAGGAGGAGACAATACGGAACACATTCGTATATATATCCCTACTTCTCCTACCAAAGAACAGTTACTCACACAAGAATTGTAATCTATGAAAACTTGATAATTACAAGCCTCCAAGAGAGTACATCGCGGAATAGCAGAATATATCAATATGAAGACCTATGTCCCTATCTGTTTGATAAAACTATGATGCTTCAAACCTTCCCTACAAATTTTGACATGAAAAAATTTAACAAATATAGAGGGAAATGTGACCCACAAAACCATGTAAAATATTTTTACATGGCATGCCAAGAAGTGGCATACAGTGATAATTACCCCATATGACTCTTTCCAAAGAGTCTAGGGGGGAAATCCTTGGAATGGTTCACTCGTTTACCTCGTGGGTCTATTTTCACATGGCATGAATTGGTAGAAAGGTTTGTATGACATAAACATGGTAGACTAGTGTGGCACTAAAAAAATTCCAAAAGAAATATTCACTAGCTTCCTGTAAAGATGGAGAGGGATACCTAGTCACTTCCCTTGTGCATTCCCTAAAAAATAGCCAGTGAGTATCTTTGTTCCCAATCTCAACCAAAACATCATTTTTTCATCTGCAAATGCATTACGTTCATACCTTTGAAGAAGTTATTGAAAAGGGAATTCAAATAGAGAAATCCCTTATTGCCAAAGGAACCATTAAATCACACACTAAGGATAACCAAAATGCAAAACCCACAGAAAAGCCAAAAATATTTAACAAAAACAAGAACATGGTGCGGTACGGAATCATAGATTCCAAATGAGTACAAATGGTTCATATTGGTAAACCTTTTAAACTAACCAAAGGACCTATTCAACCACCACCTAAATGTAGAATGTTCACTCCTCTCGATGACCTTTCTTCAGCCATATTGAAACAATTGGATGCAACTCACATGGTGACCTATCCCACAACACCATCCTTTGATGGAAATTATCTAAAACCATCATGGTACAAAGAGCATGACTGTTGTGAATTACATCATTTCAAGGGAAACAAAAAAGACAAATGTCTATGAATTCGTCAATACATCCAAGATCTCATCGATAACGGGGAGATAGAAGTGGACACCCCGGAGAAAAATCAAACCGTAAATGAAAAGATGGAAATTTTCAAAGAACCAATCCCTAAACATGGTAAGTTAGATGAGAAAAATCCAGATCAAGGAGAGTCATATCAGAGTTACAAAGAAGTGAATTATCTATATACCAAGAAGGATAATAACCATTATGATTCACTCAATGGATGTATCCACTCTTCTAGTGATTATGTGAACAAAATTTGAATCAAGGGAAAGGATTGTGCTGCAATAACAAGCCATGCCTACCTCATGATTCATGAATCCTCTCTGTCAACCCCACAAGATGGTAGGTACAACCTCTTAAAACAACTTAAGAAGACATCTGTCAATATTTTAATCTTGGATCTTTGAAAAATATCAAATGTACATAAGGACATCTTGTACAAAACTCTTCAGCAGTTAGGAGTTCAACTAGAAGTAGACCCTTCACATCTTCAAGCCGCAGAGGAAAAAATTGCACAGATTGAGTACATATCCTTTAATTATAGGGATAACCCTATTGAATATCCAACATATAATCTCACCTTATATATTGAGGTATTCGCTACCCTCCAAAAGATAAATGGGTGCTTATGGAAAATGGATCAGGGATGAATCTATGCACGTTGAAATTAATTAAGAAACAGGGACATATAGAAGAATATCTAGAGTCCCAAATAATTACCATTACCACTTATGACAACATGGAAAGGGGATCATATTGTACAATCACATGAAGTTTCATGTCTTGGACTTGGAATTTCCATACAATATGCTTCATGGCCGACCATGGATTCATGCCATACAGGCCGTGTCATCAACGTTCCATCAATGCATCAAATTCAAACATGAGGGACACACTGTCACAATACAAGGAGATCTAGAACCCTTTGCTCACTGTAGGGCTCTCAATAGTTTTGTGAGTAAGGGTTCCTATACATGTCCCTCTACTTATATATTTATTCCTCTTCAATCTAAAGCCATAGATTCATGGTTAGATTCATATTCTCTAAGCTCTTGCACCCGTGAGGCTTCTACATCAACTTCTCAATTTGATTCATGAGAGATGAAGTTTTTTTAATATAGTTGTGGACAGTATAATGTGCAACAAGATTTTTTGGTTTCAGACCTATCATTGTTGCCTAAAACTAGAGGCTCACCCGACTATCATTTCGGATGACCTAGAGATGAGCAAAATATTAAATCATGTTTACCTCGAGGATTGCTCGTTGAAGAGAAATTGTTGGACCCATCTATGACTTGGGTCCCGAAAGATACTCAGTCAACTTGCTACCAAATTCCTAAGTATCAGAAGTCTAACCAAATGATGTATTCCATGGGCTACAAGGGTCTAAGATGCAAAAATAATGCGAAAGGACCGAGAGAACTAGTTGTTCTCCCACATTTCAAGAAATAAATATATGTTATTGGCATTTGACCCTATGGATTGCACCCCAATGATCAATATGCCACTTATTCTGAGCACGAAGATAGCTCTGATTATTTAAACAATGACACGGATTCCCATTATAGCCAATACAAGGATCTTTCCTCTAAGAATGTATTCATGGATATTTTTGTCCTTACCATAACCCCTACTGAATGTAAAATTGACCTTGTTTACCCTTACCTTGACGAATGGGACCAACAACATCACGTACCAATGGATCTCTTTGAAAATGTCGAAGCCATTGTGGATTTCATGGGCATTCGAGATACAATTCCAATTCGAGACCATAAAAAAGGTTTCTACATTGACTTAGATATCTACACGTACTTTTAAGAGGAAGCTAAGATTTGTGGTCAACAAAACTTGAGAAAAAGTGAGGGAAAAAGTTCCAACGAAAATCCTTGAAAAAAACAAAATTCTAAGTCACACAGTGAAACCTGTTTGAGGTGCTAGTTGATGAACAAGTGAAAAAATCAATGGACAATAAAAGTCACCACACTAAGGGTGAAAATATCGTAGATACACCCTTCGAAGAATATCTAAACCTTCCTCCCGATCTTACACATATGGAGGATTTGTCAAAAATGCTAGTTGAAGAAACCATTGATGTGAATATTGGAACAGAACACAATCCAAAGATAGTCAAAATAAGAGCTTCACTCTCGGCATGGGAACATAAAACATACACCATCCTTCTGTGGGAATTTGTATATGTATTCACATGGTCCTAAAATGATATGTCGGGCTTAGATCAAACTTTGGTAGTGCATAACCTAGTAGTGCATGCAGACGCCAAGCCCATGAAAAAAATCTCAAAAAAATGCATCCATGCGTGGCTCTTCTAGTTAAAGAAGAGCTAGAAATATTTCTCGCAGAAGGTTTCATTTGACCTTTTGATTACTCAGAATGGATATCAAACATAGTCCCTGTACAAAAGAGACCTGTCAGGATCAAAATTTGTATGGATTTTAGCGACATTAATAATGCATGTCTAAAAGGTGATTTCCCATTTCCTAATATTGATATGATTGTTGATTCAACAACAAGATATGAAATTTTATCTCTTATGGATGGCTTTTCAGGATACAATCAGATCCAAATCACAGATGAGGATCAACACAAGACAACCTTCACAACCCCCTAGGGGACTTTTTTATTATCAGGTAATGCCCTTTGGCCTTAAAAATGCATGAGCAACCTATCAAAGGGAAATGACCATGATTTTCCATGATATGATTCATGATATCACAGAATACTATGTGGATGATATCCTCAGGAA
Source organism: Taxus chinensis (assembly GCA_019776745.2). Lineage (NCBI taxonomy): Eukaryota > Viridiplantae > Streptophyta > Pinopsida > Cupressales > Taxaceae > Taxus > Taxus chinensis. The sequence continues at coordinate 830,166,057 of CM034149.1, read as the reverse complement.
ATCCAAGAATAGAGTAGATCACCCTGAGACTTTATGTTGTATCTTTGAACACCTGCAGGAATAAAGAGTTAGATTGAATCCTAAGAAATGTGTGTTTGGCGTACTATTAGAAAATTTGTTTGGATTCATTATATCATGAAGAGAGATTGAGGTAGACCTAGATAAAGTTACCACCATTACTGAAATGCCTCCTCCAAAAAACATCAAACAAATATGCAACTTACAAGGAAAGATCCAAGCTATCCGCCACTTCATGTCCCAACTTTTTGACAAGTGTAACTCATTCACTAACCTAATTAAAAATGATGTTGCCTTTATTTGGGGACTAGAGAAACAACAAGCCTTTGCCTTGCTTAAGAAATACTTAGCTAATCCACTTTTCCTCATTCCTCCAACTCTTGGTGAGTCATTCTTGCTATATATTTTTCCTACTGAATTTTCTATTGGTGTGTTTCTCACCCAATATGACCTCAGATAGAAAGAATACGTTGCATACTATCTCACTCGTACTCTCATTAATTATGATCTCAACTAACCTCATATTGAAAAATCCTTCTTGGCTATAGTTTTTAACTTCCAAAAACTTCACCATTACCTATTAAATACAAAAACCAAGCTTATATCCAAAGTTCACCCACTCAAATACTTGTTGTCAAAACCCTCTCTTACAGGAAGAATGGCTAATTGGATCATTCTACTAAGTGAATTTGACATTATGTACATCAAAAGTTGTTAAAAGGACAAGTACTCCACCGATCAATCAGCAAAAGAACCATTACCACGAACAAAACCTATAAGTATAGATCTTCCAGACGCTTGATTAATGTATATTAAGGAATCTATCATGTGGAAAGTGAAATTTGATGGATCTTTTACTTTTCATGGTTCATGGGCAGGTGTGGTATTAATTACTCCTTCAAGCAACCCTATACCTCAAGATTTTCACCTTGTTTTTCCTTGTACAAATAATATTGCTAAATATGAGGCACTCATCACTAGGATGAAGCTGGAAATCAAATGGGATATCCATCATGTTAAGATCATTAGTGATTCACAATTGATGATCAAACAAGCTAACGATGAATATAAAGTTAAGGATTAGAAACTCATCCCCTACAAGAAACTAGTGGAAACTTTGAAAGAGTATTTTATGTGTATTACATTTGAACATATTCCAAGAGCACAAAACACTTCTGTAGAAGCTATGGCAACTATAGGTTCTATGCTACGAATTCCACCAGAGAGAAATGATATGTCATTATTTTTTGAAAATCTACACCATCCATCATATGACATGCCAGAATCATGTTTTCCTTGTGAAGTTGTTGGTCCCTATTCCCCATGGTATGTACACATCCACTCCTATCTTAAACATAACACCTTCCCTCTTGAAATATCTTTTTCTAAAAAACAAATCCTTATCCACCAAATAGCCTATTACACCCTCTTAGGAGATATGCTCCATCTTCACGGCTATCATGGCAATTTGTTGTATTTTCTAGAGGTAGCAAAGATAGCCCAAGTGATTAAACAGGTGCATGAAGGGGTTTTTGGCACCCATTTAAAAGGAATGGTTCTAGCTAAGAAATTATTAGAAGTGGGATATGATTTTCCTACTATGGAAATGGATTGTTGGAACTATGTGAGGAAATGCGTACTATGTCAAAATTATGGAAATTTCATCCACACGTCATCACAGCCATTGCAACGAATCACAACCCCATGACCATTCTCCAAATGGGGACTGGATTTAATAGGAAATCTCACCCCTACCTCATCTGAAGGTCATACTCAGATCATCACAGCTACATAATATTTTACTAAGTGGGTGGAGGTTGTTCCTTTGACTTATGTTACAGGAGCTTAGATTTCAAATTTTATCATGAATCACCTTATCTGACGATATGGCATTCCTACAACCATATTTACAGAAAATGGAAAATAATTCAAGAACAAGAAATTCAAGGACCTTTTTCATTGATTTCAAATAAAATTTAATTGGTCTACGCCATATTATCCACAAGGTAATGGGCAGGTTGAAGCCAATAACAAAACATTGGTTCAAATCATGAAAACGATGGTAAGTAAGACATGTCGCAATTGGAATTTGCAAATTCACCCATCCCTTTCGGCTTATAGGACCTCCATTTGCACTCTTACTAGTGCAACACTCTATTCCCTAGTATTTGGAACAAAATCCATCATCCCATTGGAAATAGAGCTTTATTCCCTAAGAATATCTCATAGGGATTATCTAGACAAGGATGAGGATTACAGAGTGGCAAGGCTAGCAGAATTAGAACTCCTAGATGAAAAGCGCATCCGCACCCTTAACCATTTCAAAGTGTATTAGAACAGAGTCTCCAGAAATTACAAACAAAGGATCATACCTCTTTAGTTTGAGGTCAGATATTTGATCATGAAAGAAAGTAAGTTCAACACAAGGGTAGAAAGAGAGAATAAAGGAAAGTTCAAACCGCATTGGCTAGAATCTTACGTCATTTTGGACAAATATGGTAGGGAAGAATGAAAAATTTCCCATCCTAATGGTGATGACCTCCTTGAACCTATGAATGACATGCACCGTATGTAGTTCTATGCTTAAATATGGCGTAAAAATCATAAAAGAAAAGCAGAAAAAGAGTAAAAATGATCAAAATAAAAAGAGAAAACAGGTCATCCATATGTGAAAACCACAAAAATTTGGCACGTTGGATAGGTCCCTTATTGAAAACTAGTTTCCGGTGCCTTGGGAGGATTCATTGTTCACAAACATCTTGCATCTTGAGGGTAATTTTACATAGCCTAGAGCTGGTTCCGTGCCTACATCTAAGATTCCCTGTGAACCTATTAAAGCCTTGATCTGGATTTTTCTCCTCTTGTTAATCTATGAAGGGATGGTCTTTGCATATTCCGCCTCTAACGTTGGGACACTTTTGTGACTTCACCTTCATGTTTATAAGCACGTGGCACCTGCCCTTTTATACTCTCCATATAATGCTAAGGGCATCCATGTTTCTCGGTTACTTGTGCATAGCTTCAAAAAAAACTTAGAAAATCCAAAAAAAAATCAAATATTTTTGAAAATCACAAAAACATTCAAATATGTTCGAAAATAGAAAAAACATTCAAATATGATCAAAATCCAAAATAATAGAGAAACACTAAACACAAGAACAATAGAAATTTGTTTCACAAAAGCACAAAAACAATAGAAAATTGTTTCACAAAATCATAGTAATAGTAGAAAAGTGTTTCGCAAAACAATCTTGCAGAAACATAACTTTAGTTTACTTACTTTATCTTGTTTCTCTATTTTTTAGTGTACATTGTCCTCTTGTATATTTGTTGCTTGTTTTTACATTTGTATAGTTCGTTTCTTAGACATACTTTGACAAGATTCATCTTTTCTTGCTTAGATTATATTCATTCTTACTCGTACATATGCATATTTTTCTTGCATGCTTGTAAATAATTGTACATAGTTGTGTTAATTCGTATTGGTTGGCATTGTGTATTTTGTTAACATTTGCTTGTATCTATTTGTTGCATGTACATAGTTTTGTTATCACATCATCATATCTCCATCAATATCATCACATCTAACATCATCTATACATCATATATAAATAAACAACTAAGTATACATCATACATGAATGCTAAGCTAAATCTATCCCCCCCCCACACCAATATCATCCTGTCAGTTCATCCACTAATCTAGAGCATCACATATACAATAAAATTGATATCATCTATAGATATATCATTTCAAAATCATACACATGTGATACAAACATCTCGACTATCATCATGATACCTACAAAGTGTGAAATAAAATCATATAACATCATGACACATCCATAATCCATGTAATCAATCATCAAAACAATAAATTCCATCATCTCATAACAACTATGGCACATCAAAATGTAAATGTATTCAAGTATAAAATGTTCGTCTCATAAAAGATATACATCATCAATACAAAATAGTCCATCAAAGGGCACAACTCATAAATTCCTTCATCAGAGGCATACATAAAAAATGCTATACATTCATAAAAAAATAAAGACTTCATCAGAGGCGTACATCAAAAAATGGTAGATCATATACAACTGTTAAGAATGATAAAACGCCTTCATAAGAGGTATGTTTTTAATGATACAATACAATCAATGACTACAATGAGGGACATGGCTAACTAGAACCCTCAGAAAAACTGGCTGGTCTGTGTAATGGAGGAGGACGCATAACTTTTTTCCCGCATGGTCCTATAGGCTTCCCTCATGGCTACTCCACTGATTCCTATAGCCTCTCTGATCTCAACGATCCACTCAACTTCTGGCTATAAGTAGGTGCCCGTTGACTAGCTATAACTACCTCATAATAGAGCGACTGATAATAGGATGTTCTACCCTTTGTTGTAGCCAAGTCTCGATGAGTACGGGATTTCACTTCTGCCCCATCAATTTATCGAGAAGATGCTACCTCTACTAATAGTCGTGGAACTTTGTGTTGACTCGCTGCTTGCTCTACACGAAGACAATCTCTGTCGGCTATCACTGGTTATAAATGGGTCTGGGTCTGAGCCATTTGAGCAGTCATCCGGTGTATCTTCTAGAAGTGTATGGAACCACCTCCTCCTAGTCATCCTGGGCTCTGACATGGTCCCACTCTATTGTCACAACCAGAATATGAGATCGGGCATGATCTCTCTCCACTATCAGCTGCCGCACCTACTATCATAAGCCAACTAGTTCTGCCTTAGCTAACCACCCTGAGCTAGAGCTAAAATCATAAGCACCACCAGAGCCAATCCTTTGAACCCACCTTCGGTTATTATCGAGATACAATAATTAAAAATAATTCCTAAATTGCATATGAAGAGATCACCTAGCATCGAAAGGCACCCAGTTGATCTCAACTCAGTGAAGAGTTCAGGGTCGAGTTGATAGAGAACCCGGTGTCAAATTGATAGTCATCTCGAGAAATCATCTCGGTAGAGTCTCTCAGTTGTAAGAGCTCGATGAGATCTTGTTAATGCAAAATATAGCTAGTTGAAAATTGACGAATGAAGGGAACTCTATAAGGATCTCGGTAGAGATCGATGCAAAAAGATATGAAAGCCGAGTCAGGGAAAGCTAAGTTAACATGAGGCCAGGTCTAATCCATTAGACAGTGCTCGACCAACCACTTGGGAGAATTATCTTGTTTGACCGAGATGATATGAGATTATGCAGATATGACGATGAGGTCATCTGGTAGTGTTTGAATGAAAAAAAAAATTTGCAACCAAGCAACCAAATACATCTCAATCAAAATATCGTAGCACTCTGTGGAGAGGGTCGCTTGAAGGAGGCACTACACGTTCTTCTTACAACACACAATCCATCTGTAAATTCTTCAACATATCTTCATCTACTACAGGCTTGCATTACTAAGAAAAACCCTTGCGGAGGGCAAGCAAATCCACTCTCACATCAACAGTAGGGGACACACGTTTGGAAGACGCACACTACTACCAAATAAACTTATCTACATGTATGACAAGTGTGGAAGTTTGACGGATGCTCGCAAAGTCTTCGACGGCATGACTGAACCAGATCTCTTCTCATGGAATATGATAATTGCAGCTTACAGAAGGCATGGACATCCTGTACAGGCATTCAAACTGTTTCATGAAATGCAATGAACACCTGACCACCCCAATCACCTGAACATTCATGTATAGCTTGGCCAATGGAAAAGAATCGATCATTTGAGGATGGAGCTCAAACGTGGTAGCATTGGCTCACTCAGTCGAGCCGGACAAGGTCATGAGCATTCAGAGTTTTTGTTTGGTTCGATTGCAAGTCGAGAAGGAAAAGTTGGGGTTCAAATCCATGCTAAGGCATTGGCTTGGGAGAATTTCATCCCTTCTGTCAGGTGGGACTTTGATGATGGCAAGCCATTGTAAGATCCCCGCATGGGAAATATTTCAGTATATTGCCAAGGTTGGAAATTTGATGATGGCAAGCCAAATCGGTATTTCCGCACATAGGATATCTTCATCCCGATTTCCATGGTGGAAAATTTGCAGTGGAAAGCCAACACAAGGTTTCCGCGTAAAGGGGGTCCCAAGTTTCATCTTGCCAAGGACGTGGAAATTTGAGAAAACATCGCCAAGCATGATAAAACCGTGGCAAACCATAATCAGATTTCCGCGAGTTGGAAGACCCGATTGCCAGGTGGAAGTGCTATGGTGGAGTGCCAACATGAAAGTTCTGCTCGTGGGATATTTTCAGCTCTTTGCCTAGTCGGGTGGAAAAAATCATGCCTCAACCCCGCACTAAAGTATTCATGAGTTATTTGCTTAAAATGGGAATCCGGGAAGCCTAATGCCAAGTGGGTTTTCGTGGATGGCAAGCCAAAGAAGGAATTCCACGCGTGGGAGATTTGGGGCGGTATGACCAAGTCAAGAAGCAGAAATTGGGAACCGACCTGCCAAGGCAATGTATGGAAAAATGGATTCATAAGTCCGAGATCCCACTCATATCCTGCGGACTTCCTTGATACAAACGCCATGCCAATTTGACTTGGCAAAAGGAGGATTTGGCATGGAATGGGGATATTCAAGTCGTTTGAACCAAGGCAATTCAAACTACTTTTTCCACACAGAACCTGTCAACTCGGCTACGTGGCGGTCCCGAGTCACTCGGAAGGTAAGTCGGGGAACGTGGGAATGAGACGGTTGAAGTGTTTAATAGGATTTGACGTGGTGGTCGCAACCTGGCCAAAAGCGAGTATGACACGGAGATAGGTGAGGGGCTCATTCAAATTAAATGGTAGAGTGATCAAAAACGTGTCGGCTAGTGTCGAGTGAAGGCCGAGGATCTCAAATCTACGTACCCACGTGCCTGGAAGTTGATACAATTCCAGGGCTCATTGATTAATGCAAAACTGGGAGGCCTGCTCGAAATAATTTTACAATGGTAAGCTCGCAGAGGCAGCAAGAATGCTCGGGCCAGGGTATTAGTGAATACAGTATATATATTTTCGCTGGCATTGTTCAGACCTTCCTCGGCCGAGCATTTGGTGCACAGGTGGCAAGACTTTTTCTAGACTCAACGAGATATAAGGCAGGCTGAGGTAGCGTTACGAGACCACACACTGAGTTCACGGATGAAGCCGAGCTAAAATGGTAGAGTTCGATCAATTTTGGGGTCGATGCAAAACCAAGAATCTCGTTTTGCCCAGGAAACACGAGTTTGGGTTGCTCGGAGTGGTGGCATATGCATCTAAGGAGCTCAGGACATCTTGCCAAGTCCATGTTAAAACTCAGTGAGTTGGCTTGTTTCATTGAGCCGTGAAGCGAATGAGTCTATGTACATTTGGGCTCTGATGGTTCGGTGGTCACGAGAGAAGCTCCCACGCACCAAAACTCAGTGAGGCATGTTGTAGTATAGTAGAAGTTTTTTTTGAGCACTTCCAACAAGCAGGTTGTCCAACTATGTTGTTATCTGTTCAGTATCGAATGCATCCTCAAATTCAGGGATTTTCCTTCAAGATATTTTTATCAAAATCGATTAAGTGACAGTGAGAGTGTTACCAGGAGACCTGATGAAATTTATTACAAAGATTCTCTATTGAGACCTTACTTGTTTTACGATGTAACTCATGGAAGTGAATCTCATAGAGGTGGATCTGTTTCATATCAGAATATTCATGAAGCACAATTTTCTTTGCAATTATATGAGCATCTTCAATGAGTCACTAAGTTGGTAGGCATAAAGGTTTCTGTTGGAATTATCACACCTTACAAGCTATAGCTGAAATGTTTGCACCGAGATATTTGATGTTGTCCTCAAATCTGATGAAGGAAAAGGTTTATATATCAATACGGTAGATGCTTTGGGAAAAAATCAGGGCCAGGAGATCCGGCATGATGTAATCATCCGATGTCTTATGTCAACAGATTCAAATCATGGGGAAGCCCTTGGCTTTTTAGCTGATGTTCACATCGCATGAATGTGAACTAACACGAGCTCGCAAAGTCTTTGGGTTATGGGCAACGCAGTTGCATTGAAGCAATCTAGTGAGTTTATAACCAATGAGCATCCCATTGTCCGAGGGAGTAAGGAACTCAGATGTGCAAGATGGTAAATATGAGCTCGGTACATAGACATGTGAGAGTCTGAGTTGAGCCAACCGGGTGCTCGGGTCGACATGGAAAACAAAGCTAGGCCGAGTCAGTTGAAGAGCTCGTGGGGACACACTTGGCGGTGATATTGATGCTAGGACAACTCAGTAGATTTCGTGTAGAGCTCGCCGAGTTGGAAAGAATTGGCTCAGGAAAGCATGAATGAAATTCAGGGAGCTCGTGGTGTTGTTTCATGGAGTTTGAACGTGGAATGCATGTGAATATGTGGTCCAAAACAAGAAGAAATAACTCTATCTGTCAAGCTAGAGCTATCACAGATAAATCAATCGATTGAGTGTTGACAGGGCCACGTGACGTGATCCCTAACAATTTTCATAGCTCGAAAATCATTTCTAAATAGCGCAACATGCAGGAGTGAAATAATTTAAATTCATTGAATTGTTTAACCTCTGTGGGTCACCAATGTATTATAGAACAAAGCCATGAAGTATGATTTAGAGTCAAACTTTTCATATTGTGGAAACGTTGGTACCAAGTCGAGATAAAGACTAAGCTCGCGGGTGTCGAAGTTTAATGTATTTGTAGAGGCTTTCAATTTCGAGCTTAAAGCTTCATGTTCACGATGCATGTAGGTGGCTTGGTAATTCAGAATGGCTCGATTTGGAGTTTGAAGCAAGACCGTAGCAATGGCATTCGTGAGGCGAGTCTTAACTTGTGTCAGGCCAGGTTCATAGGATCTACATGCATTTTGGCTTAATGAGGAAGATATACAACTCAGTCAAGGAACCCTATGCATGAGCATCAAGAAGAGCTGGTGAAAGACGAGTTGTGGAGAATTGAGTTCATTTTGATTAGCTCACAAGGTGTTCAAAAATCCATGACGGTGGGGTAAATTGGCTCCGGTCGAGCTTATAGAGGATGAGCATGTAGAGAATGAACCAAGCTCCTGGAAAAACAGAACTCGGAAAGGATAAAACTAACCAATGGAGCTCGGTGACTTCATGGGGAAGCTCACATATGTTTCACGAAAGGCAATGTGGAATGCATAAATGGCCTCGAGTTAACCAAGGAAAATGATAAGAATCAAGTTTGATAGCTCACCATTCGAAGGACTCAATGCAAAAGAGCTCGATTGCCAAGGCAAGGAAAGAGTTGGTGTGGGGTTCAAAATCGAGTGCAACACCGAGTTAGAGGATTCGAAACTCGTTGAGTTGGGCTATGTGCAGACTCTATCCACATGGACCCCCCTCCTCTTCAAGTCAAATGGGTCAACAGGGGGTCCCGACATTATGTTAATTAATTTAATATTTTTATTTAAATATTTTAATAATAATATTTATTATTATTATTTAAATATTTTATTTAAATATTCTTTTAATTAATTGAGAAGACTAGGTCATCAGGCAATTAATGACCCATGATGGAACCTTCTCAGGTAGTTCAACTAACTGTAATAAATACATCATGGGCCTTCAATTTAGGAATGTAATTATGACCTTTCCTCTTCTTTCTCACATATTCTTCTATAAATGTAAGTTGGAAGCTCATTTCAAAGGGTTCCAACAGTTCAGACAAGTTGGACAGTTAGATATCTTAGGTGAGTGTATGCTTTTCAAGAGTCCTCTCTCTTCTGCAAGTTGTTCTTGTGTGTTGAGAGAACTTTCAAGCTTCCTCTTCAAGACTGTAATGGAAACTATTGCCTCTTCTGAATGTATGATGCATTGTGCATGTTATTGAAGCAATAAAAGTGTGTGTTTTGTGACTAATCTTGGTCCTTTCATCCTTTTGTGCTTCTTTGTGCCTTTCTCATACTTGCAGGTACATTGTGCAAGTTTAAGTTTCTATTGTAGGTTCTTGGAGTTCTGTGCTTATCGAGTGGTGGAGTATTGCATGCAGTTGAGTTGTGGTGTCTATTCACCCTTCTTGAGTTCATCCTTCTTCACTGGGAAACTGGTATATTTCTCAGTCTGATAAAGTTTAACAAAGGGAACACATGTCTCTTAGTTTGTGGTATCATGTACCCTCTCTAAGTTGCAGTAGGTGAAGTTGACCTGTGGTGCACACACCCTCTTCAAATTAACCCTTCCTGAGTCTGGAAACACCCTTTATTTGGTGCATCACCATCCCTAGTATAATTTCATTTATGTAAATCTCTTTCCCTAAAACCCCATGAAGATGTTAGCATAGGATTAGATAATCATTTTTGTTACACTAGGAGTAGTACAACACTTAGTTTAGGAAGAGGAAGCCGGCCTTCTCCAGAGGTTCACTTCGAGCCCAAGTCCCATAGCTTGAGAGGTGATCCCATGTGTCCCAATCACACCGAACATCCTATTCACATCCTGGCCATTCGGAAGGTGCAGTGATTTGGCAACTCTAGTGTGGCACCTCAGTCTCTAACATGTCAGGAAGGGTCCCCAAAACATGCAATAACACCTATAAGAAGCTAGCCCATGGCTCAGGCTACCTGTATGCATGGCCCCATGGTCTGCCTCTTTGCATCACGATGAGCATACCACATATAGGGCTAGGGAACGCTCTGAACCCTATCCAGTTGTCGCTGACATCGGTCTACCCTATATATCTCAGTAATATAGCTGTGGCTGCTAAGAAGAAATTTCTCTACCATACAGACGTAAAGCTCTAATCCATCTTCGGGCCACTATATGTGTCTGTAGGGCCTCAAGATGATGTCTCTCTTGAGCATCTCATCAAACTCTCGACGGGTAGTAGTAAATGCTACATACATGGCCTCATACGTCATTTTCCATGGAGACCCCATGCCATGAATGTCAACTCCTCCAGTGCTTGGGTGTGCAATGCACCTACAGGGCACTCGATCGCTATAGGGTCCCAGGACCATATTTGTAGCAAAAGACGTCGGCCCTACCATCTTCTGACGGTGGTATGTAATAAGGTGCAAATCCCAGTAGTATCGCTTGCCACTAAACACTCCATGTAGTAATGAGATCAACCCCATCATAAATGATTTCCTTGTCTTATCGATGAGTAAGAACCCACTGATAAGAGCCATCAAGTAAAGTGGTCCCTGGTAAAGAGTCAGATCAACTATAAAATCATGTAGAGACATTGTCATAACCATTATGGGGTATCTCATCACAACCAAATTGGTCACTAATTGCCACAGTAATCTGACCAAAATCGTTCCTATACTCAATAATCGAGCCTACAATGGGAACACATAAAATCCGCCATACATCCTGTAGTGTGATGGTCATCTCTCCTATGGGGAGCATGAAACACTGGCTCTCGCTATGCCACCACTTAATTAGAGTGGTCAGTAGACCATGGTCTAGGGTAATCGAGGGCATCTGTGCCACATAGCTTAAACCAACAGCCTCCAATATTATTGCCATCGCGCAACGGTCTTGTCGGTTATGTGAGTGTGTCTCTCTCGTGTTTGTAATGTTGGCAACCACCTTTGTAAGAAAACATGGCATTTGTTACACACTAACAATTCTTCTAGGTACTTCTATTTGTTCTCCTATCCTCTGCTAAAATTTAATTTATCTTCTAAGTGTCATTTTCTGGCATTTTCCCCCTCTTATTCATCTCTTCAATGTTCCTGCACCCCCTTTTGGGCATGTGCGCACCTTGTGGTGTGTGGGTCCCCTTTGTTGGCATGTGCACGCATCTGCCTCAGGGTGCTCGCATTATGTTTATCCTACCTACACATACGTGTAGGAGTCTGATGTTCACATGTGTGCTAAGGTTTTGGTTCATGCATGTGCAATGTGCATGTACATAGACACACATACAATTTTTGGGATGTATGCACACGCGTGTGCACATTTTTTAGCACCTACAACCCCCTGCGCATGCACGCCTATGCTATACCATACTTCTAGACTCCTAATTAAGGCATTAATTATGACATTAAATGTAAAATTGATGAAGTAGGTCAAGCTACTCATGAAGAAGCCATTGTCTGCGTGTTGGGCGTACTTTTGAACTTGATTGGCATGTGTCCTACGGGCTCATCCTCTCACCATTGTCCTCATCCCTATTGGGGGTCTCATGGTAAAAAATTCGGTAGCGATTGGTTATAAATGAATTGGTAACGATGATTTACCCCCCTCCAGGTTGGGTATATTAAACCATTCTCACCCATCGTGATGCCTAGAAGCCTATTTTGACCGCTTTTATTGCTCTAACTCTTCTTCTACTCACCGTGAATAATTATTTTATTTAAATAATTATTTTTCTTTTCATTTTTTCGTCGTGTTGGGGCATTCTTTTCCATCTAGTACCTCCTTTCTTCTCACTAGGACAATTTTATTTCTCCTAGGTGATATCCTTTCTTCTACACACTCCATCGAATAATTTTTTTTATTAAATAATTATTTTATTGATTTTTCTGTTATGCTGGGGCATTATTTTCCGCATGTTGCTTCTTTCTTCTCCCTAGGGCATTTCTTTTGCGTCTGGGAGATTCTTGTTGATTCTTCAACATTCTTCTATGATTCTAATCCATCCAAAAATTAAAAAACAAAAAATATATATATATCCATCCAAAATCTAAAAAAAAAATTCAAAAAATTCTTCTTCCAAAAAAAAAATCCTAAAAATTGTAAAACTCACAAAACTAGGTAAACTAGCTCATAGCGGTTGAAACTTGTGTGTTGCGCATGGTATTGTTTATGTATCTTTCTAGAAATTTCACATCTTTTCAAATCAAACGACTCGTAAATCATCAGATTTACAACCATTTACAAAGCTAGCTTGCTTGCTTCATTAGTACTATGGGGGACATATAGTTGTCGGGTACTGTTTGATAGAGCATTGTGCTTTGTAATTGGACCCAGTGTCCTTCATCATCTTCCCTTACATGTATCCTTACTGGAGGCATCATTTTTTAACCCTTGTTGCCATTCATGAACGTTTGGGGATCTTCAGTTTGATAAAAAAATATTTATACAACTATCTTTCCCATTGTCGGGTTAGAATATGTGTGTTCATATTTATTTTCCCTATTAAATGATCTTTTTGCTTCTCATATTGCATTTATTTTTGTATGTTGTATTGAGTGGGTGTTTCAGCAATGGAAAAATATTTGTAGTATGGATTTTCATGTCATCCTACTTTTGTTATATCTTTATATTTTTAATAAGGATCGATGACATAGATTTTTGGCAATATGATGACAATAAAGTTGTGTCAATACATTGGATGAAAGCTTTCTCTTATCTTTCCATCTTCATTCCTCCTCTACATCATTCTCCTATCAACATTATTCCTCTTACTCACTAGGGGCATCCTTCTCCTACCCATTCTTCTATTTCCTTTCTCTCACATTTTTTCGATTGTCAATCAACTTCTCTGATCACCCCATCGACACTTGAGGGTGCACCTCTCACTTCTACTAATATTCCTTCTATGTTTTCAAAATTTATCTATCTACTATCTTCTAAGTGGTGCACTTGTGCCACCCAAAAGAGGGGAAAATTTAGACACCTATAATTTAACCCGAGAAATTTAAATACTTAAATTGCACTAATTATCCTTTCCCATAAATTGACGACATATCATCAATAAATGCTCACTTCTTCTTCTATCATGGTTAATTAGCTACATTACGCTAGTTAATTAACCCTTCCATGAAAAAAATACACCAATTAATGACCTTTTTTAATCAATCTCCCTTTCTATCTAGACTAATTAATTATTATTAATTACTTATCTTCCTCTTCCATTAAATCAATAAATCATCATTTATTTGATTAAATCCCTCTCATAGTCTAAATCCTGCTAATTATTCCTCTAAAAATATTCTATGATCTTGCTCACCTATTAATTAGTCACCTGTGTTAATTAGTAAATCCCCACAAATTCCATGGGTCACTAAAGGAAAAACTACACTCTCCTAAGGTTGAATCAACCCTTTCTAAACCTCCCTTATGCACAACTAACCCAGCCTCTCCATTTATTCCACATGAAGAGGGATGTAGATATTCTTAGATCCATTGGGATGTATAAGGAGGCCTCCTCCTACCTTTCTATTTACACTTTACATGTTTATAGATAATCTATAGGCATTTCATCTTAGAGCATCTTTCATTTGAGGTAATAGCATCATTCTTGCATTTCATCCATCTAATAGTTTGGGTCATATGGAGATAATAAAAATGGTCTTGTAGCCATATTTTGATGAGATTCCATTCCCAAACCCTTAAAGATCATACAATCAAATTTGATTGTCATGGATCTAGCTACGTTCATTTAGTATTTCGTGATCTAGAGAGTAGAGATTTTAATACTTAGCACATTAGTTTGATTTCTATTTCAAAGTTTTAATGCATAATTTTGGTGCTTAGTCTTTTTTATATCTTAGCATGATGATGTTTGTTTAGTTAGTTCATGTTTTGAAACTAGTGAGGTGTTAGTTTCAATTCTCTTTTCATAGCTAACTAATACATTGATACACCATAGTTTTTAACATGTACACCTCATTTTTTCATCTATAGGTTCTCCAAGGTGGTCACCTCTTCTTAAATCTACACTAACTATAGAATCTTAGACATACAGTGCATTAAAAAAACATATTTTCTTTTGAAACACATGCTAAAATGGTTTTTCACATGTACCTCAAAAGAGGGGGTAGTCATAATGGTATATTCTACATTTACAAGAAAAATAACAACTTCAAACAAAAATTTTCATAACGAAAAGGTACGAAAAATACTTCAAACATTGTCTTTTGGTAAAAAAAAAGTAGGTTCAAAATTGTATAGAAGGGTAAAGACCATACAGATGATCTTGACTATATTATACATTTTTTATTGGGGGAAAAACAATAATTTCCTATAATCCTATATTAATCAACCTAAACATAGGTTATATGAACAATCTCATACTTAGATGAAATAGTTCACATCAAACTATAGGAGACATGAAATATTTCACTCCTCTTTGATACTCACTTACGGTTGTAAATACATTTCTTTTATGGGAATGGATCTCCTTTTCTATTTATATTTCATAATATTACATACTCTTACTTATATGTATAGCACATGGGGAGACATGGGGTCACTCATATCTTTATTCAAAATACTAAGACATACGGCCTATATCCACACACAATGGTATTGTACATAAGGTTATGGAGATTATCAAAGCAACTAAGTTATTTATAGGGTGTATTTCCTTTCCTAGTATTAAAGGGGAAGATATCTGAATTATTAAGGACTTTTATACATTATCTTCTTCCTTCACGAGGTGAAAGGGTACCTGTTTCTTATCCTTTATCTACCTTTCCCTCTTATGTTGGGTTACATGCACCCATTGCTCTAGTTTCTCCTCTTGCATAATTTTGATTGATCACCACAATCCTTCAAAAAATTTAAGCAAGAACAATCAAAATCTCCAAATCTCCAAATTTAAGCAAGGAACATGAATCTCTTCCCTTAAAAAATCAAACAGGTGTACCCTATTCATATTCTACATCTCTTTATTTCACTTTATTCAATTTTAGATTCTACATTCACTATTGAGTTACAATTTCATTTTTTACTATGGGCATTGACTAAATCTATGTTACAAGTTTCATCATGGAGAATGTTAGGATACCTAAGGTTTAGTTTGACACATGGTAAATATTTTCTATGGTAAAATGTAAAAGAGTGTGGTATGTGTGGTAAATGTGAGGTGGAAATATAACTACCTTAGTTGTTGTTGTTGTTGTTGTTGTTGTGTGTGTGTGTGTGTGTGTGTAAATGGAGATGAAACAACTCACATAGCTTTGTGTGTTGTTATATTAACTTCCTATATTTTAGGGAGGTTATTCCCTATAAATTAGAAAGTGTGTAATATGCATATGTAATGAAATTATTGAATATCATTTAGATTATTATATATAACTCTATGTGATCTCTCTATAAATTTAGTGGATCATTTTTATTTGGTATCAGAGAAGGTTCATTGTAATTGAGAAATACTTTGATTCGCAGGGACAACTGAAATTCCATCTTAAAGTTTTCTGATGTATGAAAGATTGGCATAAATTAAGCATTTATTTTTACTAAACACATTTACAAAATAGGTTGTAAGTTTATTTTTATGATCTAGGTTTTTGTAATATTTATTAAGTTTAAAGAATGTTGATATATCATTGTACAGTAAAATTTTTAGAACAAACCAATTCATATTTTTTGAGATAAGGTGAAGAAATGTTGTTGTGAAATTCACACAGTAATCATCAACGATTCCAAAGTAATCACCAATGATTCTTGAGAAATCACTAGCGATTCTTAGTACCATCGTAATTTTATTTGAAACTAGCTTTCTATCACATTTTACAGTTTTCAAAATAGATCTTTGGTTCTCAAGTTATCAACAAATCATTAGAAGTGAGTATTTTGTCAGATTATTTTAGCATATAGAATATTTCATAAAAAAGAGTTTTCAATGGAGACATCACTAGCACCAGTAGATAAATTTATAAAAATAAAGAAAATTCACCTCCCAGATGCATTATCACTTGAATGTGAAATCCAATATATAATATGTCAAGTTAAAATAATTCGAGTGAATTTTGAAGAAAGAAATGAAAAAGATATTGAACCTGAGTTAACTCAAAAAAAAATGTAAATGTTTCAAAGAATACAAATATATAATGAGCCTCAAATCTGAATCCAATTTATCTAATACATTCACTTCAGAGGATGGAGGCACATGAGATTTGAGGACAATCAGGGTCCTCTAGTCAGTCGCCAACGATAGAACCACACACAAAGGTTTGGTGACATGTGTGTTGGTAGTGTGATTTCAGTTTGTCTTGATGTGTTTTTTAAGTTGCGGTTTTTAGTTTTTCTATTTGAAGATGAGATTTTTTTCCTATGTCATATTCTAAAGTAAATATTTAATGAGAGATAATGGATGTACCTGGAACATCATGATGTGGTTTTTTGTAAACCAATTGAAATCCATCGTCATTTGTGGTTTGTGGTACACCACTAGAAAAATCACCTTTCTCAGTTTTTGGTTAGCCGTATGAAAAACTATTGCCCTGGTATGTGATAATCCAATGTAAAATAAGATAATCACAAAAACAAGTGTAATAGGTTTTATGTTTTTCCCATGTTCAATCTAAGGGGGTAAATGTTAGGAAAACTAAGTTTTAGTTCTAGCCATGGTTAATATTTTCTATGGTAAAATGTTAAAAAGTGTGGTAAATGTCAGGTCAAAATATAACAACCATAGTTTTTATATTGTTGTGTGTGTGTGTGTGTGTGTGTGTGTGTGTGTGTGTGTGTGTGTGTGTGTGTGTGTGTGTGTGTGTGTGTGTGTGTGTGTGTGTGTGTGTGTGTGTGTGTGTGTGTGTGTGTGTGTGTGTGTGTGTGTGTGTGTGTGTGTGTGTGTGTGTTTAAATAGGTTAGTAAATGGTTATAGTTTATATAAAACAACTATAACATTAATATAATTTGTTACGTGAGTTAGAACAACTCACGTAGGTTGGTGTGTTGCTATAACCACTTCTTATTTTTTAGGGAGGTTTTTCCCTATAAATAAGGAAGATTCTAATATGGATATGTAATGAAATTATTGAATATGATTCAGATACAACTCTCTCTACAAATATGATGTATCATTTTCAGAGCATCCCAACACCAATAGATCTAGACAATAGAAATTTTGAGAAAATAGAAAGTGTTTCTACACACTCATGAATATTTTTCCTTTAAGCATGTAAGTTTTATTTCATATATAATATGGGGGAAAATGTAAAAAAGTAACCTTTTAATTTACCGTTTTGACAATTTTTATTACAATTATGCTTCTTGGCTAAGAAAAATATCCAAATCCTAATCTGACTCATTATAGCTTTCCATCTGTTTTTATAACTTTCTTCTTCATGCACATTTATGTGTCAAAACTTTATCAATAAAATTTAAAAAATAAATATTCTTAAGATCTTACCACCATTTTCTAAACTTTAGATTTTATTCATCTCTCCCATCTGAAATCATATAGTTGGGTCACATTGTATAATCTCATCCTAGTTGACATATACGGTCATGCACTAACACATTCTCCAACTCTATTTTTAATCAAGTCTTATCTTTCAGGTACTTTTATCAACATTATTTTTCCTTATCATAACATTTTACCTTCAAAATCTATATAAGTAAGTTAATCTTACCTCATTTACTCATAATGAAATAGTTTGGCATTGTATTGACATAATCTATTATAAGACTCAAAAAGGGAACTTAAGGCCTCCTAAATCTTCCTAAATATGGTGCACATATATTAGGGAATCCACGAATATAGTGTTGAAGCAATTAAATAGGTCAAAGATTATATCTTGTCTCAAATTGAAGCACTCCTAGTTCATATTTCTAATCCTCAGCAAGAATACAATCCAATCAAGCATGATCAAAGGGGTTCAAGTAGGCAACGATCTAAATCAATATATATCACATGATAAGTGCATAACTATTTGTGGTTTTAGGAATCTTCAAATTAGTGCTGAGTTAGGTGGTGGATGGGGTGCAAAAAAACCCAAACATTAACCTTCTTATGGAGTCTTCTACTCATGTTTAGGGTTTTGGAATGATTTGGCTAGTTACAGATGATATCGATGTTGTGTAAAAATGAGGGTTTGATAATGAAGTGAAATTCCAAACCACCTAAGGAAAAATAAAGTTATAAATACCAATTATAATGGCATACAAGACCATACAAAAGGGGAAAGATCATATTTTACATCCTAACCGAACCATATGGTCATGCACCAGGAGGGTTTCAATTCATAGTTTCAGTAGTTAATATTTTCTAGACTCTACACTTACAAATTATCCATTATATCTTCCAATATTCCTCATGAACAATTGTGTATAGATAAGTATCTATCTCTCTCTCTCTCATGTATTTGAGTGTGTATGCATGCATTGAAATAACCAATAGGATATTATAATTTGGTACAATTAATTTTGGAAGAAACTTTATCATAATATTTCCTTGTTTCCCTATTATACATTACTTTTTATTTGTTGTGTATTACATAACATTAATAAAATAATATTTAAAAGGTTTTAAACACAAACATATTATAATTCAAATGAACTTCATTCTAAATTTGACATAGGATGGAGTTTTCCATTTAGATTTTATAATTACAGCTTGGTATGTTGAATATATATTCACCAGGCACTTCACTTCTCCTTCTTACCTTTAACTAGAAGTATTTCTTGAAATAAAGGATTTTTTTACTTTGGATTGATTATATATGAGCTAATTTCTTTTATTTCAATGTTTATATTAGGTATAGTATCACACATAGTATCTTAGGCCCATTTCTTTATGTTTCTACGCTCCCTAGATTTCTCTTAAAAGAGGGTTTTAGGGAGATGTGTTTATATTAACTAATAATATAAGCCATTTTCTAACTAGTTCCTTAAATAGTTTATACAGAGATAGTAATATTCAATAATGGAACTTTGATTTTTTTTTTTCAAATAACTATTATTAGGTGAGCTATTGAAACTCATGAATACATGATTTAATAGCTAGTTGAGATTATTTCTTATCTTCATGACATTACGAGATATAGCTATTGATGCGTAATCAAAGCACCCCTAAATGTCTGCAACTCGATAGGTTGAACTTTCAATGTGATTACATAACATGGAAATTTTTCCAAAGTATGGTACTTTACGATCGAGAAAGCTCTCCAGATCAAGGTTTGTTCCTATTCCTCTTTTTAGATGCACACATTCAAACTATAGAGGATATACTCTAAAACCTACTCTAACTTGCCAAGGAGACAGGGTTAAGGGGATGCAAGAAAATAAACCTAAATTAAAAGAGGCGATGCACCAAAGGAATGTTGAACACCTGCATTGAAAATCAAACAAAAACCATTAAAAAATTAATACAACTACCATGCACAGATAACCAGGATTGCAATAAGAGATCAGGAAGAGGAAGATGTAATGAACATAAGAGAGGGTTGAAATCATCCACAGACTTATTTTATTGCTCCAAAAATTTGATAAAATCTATTACAATGGCCAGGAGGAAAGATTGGATTTACAGTTTAGATGGAAGGTTTGAACTCCACAAGATCACATACAGACAGAAAAGAAGGGAGGGTGCTAAGCCAACATGTCCAACCTTTAGAAAAATGCCCCTCCTTACAATATATAGGAAGAATGAGAGAAGGAGATAAGAGAATTTCAAAATCCTACTCCAACCACCCAAGACATGCATTAAATTTACCTACAAAAATGATGGGTTCTGCTGGAAAACCCATGGCTCCATGTATTGTTCATTGTTGGGAAAGAAAGGAAGCCCATACCATCATTATTAGGGTAGGTGGGAAGCTTGAAACCTTCAAAAAAGGGGGAATTTATTTATAATTTTTAATAAGTTAGTACCACTAATTTAAATAATCAAGTATTAGTTGAGTAGAATACACCGAGATCTTTCCAAAAAGTCCTTTCTTGTGCAAATCTGAGCTCCCAGTCAAAAGTTATGGCCATCTGAAGGTCGAGGTGTCATTCTACAAAAAATGGCGGGTTCTTGATCTAATACTTTCTGGAGTCTGAAATGCATGCAACCTCCAAAATCCTAAAATTCAAACTTTCGGACATTGCCATTTTGGAGATTGAAACACTGTTCATCCACCAAATTTTCTTGAGATTTTCGAAAGTCTAAAACCCGAAAGTTAGAAAGTCTGAAATTTCAGACTTTTGGAATTCAGAATTTCAGACCTTGAGTTGCTATCTTTATATTTTGGGGCTTGAGAGTTCCAAAAGTCTAAAACCTGAAAGTCTGAAAGTTCGAAATTTCAAACATTCACAATTCAGAATTTCAGACATTGAGTTTTTGGACCTTTTATACTGTTCACCACTCAAAACCGGTCGAGAATTTCAAACCCCAGAAACCTGAAAGTCAAAAAGTATGAAATTTCAGACTTTTGGACTTCAGGATTTTAGACTTTGTTGATCCCTTTCCCATTCCTGATCACTGAGATCCCCAAAAACCCAAAACCCAAAAGTCTAAATGTCTGAAATTTTAGATTTTTTGACCTCAGGATTTCAGACTTTTAGGGCCATTTTTCCAACTTCGTGCCTGAGAACTCTGAAACCTTGAATCCTGAAATTTTGAAATTTTAGACTTTCAGAGTTTCAAGTTTCAAAAAAAATTTCCATCTTGAGTCCTTGAAATCCACCTTAGCCTACATCCGAAGTCCAAAATTTGGATTTCGAACTTCTTCTTTTCCCGAAATCTCTACAACTAGCTCATGCCTGCTTCAACCTTATTTTCTCACCTCCAAAATGCAAGCATCCATGACTGAATCAACTCCTCCATTTTCATTGTGTGTAAGCTCCTATTTTTCTAATATTTCCCGAGCGAAAAATTTGATAACAATATCCTCTCCTTTCTTGGGATATCCCATGTATTTTCTAGGTGAGTCTAAAATTTTTAAAACTTATTTATTTTTTTGATCTGTGATGAGGAACAATGCAACATTTTTCTAAATAGTAAACATTCTTGTTATCTATATTTACAATTTTTTCTATGCTATTCAATTTTTAAATCCATTGTTAGAGTTATTGCATATATCATAGGGGTTGATGATATAATTTTCTAGTTATTCACAAAATAGTATTCAATCAATATTGACTTATAAATGGTAACCCCATGAGCTAGTGATAGTTAACTATCAAAATATTCATATAATTTAAAATTTAAAGAGAAATTTATTAACCATTATAATTAAAGCCTCTAATTAACCAATAATTAATTCTTCATTCAATGAAAACAAGACTATAGTAAAATATATTTGTTCACCAATATTAGTCAATAAATATTAACATAGTATACTACATCATGGTCAAAACATAAGTTTGCAAAGAAATTTATGGGTAAGTGCACCAAGTTGGGGGCCAAAAAGTGGACAAAAACCTAAAAACATCCTAAACACATACGTGTTTTATTTTCATGGGTCGGTAATTACCAAGCCTAAAACGTGTACTCGTTATAACACGTACGCATTTTAGTTGAGGAAAAATGCATACGTGTTTTGTATAGTATGGACTATATATGTGTATTTGGGGGCCTATACCTACATGGATAAATGTTCAAGTATAAGATTTATTTTATTATTTATTTACACTTTAATTATTTCTTATACTTTAAATTTATTTTAGTAAATATAAGAAATTAGGGTCACTCTATACCTGATGGAAGTGGTCCCATGGCTCCAACACTTATAATCTATAAGATAGTTTTTCAAAATCTAATCTAGTCAGTACTTAACTCATTTTCATGATTTCAGCAAAGGACGTAAAAATTTCAAGGCATATATATTGTAGTCACTCTTTGTTTTGGGAAATCATATACTCATTTTGTAGGTTTTTGGAACTTCTAAATTGGATTTTGGCCCTACCACAGATTGAATTGGTACCAATTTTTAAATTTGGTCCATAATTCACTTTAGTGACCATGAATCAACTCTATGATGTTTGTCTACTTCTTACTAAAATGAGATCTTGACTTTGTAGATAGAGGATTCCTCCTTGAATGGGATTCTTGTCCTATGGCCAAAATGATTTGATTGTAATGTGCCTCCTCCTTAATGTTTGATCACACTACTAGGAGTTTAATGAGTTTTTATGAATAGTACTAAGAGAATTGCATCAAGTAAAATTAGATGATTTCTCATTCTTAGAAACATGGTGCTTCATATAAAGATGATCATTCCCTCACCTTTCCTAGCTCTAAAATTATCCTTTCATGGAATCAAATTCACAATTCTCATACATGTTTTTTCCAATATGTCTCTCATGGAGACAAAATATTCCTTCATACTTCACACATGATATTCCTTGATACTTAGATGACATTACTAACTCATTTTACCTTGTTCTAAAGGATGTTTAATTATCTACAAAATTACCAATAATAACATTTTTTAGGTCTTCAGAGGAAATAATCTCTCATCAAATCTAAATGAGTTGATAAATCATCTTAGACACTATTCCCTATAAAGTGAAATACACAGAATGATCTTATTAGGACTTTCCTTTGGGTTAGGCTTTATGATTTAGTGTTTAGGGTTTAGGACTCAGGGTTCAGGGTTTAAGACTCAGGGTTTAGGGTTTATGGTTTAGTGTTTATGGCTCATGGTTCATATTTTATGGTTTAGGGTTTAGAGCTCAGAGTTTAGGGTTCATATTTTAGGGTTTAAGGTTTATATTTTAGGGTTTATCACTCAGGGTTAAGGCTTAAGGGTTTAAGATTTAGATTTTGGGTTTAGGGCACAAGGTTCGGGATTTAGGGCTCATGGTTCAAGGTTGAGGTTAAGGGTTTAGGGTTTAGGGTTTAGGGCTCAGGTTGTAGGGTTTATTGTTTAGAGTTTAGGGTTGAGGGTTCAATGTTCATGGTTTGAGCTTAGGATTAGGGTTTAGGGCTCAAGGTTCAAGGCTTAGGGTTTAGGTATCAAGGTTTAGGGTTTAGGATTTGAGGCTCAGGGTTTAGGTTTTAGGGTTTAGGGTTGAGGGTTTAAGGTTTAGGATTTAGGGCTTAGGTTTTCGGGTTTATGTCTCAAGGTTTAGGACTCAGGGTTTATGGTTTAGGGTTTAGCACTCATGATTTAGGGTTTATGGATCACTGTTTAAGGTTTAAAGGTTAGGGATTAGGAGAAAAATTTTAGGATTTAAGGCTCAGGGTTTAGGGTTTAGGAGTTAGATTTTAGGGCCCAAGGTTTATAGCTTAAGGTTAAGGCTCACCCATTCACTCACTATAATATTTTATGTCTTACCCATTATTATAAGTATTGACAGAGAGTATTCAATTAAAAATGGTTCATCTATTTTGTAGGTAGAACATTCAAAGGGATTCATCACGATTTGATGCCTTTCATCTAATGGTATTTTGAAGGAGGGAAATGTCAAATATCCAAGAAAAATTCAGTACAAATAAATGTTACCGAATACATCTATCTTCTTTTCCCCATCGCATGGGAACTATTTCACTCACTGCAATGTTTTGTTTCTTACCCATTCTTATCGGTATGAATACATAGTATTCAACTGAAAAGGGTTCATTTATTTCCTAGGAAGAACATTTGAAGAGAGTAATCACAATTTGGTGTCTTTCATTTGTTGATATTTTGAAGGAGGGAAATTTCAGATATCTAAGAACAATTTAGTACAAAGAAACATTTTTATGCTGTTTTGAATAATTATTTCTGTTGCAAGTGGCCATGAACGAAGGTTTCATTTGAATAATAAAGCTTGATATGTCAGGTGGTTGTGTAAGCTGGAAATTTGAGAGGATTTATAAGGTTCAAGTTTATTTTCCAATATGCATTACTCCAATATTTTAAAATGTTACTCTAGATATAATGACATTCTTAATCAGACACTCAATGATTCCTAAATGTCTAATCCTACCACAGACCCCAGTAGTCCTAGATCCTTAGGTATAAAGAGACATCGTTACTTGGATTCCATTTATAATGATAGAGATATTTGTAAATTCATGTTATGAACTCTAAATCTGTATGAGTTTCAAGTTGTTTAGAAATCACATCACACCCTTCACTAGGATTAATGACTAACCCTATCTTTTTGAAGGTGCTTTTGAAAGGATCCATGGGTTTATCATAGTAGGAATTATCGATGAATGGAAGGTCACTAATTGGTAGGCCATTTGACTCCCATTAACTAAACAACAAATATTTAATAGGGGATTGATAATTCCTTTGTGTTCTTAGCCATTCCCCAATTGTTATGCTTATTTTTAACACTTCAAGAAGTTATGTCAAATTTACTATCCATTACAGTAATAGCAGAGCTTTCTCTTTCTCCAGAGGAGAGGATACTGCAAGTAATTCGGTGATGATCCTACACCTCTGCATTGGTATATTATTTGTGTTTCTTCCATTTCCTTTGAGATTAATTTTTGTGTTGCGATAGTTAGTTTTTCTAGCTTCCAATGGGTCATCCTAGCTTGCATAATACCATACATGGAAATATGAGAAATGTGAAATTTGTTTCAGAGTGTAAAGAAATTGACATTCAAGAATGTAATTATATGTGGGGAGAAACAAGTTTAGTAGAGATGTGTAATATGCATTGGAAGGCACAAGGTAGATGGCATATCCATTTAGTTTCTAGTCCCACCTCTCATAAACAACGTAGTTGTAAAAGAAGACTCAATGATGGTTGTAGGCACAAGACTAGGAAATAATGTCCTAATATTGATATTCAAATAGATGAAATCACTCAGAAGACCTACTGGAAATATATGAGGTTTTGAGGTTAGAGATTAGTGCTCTGAATTTAGTGTTTAGGGTTCAGGGCTCATGGTTCAAGGTTTAGGGTTTAGGGTTTAGGGTTCAGGATTTAGTGTTCAGGGTTTAGGGTTTATTATTATTTTTTTAGGGTTTTGGGTTTATAGTTTAGGGTATAGGTCTAAGGGTTAACGGTTAAGAGTTTAGGTCACAAAGTTCAGAGTTTAGGGTTTAGTGTTTAGGGATAGGGATTTATGTTTTAAGGTCAACAGTTTAGGGTTTAGGGTTTAGTATTTATGGATCATAATTCAGGGATTAGGGTTTATGTTTAACTATTTAGCATTTAGGTTTTAATTTTTAGGCTTTATAGTTTAGGGCTCATCGTTTAGGGTTTAAGGTTTAGGGTTTATGGTACATGGTTTAGGGTTTATGGTTTAGATATTAGATTTTAGGGTGCATGGTTGAGGAATTATGGCTCGGGATTCAGGTTTGAGAGTTACAGGTTTAAGGTTTATGGGTGAGATCTCAGGGCTTTGGATTTAAGGTTTAGGGCTCACGGTTTAAAGTTTATAGTTTAGGGCTCAAGGATACGATTATAGGGTTCAAGGCATGGGGTTTAGGATTTAGGGATTATGTTTTAAGGTTCATGGTTTAGGTTTTATGGCTCAAATTTTTGGGTTCGTAGTTACGAGTTTAAGGTTTAGGGGTTAGGGCTTAGGGCTTTGGATTTAGTGTTTAGGGTTTAGGGCTTAAGGCTTAGGGTTTGGGGTTTAGGGTTTAGGGTTGAGGATTTATTGTTGAAGGTTGAGGTTCTATTTTTTTTTTTGGGGTTTATAGTTTGTGGTTTAGGTCTTAGTGTTAATGGTTGAGGTTCAAGGGGTTAGGTCGCAGAGTTTAGGGTTTAAGGTTTAGGGCTTAGGCTTTAGTGTTTAGGATTAATTGTTTAGGGTATAGAGTTTAGGGGTTGAGGTTTAGGGTTTAAGGTTTAGCATTTAGAGCTCATGGTTCATAATTTACGCTTTAGGGTTTAGGGCTTAAGGATCATGGTTTAGGGTTTAGGGGTCACGGGTAAGGGTAGAATGTTTAATGTTTAGGGTTTACGGTTTACGGTTTACGGTTTAGGGTATAGGGTTTAGGTTTAGGGCCTCAAGTTTAGGGTTTAAGGTTTAGGATTTTGATTATAAAATTTAAACGGTAAAATATTTAGGCTGAATGCTAAACTCATAAAACATACCTATCTACTGACCAGATTATACTATAAAAAACTATCTCCTAAATCCTTACTAGTGGAGTTGTGAGACTAGTTCCATAAGGTGTAGAGTGACCCTAATTACTTATATTTACTAAAATAAATTTTAAGTATAAGAAATAATAAAATATAAATGATACTAAATGATACACTAATAAGAAATAATGTTCATACTATACAGAACGTCTTCCCGTTATAGCACATACACATTATAACGCATACGTGTTTTTGTTATCACTGAATCACCGCACCCCTATGCATATATTTGAACTCACAGTGTGATTAGATAATATGGGTACTATCTCCAAGTTGTGGGACTTGCTACTTGAGATAGACCTCCAGACAAAGCTGGTTCTTGCTCCTAAACTACCTGCCGTAATCTACTCTAATGCAGGATAAGCTAACTGTTCTAATCTAAATTTCTAAGGGACCAGGGAAAGAGAATACATAAAATGAAAGCCTACACTAAAGCGGTGATACACCAGAAAAGGAGGATGCAAGAGGAGGTACTCACAAATGCTGCCCAGCCTGAAGGAAATCATGGAGGACATCAAGGTAAAATGTTGAAGCCCCCTCCATTTTATGTTTCATTGATCATAGGAGATAAGTTGGTGCATAATTGCATGATCGATTCTGGGGCCAGTAGTTTAGTAATGCCCAAGCAAATAGCTGATCAGCTAGGACTCCAATATGAAGTCATCTCCAAGGGTGTAGTGTAATTAGATGGGACAGCAGTGATAACAGTTGGAATAATCAAAGGTTTGAGCCTCACACTGCATGCATGTCCTAACGTAACAGTGTTTACAAGATGTGTCAGTCATAGACCTTCCACCACTCTTTGCATTATGCTTGTCAAGAGACTTCACTGCTAAAATTGGAGGCTATCTTTCAGTGGATTAGTCACACATGTTTTTTTAGAACAAGATATGGAACCAAAGCCACAATCAGATCTGAACCTATTGCGAACTTCCATATTGAGCCTTACACTCCAAGCCAAATCAATACCAATTGTTCAGCGTTTGATCAAGAAGATTATCCAAGCACTGATGAAGCTTGACACCAAGGTCGGAAGGCATCCCAGATTTGATTCTTGATGAATGGGCAAGCAAGGTGCATGCTTTTGATCCTTATCAAGAAATAGAAGAATCTGAGTTAGGAGTTTATTGTTTACATGAAGAGAATCAACCTCTCCCCAGCATCACCAAGCCAGATCATAAAGACAAGAATGAAGTATGGAAATTGTTCTTTGATGGGTTGAGGAGTAGACAAGGTGCAGGAGGAGGAGCTATGCTCATTTCACCGCAAGGTATAAGGTATTACTCAGCTTTCTGTTTCCAGTTTTCATGTTCAAACAACACAGCTGAGTATGAAGCCATAATTCATGGACTGCACTAGGCAAGGAAGAAAGGCATCAGGAATTTACAAGTATTTGGTGATAGTGAGCTGATCATAAACCAAGTCAAAGGAAAAAACGCTGCCAAAAATGATTTGTTGAAGAACTACAAAAATTGGGTATGGGATCTTATTGAAGATTTTGAAGCTTTTAGCATCATTTCCATCCCAAGAAAAAAGAATGAAGCCGCTGACATGCTAGCAGAAATTGGGGCTGCATTTGATGTTGTAGAAAGCATCAAAAGTGAGAAAACTCAGCCTCATATCAAAGTGGTAGTGAGACCAGCTGTTCCAGATAACAACACAAGTTGGCAAGTCTTTGAGAATGATCAGTAGATTGTTAATTTCCTACGAGAAGAAGCTGAGTTCTCCATGAGAAATCAAGACAAGAAGGAGTAGCAGTATGGCGACCAAGTGGTGCAACTTAGGACTAACAAATTTCTAAAAGGCCTCATAACCTTGGAGTCAATCTTCAACCCGAATGATCAGTTCCAGAAGGAGAAAGTGAGCATTCAAGTAAAGGGTGAAGATTCAGAACCTATCTTAGTAGATGAAGGCAAGACATTGCAAATTGGCAAAGTAAGTACTCCACAAGAGAAATCTGATTTTGTTCAGCTTTGTCAAGAATTCTCAGATGTCTTTGCTTGGACTAACAAAGATTTAAGAGGTTTCAATCCAAAGTTGGCACAACATACTATTGAGTTGGATCCGGAATCCAAGCCTGTCAGGAAGAAGCAAAGGCCAGTGAATCCCCATAATTGAACCTCTCATGAGAAAAGAGTTAAGAAAGCTCATTGAGGCCAGTATCATCTTCCCCATCAAACACTCAAGTTAGGTTGCAAACTTGGTGCCAGTAAGAAAGAGAAACGGAGAAATAAGATTGTGTGTGGACTTTCACGATCTAAATAGAGCATCACTCAAAGATCATTATCCACTTCCATCAATGGAACAAATATTGCAGGTTGTAGCTGGTTCAGAAAGGTTTTCATTGCTAGATGGATATTCAGGCTATAATTAGATATTGGTGAAAGAAGAAGATCAATTCAAGACGACCTTCACTACAAAATGGGGCACGTATGCTTACAAGAAGATGCCATTTGGATTGTCAAATGCTGGAGCAACATTTCAGCGAGCTATGGATATGGCATTCAAAGGCTTAATCAACAATATAGTGCTGGTATACCTAGATGATATCACTATCTTCTCAAAGAATGCAGCAGACCATCTCTTTTACCTCAGACAAGTATTTCAGAGGTGTAGAAGGTTCGGAGTGTCATTGAATCCAAAGAAGTGTGTATTTTTTGCACACGAAGGCAAACTGTTGGGCCACATTGTCTCTAGGGAAGGGCTAACAATTGATCCTGAGAGGGTTGAAGCCATCCGAACGCTTCCATTACCACACCACAAGAAATCTCTCCAAAGCTTCTTATGAAGGATAAACTTTGTCTGCAGATTTGTGCCTGATTTTTACACTCTTGTGAAGCCTCTAACAATGATGTTGAATAAGAGTCTGGCATTCAAATGGACAACAGAAGGCAAAGAGAGTTTTGAAAGCATCAAGCATGCAATATCACAAGCTCCAACTCTTATCAACCCAGATTTCTCAAAGGACTTCATGTTGTATGCATTTGGAGGATTAGATACAATCTCAGCTATCTTGACATAGCTGAATAGAGAAGGTTCAGAACAGCCCATAGCATTCTTCAGTCAAACCTTGGAAGATTACGAAATAAAGTATTCTTTCATCGAAAAGCATGTCCTTGCTGTCATCAGGAGCTTGAAGAAGTTCAGACATTTGGTCTCAAACAATAAGATTCAACTGCTGGTGTCTCATGCTAGCGTCAAGGACTTCCTCCTAAACAAGGATTTAAATGAGAAGAGAGTAGGTTGGATCACTTGGGTGATGGAATATGATATTGAAATCAAAGTGACCAAGCTAGTTTGTGGGAAAGGCTTGTGTGAGCAGCTCGCTTCCAAACAACCAGACGAGTTAAAAGGTGAAGAAGATGTTGTCTTGCTACTACAGAATGATCAAGAACAACCAGTTGATGATGCACCCATCCCATGCTGGACTCAAGACCTTGTGCATTACCTCCAAACAGGCTTGTGCCCTCTATAAGTGAGCAAAGAAAAGAGGAGATACTTCATATTACAAGCCATTCCATATGTGCTTGTTGATGGAGTTTTGTTTAAAAAAGGACATCAATGGTGTTCTATTGAGATGCATTGGAACAGGTCAAGTTGAGAAGATCCTACACGAGTTCCATGATGGGGAAGTAGGAGGCCACTTTGCTCCACGAGTGACAGCTCTCAAAATCATGAGGGCTGGTTACTATTGGCCTACTGTATTCAATGATTGCTACTCATGGGTCAAGAAATGTAAGAGATGTGCATTATTCACAGGGAAAGAGAGGTTAGCAGTGCTGCCCCTTCGTCCGATTTCAGTGGATCAGCCATTCATGCAATGGGGATTAGACTTCATTCGGGTTATCAATCCCAATTCAAGTCAGGGGCCACAAGTGGATATTAACAACAATAGACTATTTCACCAAGTGGACCGAAGCAGTGGCACTCAAGGAGGCAAATGAATCTAATATCTTAGATTTCTATGAAGGGATAGTCACGAGGTTTGGTGCCCCTACCACTATCATATCAGACAATGCATTGGCATTCCTTGGCACAAAGATCACTGAATGGGCTGTAAAAAATTGTGTGTATCTCAGCACTTCATCGAACTATTACCCTCAAGGTAATGGCCAAGCCGAGTCTACGAACAAGAACCTACTAAGAATCATTAGAAGGACTCTGGATGAAAACCAAAGAACTTGGCACGCAAATCTCAAATCAACCCTATGGGCTGATAGTATCACGCCCAAGAGATCTACAGGAAGCTCTCCATACAAGCTTGTATACGGGAAAGAAGCAGTTCTACCTATATCACTCAAGTTGCCAGCATTGGAACTCATGAAACAGTTGGAACTAGCTAAGTTCGAACCTATGGAAATCAGGTATGCAGAGCTGATGGAATTAGAAGAGACAAGAGAGCACGCAATGCAGACCATAGAAAAGGATAAAGCATTGGTCAAAAAGAGTTCTGAAAAGAAAGCTAAGGCCAGGATATTGCAAACTGGAGATTTGGTACTGAAGTGGGATGCTGATCGTGCAAAACCAAGAAAGCACTCCAAGTTTGATGCCATCTGGAGTGGCCCATACATGATCATTGAATGCAAAGGTAGCAATGCTTTCCGACTGGCTAAGTTGGATGGTGAGGAATTGCAGATCCCACTCAACGGGATCTATCTCAAATGCTGCTACTAGAAAGATAGATTTTCACCCTTGTAAATATTAATTTAGATTTT
The DNA here is from genome assembly GCA_019776745.2 of Taxus chinensis. Lineage (NCBI taxonomy): Eukaryota > Viridiplantae > Streptophyta > Pinopsida > Cupressales > Taxaceae > Taxus > Taxus chinensis. The sequence goes on along the minus strand of CM034149.1, from coordinate 830,134,646 downwards.
CCATTCCTCTAAGTGCTTATGCACATTGTACTGCTGTTAGAGTATTTTTTATTTCCCTAAGTGCTTGTGCACATGTCCTATTGCTTCTAGTATGTGCATGTTTGTAGTTCATCAAGCTTCTGGAAAATAATTTGCAGCCATAGGAAAACCAACTCAACGAATGATTCAATGGCTCGAGGACACAGGTTTTCAAATTTCAGATCAGCTGAGAGGTTATCAAATAGACTCCATGCCCAATGGATCGCTACAAGCAGCTGGTCGTTCTTCATCTGGCAGGCAGATGACCCCGCGAGTCGCCAAAATTGTTATCCAAAATTCACCCCTCAAGGTAATTTTGATAACATGCATCAACATTCTTTAGTCCCAAGCAATTATATTGAGTCCGGACAAAAGTCATGTTTCTAGGGTTCCCCTCATATTTTTTCTAACTCCCCTGTCCAAGAAGAAGAGAGCAAGTTCTGAGGAAATGTGAAAAAATTGCAAAAAAACAAGATCGGGCCAGAAAAAATCATGAAAAATGGCTAAGTCCTGGTCCTTGCAAATAGTCGGGACAGACGGGACATCTTGGACGCGAAATAGCTGAAGGCCACCAGGCGGTCAGCGCGCATTTGGGAAATTCGGGAAAAGGGGGGACACGCGGGACACGGAAATCCGGAACTGGCTGAATTGTGAAAATTTGACAAATTGACAAAAATTTGACTACCACTGTTGAAACATGAAGTCCGGGACGCGCGGGCCAAAAGTACGCGAACGGCCGGACGGCCAAAAATGCGTCAAGGCAGCCAAGAAAGTTGGGCTGAGGTACGTGAAGTACCAACCGGCTGGATCGCGCGAAATGAGACTTCAGTCAGGACACGCGGACAAAAGGACGTGAACGGCGAACCGGGCGAATTTTGTTTAAAAGGACATCATGGTGTTCTATGGAGATGCATTGGAACAGGTCAAGTTGAGAAGATCCTACACGAGTTCCATGATGGGGAAGTAGGAGGCCACTTTGCTCCACGAGTGACAGCTCTCAAAATCATGAGGGCTGGTTACTATTGGCCTACTGTATTCAATGATTGCTACTCATGGGTCAAGAAATGTAAGAGATGTGCATTATTCACAGGGAAAGAGAGGTTAGCAGTGCTGCCCCTTCGTCCGATTTCAGTGGATCAGCCATTCATGCAATGGGGATTAGACTTCATTCGGGTTATCAATCCCAATTCAAGTCAGGGCCACAAGTGGATATTAACAACAATAGACTATTTCACCAAGTGGACCGAAGCAGTGGCACTCAAGGAGGCAAATGAATCTAATATCTTAGATTTCTATGAAGGGATAGTCACGAGGTTTGGTGCCCCTACCACTATCATATCAGACAATGCATTGGCATTCCTTGGCACAAAGATCACTGAATGGGCTGTAAAAAATTGTGTGTATCTCAGCACTTCATCGAACTATTACCCTCAAGGTAATGGCCAAGCCGAGTCTACGAACAAGAACCTACTAAGAATCATTAGAAGGACTCTGGATGAAAACCAAAGAACTTGGCACGCAAATCTCAAATCAACCCTATGGGCTGATAGTATCACGCCCAAGAGATCTACAGGAAGCTCTCCATACAAGCTTGTATACGGGAAAGAAGCAGTTCTACCTATATCACTCAAGTTGCCAGCATTGGAACTCATGAAACAGTTGGAACTAGCTAAGTTCGAACCTATGGAAATCAGGTATGCAGAGCTGATGGAATTAGAAGAGACAAGAGAGCACGCAATGCAGACCATAGAAAAGGATAAAGCATTGGTCAAAAAGAGTTCTGAAAAGAAAGCTAAGGCCAGGATATTGCAAACTGGAGATTTGGTACTGAAGTGGGATGCTGATCGTGCAAAACCAAGAAAGCACTCCAAGTTTGATGCCATCTGGAGTGGCCCATACATGATCATTGAATGCAAAGGTAGCAATGCTTTCCGACTGGCTAAGTTGGATGGTGAGGAATTGCAGATCCCACTCAACGGGATCTATCTCAAATGCTGCTACTAGAAAGATAGATTTTCACCCTTGTAAATATTAATTTAGATTTTCCATTCCTCTAAGTGCTTATGCACATTGTACTGCTGTTAGAGTATTTTTTATTTCCCTAAGTGCTTGTGCACATGTCCTATTGCTTCTAGTATGTGCATGTTTGTAGTTCATCAAGCTTCTGGAAAATAATTTGCAGCCATAGGAAAACCAACTCAACGAATGATTCAATGGCTCGAGGACACAGGTTTTCAAATTTCAGATCAGCTGAGAGGTTATCAAATAGACTCCATGCCTAATGGATCGCTACAAGCAGCTGGCCGTTCTTCATCTGGCAGGCAGATGACCCCGCTGAGTCGCCAAAATTGTTATCCAAAATTCACCCCTCAAGGTAATTTTGATAACATGCATCAAATTCTTTAATCCCAAGCAATTATATTGAGTCCGGACAAAAAGTCATGTTTCTAGGGTCCCCTCATATTTTTTCTAACTCCCCTGTCCAAGAAGAAGAGAGCAAGTTCTGAGGAAATGTGAAAAAAATTGCAAAAAACAAGCTCGGGCCAGAAAAAATCATGAAAAATGGCTAAGTCCTAGTCCTTGCAATAGTCGAGACAGACGGGACATCTGGACGCGAACTAGCTGAAAGGCCACCAAGTGGTCTGCGCAGCATTTGGGACATTCGGGACAAAGGGACGCGCGGGACACGGAAATCCGAACTGGCTGAAAATTTGAAAAATTTGAAAAATTTGACTAACTGTTGAAACATGAAGTCCGGGACGCGCGGGCCAAAAGTACGCGAACCGGCCGGATCGGCCAAAATGAGTCAAGGCAGCCCAAAAAAGTTGGGCTGAAGGTACGTGAAGTATGCGAACCGGCCGGATCGGCCGAAATGAGAACTTTCAGTCAGGGACACGCGGGACAAAAGGACGCGAACCGGCCGAACCGGGCGAATCGGGAAAATTTGTCCCAAACAGTCCGAAAGCAAATGGAACATCTGGGCCATGAGTACGCGAACTGGCTGGTTTGGCTGAAATGGGAAATTTCAGCACTGTGCTAAATGGGACTGAGGGACGCGTGGGACGTGAAAAGCTGAAGGAGCCGAAAGCCAATCAGATCACGCCACGTGTCACCGGCAGAAAAGGAACATGGAAGCCCATTAAGGACGGTTCGGAAGAATTTGTCCCACATAGCACTGGGACATTTGGGACAAAGGGATGTGTGGGATGTGAAAATCCAAAGCGGCCGAAGGCAGAAGAGAAAAGTCAACATTCGACCCGTGGAACTTCAAATGGCCATAACTTTTGACTCCGAGCTCCGATTTTCACAAAATTGGACTTTCTGGAATGAGCACGACGTCCTCTATGCCACAAAAACTATATTTATTAATTTTAATGAGGATAGATATATTTAAATAAAATAAAAATATTCGGCTCCAGTCAGTTAATGCTCATTCCCGTCAAATGACAGAAAACGCCTGCCAGGCCCAAAATAGCTGCCCGCACTCAGAAGGCCATAACTTTTGCATTTCTCAATGAAATCACACAAAATTGGTACCGTTGGAATCGTGGTTCCGAGCTTGATGTATAGAAATCAATAAATTCTAGATTTGATCAGATATTGATTTATATTTTTAAGAAAATGTGGCCGGGTTCAGAACAGTATTTTATTTGGTAGCTGGGAGTGCAATTAAGAGGCATGGTCATCATCCTTTCTCTGCTGCAGCACATGGGACAGTATGGGGAGCATTTTTCAATTAATGTATAACCATTTCACTCAATTTTAATTCCTCTTACAGGTGGTTGAAGGACAGATTTCGGGATTTCCATTTTCCCTTCTCTTTTCCTTCTCATTTTTTCTATAAATTGGAGTGTTGGGCTCATTGTAAAAGGGAGAGTTTTTGGGTAGCAAAGCTCTGCCAAAATTGCTTTGTGAATCCAGTGTGTTGCAGGCCCTTGTAGTGGACTCCTTGCATGGTGATCCAGGCGCTTATCTTGTAATAGACTGAACTGTGCATACCAGGAAGCAATAAAATACAAGTTTGTGGATGTATCTTCCCCTGCTATGTTTCCTTGCATTCTTCTTGCCCTTTTATCTTTCCACAAGAATATTGTGTCTATTATTATGTTCTTGCAGGAATTCATTATCATTGTGTGTGCTTGGAATACTGCTGTGAATGCATTTTGCTAGATTATGGAGAACTGTCATCACCTCTTCTAGTGTGCACTTTGCCTTTGTATTTCACACATTTGGAGACTACTCTCACATCCTCCTTTTCTGGTGTATCACCGCTTTAGTGTAGGCTTTCATTTTATGTATTCTCTTTCCCTGGTCCCTTGGAAATTTAGATTAGAACAGTTAGATTATCCTGCATTAGAGCAGATTGTGGCAGGTAGTTTAGGAGCAAGAACCAGCTTTCTCTGGAGGTCTATCTCAAGTAGCAAGTCCCACAACTTGGAGATAGTACCCATGTTATCCAATCACACTGTGAGTTCAAATATATGCACAGGGGAGCGGTGATTCGGTGATAATAGTTTTATTTTTTCACTATTTCCATCCCATGCCTCAAGGCTTGGATATGGTTTTGATCCCCAAGCCTAAGGCATGGACCTGTACAAACACAAAAAACAACGTGTTTTTGTAGGAAAATGCAGAAATTCCATTTCCACCATGTCAAATAAACATAAAATGATCAATTCATTTTAAAAAATCATACCATGATGTAGAGGAAAGTTTTTACTTTCTAAAAATATAAATTTTCAAATTTTCTGGCTAATAAAAGGTTTCCATATTATTTATTTTCTAACTATTGATTTTTATAGCTATTTTTAGAAGATAAAATATGTCTGTCTTTCATCATGTATCTTTTTTTTGGCTCATCAAAATTGAAAAAAAAATTATACTCGCACAAACTAGCCATAATTCTATACATATTAAAAAAAATCTAATTTTTGATATTTTTTGATGTAGTTAGGGCGGGCATGGTTAGTGCTCTGTTTGTTTTCAAAACTTTAAATTTTTGTACTAGAAAAATCATAAAAAAATAAATACTCGCTAAAAAAATCTAAAAAAATCTAACACAAACTAGATTCTCCTAGCTATATTTCTACAAAATGGTTTTTCAAAATACTAAATGGTGCTCAAAAAATGGTGGGGGGCACGAAAGTCACTCTATTATGTTTTTTAAAAAATAGGAGAACTTGTTGGTATTTTAGTTATTTGACCCACTTAAACTTATCCATTTTCAATAACATTTAGTATCTTAGAAACTAGACTCAAAATTCTACATTTCATGTTTACACAACATCTTCCAATTTTGAGTGTAACTATTTTAAAAAACTCGTACAAGTTGAAGTTTTTTCTTTTTCACAAAAATACGCCCACTTAAGACCCCCTTTTGGCCCCCTAACTTGGTGAAGTTACCCTTATGTGATAATTATTGTATTTGCATACTTAGTTGGTATGAGTTGATGTTCCCATCCATAAAATAATGTAAAGTGTTAATTATTTTCACTAAATTTAATTTTATTTATGTAATTTGATACTAGAGATATATTAGATCAATTTAATAATATATCTTGAACCAATTTCATGCACATGTTACAAGTGGTGATGCACATTCCTTGGGCTATCTCAAGTATATAATTATTCTTGATTTGACCCTAGTAATGTATGCGGCTACTTTCTCTCCAATATAAGAGGGATGGTAAAAAAATTATTGTAGCCTGGAATATTAAAACTCCATACATATATAAAACATTCATAATATATTCTAAACAATTACCCCGTGACACATGATAAATGCATGTATAAATAAACAATAATAACATACAAGACCAAACCTAGTCTCTCTCTCTCTCTCTCTCTCTCTCTCTCTCTCTCTCTCTCTGTGTGTGTGTGTGTGTGTGTGTGTGTGTGTGTGTGTGTGTGTGTGTGTCGGTTCCCATACACTTCCTTCTAGATTGATGTCCAACTCAATCTATAACATTAGATACCTAATTATATCCTGCCTCTATGTATCCCAGTCTCTTGGGGAGTACTTTTTGATATTCCCTAACTCATAAAAATGCATACATTCATGCCATAATCATATATTCAACAACTTAATTTAGAAATTCATTTATTAAATCATCAAGTGAAATAAATGTTAATATCATTTAAAATAATATAAAAATAAAACATATAACCTAATTTAATCATAAAGTTTAAACATATGAAAAACCATCAAGTATAACGACTAATCCATTAACTATATATTAAATAATCAATAAATAAGATAATTATTCAAATTAAATTGTTTTCTTTCAATAATTTGTTTTTTGGTATGATACGAAGAACCTCAAAAAAAACTTTATTTTTGATGTCTCAAACTCAGTAGCCATATAACTAAATAAAATAAGGAACTAGAATCTATGTAATTATATACAAACATGAGAAATAAAGAAAAACATTCTGAAGAATATATCTCAAATATCCATACTCTGGTTATTGGAATATGGAGTGAATATTATTGGTATATCTATAGCTACATATTCATCTACATTAAGAGGAGTAAATTTCTCTCCTACCTCTACTATAAATAATGGACCCTATATTATAATGGTCCACCACTATGAATATGTCATATTACATGACACATTGTTAATATCCCTGATGTATAACTCATCATCTCTCTCCTCCTTATTTGTATTAATCATCGATGTAGAATTATTTATAACCATTATCTTAAATGTTGAGAATGCATATGAGTTCCCATCCATAGGAATTGATCCTTTTTTACACCCTAACTAAATCTGATGCTATGGGAATGCACAAAAATAAATAAGAAGTAATTATTTGTAAAAGGGATTGTTTTGATTAATTAACTCCCAACATTATCCATTCACTACTAGAATAATGAATTAACACATAAAATGATTGATAAAATTATAATTAATATCTTAAATAAATAATAAAAGAAAAAAATTTAGAATATAAAGGATTTTCATGCCCAGATAGGTGGAAATGGTATATAAAAAATTTAGACTGCTTTAGTGCAAGTTCTGGAACTTGAAATTAAGAAAGGCATGAGCATATAACTAATGTATAGTACAAAAAGGAGTTATACATTCATAACATGTATCTCTATGGTATTTGACCCTTCAAAACTCTATATGGGAAACTTACTGTGTGCTTCAGTTTCCTATAAATTACCTTCTTTGTATGTCATTGTTTCCTTCACAACTTTGAGATTACCGAAAATCACCCACAACAAAGTATAATCCCTAGAAACCTATATAATGAAAGGAGAAAACATATGTGTTTTGTTAGTGTGGAATATATTTGGTGGTCATACCTTAATATCTAAACCAATCTCAGTTTTACACTACATTTCCTCATTGCGATATTAAGCCTCATGTAGTTCTCCCAGGTTCTTGTGCAAGTGTGAAAGAAAACTATCCAACCCAATATGGGTGCCCTCGTGTCTCTTCATACCAATTTTTTTCCTAGTGTGTACTATAAAATGTCCCTAAGGTTGTATTAGTATTAATTAGTGTTCCTCAATTATGTCACATAACCATTTGTTTTCTGAATCCCCTTTACGATTATTAGAGTGACTTTGTGCTTGTTAAGACATAGATCTTATGACCTTTCTATTATTGGAAATGGAGGAAGATATACTCATTGACGTCATTGAGTATGTCAGGCCTCTAATAGGGAATTAAATATTTTTTTTCTCGTGATAAGGGGAATATTTAGGAATCCCATGAGTGATATTAGAATGATATTTGCAATAAGATCTTGTACCAATGTTTTGGGTGTTATAAATTGATATGTATTTTCTTATATATCCTTTCGTGGGTGAAATATTCTAATAAACCTAACCTTAGGAAGATGAAATGAAAAAATAAAGATATTAACATAAAAATTAGATTTTCATAATGCAAAGGGGAAGGACTATAAATTTCATCAAGACGAGACCCTAAATTCTGAATTTTTGTATGGTCCTCATCATGAAAGTTTAAAAGTGACACATGAAGTTTTGACATGGAGTAAAAAGTTTTTTTCTACTTTGACTTAATAATGTTTCTAAAATTTATGACATAATAGATTATAAATCTAATAAATTCATGGAGGAGTTAGAAATATGAAATGATTGGATTCCAAATGTGGGAATTTATCTTACTAAGGGAACATAGTCAAACTCAACAATACAAAATGAAAAATTACTAAATTTTAATTTATGTTTTCCCTCCCTTTAACTTTATAATTAAGAATTCAATGCTTATGAAAAAAAACTTGATTTTACACACACGCACACACACTTTTAATTCACTTCAAATTGGTTCTTTGATTTGTTAGTGTTGGCATACTCCATGATGAAACCTACAACAGTTATTTTTTTAATTTTTATGATATGATTTGAAAAAATACCCAAGATATAAATAATTATTGAAAATTTTTACTTTAATAAAGTAATAAAATGAGATGGAAAACATGGAAGGCATACAGATTTTTATTTTTATAGAGGGAAGAACTCCAATTATTTTTCAATCCTTAGAGACTTTGAATTTTTTTGACATGACTATTCCTTTAAACCTCATTCTTGTAATTGAACCTGAATAGTGCAACGCATAAGGAATGAGAGTAGTCATTCAATTTATATCATGTTATAAAATAATTATTATGTATCTAAGACTATATAAAAATATTTCATATAGCTGATAGAATATGAGAAATTTAAAAAATTCCTGAGAATGTGCTCCTTGTCTAGGAATATCCAACATGTTAAATATTGTAACATTTTTCTAAGTGTACCATAGTATTTTTAATTGTTTTATATTATTTATAGTTTTATTTATTTGTTTTGTTTCTTAGGATCTATACCTTGTAAAAAAAATATTGCATCTATAATCCATGTGTAGATGTAGGATATATCCCAATGAATGCTTCCACTTTTGAGGTGCATACGAGAAAATGTTTGAGTGAAAAACTCAAAATAATATACTTATACTCATGTATGATAAGTATACATCCTACATAGGATCAAATAAAATGTTGAGATGGTAAACACGATTAAAAACCTATATCTACAAAATGGATTCTACATGGTGCGAAAAACCCTCGGTGCAGAAGTAATCATATGACAAAAAAAAGGTATATGTATAACAATAAAAAGATAGTGGACATTTTCAATCATGTCATAATCAAGAGTAGTACTAGCATCGAAACATAAAATTATAAATCAAGCATGTCGTGAACTAGAGTATTAATAGTATTAAAGAATCAGATTGGAAATTATGCATGTCATAAAATAGAGTAGTAATAGTATAGTAGAAGAAATAATAGTGTAAAGACAAATAAGAAGTAGTATATAAAAACATAGTCATATGTAGGAATATAACTACAAAACATTGGAAACCCATGGTGTCACAAGATAATTACAATAGAAGGCATAATATGCCACATACATAGAAACATGTCCATACACGTAAGATGGGAAAAAAACCAAATACAAGGGACACCCACAATGTCACAAGATAATCAAGAAAATTAAGTTGTATAATTAAAACAATGATATAATTATAATTAAATAAGGAAATAGATTGAAATAGAATAGTAATCAATTAATGAATTAATATGTATAACAAATTAGTGACAATATTATATGATGAAATTATATCTAATAGTTAAATTGAAAATAAAAATAAGAAGATATGTTAGTATTACACAAGACACATGTTATCCATGTTAGCTCGAAAGATAGCAATAAGAACTATATATAATCAAACATGATAAAGAAGGTGTAAATATAATTTAATGATATAAAATCACCTACAAAACACGTGGGATTCCCTCAAAGTGTAGTATAAGTAACTAATCCAAATCCTATCATCACATATCAATTTGTGTATGTACTACATCAATCATAATATACCTCATGAAAGAATGCATGTAACTATTAGATATGATATCCATCAAACCAAAATGAAAAAATGTATCTAGAGTAAGAATCTAGATAATCATACCATAATAAACCATGATTTTGTATTGTGGCACGTATTCTTTGGTTTTTGTATCATGTGATTATTTGAAGGTTTTTATTTGTATTGAAAAATAGTTGCTTACATGAAATTCCGGTATCATAAGATTTATCAAATAAGGGAATCGTGAAGAGGCATTGTACACTTAGAGATTAAAGGGTGTAGATGGCCCCCCCAAAATATTAGAAGATATGAAGGATCCTCACATATTATATATATACGAGCCATGACATGTACCATAGGATATCTAGGGTGGGAAGAACTATGATGATTAGTTTTCATATCTATAGATCTAATATAAATCCAAAGAGATTGATGCGATATACGAAATATAAAAAAATGGAATAATTTTATAAACCTTAAATATGTATTTCCTAATGAAATGAGTATTAAAAACTAGTTTAAACACTAAACATAGAATCCAACATGAACCAAATTACTACAATGGTAAATAGAATCATGGAAAAATACAACCAAAATTAGTTTTTACAAGAATAGATATAATGAATCACATGGGAACTAAATGAGAGCGTGTGAAGATTCATTCGATGAACTATAGATGAAATTTTTATTGGATTTTTAAAAATTATACGCAACTAGGCTCATCTAATTATATATATGTGGTGGAAGAGATAATCGTGCAATATTGGTTTTCTATGAATGTAGGTATGGAGCCATAGAGGATATAGTAATTGTATAAATTCTTATGGGGATATATATGTATAGAAAAAGGAGATAGATTCCCATAAATATTCAATAATCATAGTAATATTGTGAGTATATGTGAGAAAATAACAAGAAAAAATAAAAGCATAAAATGAACCCTAAGAAGTAGCATATGAAGTTGAAGAAGGTGTAAGATAGTTTAACCTTCTACAAATATCTGTTGGAAGATATATTAGTGTAGTATCAATTTCTATTGAGTGTAGAGATGGAGCCTTAGATGGTATAATCATGGTATAATTTCTTATGGGGATATCTATGTGAAAAAGGATATAGATGTGCATAAATAGTCACTAATCATAGCAATTTGGAGAGTGTGGATTAGAAAATATTGATAAACAATTAAAGTAATGATTGAACCATAAGAAGTAGTGTATGAGATAGTAGAAGATGTAAGTCAAATTTACCATCTAGGAATATAATTAAAACTAGAGAATTGAGTAAAATACCTAGATGAGAGTAATCCACTAGAATTTTATATTGAATTAGAATAACAAAGGGCTAATGGAACTAAAGTAACTGACCCACCCAAATGAGAATGTGAACCCAAATTTTTGTATAAATTATCATAATGGCCAAGATTTATGGATTCATTAGTGTAAAAATGTTTTGGAGGTAGAGAATGCTTGAATGAGATACCAATAATGACAACAAATTTTTACTTATGAATAAAATTAACACATTGATTTACAATAGAGGGGATATCCGAAAGTAACATAGCCAAGAAAAACCTATACATATGCCAGATGAAGTAATGGAATTAAAAAAAGAGTAGTAGTAGTAACATAACAACTATGAGAGGGAGGAAAATATGCTTAAAGTTCATGGTGTCATCAAATATTAATTTATTTTTACTATATCCACGAGAAAGAATAAACCTAAGAATCTATATAAGGTGTGTAATAGTTTATGTAATCAAAACACCATGAATAGGATGTCGATTGATAAAGCCACAACTATAGAGTGTATTTGAAAAATAACATAAGCCAGATTAGTGTCATTAAAATTAATAACTAGCTGAAGTGGTGAAGGTCCATCCATAATTTTTTCATAAGAATGGAGAAGGACCACGTGATAATTACAAGACCCAACTAAAGAATATTGAGCAATGTTATTATTAATTAATGGATCGTGTGACCTACTATCATTTTTCATAGCATGAGATGTTTTCAAGTATAGCACATTGATTGGTGCCAATGCCAAGAAGATATTTTAGAATATTATGAGATATAATACTTCAATTAGTAGTATGGATAAGGAAATGATGATAGTCACAATAGGAATTAGCATTAAAATTTAGACCATGAGTAAAAATTGTAAGTAATTTTTTAAGTACCATTTGTGGATTAGGAAAAACTTGTGAATTCACACCGAGGAGGATGTAACTATAATATTTTATATTTTGAGACTTGTGAGTTAGTATGAGAGGACATAGATGCACATTGTTTGGATTGTAAATTTCTAGCATGTGAATAGTGAATAAATGACTGAATATCTCGTGATAGAAGAATGTGAACTATTATAAATATAGATAGGAGAAGGGGATTATCCATAATAGTGAGATAACTTAGTTGAAACATATGTAATATGAGAAAATTGTTCCCCATTCTAAGATAAAATATAATCATCAACTTGGTTAGAGGGACTTATCAAACTAATTTGTGGCTAATTTTTAGGAAACCCATGATTTCTTTTGGAATTATATTTGCAACAGGATCTTGTAAGAATTTCAGGTGACTTATAAAGTGATATTGACTTTCTTAAGCAACATTCCATAGATGAAATATTATAATAAAGAAAACCCTAGGAAGATGAAAAAACCCAATAAAACTATTAACATCAAAAATAGAGGTAGATAATACAATGGGGAAGTAACATATATGTTATCCATAACCAAGCCCCACATCTTGACCCTTTATATGGTCATAGATAGAGAATTTGAAAATTGAAACAAGAAGTTGGGATATGAAGTATAGAGGTTAGTTTATAGTTTTATGTGATAATATTACTTCAAAATTAATGAAAAACAATAGTGTAATAATCAATAGGTCATGGACATTCTAAATAGATGAAATTATTATATTTTGAATGTGAACATTTAGTTTAACAAGGGAGCATAGTAAAACTTACAATTACAAAAAGAAAAGTTACTAAATTTTAGTGTCTACATCTGGGGAGCATCTTGTATTACAGTAAACTAACATGTCACTCAACTATACTAGAATATATCCATGATCTTTAGGATCCTCCCTAGTATCCACATTGTCACATTCACAGGGCATAATTATATGTGATCCTCGGCCCAACCATCATTTCCCTAATAAATTTTATATAATGTTTCTAGGGTATATTTGATCTAAAAATATCCAACACTTAGTATTGATCCATGTTAAAAATTAGAAAAAACCTACCCGCTTATCAACATTAAAATTATTGATAGCTTAATATTCTTATGAAACTATCAAACCCAACTCGTGAATGTGCTTGTAAGCCCATATTTACAATAAAATCACATCTCTATGACCATATCCATGGTACTCTCTATAATTTGTATAAATATTTATATAATTGGGATAACATGATATGACCCCATGAGAAGTATGTATGATCCTCCTTAATATCATATATTATCACTCACATCCTATAGTTTATGTTAACAACAATGGTATGTGTTTATATAATAACACCTAGTAATCCACAAATGAACTTTCATGATACTAAATTTTCTCTCTGCATATACCAATGATTTCGATCTACACTAGAAAATAGTTAAGGGACTCCTAATAATCAATATCACTAGAAAAATAAACTAGATAACATACAATAGGTAACTACATAATGTACAAAATATCCTACAAGGTAATAGTTATCTTAGTCATATCCATTCAAAAGGTATACATTTTTGCATATTAAATATCATATAGAATAGTAAGTAATTGTACATTTTAAGGGAATATGCTTAAAATGGATAATGTCCCCCAGTCATACAATATCAAAGGAAGACATGGTCAACCATATCAAGTCCCAAATTCACCATGCTATAGATGCACTAACTAGCCAAAAAATCTCTCAAATGTACATTTACCTATGAAACCAATACAAAAATATAGACTTATATTTTTAAAACTATGTAATAATAATAAAAAATTAAATTATACAAAAAAAATTCATGACAGATGTATACACTAGATAGATACCTCCAAGTTAGTTTCAAAACTATCGAAATTTAGGTGAAACTATTGGGAAATGGACAAATTAGTCCACCTTCATTTTAAACATTTTAACATTTCTATATCCTATATGTAAAATTTCTATTTATAAAAATACACATGGAAAAATAATGAAAATCCGACACTTACCATATGCATTGAATTGCGACTAGCTGTGATATTGCATACCTAAGTCAAATGGGGAGTATGTTTACCTTGGCTAACTAGATTATTCACTTATCAAATCTTAATTCTCAAAAACAAAATAAAACATTTGGACTTATATTTATATAAATTCACCTTATTAATATTGAAAATTAAATTATAAAAAATTAGGTTTACACCTTATAATTAAAATCACAAAAACTATAAAAAAAAAATTAGCTCCTATCATCCATTTTACTTTCCATTTATTATTGTTGTCACTTGATATTGCACCATTTGCTGATACTGGGCCTAACACATCAATGTTACATGGAAATACCTCCAAAGTGTGGGAAAATGGATCCTTTTGAGGTAAATATCCAAAGAAGGTTGGATTCCTTCTATCTTATCTCATTATGACTATTTAGCCAACACTAAACTACTACTACCTATTCCCATTCTAATTTGTCCAAGGGACCATGGATGAAAGAAAGAGAGATGATAAAATAAAATAGAGGTGATGTGCCAAATTAGAATAGGGTTTTTTTTTGGATTTAAAAGGATGCAAAAATAAATTTTCAAGAAAATATCCAAAAGAATGTACACAGAGTAGTGAGGTGAAAACAAAAAGACTAGAGTCATGAAAGAAGATTGAAAGGATTCATACCAAACATTAAATTATTAAAAGGAATGAAATCACACTTGCATATATTATCACAATCTTAAAAATATATAGAATAAAAATTCCCAGACATGTGAAAGCATCCAAAGGCATTTCAAGAGAATCAAAGAATCCATCTAGCTATTATTCAAGGGATAAGGGATTGCATTCTTCTACATAAACTTCATAGGAGGGGATGTTCATTTTGACATCCACACATATACTTACATTTATACATATAGCTACCACTTACTATTAAGTGCATCTTGCACAAGAGTCTCTCTCTCTCTCTCTCTCTCTCTCTCTCTCTCTCTCTCTCTTCTCTCTCTCTCTCTCTCTCTCTCTCTCACACACACACACACACACACACACACACACACACACACACACACACACACACACACACACACACACACACACACATAAATGGAGTCTGGGATGTAGTGCAACACTCAATCTTGATTTCACTATGTTTTCTGACCATCGAGGTAATTCTGACTCCCCATTTGTATATTTTTCTTCTTAGGATTTGATGTGTTGTGGGGTTTTGTAGGAGGTATTTTTTTACATGTTATATGTGAATTTGGAGATGTTTTGAATACCAACAGAAAATAAAAAATGAACATTAGTGAACATCTCACGACATAAAAGAATTAATTTTATGAGGTTGTGCTCACTCACAGAAACTTACATAAGGTCTCCAGTGCCTAGGAGCCCTTGAACCAGTCCATGTGCCCTAGTCCCGAAATTCCTGACAATTTTGCATTTTCTTGGGATCAGTTGCGATAGTTTTTCCTCCTGTTCCATCAGTTTTCTAGCTCACTACACCTTTGAGATTATTGCAAAAATGAGTTGAGTCTCTTATTCCATATATTTCACTTAGGGTTTCAATTTCCATTTTCTTATTGCTTAGGTCAGAGTTGTACTTTATTGTGTATCATTTTTTTGTAACTCTGAAATATTAGGATTTAAAAAATTCTATATTTGTTAAATCATCTCTATCATCATTCCCATTTAAGAACTAAATCCTATTATGAACGTATGTACCCTATCCTTCTTTTAAAACCACTTAATGGTTGAAAATACATGTTTTTCCAATTCCATCATGGCATAGTAATTTATTTATTCAAGTTAAACAATCTCTACCATGTGGATTGTTTTGTATTCCTCATCTTTTAACTCCAATTGTTTTGCCAATTCCAAAAAAGGAAAGTTAAGAGATCATGAGAATTTGGCCTCTCTACCATATACAAGAATAAAAGGATAGTTATATGTAGCTCTCTTGGGTATAATCTTATCATCCTAAAGAGTGTTCTATATCTTTGTGTGCTAATTTATTTGATTCATCTCTATTTTCCTTTTCATGATTATGGTCAAGTTATTAATGGTAGATTCAACTAGACCATTACCATGAGGATAATAGTTAGAAAAGGTATTCCAATAGATACCTTACGTGAGTTCCTAATATGAAATATAATAACCCTATAAATCCTTAACATTACTAGAGATTATCGTTTGGGGAAAACCAAACCATTTCACAGTCTTCTGATAATTAAAGTATAGTTGATTCAGTTGCATCAGTGAGTTCAATAGCTTCTTTCCACCTATTAAAATAGTTACTTGTAGTCAAAACCCATTTATGGATTTCACTTGATATTAGATCGATCATTACAATAAAATAAATACCACATTGATAGAAATTTTGATCCTCATGAATGAGATGAACTGGAAGATTTGATAACATTTTCTTGCAAGTTAATAAGGCACATTACATGTATTTACAGACCTACTTGTGAGAATCTGTTTATTTAGTGTAGGCCAATAATCCTTGGATCTTAGTATTTTGATTGGTGTATATTCCGGGTAGATGTTACCACCAGAAGAACCATTATGAAATTCCACAAGGACCTAGTTGAATTTATCTTATTCAATTCATCTTAGAAAGATTCCATCCAAGTTCTTTCAAAAAATAACCCTGCATATTAGTAGATAAGGAGTGGATTTCAACCTCAAATGCTTCCTTTTGTATTTTCTCAAACCATAAGGATATTGGCTAGTAGATAATAATTTGGCCATGTTATTCATCTATTTGTTATCATTAGGTAGATTTGCATCTGATTTTTCTCTCTTCCTATAAGAGACATGAATTTTATTGATCATTTATGGCATCAATATCTCGATCTACTCATATAATGCTTTGTCTTTAACCAGCTTGATGGCCTTTATAGTAAAATAATATTCCATGATTTTTCTCACCCAACTATATGCCTAGATTAGATCACCTATAAAATGTATTAACTGATATAGAAATATCCAAATCAATGCTAATAAATAAATGGGCTTATGCTACCATTGAAAATATAAGGAAAATCATGTTTTATTTCAATGAATAAACTTCTTGATATGAATCTATAACCTACACACAAACAAACTTAGAATAATGTTAGTTGTTTTGGTAGTTATGGGATCTACCTCGATTAGATCCCTAATAATTTAAGGAGATAAAAGAAATTTTATTATAGTAAAATTACAAAATAATGAATGAAAATGAAGAGTGTACCTGACTCAATCACAGACCAATCACAGTTGCGATTTTCTAAAAATCACATGAAGATCGCAATCTAATTGTAGTTGCAACTGGAACCTATGTTGAAATTTCTCCAAAAGATGATCTTGGAAGTTTCACCATTCCTTTATTATCAACCTTGACGTCTTTAAAACATGTAATACTGAAATATGTGGGAAAATATGTAAAAAATCAAGTATGAACTCAATTTCATAATGATTCAACACATTGGAATGATGGGGGTGAGTGGTGTTTTATAGGTTTTTTGAGTGTATGGAATAATGTGACACATATGGGTGTAATTTTCATGGATGGGTGAGATAATAAGGGTCCATAGTGCATTGGGTATGAAAATAGATAGTTTTGGTGTACATAATTAAATCTCAGTGGGTGAGGGTTAGTAAATGAGTGATGAGGTGTCTTTTATCACTATTTTATAGGATTTTTATATTTTTAATTTGCTTTTGTGGGATTAATTTTTCTTTTGGGATTATTGTGTGTTATGAGGCTTTTGGTATTTTTGAATATGAGACCTCATCCGCAAGGTGTTTTTCTTGTGTATACACCATCCATCTCTCTTTTCACTAGTTTTTGCTCCCATTATGAAGTCATTTACACTAGGATGAGAGAACAATAACTTAATTTGGGTTGTGGAGAGCATACATTTGAAATTATTGAGAGGTCGCGTGATGGAAAATACCTACTTCTCTAGATGACTACAATTTAGTTCATAATTTTTTAGTGTCTGACTAAAGAAAATCACTGGTTACTCTAATCCTTCATCATTTGGTTGAGTTAAAACAACAATAATATTAGCTTAAGTTCTATAACCATAGAGAATGAACTCATTTAAATAATATGGATTGATGAGATTTGGTGCATGATCAATTTACTTCTTTATGTTTGAAAATAATTACTTTCCTTCCTTGGTCCATTTGAAATTCACATCCTTCCTAGGAATCAAGGTCATATGCTTGATTAATCCCACAAAGTTAGGAATAAATCTCTTAATGAAATTGATATTTTCAAGGAAAGATTGTAATTACTTCTTATGATATGGTAATGAGAGAGAAAGAATGGTTGATACTCTTTCTAGATCAATAGAAATACCTTCTTTTGAAACAACACTAATCCGAATCCTACCCTATGGAACTGTAAATATGCATTTCTTAGGGTTAAGTGACAATCCAAACACTCTACACCTTTCAAAAAAATTATCAAGGTGATTCATGTGATCTTCACCTTCCCTTGAAAACATTGTGATATCATCAAAGTAAATTAGTAAACAATTGTTTTTTATATCCCTTAAATATAATATGTCTAGCTATTTGAAAAGTGGCACGAACATTAATTAGTCCAAATGACATATTTTCATAGGCATAGTTTCCCCTTTTGGTTGTTAATTTTTTCTTGTAACAATATTTATCTTTGACTCTAATTTGGTTAAAACTAGAGTAGCCATCCAAAAGGGAAATCCTTTTAGCACTTGTTATAGTTTATAAAATATGTTCCATGGAGGGAAAAGTTTAATTATCCTTAAGGGAAGCTATATTTAAATATCTAAAGTCTACGAAAAAACCTGATTTTTCCAATTTTTCCCTAACAGAAGCCAAGTTAGAAACCCAAGAGGTATACTTTATGAGGAATATTATATTTCTTTGATGACCTTGGATAGATATTTTATCATGAGGAGCTATATTTTGGGGTTACTATGATTTTTATTTTACCTGATTGGTTTGGCATTATGATTAATACTTACAACATGTTCGGAAATATTTGGATCAAATCCTTTTAGATACTCCTAACTCCAAGAGAATACATCATTAAATGTTTGACACAAGGAAATAAAACTCATTTCTTTCAGCCTCACAATATACTTTTCCAAGAACACAATCCTTGCCTCGACTGATGGTGAATAGCCAATACTCTTCCTTTTTTATTGTTATGTAATTATTTCCCCCCTTGAATTCATCACCAGGGATGAATATATATTCAAGAGTAGCAATTCCTTTAGGAAATTTATTCGTCCTCAAGCTAATGATCTACTCACCATATCTTTCTTGTAATTCATATTGCAAGTTTAATGAAAAATCAACTTCATTTTGGATGAATTGGAATTTTTTCTCATTTTATCAATACTTTTTAGTTAAATTCATTATTAATAATTTATGGCCTCACCAACATCCTAAAATATTTATTTTTACCTTAGATGGGGCCCTCAGATGGAGAGAACTATGATCCAAAAGTTTCCATTTGATCTTCTTCTACATTTAGCTACCTTGGCACTACTTGTAATTTGTGGGTGTCTATGTTTTCCATGAAATCCAACGATTTATGTCTATAAAATTTTGAAATCTTATTCTTTGCACCATATATTATTTTTAATTGATTAATTACAAGCTCAATATCTCCAAACACTTTTAAGGCTTTGATACTCCTTTTCTTTTCCAATAACACTTCATGAATCAAGGCCTCATATTTTGCTACATTGTTGCAACACACAATTTACAACCTATGGAAAAATAATAAATTATTTCCCTCTGGATAAACAAGAACTACACCCACACCAGCTATTTTTATGCTTCTTGATACATCAATGAACATCTTTCACATACCTGAAGGATAATTTTCTACTTTATGTGGCACTAGAATAATAATATTTTCTTCATGAATATAATAGGCTGCAAAAATAGTCTCTTTGGCTGTATCATAAGGATCAAAATCATAGTTTTATTTGGCCCATTCAACTAATAATATTTTAAGTACTAAATAAGGATGAGTTGACTATTGTACTGATATTAATTCATTTTCTTCCTCTTCTTGGATCATATAATTAGAGCTTAGGGGGGCAGGATCAAAAGATTCAACATGATAGGAAGAGATTGGCTCAACCCTAGTGGTAAATATTATACCAATTATTTTTCTCAAGAGTATGTGATACCAATATGAAGATAAATACCCACCTATTTTGGTTTTTAAATCTCTAAATTAGAAGATGGAAAATAAAGGAGGTAATTCAATAACTAAGATATCTTGAGTAATGTTTAGACTAGGAAAATCATGAAGGGTTAACTGAATATCCTTTATGACTCCTAATACTGTGACAACTAAGCCATCAAGTTGTAATACTCCTTTAGAGTCACGACTGAACACAATGCCTAGAATATTTTTTATTTACTTAGGAATTACAGAAAAACTAGCACTTGAATCTATCATGCAATTATGCACTAGGTAATTTCCTACAATTAGAGACATGTAGAAGGGTGGAGGATTCTTTTTTTACTTAATTTATCATCTTTTGACTGATAAATATTAACTGTGGAATTTTAAATTCAGATTAGTGGTTAATACTATGATAACTACTTCAAATATTCTTTCAAATTATCCCTCTCAAATGGAAAATACAAGGCATCCCACATTTTCACATTCAAATTTTCCTTATTTATTTGCTCAATAATTTTCAAAGGAATAGATGCAAACTTATACATCAAAGGTGCAGAGTTTACTTTTCTTGTTTTCTCAATCTACGTATTTTATTTGTTCTATAGTACGCGTAATTTTTAATCCTAAGGAGAATCCCCTAGATGAAACCACTTATGTTCTTTCACTTAATTTTGTGGATTTCTTTTATTTGATATGTGGAATTTTTTCTAAAGGGGGTGGAGCAACAATTTATATATTCCTCTTCTTTGATATTTTATTATCTAAAACATATATATATGGTATGTTTCAGTTATCCATGGCTTGATCAACCACATATAATTCTTCAGGAGTGTAAAACATAAATTTGGATTCTACGGTGGCTATTTTTTGTTTCTTCTTCATTGGAAATCATGACTTCCATCAATGGTTCTTGTTGATTGAGATAACTTTGTACCATAATGTCCTAGATGAATTATATACCATTTGCAAAAGTGTTTTGATTATGTGGTTGAATACATGGAAAAATCCATTTATCCTTTTGTATAATATTTTTTTGCAATGAGACAAAATCTTTGATAGTGCCTACGATAGGAAGCAGTTGTGTAGGATCAAATTTTTTAAGAGGTAAATTTGGGTTCTGGCTCTAGATTCTATCTGTATGATTGTTTTTTCCATATCTCTAACTCATATATTGGGTTTTATATTGATATCCTTGATTAAAATTTTGGCCTAAGGATTGCACTAGCTTGAAACTTGGGTAGTTTTTAGGTGTTTGATCTTGTTTCCTCTTCATAAAGACAAATTCATTAGATAAATTTTTAACCAAGGCTTTAAGGGTATCATAATTATTATGTTTATCAAAGGAGTAAGAAGTAGAAGTGAATGACGAATCATTTGGCTTTGAGATAGGGGAAAGAGAGGGTTGAGAATTTTGAAGAAAAACTAGATATAGGGGATTAGGAAGCCTAGGAGCTAGTTTTCCTTCTTGAATGAGATAATTTTTAGCCCTAATGAAAACTTTGAATGCTTATATTAAAGGTTATATCTACCTTACTATAATATTAGAATTAAGATATCTTAGAAAATATAAACAATACACCTTGAGGAGATGGTATACAAAGGGACAATATTATATCCCAATTATTCTGAAATATATATTTAAAATATTTCATAAACTCATTAAGACATCTCTTAATAGTTTTTAGTTATTATAGAATAGAAATGTTGTCTACCTTTTCTTAAAAATATCATAATATTTATTTTCCAAGTTCATCCCATAAAATGATTGAGGAGGTCCATAGAATTCTATACCATTACAATGTTTTCCCTTTAAAGAAGAGGCTAAAATTCTAACTGCTACATCATCATCAGTTACAGAATGAACTGAACACACAATAGCTTAATTTTGGATATAATTTATAGGGGTTGTAATATACTCACTAGAAAAGAATACAACACCCTTTAGAGAATCAATTGGAATATCATTATTAGCCACCAAATCCAAAGGATTGGCTCTATTGAAGGTTAGAAAAGGTAAATTCCTCCAAAGTGTCGTGAAGGAAATAAGCTTTAAGTTTTTTATGTAAAAATATAAGGATCTACCAAGAGGAGGAGTAGAAATAATTTTGTTTGAAGGTGATGGTTTTTTTCACTGGTCCTTCTTTTCTTCTTCTAGGTGAGAGCTACAGATATTCAAAATTTTCACCTCTTATTATCCTTCATCTTATTTTTATTCTTCTTGAGAAAATGGGTACCAAACTACTTGAAACTAATAGATATAATATTGGGAGTCACAAAATGTGTAGATAGATGCCTCCAAAGGATGATATCCATTAAGAAACACACCTATCTTAGGGGAAATGGTATAAAGTGACCTATAAGTGACTCAAACCGGTCCCATCATGAGTGAAAAATATTGTTGTCACTTAAAATTGCACCCTTTATTGATACTAGGCTTAACACCTCAATGAAACATGGAAAGAACTCTAAAATGTGGGATAACGACACCTTTCAAAGCCAATATCCAAAGAATTTAGGCTTCCTTATATCCTATCTCACTATAATTATCTAGCTAGCACTAAACTATTGCTACCTATTCTTATTCTAATAATTCCAAGGAACCATGTTTGAGAGAAAGAGACATGATGAAATAAAAGAGAGGTCGTGTACCAAACTAGAATAGGGTTTGTATCTAGCTATAAAAGGACACAGAGAAAGGACACAGATATAACTCTTTATGTAAATATCAAAAATAATGCACACAGAGAAATGAAAGGATCATACCACAATATTGAATTCATATAAAAATATTTAAAGTATTTACATTAAACATAGAAGTATTCAAAGCAAAGAAATCACACTTGCATATATTATCATGAGCTTAACCTTTTACTGAATAATAAATCCCAAGCATGTGAAATCTTCAAAAGATCATTATAGAGGTCCACCAAAAAATATTTGAGCTCAAAATGGTTAATCTCTAAGACTTAAGAAAAAATTAAGTGAAATTATAGGATCAATGAACCCTTTGCATGTTCTTTTAGACTTACATTTATAGAAATTTTTATAGAAAAGGAGAAGAGACCAGTCACATCCAGTAATGAATAGATTAAACCACCCACCACCACCGAGGACCAATCATCATAGATTTCATAGGTCAAATATGGGCACCTGACATTTCTCTAATCGCATGTCATCAAATTACTATTGCAAGAGGACAGCATAATTCATCATTTTATTCCATTCATTGAAATGGTTGAGCACCTAAACTAAATTAGTTGTGGCTTTATTATCATTCGTAAACCTTTGATGTTATTTTAACTTTATCATGTCTTCTGCAGATTTATATTTTGTTTGATGAACTTTGGTGATGCATGACTAACATTTCTTCTTCATTTGGAGGATTATATTTCATTCCACTTATTCACCTATGTTTCGCAGAATTTTTCATTGTATTGTGTACTATTTTTTTCACATATTTTTATTTTCCGTATACCACAAGATGATCATCCCTTATTTCCATGATGTTCTCTTTTTGTGCAAACATTTTGTTGTGTTGTTTTTTATTTTCCTCTGAACTTAAATTTTCTAACATTTCAAACTCAACATTATTTCTTCTTCCACAAGGCCGTATAGGTCTTTTACCTTTGTTTTATGACCTATTTCTCTATGACCATGTTCTTTTTTTCCGTTGATTAACCAACTCCATGAAAACTTGAATTCTGGAAACCAGTGGAACACTAAGTTATTGATTTCCATGGCATTTACACAAAAGAACCAAAGTCCTTAGCTTGAATGAAGTTTTCAAAACAACATGCGTGCTATTTTGGAAAATAGCTACATTAGAATCATTATTTACCAATCTTTTGTATAGTTATTATTACATGTGCTTTCAAAATCGTTGGTTATTTCAACATTATCTTTGACGTCTTATTTAATATCTCATGAACTTATGGTCATAAACACTTAATAAAAACTATCACATACACTTAATCAATACATTTATATAAATCATTAGGGAGTCTAACATTCATTGTATGATCAAAATAATTAACTCAAATTATTCATATAAAACATTTAAAACAACATTTACCTATCAATTATTGCATATTATCACATTTTTCTAAGATATAAGCCCTAATAAATGTTAAAAAAAATGAAAGTATCATTCTTATCTTAGGAAATGGGACCCTACTTACATGAAATTGATGAAATATGTTGGCTATATTATTATTGAAATCTAAGCTTTGAAACTTATCACATTAACACTAGTCATTTCTTGGAAACAACTATCAAAATTATTTTATTTGTTGGATATATAAACTTTATGCTTATCCTATAATAATTATAAACTTTTCTTTAGGTCCTTATTTACTCTACTTGATATAAAATTATGATTAGAATTGACATTTTTCTTACACATTTATTATGTTATTCTTAACACAATGAACTCTCTAGTTTACACTCTTTTTCTTTTGTCCATGGGTCATTATATTCCTTATATTATTATCATGTGATTTGAAATGCCCTTGGAATGTGTATAATATGATTATGACATACGTTTAAATTTTATTCAAATTTATTACTACTTGAGAATGGTCGTATTATCTCTAGTCCCATGATGTGAAATATTCAACATACATAGGTCATTACCCATACAATAAACCATGCAGCATATTTCCAAGCTATTAATTGATACCCAAATTATCAATTAGATCAAACATACCACTTTAATAAAAAAAAATCATTAAATTCTCTATCAATGTCTTGTAATTACATGGTAAATGGAATCATTTAGCTACATGATTGTGTGGGTCTCAAAAATATATATTCAAGAAAAAAAGGCCTGGATATTACTATATGGCTAAGATACTACTATCTTTTGATTGATTTCTCCAAGATATGGATGAACTATTAAGTGAGACTCTAATAGAAGTGAAATATATGGATGAACTATCACATGATGGTTTAATGAACATAAAATTTAATGTCTATAATAAAATTGAACAACTCACTCCATTAAAACTTCAGATGCCATTGTAGGAATGCCTCGCGACATAATTATTTAACACATCAACATTTATTTTGAAGTATATTTCCTTCATGAATGTTCTAAAACACTATTCATTTCTTCATTCTTAAATTTTATTATGTTTTCTGGGAATTTTAATTTTATGTCATTTGTCTCATGTTATTGTTTAACTTTAAGTAATTTTTTAGTCACCATGACCAAAATTGATCAACGGATTTTTTAATAACAATTGTTTTTTTTTCTTATTTTGATATTTAACTCAAACTTTCCAAAATTAAATCTCCTTTTTATTGAAGATAAAAAAAATTGACTTTAGACCTACCCAAGTACATAGAAGGCATGAAATCCTAGACATATACATTAACAAACCATGATACAAAAACAAGCATCTGTCCAGCAGCAAAATATAAAACTAGGTTGGACAAATGATTTTCTTGTGAATCGATTTTCTCTTTTTGTGTACCATTTTCCACCCTTTTGTAACCTCCTTAACAGGAAGAATAACTTAAAGATCATCTACTAGTAGTTATGTGCTTTTTACAGAAAGAAAAAGAGGAGGGAAATTTGCCTTAGCTGCTTTACAAGAATTTGGTCCAACATTTTTCTTTGTTTGTATTTCACCATTTAATTTCCCCTTGTTTTCATCACCTGGAATTTATCAAAGAGGGATTTTTAGGACCCATTCAACCACTTCCTTCGAATTTTCATTTAATTCTAAATCTCCATTAGTATCAAAGACCAAATGTTCAGGGAGAGCATATTTCCAGTAATTGGCTCTCTCATTATTAAGTTTAGCCATCCCATAGTCTATAGTAGTATGTCCTAGAGAGAAACATATTCTATATCTTAAAGGAAAAACATCATAATCTAAAGGTCTTTACCACTATATTTTGAACTTTAAGCTCAATTTTCGTAGGAAGGTTCTTAGAGGTGTCAAGCTCAACTAAAATTCTAGCATAGATTATGTGGGTAAAATCAGTGGTTTGGGAGTCGATGTTTAAAAATTTTCCTAAAACATTACCAATGGAAATAAAATAGGAATGGCCCTAAAACTGTAAAGGTAAATGACGCAGGCTATTCCAGAATGGTTTACAAGAAAAAGATTCAGCATTTGGTTTAAAAGAGGGGAAACATGGTTTCATGACAAGATAATGTGACTGACATTCCCAGATATTTCTAGTTATGGATTCCTTATGAGATATTGAAGAAAAAATTGCAATAAATGTACCCTTTACACAAGGATAATTATCTAACCTTCCATCAGGTATCGGGATCCAATGCTTAGTGATCCATCCGTGAAGAACTAGTAGAGTGGACCAGAATGCACAAATATGTAGATCAAGTTGCGCTCATGGAATTATCACTCAGATTCAATAACCTCCTCTTCAAAAGTGATAGAGGGAGTAATGGAAGTAGGGGCCATGGTTTTGGTCCCTCCATACAACACTTCTTTGAATAAGTGACCATCCCTCTCATCCACAGTGACCTTCCTAGCGACTGTAGAAGTAGGGGTAAGTTTTCTAGCATCAACAGGGGAGGCAAAGAAAAATCGAATGCCCCCCATTAGATCATTCAACCTCAAGATCCTACCATGGTAGAGTCTATCGCAAGCAAAAGTACAGAGAAAAATAGGTGCCACTGCACCAGCAACATCTATAGGTTGAGAAACATTTTCACCACCTAAAGAAAAAGGGGATGTGGGTGTAGCGACTTTAGGGTCGTGCCCAAAAACTAGAATAGGGAATAAGGGGAAAACACCATTTTTGTTACAGGATGTTCCTACTACCCAAAATGAACCACCTTGTGATTAAAAATGACCTCCATTGAGAAATCTATCTAGGAAAGTGTTACCCACACCACCTCCCTCCATGGCTGAACTATGCCCAATTTCACCACAGCTAAGAGATTTAGAGAATGATGATCCTTCATGGCCACTAAAGTGTTCGACACCCTGAACAATGTTATCACCACCGATGTTTGCATTGGTGTGCTTAGGGTTCACAAATATATGTTTAGGCCCTGGCTTAGGGATTTTCTTAAGGGACACCATGTTTTAAAATTAAATCTCCTTAATCAGTGTTTTGGGAACTTATATTTTTATTAGTAGTTTATTATGAACCAAAAGGTTCAAAAAATTGAGATTCAATCACTATATCAACATACCAATTAAGAATAATTTTAAATAGAGGGACTCCTTATACTATGCCTTTAACTCTAGTGCATATATCAGGATATGGATATTTGGCATGTGGCTAACATAATCTCATATTATAATTATTTATGCTTTCATATTCTTATTAGGTTGGACTTATGGATTTGGATAGTGTATTAGGGTATAGAAGTTATAGATTAGGATATGATCATAATATTGAGTAGGTTATGATAATCATATTGACTATGTTATGATCATCATATTCAGCATTTGAATCTACTTGTATGCTTTTGAGGTTACCCCCTCAAAGTGGCTAAGTCCCTCTACTTGCATATTATGATCATTTATATATTTTGGTTTTCTTTAGTGTTTTATTGTTGTTAATATTTAGATATATCTAAGTAATTTCATTACAAGTGGTATCACAACTTGATCTCAGTCAAATTGTCTCAAAACCCTAATTGTGAAAATTCAGTTATACCCCAAAAATGGCAACGAATTTTTCTGTAATTATTTTCTTGGTGTTCAGAAATTAGTCAAGTAAGACCCTCTTCAAATTTTAATATTTATTGAGTTAATTTGTAAAACTTATATCAATTTTATATTTTTTCATAAAATCATTACCTAGGCTGAATTTTTATGATTTTTTCCAGGTTTCTTATATTTTTGGAAATCTTGCCAAAAAATATCTAGAGTTTGTTCTCTATAATTCTGTGTATTAAGCCAATAAATTTATGAAACCCCAAACCCTAAATTTATACCCTAATACTTGTATCACAAGGCCCAAACCCTACATTATGACTAAAAGATCTACTCAAGTCCAACCGAAGGGTCAATCAATTCTAAGAATTATCCAAAATAAGGAATATATGGATTTGGGATCTTCATTTTAGGAGTATCAAAGGTATTCAATCAATTTCACAAAAGGTTTAATAATATGGTGAGTAAGGTTGACCTCAAAAACAAGATTATTCTATTGGAAGGTATCCTTAAGGTTGAAATAAAGATGGGGTTTGAATCAATGAGGAATGAGATGATGCTTTCTCATTCAAGAATGAATACTAGCATGAATTTCCATTCCAGACATATGGACTCATCTAGTAATGCTCACACAGATCCAAATCACACCAACCAAAGAGGATATTCTATGCAAACTAGTGGATCTTCTAACCACTAGTGTACTAATATTCAAAAAGTGGAGAAGTGTAAGTTTAATGGGATTGATTCGATCACTTGGATCAACCAAATTGAGAATTTATTTTATTTTCATCAAATTCCAAATATAAAGAAGGTTTTAAAGACATATTTTTACTTAGAACCTGAATAGTTCATTTGGTATAGTTGGATGTGTGAGAAAAATAAAAAATAAGGGTCTCTTTGGTACCGATCTATTTTCACTTATGAGCTCTAAACACACTATAGTAATATTGTTACAAAGAACTATTTTAGCCAAAATTCCAAGCTTCGACAAATAAGTTTGGTTAAAGATTATATCCAATAGTTCTAAGATTTATCCTTGCAAGAGAATAACATACCATAAGATCATATAAACAATCTCTTCTTATTGGACTCAAGGATAACATCCAGCATGATGTTCACCCTCTTAATCTAAGTTCTATATTATAATCCATGATAATTTCTCAACATGTGTATGAAAGAGATATCGTAAAGTGAATCATCTTCTATGATCATAAGTAATGAACAAATCTAATGCCATATTTTCCCTAACTGACATGATTTACTCCTCAAAAATTCTAAGAGAAACAAGAAAAAGGCCTTTGTTACAACTGTGACAACAAGTGGAGTAAATGACATAAATTTATTGAGAAGAATTTAATCTACATTGAGGGATCTAATGAGGAACACGATGAAGAGGAAGAAATTTATGCATAGGAAGAGGTACTTGAGATCAAGGTTGAATAATATCAACCAACTATATCTTGCCATGCGATTTCAAGGATTATTACCCCAAAAAAACTTAAGGTTGTTGGGTTCATGAAGAAGTAAATGCTGACAATATTAATTGACTCGATATTTACTCCTAACTTCAAAAATCATAAGTTTGCAATATGCTTAAACATTTTGTGTATCTAACACTATAATTTTAGGGCATGGTTGTAGATAGAGGTAAATTTTGTTTTTCAGGAAAATGTCATAATATTAAGCTATCTATGGGATATTATCTTCTAGAGGGCCTCATGTATGCCATTTCAATGCGAGGAGAAGACGCTGCATTGGGGGTCTAATGGCTTACTCCTTTGGGAATGGTGGAGATGAAATTATAGGATTTTTTCATGCAGTTCCATTCAGAAGGAAGTAATTATGAGCTACGTGGAATAAAGGATAAATATCCACAGTTGTTACGTTCTCATTACATGTAAAAAATGCTTAGGAGGCTGTAGATGGGTTTTTGGCACAATTATTCTCAATGGAAGCTTAACCATAAAAATAACCCATACCATTATATTTTTAAGACATTATTAATCAATATCCAGTTGTGTTTTGGGATATTTCAAAATTTTAACCACCTAAAAGATATCAAGATCATGTTATTCATCTATTACCATGAATCCAAAAACCTGAAATCTGACCTTATAGATATCTTGATCTCCAAAAGAGTTACATTAAGAAGGTGACCTACATGAGATGCTAGAAGTAGGTATTATTCTCCATATTCAAATTTCTTACTCTTCTATAGTGGTGATCATCAAAAATAAGGATGAAGGTTCACACATGCATGTCTAGACTATAGCGAGATCAACAAATAAACAATGAAATATAATTATCATATTATTTTAATTCAAGATTTATTAGATGAATTACATGGTGTTGTTTATTATATAAAAATAGATATTTGATCAGTATACCATCAAATAAGAATTTGTGATGAATATATTCATAAAAAAAAATTTAGGACACACGAAGGCCACAATGAATTTCTTGTAATGTCATTTGGCCTTACAAATGTACCATGTACTTTCTAGAATGTGATGAATTCAATATTTCAGTTATTTTTACATAATTTTATCTTGGTTTTTTTAATGATAATTAATCTACAAAAAGACTTGGGAGTAATTTTTACAACATGTCAATAAAGTATTAGAAACTCTTAAACAACACCACATTTGTGCCAAGCCCTTAGAAATTTCTTTTGGGGTAAGTAGGGTATAATACTTGGGTCATATCATGTCTTATGAAGGTGAAAAAGTGGATCCTCCTAAGATCCAACTTATTCTAGATTGGTCGATTCTTAAAACCCTCAAAAACCTCACCGGATTATTATGAGTTACAAGTTATTATCAGAGGTTTGTGAAGAATAATGGTACAATTTCAGCACCACTCATATACTTATTGAAGGAAGACTCTTTTCATTGGAATGAGATAGTAACCCAGGCATTTGAATCGCTGAATAACATCATGTGTAACGCACCTTTTATGGCTTCCCCAAACTTATCTAAAACCTTCATTATTGAATGTGATGCTTTAGGGTGTGGCATAGGTGTAGTACTTATGTAATAAGTTTATCCCATTACATTTGATAGTTTTCAAATCTAGTGTAAGAACATCTCAAAACCAACATATGAAAATTGAATGATGGTTATTTTTCATCCAATCAAATAGTGGAGACCATATCTCATGGGTCGTCATTTCAAGGTAAAGAAAGATCATGAAAATTTGAAATACTTCTTAGGGAAAAGAATCTCATCTAAAAAACAACCAAAAATGGGTCATTAAGATGTTGGGATATAATTTTGAGATCATTTTAAAAAGGAAAATAAAATGTTGTAGATGATGCACTATCTAAGAGATATGAGTCCATAGAGGCATTATTAAATTAAATATCCATAATATAAGAAGATTGGGTCAATCATGTAAGATCTAAATGGTAGAATGAAACAAAGACCTAAAATAGCATTCAAAATCTCCAACAAGATCCAATAACTTCATAAATATTTGTATGGAAGGGGGATGCATTGTGGTATAAGGAACAATTATAATTATGTAAAATTTGTTCCCTTAAAAAAAAGGTTCTCTCATAGCTACATACCTCTCTAGTGGGTGGCCATTTTGGATTCCTAAAAATTTATCAGAAAGTTAAGTAAGATTTCTTCTGGGAAGGGTTGAAAGAAGATGTATAGAAATGTGTGGCTCAATACTTGGTATATCAGTATATCAAAGGTGAGACTATTGAGTATATAGGAATTTTTTAGCCACTTTCTATTCCTAATGAGTTGTGGGATGAGGTTTATATGGATTTCATCACAAGATTACCAAAGTCATAAGGGAAAATTGTATTTATGAAGGTTTTGGATAGAATCACCAAGTATTCTCATTCTTTGTTCTTTTCCACATCCATTTACATTCAATACACTTTCTATATCTTTTATGGATACAACTAAAAATAAGCCCAGAACTCCTGAGATTATAATTAGTGATCATGATCTTATATTTACTAGCAATTTTTGAACTTATTTATTCTTATGTTTGGCTACTCAAATTGATCATAGTTCATTGTATCAAACCCAAACTGATGTACAAACTAAGGTACTAAATAAATTTTTGCATGGGTATCTATGATGCTTTACTTCAAATAAGCAAGACATGTTGGTTAAGTGGATCCCACTTACAAAATGGTGTTATTACACTTCATTTCATACTTGATCCAAAATTTCCTCATTCTTTTCATTATACAGTTACCACTCAGAATCCCTTACTTTTAATTTTAAGTTTCCAACCTAAAGTAATAGTAGTTTAAGATCACATTCAACACCAAAAGGAGGTTCTCTCTATCCTAAAAGAGAACTTGGTCATCACACAAAACTGCATGAAGCAAAAATTTGATCAACATCGTAGTGAAAGAATATTTGAAGTTGGAGACTTAGTTTTCTCAAGATTACATCCATATAAATAAGAATATTTTAAACAAAAAAAAAAAAAAATCACCCAAATACTATGGGCCTTATCAAGAGTTGCAAAATATTTGTAGTGTGGCATATAAATTGGAGCTTCCTTAAGTAAAATACATCCAATTTTCCATGTTTCTTTCCTAAAGAAGGTCATTGGATAACATGTTTCTTCTCAATCAGTAATACCATATCTTGATGAAGAAGGAAAGTCATCTTAGAAGATGATTAAATCTTGTATACACACAAAAAAAATTGAGGACATGCGTCATCATTCAGTATCTGGTCAAATGGGAGAATTTAGACAATAAAGATTAAACATGGGATGATGAAGCATATCGAGTGAAGCATCCAGATATTACCAACATTGGTGATAATATTTCCTTAAATGGGAGGGGCATGTTATGTCTTTAACCCTAGTTCATATATCAGGATATTGATAGCCAACTTATATCTAACATAATCTATTATCATGTCATATCATAATTATTTATGCTTTCATATGTTTTGTGGGTCAGTGTTAGGGCTTTGGATATTGTAAATTAGGGTATATATAGGAGTTATAAAGTAGTATATGATCATCATATGAAGCACTTGATCTTCTTGTATGGTTTGGAGGTTGCCACCATTACGTGGATAAGTCATTCTACTTGCATATTGTGATCATTTATCTATATTTTGGTGTTTTTTAATGTTCTATTATTGTTGATATTCTAATGTATCTAAGTAATTTAATTACACCTTAATAAATCAATACACTTTCCAACATAAAAATAGCTCATCACATTCAAGTACATAAATGATTACTCTAATTGCATTATATATATCCCTCTTAATAAGTGTGTAAAGACATGCAATCATGATTACTCTTATTCAGTGGGTTTTAAGCCCAAATGACATGATTGCATGTCTTCACACACTTATTAAGAGGGATATATCCATAAATTTGAAGCCTCTTTAGAGTATCACGATATAAGAAACTTTCTTCCATCAGTAGTGGGTTGAGGAAGTGTGAACATTATGGACTAGACTGCATTTGTTTTTTAAGCAAGGGAGGAAACTAGGGTTTTGAAAATTAATAATCCTTAATTAGTTTTTAAAAATCAATATCAAATACATGTGACTACATACCATTGATGCTAAGACACAAGTTAAAATTCTGTAAAAGTAATCAATTTAAATAAAACTAGTTGAGGAAAAATTCAACCACCAGGAGTAGAAAATGCATAGGAGAATTCATTCAAAATAGTTGATTTCATCTTCCTCTTATTTTCAATCCTTAACTTTTATGACTATCTCAATGGAACTCTAAATGGCCCATTTATACATTTATACATCAGTTCATTTTGACTAGTCTAAATGTTATTTAATATGTTATAAACCTTAACCTACACTTTCAGCTATCAACTTTCTAGAGTTTAAATATTTGAATATAATAAAAATAACATTATTTAGGATATATAGATTTAATTGATTCACTTTATTTTAGATACTAGATCATATTAATACAATTAATAATATTTTAATTAGGAAAATGTTAATATTGACATTACACATACTTTGTAATTTGTTAAGTTATTTTATATTATTTATGAGATACTTAATAGATACAATATAAAGTATAGGAATAGTACATAAGTCATTAAATAATAAAGAAACTATTAAACATTTAGTGGCATATTAGTGCAACAAATAGGGTAGTTTTGAATTTCATATAAGAGTCTATGTAATAAGAATATCTAATAGTTATAGGTCCACCATTATGGGGATATTTATCCTATAAAAAATACATATTAATAATGAAAAAAAAAATTGAATCAATCCTTAAGTTTACAAGTTACAAAACCTTTTATCTACAAAAGGAAATTTCTAGCCTAACCATGGGTAAAAAATAATGAATGGAAGAAAATTGAAGCACAACACCATTTTTTATTTTTTATTTTTTGCATCAATATAGTATTTGACCTTAAATGTTGGCATTATTTTTTTTTCTTAGTGTTCGAATTCTTACATTTCCTTGGCATATTATGCAAGAGGAAATAATCCCAATTTCTTTCATGTTTTTATATATTAAAATTTTGAATAATTATGATAGTGGCATGGTAGTTCATGGTCTACCAAATAGAAATAATAAGTAGAGTGTCAACGATAATTTGTGGAGAGAGATAACCATATATGTAGGGTCCTATTTCTTACGAAAGTCGAAGTGATGTATTTTATTCTAAAATTGACATGGGAGGATATCCAATATATTTTTCAATGGAAGTTACATTTTATACCAAAAAAATACAAATAATAATACACACACGCGTGTGTGTTTTTTTTTTATGTAGGAACCTATTTACTATGAATTATAAATTAATTTATTTGATTCTAACATTGACATAGGAGAACAACTTATATAGTTCTCCATGGAAGGTAAACTTTGTATAAAAAATAAAATAAAATGCATCAAATGGTTATAAAAAATAATATTATATATAAGAAAAATGTTAATATTTACATTACACATACCAATGTATTCTATTATTTTATTTTATATGATTTATGAGATACCTAATAGATACTATATATAAAATATAGAAGTATATAAATGACATATAAAATATTCAATGAAAGAGTAAACAAAATAGATATTTTTTGAAAAATATTCATCTTCATTATATCAGTCCAACACATCTAGAAGAGCCAACATCCATACATAAATCCACGCAATATACATATCTAATAGTTTTAGATCCACCATTTTGGGGTTTCTTATTCACCAATAAAGTAATTATTAGAAAGAAAACATAGTTAGGTTCAATACAAATTTGATAAGAATACAAAAGAAATCAATCACAACTTTAGTGTTTGTATAAAAACATCTTTTGATATCAAATAGAGAAATCATTCTTCTAAACGATATTTGGATTCTTACACCTATTATAATGTAAAGAGGAGAAATAATCATAATGTCTTTCATGTCGTTGTTAACACAATTTGGCATAATTATGATAGCATGGCATGGTAGTTTAAGGTATAATAAATATAAATAATGAAAATTAGGTTTTCAATTGCAAAATGCAAAGAGTAATACAAATTATTCTAATTACATAGGGGGATATTTAATATTAATTAACAAGTGACTTGTCTTTCTCCCTAGTCAAGTTGGAAATAAAGTCTTCTCAAGAAGGAATTTTCCACATTTCTCCAAGAGAAATTTTGGTGGAGTGAAAGGTATAAACAAAGATAGACAAATCTCGAGATAACTTTGATAGTACAAAAAGAATAAGTGGATTGTACTTTTTATCTACTCCACAATCTTGTAACTACAACCTTATTGATTTTAACTTAGTGAATAAGTTCTCTATGGTTTCAAATTTACCAGGGATCAAAATAATGAGTTCATTCTCTAACTCTTGACTTATTATTTCATCTAGCTTCCCGAAGAATTTTTTTAATGCAATCCAAAATTTATTTAGTGTATCAATTTTTTCTACATGAAAGAGAAGTTTGGGAGACATAGTAAGAAACAAAAAATTGAAATATTGATCACATTTGTTAAACCAATTTACTTTAGTATCATCATGAGTTGGTTCAGTCTCAATGGGCCTATTATTACTTGATTTATACCTTTGTTGTTTAGCACAAGTTGTACTATAGTTTCCATACATAATAGTTAAAGGGTGTTAGAGGTGGGAGTGGTTGATGTGAATCGATGTAGAAATCAATTTTTTTTTGCAAAATAGAATGCAATTATAAATTTGGAAATAAATTAGGATGTTCCAAATACATAACACACACAATAACCACCCCCCTCCTCCCCAATCTAATATTTTGAAGCCCTCTATATTTTGGAACTTTATATTTACATGATATTTATAATGTAAGTATGTCTAATGGATTAGGAATGAAAAAATATGCATTTATGAGGAAAATAACACTCAATTTTGAGTTACCGATCAAAATTTATTACAATATTACCTTCCCATAAATAATGGCCTATTTAAATAGATTTCACGGAAAATTGAAATACACCTCAGGTTGATCACTACACCTAGCCTTATAACTATCCATTAGAATCACTGAATAATTTTGAATAACTACAAATAAAAAATAGATAGCTCATGCTACTCCAAGTTCTCACAAGGGGAAAAGGGAATCTACATGGTTGGTTCAAGTTTTGAATAAAACATTACAATGACCCAAAAGAAAAAAAACACCTGTATGGTTTTTAATGAATTATATATATATATATATATATATATATATATATATATATATATATATATGGGCCTATTTATTGTGAATTTCAAAGTAATTTATTTGATTCTAACATTGACATAGGAAAAGAACTTATGTAGTTATCGATGGAAGGTAAACCTTGTATAAAAAAATACATCAAATGGTTATAAATAATATAATATATAAGATAAATGTTAATATTTACATTACACATAACAATTTATTATATTATTGTATTTTATATGATCTATGAGATACCTAATAGATACTATATAAAATATAGAAGCATATAAATGACATTTAAAACATTCAATGATAGAGTACACAAAATAGATATTTTTTGAAAAATATTCCTCTTCATTATATTATTCCAACACATCTAGAAGAGACATCT
The DNA here is from genome assembly GCA_019776745.2 of Taxus chinensis. Classification (NCBI taxonomy): domain Eukaryota; kingdom Viridiplantae; phylum Streptophyta; class Pinopsida; order Cupressales; family Taxaceae; genus Taxus; species Taxus chinensis. The sequence continues at coordinate 830,097,690 of CM034149.1, read as the reverse complement.
TCCATACATAAATCCATGCAATATACATATCTAATAATTTTAGGTCCACCATTTCGGGGTTTCTTATTCACCGATAAAGTAATGATTAGAAATAAAACACAACTAGGTTCAATCATGAAGTTTACAAATTACAACACCATTTTCAAGCCAAAAATATAATCTAGCCATAGAAAAATTGATAAGAATTTTATTTTTTTCAATCACAACTCTAGTGTTTGTATAAAAACACTATTTGATCTCAAATAGAGGAATCATTCTTCGAATTCATATTTATATTCTTACACCTATACTAATGTAAAGAGGAGAATTAATATCAATTTCCTTCATGTGGTTGTTGTTAACACAATTTGGGATAATTATGATAGCGCGGAAAGTTATTTCAAGTTCTAATAAATATACATAATGAAAATTATGTTTTGAATCCCAATATGCAAAGAGAAATACAAATTATTATAATTACACAGGGGATTACTTATTATTAATGAAAAAGTAAGTGACTTGTCATTCTCCCTAGTCAAGTTAGCAATAAATTCTTCAAGCGAAGGAATTTTCCACACGGCTCCAGGAGAAATTTTGGTGGAGTGGAAGTTAGAAACAAAGATAGAGTAATCTACAGCTAATTCGGAGAGTACAAAAAGAATAAGTTGATCGTACTTTTAATCTACTACAAAATCTTGTAACTACAACTTTATTGATTTGCACTTGGTGGAAAATTCCTCTAGGGTTTCAAAGTTACTAGGTGTAGTGCCCACTTCACTTCGACACCTTTTTTATTATTATTTTCGATACTGTCAACTGCACTTATGGATATATTATAGCTTTTTATTTAGCATGTTATTAGATATTAGAGATATTAAACTGTTATGGATTTGATTCGTATATGATGCATGTGGACCATTAGAGACATTTGATGTTGATGTTGATATACTGTTGGCATGGTTAATTATATATATTTCTGACATGTGATATTATTATTCATATTAAGTAGACCTTTAATAATTGGATTAATGTTGTGATCGTTATGACATAGATGAAATGTGGAATAGAATGTTGCTAGAAATTGTAAATGATATCATATTTTTATAAATGATATTAATTCGTATATAGTTGATTATAGATTTATATCGCATATTTTGGCATGGATGTTTTAATGTGGCCACGAGGCTGAAGGAGGTATTCTCTATTTTGCAGGTATATTTATATTCACATTAACATCGGGGGATTGGATACCAACCACATTGCAATTCTAGATGAATTCAACTAGGGTCACCATGGCAGCATGTAATTGTGTGTGTGTTAGAATCATTTGGTTAGGGGAAAATTGTGACCAAGGGGTCATGTGTTGTTTTGTTTTAATTTATTTTTTTATTAATATTAGTACGTGTTCTCTAAGTGATGTAATTTACTTGTATTAATTATTTAGATTGTGATGTATGTATGTTACCCCTTTATTATTCATGGGTTGTAGTGTCTTAATTAAGCTAATTTAAATTTGTCCTAAACTAATTAAAGATGTGACCAAAAAGGAGTTCATTTATTAGAATTGATTTACTCTTGGATTTTGTGTTGAGTGTTGTATGCTTGAGTCTTGAGTGTAGTACACTCTACCATTCCTGGAGAACTCTAATTTGGCCTTAAAGGCCAAATTTGGAAGCTTGTGGGAAAAGTCAAAATTTTCCCACACCTCTTAAATGTCTATGTCAACCCTACGTATGGGTTGGGGGGGTCGAAATTAGGCCCTATTAGGTGTTTTGGGAAGATAAAAAGGTGAAATGTTTATTTCACTTTCTTTCAAATATTTAAATTTTTCCTTTGGGGTGTGGGCTTAGATGGAGTGTGTAAGTTTCTTGTCATTTCTTCAACCACTTATTAACTATGCATTGGAATATGAGGTTGACTAAGTGATGTGAAGTGGAGAGGAAATGAGGGGGAATCCTACTTGGAGCCACATCATCCTCCTCTCTCCTATTTATATTTATTGAAATCATTTTGCTTGTTTAGGGGTTACTTCATTATTTTGTGCTCTTGTATTTTGGAGAGTTAGAGGATTTTTGGGAGATCTTGTGGATTGTTCGAGATTTTGGATGCTTGCTTGGTTTTGAAGAGCTTAGAAACTTACTCTTGGAACAAGATATACTATGGAAAGGTAGGATCTTTCCCTTGCTTATGTTATGCTTTATTTTTGTGTGTGTATGCTTGTGTTGAGTATTGTTTTCTTTGGAATGCTTGTTGGGTGTGGGTAGATTGCCTAAGTATTGGAGTAGGAGGAGACTATGGGGAGATTTAATGTAGGGAGGCATAAGAGTTTACCCTTTTGTTGAGGGAGTTTGGGTTTGGTGCCCCACCTTGTATAAGGAATACTTGACTTTCTTCTTGTTTCTTGTTATGAGGGAGGCATAATAGTATATGGAGGTATAAGGGGTACTTGAGGGAGGCATAAGAGTTCGTAGGGGATTTGAGATATGCATTGGAGGATTTAAGGTAGGCACCCTTTCCCATTGGGAGGCATTAGTGGCCTCCCCATAAGTATCTCTCTTTTGGCTTCCTTGATATGCCTTGTTATATTGTTGTTTTATTGATTTTACTTGCTTGTGTTGTTGTTATGTTTGAATGTGGATGGAATGGATTGTGAAACTACTTCTATTAAGTATTGTTGAATCTTTTTGTTACCATGAGTTGCGATCATCTTCCATTGTAATGTGGTTGGGGCTCGGGGGCCATTGGAGAGGATGGCTTCTCCTCTCCATTGGATATATTGGTTGGGTGGAGATCATTGCCTCTCCCCCCATTTTGATGTGAATCAAACAATCTTCAAAGAGCTATCTTCCTTGGAGTTGTGAAGCTAGGAGTGTTGTTGAATACCTTGAGAACTTACCCTTGTGAATAAATTTAATTGTATTCCCACTTAGAGTGGAGGAACTTGTATTATTTTCGTTTCCCTTAATTACATTCTTGTGTTAATTCCCACCTTAAGTGGAGGACTTTGTAATAATATTGTGGAGAAGAATTTACATTCAAATATTTGTATATTGAAAAGAGAAAGAAATATTTGTGTGAATTAGTTTGTGAAATAGAAAAGAATGTAAATTCTCTTATTTGAATACTTGGTTGTATTGTGAGAAAGGTAGTTCTTGTGTTAAAAGAAATGAGATATTTTTCAATGGAAAAGAAATTTTACTTTCATTGTGAACTTTTTTTTATTGTAAATATGAAATATGAAAAAATAAAGTTATTGTGGCTATTTTGAATGTATGCATATTATAGTGAAATGAAAAAGAGAACAAGTTTGAATATATTGTCTTAGAAATGTCTATTTTTTTATAGCAAGAAAATGACAATGTAAAGTAATAAATTTAAATACATTGCTCTTGAAATGGAAAGAACTATTAGTGATCTCTTACTTACTAAATAAATCATCTCCTAAAACTCAATTTACAATTATCTTTTTACTTGGTTAATGAAGAAGGTTAATTTATAAGATTAGCTTGTAACTCTCAAAGAAAAAAATAAAAAATAAATTTAAGTACATGATAATACATTAATTATTAATATGTTATTAACATTACTACGTTTAATATTTACCTTATATATATATATATATATATATATGAAAAGATATTAAATTTATGAATTTATAAGAAAATGAGTGTAATTTCTTAGTTGACCAAATCTTAATTAAAAACAAGAAAAGAAAGAAATATAATATAAGACAAGATATATACTCCACATATGGTTAGTATTTTTCCTTAATAACGTTTTGTGGTGAAAGTTCAAACAGAAGAAAAAGTTTTGAGGTAAGTCGTGGGGAGGGGAGGGAACCTAAGCTGCAACCACTTGGTGGAGTAGGTAGTTATTGTGGGGGGTGAGGTCGACTACCCCACCCCATACTCCTTTTTTTTTTAAACTAAAATTAAAAACCCCCATTACCTTAAGCTTCCAATATACTTCAAACCTACGCAGTCTTCCCTGTTTGATGTTGCCTGTAGCTTGGGACGTGTATATATATATATATATATATATATATATATATATATATATATATATATATATATATATTGTATTCGTTTGGTTTCAGGTTTAAATTTATTGTAGTAAAATAAATAAGTAAGTAAATAAATACATATATATATTTTTACATTAAGTAAATACAACGGATTTAAAAGTATATATACATATAGGTTGTATATATACCTTAAACAAGATGAAAATGCCTACTAAATATAGTTTTACAAATGAAATGGGCAAAACCCACAAGCCCATTTGGGAAAAACAAAGGAAACTAAGCTAAATAAATTCATACAAATGTTTTGAAACCCTAGGAGAGGGTATAAGAAAAATGAGAAAATAAATGAAACTTGTAAACTCCTCCCAAAGCTTGGGATGGCCTCCAATTGCATCCCTTCCTCCTCCAATAACCTGTAAAATAAAAATAGAAACAATGAGAGAAATGAAATGAGAAAGGAGACTTCATAAGGATGTTTTAGGGTTTGTTCCCCTTTTTCCACATCAAGGGACCAAATTGAATACATCCAAGGGATGAGATTCATCCCTACAAAAAGTAGGTGGAGAGTGGGTGAGTGGGAAATTACCTTTTAATTTAAATGTTTTAATTTCAAAATATGGGTTGACGTTTTTAAGGGGTCACTTTATGGGGTAATGAAGGGTTTATTATTCCAAACCCAACTTTTAATATGGGACCTTGCTAGCTATTTCAACCCTTTAGAAATTAAATAACCTTGGTATTTAATTTTATTGGACACTTCTAACCTTGACACCCCATGGGGGATATTCAACTTAGTATGAACTAATTTACTATTTAAATAATCCTTGGGGAGATTAAACTTGCCTAATCATATCAATGTATTAAATTTAATGTAGATTTTAAATATTGTGTTATCATGGATTATTATTATTTTACATTTATGTCATCACCTTAGAGACATTAATGTGACAACTGTCATTTTCAAAAAAAATTGTGGGCACGCTTTTAAAAAAAAATCCTTTATTTTTCTTACTAAATCTAGGTTGTTCTTGGGTCTTGTGTGAGCATTTTAGTGGGAGTTACACTTGGTATCAGAGCCGTGGGTTCAAATCTTGGACCCTTGGGCACACAGGAAAACGTGAGGCACGAACATTAAACCTAGTACAATATTAAACCTAGCACATTACTTAACCTAGAAAAACAACTTGTATGAAGAATGGTATATTTTAGTAAACTTAGAAAAATGTAATAAAACCTAGAATAATGAACTAACTCTCACCTTGGTCTGTGCAAGAGGCATGGATCACACGAGGGGTCCTTTTGGACAGACCTACATATACCACTTCCAGATCAAGCTGTAGCAGCCATTCTACCTCAGATTTTGTAGATGCTTCAGGACGTCAATGTCACTATACGCAGAGGGTCCTTAGGAGGAGGATCAACCAGACATGATAGGGAATCATTAGTTGAGGCTCGTGCATCTCCTTGTCACACCAAGGAGCAAAAGATAGAGAACTCTCATGTGGAGTCTGCTAGAGCAGAGTCACCATAGAGGGGATAGGGAGACAGGATTTCAGGACACACAGATAGGTCTCGGAGCCCTAGACCTAGGGATGAGCATGCAGAGAGGCCTAGGGGTCACCAGTCAACGGCTGCAAACCATATCAGGGAGATCTTGAAGCTACGACCATCTCACTATTTTGGAGATACAGGTGGATTTCATGCAGAGGCCTAGTTGGTGAGCTTGAGCGGATGCTTCAAGCTCTACCCTTCTACTAGCAACATGAAATTTCGTGTTGTGATCCATCTTCTGAGAGATGGAGTAGGTGTCTAGTGGAGGAATAAGGAATAGAAGCTCCACGTTGATTTAGAGATGGTTACCTGGGAGCCTTTTTCAGGAGCATTTCAGAAGTAGGTATTTGCCCAAGAGGTTTATTCAACAGAGGATAAATGAGTTTCATGACCTCTGTCAGGAATAGATGACTATAGCCGAGTATGAGAGTCAATTTCTGAACCTAATCCAGTACGTTGACTATATACAGGATGAGCAGGTATGGATTCATAGATTCATCAGGGGTATGAAATTGGACTTGGGTGACACAGTGCGCATTCACTGCCTATAGACATTAGTTAAGGCTATGTAGAAGGCCTATATTACAAAGGAGACACAAGGGAAGACGCAGAAGGCTGGAGATAGAGTTCAGAGCCACATCTAACAGATGCAGGATAACAGATCAAGGGGTTCATTTCCTCCTCCACGTGGTGGATAGAGTTCAGGATAGGCTTTGTTCAGGCCACCATAGCAGCCACCTCAGGAGCAGCAGAACCGCCCACCATATAGACCTCCTCAGAGGTTCGACATATAGAGAGGATGGAGTATGGGGCATCCTCCTACTAGTCCCATCAGGACACAGGGTGCATAAAGAGCTCAGTTAGAAGGAGCTTGTCAATAGAGACCTCAGCAGTCCGTAGCCGGGTCATTAGGATCCACATCTCAGACCTTTGGAGTACTAGCTGGAGTTGCATCCCACTAGAGAGGACTAGGTAGCTATTATGGTTGTGGTGTTGCTGGACATCATTAGAGAGATTACCCATAGAACCCTAGCAATAAGGGTAAGACACAAATCTCAGAGCCTACTATTGGAGATATGGCACGGAGCCATCGGATCTACGCAATAGTCGAGATCTTCTAGGCTGAGTACCAGAGTACCATGACAGAGACGACATGTAGTATTGGTGGTATTTCCACCTCTATATTGTTTGATTCTGGTTCCTCTAATTTTTTTATTATACCATCCTTAGTAGAGCATTGCAGGCTGGTGGTAGTTAGGTAGGGTCATAGTTGGGATGTTGAGATGGCTTTTAGAGGAAAAATTTCTGTAGACTCCTTAGTCAAGGAGTATGTAGTGGATTTGGGACCCTTCACCACTACATTGGGTCTTCGAATTCCTTTCGTTGGGTTCTTATGGTGTCAACTTGGGCATGGACTGGTTGTCTCCACACAGAGCTAGAGTGGACTGTTACCATAAGAATATTGTTTGTATAGATGATCTAGGAGTGGGAGTCAGTCATATTAGGAGTCAGGAAGCCCGTTTCCATTCTGCACCATCTCCACTATATAGCTTAAGCAATGTGTGTGCGACTGAGGTTTTTAGATTGTATGTTGTTACGGTTAGTGACAGATCTGAAGGATGAGTCTAGTGGACCATCCCTTAATGACCATCACATTTTGAGATGAGTTTTCTCATGTCTTTCTCTGGGGATCTACCGGGGATTTCTTCCCCCACCTGAGATAGATTTCCACATAGATCTAGTTCCAAGAACAGATGCCTATCTCATGAGCACCTTATCGGATGAATACTCCTGAGTTATGTGAGCTCAAGTTGCAGCTTGAGGGGCTTCTAGAGAAAGGTCCTAATCCATCCTAGTATGTATCCCCTTGGGGTGCACTAGTGATTTTCAGGAAGAAGAAGGATGGATCTATGTGGTTGTGTATTGATTACCATCAGCTGAAAAAAGTAACAATTAAAAATCTTTACCCCTTTCCATGCATTGAAGATTTATTTGATCAGATGAAGGGGGGCACATTTTTCTTCAAGATCAATCTTAAGTCCAGTTATCTTCAGCTGAGGATCACAGAGTTAGATATTCATAATACCTCATTCCGTACAAGATATGGCCACTACGAGTTCACAGTGGTACCTTTCGATTTGATGAATGCCCTCGTGTTGTTTATGAGTTTGATGAATGGGGTGTTCAATAATTTTCTAGATCACTTCATTCTCATCTTCCTTGATGACATTCTGATTTACTCATGTAAGTGTGAGGAGCACAAGGAGTACCTTCGCTAGGTTCTTCAGTGTCTTCATGAGCAGCATCTTTACAGGAACTTGGAGAAGTGTGCGTTCTTTCAGAAAGAGGTGCATTATTTGGGGCACATCATTTCTGGGGAAGGTATCATAGTCAATCCTTCCAAGATTCAAGCTATCGTGAATTGTCCAGCACTGACTAGTGTGACCGAGTTGCGCAGCTTCATGGGTTTGGCAGGATATTACATGAGATTTGTCTAGGAATTTTCTTGGATTGTGCACCCCATCAATTCCCTTCAGCAGAAAGGGAAGAAGTTTGTTTGGTCATACAAATGTGATAATTCCTTCATTACACTGAAGGAATCCCTTATGACAGCACCTATTCTAGTAGTGCCACATCCTCAAGGCAAGTTCTAAATTTTCACTGATGCTTCTTTGGTAGGAATTATAGGTATGTTAATGCAGGAGGGAAGAGTAGTTGCTTTTGAGTCTCGTAAACTCAAAGATTATGAGCTCAATTATCCGACTCATGATCTTGATCTTGCAGCAATTGTGCATGCCTTGGTGTGGTGGAGACATTTTCTTCTTGGCCAGAGATTTACACTAAGGACTGATCACTTGAGTCTTAGCCACCTCTTCACGCATCCCAATCTCAACGCTCGTCAATGGTGTTGGATGGAGTTGCTTTGTGAGTACGATATAGATATACATCATGTAAAAGGGAAGGAGAATGTGGTTATAGAAACCTTGAGTAGATGGAGACACATGGCTATGGCTACTTCAGTAGTTATAAATTTGCGGAGCAGGATTTTGTAGTAGATTCCTCATGACAGTTTCTACCTTATAGCCAGAGCAGAGATTGAGTCTCATAAACCCCTTGAGGGGATATGTGATGGATTTTCATAGAGGCAGATGGTCTTCTTAGACACAGAGGCAGATGGATTTTCATGTTATACTAGAGTGGAAGTGGGACACCATTTCCATGGACTTCATTATTGCGTTACTGACATCAAGATACCACCACGATGCCATCATGGTCACGGTGGATAGGTTAAAAAAAGTAGCTCATTTTGGCACTATAGCCAGTGCAAGTGAACGGGTATATCTTGATGAGATTGTCAGATTACATGGGATTCCATGAAAGATCATTTGTGACTGTGACCCTTTGTACACTTCTCATTTTTGGACCACCGGGCAGCATGCTATCGGGACAAGGATCAATTTTAGCACAACATATCACCCTCAGACAGATGGACAAACTGAGTGGGTAAATTAGATCCTGGAGGATGTGCTCAGGATGTATGTTATGGATCACCAATTGAGATGGGAGGAGTATCTGTATTTGGTAGAGTTTTCCTACAATAATAGTTTTTAGAGTTTTATAGGCATGGCTCCTTTTCAAGCATTATATGGCAGAGAGTGCAGGACACCTCTTAGTTTGCACAAGTTAGAGGATAGGGTTTCTCTTGTGCCAGCATTATTGCAGGATATGGAGCAGTAGGTTACATTTATCAAACAGAGATTACGAGAGGCACAATATAGGTAGAAGAAGTATGCAGACCAGCATAGTAAAAATCATAGTTTTGAGGTAGGCACAAATGTGTTTCTTTGTGTTAGACTGCATAAGAGCCCTATCAGTTACGGAAAAGGTTCTAAGTTTTCTCAAAGATTTGTGGGTCCCTTTGAGATCTTAGAGTGCATCAGTCCTTTGGCCTATCATCTAGCATTTCCACCTAGAGTTTCTCACATCCATGATGTGTTTCATGTTTCCATGCTTAGGAGATATATTTTTGATCCTTCTCTCATGCTAAATTAGACTGCATTGTAGGTGCAAGATCAGGTTCAGGTGATGGTGGAGCCCATAGGCATTATAGAGCGCAAAACCCTGGGCCTTTGTGATAGAGAAATTGACCAGGTTCGGGTCGAGTGGGAAAAATATGATGAGATTGCAGCTACATGGGAGGATGCTAATTTACTACAAGTTCAGTTTCCACACCTATTCCAATGACTTCCAGGAGGAAGTTGAGTCTAAGGGGAGGGGGATGTAGTGCCCACTTCCCTTCGACGCCTTTTTTATTATTGTTTTCGATACTGTCAACTGCACTTATGGATATATTATAGCTTTTTGATTTAGCATGTTAGTGGATATTAGAGATATTGAACTGTTATGGATTTGATTCATATATGATGCATGTGGACCATTAGAGACATTTGATGTTGATTTTGATATATTTTTGGCATGGTTAATTATATATATTTCTATCATGTGATATATTTAATCATATTGAGTAGACCTTTGATAATTGGATTAATGTGGTGATCATTTTGACATGGATGAAATGTGGAATAGAATTTTATCATATTTGCATAGATGATATTAATTCATATATAGTAGATTTTATATTTATATTGCATATTTTGTAATGGATTTTTTAATACATCCACGAGGCCAAAGGAGGTATTCTCTGTTTTGTAGGTATATTTATATTCACAACAACATCGTGGGATTGGATACCAACCACATTGTAATTTGAGATGAATTCAACTAGGGTCACCATGGAAACAAGTAATTGTGTGTGCGTTGGAATTATTTTGTTAGGGGAAAATTGTGACCAAGGGGTCATGTGTTGTTTTGTTTTAATTTTTTTTTATTAATATTAGTATGTGTTCTTTTAGTGATGTAATCTACTTGTTTTAATTATTTAGATTATGATGTATGTGTTTTACCCCTTTATTATTCATGGGTTGTAGTGTCTTAATTAAGCTAATTTAAATTTGTCCTAAACTAATTAAAGATGTGACAAAAAATGAGTTCATTTATTAGACTTGATCTACTCTTAGAGTTTGTGTAGAGTGTTGTATGCTTGAGTCTTGAGTGTAGTACACTCTACCCTTCCTAGAGAACTCGAATTCGGCCTTAGAGGCCAAATTTGGAAGCTTGTGGGACAAGTAAAATTTTTCCCACACCTCTTAAATTTCCGTGCCAACCCTACGTATGGGTTGGGGGGTTGAAATTAGGCCCTATTAGGTGTTTTGGGAAGATAAAAAGGTGAAATGTTTATTTCACTTTCTTTCAAATATTTAATTTTGTCCTTTGGGGGTGTGGGCTTAGATGGAGTGTGTAAGTTTCTTGTCATTTCTTCAACCACTTATTAATTGTGCATTGGAATATGAGGTTGACTAAGTGATGTGGAATGGAGACAAAATGAGGTGGCATTCTACTTGGAGTGACATCATCCTCCTCTCTCTTTTTTCTATTTATTGAAATCATTTTTCATGTTTGGGGGTTACTTCATTAGTTTGTGCTCTTGTATTTTGGAGAGTTAGAGGATTTTTGGGAGAGCTTGTGGATTGTTTGAGCTTTTGGATGCTTCCTTGGTTTTGAAAAGCTTGGAAACTTACTCTTGGAAAAATCTCTGCTATGGAAAGGTAAGAGCTTTCCCTTACTTATGTTATGCTTTATTTTTGTGTGTATATGCTTGTGTTGAGTATTGTTTTCTTTGGAAAGCTTGTTGGGTGTGCGTAGATTGCTAAGTGTTGGAGTAGGAGGAGACTATGGGGAGAATTCATGTAAGGATGCATAATATTTTACCCTTTTGTTGAGGGAGTTTGGGTTGGGTGCCCCACCTTGTATGGGGAATTCTTGCATTTCTTCTTGTTTCTTGTTATGAGGGGGGCATAAGAGACTGAGGGAGGCATAAGAGTATATGGAGGTATAAGGGGTACTTGAGGGAGGCATAAGAGTTTGTAGGGTATTTGAGATATGCATTGGAGGCTTTAAGGTAGGTACACATTCCCATTGGGAGGCATAAGTGGCTGTACGCCGGAAAAGCAACAAGCGAGCGTGAGAATCTACAAGTGACTCTTCCGCATACCCGACCTCCCGAGGTCATGCCGAGACAGCCGGTGGGGATGGAATATGCAGACAAACTAGTTAGGCAGTCTAATGTCTTCGACACGCACTAGTGGAATTTGCGAATCTAAGGCAAAGAAGGCCCTTCTAACTTGGACTGGTGCATGATAGATCGATCAGCGAGGATGACTGCTCGAAGGCTCCAATCAATATCGAGCTCTGGCGTGATTCGATCTATGGGTTGCGGAATACGTGGGAAATGACCCAGGATTGTTTCATGTATATATCTCCTGATAAGGTCATATAGTGGATGATGAATACAATTGATTCTATGGATGATTTTCTGGCCTAGTCCAGAATTCCCTAGCTTCGTTAACCGCTATATCTAGTAAGGACACTATTGTTGTGACTAGGTTTGATTGAGGCACAATTGGCTCAAATATATATTCCCTGGGCTCTTGAGGTCCCGTGATTGTCATACGAAACAAAATGCAATCTAACTGTGATGAAACAAATTCTAACTAAGTGAAATAAATCTAACTACATATAACTTTTATTTTTCTATGAAATATTCTAACAATTTTAAGGAAAGCAAACTATTTTAAGCGTATCTAGAAATAATAGCTAAGCAATAATTTAAAACAGACAAGATAACCGAGTGTGGTTATTTTCCTGTGCGATTTATAGAATTATTCTAAATAAAACAGTTTGTCTAATCTACCGGCAAGATTCTCGATCCTACCTCAGAAGTGAGGAGTGAATCATAGTTTCTCAGAAACTATCAATCCCCACAGCTTCCTTGGCAATGTCGAGAATAGAATGAAATGAAATAAAGCGATTAACTACTCTATTTGATATGAATCTGACTAGAACTTTGAAATGTAAAACCTGGATTCCGCAGAACAGTGGCGAATCCGATGGTGTATGTGATCTCGTCCCCTCAGTATGATCTTCTCGTTCTTTCATGTTCACTTGGATCCAGAAAAGCGTGTAATGCTAGCACCGATAGGAGTAGATTTTGGGACAAGGACAGCTCAGAATGCAGACCGAGAATGCGAGTAGGAGAGGGATAGCGCAAGAGTACAGAGCTTGGCTTATGCGATTCCTAGCGGGATTTTACTGCGAGTCATGCAACGTGAAGCGACCAGAACCTTTGACTATCCTATACGAAGAGCAAAACCTGCAACTTTAATGGCTTCCTAAGCTATTCCGTTCCAAAATAAAGACACTGCTTGCACAAGTTGGATATGTGGCTTACCAACAGCTGAATAAAGCTAACCAGGTATATAATGAATTGAACTAAGAACTCTAAGTCACAGTAAAACAAATCTACAGCAAAGAGGAATTCAGAGGCAAGCTTCTAACCGGATTGGGTGGAACAACAGCACTGCCTGCACAAGATGGGTCTGTGGCTTACCAACAGCTGAGCAATTTAACAAAAGATGCAAGTGAATTCAAGCTATGGCTTCTAAACAAGCTAACTAACTAAAACACTAAAATGAGGGAATGAGAGCAAAGATCAAACTTCCAAATCCAGCCAAGCTTCAGACCAAAAACTCCAGACCAAATTCTTCACCAAAATCTTCACCAAAATCAGACCATTTGCATGTACACAAACCATGCATTTATAGGAATTCAAGCATCCAAGAACCAAAACCAAATTGAACTCCTAAACAATAAACAAAGGAAAAACACTGTTCCAGGGGACCAAAAACATTAATGCATGCTCAAGTCGGCAAAGAAAAGTTGGTGAAACGTGATATTTCATGCGAGTCGTGTCAAAAGAGTGTTCTGGAAAACGCGCACAGGACCGCCGCTCTAAGCAGGGCGGTGGTTACAGGACCGCCGCCCTGCAGGGTGGCAGTTTCGTCACTGAAGGTCAAGAGGCCAAGGAAAGAGGGAAAAAAGGGGAAAACAAAGGGTGTGGGGGCTAAGCGGGGCATGTGGGATGTTAACACATACTCCGAGGGCTTTTCCGGATCCCGAACACCTTGCGAGGAGACCTGTATCATCATTGGGGCATTTATTACACCGTTCCGCAGTACAGTACCTTACAATTTTGGGTACATACATATTGCCCCCTCGGAGAAGCGTTTTAGCCATGAAGAGGCGTAAAACAGTGGGTCCGAGTATGGCCGTCCCGAAATGGGGAGTTAGAAGTTATACCTTACACGTCTGTGTGTCGAAATGACGCCATCCAAAATTCCCGCTACCTGCAAAATGAAAAGAGAACTCAAGTGCAGATAGATACAATAATTTGGAAAACAAACACTAAAATAACAGGGAAAGAGGACGTACCATTTGTGCGGGGATAGGAACTTACCTCCGTCAGCGCTCCGAACCTGCGAAAAAGTCATTTTAAAACGAAATAGAACAATACATATATGAAAGTGGGCCCATTTTCCTATTCATTTGCGCGAGTCGATTTGATAGATTTTGAGCTCTGGGACCCACGGTGACGGTTTCTTGCGTGAATAGAGTCGAAACGTCCGGAGTGAGATAGCGATCATGCCCCCACGTGCGGAACGCCACCCCGCGAGATCACAGGTTGGTTTTCTTTAATTTTGCATTTTTCCCCCTTCAAATTTGAAATGGTAAATTCTTTGCAATGGGGGGGTATTTTTGAAAATGCTAGGTTCAAAAGGTCCACCTAGGGGGGGGCGCCTACTGGGTAGGCTTTGTTTTTAGCCAAAATGGTCAATTTTTGCATTTTTTGGGCTTTTTAGGTTTAAAAACCCGCGCGGGTTTTCGGACCGCGACCGCCGCCCTGTTACATGACCGCTGCCTTGTTCATGGCGGTGGTTACACGACTGCCTCCCTTAAGGCGGCGGTTACAAAACCGCCCCTCTGCTCAGGGCGGCGGTTTTGCACAGAAAGCAAAAGGGACTTGCTTTTGAGTTTGTTCTTGTATTTTTATCACTTCTTTACGTTTTTATGACTCCCTCGGCATTGATTAGATACTAACTTGCTCTGTTTTGTGTGTTTTTGGGTGTATGCAGGCGAGGGAGGAGTACATTAGATGGAGTCGAGAGAGGGAGTGTGATTGGTTTCCCGGGGTGTTGGATGCCCTTTCTCAGGATGAGGAGGATACATTACAGAGGGCTAGCATATTACGTATATCACGCGTGCCCCATGTCACGCCATCTAGTCACATCCTTTGTGACTTATTTTCTTATTGGGATGCAGATCGGAACACTTTCCGACTGCCAGGGGTCCGCGGTGAGTGGACGATTACTTTGGAGGATGTTTACCATATCCTGGGGGTCCCAATCATCGGGAGGAGGCTCACACTAGAGACAGCTGGGTCCAGAGCACAGATTGCACAGTGGGCAGGCTACATGGGGGATGCAGCTATCTCCACGGGGCCGAAGAAGGGAGTGAGAGTCAGATCCATTCCTTCTTTGCCCATCCCCATATTTCGACAGGCTATCATGGGGATACTTGCCTCGAGACTGATCGGGGACAAGGGAGGGGATACCTTATTATACTGTTGGGCCCCCATCATTGCACAGATAGAGGGGCATGGTCGGATATACGCCTGGGGCGCAGATATTTTGGGGACCACTTATCATGACTTATACAGGGTGGTCCATTTACAGGGACAGTCTTTGAGCCACCCTACTCTAGTTATGAGTTGGGTGTATGAGCGCTTCATTCCCTATGGCAGAGGCATGGAGGTGGCAGATCCCGGGGCTGTGAGGGCAGCCAGATGGTCAGATATGTCAGTGCTTAGAGCACCTCACCAGCCAGTAGCTTCCCTCACCATAGCAGATATGGAGGCCATACCGTACCAGCTCATGGCTGGCATTTGGGGAGAGGAGGCTCTCACATTGATCTCTTGCTCCACCACAGGGCAGCTTATTGACCGTGTGGGACGGGTGGAGGTACATCCTTTCGGCAGGGTTCCTCAGCAGTTCGGCCTCCCATATGTGGGCATGCTTCCTCCAGTGGCACCAGTCTATAGATCAGTCCGTAGAGGCTAGAGGGGGGCCTAGAGGCCATGGTTGGACAGTGGTCACTCCTGGTATTCCTATTGTAGCCAGGGGGATTGTTCAAGCCAGAGGGAGAGCTGGTGCGCCTCGGGCACCTTTACTTCGGATTACTGCGGGTCCTGCTCATAGTAGCGATGACCCTATAGATATTGACTCCGATTCTGAGGAGCTTACAGAGGGAGGGTCGGAGGAGCAGACTGATGATAGCGATCCTGAGTGGCATGACACTCAGGATATTTTGCAGGAAGAGAGGGCCGAGCAGAGTGCAGAGAGAGAGACTCTAGTTCAGAGGAGCCACTCTCTCAGGGCCATGGTGGAGAGGATGAGTCAGTTGTGGGGCGACATGTTGCCCCTACTACAGGAGCAGCCCCTCAGTCGGCAGCGGCATCTGCAGCGGGTGCTGGCCCTAGTGACTCCATCTTGGAGGCCCGGTGATCCGAGTAAGTTATCCTCTCTTCCTTTCAGTGTTATTTTGATTTAGGACTTGTTTTAACTACTATCTCTCCTTATATTTGTATCTTGTATATTTTAGCCTCTTGCCTAGTTTCTAATTCGTCTTTCTTCTTTGTTTTACAGAGACTGTTGACGAGTGGCGGGATCTAATCCGTAGGGTATGCACTGATTCTCTGATGATCCCTATGGATAAGACCCGTGCGGAGCTATCTGTAGATGCCGGGGAGCCTTCAGCAGCCGGTAGGCATACTGACGTCTTCGCTCCTATTTGGCATGTGGCCAGGATGGTGTCGACCCTCCGTACAGAGTTGGCAGGCTATAGGACAGCCAAGCGTCTTATGAGGAGCCATTCTCGTGGCGAGACCGCGGCTGCTCCTCGAGACCCTGAGCCCTCCGTGCATTCAGAGCGCCGGCGTAGCCGGAGTCCTAGGCGAGGGCACGCACCCTCGGAGGGGTCGCGTAGGGGTTGAGAGGCGACTTGGCCCTTGTATATTTCGTATCATGGATTCTTTTGTATATCACGGGCTCTTTGAGCGTTTTGACCATGCCTAACGCATGATGGCATTGTATACAAACATTGATTATTTATATATATGCATTGATTTTGGATCAAAACTTTGTCACTCGTGTTTTCCCTTTCTATTTCCAACTTCTTTGTGTATACTACGATGTATGTTTTATATGCTTTCTAGAATGTATGCAATGGAGAACAGATGATGCAAATGTTTGCTTTCTTTTTGTGTTTCATGATGCTGATACATGATATTGTAGATATATTGTGATCTTAAATCTTAGCTTCTGTGAGCAATTTGGATACCTCATGTTTGTTTTGGCAAAGTGATGAAAATAACCAGTATGATGAACAGATTAACTTGCCCCACTCCTAACTCCACGCAACTAGTAGGATGCGAGGGCTCATCACCAAGAGCCAAGAAGGGCGCAAGTGTATGAAATATGGTGAAATGATAGTGATAAAAGACAGACGAAGCTTTGGTGGAACCAAATTGAAAACTACAAGCTTACTCCACCCGAATGACTTCATAGTTTTGGGTGCAACTTGCTTTGCGGTTTATCCAGACTTAGACCCGTAGATGGCCACATAGTAGACAAAATCTGGTTTTTAGGATTTTTAACTCTCTTGGAATTTTGAGCATCTGATTCATTCATTTTTGACTCAAAGTTTGAATAGTTTGTTTATGACCTTTTAATGTTTGCATTGTCTAGAGGACCCCCTACACTTTGCCCCATGCTACTAGTAAGAAGCGTGGGTTTATCACCGTGGGCAAGGCATAGGCGAGTAAGGGCATTTCCATCCTTTCCCAACCCTACGTCACTAGTAAGAGATGCAAGCTCATCACCGAAGGTTGGTAGGGCAAGGAAATGTGTAAAAATAAAATTTTCTGTTTAATCACTTTTTGACTTGTCTTTTTGAGTAAAATGTCAGTATATGCTTGTTTCCAAAGAGATGTATATATGGGATAGATGTGACACCATGAAGCTTCTAGAAAAGACCATAGGCAAGACACCAATCCTAAGAAGAAATCAAAGCGAGAACAAACTTGCAGATCTTGGTATGGTTACCGTTAAGACTTCGTCATGTTTGATTTTATTTGATAAAAGATTCTGAAGTGATTGATGATATCGCGAAAATGGAGAGATATGATTAGAAAGTTTTGTGCCAACAACATCATGAGTTTGTAATGAATTACTTTGAGAATAGATTCCTTGATCACAATTTGTGTAAGAACAAGTGGACAAAATGATCTAAATCTATATGAAGATGCAATGTAGATAGTTATATAGGTAGTGCTAGCTGCTTATGCGTAGAAACGCTTGAGGTGCAGGGAATTGACTGTTTCGCCAAATTCCTCACCTTCTAGCGTGCATAAGAGGTATGCACCATTTCCATAGTCCTTCGTGACTCGGTATGGGCCCAACCATTTGGGCCGGAATTTCCTTCCTTCGCCGGTCTTCTTGTCGATCCGGCTGTCTAGTCTTAGAACTAGATCACCTTCGTATATATCGCGTTCATAAACCTTCTTGTTATACTGCCGGCACATTCGGTCAGCATAAGCTCTATGCCGTTGTTCAGCATCTAACCTAATTTCATCTAGGCTTTCTAATTGGGAAAGACGTACTTCTCTGTAAGCGTCTTCATCCAGAATCCCTTGTAGTGAAATGCGGAGACTAGGTATTTCGACCTCAAGCGGGAGAACTGCTTCTGCCCCAAATACTAGCGAGAAAGGAGTTGCTCCCTGTTGGTGTTCTTATTGAGGTTCGGTGGGCCCACAAGGCCGGATATAACTTCAAATGCCAATCTCGCTTGTTTTCTTTCACCATTTTAAGGAGAATGGCTTTCAGCATTTTGTTTGTTGCTTCAGCCTATCCATTGGCTTGGGGATAATACAAGGAAGCCGTATGATGGCTTATTTTAAATTTGTTGCATAGTTCACGAACTTCTTCATTCTTGAAAGAAGTTCCATTATCTGAGATAATGATTTGTGGGATACCGTACCTGCAAATGATTTGATTTAAAATGAACTTAGCGATTACAGAACCAGGTACGGTAGTAAGAGGCATGGCCTCCACCCATTTGGTAAAATATTCAGTGGCCGTAATTATAAAATTGTGGCCGTCTGTGGATGAGGGAGAGAATTTCCCTATTAAGTCTAGGCCCCATGTAGAAAAGGGCCATGGAGTAGCGATTGGTTGTAGAGCTTGTGCTGGCATGTGGATCTCGTGGGAGAATTCCTAGCACTTATGACACCTGCGTGCAAACTCTATCGCGTCATGTTCTAGAGTGGGCCAGAAATAGCCCATTCGATGTATTTTTCGAGTAGTGGCATGGCCACCGAAGTGGCCTCCACATATACCGCTGTGGGATTCATGGAGAATCCTCTTGGACTCTTCTGTGTCGACACACCTTAAGAGCATTCCATCGAATGCTTTTCGATAGAGCACCTGCTCTATAATGACATATTTGGCTACGATTATGCGTAATCACCTTCTTTGTTGTGGTGTCACTGCATCCGGGTACGTATGGTCCATGATATAATTAATGATATCAGTGTACCAAGGGCACTCAGAAATAGCAGGTCGAGTTTCGATGTAGTATACGCATTCATCTGGAAAATCCAAATCTACTAGATCGCCTCCGTCTAATGGGTTGTCAGCTAACCAATCCGCGATGATTTGTCCTTTAACTGACTTCTGATTTACAAATGTTAATTCGAACTCTCCCATTAAGGTTATAAAACGTCCAGCCTTTTTGGATAAGGAACCTTGTGTGAGAAAAGTCCGTAAATGGTCCGTCTTTACCATGACCTTTGTTTCTTGATTCAGCATGTAATGTCTTAGACATTTAGTAGCAAAGACTATGGCAAGACATTCTCGCTCTGCTTGTGTATAGCGTGTTTCATAGTCGAGCAGTGTTTAGCTAATGAAATAAATCACACGTTCTCTCTTGTCATCGTCTTCTTGGGCCAACATACAGGCCAGCGAGACATTGGTAGCTCGCGAATATAGGATTAACGGGTGATCCAGCTTAGGTGGCATTAGCGTAGGTGGTGACAGCAAGAAACATTTAACTGCGTTGAAAGTTTCGTTGCAGTCTTCGGTCCAATCAATGCTATAGTCTTTCTTGAGTAAATTGTTGATTGGATGAATAGCAAAGCTTAAGTCCGGGATGAATCTCCGGATTGCACCCAGCTTCCCGAGAAATGATCTGATTCCAGATTCACTCGAAGGTGGGACCATTTCGAGGACAGCCCTAATTTTGGTTGGATCAACGTCGATCCCTCGTGACGATATGATGTAACCTAGGAGCTTTCCTCCTGTTACACCAAAGACGCATTTCTCTGGGTTTAGCGTGACTCCGTATTCTATTAGGCGTGAAAGAATGATGCGGAGTACTTCGGGATGGTCACAGCGCTTTTTGGCCTTAGCCAATAAGTCGTCTACGTAAGATTCCACGATTTTATGAATTAGATCGTGAAATATGTATGTCATGGCCCGCTGGTACGTAGCACCGGCATTCTTAAGACCGAATGGCATAACAGCGTAGCAATAGGTTCCCCAAGGAGTTATAAACATGGTTTTAGCTTGATCTTGCTCGGATATTCTGATTTGATTGTATCTCGAGAATCCATCCATGAGAGACAAAAGTTCAAAACCAGCTGTTGCATCAACAATAACGTCTATGGATGGTAATGGGAAATCGTCTTTAGGACACGCTTTGTTGATGTCTCGGAAATCTATGCAAATGCGTATCTTTCCATTCTTCTTGAGAACGGGAATGATATTAGATACCCATTGGGAGTAGTCAACTGGCTTGATAAATCCTACCTGAAGGAATTTTATTACTTCCTCTTTTACCATGAGAGCTACTTTGGGTTTCATGGGCCTTGATTTTTGTTTAATTGGCTTTGCATCCGATCTAGTGACGAGGTTGTGTACCGCAATGTGGGGTGCGACTCCCGTCATCTCCTTGTAATTAAATGCAAACTGCCTTCTGATGTTCTTTGAGAACCTGAGTATGTATTTCCACTTCTTCTGGTGTCAACGAAGAACCTAGTTTCAATATTCTTGGTTCATCTTCTGTCCCAATGTTGACATCGATTGTTTCTTCGATTAAAGAGGCGTTACCCTCTTCGAACTCAGGTGGTGCTGGAGGTAAATCTAAATCATCCCCATTTTCTATTGCGTATATGTTAGGTTCCCTTTGTGATGGAAGATCCGTTACGGGATTTCCGAAGTAGGAGGATGAATGTGGGATCAGGGATAAATCTAGCATGTGATAGGAGAGATGTAATGCTGCATAGGCATTTAAATAATCCAAAGTAGCCGCATCATTTCCAACATGGTCTAGGATAGTAGATTCACTTCCGCTTAAAAGAGGATTTGTCATTGTTTTTATTAATGGCTCGTCACGAATGGATACTGTGAAGTGAGTATCTTCTAGCTCATTGCTTGGAGTAAAACGTGATGCCGAGGTTGCTATTGAATTAGCGAGAAGATTTTTCTCTCGCGGGATCGCTTCAATGGATATGAAGTTAAACACCTTGCTTAAATCTAATACAGCATTTTTGTAGAGTTGTAAATGTTTGGCTTTAGTTTCATATACTTCAGAAACTTGGTTTGTTACTAATTGCGAGTCTCCCAAGACTCTGATGTTATCAATACCAATTCTTCTGGCTAAGGTGAGGCCAAGAAGGAGGGCTTCGTACTCAGCGCCGTTGTTTGTGCATTCAAAGTTTAACTTAAATGAGAATGGGAGGACCTTCTCCTCGGGTGAAGTAAGAATTATACCTGCCCCCACTCCATAACGACATTTAGCTCCATCGAAATGGAGAGTCCAATACTTAGCCGGGAGTGTAGATGTTGGGGCATCTGCTGCGTTTGCACACTCTACTTCTATCATACAGAGATCCTCTGCCGGTAAGGAACCAACACCTAGGGAAAATCCTATGCCTACTGAATCGAATGGTAAGAACATTGGTGAATCTTGTTCTATCAATTCAACGATTTTCACAGTAGTCCCTAATGATACTGTTTCTTTAGTTTTACCTTTAGGGGTTGGAGTTGTTTTGGCTATGCTGGTAGTTTCAAGATCCGTTGTAGGTATCAACTTTTCCTCTGGCTTTGGGTCAGAGGGTTTATTAAGTTGGTTTGTTGGCAGCTCAAATTCTGAGTGCACCCCTGGTCTTTTCTTTAAATCAGCTAGGTGCAAATCAGAAAGGTTTTGGATCGCCTTTGGCTACAAATACCTTTCCCAGATGCAAGAATCTTACTTCTTGAAATAGCGTGGAAGGGATTGCCTTCATTCGATGTATCCAAGGTCGGCCGAGGATCATATTATAGTTAGTTTCCCGATCTATAATGTAAAACTCAGTCAAGATGGTTTTGGGCCCTAAGGTGACTGGCAGTATTATAGTTCCTATCGAAGTGGCTTTAAGGCTATCATAGCCTCTCAAGGTATTTCGTGTAGTGGAACAGTTTGTTTCTCCATATCCAAGTTTTTGGAGGAAAGAGAAAGGGACTATGTTAACTGCAGCCCCATCGTCAACCATTGCCCATTTTACATAGTTATTATAAACCCACACTTGCAAGTGTAAGGCTGGGTCACCTCGGCGTGCGATCTCAGCATCTGTGGGCATTTTACTTATTTCGAAGATGAATTCGACATCCTTGTCCGGCTGCCCCGGAGGGTGGATATCAAAATCTACGTGATTTACTTGTGTTTCGGGAGGTGGAGTGATGTTAATTAGATGGCCTAGACCTAATGCTTCTAAAAGAGCAGCTCTGTGAGGGGGAGAGTTCTTTAGTAAGTCCAAAAATGAAATGTGTGAGAAGGTCTTTGTTAGGTCACTAATTAAATCATACGCACCGATGGGTTTTTCAACTATTTGCTGACTCTTATCTGCCTCTGGCAGATGACTTTGGCTTGGTTGAGAGAAATACTCTCGTGTTCTTGTTATAGCTTCGATAGGTAGTTCAGCGTCTAATTCTACCAAACTAACTATCTTAGGTCTTATTTGAGCTCCCAACTGTGGCGCAACTGACGGATTTAATGAAGTCGAAGCTTTATGATCATTGTTTCCCGTTATTGCACCTTTGTTTGTTCCGGTTGGATTCAGCCTATTGCTGTCATGATTTGGGAGCGGATCATTAAAGATCTTGAGGGGAGCATTCTGAGGGGAAACTGCCCCTGTGAGAGTATTTGGTGATGATGAGACGGGATCTGCCAAAAACAAGTCTGTGAAGAATTGTCTTTGTTCTTCTGGCAAACGTTGCATAAATTTATTGTAGTCACGGCACGTTCTAGTGTCGTGACCATGAATTTTATGGAAACCACAATAAGAATTGGGATTATAATTCCCGTTTTGTTGGTTTGGTGTGTATTGTGGCCTAAAATTCCGATCAAACTGTTTCCTATTAGGACCAAAGTTTTGGAATTGTTGTTTTTGGTTTTGACTTTGGTTTTGGTAACCAAATGAGTTTTGGCTTGGCCCTTGTATGGGATTTCACCGTTGTTGTTGTTGTTGTTGTTGTGGATGGTTAAAATCCACTGTATTGACCGTCAGGGTAAAGTTGTTGTTTCACTGGTTGTTTGTTTGTGACGGAGTATTAACAACATTTACCCTCTTGGGCTGGTCGGTTACCCCATCCGTTGTTACCCCACGATTTTTGTTAAGGATTTTGGGTCCTTGATTGACGTTTGTGGTAGTTGTAGTATTTTGAGTGGAGGTGATTAACCTCCCGTTTGCTCCATATGTCTTACGACCACTATCTATTGCTGCCTAGTCTATTCGTAGAGCGCTCTCAAGTACTTCATCATAAGTCCTTAGTGGGAACTTCTGGACTTCTTCCTTCACTTCTTTGCTGAGAGAATGAAGGAATAAATCGCATAGTTCCATCTGATCCATGTTTGGAACACTTGCTGATGAATAAAGAACTGTATGCCACCTCTGGATGAAATGAGCGACAGATTCATTGTGTTCTTGTTTGATATGCAAGAATTCCCTGATTCCTGTTCTCAGTAGTTTGTTCATGTCGAAGGATTTGATGAACTCTGACACGAGTTGTTTAAATGAATGTATGGAAGCCTCAGGTATTCTATAATACCAATCGAGAGCAATGCCCTCCAGTGTTTTGGGGAATATTTTAGCAACAACCCCATCCCAAGGGAGTAATTCTCGTATGGCTGTAGCGTAAGCTTTGATATGTGCGTTTGGATCTCCTTCACCCTTAAACTTAGCACAAATCAAGGAGAGGTCTTGGAAGCATGACGCTTCGTATGGTGAAATCTAAGGGTTCCTTTAGATATTCTGAATAAGTCCCTATCGCATAACTTTCGACCATTGATGGTGTTTGCTGAGGGAGTGGTGGTGGGATAGGTTATTGATACGGTGCAGCGTACGCGTTGGCAGGGGCATAGGGAGGTCCCTGCATTTGAGAAAACATACCAGGAGGGGAGAACACATCTCCTTGTCGTGATTTAGAGTACATGTTTAAATAGGACGGGGTATTGTCAAGGAACGGACTGTTCGACACTAGACTGGGAGGAGTAGTGTTAGAGATGATAGGCCTTGTTGGTGTTTGCTGATGGATATTGAGGAGGCATGCCTAACGTGCCTACTCCCGTAAGGAGATCTACCTGACTAGAGTGGTATGGAGGATTGGAACTTCCTATTTGTATGAACGGAGAATTTTGACTTGCTTGAGCCAGTTCTAACCCTCTCACTCTTTCTACTAACGTTGAAATGACTTCATTTGGTGAAGTCACGGTACTTTGCCTGAGTGGCGTTTGTTATATACCTTGGTGTTGTAAAGGTACTTGATATCCTGTCATAAACTGATCGCTATCTTGCCAAGTTTCTCCCAGAATATTTCCTGTATGCAGTGGCATAGAGGTATTTTCTTGAAAAAAGATTTCGGGTTGTATTTGTAATCCTCCTATAGATGGGTACATTCCCCGGGAGTGTTGTTCACTCCTAGGATTACGTGTTGGCTGTCCATCATCTAAGACCAGGTATGGATCTGATTGCCTACTAATTTGTGGTCTGAGTAACATTTGAGGAGATGAACCAGATTCTCCTGTAAAAGTCATATTGTTTGAACCTAAAGGCTCTGTTTGTTGGGTTCGAAGGGTTTGATCTAACTCTTCAGTTTGAAAAGACAAACTATATCTAATTCTTGGGGTTTGTGTTGACAACTGATTAGTTGAATAGTTGTCACCCCATACTGAGAGCGAGGGTGATGATTCCCTATTCTGTTGGGCGTAGTATGCCTCAAGACCCAGGAGGGGTCTGCCATATGCATCGAATCCCAACATATTCGGGGGGTATATGAATACCCGCAGAATAATGGGAAGGAGCGAAGGTGGATGAGAGAAGATTTGAAACTTCTCAAAGAGAAGGTGAAACAGTTGTTTGTTTCACGTCGGGTTCACCAATTTTGTACGCTGGAAAAGCGACAGGCGAGCGTGAGAATCTACAAGTGACTCTTCCGCGTACCCGACCTCCCGAGGTCGTGCCGAGACAGCCGGTGGGGATGGAATATGCAGACAAACTAGTTAGGCAGTCTAATGTCTTCGACACGCACTAGTGGAATTTGTGAATCTAAGGCAAAGAAGGCCCTTCTAACTTGGACTGGTGTGATAGATCGATCAGCAAGGATGACTGCTCGAAGGCTCCAATCAATATCGAGCTCTGGCGTGATTCAATCTATGGGTTGCGGAATACGTGGGAAATGACCTGGGATTGTTTCGTGTATTTCTCCTGATAAGGTCATATAGTGGATGATGAATACAATCGATTCTATGGATGATTTTCTGGCCTAGTCCATAATTCCCTAGCTTCGTTAGCCGCTATATCTAGTAAGGACACTATTGATGTGACTAGGTTTGGTTAAGGCACAATTGGCTCAAATATATATTCCCTGGGCTCTTGAGGTCCCATGATTGTCATACGAAACAAAATGCAATCTAACTGTGATGAAACAAATTCTAACTAAGTGAAATAAATCTAACTACATATAACTTTTATTTTTCTATGAAATATTCTAACAATTTTAAGGAAAGAAAACTATTTTAAGCGTATCTAGAAATAATAGCTAAGCAATAATTTAAAACAGACAAGATAACCGAGTGTGGTTATTTGCCTGTGCGATTTATAGAATTATTCTAAATAAAACAGTTTGTCTAATCTACCGGCAAGATTCTCGATCCTACCTCAGAAGTGAGGAGTGAATCATAGTTTCTCAGAAACTATCAATCCCCACAGCTTCCTTGGCAATGTCAAGAATAGAATGAAATGAAATAAAGTGATTAACTACTCTATTTGATATGAATCTGACTAGAACTTTGAAATGTAAAACCTAGATTCCGCATAACAGTGGCGAATCCGATGGTGTATGTGATCTCGTCCCCTCAGTATGATCTTCTCGTTCTTTCATGTTCACTTGGATCCAGAAAAGCGTGTAATGCTAGCACCGATAGGAGTAGATTTTGGGACAAGGACAGCTCAGAATGTAGACCGAGAATGCAAGTAGGAGAGGGATAGCGCAAGAGTACAGAGCTTGGCTTATGCGATTCCTAGCGGGATTTTACTGCGAGTCATGCAACGTGAAGCGACCAGAACCTTTGACTATCCTATACGAAGAGAAAAACCTGCAACTTTAATGGCTTCCTAAGCTATTCTATTCCAAAATAAAGACACTGCTTGCACAAGTTGGATATGTGGCTTACCAACAGCTGAATAAAGCTAACCAGGTATATAATGAATTGAACTAAGAACTCTAAGTCACAGTAAAACAAATCTACAGCAAAGAGGAATTCAGAGGCAAGCTTCTAACCGGATTGGGTGGAACAACAGCACTGCCTGCACAAGATGGGTCTATGGCTTACCAACAGCTGAGCAATTTAACAAAAGATGCAAGTGAATTCAAGCTATGGCTTCTAAACAAGCTAACTAACTAAAACACTAAAATGAGGGAATGAGAGCAAAGATCAAACTTCCAAATCCAGCCAAGCTTCAGACCAAAAACTCCAGACCAAATTCTTCACCAAAATCTTCACCAAAATCAAACCAAAAACTCCCCCAAAATCTGACCATTTGCATGTACACAAACCATGCATTTATAGGAATTCAAGCATCCAAGAACCAAAACCAAATTGAACTCCTAAACAATAAACAAAGGAAAAACACTGTTCCAGGGGACCAAAAACATTAATGCATGCTCAAGTCGGCAAAGAAAAGCTGGTGAAACGTGATATTTCACGCGAGTCGCGTCAAAAGAGCGTTCCTAGAAAATGCGCACAGGACCGCCGCTCTAAGCAGGGCAGCGGTTTCGTCACTGAAGGTCAAGAGGCCAAGGAAAGAGGGAAAAAGGGGAAAACAAAGGGCGTGGGGGCTAAGCGGGGCATGGGGGATGTTAACACATACTTCGAGGGCTTTTCCGGATCCCGAACACCTTGCGAGGAGACCTGTATCATCATTGGGGCATTTATTACACCGTTCCGTAGTACAGTACCTTATAATTTTGGGTACGTACAGTGGCCTCCCCATAGGTCTTGCTCCTTTGGCTTTCATTTTAAGCCTTGTTAATTGATGTTTTGTTTTTCTTCTTTCTTGTGTTGTTTTGAATTTGGTTGAAATGGATGTTAAATATTTGTTTGTGTTGTGGAATCTTGTCTTTTCCATGTGTTAGAATCATCTCCCATTGTAATGTGGTTGGGGCTTGGGGACCAATGGAGAGGATGACTTCTCCTCTTCATTGGATATCTTGGTTGGGTGGAAAGCATTTCCTCTCCCCCTATTTTGTTGTGAATCAAAAAAACCTTGGATGAGCTATCTTGATGGAGTTGTGAATCTTTAATTCTTGTTGGAAACCTTGTGAAACTATATTTGTGTTATTCCCACTTAGAGTGGAGGAACTTGTAATATTATATTCTAATTTTAGTTTATATTATTGTATCATTTCTCACTTTAAGTGGAGGAAATTGTATTAAACTTGTGAAGGAAAATTTCATTTCATTGTTTGTTATGAAATTTGTATTATATATTGAAAAGAGAAGAAAGAATTGTGTTGTAAAGTTAGTTTTGTGAAATAGAAAAGAAACTACAATTGTTTTATATTGGAACCTTGGTTGTTTTGTGTGGAAGGAAGTTCCTTGTCTTGAAAGAAATGAGTTATTTTTCAATGGGAAAAGAAATTTTAATTTCATTGTGAAGATTGTGTTGTTGAAAATGATGAAATATACGAATAATAAAGTTATTGTGGCTAATATGTTAAAAGTATGCATATTATAGTGAAATTTGAAAAAGAGAACAAGTTTGAATATGTTGTATTAGTAATGTTGATTTTGGATTATATATGAGTATATAGTATATATATATAACACATATGGAAGAGACAATGAAAATTTGAAATAAGGGATTGTATGCATTTTATATTAGTAAAATAAAAATGTATAAGTTAGATATGAATCCTTTATTTTACTCCTGGAATTCAAAGAAATATATAGTTGAATAACAAGATATATACTCCATGTATGGTTAGTATTAGTCATTAATAAAGTTTTGTGGAGAAAGTTCAAACAAAAGAATAAATTTTGAGGTAAGCCATGGGGAGGGGAGGGGACCTAAGCCATGGCCACTTAGTGGAGTAGGTAGTTATGGTGGGGGGTGGGGTCGACTACCCCACCCCATACTCCTTGGTTTTAAAAAATAAAATAAAACCCCCCCATTACATTAAGCGGCCAGCATACTACAAACCTACGTAGTCTTCCCTATTTGTGTCAACATATAGCTTGGGATCTATGTGTGTGTGAGAGAGAGAGAGTGTGTGTGTGTGTTGTATTCATTTGGTTTCAGGTTTAAATTTATCATAGTAAAAAAAATAATGAAAAAAAAAGTAAATAAATACATATATATATATATATATATATATATAAACTAAATACAATAGATTTAAATGTATATATACATATACGTTGTATATATACCTTAAAGAAGATGAAAATGCATACTAAATATATTTTTACAAATGAAATGGGCAAAACCCACAAGCCCATTTGCAAAAACCAAAAGAAACTAAGCTAAATAAATTCATACAAATGTTTTGAAACCCTAGGAGAGGCTATAAGAAAAATGAGAAAATAAATGAAGCTTGTAAGCTCCTCCCAAAGCTTGGAATGGCCACCAATGGCTTCCCTTCCTCCTCCAATAGCCTACAAAAAAAATAGAAACAATGAGAGAAATGAAATGAGAAAGGAGACTTCATAAGGATGTTTTAGGGTTTGTTCCCCTTTTTCCACATCAAGGGATTGAATTGAATCCATCCAAGGGATGAGATTCATCCCTACCAAAATTAGGTAGAGAGTAGGTGAGTGGGAAATTACCTTTTAATTTAAATGTTTTAATTTCAAAATATGGGTTGACTTTTTTAAGGGGTCACTTTATGGGGTAGTGAAGGGTTTATTATTCCAAACCCAAATTTTAATATGGGACCTTGCTAGCTGTTTCAACCCTTTAGAAATTAAATAACCTTGGTATTTAATTTTATTGGACAGTTCTACCCTTGACACCCCATGGGGGACATTCAACTTAGTAGGAACTAATTTACTATTTAAATAATCCTTAGGGATATTAAATTTTCCTAATTAGATAAATTTTGTAACACCCGCTATAAACTTGCACTTGAGAACCAAGAAAAACCTAGGCTTAGTTAAAAACATTATGGAATAATTATTTTTAAGGTGTTAACAACAAAAGTCTCAAGGACAATTAAATTCAACTAATAACTTTTCCCATTATAACAATTACTAATTCCACATTATAAATCAATAAGTGTAATAAATCCACACCTAGCTCAAATCTCCTTAAGGATTAATTTAATCACCGATTACATTGACATATTAGCTAGATATCCCTTGATTTAAAATTTTAGGGTTAAGGGACCAAAAACAATTAAATAACCAAGGTATTTAACTCCACTAGATCCATGAAAAGAGAAAGGTTTAACTACAGAAGGGGGAAAGAATACATATTTAAAATCATCAGAGTAAATTCTTACTTACCCCCTCCCAGAACTCACTAGAAGATTCAACTAGATTTTTCTCATAATTAATTGCAATTAAAACTTCCTGAAAATTTTCTCATTAGATAGGAAATTTCCTCACCTTTCCAGTGATATAAATAAGTCCTCCTAACTCCTCATATTTCTCAAGTTATGGGCCGGCGGAACTTGGGGTGAAAATTTTCCCAAGAGCGGGCCTGACGGCTTGGGGAGGAAAATTTTCCCCAACTTAGGCCTGCGGACTTCGGAGAGAAATTTTCCCATACGTGGAGTAGGGAAACAAAATTTTCCCATACGCGGGCTGGCAGGAGCGGGGAGGAACTTAACACTTTTGAATTTTTGGGATAAATGCACAAACTACCTCTACGCTTCCCACGAGTCTGTAAGGGGACACATGTCAAATTTCCAAGCTCCAGTGGGAAGTCTGGTATTCAGAGAAATTTAAGACATTTAGCTTTCCTGATGAAAAACGTTAAGGGATCAAAATGACCTGCGCCTCCACTGACGCCAGACGATGCCACGTGTCAGGATCTCATTGGTTGTGGACAGTGGAGTGGTAGAGAAACTTTTAAATTTTCACCAAAAGAATTTTAAAACGTTAAGGTTGAAAAATCAACCTCTCCTCCACCATTGTCTCATGAAGCCATGTGTCAACCAATCATTGGCTACGGGGAGGTGGGCCAGCGGAGAAACTTCTAGAAATTTTCCCAAAATTTTAAAAGTTAAGTGTTAGAACGCGGGCCTTAGCACTCGCCCTACGGAAGTGCTTTTCCAAGGCAAGGGCAAGGATGCGGGGCCACAGAGAAAAGTAGGAATTTTTGCCTAAATTTTGAAAGGTTAAGTTAAGGGTTTTCGGGCCCACATGCCCGCGGAAATGTTTCCAAAAGTGAAGGGCAGGGCGGCGGGGCCACGGGGAAAATTTTCCAAATTTTCCTTTTTCAAACTTAGATTATTATTATTTTTAGGAAAAATGAAGGCTTGTGGGTTAGTGGAGTGATGGGGAACTTCATGACTTGGTGCATTTTGGGAAAAAAAATAAAAAAGAGTTTTACCCCGGGTCTGCCCAAGAATATTTTATTCATTAAAATTTGACAGTTAGATTATTTTTGAAGCCAAATGAAGTAAAAACTTCAGAAGGCCATAACTTTTGATAGGGAACTCATTTTTTAGAAAACAAGGACTTTCTAGAATGCTCTCAATGTCCTCTTTGCAAAGAAATTTTAATAATTTTATTTTGAAAATTTTTAAGGGTAAATTTTGAGAAACTTTCTGCAGGCTTCTAAAAAGTGAACTGGTATTTTTAACTTATAAATTTTGTTCAAATTTGTTGTTAACTCTTTCTCAACATGCCCAACCGGCATGGAGGATTTCACTTGGAATATTTTAGGATGGATTGCAAGGTTCAAAATGTTTGTTTGATTAGAAATTCCAAAATTACCAATTTTGTTTATCCGGCAAAAGTCTGAGTTTTTGTCTGAACCCGATTTGAAAGGTTCTATAAAATTTTCATAAGTATTTTAGTTTGTTTGGGCTCATTTTGATATTTCTTAGATTGTATTAGTGTTTAAATTGTTTTCCATAGTTTTACAGGGTTTTTATGTATCTTTTGATAAAAATTCGCAAGTTTACTGTGAAATAAAAAATAAAGTTTATACAATTCACAACCAGAGATTAATCTATTTATTTTGCCATGCCATACAAATGTTGATTACATTTCATGCTAATTTTAACTAGTTGGCTTTCCTTCAATCAAAATTTAAAAACAAGAAAGCAACTTCTAATTTTTAAATCATGCATTTCAACAAAAACAGAGTAATATATCTTCTTCATACGTGTTTCTCTCTTTCAAACAGAAATTCCTCAACATATTTCAACACAGATTTTTTACACAGTAGTAACTCCATTTGTGGAAAAGAATACAACTTCTATTTATATTTCTCACATACAACTTTACAATTTACCACTCTTTCTCTTTTCCTTTCATTCAAATGCACTTTCACGTCTCTTTACACAGTACAGATTTCGGTGCATATCTCTTTCTTATTTAAACATAGGATTTCATTTCCCAAAAAAGAATAACTATCCAATACAAATAATATTACAAGTCATCCACTTGAAGTGGGAAAAAGGCCTACAAAAATAAGTCTTTCAAAGGACTGTCAAACTCTATCTTCTTTCTCAGCTCTAGAACAACAACATGAATATCCTCCATTTTCTTTATTTCAATTTGATCAAAACAAAACAGGGGGAAAGGTAACACTCTCCACCCAACCAAGACATCCAATGAAAGGAGAAGCCATCCTTCTTCATTGGCCCCCGAGCCCCAACCACAATGCAATAAGAGATGTTTTCCAACACATGGCAACAACAGGCTTCCACAACAACAAGACATATTTCTCATTCAAAACACAGTCCAAAACAAAATTGAAGTTTGCAAACCACAGAATAAAGACAACAAACAACACTCAAGCTTCATCATGTAAGCCAAATGAGAAAGAAACAATGGGGGATATTACTTATTCCTCCCAAAGGGGAAATGGGTATCACCACCTGAGAACAAACTACCATATATATATATATATATATATATATATATATATATATATATATAGATCCCTGACATGCCCTTATGCCTCCCCAAACTACCCCTTATTCCCCACATTTCATTATGCCTCCCCAACCTCTTATGGAACCCCATATCAAGTAAAGACATGTAATCTATTTCTTTTTTTTAAGGTGGAACCCAAATCCAAACTCCCTCCACACTTATACCTCCCCAAAATACTTATGCCTCCCATAGAAATACCCCATAGTCTTCTCCTACACCATCCCTAGGCCATCTACCCAAAAGCAACTCACACACATGCCAAAACATTCACAACAATAACATTTGCACAAATAAAAGAAGATAAATTCAAGAGCCAAGATCTTACCTCTCCATACTGGAGTTTGCTCCAAGTTCCCAATAGCAAGCTTTCTAATGCAAAACAACTCAAGATCAACAAAACACAGGCCTGTAAAAAGACTGCAAACTTTTTCCAAAAGCAAGAGCTCAAAACAACAAAATAATTTTGCCCCAAAAGATGTGCAAAATTGAAGCAACCAAAAGAGTGTAACCCTAAAACAATAAAATGAGTTTGAATATATAGAAGGGGGAAGAGAGGAGAATGAGGTGGATCTTTGTAGGATGCCACAACACACATCCTCAACTCCAACTCACAAGTCAACTTCAATCTCCAAGACACAATAAATAAGTAGGTGAATAATATGACAGTTTACTTACATACTCAAATCAAGCCCATACCCCAAAGGATTGAAATTAATTTCAAGAAAAAAGTGTAATTAAAACATTCAGTTAGACTTACAAAAATGCATAATGAAGGCTAGATTTAAACTCTCCAACCGTAGGTAAGGTTGGTATGCAAATTTAAGAGGTATGGGACAAGTTTAACTTGTCCCACAAACCTCCAAAAATAGTCTCCAAGGACAATTTCGAATTCCAAAGAAGATGAAGTGTTTCATACTGCCAAATTTTACTTACATATCTCTTACATATCACTTACACATTGCTTACACATATCTTACAACATTTAATACAAGAGTCAACCACTCCAATAATTACTTTCTTATGACCCAAGATGGTTAATTTATTTTAACAATATGATTACTCACATTATATACCACAATTTATTTAAATAAAAAGGGGTAAACACATCACTTAATAAACACATACAAACATCAATAAAAAGGAACCAAATAAATAAATACACATAACCCTTGGTCACATTTAAAGGTGATCCCCCCATGGGAATCCCTAACACAATCAACACACAAAAAAATACAAGTTGTCATGGTGACCTTGTTGAATTCATCTAGAATTCCAATGTGGTTGGTCTCCAATCCCCCGATGTTTTTTGTGATATTTTAAACCTGAAAAATACAAATACCTCCTTCGGCCTCATGGCCATATTAGAACATCCAAATGAATATAAGTATAATTTCAAGATCATCAGCATATACGTGAATCACAAAAACATCAAGACAATCAGCAATATCACTTACAATTTCATCCACAACTATATCATCACCAATTTTAATTCAATTCTCATTTTCTAGGTCTACTCAAAATATCCAAATATCACAAGTCCGAACAACATCTATAATGTAACCATGTTCAAACAATATATCAACATCAATATCTAAAATGTCTCTAATAATCATCATGCACCATATATGAATCAAAGTCCACAATAAACCATGATCTAACATCTAACATCATGCTAAATTAAACTATAACAATGTCCATAATATAGTTAGCAGTATCAGGATCAATATCACAAGGTGTCGAAGGAAAGTGGGCACTACATCCCCCTCCCCTTAGGCTTGACTTCCTCCTGGAAGTCACTGGAACAGATGTGGGAACTAAACTCGTAACAAAGTAGCATCCTCCCATGTAGCTGCAGTCTCATCATATCTGTCCCACTACACCTAGACCTAATCAATCTCTCTACCTCGAAGGCCCAGGGTCCTGCGATCTATAATGCGAATGGGCTCCACCATCACCTGCCCCTGATCCTGCACCTACAATGATGTCCAATCTAACACATGAGAAGGATCTGTAACATATCTCCTAAGAACTAAAACATGAAACACATCATGTACACGAAGACAAGCTAGGTGGCAATGCTAGTTGGTAGGCCAAAGGGCCAATACACTCCAAGATCTCAAAAGGACCCACAAATCTAGGAGCTAACTTAGAACCTTTTCCATAATGGATAGGGATCTTGTGTGGCCTAACACAAAGGAACACCTTCATGCCCACATCAAAACTATGATCAGTCCTATGTTGGTCATGGCATACTTCTTCTACCTGTCTTGTGCCTCCTGCAGTCTTTTCTTGATCATAACCACCTGCTGCTCCATGTCCTGTAACAAAGCTAGTCCAAGAGAAACCCTATCCTCTAACCTGTCCCAGCTAAGAGGTGTCCTACACTCTCTGCCATAATAAAATGGCCTGGAAAGGAGCCATGCCTATAGAACTCTTAAAACTATTATTGTAGGAAAACTCCACCAAGTACAAGTACTCCTCCCATCTTGTCTAATGATCCATCACATACATCCTAAGCATGTCCTCTAAATCTGATTCACCAGCTCAGTTTTTCCATCTGTCTCAGGGTGATATGTTGTGCTGAAGTTGATCCTCGTCCTAAGGGCATACTGCATGGTGGTCCAAAAATGGGAAGTATACAAAGGGTCGTGGTCACAAATGATCTTCCATGGAATCCTGTGCAACCTGACAATCTCATCAAGATATACCCATGTGCCACTGCACTGGCTATATAAGTGGTCTTTACTGGAGAAAAATGAGCCACTTTTGTCAATTTATCCACCGTGACCATGATGGCGTCATGGTGGTATCTCAACATCGGTAGCCCAACAATGAAGTCCATGGAAATGGTATCCCACTTCCATTCTGGTATAGCATGAGGATAGAGAAGGCCAGCTAGATGCTGATGCTTGGCCTTTACTTTCTGGCACTCTAAATAACATGACACAAACTGAGCCACATCTCTACAAAGTCCTCTCTAATGATACAATTGTCTCAAGGTGGCGTGCATCTTCTTCACCCCAGGATGGGCTGAATAGGGTGCACAATGATGTGCCTCTGCCAAGATGTCCTACCTCAAGCCTCCATCTCTGGGAACATAAATCCAACTCTGTGCCTAAGAAGACCATCTGCCTCTAAAGAAAAACCATCAAACTTCCCCTTGAGGGGTCTCTGAGACTCGATCTCTATTCTAGCTGCAATGTAGAAGTTGTCATGAGGAAGCTGCTATAGAATCCTGCTCCACAAATCTATGCTCACTGAGGTGGCCATAGCCACATGCCTCCATCTGCTAAGAGTGTCTGTAACCACATTCTCCTTCCCTTTCACATGCTCTATCTCCATATCATACTCACAAAGAAACTCCATCCAATGCCACTGACGAGCATTGAGATTGGGCTGTCGTGAAGAGGTGGCAAAGACTCAAGTGATCAGTCCTGAGTGTGAATCTCCTACCAAGAAGAAAGTGTCTCCATCAAACCAAGGCATGCACAACTACCGCAAGCTCAAGATCATGAGTTGGATAATTAAGCTCATAATCTTTGAGTTTGTGAGACTCAAAAGCCACCACTCTTCCCTCCTGCATCAATACACCTCCAAGTCCTGCCAAAGAAGCATCCGTGCATATGAAAAACTCACCCTGTGGATCCTGGCACTACAAGAATAGGTGTTGTGTGAGACATTCCTTCAGTGTCCTGAAGGCCTACTCACACCTGTCTAACCAAACAAACTTCTTCCCTTTCCACTGAAGGGAAGTGATGGGGTGTGTAATCTGAGAGAAGTTCCTAAACAAATCTCCTGTAATAACCTGTTAATCCCATGAAGCTGTGCACCTCAGTCACAATAGTGGGTGTTGGCCAATCCATGATAGCTCTAATCTTGGAAGGATTGACTGTGATACCTCCCCCAGAAATGATATGACCCAAATACTGCACCTCTATCTGAAAGAATGCACACTTCTCCAAGTTCCCATAAAGTTGATGCTCATGAAGACACTGAAGAACCTGGCGAAAAGGTTCCCCTCATGTTCCTCACACGTACGTGAGTAAATAAAAATGTCATCAAGGAAGATGAGCATGAAGTGATCTAAGAAGGTCCTAAATACCCCATTCATCAAACTCATAAACACTGCAGGGGCATTCTTCAAACCAAAAGGTACCACTGTGAACTCATAGTGGCCATATCTCGTATGGAAGGTGGTCTTATGAATGTCCACCTCCAAAATCCTCAGCTGATGGTAGCCTGACTTAAGGTCTATCTTAGAGAAATTTTGGCTCCCTTCATCTGATCAAACAAATCATCAATGTGTGGAAGGGGATAATGATTCTTGATCGTTACTTTGTTCAGCTGGCGGTAATCAATACACAACCGCAAGGATCCATCCTTCTTCTTTACAAAGATCACTGGTGCACCCCAAGGGGATACACTAGGATGAATTAGGCCTTTCTCCAGAAGGCCCTCAAGCTGTAACTTGAGCTCGTAGAGCTCAGGGGTAGTCATCTGATAAGGTGCTCATGAGATAGGATCTACTCCCGGAACCAGATCTATATGAAAATCTATCTCACATGGGGGTGGTAACCCCGTTAGCTCCCCTGGAAAGACATCAAAAAACTCTCTCAAAATGGGATGGTCATCTAGCGATGGTCCACTAGACTCATCTTCTGATCAGTCACTAACTGTGACAGCAAACATCTGACAACCTCATTCACACACACTGCTTAAGCTGCATAGCAGATGGTGTGAATAGAAATGGGTCTCCTGACCCCCGACTATCACTGCCTCAACTCCTAGATCATTTGTACAAGATATGATCTTGTGGTAACAATCCACTCTAGCTCTGTGTGTAGATAACCAGTCCATGCCCAAGATGACTCCATAAGAGCCCAACAGAAAGGATACGAAGATCCGAGGTAGTGGTGAAAGGTCCCAAATCCACTACACACTCCTTAACTAAGGAGTCTACAGAGATCTTGGCTCCAGAAGCCATCTCAACATCCCAACTATGACCCTACCTAACTGCCACCAGCCTGCATCACTCTACTAAATGGTGCAATAAAAGAATCAGAAGAACCAGAATCAAACAAAATGGAGGTAGGAATACCACCAATGTTACCTGTAGTCTCAATAACTATACTCTGATGCTCTACCTGGTGGTTCTCAACCACTGCATACAATCCTATGACTGTGCCCCATGTCACCAACAGTAGGCTCTGAGATCTATGTGTCTTACCCTTGTTATTAGGGTTTTATGGGCAGTCTCTCCAAAAATATCCAGTAACACCACACCCAAAACAACCACCTGATCCTCTCCCATGAGTAGTAGCTCCAGTCGGTGCCCTAGAGGGTATGGGCTGTGGACCCTGATGACCCTGGCTATGGACTGCTAAGGTCTCTGCTGGTGAGCTCCTGCTGACTGAGCTCTAGGTGCTCCCTGTGTCCTAATGGGACCCCTAGGAGGAGGCCCCATACTCCGACCCCTCTGTGCATCAAATCTCTGTGGAGGTCTATATGGTGGGTGAGACTATTGTTGCTGCTATTGTGGTCTAAATGATGACTATGTTGAACCCTGTCCACCACGAGGAGGAGGTACTAACCCCCTCGATCTATTGTCCTGCATCTGTTGTATGCAGGTTCCAGACTTGGTCTCTAGCCTGATGGGTCTTTCCCCGAGTCTCCTCTGCTATATAGGCCTTCTCAACGTCCTCAGCCAATGTCTATGGACAATGGATCCGCACTGCACCTCCAATGTCTAGATTCAGGCCCTGAATGAACCTGTGGATCCATGCCCGCTCATCCTGCATGTAATCAACATACTAGAGTAGATCTAGAAATCTACTCTCGTACTCAGCCACTATAAGAGATGCCTGTCAGAGGTCATGAAACTCATCAATCCTCTATTGTACGAACCTCCAAGATAAATATCTGCTCCTAAACCGCTCCTCAAAGATCTCCTAGGTAACTATCTCAAAATCAACATGGAGCTTCTTCTCCTATGCTCTTCTATCCTCCACCATACGCCTACTCCATCCCTTAGAAGATGGATCACAACACAAGCTTTCGTGTTGCTAGAGCAAGGGTAGAGCTTGAAGCACCTACTCAAGCTCACCAACCAAGCCTATGCCTGAAATCCACCTATGTCACCAGAATAGTGAGTTGGTTCGTAACTTCAGGATCTCCTTGATATGGTCTGCAGCGGTGGTATGGAAACCCCTAGGCCTCTCTGCATGCTCATCCTAAGCCTAGGGCTCTGAGACCTATCTTTGTGTCCTAAAACCTGGTCTCTCCGTCCCCTCTGCGGTGACTCTACTCTGACTGACTCATCATGGGATTTCTCTCCTCTATGCTCCTCACTATGCTGAGGAGATGCATGAGCCTCAATGGATGTCACCTTATCATGTTTGACTGAATTTTCTCCTACGGTCCCTTCGCGTAGAGCGGCATTAACATCCTAAAGTGTTTATAAAATTTGTGGTAGGATAGCTGCTACAACATGATCTGGTGGTGATAAGTCTAGGTCTATGTGAAAAGACCCCTCATCCCATATATGCCTCCTGCACAGAACCAAGGGTGAGAGTTAGTTCATCTTTCTAAGTTTTATTCAGTTTCCCTGTTTACTAAAATATGTAATTTCCACACAAAATTGTTTTCTAGATTCAAAAATGTGCTAGGTTAAAGTTCATGTTTCAAGTTTTCTAATATGCCCAAGGGTCCAAGCTCTTGAACCCATGCTCTGATACCAAGTTTAACGCCTGCTAAAACAACCCACATGAGACCCAAGAACAACCTAGGATTAGTCAGAAAAATTATGGGATGATTTTATTTTTTTGATTAAAAGTGTCTGCAACTAGGTTTTCCAAAACAACACTTGCCACAAGAAAGCAAGTGTAATTCCAGGCTCAAATCTCCTTAGGGATTAATTTAATCACTAATTAGCTTGATGATTTTCCCATTACCACAAAGGGACCATTAAATTTACAAGGTCAAAACTAAGGGTTAGAATAAGTCCATACAAGAGCAAGGTTAAGGGGGGGAAATTAATATTTAAAATCATCAATTTCTCACTCTACCTACTCCTTGATAGGCTTAAGATATTCAACCTAGCTTTTTCTAAAAATTAATGACCTAAAAACTTCTAAAAACATTTGCATTAGATAGGAATTTTTCTCACCTTTCCATTGATATAAATAATTCCTTCTAACTCCCTATAAAACTCAAGTTATGGGCCAACGGACCTTGGGAAGAAAATTTTCCCCAAAGGCGGGCTTGCGGGCTTGGAGAAGAAAATTTTCCCAGAAAGGGATTCAGGTCAGCAAGGCTGGGGAGGTAGTTTGGATTTTTTTCACTTTTGGAAAAAATAGAAAACTTCACCCACACCCCGGCGCACCTGCGGCGGGACTTTGTGCCCCAAGAGTAAATTTAAGTTTGAACTTGGTCGGCAAGGGACATGTGTCCAAATTTCTAGTCCTAGGTGGAAATGTGGGATGCTGGAGGAAAAATTTAAGACTTTTTGCCTTATATTTTTTTTGAAAGGGCGAAAGGGTTCAAAATTACTCGCCTCCACTGGTACATAGAGACGCCACATGTCAGGATCCCAATTGGTTCCAAGCGGGGAAGTAGCCTGGTCGAGAAAACTTTTAGAAAAATTGACTTTTGCTTGAAACGTGATAAGGTTGAGAATCACTCCTCCAGGATGTGACACATGTCACTCAATCATTGGCTTGTGGGCTGGTGGGTTAGTGGGGAAACTTAAGAAATTTTAACGCAAAATTTATTTTTGAAGCGTCAAGTCATAAAGGGATTTGTTCCTCTACCGATGCCTTGTGAAGCCACGTGGCAACATTTGATTGGCTGCAGACTAGAAGGGAGGCAGAGAAACTTTACAAATTTTTCTAAAACTTTATTTTTAAAGTGCTAAGGTTTAAAACTAACCACACATCTAACAGCACCTCGTTATGCCATGTGGCAGCACCTCATTGGCTGCGGGCCGACGAGAAAGCGAGGAAAACCTAGAAAATTTTCCAAAATAATATTTTTTTAACCTAGCTTATTTTTACCAACCAGAAGGCTTTAAGGGTCATAAAAGCAGCGGGGAACTTCATGCCTTAACCTCTTTGCGGAAAAAAGTGCAAAATAAAATATTTAGCCCATGGGTCTGCCCAAGAATATTTTATTAAAATTTGACAGTTAGATTTTTTTTGAAACCAAGATGGAGTAAAAACTTCAAAAGGCCATAACGTTTGACTTGGGAGCTCCAGTTTTTGGAAAACAAGGAATTTTTGGATAGCTCTCGAAGTCCTCTTTGCACAGGGAGCTTATGATTTTAATTTTGATAAATTTTCAGTTGTAATTTTGAAGAAAACGTTTTTCTAGGCATTCTAAAAAAGTGAACTGGTCTTTTTAAACTTATAAATTTTGTTCAAATTTGCCATTAACTCTTTATCAACATTCACAATAGGCATGGAGGATTTTACTTGCAAGATTTTAGGATTGATTGCAAGGTTAAAAAGGTTTGATTGATTAGCAATTTTAAAATTACCAATTTTTTTATACAACAAAAGTATGAGTTTTTGTCTTAACACGATTTGAAAGGTTCTATAAAAATTTTATAAGTATTATAGTTTGTTTGGGCTCATTTTGATCTTTCTTAGATTGTATAAGTGTTTCAATTGTTTTCCATAGTTTTACAGGGTTGTTATGTATCTTTTGATAAAAATTTGCAAAGTTTACAGTGAAATAAAAATGAAGTTTATACATTTCACAACCAGAGATTAATCTATTTTTTTTGCCATACTATACAAATGTTGATTACATTTCATGCTAGTTTTAACTAGTTATCTTTCCTTCAATCAAAATGTAAAAAAAAGAATGCAACTTCTATTTTTCAAATCATGCATTTCAACAAAAACAGAGTAATATATCTTCTTCATATGTGTTTCTCTCTTTCAAACAGGAATTCCTCAACATATTTCAACACAGATTTTACACAGTAGTAACTCCATTTGTGGAAAAGAATACAACTTCTATTTATATTTATCACATAAAACTTTACCGATTACCA
The DNA here is from genome assembly GCA_019776745.2 of Taxus chinensis. Lineage (NCBI taxonomy): Eukaryota > Viridiplantae > Streptophyta > Pinopsida > Cupressales > Taxaceae > Taxus > Taxus chinensis. The sequence continues at coordinate 830,056,360 of CM034149.1, read as the reverse complement.
CTCTTTCTCTTTTCCTTTCATTCAAATGCACTTTCACATCTCTTTACACAATAGAAATTTTAATGCATATCTCTTTCTCATTTAAACATAGGATTTCATTTCCAAAATAGAATAACTATCAAATACAAATAATATTACAAGTTATCCACTTGAAGTGGGAAAAATGCCTGCAATAAGAAGTTAGGAAAAGAACTGCCAAACTTGGTCTTCTTTCTTAGTTCCAGAACAACAACATGGAGATCCTCCATGTTCTTTATTTCAATTTGATCACAAAAGAAAATTCGAAAAGGCAATGCTCTCCACCCAACCAAGACATCCAATGACAAGGAGAAGCCATCCTTATTCATTGGCCCCCAAGCCCCAACCACAATGCAATAGAAGATGTGATTCAACTCATGGAAACAACAGGCTTACACAAGCACACAAGCAAATTTCACATTAAAACATAGTCCAAACATAATGTAGTTTGAAACCACATTAAAACATAGCAAATAAAACTTACACTCCATCATGCAATCCAAAGGAGCAAGAAACTATGGGAGATTTTTCTTATGCCTCCCAAAGCGGAAATGGATATCACCACCTGAGAACAAACCACCAATATATATATATATATATATATATATATTAGTTAGCAATAATTATATATATATGGGTAAGTGCAGGAAGTTGATGGACAAATATAGGGTCATCCGTGGACATCATATTGCAAATAACAACATAATATCAACTTGTAGGGATTATTAGCAATACATACACTCAAAATTAGACAAAATTATATTCATATGAATCGTAGAATCCGGAATCTAGTTTCTAAAATACTATTTTTTGTAAAAAATGGACAAGATTAGCTATATTAAACACTTTCAATGACTCAGCTATATTAAACACTCAAAATTCAATGAATGACTTGGTATTTGTTTTTAAAAACGCCGATAATATTATAGTCCGTTTGCCCACAATTTGGATGACCAAAAATTGATATATATATTTTTCCTTTGGTGAGAAGTTATATGCCACTATCTATCTTGGGATGGATTTTATTTTGTATTTTTTTGAGTAATATTTTGGTTTTTTATGATTTTTTTCCGTGAAAGTGGTATGAAAACATAAAGAAAACAGAGCTCTTTCCGTTTGCCCGCCATAACTTCATCAAAAAATATTGAAATCAAATAAATTTTTTTTTGAACATGTATATAATTTCACCATGGTTGGGATGGTATAAGTTTTATCACATTCTGATAAGTGAAACAAATTTTGCAGTCTTAAAAGTAGACATAAACATTCACAGGAAAAAGTGTCTTAAAGACCTACTATTAGCAAAAAATTATAAAATGATATTTATCCTCTTCTATTCACTTTAAAATTAGTATTTCTACAAAGCTAATAGTCTTCCCTACGCAATGGTACCATTTTTATGACATATTTTTTACTTTTCGGCATGGTTCAAGTTCGTGGAATACTAAATTTGATGTTTTGTTGTTTTTAATGTAAAATTCAGGATTTGATGTCCACTTAATTGTCCCCCAACTTGGTGCACTTACCCATATATATCATTTTAGATCCCTGACATGCCCTTATGCCTCCCCCAAGTACCCCTTATTCCTCGCATTTCCTTATGCCTCCCCAACCTATTATGGCACCCCATAACAAGTAAAGAAATGCAAGTTTTTTCTTTTACGGTGGAACCTAGATCCTAACTCCCTCCATACTTATACCTCCCACAGAAATACCCCATATTTTTCTCCTACACCATCCCTAGGCCATCTACCCAAACAGCCCACACACATACCAAAACATTCACAACAATAACATTTGTACAATTAAAAGAAGAGCATTTCAAGAGCCAAGCTCTTACCTCTCCATAATGGAGTTTGTTCCAAGTTCCAACCAGAAATATTTCCAATACGAAACAACCCAAGATAAATGAAACACAGGCTTGTTAAAATTTCCCAAAACTTTCTCCAAAAGCAAGAGCTCCAAATAGCAAAATAATTCACCCCAAATGAAATATGTAAAAGTGAAGCAACCCCCAAAACAAGCTAAGGAATTGCAATATATAGAGAGGGAAAAGAAGAGGATGAGGTGGATCCAAGTGGGATGTCACATCACACATCCTCAACTCCAACTCATGAGTCAACTTTAATCTCCAAGGACATTAAATAAGTAGGTGAATAATATGACAATTTTACTTACACACTCAAATCAAGCCCATACCACAAAGGATTGAAATTAATTTCATGCAAGATGTGCAATTAAAACATTCAACTTGACTTACAAAAAAAATCATAATGAAGGCTAGATTTAAAATCTCCAACCATAGGTAAGGTTGGTATGCAAATATAAGAGGTATGGGACAAGTTTAACTTGTGCCACAAGCCTCCAAAATCAGTCTCCAAGGACAATTTCAAATTCCAAAGAAGATGAAGTGTTTCATACTCCAAATTTTACTCACATATCTCTTACACATCACTTACACATAACTTACAACATTTAATACAACAGTCAACCACTCCAATAATTACTTTCTTATGACCCAATTTGATTAATTTATTTTTACAATATGATTACTCACATTATATACCACAATTTATTGAAATAAAAGGGGTAAACACATCACTTAAAAAACACATACAAACATCAATAGAAAGGAACCAAATAAATCAATACACATATCCCTTGGTAACATTTAAAGGTGATCCCCCCCATGGTAATCCCTAACATAATCAAACACACAAACAAATATAAGTTGCCATGGTGACCTTGTCGAATTCATCAATAATTCCAATGTGGCTGGTCTCCAATCCCCCGATGTTTGTTGTGATATTTTAAACATAAAAAATACAAATACTTCCTTCAGCCTCATGGCCATATTAGAACACCCAAATGAATATTAATATAACTTCAAGATCATTGACATATATGTGAATCACAACAAACATCAAGACAACCAGCAATATCACTTACAATTTTATCCACAACTATATCATTACCAATTTTAATTCAATTCTTATTTTATAGGTCTACTCAAAATATCCAAATATTATTAGTTCGAACAACATCTATAATGTAACCATGTCAAACAATATATCAACATCAATATCTAAAATGTATCTAATAATGATCATGCACCATATATGAATCAAAGTCCACAATAAACCATGATCTAACATCTAACATCATGCTAAATTAAATTATAACAATGTCCATAATATAGTTAGCAGTATTAGGATCAATATCACAAGGTGTCAAAGGAAAGCAGGCACTTCAAATGTATTAAAGTTAATGTAGATTTTAAATATTGTGTTATCATGGATTATTATTATTTTTCATTTGTGTCATCGCCTCAGAGACATTAATGTGGTGACTATCATTTTTGAAAACTTTTGTGGGCACACTTTTCAAGAAAAAATTCCTTAATTTTTATAACTAAACCTAGGTTGTTCTTGGGTCTTGTTTGAGCATTTTATCGGGCATTACACTAGGTATCAAACTAATGAGTTCATTCTCTAACTCTTGACATCTCATTTCATCTAGCTTCCCGAAGAGTTTTTTAATGTAAACCAAACTTTATTTAGTGTATGAAATTTTTCTACATGAAAGAGAAGTTCAGGAGACATAGTAAGACACAAAAAATCAAAAGCTTGATCACATTTGTTAAACCAATTTACTTCAGTATCCATAACCATTTGCTTTAGTCTCAATTCCCATTGTTACTTGATATAAACCTTTGTTGTTTAGCACAAGTTGTAATTTAGATTTCCACACATAACAGTTAAAGGGTGTTATAGGTGGGACTGATTGATGCGAATCCATGAAAAAATTAAATGTTGTTATAGAATAGAATGGAATTAGAAATTTGGAAGGAAAGTAGGATGTGCAAAATACATAACACACACAACACCCCCACCCTCACCCCCACGCCCACCCCCCAAATCTGATATTTTGAAGCCCCCTACATTTTAACACTTTATATTTTAGTGAGATTTATAATGCAAGTTTGTCCAATGGAATGGAAATGAAAAAATATGTATTAATGAGGAAAACAACACTTAATTTTGAATTACTAATAAAAAGTTATTATAAAATTACTTTCCCATAAATAATACCTATTTATATGGTTTTCACACAAAATTGAAATACACTTCAGGTTGATCACTACACCTAGCCTTATAACTAGCCATTAGAATCAGTGAATAATTTTAAACAACTACAAAGAAAAAATAGACTTACCATGCTACCCTAAGTTCTCACAACGGGAAAAGGGAATCTAGTGGGTTAGTTCAAGTTTTAAATCCAACATTACAATGACCCAAAGGTAAAAAAAGTGTACACCTTTGTTAGTTTTGATTAAATAAACAAATTTAAACAATTTTCCACCAAAAACCTAAAAGTTGTTGGGAAAAAATTTGCATAACCAATTTTTATGTCGAAAGATGTGTTCTCTGGAAAAAACAACCCATCCCTCTGATAACAATACTAATTCAGATGGACCAAATTGAGAGGGTGACAATGCACAATTAATTTGTAGCATTACATGTGGAACATACAAACCGAGGTATTGCTATAAAGGCCATTTATTTGTGAAATCCTTCAGACTGAGAAGGGATCGAAAATGTGTAAGAAGGATAACCCTAAAGCATTGTGGGAGATAGAAATGGATGACAAGTGTAGGAATCTTATCTAAAGGTGGACATACCTCTACCATCAGTGAGATAAGGAGAGTATGGTTGGCCTATTTTATGTGAGTAAGTTTCAGTCCAAGAAATATTTTAAAAAGTTTGATTATGGCCTAGAAAAGGGTTGCACATTATAATGTGCAGTGTTTTTACATCCCCTGATATTTTTATTTCATGTGGCTCAATCTCTTCAGTAGAGAAGTCCCCCTTCCTATTTGCATGGTGGGTTTCATTAAGGTTGGAGACTACATGACTGGAGCAAGCCATCCAGCATCACAGTTGACATTTAAAGAAAAGGGTAATTTTGAATTGCATCTCTTTTTCCTCCTTGATATTAATATTTTCAAACCCTTCGAGTGAAAATTTCCTTCACCCGCATTTCCTATATTGTGTGCCATTATTTCTTTTTGTTTTGTGTTTTTGGTGCTTAGCCACCATTAAAAACCATGAGCTCACTGGTTCCTAAGATGCGTTTGTTCCTTAAGTATGAGCTTTGGTTTTTGAGTTCTCTGTAGATATCATGAGAGTTTTTGGCATATATTTTGAACCTGAATTTTTGTGCATTTACCCAACCATGGTTGTCATAAATATATACATTTTGTGCTATTTCCATTTTATACAGGGATTTTGTTGAAGAACACAACTGGGTATGGAGGGCTAAAATGGACACAATTTTTTTTCCATATCTTTGTATCGTAAACTTTGTATTTGTATTCCTATCCAAAACATATAGGAAACTTAGGGACATGACTCAAACAAAATGGAAAGTCATCAAATCTCTTTTCTCATCTCATAGTTAGGTCTTTTTTCATTTTGTTGTTGGGTGCTCATGTTGAGGCGGATTTACATTTTTTTGTATGTCTCCTTGTTTAAGTTGACCTACATTTTTTCAAGTGTATTTAGATTTAATTTAGTCAGACTCCTTGATTCATAGAAATTATGCTTGGGAATATAGTTGTATGCTAGACGATATAGGAGTGTATACAATGGCGACGTTTATGTGAATTGTTCTTATTCCTCTAATTTATAAGTATATAGGTCTTTTTGGTATGAACTTTAGAGTGAAGGGATTCCATAGGATAGCCAAAAAAATAATGTATGGTAGAGAAACTAGAAAGAAAAAATAAACCCACTTAAATTTTAGGAAAGAAGCAATTTCAACCTTCTAGTTCATTAATTACTAGGTTACACCACTTTTTCCTACCCACACAATTACATCTCAATATCTTAAATATTTTACATTATTTGTATGTAGTTTTATTTGAGTGTTGGGGTGTGAGCTATAGATGTGGCATCTACAACTATGTAAAATTTGGCTTGAATATTGTGGCATGTTTTCTTTGGAATACCTAAGTGCAATTTTCCAATTTGACCTTTCCACATACATACATTATGTTCTTGAATTCAACTTGTGTCTATTTTCTTGGAACAATTAACATACTCCATTTCCGCTGGGACAACTCAATTATTTATCTAAAGTTAAATAGGAGTGTAATTTTTTAAATCGAAGTACACAAAACACTCTCCATCTCTAGATCACTACAAAAATTATCTCTGTGGAAAGAACACCATATGAAAGTAGAAACTTTAAGTGCTATGAATTTCGAATGAGATTAAAATCCCTAACCTCAAAACCTACAGCTATTTTCTTATAGATATGTAATTGCAACATACATCTTTATCCTCATTGAGAATAACCTGTTTGCATTTTCCAATGAAATCACATGGAATTTGGAACCACGTTTAATTTGTTAACCTCCATATCTACATTTTCATTCATTTGTCTAGGATTTTCTTAATAGTATGCTAAAAAGAAACCTAGGTAGATGGGTATGGCCCTACAGAGTCTGGGTACATGTACGTAAGTTCGACTGTCAATACATTTGGCTATGAATTATTATTATGTTTTGTGGTTGTTTAACTTATTTTGTTTACTCTATGCATATGGACCGACCGAAAAAGGGTACTATTAATGCAAAGTGTTCCAGTTTATCTGTTTGACCATTTAGATTCTTTTCAAATAAAGTAAAATTCCTTAAATAACTAAGTTTTCTTCACAAATAAATCTACAAAGATATTTCATTTTTGTTAGTAAAATTTGTACACCAGACAAAGAAAAATAGCTACCCAGTTTCCAACTATTATTCGTTTCAATTGTCAAATAGTCTTGACACTTCAAATAATTCATTTTTTTCTCAAACATTGATGGCCAATGACCGTGTGGAAATATACTAGTGAAACATTCTCTTTTAACTTCCTTCACATGTAATTTTATGTTGTGTTAATTTATTCTATTTGGTTACCTAGTATCTATTAGTCTTGACTTCAGGAAAAAAGTGTCTCTCTGTTATAATCAAGACATTCAAACTCCAACTAGTCTTGGATTCAGAACATAGAAAAATCAAGAGATGGGAAATGTAATCTTTGCACACAATTAGATTATTCAAATCACCCAAAAAACTACACCAAAACATTAAGTATAGCTAAAGGCAAGCCCTCCATGCTACATATCTTGTTTCGTTGTTGTCGACACTTTAGTTTTTTATTTAAAGCTAGCCTTTGAAAGATACAAAATTGTTGTTTTACTTCTCAAGTGAAGCCATCAACTGATATTTTCATATGACTCTCATTTCACTCTTTAGGATAATGTATTGCCAAGAATTCCAACATGCCAAGGATAATTTACATCCTTTTTATTTTAGAAGACCATGAACACTGTTTGTGGACTGCATGTGCTAAATTCCATTGTCTTCTCACTCATCTGATAAGGTATAACATTTAAGAAATTGAAATTGGATAAAAGTACCATGGTAGAGAGGAAATCTTTAAACATGGCTGCAAGGATTAGTGTAGTTTATTAGTTGATACCTTTTAACCTATGACTATAAATTTGTACATATGTTTGTCTCTAGTATTCCTACACTTTCCACTTCTTTTTACTTGTTTCTACCTATAATGTTGGTTGATCATCTATGAATGAACTATCAAGAAGGTCAATTTAATAGTTTGTTTTTATTTTGAGGATAGTCAAGAAGATACAATTTTTTAATTGTTGAACATTGAAGCTATCTCAGATTAACTTATACTTCTGCTAACTCTTGTTGTGGTTATTTGTGCTTCTATTTAAGATTAGAATGGTTAAGACTATTTTTTTAATTGGTTTAACTATGAATGTGTTTATTAAATCTATCATAGACCCAATATCTGAACTCTTCAATGTGTAGGTGAAGTAGACCATTTATAGTATGTGAAGACTGAGTATGTTGCATAAAGAAAACTATTTTCTACATTTAGTCTTCAAAAATGACATGTAGGGGCATGTACCTTTGCCAATGGCAAGATTTGGTGTGTGTTGAGGGGTTTTTGCCCCTAGGAGGCTATATCAGAACGCTCCTAGTTGGGAGTTATATTGTCCATTGGAACGACTTTTAAATTTTCCTACCAAAATCAAGGACAACAACATATTTTTCTTAGATTCCTTGTTTTTTTCTCTAGAACAAAAAAAATATTAAACTTCCATTTCCAGAGTAGATAATATCAAGGTTAATATTTCATATAAAAATTCAGTTATTGCTTTACATTTTTGGTTTTGTGTTTCCTTGTTGGCTAGAAGAAATGAGGATGCAGAATACAGTTGTTATTCCTCCACATGGTGTAACAATCACCACTCTGCACTTGTAGAAGAAAGAAGATTTCAGTTGGAAATAGTTTGTTGTCAATGTACTCCACTATAGGCAACCAAAGCCGCCAAAACATGTGATTGCTGATTTGGTTAGAGAACAACTCCACTTGCATGCTTCAAGTCCTCTTTATGTATACAAATTCCATACATTCAATCCCAATTCATGATGATTTGGGCTGGTCTATTATATCTATGAGGATGCTCTGAAGTACGAACCTATAGACAAACTGAAAAAAATGGGGATATTGGGAATGAAAATACATGCCAAAGGGAAAAATATTTGTGGTGCCAAAAAAATTGCTAATGTGACAAAGGGAAAAAAGGAGATGGCAAGAAAAAATGAAAACCTTTTAGAGCATTTTTTCTTAAACTTATGTAGACATAAGTAGTTTATATAGCTATACAGCACAGACATCTATTATGTGTTGTTAAATTTGCTCGATCCAGTTTATAGGTTGTTATGATTTTGATACCTCTTACTTCCTAAACATTTCAGACTTTCTTTACTATACATTTGTCACTATGTCAAACTTATTTATATCAAAGAAAATGGTATGAACATAAGAATATACTCTATTTCTGGAAGAAATTACAACATATCTCATTTGTTTTAATGTTTCTTTATTGTAAGTTTATGGGTTTTTTTTCACATGCTTTGATAACGTGGATACAGTGAAAAAAATAAGATGTTTGTAGTGCCCACTTCCCTTTGACACCTTTTGATACTAACCATGACACTGTTAACTATATTATGGACATTATTATAGTTTTGATTTAGTATGATGTAAGATGTTGGACCATGGATTATTGTTAATCTTGATTTAGTTATGATGCATGATGATTATTATAGACACTTCATATGTGGATGATGACATACTATTTGACATGGATATATTATGAATGTTGTTTAGACATGTGATTTTTGGATATTGTGAGTAGCCCTAGAAAATGGACATTATGTGATGGTTATATAGTTGTTGATGTAAATTGTAAGTGATATTGTTGATTTCCTTGATGTTGTTGTGATTCATATGTATAGATGATTTTTTGATTATATTTATATCATGTTGGATGTTCTGATATGGCCACGAGGCCGAAGGAGGTATTTTTATTTTACACGTTAAAATATCACAACAAATATCGAGGGATTAGAGACCAACCACATTGGAATTCCAAATGAATTCGACAAGGTCACCATGGTAACATGTTTTTTTTTTTTTGTGTGTGTGTGTGTGTGTTGTTTTTTGTTATGGATTCCCATGGGGGATTACCTTTGAATGTGACCAAGGGACTTTGTGTATTTTATTAATGTGGTTCCTTTTTATTATTGTTTGCATGTGTTTATTTTGTGATGAATTTGCCCCTTTCATCATTCTTTTAATTGTGGAGAATTAAAATAAATAAATAAATCAAATTTGGGATATAAGAAAGTAATTATAGAATTTGTTGGATCTTGTATTAAATGTGGTAAGTGATGTGTAAGTATGTGTAAGAGTTGTGTAATTCAGATTTTGGATTATGAAACACTCCACCTCCTTGGAAATTTGAATTTTTCCTTGGTGGCTGATTTTGGAGGCTTGTAAGTAAAACTTGTCCCATACCTCTTAATTTTATTTACCAACCATACCTATGGTTGGAGGGTTGATTTTAGAACTTTTTAATGCATTTTTATAAGTCAAAGTTGCATGTTTTAATTACATTTTCTTCATGGTTTAAATTTGCAGTCCTTATGGGTTGTGGGCTTGGTTGGAGTGTGTAAGTAATTTGTCATATTTTCAACCACCTATTTATTATGCTTGGGGGAATGAATTTTAATTTTGTGTTAGAGTTGAGGATGTTTGATGCGTCATCCTACATGGATCCACCTAATCCTCTTCTTTTCCCTCTTCTATTATATTGGAACTCCTTGCTTTGTTTTGGGTTGTTGAACTTTTAGAATACTTCCTTGGGGTGAATTTTCCTTGGCTGTTTCGAGCTCTTGTTGATTTTGGAGGAGATTGGAGAGCATTTCATACTTAGGAATTGTCATTTTTGGGACTGTATTTTGACATTGAAATCTTGTTGTATTGGAACAAAATCTACCATGGAGAGGTAGGAGCTTAGCTACTCATATATGATTTTATTTCTTTTTATGTTTGTGTGAATGGTGAATATTTTGTGTGTTTGTTAGGTGGTTGGGTAGACTGCCTAGGAATGGTGTAGGAAAAGGCTATGGGGAATCATTGAGAGGTGGGCATAAGGGAATTCCAGTGGCATCAGATTTATTGTGGAGGGAGTTTAGGATTGGGATCCACCATGGAAAATAAATAGCTTTCATTTCTTACTTTGTGGGGGGCATAAGGAAATTTGTGGGGGGCATAAGGAGGGATTGTGTGGGGCATAAGGATATATGGGAGATGTTTTATATTGGAGGTTTGTTACAAGTGGATACTCAATTCCCATTGGGAGGTATAAGAAGCTTCCCCCATATTTCCTTTCTCCTTTGGCTTGCTTGATGAAGCCTTAGTCTTGTTTGTATGTTTTAAATGTAGTTGTAAACTACATTTTGTTTTGAATTGTATTTTTTATTGTGAAATCTGCATGTGTGTGTGTGGAATCTTGTTGTTGCAATGAGTTGTATCACACCTTCTATTGATTTGTGGTTAGGGCTCGGGGGCCAATGAAGAAGGATGGCTTCTCCTTTTCATTGGATGTCTTGGTTGGTTGGAGAGAGTTGCCTTTCCCCTACTCCTATTGTGATCAAATTGGATGAATGAGAAGAAATTTATGTTGCTATTCTAGAGTAGAGGAGAAAGACTGTTTGACAGTTCCATGTGAAATAAAATCTCATTGTAACCCTTCCCAATTTGAAGTGGATGAATTTGTAAATGTTTCAAAATGGAAATATGTTGTATGGATTATGAAATTTGTAAAGTGAAATGAAAAAGAGATATACTTTTTTTTACTTTTAAATAATGTGAAAGATATATATATATATACTCTTATCTGTTCATTTAAAAGGAATAAATTGAAATATGTCATTTGCATTCAAGAAATTGAGAGATGTAAAGTTGTATTTGAAATCAATAAAGGATTTCAATACCTTTATTCACTTGCATTGTTGCATTGAAATATGATCTTTAAATGTTATTAAAATCTCTGGTTGAAAGAAAGGAATACTTATGAAGGAAATGTATTACTTTGTTCTTTTGAAAATAAGACAAATTGGAAACCAAACTTTACTTTTAGCCATTAAATGGTTTGTTGAATAAACTAAATTAATTTGACTAGGATTAGAATGAATCTCCATACTTGGAAGGTGAAAAAAATGATAAATAAATGCTTTAGAAATTGACCTATGTTTTGTATTTCATCCTGGAAAATAATTTATCTAAAATGAATAGTTTGAACCTGTAAGCAACAAATAACAATGAAACATTAAAATCTAACATGTTATGTTATAAATGAACTCAATTGGACTAAAACACTTAGGGAAAAATCCTTCAAACATTATAAAATCAGGTGAAAAACCTCTTACAATCGTTTTTTTTTCAAGACATGTAAAACTTTAATTTGTAACTTAATTAAACCAATTGTATCTTGAAAACTTCCTGAAATACATCCAAGAATAATTCTCCATGTCTATTTGGCATGTTCAGTGAAGGAGAAAATCAAATTGATCAGATCTAACAAGTTAAAATTTACCAATTTGTTTTTAAAAAGCCTATCATCTACTTTCTTAAAATTGACCCTTTAAACTTTATCAAAATCTAAAATTAATGATTCCAATGCAAAGAGGGCTTTGAGATATTTCAGAAAGTCCTCGTTTGCCCAAAATTGAGCTCTCTATCAAAATTTATGGCCTTCTAAAATTTTCTTCACTTGGTGAAAAATTTTGGGAAAAATTTCCTTGGCGTGCCTGCAGTCCAAATTTTTCCCTTAAAATCCTTAGGAAAATTTTCCATATTTTTTCCTGCCACCCCGCCAGCTAACTACCAAGTAGGTGATGCCATGTGGTGTCACAAGGCATTGGCGGCGGAGCAGGTCTCTTTTTCCTTTTTGTGTTTCAGAAAATTTTGGGAATATTGTCCAAGTTTTCCCTGCTGACCTGCCGGCCCACAGCTAATTAGGGGTGTCCACGTGGTAGCACAAGGTGATGGTGGAAGAGCGGAGGTCGTTGGTTTTCTTCTTCTTCTTTTTTTTCATGCAAAAATTTTAAAGTTTCTCCGCCGCCCTGGAAACTCACAGCCAATGGATGGCTACCATGTGGCCACCTTGGGTGAGGGTGCATGTGCGTAGCACATTTATTTTTTTATCCTCTTTCTTATTTTTTCCAATTATTCTAACTTTTCCCAATTTCCCGCCGACTAACGTCCAATATGGGCGTGACGCGTGGTGTGGTTTGGCATCGACGGAGGCATGGGTTCGTTGGTGCCTTTGCGTATTTTAACCCAAAAGTCAAAAAGTGGAATGTTTCTCCACCGATCCACACATCCCTCTCGGGTGAAAAACCTTCATACAACCCACAGGCCCACGCTTGGGGAAAAATTCCTCCCCTAGGCCCGCAAGCCCACTCCTTTGGGAAAATTTTCACCCCAAGGCCCGTTGACCCATAACTTGAGTTTTATGAGGAGTTAGGAGGACTTCTTTATATCAATGGAAAGGTGAGGAAATTGCCTATCCAATGGAAATGATTTAGGGAAATTTTGAATGAAATAAGTGTGAGTAAAATCAATTTGAATCTTTAAGCCTGATAGAGAGTGGGTATGGTGAGGAATTTACCCTTTGAACCTTATTGAACCTTCTAACCCTTAATTTTAGAGCTTGTGACCTCTAATAATTGTTAATAAAATAAAATTATGTTCTAGTGGATCAGAATTGTTCTAGAACTTGTGGGTGACATTTGTTGCCTTGTAACTTGGTAGTAGACTCTTTTTAAAAATAAAAAAATTATTCCATAATTTTCCTAACTAATCCTAGGTTGTTTCTTGGGTCTCAAGTGGGTTGTTTTAGCGGGCGTTACACTTGGTATTAGAGTAGTGGTTCAAAATCTTGCACCATTGGGAACACTAAAAAAATTGAGACATGAAACTTAAACCTAGCACACTTTTAAATCTAGGAAACATCTTAGTATATAAATTACATATTTTAGTAAACATGGAAGTTGATTAAAACTTAGAAAAATGAACTAACTCTCACCTTGGTATCTGTAGGGGGCACAGATGGGATGAGGGATCTTTTCACATAGACCTAGACTTACCACCACTAGATCATGATGTAGTAGCCATCTTACCTCAAATTTTACAGACTCTTCAGGATGTTAATGGCACTCTACACAGAGGTTAAATTAGAGGACATGCAACCAGACATGATAGAGACATTTCCATTGAGGGTCAGTTATCTCCTCAACCCAGTGAAGAGAATAGAGGAGAGAACTCCCATACTGAGTCAACCAGGGTAGAGTCACCACAGAGGGGACATGGTGACTAAGTTTCAGGACAAAGAGAGAGGTCTCGGAGCCCTAGGTTTAGGGATGAGCATGCAGAGAAGCCTAGAGGCCGTCAGACCATAGTTGCAGATCACATCAGGGAGATCCTGAAGCTTCTGCCATCACATTACTTAGGTGACATAGGTGGATTTCAGGAAGAGGCCTGGCTAGTGAACTTGAGTGGTTTCTTCGAGCTTTTCCTTGTTCTAGCAACATGAAAGCTCATGTTGTGATCCATGTACTAAGGGATGGAGCAGGAGTATGGTGGAGGACAGAGGAGTAGAAGCTCCATGTAGATTCTGAGATAGTGACCTGGGAGCTGTTTAAGGAGAGATTCAAGAGTAGATATTTATCATAGAGGTTCATACAACAACGGATAGATGAGTTTCATGACCTCTTATAGGCATCTCTTTCAGTAGCAGAGGATGAGAGTAAGTTTTTGGATCTACTCCAGTATGTTGAGTACATGTAAGATGAGCAAGTGCAGATCCACAGGTTCATCTGGGGCCTGAACCTGGACATCAGAGGTGCCCGTTCGGATCCACTACCCAAAGAACTTAGCAGAGGAGACTTGGGGGAAGACCCAACAGGCTAGAGACCAAGTTCGGAGCCGCATATAGTAGATGCAGGATAGTAGATCGAGGGGATCAGCTCCTCCTCCTCATGGTGGTCATAGTTCTTCATAGTCATCCTTTAGACCCCAACAGCAGCAGTAGTCCAACCCACGTTATAGACCTCCATAGTGAGTTGATGCATAGAGAGGTCAGAGTATGGTGCCTCCTCTAAGGGGTCCCATCAGGACATAGGGTGGACCTACAGCTCAGTCAGTGGGAGCTCACCAATAGAGGCCGCAGCAAACCACCACTAGATCATCAGGATCCACAGCACAAACTTCTAGAGCACCTACTGGAGGTTTTACTCATTGGGAAGGATCAGGTGGTTATTTTGGTGTGGAGTTGAGGGACACTTTTAGAGAGACTACCCTCAGAACCCTAATAACAAGGGTAAAACAAAGATCTCAGAGCCAACTATTGGTGACATGGGATGCATAGCCACAGGATTTATGTAGCGGTTGAGAACTGCACATATACAAGCATCAGAGTATAGTCAGTGAGACTACAGGTAACATTGGAGGATATTCTTACCTTTATATTGTTTGATTCTGGTTCTTCTTATTCTTTAATTGCACCATCTTTAATAGAGCAATGCAGGCTGGTGGAAGTTAGGCAGGGTAATAGTTGGGATGTTGAGATGGCTTCTGGAGCCAAGATCTCTATAGACTCCTTAGTTAAGGAGTGTGTAGTGGATTTTTGGACCTTTTCACCACTACCTCAGACCTATGTATCCTTCCTTTGGGCTCGTATGGAGTCATTTTGGGTATGGATTGGTTATCTACAAATAGGGCCAGGAGGGATTGTTACCACAAGACTGATATCTTGTACAGATGATCTAGGAGCAGGAGTCAATGATTTCAGAGGTCAAGAGACATGTTTCTATTCGCACCATCTCTGTTATGTCATCTTAAGTGGATAGTGTGACGATGGGGTTGTTAGATGTATGTTGTTATAATTAGTGATAGATTAGAGGATGGGTCTAGTGGACCATCGCTAGATGATCACCCCATTTTGAAAGAATTTGTAGATTTCTTTTCAGAGGGAGCTACTAGGGTTACCACCCCCACATGAGTTTAATTTTCATATATATCTAGTTCTGAGGAGCAAATCCTATCTCACAAAAAACTTATCGGATGACCACCCTAGAGCTCTATGAGCTCAAGTTGCAGCTTGAGGGCCTTTTTGGAGAAAGGCCTTATCCATCCTAGTATATCCCCTTGGGGTGCATCGGTGATCTTTGTGAAGAATAAGGATAGATCCTTGTGGTTGTGTATTGATTACCGCCAGCTGAATACAAGGTAACGATCAAAAATCGTTATCCCCTTCCTTGTATTGATGACTTGTTTGATCAGATGAAGGGACCCACATTTTTCTCTAAGATTGATCTTAAGTCATGCTATCATCAATTGAGGATTACAGAGGTGGATATTCATAAGACCACTTTTTGTATGAGTTATGGCCATTATGAGTTCACAATGGATGCGTTTTGGTTTGACTAATTACCTTGTAGTGTTTATGAGTTTTATGAATGGGGTATTCAGGACCTTCTTAGATCACTTCATGCTCATCTTCCTTGATGACATTTTGATTTACTCACATATGCATGAGGAGCACGAGGGGCACCTTCACTCAGGTTCTTCAGTGTCTTCGGTGAGCAAGCAACTTTATTAGGAACTTGGAGAAGTGTGCTTTCTTTCAGACAAAGGTGCACAGTACTTGGGTTATATCATTTCTAGGGAAGTTATCATCATTTTATCCTTCCAATATTAGAGCCATTATGGATTAGCCAGCACCCCACTACTATGACAAAGGTGCGTAGCTTCATGGGATTAGCATGGTACTACCAGTAGATTTGTTCAGGACTTCTCTCGGATTGCACACCCTATCACTTCCCTTTAGCGGAAAGGGAAGAAGTTTATTTTGTCAGATAGATGTGAGCAAGCCTTCAAGACACTGAAGGAGTGTCTCACATACAGCACCTATTCTTGCAATTTTGGATCCAAAGGGTGAGTTTTTTCATTTACACGGATGCTTCTTTAGCAGGGCTTGGAGGTGTGTAGATGCAGGAGGGAAGAGGTAGTGGATTTTGAGTCTCGCCAAACTCAAAGATTACGAGATTAATTATCTGACTCATGATCTTGATCTTGCAGCTAGTTATGCATGCATTGGTTTGATGGAGGCACTTTCTTCTTGGTTAGTGATTCACACTTAGGACAAATCACCTGAGTCTTTGCCATCCTCTTCACGTAATCCAATCTCAATGCTCATTACCAGTGACATTGGATGGAGTTACTTTGTGAGTATGATATGGAGATAGAGCATGTGAAAGGGAAGGAAAATGTGGTATTAGACTGCTCTCAGCAGACAAGGAGACATGTGGCTATGGCCACCTCAGTGAGCAAAGACTTGTAGAGTAGGATTCTTTAGCAGCTTCCTCTTGACAACTTCTACATTGTAGTTCAAGCAGATATCAAGTCTTAGAGACCCCTTGATGGTAAGTTTGATGGTTTTTTATTTAGAGGTAAATGGTCTTCTCAGGCACAGAGGCTAGATTTATGTTCCCATAGAGGGATGCTTGAGGCAGTACATCTTGGCAGAGGCACATCGTGCACCCTATTCAGCCCATCCCGGGGTGAAGAAGATGCACCACCACCTTGAGATAGTTGTATCATTCGAGAGGACTACATAGAGCATGTGGCACCAGTTCATGTCATGATGTTTAGAGTGCCAAAGAGTTAATTCCAAGCATCAGCATCCAACTAGCCTTGTCTTTCCTCATGCTAGACCAGAATGGAAGTGGGACACCATTTCCATGGATTTCATTGTTGGGCTACCGATGTCGAGTTATCACCATGATGCCATCATGGTCACGGTTGATAATTGACAAAAGTGGCTCACTTTTCTCTAGTGAAGACCACTTATACATCTATGAGTCAGGGAACACAGTTATATCTAGATGAGATGGTTAGGTTGCACGAGATTCCGCGGGAAGATCATTAGTGACCGCAATCCTTTGTATACTTCCCATTTTTAGACTACCATGTAGCATGCCCTCGGGACGAAGAATCAACTTCAACACAACATATCACCCTGAGATAGATGGACAGACTGAGTAGGGTGAATCATATTTTAGAGGATATGCTCATGATGTATGTGATGGATCAGCAGTTTTGATGGGAGGAGTACATGTACTTAGTGGAGTTTGCCCTACAATAATAGTTTTCAGAGCTCTACAGGCATGGCTCCTTTTCAGGATTTATATGGTAAAGAGTGCAGGACACCTCTTAGCTGGGACAGGCTAGAGGATAAGGGTTTCTCTTGGACTAGCTTTGTTGCGGGACATAGATCAGTAGGTGGTATTGATCAGACAAAGACTACAGAAGGCACAGGACAAACAGAAGAAGTACACAGATCATCATAGAACTAACCATAGTTCTGATGTGGGCATGAAGGTGTTCCTTTGTATCAGGCCAAATAAGAGCCCTATCCGTTATGGAAAAGGTTCTAAGTTAGCTCCTAGATTCGTTGGTCCTTTTGATATCTTGGAGTGTATTGGCCCTTTGGCCTACCGTCTAGCATTACCACCTAGCTTGTCTCACATATATGATGTCATTTCATGTTTTAGTTCTTAGGATATATGTTGTATATCCTTCTCATGTGTTAGATTAGACATCATTGTAAATGCAGGATCATGAGGCAGGTGATGATGGAGCTCATGTCTGCATCCTAGATTGCATGACCCTAGGCCTTCGAGGCAGAGAGGTTGAGCAGGTTTTGGTGAAGTGGGACAGATATGATGAGACTGTAACTACATGGGAGGATGTTACCTTATTACGAGTTCAGTTTCCACATTTGTTCCAGGGACTTCCAAGAGGAAAGTCAAGTCTAATGGGAGGGGCATGTAGTGCCCACTTCCCTTTGACACCTTTTGATACTGACCATGGACATTGTTGACTATATTATGGACATTATTATAGTTTTGATTTAGTATGATATTAGATGTTGGACCATGGATTATTGTTGATCTTGATTTAGTTATGATGCATGATGATTATTAGATACACTTCTTATGTGGATGATGATATACTATTTGACATGGATATATTATGAATGTTGTTCTGGACATATGATTTTTGGATATTGTGAGTAGACATAGAAAATGGGCATTCTATGATGATGATATAGTTGTTGATATAAATTATAAGTGATATTGTTGATTTCCTTGATGTTGTTGTGACTCATATGTATAGATGATTTTGTGATTATATTTATATCATGTTGGATGTTCTGATATGGTCATGAGGCCGAAGGAGGTATTTGTGTTTTGCAGGTTAAAATATCACAAAAAACATTGGGGGATTTGAGACCAACCACATTGGAATTCTAGATGAATTTAACAAGGTCACCATGGCAACATGTTTTGTGTGTGTGTGTTGTTTTTTGTTATGGATTCCCATGGGGGGGATTACCTTTGAATGTTACCAAGGGGCTTTGTGTATTTTATTAATGTGGTTCCTTTTTATTATTGTTTACATGTGTTTATTTTGTGATGCATTTACCCCTTTCATTATTCTTTTAATTGTGGAGAATTAATGTGAGTAATCATTTTGTTAAAATAAATAAATCAATCAAATTTGGGATATAAGAAAGTAATTATAGAAGTTGTTGCCTCTTGTATTAAATGTGTTAAGTGATGTGTAAGTACGTGTAAGAGTTGTGTAAGTCAGATTTTTGAGTATGAAACACTCCACCTTCTTGGAAATTCTAATTTGTCCTTGGAGGCTGATTTTAGAGGCTTGTGGACAAGTAAAACTTGTCTCATACCTCTTAATTTTATTTACCAACCATACCTATGGTTGGAGGGTTGATTTTAAACCTTTTTAATACATTTTTATAAATCAAAGTTGCATGTTTTAATTGCACTTTCTTCATGTTTTAAATTTGCAGTCCTTATGGCATGTGGGCTTGATTGGAGTGTGTAAGTAATTTGTCATATTTTCACCCACCTATTTATTATGCTTGGAGGAATGAATTTAACTTTTTGTGTTGGAGTTGAGGATGTGTGATGTGGCATCCTACATGGATCCACCTCATCCTCTTCCCTTCCCTCTTCTATAAAATTTGAACTCCTTTCTTTGTTTGGGGTTGTTGAACTTTTGGGATGCTTCCTTGCGGATAATTTTCCTTGGCTGTTTGGAGCTCTTGTTGATTTTGGAGGAGATTGGAAGAGCATTTCATACTTGGGCATTGTCTGATTTTGGGACTGTATCTTCACATTGAAATCTTGTTGTAATTAGAAACAAAAGTTACCATGGAGATGTAGGAGCTTAGCTCTTCATATATGTTTTTATTTCTTTTTATGTTTGTGTGAATGGTGAATGTTTATGTGTGTGTTGTTGGCTAGTTGGGTAGACTGCCTAGGAATGGTGTAGAAGAAGGCTATGGGGAATCATTGAGGGGGGGCATATGGGAATGCCAATGGCCATCAGATTTATTGTGGAGGGATTTTGGGATTGAGATCCACCATGGAAAAGAAATAGCTTGCATTTCTTACTTTGTGGTGGGCATAAGAAAATTTGTGGGGGGGGCATAAGGAGGGATTTTGGGGGGCGTAAGGATATATGTGTGATGATTTATACTGGCAGTTTGTTACAGGTGGATACCCTATTTCCCATTCGGAGGCATAAGGAGTCTTCCCCCATATTTCCTTGCTCCTTTGGCTTGCATGGTGAAGCCTGAGTCTTATGTGTATGTCTTTCCATGTGGTTGTAAAATTGTTGTTTTGTTTTGGATTGTGTTTTTAATTGTGAAAATGCTACATGTTGAAAGATTGCTTTGTGATGTGGAAGCCTATTGTTACCATGAGTTGAAATCACATTTCATTATATTGCATTTTTGGTTGGGGCTCGGAGGCTAATGAAGAAGGATGTTTTCTCCTTTTCATTGGATGTCTTGGTTTGGGTGGGAGAGTGTTGCCTTTCCCCTACTCCTATTGTGATCAAATTAGATGAATGAGAAAGAAATTTATGTTGTTGTTTTGGACCAGACGGAGAAAGATTGTTTGATACTTCCATTTAAAATAAACTCTCATTGTAACCCTTCCCACTTTGAAGTGGATGAATTTGTAAATGTTTTTAAATGGAAAGATGTTATGTGGATTATGAAATTTGTAAAGTGAAATGAAAAAGAGATAGACTTTGTTTTTCTTTGAAAGAATGTGAAAGATATATATATATATACTCTGTTCTGTTCATTTGAAAGGAAGAAATTGAAATCTATTATTTGCATTCAAGAAATTGAGAGATGTAAAGTCTGTATTTGAAATCAATGAAGGATTACAATACCTTTCTTCATTTGCATTGTCGCATCGAAATTTGATCTTTAAATGTTATTGAAATCCCTAGGTTGAAATAAAGGAATACGTATGAAAGAACTGTATTACTTTGTTTTTTTTTTAAATAATACAAATTGGAAACCAGAGTTTACATTTTAGCCATTAAATGGTATTGTTGAATAAACTAAATGGATATTGACTATGATTAGAATGAATCTCCATACTTGGAAGGTGAAAAAAAAATGATAAATAAATCCTTTAGAAATTGATCTCTTGTTTTGTATTTCATCCTAGAAAATAATTTATCTAAAATGAACGGTTCAAACCTACAAGAAATAAATAATAATGAAATGTTAAAATCTAACATGTTATGATATAAATGAACTCAATTAGACTAAAACACTTAGGGAAAAATCCTTCAAACATTGTAAAATCTGGCCCAAAACCTCTTACATAGTCTTTTTGTTTTCAAGAAGTTGTAAAAAAATTCAAATTGGAAATCAATCAAGAAAAATTTGACCTTCCAATGCATCCTGAAATACATTCTTAGAACAATACTCCATGTCTATTTGACATGTTGAGAGAAGGAGGAAGATCAGATTGAACAAATTTAACAAGTTCAAATTTACTAGTTTGCTTTTTAAAAACCCCTACAAGCCATTTTCTTAAAATTGACCCCTTAAACCTTATCAAAATATAAAATTAATGATTCTCAATGCAAAGAGGGCGTCGAGAGATTTCCAGAAAGTCCTTGTTTTCCCAAATTGAGCTCTCTATCAAAATTTATGGCCCTCTAAATTTTTCCTTCACTTCGCAGAAAATTTTGGGAAAATTTTCCTTGGCAAGCCTGCGGCCTGAATTTTTTGTTTTCCTTAAATACACTTAGGAAAATTTTTGGGAAAATTTTCAAAAATTTCTCCAGCTGGCCCACGAGCCAATCAGAGTGCTGTCATGTGGCACCATGAGGCATCGACAGCCGAGGGGAGGAACCCTTGTAACTTAATGCATTTTCGAGAAAATAGTTTTTTGGAAAAAAATTATCCAAGTTTTCCCCGCCAGCCCCCGCCAACCCGCAGCCAATCAGGGTGCTGCCACGTGGCAACGGTGGAGGTGACAGTGGAAGTATTTTGGAACTTAACATGGTTTTACCCCCCTTTTCACAATTTTGTCATTAAAAAATCTCTAAAGTCTATCCATTGCACTGGAAACCCACAGCCATGAATGGATGGCTGACCACGTGGCCAGCCTTAGGTGTCTGTAGAGGTGCATAGCGCATGTTAAAAATTTAACGTCTTGCACTTTTTGAAGCAAAAGTTAAAAAAATTTATATTTTCCCACTATGTCCCACGTTTCTTTGCGCCTAATCTAAGGGCATCAACATGTGGTGTGGTTGGGTCCTCAGCGGAGTCGCAGGCACGCAGAGTGCAAATTGTGCTTTTTAACCTGAAATTTGAGGGAAAGTGGAATGTTTCCCTACCAACCCACACTTCCCTCTCAGGTGAAAAACCTTCTGACGGCCCGCAGGCCCGCACTTGGGGAAACATTTTCTCCCCTAGACACGCAGGCCCAATCCTTTGGGAAAATTTTCACTCCCAAGGCTCCGCTGGCCCATAACTTGAGTTTTATGAGGAGTTAGGAGGACTTATTAATATCAATGGAAAGGTGAGGAAATTTCCTATCCAATGGAATGTAGTTTAGGAAAAAAATTTGAATGTGTTAAGTCTGACGAAAAATCAAGTTAAATACTTTAAGCTTGTTACACAATGAGTATGGTGAGGAATTTACTCTCTGAACCTAATTGAAACTTCTAACCCTAAATTTTGAACCTTGTGACCTCTAATAATTGTTAATAAAATAAAATTATGTTCTAGTAGATCGGAATTGTTTTGGAACTTATGGGTGACAGTTGTTTCCTTGTGGCCTGGTAGTCAACTTTTTTGAAAAAAAAAATATTCCATAATTTTCCTAACTAATCCTAGGTTGTCTGTTGGGTCTCAAGTGGGTTGTTTTAGTGGGCGTTACAATGTTGCTACAAAAAAGTGTCCCATACCACAATATTTTATAAAATTTATATACATATTTATAATCCCCAAATTAATGTTATGGATTTGCAGCTTAGTGAGTGTTGAATTTTTTTGTATTTATTTAGTACCAATAAAAAAGTGATTTTTAGCCAGTATATTGTATTTTCATTCCATTGTGGTAGGGATTTCCTACAACATCACTTTTCAAAAGGTTTAGTGAAGCATCTATAAAATATTACCAGTTATCTTTGATTTATAATTTTCTATAGGTACTCATTATTCCAACAAAATATGGAAAGTTTTGAACTGTACTTATGATTTGTAAGTGGAAATGATTTACTTGTTTTCATTGTGGTCATGTAGTTGTCAATGATGGGTGGAACTGATTATTTGATAATGGAATTGGAAATTTTAACAGTACTATTGTAGTTGATTATCAAAAAAAAAATTTGGCATCTAATATTTATGTAGTCGATAAACAAGAGAGGGAAACTGTTGCAATTTTTTTTGGTGTACAGTTGGTTTATGTTGCAAAATGGACATGAATTAATTAAACAAGACATGGATTGAATGCATAAATTATCTACCCAATGATTATAACAACAACACTTCTCCCGTTTGAATTTATTTTGTATGACATATTTACCATTTTGGCTATAAGAACCCCTTTTTTAATGGAGTGATGTATAGATGAGTTGTAATTATATTTTAGGATGCCTTATATTCCCTTTCTTGGCCTAAAAACAAGTTGGCTATGCTGGAACTTAAAATGGACAAATGGTGTAGGTGGATTAGCAGTAGGATCCCACGGCACCACTGCCTTACTTTTTTGATCAAGCACATACTAAAATGTAGTTGAAGTTTACTTTGCATATTTTCTATATCTATAGGGTTCTAACCATGCTTTCTTGTTTCAGAATATGATATTATGAAGCATGTAATTGTTTACAATTAACACAAAAAAATAGACTTTTAGTGCCTGCAACATCATTGGTTTTGGTGGCATGTTGGCTATGATGCAGTGTGCTAAAAGGATATTTTTTATCTTTTTGTGTATTGATGATGATGGTACCCTTGGCAATCTCATGATGGATGAACGTATGGTTATAAAAAATCAACATTTCTTATACAATTCAAGTAGATTACTAAGAGCAATAGACTAGATAGAACATGCAATCTAGCACATTAGAAATGAACAAGTAGACTACAGAAATGCAAACAAGCTAGTAGTTGCAAAAGTGACTTCCATAATTTGAAACCTTAGTCAACACATTCGCTGAATTCTATCCATTAAATCTGAAATTTGGCGAGTGCAAAATGGAAAGAGAAAATTCGTGAAGGGATTAGCTTGAAAATCCGATAATGGTGACTTGGCCTAAAACTAAGGTCACATGAATGGGAAGGTGTGAGGATTACATAAGATGCATGTAAATAGCAACTCGTGCGATAGATGTGCCAACAAATCAAAAATAAAACATCAAACTTGTAAATTGAAACTTGTATGTTCAGACTTACGACTATCATTAAACTTTCTGAATCAGATTTCTTATATTTCATAAAGAATTTACTATATTATATCATCGATGCCATGAAGTTTATATTTAATCGTCATTGAGTTATATACTTCTATCACATTCGTATTGAGTTATATAATATCTATCATGTGATATAAACCAATACATCAATACATGTAACAAAAAAATAACATTTTTCTCTTAAATTGGTCATTACTACAAACAAAACAAAAATATTTAATGGTCGTTATTATGTACATTTCTCTGTGAAAATGTTGAAAATTATTTCTTAATGTAATATTTGAAAAGGATGCAATATGAATGGCATGTTAGGATGCCTTGGGTATTGGTTTGGTTATGATACACTTCCTTAGTGCTAATTTGGGTGTGGTTACTTGAACTAGTAAGAGGAAATGGATACTATTGGTGGGTGCTTGAAGACTAAGATGGGTATGCCAATTTTCAAAAAGTTAGATTTGCACCAGGTTTTAAATTTGAAGGTCTCTTACAGTCCACAAAAAAAAATTCTAGTGATGATAATTTATCAGTAGAGCACTTGAAATCATGTACAATAGTAATACTATAATGATAATGATGAAATTTTAAACAATTTGTATATAATAGTTTCTATCTTTTATTTTTTTCATGTCATTAACTTAAGACATGTTTGTATTGTAGTTATTGTTGAGTGGTCTTTACAATGCAGTAATACTACCCTTCTTGTTAGAAAATCCTCTTGTTGTAGTAAGGAAATGAAACATATCAAGGCATGTTTGAGCTCTCTTAAAAATGCATTAATAGTAATCTTTTCATTAGACTGAGCTCTTGTTGTAATTAGAAAATGAAAAAAATTAAGGTTATATCCAAATAATACAATATTTTTTGCAAAATATATAAAGAAAAAACAATTTAGACATTATATCAGTTGTATGCATATCTAATACATATATATCTATTGGCCTCATTGCATGAGAACTATAATATTTGTCACTATTTTTGTTTTGATTAATTTGCATGTTTTGAGCATTTGGCCTTAGATCAATTTCTTCAAGCCCAATGTGGTGTAAATGTATGTAGATGAATCTAATTTAAATTGGTCGTATTTTGAGAAGTTGTGAAGGTTTTTGAGCCATCCAAATTTTAGAGTGTTTTCATATCCAATACTTGATACTTTTATTGAAGCCTTAATGGTGGAAAATCCTGTGTATGATTCAAATTCATATTGCTTGCATGACAATCATTTTCCAACCCTCATAATGATATTTCTCACAATATCAATATTGCCAAACAATTTGAGGTGCATGTTGTTTGTTTGTTTATTTGCCTCATATATTTACTTCAATATATTCAACAGATTCACCCTACCACCAAAAAGGATGTTGCATTTTTAAAACCTTTGTAGTGGGAAAAAAAGCGCCTTTCTATGTTTTTTAAAGGGATTTTTTCTCTTCACATATTTTTTTTTTCATATTCAAAATTGTACTAATACAACAATTTAATCCTTAACAATACATATCAATGACCATAGTTTTTAAATATTATCCTTTCAATTAGAAACCACTTAACATTGTACTTCCCTTTTTCACAATTACATAATGATGCATTACATTTATGCCATACTCAAAATTAACTTCCATATCATGAGTTAACATCCACGTCGGACTCTATAACTAGATGTCCCTACATTTTTGTTGACTTATATTCCATGAAAATTGTTTCACCTTCTGATACTTCTTCCACACATTCCTTCTGACATACTTCCTCCACACATTCCTCCTATGTCTATTTGATCATGTCATTCCATTGTCTTGGATGCTTTTCCACTTCTTCTTGCTCCTTCTCCTTCACTTCCCATCCTTTCAACATTTTCATCGCACATCTCACATGTGAAATTGGGTCAAAGCATACAAGTGTGTCCCACTTTGTGGCCATAAATATTTTAAAATCTGACTAGTAAATAAATAATTAAAAAATACTATAAAAATTTAAAAAATCAAGTAAATTTTGGATGCCCTGCACCTTGGTATTTATAGCCTCTTAAAAATGCATGTTTGCATGTTTGGTCATGTTTTGGTTGTTAGACATAGTTTGCTGAAAGTACAAAACCTACAAAAAA
Organism: Taxus chinensis; assembly: GCA_019776745.2. Taxonomy (NCBI): domain Eukaryota; kingdom Viridiplantae; phylum Streptophyta; class Pinopsida; order Cupressales; family Taxaceae; genus Taxus; species Taxus chinensis. The sequence goes on along the minus strand of CM034149.1, from coordinate 830,029,930 downwards.
GTGGGACACAGTTATATGCTTTTGACCCTGCTAGTTGTAGCATCTTCATGGTAGAGAAAAGTAGAGGTCGTTTGGAACTTAAGAGAGTGGTTTTATAGGTTTGTAGTGACGTCGTTGAGGAGATCATGTTGCAACTAGATGCCTTTACGGTTTGAGAGAGTTTTTTCAATAGCATGTCATTTTCCAAAGGAGCTAAGTAGGTTTGCATGCTTGAATAATGATTGAGGGGCTACGTTTCCTCTAAGAAAATGATGAGAATTCTAGCCCCAATATGAATTTAAGACAATGGCGACTATTACCAAGGAACTTTGAGCATGACATAGACCTTTAAAATCAATACAAATTCAAGCCAAGAAATACTAGAATCCCCTATTTTTAGTTAAAAAGAAACCCCTAAAAATTATATTTTAAAATCACCCCAAAAAAAGTAAATCCTTTAAAAAATTCCTCACATTACAATGCAAAAACTATCAAATATACATATTTGAGGTTAAATGCAGAAAATTAAATTCAAGATTTCAAATTAAATCACGACAAAAAATGACATCCAAATGCAAAAATGGATCTAATACGATAGCGAAGTATTCTCTAGGATCTCTGTATCAATTGAATGCATAGTTCAATGAGAAAAGCTAATTATTGAACAAATTGTTGAGAGAGAGAAACCTAAATGACAATAACACAATAGTTTGTATTCAAGTCAAAAAATAGATTTATAATAGGTGTGATATATAGGAGGAGTAAATGTAACTTCCACCTACAATCATGGAGATAAGTACCATTAGACTAGTAGAGTATAATTCTAGGACAAAATGTAACTTCCTCTTAGCTAATAAAGGTGGTAGTTAACTCCCAAAGACTAAGGAACACTTAAACAAGCTAAATATACATTTATAGGAATAATCCAAATAAATAAATAAATGGGATACATAATATCCTACACCAACATTAATTGGAAAGAAAATCTTAAGAATTATTTTGAGTTTGTAGAAAGAGAAAACAATGAAATTCACCTAAATAGAGTTGATGGGTCATGAATGTCCATGGTAGTAGAATATCTAATTATATAGAGTACAAATAAGTTAATTGAAGATCAATACATGGGATAGGCTAGTGGAAAAGTTTAAAAGTGAAATTATTTCCTACAGATCTCCAAATAATTGTTTTTTGGAAGTTATAGAATTCTTGAAAAAGAAGTGTAGTTTAAACAATTATGCTAAAGTGTTTTATAGATACAGTATTAGACTAGGTCATGTAGAGGATGGCATAGAAAATATCTCAAGGTATATGAACGGGTTTTACATTATAATTCAAGATGAGTTTGGAATGATCCAAGTGCTTTCAGTGGATGAATCCTATAAGTATGCTCTAAAGTAATAGGATAAGTTAACATGCAAGTATAAGAACATTTCCTGTACAAAGGGTAAATCCACTATAAGCTATGGATAAGGTAGTGGTAGGGGAAACTCTTCATAACATGAGTTCAATGTTGCAATTAAGTAAAACCTATAGGAGGAGGAAATACATCCACAAGAAGAGGATCTTTTGGATGTGAAATAGGTCATAAAATCAATAGTACATGTTATAAGTGTGGAAAAATAGGACATGATAAATATTATGAGTTCATGTATGCCCAGAATGATGAGAAGACGATATGTGTTAGCACAAAAAAATTTCAAGATGATTTATCTGATATATCGTGCTATAGGGAGGACAATGAGATGGGATTAGTATTGATTTTCAATTCCATGTTGTTGAAAATAGCAATAGAGGAAGTTGGTCTTGAGTAGAGGACAAGTTTGCTTTAAATAGTAAGTAGGTAAAAAGGTAAATTCTGCAAATTGATTGTGGATGATGGGAGAACAAAAAAATATGTTTTTTTAGGGGGGAATATTGTCAAGTGGGGATACTCTTTAGGTGGATCACTACTTTACATTCCATTTTATTTTAAAGTTTGTTTATCAGACTTTATTATGTCAATCTTACACAATTAAGAGTAAAATGGTGTGACCGGTTCACCCATACTATTTATATAGGTTCATCCCTCACAAGATTAATATAATCTTATCATCAAAATTGGTATGTGTGAGATCATCTTGTTATGACCATTGAAATATAAATTGCAAGAAATTGTTCTGTAGTTATTCTATTAGACCGAGGAATGAAGTGGAAGTGTTGCGTAAAATTTGTATGCAAATTCTATTAAAAGGCAGTGTTTTATTTTGGAGTGGAGTTTTTACCTTTGGGTTTTTCCTACTATAAATGTGGTTTTTGGTGTCATTTACTTTCTGTTGTTTACTTTTTGTTCATGTTTATTAATATGCAAATATAAACATATTAATCTATATTTAATCACTGCACTTCATAATCTATAATCTTTGGCAATTTATTTGTGGATTTATAATTTATTAATCATTCATTATGTTTTATTCTCTAACATGGAATTAGAGTTTCTAGTTATTCTTGTGCATAGATAGCTTTGGATGTTTTTTAATTTTCAGGAGTAAAGAACATGATTTTTTTCCAATCTGCGAAGCCCTAGATGTTCCTTTGTCGACTTCAAGTTAATTAGGTTCAAAATTCCAATTATTTCACCAAATATTATGAATAGTGGATGATTACTTGTTTAGATCTTTGTTTTGTGTATAGATCTATGATTTTTTCTCTATCTACAACTTGTTCTTGGTATTTCATGATTTAATCCATCATCTGCATCTATTTCAAATATTTCACACTTTTATATAGCCATTATATAGTTGTGTGACATATTTAAATAATCTAGTTTATTTTTTGGCTTGTTTTAGCATTTTCGGACATATTTATTTTCTAGGGAAGATTTCAATTTTTTATTTATGTTTGGCTTAGTCCATGGGCTTAGCATCCCCTATGTGCTCTTCATTTGAATTCTCCTAGAATTGTGACACTTGTTCATGTTGACTTGCATTGACTATGTACCATGTGTTTTTATTGTATTTGATTATGAAGGGGGGAGCAGACCCAAAATTCTATTATTTTTTTGGCTCATTCCATGAGCTTGAGTTCTGTGGAATGCATCTTTTCTTGAAAGTGACAAAATTATTCCACATTTCCTCTTTTGTTGGTTTGATTTGCAATGTGTGTCACCCGATGATTTTTTCACATGTTTGTACTTTCTTCCAGGTCCCATGCAAAACCCAATCCAATATAAAAGCTTCAAGTAATTTTGAATGTTACGATGTCAGTCTATTTTTAAACATGACAGTGGTTAACCAATAAGAATACACCACCATTTTTTTCTACTTTACATTAAGACTTTACGAATCAATAGAATGTGTCCATGTTCTTTCGCATATTGTTTTTCCTTTTCCATAGCAGTGTCAAAATACAAAAAATGAGCCATTAAGATAATTACACATATCTACAGTTTAAGATTCTATTTTTACTTTTAATTAGTCTTCATACATATATGTTGCATTGTAAAGTGTGAACTAATAGCCAAGCACCACGTATATTGAGTTTTTCACATTTTTTTTTTAACATATTTAGTCATGTGGTTCTTTTTTTCCCTCCGCGTATTTCTATTGACTTGTCATCACTGTTGTGAGCCCAATTAAATATGCATATTATTTTATTCTACAGACTTCACATCCTTTTGGTTCATTGCATCTAGGAATCTCTGGAAAGATGACAGATTTCATGTTGCTTTGTCTTGATCTATGACAAGTGTCACCTTCTTTAATCGACGTGTTTTCTTTTTGTTAACCTTTTCAACCTTGTCATGGACCAGAAAAGTTATTTTCTATGTTAAATTCTAACAACATCACATCTATTGAGCTCATAAACTTGAAAATATTCCAAAAGGTCGACATGTTCCCTCTTGTGTTTGTTCATTTGTGAGACGTGTCGCCTCCTGTTTTGTTTGCATTTTATCTCTTTGTTTTAATCTTTTCTAAGTCTCTTCTTTTGATTTACTTGCATGTTTTGTTCTATTTACTGCTTCACATATTTGGACCCAAAAATATTTCATTTTTCTTTAATTTTAGGGACCTCACATCCACTAGGCTAATTTTCCTAGAAAGTTTCCTGAAAGATGTCGTGTGTCCTTTTGATTGTTGCAATTTGTGTCGAGTGTTGGCTTCTTCTATGACCATGCATCCTTTAATATTTAATTAATTTTACCTTTATTTTTTGGTCATGGTTTTATAACCCAACTCATCTGAGCTTAGTTAAATTTCTCATGAGTTATAGTTAATTTATTCCGAGTAGTTCGTCTTGTGTGTCAAGCTGGTTTTATAGCTCTTGATAAGATAACTTTGTCTTAACTCTATTTTTCTCTTCCATAAAGAGTTTTTTCTTTCTACTCAAATATCTATTTCATTTTTTTTGTGCCTACTATTATTATTAAAAAATGGTCAGAAATGTTAGTTTCTCAATGGATAAAACTCAGTTATTAAATGGAACGCACTATAGTATTTGGAGAGTGGTGCAAAAGGCATCTATGTACTTTAACTTTAATAATGCAGGATATTTCTCAACACATGAGCACTACTAAGCCTAATACTCTATACCACCCCTTGCTTGAGGATCTTGTCACACTTTCCATAACACAATTCATATGCTCATAAGCATCCTTAGCTATATATTGTCCCTTTGCACACACTTGTATTAGTACTAACATTCATATGAAAGCAAACATGAAATAAATAGCTATACCTTGGCTAAGGATCATAGCTCCACTAATCATCGACCTTCATCATCTCTCCAATGCCCTTCCTTCACTTTTAATCTAAGTCCATACATTGAATGCTTTATATAACCACCATACATGCATTCTCCTTGAAACACTAGACTAGATTAGGTAGGCCTCTTGGGTATAAGTACTCAAAACACTATATAGGGTCCTGAATTACCCCCATGACTCTTGGAAAATCTCCTATAAACTAAACCAAAGTGTTTAGTCCCTTTATACAGTCTTACCCCTAGATTTTTTGTTAGTTCCCTAATTGGGCCTTATTGACCTACTAGTCCTTCCATCATACAAACCATGTTGTATCTAAAGATTTCCTAAAACAACCATACAATCAAATGGGATATATATAAACCCTTTAGATATTCCTTCAATGTTCCCACATCTCATTACATGTTGCTTTTTATGGAATTGTACTTCCTTTGGACTATATTGTGCAAATTAAGCATTTTATAGCTCCTAGTTATGAGAGTAGGTATTTTTAGTGATGATCTTGTCTGAAAAATGGTTAAAATACCTGTGAGATATTCTCAACATACTCCTTGATGAATTTCATTTCTTGAATCACTAATTTGTTCATCCATGCACTTCAATTTACTCTTTCCTGGGTACAGTTACAATCTACCCTACAAAAATTCACATAACTTCCTCACAATTTTGAATTGGAGGATGAAATTTGTTACAATTCTTCAACTTCTCTAGAAATAGATTTACCCAAAGTTTTACACTTTTTGGTCATTTAGAAATTTAGATATGTGATGCCCTAGTTTGGGCCCAGGAGTACAAAATTGAAGCTATAGGACATTACCAGAGGTTTCATGATATGTAAAAATTTGGAGACACGCCATATGTATCCATTCAACTATATATACATTTAGAGATTTCTAGAAACTATTCTAAGATATGTGATGCCCTAGTTTGGGCCCAGGAGTACAAAATTGAAGCTACATGACATTACCAGAGGTTTCAAGATATGTAAAAATTTGGAGACACGCCATATGTATCCATTCAAATATATATACATTTAGAGATTTCTAGAAACTATTCTAAGATAACTATAAAATTCTAAACCTTTGACCAATAGCAGGGTATGCAATATACATTTTATAAAAACAATAGATCAACATATAAACCATGGTCAAAATTACCTACAATATCATTCTAATACCTTCATTATTCACTTCAAAATTCAGTTACATCCTTTTGATAATTTTCCATCCATGATACATTCAAATAGCCATCTTTTTCTCTTACTAAACTCACTAGATATCTTATTCTTAACTCCTAGATGATATCAACAACCTCTAAACTTGGAAAATGATGAAATCACAACCGCAAAACTCTCTCAATTCGTTTATCAGCCTAATTTCAGTCTAGAGCATCTCATTATGGCCTAATAAGGATGGAAAACAACTAATTTCAAACCTTTATACACCTAATTCTTACACTTATAACCACATTCACTTGTACACTTATATTTACATTTGACCCAATCAAGCAAATCACTCATCCATATGACTTGGATGTTATAAAATGGACACAGTAAACTTGAATGCCCCTAAGAAACTCTAACCCTCTTGATGCTCCTGCATCATCTTCCCTTGTGAGAAAGATTTTAGTTCCTACTCAAATGTCATGTAGGACTCTTCTTTCTCCTCGCTTTTCAATATTTTTTTGTCTTTCCTGATTGTACCTTTCCATTTACTTTTACCTTCTACTACCCTACCACCACTCTGAACTCATATTTTAATTTCTTCTTCATGCACTTTGTTTTTTTTATTTCCTTGATTCTCAACATGCCCTTCTTAGTTTGCTTTCTTTACATTTGAATTCTAATCCTTCCTTCCATGTTCTTATTCATCATCTGTCACCCCTTTGTCTAACCCATTGTCCTGCAACCAATTCAATTCCCTTTTTACTTGCACAACATAACAAAAAATCTCAACTTGTTTTATATGGGGTTGAGCTCTTTGCATACTTGTTCAAGTAATTACCTATGTTTTCTATCACTTTTGTCTTCCTTACATGTTTTCTGTATTTTCTTCACCATATTGAAATCTTCAAACTAAATACACAAATTTTTTGATGGCTTCTTAGTTCCAACTTGGATTTCTTCTTGCAACTTTTTCTTATTTCTCATTTCTTGAGATTCATTTATGTTCTCATGTCTCCTTACAAACTTATTTTCTTCTTGTTTGAACTTTCCTTTTGGTTTCCAACTACTAAAATACTTTTGTATACTTGGGTTGGCTTCTCTTTGACACTTTGTACTTACATAATTCTCTTGAACCATTCCATGTAATAAGACATGTAGCTAGTTTCTTTACCATCTCAATATTGCCTCTTTCAACTCAGTTTTACCCTTGCTCTTAACTTGATTCTGCAATTTTGAGCTTTTCTTAACACATGGTGTCTTCTTCACATGAGGACTCTATTGTTCTGACTGAAAATGTGCCTTATTACCAAAAAAAATATTCTCATTATTTACTATTGCGCCAATTCCTATTGCCTTATTAAATTCTTGTTCACTAGTTACTAACCTTTCTCATGATTTACTCAAAGATTCTTGACAGCTCATAATTCCACTATAGTTTCTCTTTGTTCTAAGCTTACTGATCTTATTCCAATCATTAATAAGGATTTTAAAGACCTGAATAACTTCTAACAAGTATTTATCACCCATATTTGTTTTTATAACTTTCACTGTTGTTATACAAGTTGTTTCACTTTGCTCTATTGTTACACAATTCATTGTTCCTTCTAAAGAAGCTTCAGATATTGGTTTCCATAATTGAAATTATGTCTTCGTTGTGTGGTTTTGATTGCATTATCTACTACCCTCTATGATCTTCATGATTCTACCAATTTGAAGCTTAATCCCAAAATCAAAATCTTCTTGTTTTTGACTGTACTCTTTACTTACCCTTACCATGCTTGACTGATTTAAGATGGACTGGTCAATTTTTAGACTACTTACCCCTATTAGATGAACTTTCCTACTCATGATAACTCTTTGTTTTTTTAGAATAATTCACATGGTCTTCTTATCATTCCTATGTTTGACATGGACATGCATTATGCTGATATAAAACCCCCTTTCTTGATCATAGCCTGTTGAATTTTCTTTAAAATCTTACCACTTTTATTCAAGAACTCCATCAAGAGTTTCTTTTCTTTTTTCATTGACCATTTGATAACCGATCTTTGTATTGTTTTCCCACTTCCATATTTGACTTTGCTAAACATTCCCAATCTAACTTATTGGATCATGACCTTTATGCTTCTTCTAGCTGACCTTCTTGAATGAAACTCCATGGTCTTGGCCTAATTCTCTTTGTTTTATTTTAGGAGTAGAATCTTTAAGTCTTCTTTACCTACTTCATTCCATATAGAGTCTAAGTTTCTTTTCAAAACTTTCCATACCTCCTCATCACTCTATCTATTTTAATTTTCTTTGATACCTCTTACGTTTACCTTGTTTAGTGTCTCTAAGCCTCTTGAACTGGTATATTGATATTATTTTCCTATTTTGACCTCATTTCATGGAGATCCATCCTCACAAGATGCTTCTAGGAGAGTTTCATTGTTCCATCTCTCACTAAATTCACTTGGTCTTTGATCATTCATAACCATTCTTGGAAAATGATTTCTAGAACCTTTATTCACACATGTTAACACAAGGTTAGATTAAAAAATCAGAGCCTTCATGACCTCCTTATGTGCTTCTTGCATGCTTCCAACTTGTTTGTCATTTGTACCTTTTCCTAGGCTTACTTTTAAGCCTGGTTTATTTAATTTCCTCTATTGCTCCTCATCACATGTGATGTTTTCATCAAGGTATTGTTGTTATTCTTCAAAATCATCCTTTATCTCTTTGAATTCCTCCTCATTTAGTCTTGCTAATCTACCTCTTCCTTTGTTTATTCTTCTCATAAGGACTAATTATCCTCCTTTTCTTTTTAGGTCTTCAAATGACCTATCAGCTTCTTTCCTTCTCATGACACCCTCTTGTGTCTTCTTACTCTCTTTTTCTTCTAGATCTTTCATAAGATATTCAAGGAATATCTCCCATATTTTTTTATTCTTCTCTTCTCTTAGAGAACACACTGCTATCACACTTTCTTGGGTTACCCTTCTTTTTCATTCGTCTCATTCCTTTAGAAACTCATATTCTTTGTCAACCTCTCTTGAGCTTTAATTTTTACTTCATGACCCTTTTCAATGGATCTTGATTGTTGTTCTTTCTTGAGAACATTTTTCTTGTATTCTCCTTCTCCCAGTATCTCACTTACTCTTTTATCTTCCTCCATGAGTGTTAAGACATGATTCTTGGTCTTCTCAATAAACTCCTTAAAGCCAAATACCATGCTTCTCCTTTCATAATTTGCATGTTGATCCATCAAAGGCACCAAAACATGTACTATTCCATTTTTATTTATAAAACATTTCTTCAGTCTTCCATTATACACTAATTTTATGTCATATTTCCTTGGTCTCCATAAATGTAGGTGACACACATCCATTGGCATCACATCACACAAAAAATTATCATGTAAACTCCCAATTTTGAAAGGAACTATACAGTGCTCATTTACAAAAATTTGATGATCCTTTTTTAACACCATGGTACTTTATAAGGTGTAGGATGAACTAACATTTAAAACCCAATTTGAATAACTATTTCCTCCAAAATAATATTATCACTGTTGTCATTATCAATCACAACTTGACAATACTTACCTATTGTCTTGCATATAGTCCCTGAATAGACTTCTCCTGGAGACTGGCTCCTGAAATTTGAATTTTTGTTGTAAGAGAACTATTCTTACAAACAATGATTCTCCATGTTATTGGTCATCATTTATATCAGTTGTCTTCTCCATACCTAAACATATTTCTTCCCATTTTTTCATCCTTTCCCCTAGATCACTGATCTCATGCATCATGTTATCCATCTTTCTCATCACTTCTCCCTTAAAAATATCCATGGATCCCTTGTGGGGATGGTTCCTTCACTTTCACTATGTTTTTAACTATCACTTTCACACACTCTTCAATTAGCTTTAAAATTTTAAATGCTTCAAAATTCTACAATATATCCTATCCTAACAGAGCTTATCTCTGATGCCAAAATCGTGTAAAACGGGTCTACTTACTTTCACCTTAAGCATGCAGTATCTTTATCAACACATGAGAACTATTGAGCTTAGTACTCTCCACCAACCCTTACTTGAGGATCTTGTCACACTTTTTATAACACAATTCATATACTCATAAGTATCCTTAGCTATATATTGCTCCTTATCACCACACTTGTATTAGTACTAACATTCATATGAAAGAAAACATGAAATAGATAGCTATACCTTGGCTAAGGATCAATGCTTCACTACTCATAGACCCTCATCATCTATCCAACACCCTTACTACACTCTTAATCTCATTCCATAACATTGAATCCTTTATACCATCACCATGTATGCATTTTCCTTGAAACACTAGACTAGACTAGGTAGGCCTCTTGGGTTTAAGTACTCAAAACAATATGTAGGGTCATGAATTACCCGCATCACTCTTGGAACATCTCCTCTAACCTAAATGAAGGTATCTAGTCCCTCTATACAGTCCTTCCCTTGCATTTTGTACTAGTTCCCTAATTGGGCCTTATTGACCTACTTTCCCCTCCAACTTACAAACCCTGTTATATCTCAAGATTTCCCTAAACAATCATACAATAAAATGGGTGATATAAAAACCCTTTATGGATTCCTTTAATGTACCCAAATCTCATTACTTATTCCTTTGTATGGAATTGTACTTCCTTTGGACTGTAATGTGGAAATTAGGCCTTTTATAACTCCTAGCTATGACAGTAGGTATTTTTAGTGATGATCTTCTCTGATAAATGGTTCAAATACCTTTGAAATATTCTCAACATATGCCTTGATTAATTTCAAGTCTTGAATCACTGATTTGTTCATCCATGCACTTCAATTCACTCTTTCTTTGGTACGGTTACAGTCTACCCTAAAAAAAGTCACAGAACTTCCTCACACGTGTGAATTGGAGGATGGAATTTAGTACACTTCTTCAACTTCCCTATAAAGATATTTACCCAAAGTTATACACTTGTTGGTAAGTTATAAATTTAGATATGAGATGCCCTGGTTTGGTCCCAAGAGTATAAAATAAAAGATGCAAGACATTATGAGAGGCTTAAATACCTAAAAAACTTTGAAGACACCCCATTTATATCCCTTCAAGTATCTATACTTTCACCGATTTCTAGAAACTATTCTAAGCTAACTGTAAAATTCTCAACCTTCAGCTTGTAGAAGGGTATGCAATATATAATCTATAAAAGCAAGAGATCAACATATAAACCATGGTCAAAATTACATGCAACATCATTATAATACCTTCATTATTCACTTCAAAATTTGGTTACATCCTTTTTATCATCTTCCATCCCTAATACATTCGAATAGGACTCCTTTCATCTTACTAGAATCACTAGATTTCTTATTCTTAGCTCCTAGATGAGCTCAAGAACCTATAAACTTGGCATAGGATTAAAACTCTCTCCATTAATTTATCAACCTAATTTCACTCTATAACATCTCATTATTTCCTAATAAGGCTGGACAATAAATAATTTCAACCCCTTACACACGTAATTCTTAATGTTATAACCATATTCAATTTTACACTCATATTTACATTTGACCCAATCAATAAAATCACTCATCCATATGACTTGGATGTTATAAATTGGACTCAATAAACTTGAATTCCCCTAATAAAATATAGCCCTCTTGATGCTCCTGCATCAGAGAGTTAGGTTAAAAGCTAGATTTATGGCTAGAAAATTATGCGATCTTGTGATTGGTGTGGAAAAACAACCCACTAGAAGAAAATAAACTCCAGAAAACCTTAGCTCCTTCTCACAAATATCTCAAGAAACCATATCAATCCTATTGCAAATCATAAAGGATGAATTTATACTGCATATAGGTCATATGGATTCTCCTACAGATGCATGGAAACAATTAGAAACCATGCATGAAGGAAGTCACCTATCAAAAATAATTAAGCTAATTAAGGAAGTGTTTACAACTCCCATGAAGGGGGATGAGAAAATTGTTAATTATCTGGCTAAAATTAAAAACATTACAGCTCAGTTGGATGCATATAACTATGAATTATTTCAAGTTAAATTCCTATATTTTATCATTCAGATCAATATACATGAAAATTTCAAAAATTATATCCCCATCCTTAACTGTAAATACAAAAATGAAAATGATATGTCTAATTTAGACACATTGTCTTCTCTTCTTATTCAAGAAGAGAGTGTCATGAAAAAAATTAACTCAAAATATAATGCCTCTCAGGAATTGTTTTCTCATAATCATAAACCTTCTCAAAATAGAAATAATAGTAATCCTAATTAGAAAAAAAAAAACCTTAGGTAAAAATTTAAATCTTATCCTAACTCTAATTCTATTATGAACAATCAAAATTTCAAAGTGAAATTTAATGGCACATGTAACAAGTGTGAAAAAAAATGTCATAAGGAGTTTGATTGTCGTATAAAATAAAACAAATTTTTTAAAATCAAAACCATGCAAATAATGTTGAGAAATATATTTCCCTGTATATTGTACTCTTGGCTTCGAATGACAACGAAAGGATTATAGATAGTTTTTCCTCTAGGTACATGACTTGTATTCATGATATCCTCATAAATGTTGTAAAATGTGAGGAAAATATATATCTAAGGGAAAATTATGTCATTCAATGTTAAATTTTTGGGGATGTAAAATTGAAAAAGGGAATAATAAAAAATTTCTTATATGTTCCTCATCTAAAAACTAATCTTTTATCTTGCTTTCAACTAACTAAAAAAAACTATAAAGTTGTATTTTTGAAAACTAAATGGTATGTGAAAAATGAAATTAGTAACATTATTGCATCTGGTATACAAAAAAATAGTTTATATAATTTTGATGGATTTATTTCTGAATCATGTTTTTATTCTTCTAGTAATGATCTTCAACTTTGGCATGACAAAATTAAGCATGTGACCTTTACAAGTTTGTATGAAATTTCTCACCTAAATCTTGTAGTTGATCTCCCTAAGATGAAATATGATCATGACACATGTGAAATTTTCTTGCATGGTAAGCAACATGTTGAACCTTTTCACAAACATCATTATCCAAATTCCTCTCATTTATTAGAGTTCCTTTTCTAAGTGGAGCCTTGTATGTTGTTTTCTTTATTGTTGATTTCCTTAGCATGACCCGGTCTTATTTCACTAAGAAAAAGGTTGGTTTCTAGTCTAAATTTCAATAATTTCAAGTATTTTTTGAAAATGATTCTAATTTAAAAATAAAAATAATTAGAACTGGTAATGGAGGTGATTATGTTAGCAAAAATCTTGATGATATTTTTGTGTCATGTGGGATTCAACGTGAATTTACAACTCCTTATTCCTCACAACAAAATGGAATTGCAGAAAGGAAAAAAGGACATTTTTAGAGATGGATAGAACTATTATTCATGTGTCAAATGTGCCTAACTTTCTATGGGAAAAAGAAATAAATATTGTAGTCTATATCCTAAATAGAGTTCCTACAAAAGCTTTACATCAAACCCCACCTCATGAAGTATAGAAAAATAAAAAACAATAGATTTCTCCCTTAACAATATTTAGTAGTCTAGCTTTTATCTCTATTCCCAAAGTTAAATGGAATAAAATAGACCCAACCTATTCTTATATCTTTTTTGAATATGGTTGTCTAAAAAAGGTATTAAGAGTCTATGATCCTTTCAAACATGACATAATAAGAAATTGGAATTTTCATGTCTTAGAGAAAAACATTTGTGGCACTTCTTGTGAATCCTCCTTTGTTTCTCCTAAAATAGAGCTTGATAATCCTTTTACTAACATTATGGGAAAAAAATTTCAAGAGGATGATTATCTTGATCTAGATATAATAGATATTGAGGGGAGTCATCCCAAAATGTGTCACATCCCAGGATTCCAATATGGGGTCAAAATATAGTCAAGGACTCTCATCCTAATAGACTTAGAAATATGACTCATAGACAAACTACTTATCATGCCTTCATATCCCTATATAAGGTTGAGACACAATATTTCAAAGAATTCTATCAAGATGATATATGGATTAAGGCTATGAAAGACGAATATAATTCTTTAAATAAAAATAACACTTGGGAACTAGTCCCTCCTCCTTCTAAATGAAGCATTGTAGGATCCAAGTGATTGTATAAAATTAAGTATAACTCTATAGGAGAAATATATAAATCCAAGGAAAGATTAGTATCTAGTAGTTTCACTTAGAAACTTGGTCTTGAATATGTTGAAACTTTTTCTCATTTAGCTAAAATGAGCTCTATTAGGACTCTTCTACCATTAGCTACTAAAAATAGATGGGAGATTCACCAAATGGATGTTAAAAATGCATTTCTAAATGGTGACCTGAAAAAAGAAATTTATATACATCAACCTAAAGGTTTTAAAGAACTTGGTAAGGAACTATATGTGTGTAGGCTAAGAAAATATGTGTATGTATTAAACAAGCTCCTAGAGCTTGGTATGCCCAAATTAATAGTTTCTTTCAAGATCTTGGTTTAACAAACTTATGTTTTGATAATGTTTTATTTTTTAAATTTGAAAATAATCAGATAATCATTGTTTTTTTATGTGTTCATGATATCTTGATTACTATCAAAGATAAAAATTTAATTGTTCAAATCAAAGAAATATTAAAATAACGTTTTGAAATGACTGATTTAGGTCTGCTAAATAGTTTTTTATTCATTGTTATATTTCATGATTATAAATCTATTATTGCATCTCAATATTAGTATGCTACTAATTTAATTAGAATATTTAACATGATTTACTCTAAACATGTTTTCATTCCTTTTAAAGTTGGCGTTAAATTAGATCTTAAACCTACATGTGTAAAATTTTATCCTACTATGTATAGACAACTAGTTAGTAGTCTAATTTATGTGACTATTATTAGGCTAGATATTTCATATGCGGTAGGAGTTGTTTCTAGATTCATTCAAAATCCTTATGAGGATCATTGGAAAATGGAAAAAATAATTACAAAATATGTTAAAGGATCAGTTAATTATGGTTTTTATTATTCTTCTTGTGATGATGCAAAATTATTTGGATGTTGTGATTCTGACCATGATGTTGATTTTATAGATCAAAAATATACTTCTGGGTATGTTTTTGAGCTGGTTGTAGATGCCATCACTTGGATTAGCAAGAAGCAACCAATAGTTTCTATCTCTTCTACTAAAGTAGAGTATAGAAGTGTTATGCAAGTAGAAAAAGAAGCCATGTGGATGAAAAAACTATCAGATGAACTATATATGGAATCAAATGAATTACTACTCTTTTATGTGACAGTCAGAGTTTCTTTGTTGTTACGAACAGTCCAATTCAGCATCATAGAACTAATAATATAGAAGTTCATATACATTTTATTCGAGGGAAAGTCCTAAATGGTGATATTGATATCAATTTCTATTCAAATGAAGATAGAGTTGTTCATATCTTCACCAAGCCATTGTGTGATGTGAATTTTTGCAAGTTTTGTGCCTTGTTAGGCCTTTCTAAGTTTTCATTGAGGGGGGTGTACATGACAATGCGACCTCTTAATGGCCTATTTTAAAATTATTATACTTCCTCCATTTTGTAAAAGATCATTGTATGTGATTCTTAATAAAATGATCATATCATGTGAGTTTACTTGTAAAACCCATAAAATAATTAGTTGTCGGAATGCCTTATTTTATTTAAGGCTCCATAATCTGATATAATTCTTCATATTTAAAGTACTTTTCCTTAAAAAAAAAAATTATATGTTCTTTTTTATTTCGACTTTTATGGAATCCATGGAACACTGTTTTGAACCATGGAAAAATAGTGTCTCATGGTCTTGCTAAAAACCGGAATGTTTTTACAGTTATTCGTGGTTTTTATAAGTCTATGAGACATTGCGGTAGTATATTAGGGAGTTGAAAAACCCATGGGACTCTACTTTAGTGCACCATAGAACTACAAACCCATGAAAAACATGTTTTTGGTTGCTAGCCTAAATCATGAGTTGATTTATGGATTGTAATTCCTTCTGTATCAAAAGGTGACTTGGCATAAGGAAAAAATGATAACATGTTTTTTTCCTCACTTAGCATTAAGGGGGAGTGTTTGGGAAATAATGTCAAGTGAGGATGCCATTAAGGTGGACCACCATTTTACACCCCATGTTATTTAAAATTTTGTTTATCAAACTTTATTATGTTGATCTTCCATTGTTAAGAGTGAAATGGTGTGACCGGTTTACCCATCCTATTAATATAGGTTGATCCCTCATAGGATTGATATAATGTTTTCATCAAGATTGGTACATGCGATATCATCTTGTTATGACCATTGAATTATAAAGTGCAAGAAATTGTTTTGTAATTATTCTGTGAGACCAAGGAGTGAAGTGGAATTGTTGGGTAAAACTTGTATGCAAATTCTAATAAAATTCAGTGCTCTATTTGGAGTGGGGTTTTTACCTTTGGGTTTTACCCACTATAAATCTAGTATCTTGTTTCATTTAATTTTTTTTATTTACTTTATCTTCATGTTCAGTAATATGCAAATATAAACATATTAATCTATATTTAATCATTGCACTTTATAATATATAATCTTTGGCAATTTATTTGTGGATTTATAATTTTTTAATTGTTCATTCCCTTTAATTCTCTAAAATTTATTAGGATATGGTGGATATATTAGTGCTAAAGAGGATCATGAATCCTAATCCCTACAAGGTTTCATTTTTTTTATACGAGATCCCTTATTAGTGACTAAGAAATGTTTTCTCAAGTTTTAGACAGGAAGGTATGAAAATGAAGTGATGTTCAACATCATGCCTATGGACACATGTTATGTGCTACTTGGAAGACCATGGAATTTTTAATAGAAGGCACAACATAATGTCTACAAAAATTCCTAAAAAGTGGTGAAAATGGGAAAGAGTATACTCTACATCCAATGAAGGATATGGGTGAAGGAGTCTAGAGTAGGGACCTAACATTTTATTCTTATCAAGTAAGAAAATATTAAGTGAGATGAAACATAATGGTGAATATTTTTCACAAATATTAAACCTCATAAAAAGAGAGAGCATAGGTATAGCTGCAAAGAAGGACGAATTGATGTCATAATAATTTAAAGATATCTTAGGAGAGTTTGTAAAGTTAGTTCCTAGTTATTTTCTTGAAGGGTTACCACCTCTGAGGAGTATATATTACCAAATTGATTTACTTTTAGGATCAGTTTTCCAAACAAGGAATATTATATAATGGCAATACAAGAGAATATGAAGATAGAAAAGAAATTTGAGGAGTTTTTGGGACATACTAATGATTAGAGAGTGTCTAATCCGGAGCATAGTAAAAACATTTCTAGGACAGAAGAAGGGTCATGAATGGAATATGTGTAAAAATTCTAGAGACATTAAAAAATCCACCATCAAATATAGATCTCCATCGTTTTTCATGTATCATATCGTGAATTATATGAGAAGTGAAAATTATTTCAGTGAGAGCTATTTAAATAGCATATATCATGAAATACACATTGGTGAAGGAGATGAATTGAATAAAACATTAAATATTGAAGGGTGATTGTACAAGTGACTATTTATTCCATTTGGGTTGATTAACACACGAAAAAATTTCATGAGGTTGATCAATGAAGTCTTGAAACCATATGTAGGTAGCTTTGTAATCGCATACCTTGATAATATATTGATATTCAACATGGAAGATAAAGAACATTTGTGACATATAAGGAAAGAGTTTCAAAGGTTATGGGATGAAAAAATATTGATTAGTTTGAAATGGTTTAGTTTTATGTAGGAATATTTAGTGTATCTAGGATTTGACATTTCCATTGAAGGTTTGAAGATGGATTGAGAGGTCTAGGTGATAATAGATTGGTAACTACCGCACAATTCTCTTGAGGAATGGAATTTTCATGGGTTCTTAATATTTTACATAAATTTCATTAGGAATTTTAGAAATGTGTTTGTACCTATCACAAAGGCCATACAAGAGAATAACAATATTTTTTTAAGAATGTTTTCTCAGACAATTTTCAGAAATAAAATACAAATATGCCTTAATAGTTGATGCTAATGTTGCATAATTATTTATATATATATTCCAAGTTGATTATGATGCTTTTATTTATCCATTGGGTTATTAATGATTCAATAAGGGATACAAATAACTTATTTAATATGAGTGATGAAAAGAAGAAGTATAGTGTGTATGATTAGGATTTATATATAATCATGCAAGTTTGATAGAAGTGGAGACACTACTTACTACCTGAGGAATTTATATTGTGTATCGATCATCAAGCCTTTCAGTTTATAAAAATCAATTAAAATTGAAGCAGAGGCATATGAATTGGGTAGTGTACCTATATAGAAACAATCTTATGTTGAAGTATAGTAGTGAAAAATATAATAGATTTTTTGACATGTTGAGTAGGTACACAATATTTTTAATAGAGATGAGAGTAGAAGTTATGGGTTTTGAATATATGAAGGATTTTTATGTGTAAAATTAATACTTTGGTGAAGCATGGATAACACCTTTTAGTATTGAAAGGATGAAATGGTTGGAATATTTTTTGCAAGAATTTCTATTATTCAAAAGAAACTAGTTGTACATTCCAACAAGACCAACGAGGGAGAATTTGGTGAAAGAGAAGAATACTCATGGGTTAGTAAGGTACTTTGGTTTGGATAATATGTATCTAGAACCACTATATTAGAGTTGAATTTTGACCCATTTGTCTATGGATGTGTGCACGTTTTTGCAAGAATGTAGAGTCTGATAATTAGCTAATGGGAGATATCAGAATGTATGGTATTGTCATCATTTTCTCATTCAATGAAATCCTTAGGAATACATATATATGAATTATGTTTATTTTTTCATGGGACACAGAGAGGTTTTTCTCCATGAATATTTTGGTGGATACATTTTCAAATATGGTACATTTTGTATTTTGTAGGAGAACTAGTGATGAGACTCGCATCATTAATATTTTCAAGTAAATTCAAAGGCTACATGGATTACTACATAGTATTGTGTTTGACGGGGATACAAATTTTTTTAGTTAATTTAGTGCAAAAATCGAAAGAAAATTATCATCAATCTTGGTTAGATATTGTGAATGGAATGAACCCATGAGGAGTGAGAGAATTGAGAAAGTTACTATTGGTGGTGAATCACAGCACCCCTGAATGTCTAAAACTTGATGGGTTGAGACTCTCAGTGCGATTGCATAACATGGAACTTTTCCCAAGTGTGGGACCTTGTGAATTGGAAAATCTCTCCAGATGAAGGCCAGTTCCTATTCCTCTGTTCAGACGCACATGTAAAAATGCAGAGGGTTTACTCAAAAACCTAAACTAACTTTCCAAGGAGACAGGGTAAGAAGATGCATAAAATAAAACCTAAACTACAAAGGTGATGCATCGAGGAATGAATAACACCTGTCTTGCCAATAAACACAAACCATTAAAATGAAATGCAAGATCATGCACAGATAACAAAATTTGTAGTGAAAGATTAGGAGGATGCAAATGAACACAGAAAGGGTTAAGAATTATCCACAGACATGCATTATTTTCTCTAAAGATGATACAATACACTACAAAATTCCAAGAGGCAAAGTTGCATTATAGTTTTAGATGGGAGGTTTGAACTCCACAAATTCACCTGCCAAAGAGAAGAAGGGAGGGGTAAAACAAGAATTTCCAACCTTTTGAAAGAAGCCCCTCCTTACAACTTATAGGAAGAATGAGAGAGGGAAGAGAGAGGAATTCCAAATCTACCCCAACCACCTCAACTTTGTATTTAATTCACCTCATTATGGAGGTAGGTGAGAACCCTAGCAAACCCAAAAAATGGAAAAATGTATTTTGCATTTTTTAAGAACTTGTTCTCACCTAATTAAAGATATCCAGTCGTATTTGGATAGAGGAAATTGTAAGCTTTCCAAAAATTCCATCCTTGCATGAATCCGAGCTCCCTATGAAAAGTTATGGCCATTTGAATATTTGTGCCAGGGTTTGCTTCCTGTCGGGGGTGTCAATGCTTAAAATGTTACACCTCCTAAAGATGCGCCTCCTGAAGATGTGCCTCGGTGCATCCATTTTCATTTCAACATCTTCTTACCTATGCCATAGACGCATCAATTTTCATGTCGACATTTTCCGCTTTGCACCTCCAACCTGCGCCATGGGCGCGACTTTTTGCATGTTGACATCTTCTTACCTACGCCATAAGCGCATCCATTTTCATGTCGACATTTTCTGCTTTACGCCTCCAACCTGCGCCATGGGCGCAAATTTTTTCATGTTGACATCTTCTTACCTGCGCCATAGGTACATCCATTTTCATGTCGACATTTTCCAATTTGCACCTCCAACCTATGCCATGGGCGCAACTTTTTGCATGTCGACATCTTCTTACCTACGCCATAGACACATCCATTTTCATGTCAACATTTTCCACTTTTTGCCTCCAACCTGCACCATGGGCATGAATTTTTTCATGTCAACATCTTCTTATCTGTGCCATAGGTAGTTGGTGACGCAATAAATGTCAGGTTTTCAACCATGCAATGCAATTAAAAAACCTGAAATGAAGGGTTTCATTTTTTTTGTATTCCATATTCTCCTGTTTGTCTATATTTCCCTAGGGGATATATACAATAGTTACCACACAAAAAAGAGAGAAATGTAAAATTATAATATTTTGGAAAATACATGGATAAATTGCACCAATTAGTGTGTAAATAGCTGGAAAATATAGATTCACAGTACAAGTAGCATCCAAATGAAAGGAAAGGGAAAGTAGAATATCAAGTTGGATATTTGGTCTTAGCTCATTTCTAGAAGGATAGGTTTCTTAAGGATACTGTACACACCCAAAATTACATGTGCTACATTGTTGAAAAATAGTTACAAAAGGTCCTCATAGATGATTCATATCTTTTCTAAAGGTGATCAAGCTCTCAAACCTACTTGCATCTAATATTTATAACCTAGTATGCCTTATTTAGCCTTTGCATGGTGTTTCTTATCTCCTTGTTTCCTTTTTAGCCCTTTTTTGACCTTTAGTGTCAAAACTGCCACCTTGTCTGGGTGGCATTTTTGTAACCACTTCTCAGGAAAGGTAGCAGTTTTATAACCGCCATACATGGCAGGGCAACAGTCTTATAAACACTTCTCTGCATAGGGTGGCAGTCCTATTTGCATTTTCCAGAATGTTCCAACGTGATTTAATATTCTTTATTTTTCACTTAACTTCACTTTGCACGTGTGTTTCTTACCCATTTTTTTGATTTCAATCCTAACTACCTTGTGGCATTCTCTTCTTCGCTTCTAATTTTTGATTGATTGTGATTGATAGTTAAAAATCCCTCTTCATTGTCAATGTGCCACTATTTGGCTACCTAATGGCTTCAACCATTGCCCAGCCAACCTTCTATAAATTGATCGGTTGTTTTCAATAAAATGGTCAGAGATCATTTTTGTGTATTCTTGCATTTTTGACTTGCCACTTTCTTGCTATAAATTGTATAGCCAAGCTCTATTCACTTGTGTTATCTCTCCTCTACCCGCATCGCTTCCATGCTGCCATCAAACTATCACTATCAAGCAACATCTTCTCTCTGCTACTTTTTTGCATTCCCAATCCCTTGGACTCACATGAACACATGAGAAATAAAAGATAAGCTAAGAGGATAAAGAACAAAACAACTAGATTTTCCATTACTATATGCTTCCAAGTTGGATTTGATATTGGTTTTATCATTGCTTCAAATTCTTATTTTTGAATCATATGCATACATTTTCATACAAATAGAGTAGAAAAGAAGTAATTTCATTGTTTCAATCATTCAATAGCTATAATAAATCAATTCAAATAGGAAATCCTCAATAGAAGTCTTCAGTACTTATCGAGGAAGATATAAGGAAGAAAGGATTCTGAGAAGTTCTTATTTCTTCCCCTTCTTCTGAAGTAACTTGGAAGGTTAGATTTGCATGGATAGTATAAAGTAAATATCTAATTTAATTAAAATACACTAGATACACTCAACATAGGTTAACAACTACATCGGGTTATTTACTTTTTTAGTTTTATTTTAGAAGTAGCTTTAATTACTTAGAATAGAAGTAATTTGTTGTCTATTTTTGTAATCATTAATCTTAGTTGATTCATTAGTTTCCCTTTTAGTAGAATATTAGACTTTCAATTTCATCTTGGTTAAAATGGACACTTCAACATAGTTTAACACTTAGATTCAATCAATCCATAATTAATTTACGCTTCCCATTCAAAGCCACTAAATATCCCCTTTGCCAGCTCAGCTACTAGGAATTCACACTACTCAATCTTAGTCATTGATTCTCTTATAGTTAGCCATCCACATTACAACATTGGCTACCTCAGCATGACATTAGGGAGTCGAGTGTGGTTGAAAGTTGCATGTCGATTTTCATCCATATAAATTGGTGAATCTTACATGAAGGATTAATTCCTTCTTATCTCCTTTTCTTTAATTGCTATTACCTTGTCTTTGCATTTCTTGCCCTATTTTGGTAGGTATTTTATAATTTCCCTGCTAATGTCAAGGTGAATCCTAATAACATAAACAAAGGCATTCCTATAGGGACCAATGACCATGAAGCCTCAACTTCCAATAACTCTCGGGTTGATCCTAACCTTGGTTTGAATAACAATATGAAGATTAATGGATTAATTGAGCTATAATTTGAACCGGAATTAATACAACTCTGGTAAAGGAATACTTTCCGCAAACCCTACCTGTTCTTTCCTCCTCCTAGGATGATGTTCCCAGAATCACAAATCCATTAGGATCCTATGATTTAATATTAGATTTTAACAATACCTTCTCTCACATCTCATTCATAGATTTATTGAAGAATTCCCCTGGACATCATCCTAGATTTCTAGATGCACTATTTCTTGGTCATATCATCCATGTTACACCTCCTCATAGTGCTCAAATAAATCATATTTACTTAGACATACATCCTCTAGGACAAAGGTATAGGGATAGTTGGTTTGTTTTCAATATAGAAAAGATGTCATATGACTCTGAAATAGCCTGAAGAAGTGATCCTTCCATATATTTACCAATATGGGTTTACAATAATTGCATTAAAAGAGCTATGATCAACAAAGGGGATGTTCTAAATGTGGGTCCCTTCTATTTCTTTCAGAATTTAGGATATGGAGATACTAATTTCTCTTCTATAAGAAACATGTTGCGAGGGTATGAAATTATTAAGGCTACTTCAATCGAAACCATATTTCTTCCTGTCACCCTTGGGCCTAAAACCATCTTGACAGAGTTTTAAATTATCGACAGGGAAACAAACTATAACATGATCCTTGGGATACCTTGGATTCATCGAATGAAGGTTATTCCTTCTACTTTGTTTGAGTAAGTTAGATTCCTCCGTTTGGAAAAATTCTTCATCACCCAAGGGGATCATAAGCCCTTCCATATACACTTAGAGAACCTTAAGAAGAAACGAGAATTTCATTCATAATATGAGATCCCTACAAACATATTAAACAAACCACCTTTTTCAACAACTACGGTCACGACCACCCAAAGCATTCCAAATCCTGAGGAAGATGACTCAAAAACATTCGAGGTAGGAAAGTAAAATAAGGGTAAATCGGTATCCATGGAAACGGTGTCCACCAAAACAAGAGTATAAATAATGAAAATCTTATAGAGTAGTGAGCCGATCATCCTCCCATTTGAACCATAAGGAATGGGTAGCCTCCTTGGCACAACCTCTCTTCCTGTCGATGATTTTGGTATGAATGTAAATATGATTGAAATAATAAAATAAGGATTTAAAAATGAAACGATACCCATAAAATCCATCTCTAGGGCTTCTTCTATCCCGAACCTTGGTCTTGATACGAACGTATCCGACACCAAGTATGTTATCTCCATAGGATGTGATCCCATAGAACAACATAAGACACACAAAATCACTATGCTTCACACAAAATATTAAATTGTTTATCGTAATCATGCTCACCTAAACATGATATGTAAAAATGTGATAGAGAGGTTCTCGAATATCTCCTTCAAATAGAAAAATTGGATAAACATACATACACAATCATGGGTAAGTATTGTAAGGTTAAACCCATGATGGTAGGCCCTTGTCAAGAAAACTAAAACTTCAAAGATCATGTGCTTCCGATGTGTAATTTTGGAGGTGAAGATTTTGACATCCATTAACTCTTTTTACCTTAGATATTTCATCATGTAGTCCATAAACATTTCCATATGTACACTAATCTCATTTCATTATCATCTGCCTGCTCATTCTATGAAATTTATAGTCAAGGATTGTATTTTCAAGTAACTCTCAAAAACTTCTACAAAACATTCACAATTATTTAAATTATGTCACTTCAAGCATACATCATCATTTCTTATCACTTCATCAATTCAATAAGACAAGACAAAATTTTGACACTAATACTACCAAGGCCTGCATACTTGGTTTTTCCTATAGATTTATTCTAGAATATTTTTATTTTCCCATAGTCAGTTCTAGAAGCTTCGTGATTTCATGTGTTTCCCTAGAAAAACCTCTTTGGTATAAAAACATTTTTAAAAAATTCACCCAAGATACTTGTTTCCCTATGTCAACCTTTTTTGTTGATCCCTCCCATCTTATGGGTTATGCGGGGTTGAGGCTAGGGGAAATATTTCCTACCTAAAATAATAAATTAAAGTTAAAAAAAAAAAGTATATCTCTCAAATAAAAATCAATCAAAATTTTATTTTACACACTTCGTTGCCCCACTAACCTTCGTTGTTGATCCCGCGCCTCTTACAAGTGGTGTGAGGTTGGGAAAGGAGGTAAGTTCCCTTAATCACCTATGTCTTTTCCTTTATGATGATCTAATGCTTCCTACTTGTAGCATGGGGCATGGTGTAGGGGTTCTTTGTAAATAAGTTAATAAGTTAAAGCAATTAAATTTAATAAAAGTGCTTTGAAAATCTCAAAATCCCAAGAAAAATGAATTAGATGTGCACATTCTAAAAGAGAGTCAAAACCTTAAAACTAGATTATGTCAATCAAGAGGCCATCTATGGATCTAAGTCTAGATAAAATTGTAAGCAATCAAATTCTATGTTATGTATTAAACTGTATGCAGATTTAAGTTGTAGGTTCCTAATGGGTTTATGTCAAAATCTTGTCTTTCTCTCACCATTTCCATCTCTGTCAAAACCATACAACTTGTGTCCCTCCCAGATCTCAGTGTTGATACCTTGTATCTTAATAGTTGTGTAGGGTTAGAAGTGGAGTGAGTTCATTTTACTATCGTATCATTATTCATCACACATTTCCAAAACAAAGAGAAGTACCAAACATTACTTGAGAAGATAAAGTTCAACATTACAATCTATCTGCATAACCATCACATATCACCATTAAAAAAAAAAAAAAAAAAAAAAAAAGTATTTTATCATTCATCATCCATTACATACATTCTAAAAAGCATTCAAAATCATACGTTCTAAACATCTAGAGTATATATATGAAGAAAACCACAAATGAAAGTCAACTCTGTGCAAGTAATAACCGAACCAAAAGGACGTGTCTATATATATATATATATATATATATATATATATATATATATATATATATATATATATATATATCATAATAAGTAAAGTTTGTGTACAATTCCATCACACGCTAGGTGTGGTCAAAACTCTCACAAGAAGCATGAAATCACAAAAAAAAAACATATGTGTGCCTCACAAAATGGCATTAAAAGAAATAAATAATCCTATGGCCTATTCCCCCTTAGGTGTGGTTTTTCAACATTCTACATTTTAGGTTTCAAAAAAAATAACTAAGGAAAACTAACATTTTTCTGTGTCACTTGGTTTCTTGATCTCAAGGCCATGATCATCTCATCACACTGATCATTTTAACTACACTCTTATTTGAGCTGGTCAGTGTGGTCCTAGAGCTAAAAAATCACCAATAGGGTATGTGTAAATGAATCAAAAAATGAGTTGTTTTGATATGTGTGTGTGTGTGTGTGTGTGTGTGTGTGTGTGTGTGTGTGTGTGTGTGTGTGTGTGTGTGTTCTAACTTCATTTTGAGTTTATATGGCCAAAGGGCTAGAGCATAGGCACTGGTATATTCTTACCCCCATGCAAATGGTAAGTCCTCTTGTCATTTTGATTTTAGCATTTATTATTTAATATTTTATCTATTTGCACTTGAGTTTTCCTTTCGTCTTGTAGGTAGCAGTAACTTGGACGGTGAAACTTTGACACACAGGAGTGTTAGGTATAGCTTATAACTCCCCATTTCGGGAATGCCATACTCACACTCTACATTTTATGCCTCTTTATGGATAAAACACTTATCCAGGGGAAAATATGTACGCACCCAAAAAAGCACGTGCTACATTGTCAGAAAATGGTTACAAAATGTCCCCAATGATGAGTCATATCTTTTCAGAAGGTGTTTGATCTCGTAATCATACTTGTAACTTATATTTGTATCCTATTATGCCTTAGTTAGCCTTTGCATGCATTTTTTTAATCTTTGTTTCCTTTATAGCCTTGTTTTGACCTTTAGTGTCAAAACCACCGCCCTATCTAGGTGGCAGTTTTGTAACCAACGCTCAGGTAAGGCGGTGGTTTTTTAACTGCTGCCCTCATAGGGTGCTGGTCCTATAATCACCGCTCTGCAAACGGAGGTGGTCCTATGTGCATTTTCTAGAATGTTCCAACGTGACTTAAGACACATGTTTTTTCATTTAACTTCACTTTACACATACATTGATTACCCTTTTTTGCTGATTTCAAGCCTGACTACCTTGTGGCATTCTCTTCTTCACTTCTAATTTATGACTGATTGTGGTTGATAGTTCAAAATCCCTCTTCATTGTTGATGTGGCACCCTTTGGCTATTAAATGGCTTCAACCATTTCCATCCAACATTCTTTAAATTGATCGCTTGTTTTCAAGAAAATTGCCAGAGATCATTTTTTTGTATTCTTGCATTGTTGAGTTACCACTTTCTTGCTAGAATTCCATAGTCAAGCTTTGTTCACTTGTGTTATCTCTCTTCCACCTCCATTGTTGCAACACTGCCATCTAGCTATCATTGTTCCAATGCCTTCTCTCTTCTTCTTTTTTGCATTCCCAATCCCTTGGACTCATACTAACAAAGAAGAAAGAGAAGATAAGATGAGGGGATAAAGAACAAAAAACTAAATTTACCATTACTCTATGCTTCTAGGTTGGATTTGATATTGGTTTCCTCATTGCTTCGAACTATTATTTCTAAATCATACACATACATTTTCATACAAATAGAGTAGAAGGAGAAGTAATTTTATTGTTTCAATCATTCAATAGCTAAAACTAAATCAATTAAAATAGGAAATCCTCAATAGAAGTCTTCTTTACTTTTTGGGTAAGGTGGAGGGAATAAAATATTCTGAGAACTTCTAATTTCTTCCCATGCTTCTGAGGAAAATCGAAAGGCTATATTTTCATCCATAGTTTAAAGTAAATTTTTCATTTAATTAAAATCGACTAAATACACTAAGCACAAGTGAATAACTACACTTGGTTATTTACTTTTTTAGTTTTAGTGTAGAAGTAGCTTTAATTACTTAGAATAGAAGCCATTTGTTGTCCATATTTGTAATAATTTAGCTTAGTTGATTCATTAGTTTCCCTTTTAGTAGTATATTGGACTGTCAATTTCATCATGGTTAAAATGGACACTTCTACGTAGTTTAACACTTAGATGTAATCAAGCCATATGGAATTTACGTTACCCATTCATAGCCACTAAATCTCCCCTCTGCCAACTCACCTACTAGGAATTCACACTACTAGATCTTAGTCACTGATTCTCCTATAGTTAGCCATCCGCATTTCCACATCGGTTTCCTCAACACGACCTTGGGGATTCGAGTTTGGTTGAAGTTCCTGTGTCAATTTTCATTTGTATAAATTATTATAATATTATTCAACCTCATATTATTTAACATGTCCTTAGGATATGTTTCCTAAGGATATCCTAAATTATATGAGGTGGAATAAACTAGTTCCACATAGACTATTGTAGAATTTTTCAAAGAATTATTATAATATTTAATTACCTATAGGTATTGATAACTCAAATATTTTTATTATGGTAGACCTCTATCCAATCCATACTGGTAAGGAAAGTGTTGATAATTAAATACAGAAGATGACAGGGTGGATTGGGGAGAACAAATACCATAAAAGGTGCACAGAGACTCATTGGAATAATTAACACCATGATCAATAAAAATCACAGTAATGAGTATAATGATTATATAGTCAAGTGGAAAGGAATAGATATTGAATATGCAACATGGATGAGTACTACAGAGTTCACTTGACACAAATTTTTTGAAGACTACCTTTTTTGAGAAATAGAAAGTTTCTAAAATTACCTAAGTTGTGTGATGTAGGAACATCTAGGTTCACAATAAATCATCTATCAACAAAAAACATTTTGAACAATTTGATTAAGTTTGTTTTACATTTTTTTGTATTTTTTGTTCAAGGTAGAAGGCATATATAGTTGTGTTGCATTTTATTAAATTGCATTGTGTGTTATTTGCAGGCCACATTATGATGTGTTTATGTTGTTAAAGAGTTTTGAAGTACTATTCAAAGTTATAGAATACTAATGAATGTGTGAAGG
This sequence comes from Taxus chinensis, assembly GCA_019776745.2. Lineage (NCBI taxonomy): Eukaryota > Viridiplantae > Streptophyta > Pinopsida > Cupressales > Taxaceae > Taxus > Taxus chinensis. The sequence goes on along the minus strand of CM034149.1, from coordinate 830,001,280 downwards.
TCTATTTAAGGCTCCAGAACACTAAGAAATCCTTACAAGTCTATTTGACGCTATGCATTCCTAAGGTAAGATGCAACATATTGTCTGAAGCCATAGACTAATAAAAAAATAGATCCGTAGCATTTACTTGGACTCTGGCACTAGGTGATCCCATCCTCTCCCAGGAACTCCTGTGTTGTGTAGTTTCAGAGTTAAGAACCTCTAGGGAGCCTCCATGACACTCTTCTTAGTTTGTTCTAGCAATTCACATGCCCAGATCACTTCTAGAATTCCTAGAAATCAATTAAGTCTATCTAAATCCCTCTCTTTCTTAGGTTTTTACATTTACATGCTTCTTTTCTTGTGTCTTCTTTGCATATTAGCATTTTTACATCACTTATTTCAGCAGTTACTCTATAATCAAACGTAATTCGATTTATATTAAATCAATACCTAGTTTTTGTAGCACTTCCATGAGAGAGAAATGTAGAGGTCATTTGGAGGTTAAGAGAGTGTTTTATAGGTTTTTTGATTCACTAAAAATGTATATTTTAGAATTTAATCTAAACTAGGAATAGTAGTAGATAATAGTAAATGAATGCAGTAAATAAATATGAAAAGTTACGCAAGCAACTAAGTAAATAAAAATGTGAAACCCTAAAGTGCAAGAAGGGTTAGTTATATCTTAGTTGATTTGATTAGCTTGTTGGAGTGTGTCATAGGGATGGCTGGAGAAATAGAATGAGGAAACGACTATGCCAAAGTCAGAAAAAGTGCAAATCTGAGAAATCTGAGCTAACTGGGGTGCCTGGATATGTACAGGAGCACCTATGGGCACCCTAAACTGAGATATGGGAGCCCTGGTCTATGAAAAATCTCTATAAACCCCATCTAAGGTGTCGCTAAGTGATCACATGTGTTATCACCTTGTCACACTAGCTTCACTGGAATAAGCAATATGTCGTTGGAAATCAAAAATGAAGATGAGACTTGTAAAACCCTAAAACAAGCATCAAACCCCTAAAAAATAAAGATACATATGAAGGGGTCAGATTGTCCTCAGTGGCCACATTGGTGGACTTACTAACTGATTATTGCACTAAATCTCATATGTGATGTACTTTTATGTGTGTGTGTTTCCAATCATGCCCTAGGTGCTCTTGTTCCAGTCACACTTTGTGAAAGTAGCGATCAATAACTATGTTTAGAAAATGTAATAGAATGGTGGATGGAATAGAATAAACTTCCCTCCTATATAGTGTGATGTCTATGAACCATTTTTTTCCCTTGTAATGGAGCTAGATGGATGTAAATGAGCTCTAGATTCCTTAGATGGAGTTTAACCTTAGGTGATGGTAGTAGTGCCTAGTGTTTGGTCCCTCATTATATTCTCACAACTTTGTGTTTATATGGTTCTCTTGATCTAATTTTATAATTAACCCCGATGAGGTTGACCACCAAAAAAATAGAATGTTCATATGGCTAGAAGGTGCCCAAAAAGTGGCAGGAAAGTGTAAAAATAATTAGGACGCCCCGACTGGGACTAGGGCACCTTTTGGTGCCCCAGTACTAGTCTGAGAGCCCCAATCAAATGAAAAATAACACAGAATGATGGAAACTGATTGGGAAAGTATGTGGTGAAGGTCAGGAATGACAATAGATATCATAATAGAATGGCCAAAATGTGGGGGTTAATTAGTACTTTCTTCACTCAAAAATCATATGAATAGCAGTATGAGACCGGGTAAAATAATACCAAAAGTGTGTGACTTAGTGTCTACATTTTCCCCCACTTTATGTTGGTGAGACGAACTCTCAGTAACATAAATTAGATAGAGATGTGTACATGATGTCCATGTAGAGTTATGTAGAAAATGCACCGAAGGACTAGATAAAGTGTGGAATGGAAAAATGATGATGGAGTGTGGAAACTAAAGATGTAAAAGCGTAAAAAAGTGATAAGTGAAAACCTAGGGTAGAAATGTGTGTGTAGTTTCCGATGTGTGTGTTGCCACAAAGTGTTGTTGTTGACACCTTACTTCTCATACGGTTGAACCTGCAAGGAGAAGAAGATCAAGAAGTCAAATATGCATGTATATATGTAAAAGACACATGTATATGTATGTAAGATTAAATGTAAAATATGAAAATGAAAAATGGAACATGTGCACCTAATCCATGATGAAAGAAAGGGTGTAGAAAGAGGACATCCTATCCTAGGGTTTTTGGGTGATCTGATGTCAAGGATGAAGAAGTACAAGGATAATTTTGTTGTATCCTCGAACCTTTAATTGCTTCACTGAATATGTGTGAAGATATGTCTATACTACCTAGTATTTTGGGAAATCCGACGCCACTGGCTGAAGTAATGTAAAGAGGAAATTTGTTGTATCCTCTAACCAATATCTTCTTCCCATAATTATAAGGACAACCATGTCTTATAAAATCCCCTATGTATATGGTTCGTAGACTGGTTTTGAACCTACTCACTATATAACCCCACAATTCCAAGGGTGGAAACTGAACTAAACTGAATTGGTGTAAAAAGCACTGTGTAGAATGTAAAACCCAAAATGATGCCCCCCATCTTTAGGGGTGCATGCGACGTTGATGATAGGAGAATGTGGCCCCAAAAGAGGACCAACTGCATGAACTTTGTAACTCTACTCTTCAGGGGGGAACGGAATGCACTTTGTAGAAACAAAGGTGCACATTAAAAAGTGTCTAGAAAAAACTAATTGGTAGTATGAACAAGCATGCATATATAATTGTATGCTACACAGATAGTGTGTAAGCTAGAATGTGAGTAAACAAGTAATTAGCCAAACATTGACTACAAAAAGTGGGTTACAAACATGGGAAACCAATCACAATGTCGCAAGACATGCAAGGCCATAATGGCTGCATACAACAAACCAGTGTGCACACTAAAAGAAATGCAAGGCCCTCATACAATAGTAGTCAAAAAAGTAAGTAAAAACAACAGATATCCATGGAAGCAATTAATCCTGAAAAACAAATGTTGCACATGAAGCACCCATTAGCATGTTATTAAGATAACCAATATGTCAAAAGCATGTATAAGCAAGTAATGGAAAGTACTAAGTACAAAATGAAACAATAGCACCTGGAAGAGATGAATGTGGATGCCCCTAGCGGCCGTTGTAGGAGTGGTAGAAGGAGAGAATCCATTCTTTGTGTAAGATACATGTATCTATGATCACAAGTAGAAAAATACGTGAACACGCATGTGTGGGTTGTGAAGATAATGACATATAATAATTCAAACTAGAATGTGTAATAAAGTGACCATATACAAGTGAATGTAATCTAGAGTAAAAGTAACCAAGATATGCAATATGTTGTTGATGAATGGAATGGAATGCAATATGAATTATAGGAGCTGCATGCCCCCTGAGTGAATGGAATTTTATGCAGTGAGGTTCATTTGGTTTTCCCCCTCAATAATCAATAATGAACCCTAAATGAGATTCCATCATCAAGAAATGGTCGAATCGTGTGTTGTATCTAACACAATGTGATGATTGTGTATATGTGTTGATGAAATGCGACCTAGAGAGGAAGTGGGCATGAGCCTTATAGTTGAATCGTATATCACGACAAGATGAACAAAAGAGTGATGATGCATCCTAAAGCATATATCACTACAAGATAAACACAGGAAGTGGTGATGTAGCCTAAAGCGTATACCACTACAAAATGATGGGATGGGTGAACATTAAGGTCAAATTATGAATTTGTAAGTATGATAAGGTCCATTTTATTTTTAAACTCTCGGCAGTCGAGTATGGACTGAGGAACTAAAGTGTGTCATAGGGTAGTGAGTGCAACATGTAGATTAATGTTTAGTATGTATGATGAGTAGACGACCATGTGCTGAGAAAAATGTGTAAATATTCAATGTGTAGAATGTAATTTAAGATGTGTAGATAGGCTAGTAGTGTAAGATGTGTGGTATCCAATATGTATAATGATTAGGATGTAATCCTAGACTCGTATACAATAGTGGTGTGACATATGTATGATGAAGACTAATATGATGTATGATGTATAGATGCGCAAATGGTGAAAATATGTAGAATAAATGTAGAGTGTGTGGTGTAATATGTAAGAACAATTGCAATGTGTAGTATCTATTATACAGTGTGTGAGGTTCATGTGTAGTATTCCCTCAGCAGTCAAGTTTTAAGTGAAGCATAAGAGTGTGTCATCAGGTAATGACGATGTTCAAACATGTGATTTTTATGCCTATATGAGGATATAGATGTAATATAATGCAAGGATGAGAGATGTATCAAAGCTAATATGAGGAGGGGGTGTGTGAGATGTTATGCCCCCCCAAGTGTGTGAAATGAAGGACACAATCATGAAATGTCATATAAAATATCATCGCTTCCAGGATCGTAGTTGAATGGATACGCATTAGTGACTTGATAAGAAATAATGTCTAGTTGATCGTGTAATGAGCCATTGAGGCGTAATTTATACATACCCATGGCATATTCCTCCTCCATAAATTGAGGAAGTTGAAAAATGTGTGCATATCGAGCTATATTTTGTGTATAACCTAGAAAAGATCTATTACAAATGAAGATGCATCAAAACAACATAGGGAATTAGATATCAATATGATCAGGATCCAATGTGCCCCATATATAAGTAAGCCAATATTCTCCTAATGTGAGTGAAGAATAGCTACACGTGTATGATAGGTAGACTGTAAGATGAAAGACACGTAAACCATAAGTAGAAGTAATAGTGATGAAGCCATAATATAGATCAGGATCATGAGTAGGAGGATAAAGGTCCTCAAAACTAAAACCAAGTTGAGTTAGGCCATCATGTGAACATATAGTGACATCACAAGTAGGATCAAATGTAATATGTTACCAATATGAATTATTCATTAAGATTCTACAAGTAAATGGTGGACGTGCTAGAGTAGGTGGGACATGTGAAGGTGTAGGTGATAAAGAGATGGCCATAGACTAGAAAGTCCCTTGATAAGGAATCATAGTAGTAGTAGCAATAGTAGTAGTAGTAGGTGTCATAGAAGAATTTGCATTTATCACACAAATAACACCCTCAAGTGGTGGCAAGTGAGGTGGTTCATCCATAGGTTATGGATCATCTGTATTATCAGTGCGTGGAATAAGAATACTATTATTAGGAGCTTGGTCACAATATTGGAAATGATCAAGGTCACAAAAAAAAGTATACTCAAGGCCTTCATGTATAAATTTGACATAATGATGTACGGTAGAAGATAAAAATTCAATGGTGTGAATCCATGGCCCAGTAAGTAAATAGTTGAATAAAATTGGGAAATCAATGACGAAAAACATAATGGGGATAGTCTTTGGCCCTAAAGTGATAGGTAGTGTAATGTGACCAACACATGGACAAACAGAAGCATCATAAGCATGAAGTGACAGACAAGATGGATTAAGATTATGATATGAAATACCTAAGACTTCAAGGAATGACATGGGACATAAGTTAAGCTCAATTTAATTGTCAATTAAAGTGTGTTGGATACCAGAATTGTTAATGAGACACATGATATACAAAGGTGGGTCATTGTCAAAAGTATGAATATCAGCAGGGGGATTAGGCTTGAATGTTATGTGTTGAGAAAATACATCAACAAATGTTTAATAGATTGATTCAAGATGCATTTCAGCATGAATATGAGTAGTAGCTAGAAGATGTTGGACACTATGCCTTAGATTAGGATTTACAAGAAAATAATCATTGATGTAGATACTCATGATGACTAAACCCTATGATGATAAGAAATGAATGAAATAATATATAATAAGTGTGAAGATTGAGTCGGGTTAACCAAAAGTATTAACTAAAAATGTATATTTTAGAATTTAATCTAAACTAGGAACAACAGTAGATAATAGTAAATGAATACAATAAATAAATATGAAAAATGACCCAAGCAACTAAGAAAATAAAAATGTGAAACCTTAAAGTGAAAGAAGGGTAAGATAGAGCTTAGGTGATTCAGGGAGATTGTTGGACTGTGTCACATGGATGGCTAGAGAGACGTGAGGAGGAAGCGATTGTGCCAAAATCCAAAAAAATGCATGTCTGAGAAATAAGAGGTGATTGGGGTACCTGGATAATTATAGGGGTGCATGTGGGCACCTTGGTCTGTGAAAAATATTTGTAAACCCCCTCTGAGGTGTCACTAATTTATCGACTTTGTTCGCTTCTTTTCGTAATGGATTCGCTGGACTACGAAATATGTCACTGCAAATCAGAAATCAAGATGATACCTGCAAAACCCCGAGCCAAACATCAAACCCCTAAAAAATGAAATATGCATATAAAGGGGTCAGAATATCCTCAGCACTCATAATGGTGGACTTACTAACTAAGTGTTGGTACATCTTAGACCCAGTGTAATTATGTGTGTGTGTGTGTGTGTGTGTGTGTGTGTGTGTGTGTGTGTGTGTGTGTGTGTGCAATCATGACCTAGGTGATCTTGTGCCAGTCACACTTTTTGAAAGTAGTGAACAATAACTATATGTATAAAATGTAATAGAATTGTGGATGGAATAGATTAAACTTCCCTCCTATGCAATGTGATGTAGATGAACGAACCTTATCCCTTGTGATGGATCTATATGGATGTAAATGAGCTCTAGATGCCTTAGATGGAATGCAACCTTAGGTGATGGTAGTAGTGCCTACTTCTTGGTCCCTCATTCTGGTTTTATAACATTTTATTTATATGGTTTTCTTATCTAATTTTGTAATTAACCCCAAAGAGGCCGAACACGAAAAATATATAATGTTCCAATGGCTAGAAAGTGACCAAAAAGTGGCGACAAAGTGTCAAAAGGACCAAGGCACCCCAACTAGGACTAGAGCACTTGTTGGCGCCCCAGTCAAATGAAAAATAACATAGAATGACATAAAATGACTAGAAAATTATGTGGTGAATTTTGCGAACGATGGCAGATATCAAAATTAAATTTCCAAAACACGAGGGTTTAATTAGTACTTTCTTCACTCAAAAAGCATATGAATAGTAGTATGATACTGGGACTAAATAATACCCAAAGTGTGTGATGAAGTGTCTACATCTGTAGTAATGTCGTTGCGGAGCCTTTACGATTTGAGATATTTGTTTCAATAGCATGTCATTTTCCAAAGGAAATATGTAGGTTTGCAGACTCAAACAAGGATTGAGGGGCTATGTTCAAGGTATGCATGAAATCTATAAGCTCTTTGAGGAGTTAACATACCCTGTTATTATTTTCCAAAAAAAATGATGCGATGAATAGAATTCCTATGATATAACGAAATGTTGACTGCCTCTAAGAAAAAGTTGAGGATTTTGTTACCAAGTTTAATTTAAGCCACTGGTAGTTATTACCAAGGAATTTTGAGAATGACATAGACCTGTACAATCAATAGAGAACCAAGCCAAGAAAAACTACAATCCCTTGTTTTTTAGTTAAAAATAAACCTCTAAAAATTTAATATTTTAGAATAACCCCAAAAAATTGTAAATCCTTTAAAAATTCCTCACATTGTAATGTAAAAACTCTCAAATATGTAGATTTTAGTTAAAATCCATAAAATTGAACTCAATATTTGAAATGAAATCACAGCAAAAAATGACATTAAATTCCAAAATGGATCTGATACAATATTAAAGAATTCTCTAGGATCTTTGTATCAAATGAATGCATAGTTCATGAGCAAAGCTAACTAATGAAAAAAAAAAATGAGAAAGAGAAACCAAAATGGCAATAACACAATAGCTTGTATTCAAGTCAAAAAATAGATTTACATTAGGTGTTATATATAGCAGGAGTAAGTGTAACTGTTATCCCAAATTCTCCCCCCAAAAAAATTTTTGTCAAACACAACCCCGCACATAAAGAAAATATGAAGGGGGTGATTCATACCCACGAGCTCACATTCCAGAATGAAAAACAAGGGGACATGCAAGCTTCACTCAAGGAGTGTAGGGTAAAAAGAGGCCAGCAGCATCAAAATAGTCCTGAGCGCATAGGAGAGAATTAGATGAAGGACTCAAATTTTTAGACTTCGCATAGGAGTTAACTCAGGGCCTGAACAAAACACTCACAGGGGGGCACCACGCGTCATCTTGGCACAACTTCAAGGGCCAAGTCCAAAGAACTTATTTCAAATTAGTGCCAACCTACCACGTAGCCAGGGGTCAGATTCAAAGTCTAACCGATAGTTGAAAAGTCTCGGGTCAGGCGGAAGCCTCCACGTGTCCCAATGACACATCTCCAAGGGTCATAATCCAAACAGGGTCCCTAAATGAGCGCAGAGCTTCCCCATGTCCTAGGTCCAAAAAGGGACAAAGACAACAGTTGAAAATTCAAAATGGGGAAGATTTAGCGGAAGGTGCCACGTGTCAACTCGGTGCAACTTCAAAGAGAAACTATGAAGGAGGAACCCCAAACAAACGCCATCTTTCCACATGTCCCAAGGTCCGAAAGGGAGTAGGATCGAAATGGCTAAGTACAAAAGGTAAGTAGAAACCCCCATGTGCCTCATCAGCACAATTTCAAAATGAAAATCTAGAGGAAAACCCCAAATGATTGTTAGCTCACTAAGTGTCCTAGGACCTGAAAAGTATTGAAAGGACCGTTGAAAATTCTAAACAGAGGCAGGCCAGTGGAAGGTGTCACGTGTCTGCACGGTACAATTTCAAAGGTAAAATTTGGAGTGGGCTCCCAAGTGCATGCTAATCCTCCACATGTCTAGATTCAATCATAGGTCCCCACCAAATGAAATGAGACTTAGCCTAAATGCAAAGGAAACAACAGCGGCCCTAGATGATGCCATGTGTCTCACTATCATAATTTGAGGGGCAGGCTATAAGGGTCCCACCCGTAAAGGAAATATTCATTGTACCCAAATCACCTAAGTATGAAGGGGCCATTGAGGGTGCCACGTGCCTCATCGGTACAATTTCAAAGGTGCGGCTCAAAGGGAATTTTCCAAACATGCACAAAGCCACCACATTTCTCAGATCAGACACAGTGCCTCCACCAGTAGAAAGGACTCAGGTAGGATACAAAGGAAATAGGGGAGATCACAAATGACACCATGTGTCTCATGGGTGCAATTTTAAGAGTAAAGGAAAGGGGTGAAATATCATATGAGCGCGGGGCTCCCAGGTGGCCTCTGTATGAACAACTACTTGCATATTGCAAGTCACGTTAAGCACCCAACCCGAGGAACTTCAGATGGCCATATCTTTTGATTGGGAACTCATATTTGGGTGAGAGAAGACTTTTTGGAAAGTTCTCAACATCCTATACACTATGGAGGCCTAAAACTTTAATTTTGATAGGGTTATATGGGTGAGAAGTAGGGAAACGTCTTTCAATATATTAATGGAGGATCTGATTACTTCAACCACCTATATTTGATTTGATATGTCATTTTTCATTCTTCAACATGCAAAACAAACATGAGGAGCAAAAAACTTGATATATTTTGGGGTGGATTTTTAGGGCGCATTGAGGGACGATGGTTGAGCTTTCAAAGTAGGATTTAGTGTGTCATAGGGGTGGTTGGAATAGAGTTTGATTTTCCCTCTCTCTTTCTCTCTCATTCTTCTATATATTGTAAAAGAGGGGCATATTCAAAGTGTTGGTCGTTGTTTCTCCTTTTTCCCCCCTCTTGTTAACAAAAATATATTATTAGTGTGAGCAATATTTAATTATGTGTTGAAATGAGTTGTTAGTAACAACTCATAGAGATCTAGAAGTGAGAATAAGTCTCTTAGAGAGATAAGTGGGATTGTGTGTGAGTTGTCTCCAATAAGCTTTGACTCCTAAATATTAGGATCAAGCTATTGTATAGGAGAACACTAATTATTAAATAATATGGACCCGAGTTATTTATCATATTTGTTTTTTGTCTCCTGTGTTTTGTGTTCTCTGTATATTTTTCATTTTTAGATCTGGGTAATTAGCTTCATCTGGTATCCAAGAAAAGACGATTCTCTGAAAGTGTGGTGAGGAGAAATGTATCTTATTTATTTTCCCATACATGAAAAGTTTAATTTTATTGAATATCAGCATAGTACCAGGTTTGTATAGCATAGTTTGTGTAGTTTTTCTTCTTGGAATTTCATTTTGGCGTATCAAATTCTACTTCAACAAAACATCTATCTCCTCTACATTGGAGTTTCAACATATAATTCGTTGGACAAGGGAAAATTCAAGACTTGATGCCAGCCATATCCTATCAAGATTGCAAAGATCGATGTGTATTTGATTCCCTCCCACCACTTGTACCATTTTTCCAAAAAGATTTAAATCTGCCATTTTGTGAGGGGGGTGACTGAAAAAGGTGTGATATCGATAGCTACTAGTTTTGGGAGAACATTGAAATCCATTGGCAGTGCAACATGTGCAAGGATAACTAATGATGCGTTGGAAGTTTTTGGAGCTCACCACCATTCTCTTGAAAATTTAATTCTGGATTCAGAGTCTGTTAATGATGTGGGATTACTGGCAATATCTCAAGGTTGCTCTTTGTTAAAATATTTGTAGTTGCAGTGTTTAAATAGATGATGCTTTGTTTCCATGTAAATTTGGAAATATTTGGAACGAAAGTCTTGGTACATGTGATAGAGCTGGGGTGAGATCTAATTCTATCTATATGTCTGCATTTTGGATTCAATTGATTTACGTAATTTGCAGATCTTCCATGTTGGATCTTTTAACATTGTAAATTTAAGCTCGATCTAGCATTGGGTTTGTTCCATCTTGGGAGAATACCAGAGACATTGTGAACCATAATAATTGCATGCAATTCTCTTCCAATTGTCCTTTATAACTCTGGTCTAGGCATGTTTAATGTTTTAGTTAATCGTTTTAGTGGCCATTCTGGTTTTTAGGTTGTTTAAGTGAGATAGTATATGTCGGTGTTGAATAATTCAAGTATATGTCTAAGTATTCTCTTCCTATATTGATGAGCATAATCAAACTCATGTGGAGATTGTTATATATGTTATTAGTCAATTTTAATTCATTTTTAAAAAAATTAAGTTTTCAATGTATGTTATTATAAATTGTCGAATCTAAAATATTTTGTGTCATGTCTATTTTATAAAGAGTCGTCATCAAAATTGAATTGAAAATTTGTTACTAAAAAAAAGGGAAAAAATGAGTGCATTTTCGGTGTAATCTGACACTCAATTTTTAAGGGAAATAGCAAATGAAAACCATTCATGGCTTTGGGGGGCTCTACCCCTTGACCCCACCCTGTATCACAATAGGGAACATGTATTTTCCTTCACTATACTTTCTGCTAAGTTAGCAGGAACATTCATCAGAGGCTGGAGGCATAGGAGGAGGAGGAAAACTACATCTCTTGTTAGTCACCAACAAAGAGATTGTGGCATTGTATTGGTGATATTTATTTTTCAGTTGTGTGTTTATTTTATGCTATAATAAGAACATAAGTGATATTCATGTTCATATTTGTAATACTATCCTTCTATGTGAAAAATGATTAGGGACAATGATAGTACTGCATATCATGATGTGGTTGTAGGTAAACCATCTGTAAAACCTTCATACATGGTTTGTGGTAAACCATATGTAAAACCACCATTCTCAGTTGTTGGTTAGCCATATGTAAAAGCATCGTTCTAGGTTTGTGATTATCCTTTGAAAATCACCAGTATCATGAAAGTAAATGCAAGTACAGGATCTAGGTTTTCCCCATGTTCACACTAAGGAGGTGATTGTTAGGAAAACTATATTATTAGTGTGAGAAATATTTAATTATGTGTTGAAATGAGTTGTTAGTAACAACTCATAGAGATCTAGAAGTGAGAATAAGTCTCTTAGAGAGATAAGTGGGATTGTGTGTGAGTTGTCTCTAATAAGCTTTGACTCCTAAATATTAGGATCAAGCTATTGTATAAGAACATTGATTATTGAATAATATGGACCCAAGTTAATTATCAGATTTGTTTTTTGTCTCCTGTGTTTTGTGTTCTTTGATATGTTTGGTTTTTAGATCTTGGTAATCAGCTTCACCTCTCTCTTTCTTCCTTAGGGTAGAATGTGGAGTCTAAGCCTCTTCTCATGGCTCTGTAATGGCATTTTCTTGCTTCTTTCCCACTGCTGATGTACCGTGTAACTTTTTGGAGCAATAAAATATGTTTCGTGATGCTTTTCTCCATCCTTGCTTATCTTATTGTCTCTTCTTACCTCTCATCATTACAAGGTATACTATGTATACTCTGATGTTTATTACAGGTTCTGGGAGCCATTATTAATGGGTTTTGAAGTGGTGTTCCATGTGAAATCTATCTCTAGTCCATGGTGTATCTTGTCCACTCTCTCCTCTGCTCACCTCTCTCCACTTCAGGTAGTCGAATCCATGATCAGCCACTTCCTTTTCTAGTGTATCACCACTTAGTGTAGGCTTTCTTTCACCCTCTCTCTCTCTCCCTTGTCCCCTTGGAAAGGTTAGATTAGGATTAGGTTAGCTCTATCTACACTGGAGTAGCTTGTGGTAGGTAGATTAGGAAGCAAGAACCGGCTTTCTCCAGAGGGTTATGTCAGGTTTACAAGTCCCACAGCTTGACAAATGGTCCCATGTTGTGTAATCACACCAAATGCCCCACTCAAACTTGAGGACATATAGCCCGGTACTGTGATTTTTTAGTAATAGTTTTGGCACGCTCGGCGGGACAAGTCTGAATCACCTTACCACTTTATCTTAGTAACTTGGTGTGTTTCTGCTAGGATTTAGCCTTTTGAGGCATATGCAAGCACATCTAGTGACTCCATCTGGTCAAAAACCCATCTGTAAAGTTGAATAGCTTTCCCCATCCATTTTCATCCATTTTTCTTCCATCTCTTTCATCTTCTACCATTCATGAAGTTGTGCAATAATGACTTCATTTCCCTCATGGAATTCACACCTACAGCAATACATTCCGCCTCCAATGTATTTCCCAACTCCTCCATATCAGCATTATGATTAGATCTAGAACCATTATGCTTACCCATATGAGCAGTTTCAAATCCATTTTGGCCATGGAGCTTATCAAGAACAAGTGGACGCATAAAATGGTGACGGTTATGTGGAGAATGTTAGTTTACTGGAAACAATTCAATGCATGGAGGCTAGCATGGTGTATTCAAGGGCTACAATGCAAATGAAGGCATTTAGGATTGGTTGCAGGGCACCTTGTCCATGGGTCGACCCCTTTCCTAGGACACTATATCCCGTAGGAGAATCTTGACTTCATGGTTGAGACACTACCCCAACTTGCGCAATGGACCAAGGAGATAGAGGCCTATGAGCTTGATACAAGACAACCTTGTCAATGGGTAAGTTCACCATCTCATAGATTTTATTTTCCTTTTTATCAAATAGTGTCATCTCAACCGGAGCTTTAATTTCCAACCTTCCCATCTGCTTCCCTGAGTGTTAATTCCTCTTCCCCATCTTCTAGTCTTCCATCTCATTTTCTTTCCTTTTCCCTTTTCCCTTCTGAATCTGTGTCCCCTCCACAAGAGCCAAAATCATTGGCTTCTCCTCTACCATGAGAAATGAAACAACTAGTGGAGACCCCACCCATCACTCCTCGTCTTTCCTTCCCAAGTCCATGTTGGGAAGAGACTCCAAAAACCAGCCAAGGAGAACATCAAGAAGAGGAACCCAACAGAGAAGAAATGATAGAAAATCTGAAGAGTTGGATTGTTAGATTTGAGTTTACAAATATTCTGTTATTGGTTAAACCTATGGAGGAGGTTGAGTTAAATCCACAAGTGGTGGATGCTCCATCTATAGCACAAGCATGGGAAGAAGAAGCTACTCCAAATCCAAAATAAGAGGAGTACATTCCGGCTGTGGTGAAGGACCATGCAGTTCCAGAGGCTCCAAGTGTAGAGAAAGCCATACAAGAACCTTTAGTTCTTCCTCCAACTTCATCCCCTCCAAGATCTAATGTCAAATAAGAGTTTTATATTTCAAACTTCATGTTTGAGGATGAGGGTAATCATGGTGATCAAGTTATAGATCAAGAGGACACCATGGAGGAGTTCGAGCACATGCAGCAGGACAACAAGGAGGACGATTATCTGTCTAACTTGGAGGAGTGCTTTGATGGAGAGGATCCCATAGAGATCACGTCATTTTCTCCTCCATCATCTATTTTCCAAGCACATGATCCTGCTACCATGAAGGGGAGCCTTGAAGAAAAACATCTTACACTTCATGACAGCCTTCTGGAACCAAGGTTGGAAGATATGAATCTTCCATACTCTGCTCAGGAAGAGGAATTAAAAGGGAATGAGGATCCCATCTCTCTCATTTCTCTCACATCACTCAACAAGGAAGGTCAGCAGGAAGACTCCATTCTTGGAGTTGAAATTCATAACAAGGGGCTCACCCAAAGGACTAGATTGTGACCTATCAGGTACTTGGCTTCATTGGAGCCAAGGGAGAAGCCAAAACCAATCATTCTCACTCTAAGGCATGAGGATGAGTATCAAATTACCAAGGCTTAGCTGTAAATTTCAGGGTTTATTTTAAGACACCTCTATCAAAATTGTAGGTGGAAAATACCTGGCAAATATCCCCGAAACCAGTTTCAGCGAAAGGTGAATTTGACAGTATTCCAAAACAAAAATTTCACCTAGTTTTTCATGGCTCCATCATTGACGTGTGACAACAAGACGTCAATAATCACTCCTGACGCGCGTCAATGGAACGTCAATGGCTTAACTGACGCATGTCACTGGCTCCTATTGACGCGCGTCACTGGCTCTTATTGACGCGCATCACTGGCTCCTATTGACGCGCGTCACTGGCTCCTATTGACGCACATCACTGGATCCTATTGACGCCAATCACTGGCTCCTATTGACGCGCGTCACTGGCTCCTATTGATGCGCGTCACTGGCTCCTATTGACGCGCGTCACTGGCTCATTGACTCACTGGATCCTATTGACACGCGTCACTGGCTCCTATTGACGCGCGTCAACTGGCTCCTATTGACGCGCGTCAACAGGATCCTATTGACGCGCGTCAATAGGATCCTATTGACGCGCGTCTCTGGCTCCTATTGACGTGCGTCAATTGGATACATTGACGCGCGTCAGCTAAAACTATTGTCGCGCATCACTGGCTAAGACCATTGACGCACATGCGTCAATTGAAGCCATTGACGCCCGATTTAGCCTATAAATACCCTTCAACCGGTCATTTTCTCGTTTTCACCTTCCCGCTCTTGAATTTTTGCAGGTCTCAATCGTTGTTCAAAGACGCAAGTACAACTATAATGTCGACTTCACATGCTTCCCAACTGCAAGTTCAGCAAAAAAATCAAGAGAATCCAATTCAATCGATTTCCAAGATCAACTACAGGAATCCCTTATGCCCTCACATCCATACTGTTTTAAAGATGTCTTCAGAATATAAAGATTTGATGGATGCGTGTGAATTTACAGGGCTCAATTAATATGCCCCATTTCGAAATAGATCCGGATATTTTGAATTACCTTCTTGTCATCCTACAATTCAGAGGAAGACATTTTTTATGTGACTCTGAACGATGGCCAAATGTTCCAATTCAGTATCAAAGCAAATGACATCCATCGGTTTACGGGCCTTCCGTTCAAAAATTTACCAATTGTTACAACCAAGGCAACACTCCTGGAAGAAGACAAGAAATTTCTCGAATCAACGTTCGGTTTCCATGTTTATTGTAAGTATAATTCGTTTTAATTCATATTTTTTATTCTATTTTTTATTCTGATACAATTTGCTGTTATAAATTTATAGTAATTTTCACTGTTTCGCATTTGCAGCCCATGTCAATAAATCCAGGCGTGGTGTGGATACACAATCAATTGCACACCACTTTCTTGCTGCACTTATTTCATTTTTTCAATCCAGAATTGTTTTGCAGGGTCGCCAAACTGATATACCAAATTGGGCCATTGCATACATTGTTGCCACTATCTCAAAACAAAAATTCAATTGGTGCACATATCTATCCAAAAAAATAAGAACTGACCTAACAAATTCAAAACTTTCAGAAAAACCTTTCATTTATTCAACAAACTATCTCCTTGGCCTTTATTATGAGGCACTTTTAAATTTAAAAGATAAAAAAATTCCTACTTGCACTGATGAGGAGTTGATGAAGTTGTCAATTCCATTTGAAGAACAACAGGTATAAACTATTTAGTTTGTAATTGTATTTCAATTTTTGACATTACAGTGCATAGTTATTAAAACTTAAATTTTAATGTTTTGCAGAGAAGATTTATTGAAGCCCTTCCCCGAAAAAAAGGCGTTATCGAGAGGAAGAGGCCAACAACACACTGAGGCTTCGGGGGACTCCCAATCTGAAATGGAAGCTCACTCCTCTCCAAACCCTCAACAGTTTGAACTCGTTAAACGCCAGAGAAGTAATACCTTCTCATATATTATTTACAAATTCCAAAGTTGCATATTTATTTTTCAATTTAAATTTTAACCAAATGAATTGACAACATTTAATATTGATGAATTGCAGGGACTTTGGAACATACACCTGTTTCACAAACTCAACCTTCTTCCCCAACTCACTCCATACAGTCGCATGCATTCATATCTTCTGAACAGACACTGAGTACAACTCCTACAAGGCCACCCGTAGCACCGAGAAAAACAACCCCTTGACAACAAGGTACAACTTTTCGATAGTACGTTTAATTTCGAAATTTTTGACTTTATGAATTGTTTTCCTATTTTTCATTTTTTTCTTGTACTTTTCAGCACATGTCAGTCCTGATCAAACCGCGGCACCGACACCCACTCAACCAATAATTTTTAAAATGCCAACCAGAGGAACAGTGAAAAAGAACATTGGTAAACGCATGCCTTTTGCTCCGGCCCCTAGTGGGACACTAAACATTGCCTCCTCCTTTCGAATTCCAACTCTCTCACTTGGTGGCTTGCCCAGTGCAATGGGCATATCTGTTTTGAACAATATAAATTTAGATGAAGATTATTTGGGCATTGATAGCAATGACCCAACTGGTTTTTTCAATACCCGCGAGATGATTCAAGGCCAGCAGGTATACTTCAAATTTCAATTTAAATATGCTTTACAATTTTGAATTACATTTCGATTTAAATTTATTTATCTAAATCTTGATTAATTTTTTCACAAACAGGATCAGCCCACCCAAAGGCAGAAACAAGTAGCAGTTGATCTTGCTGAAAGCCCCCATACTTCTCCAGCAAGATCGTCTTCATCAGATTCAGATAGTGAACAGTTGCCACCTTTTCCTTTGGAGAACTTAATTGGTTATGATTGTCAATCCCATGTCAGTGAGTTTATTCTTCCTCATATCAATCAGCTTATAGAATGGGAGAGAAGGGCTAAAGTTCTTATCAATGAGATTATTAGTCGTTATGAAAATTATTGGCAACGGGATAGTTTATACGTTGCAGTCCAGAATCAACCTGCGAAGATGGATTCCTTACTTACCCAAGTAAGAAGTGGGACTGTCACGTATAACAACAACTATAAAGACGACATTTTAGATAAGTCATTAAACAAATTGGAAAATATTAGTGCCGAGGCCTAGGCATATTTTAACAAATGGTCCAAGGACAAGGATTTGGTAGCAATCGCAAATGCCGAAAGAGATAGAGCGGTTGTAAGTACTATTACATTCAAACAATCATTCTTGTTAATTTGAAATTTTCATTTTTTAGTAATATTTTGAATTGACATTACTCTTTTTGTGCAGTTGAAATATGAAAATTTGAAGAGTCAGGCGAAGGTTTTGCAAGTTCACTTGGAAACAGCAAAGAACAGTTTATCCGCAGCAAAAAATTTGAAGCAAAATATTGTTTTGGTTAACAAACAAAACAATACACTAAAGCGGATAATTAAAGAGCATGGTTTCGACCCTGACATATTATTCAAAGCTAAAGCAGCAGCTTATCCAAATTTGTTGTCGCATGGAGATGCGACAAATCAAGAAGAAAGAATTTTAAAAAATCTGGACAGTGCTGCGGAAGATCTTATAAGTTCAGGGGTTATTTCTGGTGTTGGGGAAAGAGGTACAGCCACAGTGGAAGAAGCCATTGGGGAAGAGAGCAAGGAGTAGAATTGGATAAAGAAAAAGAGGGTTTTGAAAACTAGAAACTTTTATTATTGAGGAAACTTTAAATATTGAATTTGAAAACTTCTACTATTGAGTATGTACTATGGTATTTGAATTTAATTATATGGATTTATATACAATCTTTAATTTTAATTGCATTAGATGGTGATTATCATGAATTATATGTATGTTTCTTGTTTACTTGCATTGTCATGAATTGTATGTGGACGTAGATGATGAATGATGATAATTGATAATTAATGATAGATGATGATGAAAGACGATGAATGACGATAATGATATGATATATATGGACGATGATCAATTTAATGTGGACGTAGATTTATCATCAAGCACAGTAATTCTTCTTCTCTAGACTTTTGAACTTGTTTTAAGATAATTATTCTCTATACTTGTAATGATATGATCATAATGACATTAATGACTTTTGAACTTGTTTTAAGATAAGTATTCTCTATATTTGTATTGATACAAATACTTTTATTGTTATAGATGATGAGATTTATGATATAGATGATGTACTTGTGTTTTAATTTCCATTGTTATTTGTGTATGGATGGAAACTAGATGAATTAGGCATGGTGGAGTTAGGTCAGTTAGGCATGATGGAGTCTAGGTCATGTAGGCATGATTGAGTTAGGTCAGTGAGGCATGGTGGAGTTAGGTCAGTTAGGCATGGTGGATCTAGGTCATGTAGGCATGGTGTAGTTAGGTCAGTTAGGCATGGTTGAGTTAGGTCAGTTAGGCATGGTGGAGTTAGGTCAGTTAGGCATGGTTGAGTTAGGTTAGTTAGGCATGGTGTAGTCTATGTCAGTTAGGCATGGTTGAGTTTAAGTGTGTTGGTCTTAATTTAATTTTCAAGTTATTGATAACATGGAAAAATAAATGATGATGAACGTGTATGGTAAGATGTTGTAAAAAAAATGGTAGGTATGTATGTTGGTTGATTGTATGTTTGTGTCACTTTCCATGTAGTGTAAAAAATGGAAACTGACTAATAGTAAAAATGTAAAATGGAGAAATGGGGGAAGATTGATTAGGGTAAAGAGTGGTCGAGCTAACCTCTAAGGGCCCATTCCCTCGGAATGTTTCCTACATAGCCCCGGTGAAAAGGGGCCTCAGGTCGATGTAGTTCTCCTATAAGCTAGGGAAAAATAAGATGAGGTAGAGGAATGGGTGGGTATTTTTTAGGCATGATATGAGTCTATGTCATTTAGGCTCTGGTTGGGTTTAGGTCATTTTAGTTGTGGTTGGGTTTAGGTCATTTTAGGTATGGTTGAGTTTAGATCAATTAGTCATGATTGATTTTGGTGAAAGATGAATATGTAAAACGTAGGTATCAATGGTCTAGTATTGTATACGAAAATCAATAAGTAATGAAGAAGGTGAATGGTAAGAGGAGACAAAAGATCCACCTAATTGATAAGAACCATAATGAGATCACCATGCCTTAGATTGGCTTATGAATAGAAGACCCTGAAGGTGTTGCATGATTGATTATGCTAAGGGTGAAGAAAGTCACATGATCACGAAATTTCATTTTTTTGGCGAGTCCCTTGAGAAGGTAGGAAATTAGTGTGAAAATGGTGGTATTTAGTGTAACCTGGTGTAAGACAGCATGCCTACTTGGCAAGAGACATAAGATCAAAATAGGCAAGTCCATAACAAAAAAAGTTATCATTTCCTTCTTTTTTTGTTGTTGTTTTGATAGACTGGTCGATGTGGGAAGTCTATGTGGTGATGAGTATATTTATAAAGAAGTCCACCCATGATAACAAAGCGAGAGACACTTTTGAGAAAGGTGTGTTGCCCATTACAAGTAAGGCCAGGAGGTATAATTGAAGGGAAAGGTAATCTGCAAACTACTTATACTAAAGGTCACATAGGCCAGGTGTAATTCTCCCGATGAGTTTGACGTCTTGAAATAAATAAGAAATTGATTATAACCTTTGTATGTGACAAATATTTTGGAGTCGGCAAGAAAAGTGGGTATCTAAGAATCCAGGTAGGCCATGGTATCTGCAAATTTGTTAGTAGAACGTGGGGTGGTTTGAAGCTCATAACGGTTAAAGGTAGTCAAAATTATGTCCACATGATACTTATACTTTTGAATTATTTCATTATGACACTGGTATATACCATTGACTTGGTTTACAACTAACTGAGACCAACAATATCTTTAAATAAATGTAAATATATAGAATTAGACCTGTAACATCTTTAATGATAACAAGAGCTGAAAAAATGTAAAGTAACAAACAATAAGATTATGTTGAAGAAGATACCTATTTAAAATTGAAATCATCACCGGTAATGTGCTAGATCTTTGTCTTAAAAAAATTCAACACAAAAAATGGATTAGTAGATAGATGGGTGAGTTGCCTGACATTGTCAGTCCCGAGAAGTAACAGCTTCCTCGGACAGATGTCAACCCACGTTTTCAAAAAATAAAAAGATTGTATTTAACTAAATGTAAATACATAGACCTGTAACATCTTTAATGATAACCAGAGCTGAAAAAAATGAATAGTAACAAACAATAAGATTAAGGGGAAAAAGATACCTCCTTAAAGTTGAAATCATCACTGCCACTGGTAATGAGCTAGATCTGTGTTTTTAAAAAAACCCAACACGAGAAATGGATTAGTAGATAGATGGGTGAATTGCCTGACATTTTTAGTATATAGACCTGTAACATCTTTAATGATAAAGATAAAAGATAGATAAAGAAGATACCTATTTAAAGTTGAAACAATCCATTATCAATAGCTTCATCAAACTCGATGTTGTCTTCTGTAGAATGTGACGAAGAGCCAATTACACTCTCAAGGTTGGGAATATTTGTACTTGTAGCTGTATTATTCACACCTCTTCTTTCGCAAAGGGAATTCCAGTGCGCAATTGCTCTGTCAAACGGAAAGGTTTCGATGGAGTATCGAGAAACATAACACCTCATGCAACTTTCCAGATTTTTATCCAACCTGTTTCTTAGTTTTGATTTTATAAATGACAATGCACTGAAAACCCTTTCATCCTCCACAGACCCCAAAATCATTGTTTGGCATAACTCATATAATCTAAAATATTCACTGATATCTTCTTGTAAGATAGAACTTTGATAGATTCCTCGCCACAGCCTTGTAATAGCACCACTTTCAGAAGGTTGATCTAAATTCTTATATTGGTTCCTCATTGTTGTTGCAAAATTTGTTGACTGAAACTTTAATAAATCGGCATTCAGTATACCTTTGATTTCCATACCCTTGAGCTCTGACGTCTTTGTAAATTGTTCCATTATTGTACCCATTGATTTATGGAAATGCTTTCTGACAAAGTCTACATGGCCACCTTCAGTATTCCAAAAATTAGGATTCATCACACCCATGGCTTCCAGAATTTTATCTTTACAGAAACGTTCCCTAATTTCTGATGACAAGGTTTCTGAAAATTTTTAAAGCTTTATTCTTGTTTCAACTATAACAGACTCAAACAAATTACGTGTCATGGGAACATCTTCTCGTTCCGATCCTGTAATATCTTGACGTTTTTGCAAAATGTGCATTGGTATTTCCCTCCCATTAACAGTGATGCAGAGGTGATCGTGGATATTAAATCTCAAAAAGGTGTTAGGATTTTTAAGATCTAATAAATCTTTCCAATTTTCAAAAACAGGTGCATCAAAACTATCCTGGGAACAGTACAATATATCAAGACTTTGACATACCATTTTTCTCATCCGTATAAAATCCACAATATAGATTAATCTGCCATGTGCATGCTTCATCAGTGTATTGATCTCCTTTAACATTGGAAGAATACCAACCAATGTAAGCAATGTCTCCAAATCAGTTAAACGGAACAACAAGTCCCTTGCCCTATCAACTTCATGACGGTATTTGTGCATGAAACCAACCAATGAAGGATACTCCTCACGAACTCTGCATGCAGGTTCATACAAAGAGATCCATCTAGTCTCCACATCCTTCAGAAGTTTTTTGCCATCTGTAATTCCAATTGCAAATTTTTGGAACTCGAGAAAATGCTTTGGGCTGCTTGACATATAGGCATGAAGTTCTCTTATAAGGTCTTCTAATTTAGCAACATTTTCGTGGTTGCTTACCATTTTATACGCTAAATTCATTATGTGAGCCATACAGTGAATTGGTAGCATATATGGGGCCACTGTTGTTTGTAATCTAACACAGAGCCCTGTTCGGTGACCCTGCATGACAGATGCACCATCTGCTCCAACGCATACCAACTTCGTAGCAATTTCATAATCAGTCATTCCAGCAACATCTTTCAAATGAGAAACAACTATTTTATATAGGTTTTCGGCATTGTAGTTTTCAACCATTTTCATAACACCCAACAAATGAGGTGTCCTTATATGATTTTCTAAAGTATAGATGTGGATACATACCCATGTAGTGTTGTCGACTGTTGTCACTTCATCAATTGAAAGAGAGATAAAGTTTGCTTTTTTTACATTCTCTTTCAAATCTTCCTTCTCTATCATCGAGAGGCATTTTGCCATTTCCCATCCACTACTTTCAAACCAATGAGACTGAGGTACATTCAACATTCCGTTAAATTGATACAAAACTTTGAAATCGAGGAAATCCGAAATCGCTCTTCCTTTTTTTAGTATTTGAAAAAGAGTAGAGAATTGTATGAATTTTGCATGTAGATTTGTTTCTTTCATCTTACCAATATGCGATGTGATCGTTCCTCCCTTTTCCAACAGATGTCTGTGTTTTTTCTACTCTGCCTCATATTCCGCTGCGTATCTAACATGCATGCATTCTTTTTCAGTTTTCCACCTATGTGTTTTGATTTTCTGGCCATCCGCCCCCGTTACAGTTAAATATTGTTTTCCACAATGTTTTTCTATAGTGTCCAGCTTCAGTTGCATTTTTTGTTGCTTTCCCAATTTCCACATACATATTGTACATGTACATTCAGATGGGATTTCTTCAGAATTAGATGATTGTATAGGTTCAATAAATAGAAATTTAGCTGCCCAATCAAACTTGTATGTCCTGCCAATGGTCCACATATTCTTGTTCGTTTTCAATGCTTTACTTTTTTGAGTAGAATTTTGAGCAATATCACAATCACCTGGTTTCCTCTTTCTTGGACCGGAGTTTGATTTTGATTTTTGTCTTCCATTTTGCTGAGTGTTTGTATTTGTGATATCTAGCTGCACTTCTGGTTGCACCCCAATAGGAACAATATCTTCAAGATCTGGCATATTATCGTAGGTTTCATTTGTTTGACTTTGATACTGTGCAGAATGCATGTCCACCTCAATAATACCTTCCACACAGTCAGTATTCTGATTCTTTGTGGTGGCATCTATATGATTGGTATTTACAATATCTGTATCCGCAGAGTTTCCAAAATACTTGAAGAGTGATTTCTGAGATTTCTTACTTACTTTTAGGTTATTCGTATTCTTTGAGCTGGCACCTTCCATTATTCTGAAAAGAGTCCTGCGTCAGCAAAAGAACCAAGTAGCGACTCTGTCCAGTGTCTGAGGTCTTGTCGCGCGTCCCCTGTCTGAGGTCTTTGTCACGTGTCAACTCTGCACTTGTCACGCGTCAACAACCCATTTCTTGTCGCGCGTCCACTATCTGAATATACTGTCGCGCGTCAACACTGCCCTTGTCACGCGTCAACTTCTTTGCCCAAGTCGCGCGTCAACACTTCCTCTGTGCCCTTGTCAAGCGTGCGTCAACACTGCATTTGTCGCGCGTCAACAATCACAGGCTAACAATAATCTGAATCTCTGGTGCTTAAGGGTATGCGAGTTCAAATTTCACAGTATTGGTAATTTGTTAAGCTACTTGAGGTATACTACCCGGCGAATCAGCTAGGTTTTTATAGGAGATGTTTTCAAATGAAGGCGAAGCCGACCCCCCAAAAAAAATATACTATATATTTTAGGCGAACAGGACACCGACCCACTCCGAATAATTCACCTTTTCAAATTTTCCTAAAATGAAATTTTCGCCATATTACGAATATTCGCCGCTAAAATAGGAGTAGGAGTAGATTTGATTTTAGTAGAAAAAGTGCTTTTGCACACTCTGCATGTTTCATTTGAGGCATGTATGATTTGATCTTTGTACATAGTGTGTGTTGTGTTTTTTTTCTCCGAGGTTGTATCACCATGCATTTCAGCATGCCTACAATCCATTTTAGGGACGAATGAAATCCCCGGGTCAATACAATTTTCTACTCTTAGAAACCCCATTTCCAAGATTTTCTTATGAAAATTGAGAGTACAGACAATGATGCAAGCTCAGGGTCTCCAGGAGAAGGGTCTAAAGAAGGGTCAATACAAGGCTATTATTTGTGACTCAATGCCCAATGCATGCTACAACGCTATTGGTCCCTTAATCTAGTAGGAAGATGTCCCTGTGAGTCACCAAACTATTATCCCAAATCAGCCCCCGGTAAAATTTTGTCAAACACAACCCCGCACATAAAGAAAATATGAAGGGGATGATTCAGACCGTGATCTCACATTCCAAAATGACAAACAAGGGGATAAACAAGCTTGACTCAAGGAGTGTAGGGTAAAAAGATGCTAGTGGTGTCAAAATAGTCCAAAGTGCACAAGAGAGAATTAGAGGAAGGACTCAAAGTTTTAGACTTCACATAGGAGTTGGCTCGATGCTGAACAATATACTCACAGAGGGGCACCATGCGTCATATTAGCACAACTTCAAGGGCTAAGTATAAAGAACAGTTTTCAAATGAACACCATTTGGCCACATATCCAGGGGGTAGAGTAAAATTCTTGCCAATAGTTTAAAATTCTTGGGTCAGGAGGAAGCCTCCACACATCCTAATGGCGCATCTCCAAGGGTCACAGTCCAAACAGGGTCCCTAAATGAGTTTAGAGCTTCCATGTGTCCCAGGTCCAAAAAGGGATAGAGCCAATAGTTGAAATTTCAAAATGGGGCAGAGCCAATGGAATGTTCCACGTGTCGACTCAGCGTAACTTCAAAGACCAACTCTGAAGGTGGAACCCCAAACAAGTGCCAACTTTCCACATGTCCCAGGGTCCGAAAGGGAGCAAGCTCAAAATGGCTAAGAACAAAAGGTAAGCAGAAGCCCCCATGTACCTCATCAGTACAATTTCAAAAAGAAAATCCGGAGGTGAACCCCAAATGAGTGTTGGCTTGCCACGTGTCCTAGGACCTGAAAAGTATTGAAAGGACCATTGAATATTCTAAACAGAGGTAGGCCAGTGGAAGGTGCCATGTGTCTACACAGCACAATTTCAAAGGTAAAATTTAGAGTGGGCTCCCAAATGCATGTTAATCCTCCACATGTCCAGAGTTAATCATAGGGCCCCGCAAAACAAAAGGATACTTAGCCTAAATGCAAAGGAAACAACAACTTCCGTGGATGATGCCACGTGTCCCATTGTCATAATTTGAGGGGCAGGCTAAAAGGGTACCACCCATAAAGGCAGTATTCATCGAACCCAAATCAGATAAGAGTGAAGGGGCCACGGAGGGTGCCACATGCCTTATCGGTGAAATTTCAAATGTACAGCTCAAATGGTAGTTTCTAAACATACGCGAAGCCGCCACGTGTCTTGGGTCAGACACAATGCCTTTGCCAGTAGAAAGGACTTGGGTAGGATACAAAGGAAATAGGGGAGCCTGTGGAAGACGCCACGTGTCTCATGGGCTAAATTTTAAGAGTGAAGGAAAGGGGTGAAATCTAAAATGAGGGTGGGGCTGCCACATGGCCCCTGTATGAACAACCCCTTGCATACTGCAAGTCATGTTAAGTTCCCGACATAAGGAAATTAAGATGGCTATATCTTTTGATTGGGAACTCAAATTTGGGTGGGAGAAGATTTTTTGGAAAGGTCTCAACATCCTCTACACCATGGACACCTGAAACTTTAATTTTGCTAGGGTTAAGTGGGTGAGAAGTAGGAAAACATCTTACAAGCTATTAATAAAGAATATGATTCCTTCAACCACCGAGATTTGATTTGATCCACCGTTCTTCTTTCTTCAACACGTAAAACATACATTTTAGCAACAGACTCGACAGATTGTGGGAAGATTTGCATGGGGCATTGAGGGATAGTGGTTGAGCTTTCAAAGTAGGATTCAATGCGTCGTAGGGGTGGTTGGAATAGAGTTCAATTTCCCCTCTCTCTTTCTCTCTCATTCTTCTATATATTGTAAAAGAGAGGCATATTCAAAGGGTTGGTCACTTTTCTCCTTTTCCCCCTCTCTCTTTCTTCCTTAGGGTATAATGTGGAGTCTAATCCTCTTCTCATGGCTTTGTAATGGAATTTTCTTACCTCTTGCCCATTGATGATGTACCGTGTAACTTTTGGAGCAATAAAATATGTTTTGTGATGCTTCAGTCCATCCTTGCTTATCTTTTTGTCTCTTCTTACATCTCATTGTTTCAGGGTATATTATGCATACTATGATGTTTATTGCAGGTTTTGAGAGTCTTGCTTAATGGTTTTCTAAGTGGTGTTCCGTGTGAAATATATCTCTCTTCCATGGTGCATCTTGTCCACCCTCTCCTCTGCTCACCTCTCTCCACTTCAGGCAGTCAGATCCATGATCAGCCACTTCCTTTTCTCATGTATCACCTCTTAGTGTAGGATCTCTTTCACCCTCTCTCTCTCTCCATGTCCCCTTAGAAAGGTTAGATTAGGATTAGGTTAGCTCTTCCTGCACTGGAGTAGCTTGTGGCAGGTAGATTAGGAAGCAAGAATCGGCTTTCTCCGAAGGGCCATATCAGGTTTGCAAGTCCCACAACTTGAGAGATGGTCCCATGTTGTGCAATCACACTAAATGCCCCACTCAGACCCAAGGACATTTGGGGGTCTTGTGATTTTGCACTAACAGTAACTTCTTCCTAGACTCATGGACATAAGTACCATTAAACTAGTTGAGAATAATTCTAGAATAGAATGTAGATGCCTCTTAGCAAAAAGGTGGAAGTTAACTCCCAAATACTAAAAAACATCAAAGGAAGCTAAATATACATATGTAGGAATAATACAAATAAATAAATAAATGGAATAAATAATATTCTACACTAACACTCATTAATTGGATAACAAATCTTTAGAATTATTTTGAGTTTTAAGAAAGAAAATATCCCGCAAAATTCAAATTCACCTAAATATAGTTGAAGGGTCATGAATTTCCATGGTAGGAGAATGTATAATTAGATAGATTAAAAATAAGTAAATTGAAGATCAATACATGGGATAGGCTAGTGAAAAATTTTACCAATGAAATTATTTCCAACAGATCACCAAATAATTATTTTTAAAATGTTATAGAATTTGGTAAAAAAGAGCATAGTTTGAATAATTATGCTAAAGGGTTTTATAGATACAGTATTGGGTTTGGTCATGTAGACAACGATATAGAAAATATCTCAAAGCATATGAATGGGTTTTACATAACAATTCAAGATGAGTTTCGAATGATCCGGGTATTTTCAGTGGATAATTCCTATAACTATGTTATGAAGGAAGAGTAGAAGATAACATGCAAGTATAAGAACATTTCCCATAGAAAGGTTAAATCCACTATAATCTATGGATAAGGTAGTGGTAGGGGAAACTCTTTGTATCATGAAGTGATGTGAGTCCAATGTTGCAATAAAGGAAAACCTATAGGAGGAGGAAATAATTCCACAAGAAGAGAATCCTGTGGATGTGAAAGAGGTCATAGAATCAATAGTACATGTTATAAGTGTGGTAACTTAGGACATGATAAATATTATGAGTTCTTGCATGCCCAAGATGATGAGAAGAGGAGACATGAGAGCACACAATTTTTTTAACATGCTAAATATGATATATCGGGTTTTGGGGAAGAAAATGAAATGGGATTAGTATTGATGTTCAAGTTCATGTTGTTGAAACTAGCAATACAGGAAGTTGGTACTTAGTAGAGGAAAATTTTATTTAAAATAGTAAGTAGGTCAAGGGGTAAATTTTGTAAATTGATTGTGGATGATGAGAGATCCAACAATTATGTTTTATGTGATATGGTGGATATATTCTAGATAAAGAGGATCATGCATCCTAATCCCTACAAGGTTTCATTCTTTTATAAGGGATCACTTGTTAGTGAATAAGAAATGTTTGCTCAAGTTTCAGATGGGAATGTGTGAATATGAATTCATGTTCAACATCAATCCTATGAACACATGTCATTTGCTACTTATAAGGCCATGGAAGGTTTAGTAGAAGGCACAACATGATTTCTACACAAACTCTTACAAAGTGGTGAAAATTGGAAAGAGTATACTCTACATCCAATGAAGGATGAGGGTGAAGGAGTAGAGTAAGGACTTAAGGTTCTATCATTATCAAGAAAGAAATTATTAAGTGATATGAATCATAATGGTGCATTTTTTTCACCATTATTAAAGCTCATGAAAAGAGAGAGCTTAGGTATAGTGTCAAAGAAGGATGAATTTATGTCGCAATAATTGGAAGATATCTTGGGAGAGTTTGTAAAGATAACTCCTAATGATTTTCTTGGAGAGTTACCTCCTCTAAGGATTATATGTCACCAAATTGATTTCATTCTAGGATTGATTTTTCCAAAAAAGGAATCTTATATAATGGCACTATGAGAGAACACGAAGATATAAATGTTTATTGAGGAGTTTTTGGGAGAGGAATGATTAGAGAGGGTCTAATCCTAGGCATATTAATAACATTTCTAGTACCAAAGCAGGATGGTGAGTTGAATATGTGTATAGATTCTAGAGACATAAAAAAATCGCCATCAAAAACATATTTCCATTTTTTTCATGGATGATATCATGGATTTTATGAGAAGTGAAAATTATTTCAGGGAGAATGATTTGAAGAGAATATATCATAAAATTCACATTAGTGAAGGAGATCAATGGAAGAAAACATTCAAGATTCAAGGGGGGTTATATGAGAGACTATTTATTCCATTTGGATTGAGTAACACACAAATAAATTTCATGAGGCTGATGAATGAAGTATTGAAACCATATATGGGAAACTTTATAGTCAATTACATTGATAATATCTTGATATTCAACATGGCGGAATAAGAACATTTGTGACATATAAGGAAATATTTTCCAAGGTTATTCGATGAGAAAATACTGATTAGTTTTAAATGGTGTGGTTCGATGTAGGATTATTTGGTGTATCGAGGATTAGACGTTTCCATTGAAGGTTTGAAGATGGATCCAGAGGTCTAGGTCATAATAGATTGGTCATCACCATAGAATTATTTTCAGGGATGGAATTGTCATGGGTTGCTAATATTTTTCTAAAATTTCTTTAGGAATTTAAGAAAAGTGTTTGTATCTATCATAAAGTCCATACCAAAGGATAATAATATTTTTTTGGAGCAATTTTGCATAGACAATTTTAAAAAACTAAATACAAAGGTTCCTGAATAGTCGGTGCTAATGTTGCCTACTTATTTGAATTTATTTGAAGTTGATTTTGATGCTATTTAATTATCCTTTGGCTTAGTATTGAGTTAAAAAGGGAGAAAAATAACTTATTTAAATGAGAATATGAATGATGAAAAGAATAGGTTTAGAGTGTATGATCAAGATTTCTATGTAATTTTGCAATTGCTCTAGAAGTGGAGACACAACTTACTACCTTATGAGTTTATATCATTTATTGATCATCAAGCATTTCAGTATATAAAAATCAAGTAAAATTGAATTAGAGGCATATGAATTTGGTAGATTACCTACATAGATAAAATATTATGTTGAAGTATAGTACTAGAAATTCTAATAGAATTGTCAACATGTTGAGTAGGTGCAAAATATTTTTGATAGAGATGAGAGTAGAAGTTATGGGTTTTGAGTATATGAATGAGTTTTATGTGAAAAAATAATTCTTTTGTGAAGCATGGACAGAATTCACAATACCTTTGAGTGTTCAAATGATGACATGGTAGGACTATTTTGTGAAAAAATATTTGTTATTCAAAAGAAACTAGTTTTACATTCCTACAAGATCAACGAGGGATAATTTTTTAAAATAGAATTTAATACTAGTGGATTAACAAGTAACTTTGGTTTGGATAATATGTAGCTAGCACAACTATATTAGATTAAATTTTTTACGTAGATGTCTATGGATGTGCACAAGTTTTTTCAAGAATGTAGAGTATGCCAATTAGCTAAGGGGAGATATTAGAATGTATGGTTTTTTCATCATTTTCCCATTCTATGAAATCCTTGGGAAGAAATATATATAGATGATGTTTATTTTTTCATGGGACATAAAGAGGTGCTGGTTCCATCTATGTTGTGATGAATATATTTTTAAATATGGCACATTTTGTATCTTATAGGAGGACTAGTGATGTGAATGGAATTTTTAATCTTTTCAAAGAAATTATAAGGCTACATGGATTACTACACAGTATTTTTTTTGAAAGGGATACAAATTTTTTTAGTCAATTTAGTGAAAATGTGGAAGAAAATAATCACCAAGCTTGGCTAGATATTGTAAATGGGATGAACTTATGAGGAGTGAGAGAATTGATAATTGTATCATAAAAACCACCTGGAGAAATGTAAAATTATAACATTAATGAAAATACATGGATGAATTGCACCAATAAGTGTATAAATGGTTGGAAAATATGAATTCACACTACAAATACCATGCAGATGAAAGCAAAAGGGAAGTAGAATATCAATTTGGATATTTGGTCTTAGCACATTTGTGGAAGCAGAGGTTTCCTAATGATACATTAAATAAGATGAGGTGGAATAAAATATGTCAATATGACCATATAGAATATTGTAGACTTTTTCAAATAAGTATTATAAGATTTAATTACCTATAGGTATTGATAACTCAAATATTTTCAATGTGGTGGATCTATATCCAAGCCATACAAGTTAGGAAAGTGTCAAGAATTAAATACAGAAGATTACAAGGTGGATTGGGGAGAAGAAATTCCATAAAAAGTGTACAGAGAGGGTGGAGGAATAATTGATACCATGATCAATCAAATTTACACTAAGGAGCATAGCAATTACCTAGTCAAGTAGAAAGGAAGATATATTGAATATGCAACATTGATGAGTACTACAGAGTTCACTCGACATGGAATTTTAGAAGACTAGATTTATTGAGTAAGAGTAAGATTTTAAAATTACCTAAGGTGTGTGATGTATAAACATTTGGGTTCACAAGAAATCCTCTATCAAATAAAAACATTTTGAACAATTAGAAATATTTTATTTTGCAATGTGTTGTATTTTTTATTCAAGGTAGAAGACATATAGTTATGTTGCAATCTATTAAATTACATTTTGTATCATTGACAAGCCATGTTATTATGTGTTTGTGTTGTTGGAGAGTTTTGAAGTACTTGTTATCAAAAATACTATTTCCTAAGGCTATTTTGATAGCTTATGTTTTCATTTAGACTTGGATGATATAAGTTGATCAAAAGTGGAAGAAATAAATGTTTGGAACATGCCTTTCCTCCTTGCCAAGCCCCTCATTTCCACACTTAGCCAAATTATGACTAAATCTATAAAAAATACAAGAGAATCAGATAAATAGTCCTTTAAAGGAATGAAGGAACAATTACTTTATTCCTATTGTTCCTCATTCTACCGATCCAATCGCATAGAGGGAGTTAGGGCAGTATTACAGATGAACTGAGTTTTCCAGAAACCAATGGAACTGTTCATGTGTTCCTTGTGTTTTCCACATCACCAATCCAGCCACAACATCAATTGGTACACTTCATTTCGGAAAAGGTGGATTTGGGACGAAATAGTTCATGGGGTCATTGGTTCTTCAATTGGCTAACATGGCCAACTAATGGAACAAGTGAACATAGTGGGGGTAGAGTATTTCCGGTGAAGAGGGTAAAGAAAGAACTATGAGTATAGATGGAACTATTCCAATGGTTCTTCGATCAGAAATTTCATTCGCACCAATCACAAACACATTAAAGAGGAGTTGTAGTGCCCACTTCTCTTTGACGCAATTTTTATTATTGTTCTTGATACTATCAACTACACTATGGATATATTATAGCTTCTTGATTTAGCATGTTAGTCGATATCAGAGATATTGAACTGTTGTTGATTTGATCCGTATATGATGCATATGGACCATTAGAGACTTTTGATGTTGATATTGATATACTGTCAACATGGTTATTTATCTATATTTCTGACATGTGATATATTTATTCATATTGAGTAAACCTTTAATAATTAGATTAATGTTGTGATCATTTTGACATGGATGAAATGTGGAATAGAAATGTGCTAGAAATTGTAAGTGATATTGTATTTACATAGACAATATTGATTTGTACATAGTTTATTTCATATTTATATCGTATATTTTGGCATGGATGTTTTAATGTGGCCACGGGGCCGAATGAGGTATTCTCTGTTTTGCAGGTATATTATATTCACAACAACATCGGGGGATTAGAGACCAACCACATCAAAATTCAAGAAGAATTCAACTAGGGTCACCATGGCAACATGTAATTGTGTGTGTGTTAGAATTATTTGGTTAAGGAAAAATTGTGACCTAGGAGTCATGTGTTGTTTTGTTTTGATTCCCCTTTTAATAATGTTAGTATGTGTTTTCTTTTAGTAATGAAAATTACTTGTTTTATTATTTAAATTTTTGGATATAATTTTACCCCTTTATTATTTGTGGGTTGTAGTGTCTTAATTAAGCTAATTTAAATTTTTCCTAAACTAATTAAAGATGTGACCAAAAATGAGTTCATTTATTAGACTGGATTTACTCTTGGATTTTGTTTTGAGTGTTGTTTGCTTGTGTCTTGAGTGTAATACACTCTACCCTTCATGTGAAACTTGAATTTGGCCTTAGAGGCCAAATTTGGAAGCTTGTGGGACAAGTAAAACTTGTCCCACACCTCTTAAATGCCTTTGAAAACCCTACCTATGGGTTATGGGGTCAAATTTAGGCCCTATTAGGTGTTTTGGGAAGATAAAAAGGTGAAATGTTAATTTCACCTTCTTTCAAATATTTAATTTTGTCCTTTGGGGTGTAAGCTTAGATGGAGTGTGCAAGTTTCTTGTCATTCCTTCAACCGCATATTAATTGTGCATTGGAATATGAGGTTGACCAAATGATGTTGAGTGGAGAGGAAATGAGGTGGAATCCTACTTGGAGCCACATCATCCCCCTCTCTCCTTTCTCTATTTATTGAATTCATTTTTCTTGTTTGAGGGTTACTTGATCATTTTAGTCTCTTGAAATTTTGGGGAGTGAGAGGATTTTGGGGAAAGCTTGTGGATTGTTGGAACTTTGTGGATGCTTGCTTGGTTTTGGGAGGATTTTGGAACTTCATACTTGGAAAAATCTCTACCATGAAGAGGTAGGAGCTTCACCTTAGTTTAAATTATGTTATTTTTATTTTGTGTTCATATGGTTGTGTTTTGTTTTCCCTTTTGAATGCTTGTTGGGTGGAGGTAGTTTGCCTAATTTTTTGAGTAGGAGGAGACTATGGGGAGTTTTCATGTAGGAAGGAATAAGATTTTACCCTTTTGTGGAGGGATTTTGGGTTGGGTGCCCCACCTTGTTTGAGAAATTCTTGCATTTCCTTTTGTTCTTGTTATGAGGGAGACATAAGATATGTAGGAAGGCATAAGATTGTATGGAGGTATAAGGGGTACTTGAGGGAGGCATAAGAGTTTCTAGGGGATTTTTGATATGATTTGGAGGCTTTTATGTGGGAACCCATTCCCACCGGGAGGCATAAGTGGCCTCACCATAGGTCTTACTCTCTTGGCTTTCTTGATAATCCTTGTTATATTGTTTCTTTGTTATTTCTTCTTTCTTGAGTTGTTTTTGTGTTTGAATGTGAATGGAATGAGTGTAAAACTATATGTTAAGTATTGTGGAAGCTTGTAGTTTCCATGAGTTGAATTTTTTTCCCATTGTAATGTGGTTGGGGCTCAGGGACCAATGGAGAGGATGGCTTCTCATCTCCATTGGATATCTTGGTTGGGTGGAGAGTGTTGCCTCTCCCCCTATTTTGTTGTGAATCAAGAAAATTCTTGGAGGAGCTACATTCTTGGTGTTGAAGCTTGGAGTCTTATTGGTGACCATGTGAAACTTCCTTAGTATTTTTACCCACTTAGAGTGGAAGAAATTTTAATAATGTATTTCATTCTTGCTTTTACATTTTGTATGAATTTCCACATCAAGTGGAGAACATTGTTTTGATCTTGTGAAGAAACATATTGCATTTCATTGTGGCTATGGAATTGTATTATACATTGAAAGGAAAGAAGAGAGATTTATGTGAATTATTTTTGAAATGGAAAAGAAAGATTAGTTTCATTGTAGTATTGTTTTATTGTAAATATGTAATAAGGAAAAATAAATGGCCAAAATGGATATATAGTGAAAAAGTTAATTGGAAGTTACCATGTGAAAATGAGATTTTGCATTCAAATAGTTGTGAGGTTGTAAATAAGAGAGAAGAAAATGTAGAAATTGCTAGAAGTTGAGCTTTCTTGTATAACAAAGTTGAATGGAAAAATAAAGTTTTTTTAGCCATTTAGAATATATGTACACTGTAGAAAAATGAAAGAGAGAAAAAACTAGATTATAATGTATTTAGAAATGTTGATTTTATAGCAAGGAAATGACAAAGGAATGAAATGTATTTAAATTCCTTTTTTCTCTTGTAATGGAAAGAAGAATTTAGTTAAATAAATGGAAATTATTCTTGTAAGTAGATGGATTTTTATTAGAGTTTAAAACACTTTAAAATGAGTAGATTTAACTAAGAAATGAATAAAAGAGAAATAAAACTTAAATATGGAACTTTAAATGAACAAAAATAAATTTAGAATGCAATTTTACATCTTTTGGTGACATTAAGTTCTTGTGAAAATCTCGGCACTATGGTTCTGTTTTTCAAAAATAGGATTGTCGCCCTGTGCAGAGAGGCAGTCTCGTAACCACCTCTCAGGCTAAGGTAGCGGTCTCAAAACTGCTGCTCAATAGGGTGATGGTCCTGGGACCACCGATCAGCTCTGGGCGGTGGTCCAGTCACTTATGACAGAATTCCGCATATCTATGCCTATGCGTGAAAATTAATCCGGTTGCTCAAATTTCTAGGTTGTAAAATTTAATCTATAATTACCAGCAAGCAAAACAATGAGAAATACCATTGATTGGAAAAATAAAACATGTAAAATGGTGGATCTAAAACTAGTCTTTTTCATTTATAATAATGGGGTAGGTTTTGCCCCAAATCTAAAACCCAATACACAAATAACTTAGAATAAAATCCAAATTGGTAGAGGAAATCCCTCCCAATCCTTAAATGAAATAGATTCATAAATAAAACTAAATATAAACTAAGCCTAGACTAAATCTTCATGTAGAATCCTCTGTGGCTTCTTCCTCTTGTGCTTTCATCACTTCCTCCTCTCCAACCTGCAAATTTAACAAAAAGAAAATAAACCAAATGAGAAGAATAGAATGAGAAAAGGTTTTAATAGGATTTCATAAGGATTTTAGGGCTCAGTTTGGAACCCGAGGATCTAGTGGTCAAGATGGATTTGATCCAAGGGTGGAGGATTGACTGAAACCTTTTTAAGAAGAAATATATTTTAAATGCTTTAATTGAAATTCTTAAGGGTATGTATAGATGGGTGAGTGGGGCAATTTAATTTCCTAGGGGTTTTATGTCATTATCAATCCTTAGTATGTTGTAGGAATTTAATTAAAGGACCTTTAAACTATTAGGATAATGAACCTAGAGTAATTAAGCATGTGGTCAACCATATTAAAGTTGAGCAATACTTAAAGAGAAGAAAATATTTGATTAAATAAATTAATCCTTGTTACCATCCTTTTGAATAATTGATTAATGGACCTTGGAGATAAATATGAACCTAAGTTAACCTTAACTAAACTTAGTTCTTCAATCATGAAGCTGAGTTAAGTAGTGTAAGTCGAATTAATGAACCCTAAAGGTTAAGCACCCTTGTAACACTCTTTATAGCTTAAAAAAAATATGTCGCATTTTTGGGTTAAGTATTAGGTTGAAGCGTGTTCTTAGAACATCATTTTTGCAGGCGTTACAGGAGTGTGGAGATCCATGTGGAACCCTGTCACGATCATCTTGAGTCCCTAAAATTTTGAGGGCCATAATGTTCACCCTGTAACTCCAAATTTCACAAACTTGGTACAGTTGGAAAGCTATCATCATGTGCTAAACCACAGAAACTAGATTTCTTAAATTTGGTGAGGTTAGTTGGGTTAAAAAGAGGAAATACTATCCCAGCATTAAAGATATAGTTTCAAGTAGCTCAACCACCTAATTTTATGAAGTATTGTGCCCATTCCTTCTCCTACAATCAAATCATCATAGGGGAATGGTCTTGTAAGGATGTTTGTTCCTATTTTTAAACATTCAATTGATGTTGTTGGTGGTAAAAGTTGGAAATCCAAATTTCCCTCTCTTTTGCCTCCTCTCTCTTTCCCATTTTCTATATATTGTAAAATGATGCTAATTTGTAAAGGTTGGAACCTCTTGGAATGTTAGAGCATCGCTTCAAAGTGTTGCACATGTGTTCTTGAGTTGCAGGCCTCATATTTGGATCCTTGCAATGGTTTTGTTCCTTTTTCTTCAATGTAATGGTCTGTGCATCCTTATAAAATAATAAAATTCATGTTTTGTGGCTATTCTATGCCCTATCTTGTGTTCTATTGAATTTTCTTTCCATTTTGATCTACTTGCTGATATTTTGTGCATGTTTATTCTCGTTTGTATGG
This sequence comes from Taxus chinensis, assembly GCA_019776745.2. Taxonomy (NCBI): domain Eukaryota; kingdom Viridiplantae; phylum Streptophyta; class Pinopsida; order Cupressales; family Taxaceae; genus Taxus; species Taxus chinensis. Next base: position 829,964,259 of record CM034149.1, on the reverse strand, counting down.
TTCATTTTTATTCTGATCCATGGAAATGAGGGTTTAGGTGTTGTTAGGGTATGTGGTACTCATGTCTGCCCTCTCCTCCTTCATTTTCCTCCCATTTCTAATCATCTCAGAGTTTCTTTCCCCCTCTTCTTGGTGTTATCACCTCTTTCAGCTTAATTTTTCTTCTTTCATGCATCCCTCTCTTCCCTTGGTCCCTTGAATTGTTAGAATAGGATTAGATAGTTCCATTTTCAGTAGTAGAAGTAGTTTAGCATTAGGATTAGGTAGAGGAACTAGCCTTCTCTATAGGTTTGTCTCAATAGCACACTTAGAGACAATCCCATATTTCCCAAAAATATTGATTGATCATCTATTCATTCATAGGGTGTTGTTTTTCGGTGATAACAATATTGTTTCAAGATGTAAAATACTACTGAATTTGTGAAGGTCTATCTAAAGCTCCCGAACACTAAGAAATTCAAACAAGTCTGTTTCAAGCTATGAAATCCTAAGGGAAGATGCAAAGTATTGTCTAAAGCCATAGAATAACAAAATGGTTTTTAGAAGTTGTGAAGCACTAAAAGAGATTAATTGAAGCCGCGAAATTTTTAGAAATGCCAATTGAGTCTTTTTTGGGTCCTTTGAACCTTAACCTCATATTGTTCCTTAATAATATAATTTTTTTCTAAGTTCGATGTTGGATTGGGTGGCTTATATGCACATACAAACATATCCCAATTACCTTAAGGTTCTATCTTTTCATAATAAATTTTACATATCTTTTTGAAATAGAGCACAATGTGATGCAACTCTAAGGCTCAAAATCGAGTATGATTATATAAAATTGAATGTATCTTTCATGATCTATGTGTGTGTGTTATTTCTTTAAGTATATGAATAAAGCTTTTTGATATGAATTTTTTGTTGAAAATCAAATCTATGTTATTTCAAGTATCTATGTATCTATGTATGTTTTCCATGTGTGAATTTGAGGTTTTTGTAGTCTAAGGTTGCTCTTCATTGATCACATTAACCATGTTTTTATCACTCAATCAAATCATTAATTTCACTTGTTGACATGAATGATGGCATTATTTTACGTAAGCTTTTTTAAAATCCAAATTTGGAGTATTAACACCATTTTGGAGGTGTGTTTTCTATTTTTAACACAATTAATGACAACCATGAATTAGATGATGTAAATTTGTGTCAAGGAAATTGGTTGTTACGATTTTGTATTAGAATTCATGAAATCGAAAAATTGAAACTACTAATGACATAAAATCCTCAAAATTTATTATTAATGGTATTTCATTTACATCTAGAGAATCACATATAATTTTAAAGAAAACACATTGAATCTTGTTAAAATTCACATACTTTCATGAAATTTAGTGCAACAATTAGAGTATTCATCATTCTATTGTTACATAGTAGAGAAATCATTGGGAGGAGGATGATCACATACTGCACAGCTCTAACAATGCGTATAAAATTTAATAGAATGGTGGATAGAATAGAATAAAAAATCCCTCCTATGCAGTGTGATGCAAATGAACCAACCTTGTCCCTATTGATGGAGCTAGATGGATGTAAATGAGCTTTAGATGCCTTAGATGGAATGTAACCTTAGGTGATGGTAATAGTGCCTAGTTATTGGTCCCTCATTATGGTATCATAACTTTGTATTGATATGGTTCTCTTTATATAATTTTTTAATTAACTCCGAAGTGGCCAACCACCAAAAAGATAGTTATGACCCCAAAACATGCATTACTTTCCTTAAAGTTTCATATATAACTGTTTCCAATCTATTAAAAAAAGTTAATTTAAAATACTATGTGTTTGAATGTATGAATTTGAAGGGTAGAAAGTGATGGGATAACCAGGGGCATGCCTCCTGCAAGTTAAGATTTTTAGTTTTTAACATTTTATCAAGTGTGTCTCATTTTTTTTACTGTTATGGGAGCAATCTTTTGACCACCTCCAAATTTATGGGTAAATTCATTATACCTTTTAGACACATACTTTCCACGATTATATTTATGAACTTTTTCAAATTAAAAATTATTTAAGATAAGTGTTAAACTCAATATATTATGTCTATTACACAAATTAATTATAATTAGGTAGAATTTATATTAAAAGAAAAAAAATCTTCTACAATAACTATAATCCATAAAATAACATATATTGTATATCGAGCAAAAATAATTAAACAACAGTTTTTTCATCTTAAACAATTCTACATCAAACTTATTACACATATTTTTAATTATAGAATGAAATGACAAATGAATATAATATGGATAACTGGAACACCTTTTTGTCACAAGGGTTGGAATCCGGTTTCTAGATAAGAAGCTAATTATAATGATTAACTATGTCAAAGTGGATTAAAAAAAACATATTTTATCTTAACCATATTCAGTAAATCTCTAGTAGTCACATAATTCCACACCAAACTTATTGCACATCTTGTATGTTATACAAGAAAATAACACTGAAATATAATGTGGGCAGCTATAACCTTTTGAGACAGAAGGGATGAACCTCTTTCCCATAACAAGTAATTAACTATGTCAAAATAGATATTTTATATTAAATAGTAAAAGTTAAATTACAACTTAATCTTATTCAATAAATCTCTAGTAATCAAATAATTCCACATCAAACTTATTACGTGTCTTGTAAATTATACAAAAAAAATAAACAACTGAACATAATGTGGGCAGCTATAACCTTTTCAGATAGAAGGGATGAATCTCTTTCCCATGAAAGGTTGTTTGGCTGCAACAATCTTTTTTAACAACACAACATAATCTGAATAGCTATAACCCCCTGAATTAGAAGGGATGAATCTCTTCCCCGTGAAAGGCCGTTTTGGTTGCGTCAATATTTTTAGAAAAGAAACAAACATAATTTAGATTGTGGTGGCGGTTGATGATATACTTATTGATGAGCATAAATTCTTGGAGCGTTAGTGTTGAAAATGGTAGATTTATCGATGTTTAACACTTACCGATACGCAAAAGTGATGAACACTCCCTACTGTAAACTCGGAACAAAAAAAAAATCGACGCACAGACAAGTTAAGGGCTTTCATTGATTATACTCCCGCAGTAGCGCGGAAGAGCCTGAGCAAGCCGTAGGTAACCAACATGGCAATCCATCCTCCCACCAGCACTCTCACGCTCCCTTTCAAAAGAGAAGAACCCCCAAAGAAAGCTCCGATTGCCCCAAACATTCCAAGCGCAAAGGTCGAAACCCCGGCCAACACGCCAACCCTAATTGCGTACTCCTTCACAAAAGCCGCAGAAATCAAAGGCAAAAAAAGCTCCCACAGCAAACGCGAGTGCCGAGGCGCAAGCCGCCTGAATCGGGCTCGGAAGCCCCTCTATTTCCTCGCTGGATATCGCTAACGGAGAAGCGGGAGGCACGGCGCTCATTCTCGCTCTCGAAGAAAACGGCGATCCCACATAGGTCGCGCGTTCGATTCCCACGCGGGAAAACGGCGATCCCGCGCAGGTCGACTGTAGGAACCCGTTGGGGTTCGACTTGTTCGCCTTCTTTAATCTCTTCAAATTCGACAATTCCACGTCGCGCTGTGTTTGAACGGAAACGAATTCACCGATGGCCATGCTGCAGGCGCCTGCAATCAGCGCGGCAAGCCCAGACATTACCATGGTTTTCGCGTCGGTTTTCACCGCGCCGACGCCCATCATAAGAGAAGCAGTGGTAACCAAGCCATCATTTGCTCCCAGCACGGCGGCGCGAAGCCACTGTGGCGCGGTTCTGGTAATCTATACTTTTTCCGCCTTCCGGAGAAGAAGCAGCAGCAGCCATGGCGATGGTAAAGCTGGAATTTTCGTGGCTCTGCATGTGGCGAATCCTCTGCAATTCCCGCAGACTCTTTCATCATTCTCTTCAATTCCATGGAATCCAACTGAAAAATAGACGGACTGGATTGTTCTGCCGGTCATTTTCTCAAAAATCAAAACGGATAACGCACTGAAAAATAATTTGTAGTATGAGAGGGAAGGAAACAGAAGCGTGGGTTTTTCCACGCGCAGGTAGAGATACTTATGTAGCGGACTGGACCCCATGGGACCGTGATCTTGACCGCCATTATCATAAACAAACAACTTATCGATCAGATTTACACCTACTACCCTGCGTAGTTTTCTAGTTTTTTAAGTTTCTTGCTGGATTTTACACGTCGAGTGGACAAATAGAAACAATATATTTGTTCTAATGGCGTGTGCCATGAGCGTGGCCGTGGAAAAAGTTTCGTGATAGTGGGATTTGTTTAACCAATTATTTGTGAAATTTGCATGGAGCACGAACGCCTTACTGCCTGAAGAACGCATTAACTTTTATTATTAATATTGCGAGATTTAAATTATTTTATCTTACACCTGCTTATGATATCTTTGACACGCAAAATCGGAATTGGAACGAGGCGGTGTAAACGGGGAGCAAAAAGAATATATTTATTGTTAATGTCGATAACAACTAAAATCGAGAGCAATGTCGGTTGACCCCCTAACTGTGACAACCTTTCTTTTTTTCCCACTGTCTTCTTCATTTTGGAGGCGCCTAACATCGCACTCTCAAGTCAATGTTTCATGCATGATAATAAAGTGTGTGCGCCCCGCCATTTATTAGTCGTTAAATTCCATCTGGTTTATTTTTTTTAATGTTTGATCTCAATTAAAGTGTTATTCCAATGTTTGTGGAGTGTTTGTTTTCCCTTTTCAACCTAGACTTTAAAGGAACCTTTCCTTTTTTCAAAAATTCCTTTTCCTTTTTCAGTAATTCCCATACCTTTCTGCCTTATGTATTCATAAGGCAGAAATATTTCAGTATTAAAATTATAAAGGTTCTTAGACCCACTTTTAATAATATGAAGGTTACTGCACCCACTTCTAATATTATAAGGGCTTCTTGTCTGGCCAAAAATGGACTACAAAAGTTACCAATTAATTTGGTGCAATTTAAAGTTGTATTCTATTAACTCAACAATGAGATTTAATTATATATTTATTACATTGAGAAGTGATCATTCATTTCATCTCCAGAATGACTATTCAATGCATTTTCAAATGACTCTACAGATTCTACTAGAAAACAAGTGACTACTCCTAAGATTGTGTATAATAATATTAATGCATTCCCCTTTAATCTACAAAGGTTACTCTGAGATCAGGCGAGCCTCTAGACTTTTCAATCTTTTCTCTTTCAAGCGCTTTTGTTAAGATATCTATTGGTTGCTTAGTAGTTGGACAATGTAGAAATTTCAAATCATCTTCTTTCATAGTGTTGAATCAAACGATATTTGGTGTTAATGTGCTTGATTTAGTCATGAAACATTGGATTCTTGGTCATAATTTGGATTGCAAAAGTATCATCAACCATTTAAGTCACATTTATGCAACATATTATTCCTGTAAATATATAAGAATCCTTTTGAACTATATTATTTCCCTGGTTTCCTCTGTAGTTGACATGTGTTATGCTTCTACTGAACAAATTGTTTGCACTAACTTCTTCTTTGATTTCTAAGAGATGATTGTTATTCCTTAGTTCCTGAGGAAACTTTAGACACACAATTACGCGCTTTCGGTAACTATCTACTCCCTGATTACATACTACTATTCATATGATTCCCGAATAAGAAAAGTAATAATTATTCCATGTCTTTGGCCACCTTTCTTTGCTTTCTATTGCTACTTTCAGTCTTGCACTCTTATTTTTCTCAGTCTGCCTTTTTACTCTTAGGCATTTGTCATCCTGGACACTAGCACCCAGCCAAGAGGTCAACCCAAGAACCCTCATGCCCCTCTAGGCACTCCTATCCCCATTGTACTTTAATCTCACTTTTCGTGTCCTTTCTAACCATTTGAACATCTTATATTTTTGGTAGTCGGCCTTTTCGGGGGTTAATTACGAAATTCAACCCAAAGGAGTTATATAAATATAAAGTTATATGATCATAAGAAAGGACCAAGCACTAATCACTATTTATCTCCACCTAAGGTTGCATCCATCAAGGCATCTAAGAGCTCCATTTGCATTCATCTAGCTCCATCACAAGGGACACAAGAGATAGTTTTCTACATCAACTACTTCATAGGAGGGAAGTTCATTATATTCCATGCACACATTTACTACATTCTACATATAGTTGTTTTCTCACTATTCCAAGTGCAACACGCATAAGAGAAACCTAGGGCACAATTCCACACATAAACACACACAGAACTACATTGGGTCTAAGATGTAATGCAACGATTAGTAGTAAGTCCATCATTGTGGCAGTTGAGGACATTTTGACCCCTCATTTTGCTTATTTATTATGATTTGATGTCTATTTGAGGGTTTTGTATGTCTATAATTCATTGCAGGTTTCCATCGACTTCGGTGATCTCTATGCAAACTCAAAGCAAAAAAAGGTGAACATCAGTGAACATCTTGCAACCCTGAGCATTCAGGTTTCTAAGCATTTCCACAAACCCAAGCCCCCAGAAATAGGGCCTAGGGTGCCCATGGGCATGCATGTCCTTCTCCAGGCGCCCTAGTCCAGTCAAATCCTCCAGATCTACAATTTTACGAGCTTCGATGTGACGATCAGTGCTTTGAATTTATCTGTCTTCTAGCTCTGTGCGCTTTCCATAACTTGACAAATTAGATAAGGCCTCTTATCTTTCTTGGCACATTAGAGTTTCTCTATTTATTGCTTACTTGCTTGAGTGCATTTCCATTGTTTCATTTCCATTTATTTACTGCTTCTATAGCATTCAGATTAGGCTTATAAATTACATTTTAGCTTAATCATTTTGGTGTGAACCTAAACTCGACCTACACGCTAGTAGGATATTTATTGCTTTATCATCATGAGTATCTCAATTTATGATTTTTTGCTTTCCAATCCTTACTTAAGACATAGAGTCCAACATCTCCTTGCAACTACTTGCATTCTTGCTAATATGCATCCCGACTCAATCTATCAATCATTTGTCGATGCATTATCTCAACATATGCATTCCAGTCTAATCCCCATGCTAATCTTGAAATTTTTGACAATGACCCACCCTTGCATATAATGATTTGTGTTTACAACATGGGTATCAAGCATACTTTAGTTGATAATGGATTTGAAATCAATCTATGTCCTATGTCATTCCTTGAAAAGACAGGTCTTTCCGATGCCAATGTTTGGCCATCCTATCTTTCCCTCCATACATATGATGGTTTTGTTTGTCCATGCATCGGTCACATTAGTCCTACCTATAATTGTATGGCCCAAAACCCTTTACACTGTATTCTTTTCATTGACTTTCTAGTTTCATATAATTGTTTACTTGGTAGGCCATGGATCCATGCCATGTAATTCGTTCCCCTCTACAGTACATCATTGTGTCAAGTTCATACATGAAGGCATCAAGTATACTATTTTTCATGACTGTCATCCATCCAAATATTGTGTCTTTGATCCTTACACTACACTTCCTACCCCGCGAACTTATACTATGGATGAAACCCTAACCTATGGATGAACCACCTCACTTACTTCCACTTGAAGGTGTCATTTGCATGATAGATTCTATCCTAACTACATCTATGTCTCCCCTTGCTTATACAACTACTATGATTCTTTATCAAGGGCTTGTTCCTATGTCATGTGTTACTCCAGCTCCTCCATCTTCTCCTATGCCACATCCATTGGTCAGGATAACTTTTTTTTGACTTGCTTTGACACAACACGACACAACATGTCGTCACAAGGTTACAACCAATCACTAGGAACCACTTGTTACGGGGGAGACCACAAGGTCAGCACAGAAACGTTCACACCTATCAAGGACAATGTACTCTTCTTTTGACAAGACAACATGGAAGTCCAATCTACATGACACACTCACAGCTAGGGCATCCCATGAGGAAATTTCTTGTTAAATTTTCTTGTTTACTAAAGTGTCTCTTAATTCTTAACTTACGTTCTTATAAAATTTCCTGTAATGATTCACACAATTCTTTTCACAAGGGAGAACTTCTTTCTTTTCAACTATTGACTGAATAGCTTAAGGCCAGGCTTTCTATACTAGGATCATCAATTTTATGTCCAAATCTTTTTATTCATTTGATTTTAGAACATTTTCCATTTCTTACAAGGTTAATTAATCTATTCAAGCCACTAACACAAGTTCCACACCTCTGTTGTACAAGTGAAGGCATAAGTTCCGATTGAGTGAAAAGTACCGCTTAGGGTTCATAACAATAGCCTTCTTGTTAAAAGATCAAATTTTGACCTTGCTTAGGAAATATCACCATGAATCATGATAAGGGTTAACGGAACAGGACAACAGAATTCAGCTTCAAGGTCACATTGTCCACTATCCAGTCTTTCATTGAGGCTAAGAGTTTATCAAGATTGGTTAAATGTTCCATCTAGACTTTACTTTCTTAAGTTTGACAAAGGAGAACATTTCAAACGATAGAGAGATATTTAAGGTTTTATTAATCAATTTCCCTCTTACTCAATAAATCCTATCATTTTTAAAATCTAACCATTGATTTCACCATGAGATCCTTTAAGGTTTCACCAAAAAGATAGTGTTTATTAGTTTAGCTCGGAAAAAAAAATAAGTAATCATTATTTTGTTACAAAAGATAGATTCCTCTTGATTGTTCCAGGTCTCAAAGGTTTCAAGTGGATCACATCTACATTAATATGTTCATATACATAAATTTTCGTTTAACTTTTATAAGGAATATCCAGTCCACTTTATAGGGCTTACAAACTCATTGCTACTATGCCTTAGTAGGATTTACAACTCAACATTTTAACTCAAGAACAAAGTTTGACAGTTACAACATCAATATTCTACAATGCATTTACTAAGGCACTGACCCATCTTCTAAAATTTTCCCACTAGATGTTATCAATAGTTTAACCATAAAAGACAACGTACAAGCACCAAAGTGGATATCATCTATGCAACTACAACGGCCACTTCTTTCATACTTGAGCTCGGAAAAACAACCTGCAAAAACATGTTAGCTTTTGTCAGTTCAAAAGAACTGGCATGAGCATGCATTCCCTTTTCCTAGATATTTCATCATATTAATTGAATGACTAGTGCACGATTTCCATCCCAAGGCATAAGCAAAAGTGATTTGTATGAAGGTAAACAAAATAGATATCTAGTTAACAAAAGGCACACTGCAGAACATATGAAAGCCAAAATTGTGCATTTACTATCCAAGGTTACCCTTACACCCTACATTCTAAATTATAACAAATTTCCCACATAATACACCTTTTTATTTTCCTTAAGTAAGATAGCGATAACAACATCACATTCACAAAACAGAATAAAGGAATCGTACTACAACCACCCGATATAGAAATAATAAATTCTCCTGATAATGTCAAAACAAAAGTAACAAGATTTATTATTCCGAACATCCCTACTCAGAGCAAGAATGCCACACAAGTCCACTAAAACTCATACAGCCTATGAGGGGGGGGGGGTTATGGCCACTCAAGGACCCAATTCAAAGATCATGTAAAAAGGAATGCATTGCATTTGCGTACACCTTAAGAAAATGTAACTGACGTTTTTGATTACTATGCCCAGTGTTTAATTATATATTCAAGATTAACAACGTCCACGAATGATAAGTTGAAACTTTGAAGGCTCCCTTAAGCCGCTAGTGCCAACTCCGCACATCCCTCAACGAAAACCCCTTTATTCCCAACATAATAAAATATTTCAATGTTATACACTACTAACTTACTTACCGATATGACGAAGAAGGTCTCATAAAACATTGTTGCTTGGGGGGGGGGGGGGTAAATGTAATTTACCTTTCACGGGTCCCCGAAAGCATCTCAAGCCTCAGACTTAATTCCATGTTCACCACATCCGACATATACTTCATTGTTTGTTGCTCGGAAGGGGTAAAACACTGTTCATGCACTCACTACCATGGGGGCGTCCGACAAGGAAGGGCTTTTCTTATATCGAACCCTCGAATTTTCCATCACAAAGAAGTCGGTGGACCTTTCGTAAGACCAGTTAGAGAGATAATACAAATGTAGGACTGACGAGGATATCCCTTGGCCAGGGTACTAAATTTTTTTTTTTTAAGGTCATCATAAGCTAGGTAAGCAAGTTAGATTTGGCCAAAACATGTTTGCATAAGACGGCGTCGAAAACCCACTATCTAGTCATAGCCAGTCACATCCAACAAGCATAATACACAGTTCGTTAAAGCTTCTAAAAGGAAATCGAAATTTACAATGTTCCAACCTTGTAGTCGACCTCCCAGGGATGAAATTGGGCTGAGATTATACCAAAATTAGATTGCTAAAAAGGAAAGAATGAGCAAGGGTCTCTCTAGTACCATTTCCAAGACAAAATTAGTACCAGATCTGATAACATCAAAAAGGCAATAAATACACAACTTCTCATGAGGTAAATATTTTTATTCATTTATTATTATATATATATATATATATATATATTTTATTTTATTTTATTTTTTTTAAAATAGGACAAAACTTAAGCAACCAATAACTCATTGCCACGCTGAAGATGATCCAATACCAGGTCGAAAAAGGACAAAACTACTCCTACAGGCATAACATAGATGTATCCAGTAAGACTCCACGCACACTTTATCCCAAAAGAGAAAAAAAAACTACAATCTTGCGGGAAAGGCGCACCACAACCACACAGCATTTCAATTGATATTTTCACACACAAAGCTATCCCAAAACAAAAAAAAACAGCACACATTTACCAGGAGAACAAGCAATAATCATGCAATCATTATAAAAGAAATAGCTGGAAAAGGGGAAAAACAGCTCATGCCTGTTCCTCCTGGTTCAACTTCGCTCCTGGCTCTGAAAGGCATCTACTGCAAATGGTAATTAAACCTTTTCCTTCATCAGATTTGAGGACAGCGTCAAACTCTCGGTGCAAACACTTCAGCTGTAGCTTATAAGGTGTGATAATTCCAACAGAAACCTTTATGCCTGCCAAATCAGTGACTCGTTGAAACAGCTCATAAAATTGCAAGGTAAAGCGTGCTTCATGAATAATCTGATATGAAACAGGTCGGCCTCTACGAGGTTCTCCTCCATGGGTTACGTCGAAAGACAAGTAAGAGGCAATAGAGAATCTTAGAAATAAATTTCATCAGGTCTGCTGGTAATACTCCTACTGTCACTTAATCGATTTTGAAGGACACGAACTCAGTGCATGCTCTGGATCTGAAGAATATCCTGCTACCTTCATCTCCCAAGACATTTTCTCCAACATTGCAAAGATCTCCTGTGCCCGTGGGTGTGATCTGCCACTTACACGAAAGCATGCACCATTTTATTGCCTTTAAACCAACTACACCCGAGTTTCTTTTTAATTCCTCTACCCTTCATCGATCCCCTTCCTGCACCCTCTCTCTCCTTTCACCTCTCGCCATGAGAGCCTGCCTCACTCCTGCTGTCACTTAATCGATTTTGATACAAAAATATCTTGAAGGAGAATCCCGAATTTGAGGATGCAGTCGAACTGAACAGATAACAACATAGTGGACAACCTGCTCATTGGAAGCGCTCAAAATGGCTTCTGCTACAGCTGCAGGATTTGATCGAGCTCCTTCCATGTTAAATTCACCACCTGGACAGAAGCGACTTTCGAAAATGAAAAGGCAAGACAGCTCAACAAAAACTTTATCTCGTTCTTCTACTACAGCTGCAAGATTTTGCTACAACTGATCATGACTGTGTGGTCGCGTGCAACCAGAACATCAGGATCAGCACCCACGGCTCCTTGGGATCGCCCTGTGGCAGCAGTCGCACAAAACTCTCTCTGGAGGCCACTGATTTTCTGAGATAAGTTTACTTCTCTACCCTGTAGCTGCTGCAAATCGCCGAACACCTCCTCACGACACTTTCCTAGGAGAATTTCAGCTCTACGTTCCCGTTTCTAAACGCCCCCCCTTATCTTCTGCTATACGCAAATAAAACTCAAAAAAAAATGCCCCACTCCAGGCTCCTCCATTGAAGGTGCGACCAGAAGAAGAAGGAGGTTTCCCTGCTGCTATCCTACACTGTGAAAAAAACTAGCTTCTGAGAAGAGCTTTCTGGGGTAAATTGCTCTAAAACTGCACTTCGATTTAATTTCCTGCTGCTAATGCCCATCACAAATCCCAAAAAGGACGCACCCTCCAACCTCACGCGGCCAGAACACGACAAGAGCAGGTAAGAAGACAAAATCTCAGAAGATTTAGTAATAACATCCCATTTTGAAATCCAAGCGGCCAGCATGGAGGAAAGTACACGGTGGTTGGGTAGTAAACACAGTTTGACTCTCCACCAAACCCACGCGCCCAGCAAAGCAGAAGCTTCCAGGTCTAAAAAGTCGACCCCTAAGCAAAATAATTCACAAGGACAGCTCACGCGGCTCGAGAGTCAAGGAAGGCGATGCACAGCACACCAAACACCATACCTTCGCCAGCACCAAACAAGGACCTTTTGCAGCAAGGAAACAAGCCAACGTTTCAATTAGCAACTAGTTTCATTTAAAGACAGCCACGTGATCAAGTCAGGACGCAGCTAGAGTTGTAAGGGGCGGGGTAGGTGGTAGTTGAAAGGATTAAGTTGAGTATTGAAAGTATTCGTACCCAACCACACACGCAACCTCCCTACCCAAGCAAACGATGGACACCAAAGAAGACGGGTAACCAACACTTACCCCAACCAATTTGGTTAGCAACAAGGACAAACACACTGACATGGCAGAGAGAGAAGAAACACAATCATCTCATGCAAGTAGGACTAATCATCCTAGGGAAGGAGATAAGGGCTTGACGTTCGACAGAGACCACAGAACAATGACCAACCAAGTATCAAAAAAGGAGACGCTCTTCTTTACGTGAACAGGGGCTCGGTTTGTGAAGCAACCAACCAAACAATAAAATTGTTTATCGATAATTAATCATAACGTTGATAACAATCGACAATGAGATACTGAAGTTATCGCCGATCGAGAATTAAAATAATAATATTATTAATATTTTCAATACTCTTATTATTACAACTTAATAAAAATTATTAATCATATTAAGAAGGGTCAACATACAAGCTCGACAAGGCGAAGACACAGACGTTTCAAAGGAAACACAACGGCATTCAACTCCTAGAAGCATGGTCGTCGCAGAAGCAAGGGAGCGACGATGAACGGGCATTAGTTCTTGAAAGGATCATAATATGTAAATCATGCATTTCTTTTCCTTTTGTTAGCTTTCATTTATCCCGTTTAGTATTTAAGTTACGATGTATCTCATTGTATAAGGATCATCAACAATTTTTTAATTACTTGTTTTATTCACTTATTTGTTAGTAGGTTATTTATTTACACACAAGGCTATTTACATACACATAGGGCTACAAGGTATTGTAATGCTTGCTAAAAACAACCCACTTGAGACCCAAGAACAACCTAGGATTAGTTAGGAAAAATAATGGAATAATTTTTTTTATAAGAAGAGTCTACAACCCGGATACAAGGAAACAACTGTCACTTAACAAGTTCTAGATAAACTCTAATCTACTAGAACATACTTTACTCTAATTAAAAATTATCATAGGTCCTAAGGTCCAAAATTTAGGGTTAGAAGGTTCAATTAGGTTTAGAGGGTAAATCATCACCATACCCACTCTCTAACAAGCTTAAAGTTTCAACTTGATTTTTCTCACACTTAATGCAATCAAAAATTCCCTAAAATATTCCCATTGGACAGGAAATTTCCTCACCTTTCCATTGATATAGAAAATTCTTCCTAACTCCTCATATTTCTCAAGTTATGGGCTGGCGGGTCTTGTGGTGAAAATTTTCCCCAAGAGTGGGCCTGCGGGCCCAGTCGTGAAAATTTGCCCAAAGGGTGGGTTGGCAGGACACGGGGAGACTTTTGGAAAATTTCCCACGTGGGACAAAAAACTAACTTTTCACCCGCACACTTGCGGGTCCGTAAGTCCACAAGGGATACTGTGGCACTTCTCAAGCCAACGCAGAGAGCGTGGGTGGTGGCAGGAAACGTTTGGGAAAATTTCCCACACGGGGTGAAAATCAAACATTGTGCCTGCAAGTCCGCAAGCCATGCAAGGGACACGTGTGGCATCACTTAAGACAATGTGGGGAAAGTGGGGGTGGTAGGGAGAATTTTTGTTTAATGCTCCAAAGGGCTAAGAGGGTAACATTGACCCATGCCTCCGCCGGCTCTTCATGCTACGTGGCCACTCTTAATTGGTTGGGGTCAGTGGGACGACAACAGAAAACATGGAAATTTTTCCCAAAATATTTCCGAAGCACAAAAAGGCAAAAGAGACCCATTCCTTCGTCCTCGTGCCCACGTGACGCCACCTGATTGGTCGCGGGCCGGCGGGGAAAACTTGGAAAAAATTTCCAAAAAATTTCTTGATGCGCTAAGTTTAAAAAGGGGTCCGCCTCTTGGCCAATACCCCATGTCATGCCATGTGGGAGCTTCTGATTGGTGGCACCTAGCAAGGTGGCAGGGAAAATTTGGAAAATTTTCCCAAACATTTTCCTTAGTGTTTAAGGGAAAAATTTGGGCCCGCGGGCCCGCCAAGGAAAATTTTCCCAATTTCTTTTTATGCCAAGGAAGAAAAACTTCAGAAGGTAATAACTTTTGATAGAGAGCTCGGTTTTGGGAAAACAAGGACTTTATGGAAATATCTCGACGTCCTCTTTGTATAAAGATCATTAACTTTTTATTTTGATAAATTTTAAGTGGTAAATTTTAGGAAAACATCCTGCAGGCTTTTCCAGTGCAAACTAGTAATTTTTAACTTGTGATATTTATTCAATTTGACCTTCTTCCTCTCTCAACGTGTCAAATGGACATGGGTAGATGTTCTTAGATGGATTTAAGGAAGGATTCAAGATTCAATTTGTCTAATATATTTGCAATTTGAACATTTTCATTTCTTGACAACAAAATGACTGCAAAACGGTTTGAGCCTGATTTTGCCAAGTTTTGAAATATTTCCTCTAAGTGTCTTTGTCTAATTGAAATCATTTATGCCCTGGCATGTTCTATTTTAATGTTTCATTGTTATTTCTTGCTTGCAGGTTCGAATTGTGCATTTTTGGTTTAGATAATTATCAGTTTGAAAGAATAAAACAGAGGGCAAATTTTAAAAGGATCTATTTAATTACTTTCCATCTCCCAAGTGTGGAAATTCATTCTAATCCTAGCCTAATACATTTAGTTGATTCAATCAGCCCATCTATGGGATAAAATGCACATTCTAATTTCCAATCTTAACATTTTTTTTAAGAACAGAGCATTATATTTTTCCTCACTCGCAATTCTTCTTTTCAACAGAGATTTCAAAACACAATGGATGATCAATTTCAATGCAACAATACAGATTGAAAAATGTAATTCAATCCTTTATTGATTCCAAAATACAACATTACAACCTTTCTTCTTTTATTCCTTCCAAAACATATATTATATACAGAACATAATGATACATTTTCATCTCACGTGTTTCATTTTACCACTTTTCAAACACGGATTTCATAGTGAATGCTAAACACAGATTTCCAATGGAATAACAACATATGGACAAGACAAAACCACTTCCATTAATTTAAATGAACTCTTACAACTTCCTTTCCCTTTGGTTTCAAAATGCAACATACAAAAACATGTATCTTTCTTTCACATTCTTTCCAAAATAGAAAATAGAGTATAACTCTTTTACATTTCAATATACAACTTGCAATCAGTACAACATATTTCCATTACAACCATTTACAAGTTCATCCACTTCAAGTGGGAAAGGTTACAATGAGATTTCATTTCACAATGGACTATCAAACTGTCTTTTCTCAGCTCCAGAATAGCAACATGCATACTCCTCATTCTTCCAATTTGATCACAACAGGTGTAGGGGAAAGGAAATGCTCTCCACCCAACCAAGACATCCACTGAAGAGGAGAAGTCATCCTTCTTCATTGTACCCTGAGCCCCAACCACAAAGTAATAAAATATGTGATCCAACTCATGGCAACAACTGGCTTCCACAAACTTACAAGCAGCATTTTCATAAAGAAACACAGTTCCAAACATAATATAATTTACAACTACATTAAAACATGACAATTAATACAAAGGCTTCATCAAGCAAGCCAAAGGAGAAAGAAGCTATGGGGGATGTTGCTTATGCCTCCCAAAGGGGAAAATGGGTATCACCACTTGAGAACAACCCACCAAAGTATATATATATATATATATATATATATATATATATATATATATATATATATATATATATATATGAATATCATTTCAAAACCCTGTCATGCCCTTATGCCTCCCCCAAGTACCCCTTATTCCTCACATTTTCTTATGTCACCCCAACATCTTATGGCACCCCATAACGAGTAAAGAAATGCAAGCTATTTCTTTGTAAGGTGGAACCCAAATCCCCCTCCCTCCACCCTTATACCTCCCTAAAACCACTTGTACCTCCCACAAAATAACCCCATACTCTTCTCCTACACCATTCCTAGGCCATATACCCAACAGCCTATAATATATACCAAAATATTCACACAAGAACATTTACATATATACAAGAAGAGAATTTCAAGATCCAAGCTCCTACCTCTCTATGATGGAGTTGTTCTAAGTTTCAAAATAGGAAGATTTATCCCAATGCAAGCAATACAAAACAGCCAAGCACAAGCATGCAACAATCTTTCAAAAACTTCTCCAACTGAGAGCTCTCAAAACATCAAGAAAAATTCTCCCAAAATGAAGTATCCAAAGTGAAGCAACCCAATACAAGGAAAATGATTTGAATTTTATAGAAGAGGGAAGAGAAGAGGATGAGGTGGATCCATGTAGGATGCCACATCACACATCCTCAACCCCAACCCACAAAATTCAACTTCATTCTCCAAAGCATAAAAATAAGTGGGTGAATAATATGATAGTTCACTTACACACTCAAATCCAACCCACACCCCAAAGGACTGAAATTAAAACATGTAAGAAAAATGCAATTAAAACCTATAATAAGTCTTCCCAAAATGCATAGTAAAAGTCTAATTTCAACTCCCCAACCATAGGTATGGTTAGTAAATAAATTTAAGAGGTATGTGACAAGTTTAACTTGTCCCACAAGCCTCCAAAAACAGCCTCCAAGGACAAATTTGAATTTATAATAAGGTGGAGTGTTTCACACTCAAGAGTTAACTTACACATCACTTATAAGGTCACTTAAACATTACTTACACATTCTTATAACACTTTAAAACATGGCCAACAACTCTATTAATTACATTCTTATGACATCTTTTAATTAATTAACTAAACAATATGATTACTCACAATATTAACACCACATTAAATAAATAATGAAAGGGTAAGTGCACCACATAAAACACATGCAAAATTTAAACAAAAGGGACCAAATAAAAGAAAAACTTAAAATCCCTTGGTCACATTTAAAGTGATTCCTCCCATGGGAATCCCTAACACAAACAAACACACACAAACAAATACAATTTCCATGGTGACCTTGTTGAATTCATCTAGAATTCCAATATGGTTGGTCTCCAATCCCCCGATGTTTGTTGTGATATTTTAACCTACAAAACACAAATACCTCCTTCGGCCTTATGGCCATATCAAAGTTTCCAAAATAATATAAATATAATTAAAATTCCAAAATCATCTAGATATACGAATCACGACAACATCAAAGCAATCTAACAATATCATTTATAGTTTTATCAACAACTATATCATCACCCAATAATTTTTCATTTCTAGGTATACTCACAATATCCAAATATCACAAGTCCGAACAACATACATCATATAACCATGTCCAACAGTATATCATCATCAACATATAAAATGTCTCTAATAATCATCATGCATTATAATTGAATCAAGTCAACAATAATCCATGATCTAACATTTAACATCATACTATAATAAAGTCCATAATCATGTTCATAATATAATCAACAGTATCATGATTAGTATCAAAAAGATGTCAAAGGGAAGTGGGCACTATAGATATTATCCCTAGGATTCACTCATACGGAATACATCTTGATTTTATTTCATACCTTCATTACACAATGGAACAAGTCTAATTCCAAGGGAGGTGAAGTTCACTTTTTTTTTTATATTTAGGGTTGTGTTTATTTCATTTATTTATAAATTTATAATTCATTTAGTACGCACTAAGGATTATATACGAAATAGGTTCTTTATCCCCAATAAGAGGGTTTAATCACATTACAAGGAAGATAAAGTTTCAACTTTCCTATGGAATAGCATCTCACCATTACACTTCCCAAGGCCAAGCGTCAATTATAATTTTATTGTAATTATGCTCCAATAATTAGTTAAGGATTTGAAGGATCTTAACATGGCAACATACTTCCTTATTTTCTTATTTCTAGATTAGGTTTTCTGAGTATTGTTTTACATCCAAATTAAGAGGGATTTCTTTAACTAGGTTCATATGCCTCTTATAATGAATTGTGTAACCTACTTGCTATTAGGGGAATTTGAATCCTCATGTGTCCACTAGTCCCTATCTTAGGGGGTTTATCTCTAAGAACTGTTATCCAATTTGGCCCCTCGAGAAAAATTGGACAAAACAAGACCCCACGGAGAGAAAATGAGGGGTCGATTTGGCTAGGGGAGATCACATTTTGGGTTTGGCAAAATAGGTTGAAGAGCACCAAACACATTGCAAAGGAGCTCAGGAGTTCAAGCTAGTTCAAGAATTAAATAAATTCTAAAGTTTGAAATTGGTAATTCAGAGGTGTGGTCATTTGGAGGTATGCCAAAGCAAAACTCGGGGACTCGGCGGAAAAAAGCATGAAAAAGAAGAGGGAACTTTGAAACTTGAAGTCTAAAATTTAGACTTTTGGGTTTTGAATTTTCATAGGTTTCGTGAGCTCAGAGTGATGAACAATGTCATGCGGAGGAGGGGAAAATGTCTAAAAACCTGAAGTCTGAAATTTAAACTTTGAGGTTTCAAAGGTTCGGAGATAGGTGATGACCGGATGAGTGAAGAATCTCTGAAACCTGAAGTCTCGTATCCCTAAAATCCTGAAGTCCCAAATCTCAGAAACCCGAATCCCAAAAACCCCGAAGCCCAAATACCTGAAACTTCGAAACCCGAATACCCAAAACTCTGTCACCTGAATCCCCGAAACCCCAAAACCCAATGTCCTAAAATCATGAAAACCTGAAGTTTTGAAACCTGAAGTCTAAATTTTGGACTTCAAAATTTTGTCCTTTCAAAGGTTTCACGAACTCGAAGTGAATAGTACCACACAATAAAATTTCAAAGTCTGAAACCCGAAGTCTAAATTTTGGACTTCAGGGTTTCAAAATTTCGGAGGTTTCACAAGCTCTCGGTGATCAGTTCCACATAATATAATTTTGGAGTCTGAAACCCACAGTCCAAATTTCAGACTTCAGGGTTTCAGCAGTTTGGAGGTTTCACGATCTTAGAGCAATGAACAATAACGACAATCTCTGAAGTGCAAACTCTCAAAGCTCTAAATCCTGAAAGTCTGAAATTTTGGATTCCGGAGGTTGCGATGCATTGTCGGAGTCCAAAAAGAGGAAGATAACCACCCACATTTATTGCAGTATTTTACCCTCATCTTCATATGGCCATAACGTTTGAGTGGTAGCTCATATTTTCACAAAATAATACTTTTTGGAAATCCCTTAATTTCCTCTACACAACTAGTAAGGTTAAGTATTTAAAAATGAAGAAATAAAATCCACCATTTCAAAGGAGTGTTCCATATTTCTCACCTACCAAAATGATGAAGGTATTGGCTTCCTTTCTTCCCCAACAAGGAAAAGTAAATGGAGGTATGGGTTTTGCAATGGCACCCATCATTTTTGCAGGTGATTTTAATGTATTTTTGGGTGGTTGAAGAAATATTTTGAATTCTTCTCTTCCCCTTCTCTCATTCTTCCTATATATTATAAGGAGGGGCTCATTTCAATTTTGGACACCTTGTATATGCCCCTCCCTTCTTATTCTTTTCTATAAGAGATTTTGTTGAGATTCCAAACCTCCCTAGTGGACATTGTAATGCAAACTATGTGCCTTTGAGCTTGAGTGTTGTGTATTTTATCAATTTTAGGAGTAATATAAACAGATTTGTGGATGTTTTAAACAACCTTTTGTATTTTATTACAGCTCTTCTAGTCTTTCATCACATGCAAACTATTGTGTACTATTGTGTTTTCATTGCAAGATTCTAGTTGTGTTGTTTTTATTATGCAGGTTGTTTAACACTCCTTCGGGGTGCATCACCTTCCCTTAGAGTAGGTTTTAATTTTCATGCATTTTCTCTAACTTTGTCTCCTTGAGAAAGCATTAGATTAGTGTTAGATCTTTAATTCTCTACACTTTGGAGTAGTTCACACTATGATAGGTTAGGATGTCATCCTTCTCTAAAGGGTTATCCCGATTACAAATTCCCACACTTTAGGATAATTCCATGTTTGACAAATCACAGTGACTGCCTCAACCATTCACTTGCGATAAATCAAGAGTGATGTGATTTCACCATAACAAGAACATGATCACTATTTCACATCATACATCCATTACATAATAGGACAAGTGGGAGAGAAGGATGGAGTAGTCCATCGTTTAAAGGGTTAAGAATCACATTTGGGTTTACACAATGTGGATCCCTTTTTCTCACCACAATAAGGTTTAAAACATGTTATAAGAACGGTCTAAATTTCTCATTTCTCCAAGCACGTCATCTTATGGTTACATTATCACCAACTAATCGTAAATTAAATAGTTGTTAAGTTTCGTAATTAACTCTTAGTATTGCACCATAAAACCAAAATGGTAATCAAGATTGGGTATCAAGTTCATTTATGATCCCAACTCTTAAAGTGACTTCCAAGGTTAGTTGGGGATCCTCGTCACTCAACACGTGGGTCAATCCAAGAGGGTTTTACACTATGTTTAATGTTGGTTTCCCAAGGGTACTACCTTAAGAGAACACATTCTCCTTACTACACACATGATTACAAATCCTAGGAGAGACCACATACTCAAGACAAGGTTAAGCTATATTTTTCCTAACCATATGGTTCATAATGATTTCATTAAACATACAGGCTATGATGATAATCTCAACTTGGGATCTCATTTTCTTAAGCTAGAAGGTTCCATCGAGTGTAAAGATTTAAGTTAATTCTAAGGTCTTAGTTTTTTATGCTAAAAAAATAACACAGGAAGGGTAGTTATGCCCAAATTGTATACTAGGGTATGGGTCAATGCATGGTGTTGTGTCCCACTTATTGTCTCAAAAATGTGAGTGGGGAGTGTGGTGGGGTTTACAATAGAAGTGGTTCACATGAACACCCCCTTCGCATGAATAAAATTTGTGTGAAGTTCCGCGTAGGGTATTATTTTACCACGTAAGACATTGAATGGGGTTCGCGTGAACACCCCTTCACACAAAGGGCATTCGCATGAATACCCCTATTTATATATTAGAGGTGCTACGGAGGGATTATCTTTTCTTCTACTTGCCTCCTTCGCATGAAGAATCCACATAGCAGACCAAGTCCAACGAGTGCAGATCTTGTCCACTAGTGAGGCCATTTTTGACCAGCTTGCACCAGGTATGGAATAGTTTTTTTGTTTTTGAAAATAGAGGATCACATGTTGTTGGGCTTAAAATAATTGAAACCCTAGGTTTTTTTTTTGAAAAAACCCATTTAAAATCTCTTGTATCATGACCAGGATTCACAAATTTTGACGTTTAGTGTGCATCATGAGTATGTTTTGGGATTCATATTGCAATGTGCTTATTAATTTGGCAATTACTAGATTTAGGGACCAATCCGAGTAGCCCTACCGAAAATGACTGAGTGTGCATCTTAATCATTGTGTGCTCCTTGCATTTGTCTCCCATGGAAAAATTTTCCTTACAGGTGTAACAAATATCCTTTCAATGCAGATCAAAAAGCACCCAAAACTCTAGCTTTTTAAGAACCATCACTAGATATTACAAAGGATTTAGAGTTTTCAATTGCCTCAGGGTTGAAATTTGTTGCCATGACAAGTTTGGAAGCTGAACTAGTTGTAAATCAAATCATACATCTTCTGAATAGGCCTTTGTTTGTTGAATGATATCATGTGATGCACTAGGCTTCAAAGCCTTAACATACCCCATCATGGATTCCTTTGATCTAACAATGCACACAGTGACCAAGAACTAAGGGGATATTCTTTCAACCAAATAATTTTGTTGATGGAGATCTTTGGAGAGTATGCCATTGTGCCCCATTTCTTCATAATTTTTAGTGTCAAGAAATAATCCTCTTGAATTCATCCCAAGTAGTGATCTCTTGGCGACCACCCTCATCAAAAAAAGCTAAATAGCCACAAAAAACTACTCATACATTCATAATTTTAATTTTCCCTACCATATCTAGTTGAGGTGTTTACTACATTTATGATTTATCTCATACATGCTATTTTTATCCATGTTTATGATGGCTTGTAACATATACCTTCTATAGAATAATGGTGCTGTGAAAATTGTAATTTCTGTTGTAATGATATATTAAATTTAAAATATACCTTGTGTAGAATAATGGTGTTGTGAAAACTGTAACTACTGCTGTAAGGATTTATTAAATTTAACATATACCGAGAATGAGCTAGGAAAAGAAAGAATGGGAGAACTTGCATTTTGTTAAAATAAATTTATAATTTACACATAGAATATCATATATGATATATTCAATTAGATGTTGAATTTTACACCATGAGAAAAGAAGCATCAAGAAAACTTATATTATAACATGAGATATATTAACATTGTCAGAGAAGAGTCAACAAAAAGTCTATAAATTTCCTTATATTTCTTGATGTGAGATTAATATAAAGACTGGTATAATATCCTTCCTTATGTATAAATAGGATCAACATCTTAAGAGACCTTATTATATTGTAGTAACTCAAATTTATAATAATATTAACTAAATATCATTTTCTAACCTATCAACATCCCTTCTTACATGTACAATATAAAATAATAAAAAAGAAAGTGAGCTTTCATCTTCCTTTTATCGAAAAGGGGAAGGTTATATAAAAGTTAATTACATTCTCTAAAAACTAACTTAAAAATATACCAATTGTGCATAACATGCCCCACTTTGTCTTCTTTCTCGTAATTTTGAAACAAGCTACAAACATGTAACTTGTGAATGATATGAGTCCACTGATTTACCACATAGCCCAAAAGTAAAAATACATTTTTTTATTTCTTGGTTGTGAAGCTTCCATTGCATTAGTTTCATTGTGTTCTTTTTTTGTTATATGTGATTTCTCATATTCATCATGTTCACCATTTTTTAGGACATGAATAAGTCTTTGCAGGTAGGAGTGTAGAAACTGGTATCATAAGAAATTTTGTTATAAAAGTTCTTGGTGAAATCTATAAGTGTGTCTACATGGGGAAGAGGAAGTTATTATCCCATGAATAGGTGGGGGAAATTAGGGATAAAATTGTGTGTGGGAGGTTGATGGTGGTGACTGAAATAAAAATCCCACAAGGGCTATTAAGGTGTGCAATATGAAGTAAAAACACACATAAGGGAGAGTATTAAGTGAGTGGACATAATGTTGCAAGAAAGGAGAGAGTAGTGGAAGCAACATGGCATAATTTTTGGTGCTTTCCTAGATGGATGTGCATCTTTTTGATACATGTAACAAGAAAAGGTGGAAAATTGATAGAGGAGCACTAAAAAGGTATCCCATGAAGGAGAGAGGATTATATCTGAGAAGAAAGTTTGTTATATTACTAACCACCCCCTCTAAAGATGTTTTCTAATCTTCTGACTTGAGCAAAAAATCTTACAAATGGAGATGATAACTACTCATATTTCTATAGTTGAATTAGAGTGTAAAATACAAGAGACCCAACATGAAAGGAAATACAGAAAATAACATTTCTACACCAAGCCACCATGTAAAAAAGACTTGGAAGGGAATAGGATATTAGAAGATAAGTTTGGAGGAACTGAACCTATAATTATGAGATGTAGAAAAACCCATAAAAACTAATTATCAACAGTTATAATATATTAAGGAACACGAATTATTTTTTAAATGGGGTCTTTATTTTGTTTGTCCATTTGAGTGCCCATCAAAGAAAGGCTAGGATAGATATTTATTAATTACAATAGGGTATTAAACTGAATGGATTGAAGCAAAATCAATACAAGATAATTATACCATAGACACCAAAATAATTTTAATTAATCCAAAATAATTTTTATTTTTATTTTGAATGATAATCCTCTTGCATCTTTTCGTCTCGTAGCTTGTATTTTGAGAAAGGTTTGTAAACAAAAAAGGCAAATATTATTTTTTCAAAATGAATTTAAAACATTTGTGTTCAGTGTGCATCATGAGTATGTTGTGGGCTTCTTGCAATACACTTATTAAGTTGGAAAGTACTAGTTTTAGGAAGCTAGCATAGCAATCCTACCTATTATAGCTTAACAATGTTCATTTTCCATTGAAAGAAATACAGTGACTTATATAAAATGTATTTTTTGTGATGTATCTCTTTCATGTACTTTGTCTTGAACTATTCCATTTGAGGTTGATTTACTATGTGATCTATTTATAATGGAATAACTTATATTTTACATTATTCCATTTTTGAATAGTAATTCTATGTTAGTGAGTTTTTATTACAAATGACAATAAGATATATGTACTTTCTTATTTTCTAAATTATTCGCATTCAAGCTTGAAAATCATATTTCTATTTTCATTAAAAGTACTATTAATTGAATTTTACTTTCATTTTTTATAGTCATGGCTTCTTCTGCTCCTAATTTGTTTGAGAGGACCAATTTAGAGATTGCAAAATTGCAATCTATTCTTCATAATCCAACTACAGTTGGGCAGTATAAACCCCATTGTGAAAAAATATTGGTTGATCTTCATAGAATAGAGACAAGTTTGAAAACATACAACCCATTTGATTCTAAGTCAATAAAAAAAATTTATGGATTCATTAAAATCAAGTGTCTCAGGAGATGTAGGATATAATGAGATTACATTAGAAATTTATGATAAGGAAGTTGTTAATAGGTCTTGTTGGAGCTTTTATGTAGACAAATGGAAAGTAAGGGCATATTATGTATAAACAAATGTTCATATCCCCTATGTGCCCCTTTGATTTATCTTAGATTTTTGGCCTCTCAAGGCCAAGTTTGAATAATGACCAATTACCATTATACTTCATAATGATGCTACAAGTTGAGGTTCACCTAAACCTAAAGGTGAACTATTTAGACATCCCTGGTTTTTTGGGGCAGAAGCGTGGCCATATTAGCCACAAGGAGGCATATAGAAAGGAGGTAGCTCCTGCAGTTGTTGACGTGCAGTAGCTTGAACCAAGGCCACAACCATTCTTATCAAGATTTCAGGATGTCAAAGCACCTGTCCTTATGACTGCAGGTGAGGATAATATCAAGGGTATTTTTGGCATTGCTCGTGAGACCTAATTCATCTCTTCTAACCATGTGGGTCATTACCTTTAGAGACGCGACACTAGTAGTGGAGGTGCTAGTAGCAACAATGATGCACGCATTGAGGTATATGCTCATGCATATTTGATTTCCCTAGATGACTTTAAGGTGGTTACAGATCCCACTTAGACACGTTTTCTAGGATGCATCATGGATGCTAACTTTTTGCGTGCATATGAGGTGATTTCACGGCATTGCATCATTCCACTATCGAGGGTTTTAGATTTTATAGAGTAGAGTGGTAGTGTATCTTCTAGTCAGGGTACTACTGCCACAGCTACATTTAGACCTCTTGTTGCTGGGATCATCACACCTAATGTTCAACACATTTCTATTCCGGTGTGTGAAAATTAAACCTTAATATAATTAAAATTTATGTTATTTCATCATTACTTTACAATTTATTAATATTAAAATTAACATGTACTTTTGTGTTTAGGCTTCTCCTTCAGTGTGTGGTGCTTCACTGCCCACACCATTTACCCACATGACATACACACATCTCTTTACTGAGCACGACATGTATCTTGATGTTCCAGGCTTGAGTCAACTTGGCTCACTTGGCGACATATTTACTAGTGTTGGGGTCATGGGTGGAAATCCCATAGATTTGGAGACATGTTCCATAGAGGTATATATACATGTGTTTTAATAGAATTAATATTTAATCTAAATTGAAATTTTAGAACTTAATGAACTTTATTAAAAAAACTTATTTATCAACTTCTTACATTTTATTTATTTTGTTTCATAGGGATCTACAGGATAGAGATCTCCATATAGTGTAGTTACTACCAACATCTTCCCAGGGACATATATTGAGGTAATAAAGTGTACATATTTATTATATGATGTATTTAATTAATCAAAAAATTGTTATGGAAGTTTCCTTATAAATTTTAATATATGGTACATGCTATATATAGTTTATGATAAGTATTTTCCTTTTTTTAACATGTAGGGTGCAGCTGAGCCTAATGAGGGGTGTGGCACTCGCCCTAGTGCACGAAGGAGACTTTAGTGCTATTTTATAGATTTTAGATATTTTAGACATGATTTTAGAGATTTTAGACATGTATATACTCATTAGACATGATTTTATATATTTTAGACATGTATATATAATCATACTACTTCTAGACATTATTATTATATTTTTATATGTCTTAGACACGTGTGTGTGTGTGTGTGTGTGTGTGTGTGTGTGTGTCTGTGTATTCATTCGACATGAATTCCATATATTTATATGTAAGACCACATAATTTTATATTTTTATGAGTTCCAGTGTATATTTACAATTATGGATGTGAATATAAGACACCCCCTTATCTTTCATTTTTGTCTCTTGATGAAATCATAATAGGTATAATGATAGATAAGATATTAAATACCCTTCATTTTTGTGATATAACATTGTAAACTTCTTTAAAATTCTATATTGAATCATTTGATGCTTAGGTAATTTAGTAATATTTTATGTTACATTAAAAATTCCATGGCTTAGTGAATGCTTCTTTACTTATGCACTTGTCAAATATTTTCAAAGTCCATTTTCTATCCACCTTAACTTTTTTTTATTCATATCACTACTAAGTCTTATATCTCAAAATTTGACTCTAGGTAAATCTTGCCAAAATCAATATTCATTGTTCTATGAAAGTGTTGTTAGTATTAAACTATCTCTCTAAAACTCTATAGTAACTTAAAATCTTGTGAAAATAATATATTCCCTCTCTTTATCTATCCTCTCTCTAAAAATTGGTAAATATAAACTCATGTTGTTGCAGGTGTGTGAAACGATGGAAAAGGAAGTAAATATAATGCAATACATTTCCATTATTTGTACTATTTTAATGTAATTGTAAATTTGAATTTATTTGAAGATGGGAAGAAAGGAAGTTATAAAGTTTAATTTAAGAATGTATTCAATATATATTGGGTAGTGAACATGTTTAAATGATGGTTGATTGTTAATGCAAGGGATAACATTAATCAATATCATGAAATTTCATCTTGATCAAAATAAGTATGTCATACTACACATCTAATGTTGAAAATTATGATTCGAATCATATATGATGAAAGCTTAAGTTCATTGTTCTGACCCTATTAAAAAACCTAATGTAAAACACGTGGAAACCTACCTCATAAAGAGTAATATGTTACTCAATCTAAGAAATAATGTGTAGATTATACCCCAATTGTGGAATGTAATGTGTTATCCTCTTCAATTTCAATTTATCTACCAATTCCTAAGAAATAATGTTATATTAACTTCTATTAAATATTATCTTCATCATGAGTGCTTCACTAGTTTCAAGTTCATGGTGTGATGCATTGATGCAAACCTTTCTTCATGTACATTTGTAATATGTGCACTCGCATTTCTACCACCATCGGTATGTTTTTTAGGAAACTCAAATGGTAACCTTGAGTCATAATATCTTTCAATACCTTGAGTCATGTAGTTCTTAATTTTCTATATCAAAATTTAATTGTCTATCATTTTGTTCACATGAATTTTAAAATGATTCAAGTTAGATTTATTGACACTAAGAACTTGTTTCAAATTGTTATAAAAGATGTCGAAAAAGAGAAACTAAAATGAGGACAAAATGATATATAAATTAATATCCATTGCTTTACATCCATCCACGAGCAAAGAAATCACCAACTAAATTTTGGAAAAATGGTGATTAATGTTGTTTTACATGTACACAATATCTAAAAACACCATCAATACAAGACATGTTAGGTAGACCTAACACTAAGTTTTTTAAACTCATTTGTTATATATATATATATTAGTTCAAGTATCCAAATCCTTCATGATATAAACATTGATATATATGGAAAGAATATTATTGGAGATACTAGGGAACAAAATTACATCATTAATGAACCCATCCTTAATATCATAGCAAGAAAGTTGTCAAATATGTATGCCAAATGAAAAATAAAATATATAAAATATTTTATCCCTGGAAGACATCAATATATAATATTCTAGGTCCTTCTATATAATACCAAATGGCTCTGCTCTTTGTTCAATGACCTGTAAAAAAAATTCATGGTCTTCTACATCTAGTCTCCATTTTTTGTGTTGACCACTTTTAGTCTTCACTTGATGCAATTGTAACCCTGTAGCAATTATGTGATGGGTGTAATGATACACCTTTTTTTTTTGTTTATAATCAACAAAGTGAATCCCACTTTAGAGGCATTTCACTTGTTGTAAGTATGTTCCCTGCACTACAACCGAGCCAGTATAAAATGTTGTCTCCTCACTTGTTTAATTCACATGTTAGCTTTGTTCTCTCTTTTGTGCAATGCAACAAATAGTACTCCAATTTTTCAATATTGTCTTCTTCAGCAATGACTATAAATACATCACCTAAAAAAATGCAAAGAAATATTCAATGATCCATATACTATAAATTATACATATATATTTAATGATCAAATTATACAATCCTTTTAAATAAAACATACCTTTTTTAACCAATCCAGATTTGTGGTCATAATTATTTTAAATTAATGGCACATCTTAAAAACTATAATCATGCTCTGATCAATATGTCTCATCCACAACTAAAGGAAATTTCTTCCACTCACTTACATACCCATGTTTTTGACTATTGCACTGTGAATATGATTTTTTCATGCATTCATAACAAAAAAAAGAATAATCTCTTGTACATATTGTTCAGTTATTACTATCCATAGTCATCAAAGAGTACAAAGACCTAGAATTAGGAATCATTTCACATCCATACTTTGTCCTTCAATTAATCATGCTCAAAAGATCAATAAAGTTTAAAACAAACATCAAAATTAAGAATAAAAAAATTTAAAGTTTGTAACTTGTAGTTAATAAATCACATCAAGATCTACATCTATGCTTTAAATGTGCATGTACCTATTATCTCCCAAAACACTCTGTGTGGGGTTGAATCCTGTGGGGTTGAAGCGTGTGATGTTGAAGCTTGTGAGGTTGAAACCTGAATTGCAAAATGTTTCTTACACTATTCAACAATGGTGTGGGAATCAATCAATCGATCTCCCTCATAATCAAATCTTTGTTTATTTAGAGCACATTTGATGCATGCACACGCACCATCATGTTCTCCATTCCCACGACCACTCTAAAAAAACTCCATAAATGAGGTATTTTTCGATGATGATGATAATGACTTAGAGCAAAGAAAGGGCGAGAGGATTTGAATTGTGATGCTCAACGATTTGACCAAACAAAATGTTGATCTATTTTTACTCCTTGTTGATGAAGATATTGAAAGAACAAACCAAAAAAATGATACAAAAATTGGGTGTCATGTTCCTTGTCATCACTTATTTATAAGTAGTGATACTCCTTCATCATTCGCTTCACATATGTACTTTCAACCCCATCCAAATCCAATTGTGCATGCCTATAAAATACTTAAACCATGATAGTAACATGGTCAGTATGATAATACTATGTTTGAATTTCTTTTTTATGAGAAAATCAATAATTCTCATCAAAATCAACCACAGACAATATGGAACCAATAGGGGATGTGTCTCTATTAGTCTTGAGTTTGTAGTCTGTCACTTTTCATAGTGAGAATGTTTGATGTACAGATAAATTAAACTTCATAAACTTTGCATGAATGTAGCAATGGGGATTTCCTCTTCTACCAAATCCAACCTAGTTGCATCTTTTCCAAGTCTGAATATTTTATGTATTTGAACCTACAAAAGTCAATACATAATGGACAAATTGTCATATTCATTTGTAGTAAACATAAAAATCAAAATAAAATATGTACATCCAAATTTAAAAACATATATATATATATATATATATATATATATATATATATATATATATATATATATATTCTATAAATAATTTCAAGTCCCCACACTTGTCACATACACCTTTGATGCAAGTCATATGATCATCGACATGATCATCAGATATTGTGTAAAGAATAGAAGTTATTAATTCATTGACACGTGTAGGGGGGCATTTTCAAGACCATTTGATGCTTCTCGTAACTTTCTATACACCTAAAATAACATAGATTTTGAAATACATTAATTTTAAATCACATCTCAAAAAATGAAATTTAATCAAATTTCAAATATATAGATATAAATGAAAGCACACCTCAAAATAAATATACATGATATAATTTTTTTTTACCTAATAGTGATAATCAAAATCAACGTGATAGCGGAAATAACATGTGTCAAGGACTCTATTAGCTCGAACATACCAAGGCTTCAAATTTTCAAACATTCTTTGTCCAATCTTAACATCTGGATTTTCTTCTGTAAACTTTATGTACTTCTCATGTTGAGTTATTTCAAGCCAATGTTTTATATGTTCATCATAGTTATTGCGAGTTATCCTATGTTTTAAAACATACCTCGCATTCTGAGAAGGAAGAGTCCTCTCAGTCCAAAAATTAGAAACTATCTTCACAATATTATCCTCTATTTTATCAGAACATGGATTTCTACACATTAGTGCCCAATTTCCTTCCACAGTAGAGTCATACAATTCCTTCCTCCTCGTGTCATACCTGCTGGCCGTCTTTCTAGATAAACCTAATGCCTTTGCAATGACAGTAACATGACAATTCTTTGTCGTATCTTCACTTACAACTGAATTTAATATTGCTCTATGATAAATACTCTTATCAACAGACCTAGTTTTTGTACCCAAAGAAATTATTCCTTTAGAAAGATTCCCAACAAATTCTTCTTCTATACATTTTGACTTTTCCCATAAAAAATCAACACCCAACAATTCTAATGTTTCCTTCATATCAACATGATTAAAAAATGTAACCAAAAAATGTGCTCTAGCAACTGTAGTCAAATTAACAAATTCACCATATATTATCTCTACACTTTTTGTTGTTTTCTTTTGTGATAGTGGTTCTTGTTGGGAAAATTCTTTTACTTTTGTAAATCCATCTTCACCAAGTGTTCTAAATTTTTCCTGGGAAGTAATTCCATAACTTTTGTTATCACTTTAGCATAATGTGGCACATCATGATCTGTGTCCATAAACATACACATGTGATTACACCAAAATTTGCAAAAAAAAATAACTTACACATGTGACTACACCATTCATGACCAAGCTAGTAAATAATAATATCTAAAAAATTAACTTACTATCTAGTAAACAATAATATTAAGTTGACCAAGCTAATTGTATTTACATACCACTTCATGAGGTCCTTCTTCAAATCTACTAAACAATAATATACTTTTGCATTTGTATTTAGGACCTTTTCAACTAAGCATGTCTGAGTGTGACATAATGATCTATTATTGATTACTTTGGTCTATAACATACTTTCCCCTTTTCCCAATTTCCTTTTTATTTTATTTTCTTACAAAATACCACATAGTTCACATTTATTATGTGGAGTAAATTTTCACCATGTCATAGAATGTATATAAACTTACTAATCAGCTTAATTTCCTTATTGGATGAATATTGGATACCAAATGCATATTTGGATGCCTTGGTGTGAATCTCAAAAGGTTTGGGAAATTTCATGCATTGTGATAGAAAATAGTATGTAGAGGAATAGTCTTACTAACTCAAAATAATTTTACCATGCATTGGTTCAATCAACCTTGGATTTGGCGTGCATTATGTAGTTGATGGGATAGGACATATATATAATAAATAAATGATGAAACTATTATCTGAATTTACATACATTGTCTAAGACAACTAAGAAACTATTTAAGGTAGTATGGAGTAATCAAATATTAAATCACGATTATATTTTTAATATGCATCTGTATAACTATAATTTTGATGTTAATGTAGCATGTGTAATGAATCTTTGTTACTCCAAATGAACAATTACCAAATTTTTCGTATAAATATTATTTTTTCAAAGGTTATACGATGCATACGATGTTATTAACATGCTAATATTAATCCTTACTAATATTTTATTTGGGAGATCAAAATTTCCAGTTAATATTTGATTTAGGATATCAAAATTTCCTTATAGTAGATATTGGCTCTTCATTATTTGATCTTTAAATTATTTTTTTCTTAAATCATATATATATGGTGTTAGAACTATTTAATTTATGAAATGTGGCATGGTACAAGCCTAATATTTCATTCGACTAGGATCTCTTGTGTTATGCATCATACTTAATCATTCTCACAAAATGATCTATGATATAATGGGATGTTTGGAAGAGGGAATAAAGGAAAAAATTAATGTGGTTCTTTACTGCAAAGTGTTTTGGAAGGTGTTTTATCTCCACATGAAGAGTATGTGGATAAAGCAAGAGTGCTAAAGAATAAATTTATGTTGAGAGGATCATCTTGTATCTAGACAAAGACAACCTTTTTACAACTAAAAGAGAGAAATGATGAGTGGAAAAAGGTGAGACTAGAAAGGAGAAAATAATAGAAGCATACCTATATAATGGAAAAACATATATTATAGCTAGATAAATAATAAGTAAATAAGGAATATGACCCATTAGGGAGCTAATCTTATGATGTTGAGCTAGAATTTAGAGGCTACCCTTGATAAAGAGGAATTGGGTTAAGGCCTATATTCAAAGATAGAAAATTATTTTGAATGGAACACATAAGCATGATGGGTGAAAAATGCCAAATTTTTAAAGATGTACGAGAAGCTAAAATGTAGAACAAAGAAACAAAATGTCAACGGGTTGACTATAGAGATATAGATGGGAGGAATACAAAGGTTCTTATTTTTTGGGAATGACCTAATTATATGAGGATTAAGTAAAAAAGGTGTTGGTGGGTACTAAAATAGAGCCTCTCTAAGAGGTGAGAGATGATGTTCAAGAATGAAAGTTGATGTTAAATAGAAACCCTAGATTTAACTAGGAGATAAATACAACCATGTCTCCTAGAGAGTAACAAGAAATAAAAATTAAAGTGAATGGCTAGATCAAGATCTAAATTATACTATTGAGTGGTTGCAATATGTTTTACCATGTTTTATATTTAGGGAGATAAGATTCAATTTTTGTTGATATTTAAACAATTAATGTTTCGTTGAATGATTTTTCTGTGTGGATCCTTTTTTGGTACTTGGTTGGTTGTTACGTTGTTTTTGTTAGAGCCTTTTATTTTCATATATTGTTTCTATTATTTTAGGTTATGGTATCCTATCAAAACCCTTTCCTTTACCCAATCTAAATACATATTATCGTATTTACCTTAGAACGAAAAATAAAATTATGATCTATCAAGGGTTTCTATGTATGTACCAATTTTTGCAGCCTTGTCTTTCACTTGTTGTGCCTTCTCTCTCTCCGTTTGTGCCTTCCTACGAATTGATCTTCTAGCATTATTCTCTTCATTCTCTTCCTCGGTATATTTGTGTTTCTCATTCTTTGCATTTCTCATTATTCATCCACTTCAATAATTTTCACTTACACACATAAATTGAGATAGATATGAATTTCTAAGAGTAAACTCGATAGAAAACTATACACATGCAACTCTTATTATATAAAAATCTCAATAGAAATTAGGTTAGAAATTATGTTATTTTTAATTTTAGTTTTTAATAACTTTAAAACAACTTTTATTCTCCTTCAAAGTCTGCGTACAGCATCATAAGTTTATTAGGAAGCTTAGAGACAGATAGATCATGATGAGTCATTTTGTAGCCATGGATGGGATCTAACTGGCCCTTAGTCACTCAGATGTGGAGAAATGGATAGCACCCTCAAGAGGATTTGATCTATCCTCACTATTTTAGGTTGTGCCTTTCAACCAAGGTAAGAGAACCCTTTTGTAGCCTATTGTTTATGGAGGAGATGGAGATATCCTTCCTAATGAAGTTGTTAAGGAGACCTTGAAGAAAATATGATCAATGCAACAAAATCTAACTCTCACGAGTTGTCACTCTAGATAGTGGAGATATTCTCTAGGCAAGGTTCAGGCTACTAAAGACATTTGGAATCCTGATTGTTTCTGCATGTTTTGGTAGTAAAATTTATGCATTTGTATACACACATGAAAAACAGGGGTAGTATGGGTAGGATTAATTGTTTTGAATGAATTTTGGTGGGAGGTGAGGCATAGGATAAAGTTGATTATACCAAATCTTTGAGAGTTTTACAAAAATGGAGGGCTCAAGCAACAGAATGTTTTCAGAGTAGTTAGGGTGTTCCTTTAACCAGAATATGTGCTTCAATGGAGGCCCAGATTAGCACTTTTTCATACAATCTATGAGACTCTAACACAAAGGCTCGAGTTGGAAAGACCCAATAAAACATCAAGATCTGAGATCAATCCATGCCTGAGGTACACCCAGAGGCTTACAAACAATCTCTATGTCAACAAATGAAAGAAAAGTGATTTTAAATCATTTATTTCACTCCCAGATGAAAGCTCTTCTGAGAAATGAAATTGCAGATGCCACTAAACTGTCACAAGGATTGAGACCTATGTGATTGGAATAGATTTTAATACAAGATTGCAACAGGAACAAGAAAAACTATTTGCATACATTCAGAGATAAAACCAACACATTTTGTTCAAGATCCACACAGAATAACTCGAGTTTGATTAAATTTATCAGCAGGGGAAAGTTTCTAGAACAATCTCAGAGCTTTTCAATGGTTGTACACTCGCAACCACCTTGACATGATCAAACTTAATACAAAAGAGATATACAAGCTTCTCAGATGGCTTCTCAAAAGACAGGCTTTGTCAAATTTTCCTCTTGGGAAACTTCTTCAACCTCTAACACTCCAACCAACCATTGCATGAAAAATTTGTGCCATTTATAACATTTACAACAGAGCCCCTTCTTCCCCAAAAGACAAAAACATTAATGTACCAATGCTCACCATGATCTCGATCGTGATTCCTAGAATCAGATCTGTAAAAGTTGTCAGGTGCTCATGGGGCAGATCTCTTCAAAAATCTCAGCATTCAACTCCTTCATTTGGTAGAACACTCCTCCTTCAACTCGCCAACCACTTCCACCCCTAATCTATCAAATCTAGTTCCTTGCATGCTCGGGAGAAGAAAAATGGAAAATCAGATCGAGCCCGAGAGTCAGACCATTTTAATGGTGAAAGATGTCTCCAGATCTCTCCCACCAAACTTAGATATCAAAATTAACTCCCCTCTCTATTTGGCATGTAGGAAATACCAAGAAATCATGAAGACTCACACTTCCAGGTGTGTTTCAGTAAAAATGGGGGGAAAATCAGATTTCAGACTCACAGTTGCCATTGATCTTTACTTTGAATTTGGGCCGTCCACGTGGAAGATTCAACTTTAAAACAGGCCCGGGGGCTTCCTTTGACTTTTTACAACCTTTTGGAAAAATGGAAAAAAAAAATCCATTTTGCTCCACACTTCCACCCTTGGGAAATGAGCCTGACACATGTCCTAAGGTGGGTCCCAGTGGAACCACGCCAAATTCAAATTCTGCCATTTTACTTCCTTTTTGGAAAAGGGAAAAAAATTTCCAAGTTTTCCCCGTAGCTCCACCCTTGAAAAATGGGCCTGACACGTGTCCCAATGTGGGTCCCAGTGGAACCGTGCTTCCTTTTTCATTTTTAACTTTTTTCTCCCAAAAGGAAATTTTTCCAAATTTCCCCTGAGAGTCTGCACCTCCGCCATTGACTAGAGCAAGCTTTGACTTTTCCCTTATCAGGCTTGTGGGCCATTTTGAGATTTTAATCCTTTTGATGTCAAGAGGCAAAAAAATCCAATTTTCCTCCGATGGTCCGCTTCCCCACCTCTTTGAATTTTCAAAC
This sequence comes from Taxus chinensis, assembly GCA_019776745.2. Taxonomy (NCBI): domain Eukaryota; kingdom Viridiplantae; phylum Streptophyta; class Pinopsida; order Cupressales; family Taxaceae; genus Taxus; species Taxus chinensis. The sequence continues at coordinate 829,927,797 of CM034149.1, read as the reverse complement.
TACCACGTGTCACAATGGCACATCTTGAGATGATCCCCAAAAGTTGAGACCTTGAACAAGCACGGGCTCACCACGTGTCATTATGGCACAACTTCAAAAACCTTAAGGATTTAAAAAAAATGATTTGGCGGGGCATGCTTCCACTTTATAATTTTACTCCATTTTTCCAAAGGGGAAAAACATCCAACTTACCTCTGAAGGCCCACATCTCTGCCATTAGCTTTGCCACATGTCCTCCTGCGGGGTCAAAGTGAGACTTTTTCCCTGCCTCTTAAATTTGCTCCAATCAAAGCCTGGCGGGGCCGTGGGGATGGGTTCAAAATTTTTTCCAAAGTAGCCAAAAATAACAAGTTCAAAAATAGACCCATCGTGCCCCATCTAATTAGAAGAAGCCACGTAAGCACCAAAAGAACCAATCAGATTTGAGCGGAGCCACGGACCAAATTTTCCTTTTTGCCAAAAAATAAAAAAGTGATAAGTTAAAGCATTTTCCCACCATCCCCTGACCAACCAAAAGAAGCCACGTATGACCACCGAATGCCGAGGACTAAATTTGACAGGAAAAAGACACCCGTCAGACCGTCAAAATACAGAAAATCACCATTCACGCCCAGAACCTGATTTTTCGCTAAGGATGAAAATTCTTTTGAAACAAAAACAAGTGAATCATGATTCCGAGCATCTTTTCGACCATGGATTTGGATTTTCAAAGGCATAAAAATATAGATTAACCATTTTCGAGCTTCCATGGTCGGGGAAAAATAGGAAAAATGGCAAGGCCCTGTGGACAGATTTTGAAGAAATTGGGGCAAAAACAGGGCAGACTCAGAGAATTTTTCAAGGAGGGACATGACAATGGATTTTGCAAACAACTCAAAGCATCTCAAATGGAAATAAAAGCTTTCAGAAAACCCACATCGAGAGACAGAAAATTTCACAATATGCAGATCAGAGGAAAATAATGGCAAATGGGGCGAGACAAATCTGAGCACCAACATCGGCTCCGACTCAGGGATGGGCACTCCCTGTGAGTGCCACAAGAACAAATGGTAGACCAAGTGCCAAAAATATCCATTGGGAAAAGGAGTCAGCTTTCAGAGCAGAGAAACAGAGCCATCTCTCAAAAAATGAACAGAGAAACCTAGCAAAAATAGGTCACCAAGGACCAGAGCGAGTGAAAACACAAAAGACAAGAAACAAACAACAAACTATACACTGTACAAAATATGTTCACCTTGATTCTGGGGAATCAATCCAAGAAATGCTTCAAATTCCTGCCATTAATAGGAAATTCAAGAAACTCACCATCCAAATCCTTCAAGAAGAAGGTATGCTCACCAATTCTAATATCAATGGAGTAAGGGCCCATCCATAATGAGTCAAACTTTCCATGCTTGCCCTTATCTTCATGCCTACTATCCCATAGCAACACAAGATCTCCAACATTGAAAGCTCTGGGAGTGACCTTCTTGTCAAATAACTTCTTTATCTTTTCTCTGAACTTTACATGCCTCTGGTGGGATGCCCTCCTTTCTTCATCAAGTTCAACAATCTGGTTAATGCGAGCATCATAAGGACTTACTTCTTGGTCCTCTAGTTGTTGAATGAACTGATATGAAGATAATTGCATATGCAGGGGCAGCAGGGCCTGAGTTCCATACACCAACTCAAATGGACTCTTTCCAGTGGCTCTTTTAACAGTGATCCTATCAGCCCAAACAACAAACTTCAACTGTTCACCCCATTTTCTCTTGTTCAGCTCCAAGGTTCTTCTGATAATCTTCAGCAGGTTTTTATTACTGGACTCAACTTGTCCATTTCCTTGGGGATTGTAATTAGATGCATATGTCAAGTTGATCCCATATTCTTTACACATTACCACCAAAGGTTTAGCTCTAAAGCTCATGGCATTATCAGCTACAATCTTGACTGGCACCCCAAACCTGTAGATGATGTGGTTTAACAGAAAATCCATGACAACTTGGTGTGTTTCCTTCTTGGTGGGGATTGCCTCCACCCATTTAGTAAAGTAATCAGTGGCTACAAGAATCCACTTATGGCCAGCACTTGAAGGGTCTGAAATCTCACCAATGAAATCCATTCCCCATTGCTTGAATGGGGCTTCAATTGATACAGGATACAAAGGAAGGGAGCCTGAAGCTTTCAGTCTTCTAGAGAAGCATTGGCAACTCTCACATCTTCTAACCAAAAGAGTTGTATCCTTGAAAAGAGTTGGCCACCAATAACCAACCCTCAGGATCTTGTGTGTTGTGACTCTTGCAGCAAAATGCCCCCCACAAACTCCTCCATGGAGATCAGCAATTATCTTGGGGGCTTCTTCTTCAGTAATGCACCTTAAGAGGACTCCCTCTGGATTCTTCCAAGCTAGCCCATAATCAGTAATGACATATTTCTAGGAAGCCAACTTAAGGGCTCTTTTCTAGTTCTTACTTAAATACTCAGGGTAGTTCAGATGTCTGAGATAAAAAATTACATCTTTGTACCACTCAGAACTCATCAATGTTTGAAAAACATCTACCCTACCTTCTTCTACCTCATTTACCTCAATAGTTTGCAAGTTTCTCTCAGCCATAAGCTTAGCCAGGCCCAAACCTCTCACCAGCTTTGTGGTTTGGATATCCATGTCATATTCTTGCAACTTGTTCACCCACCTGCACCTTTTTCTTGAGACTTCCATCTCTGATAAGATGTCCTTGACCATGGTGTGGGGAACATAAGCAACAATTTTAGAACTTAGAATATAAGGCCTGAAAACCTTTGTTGCTTTTACTAAGGAAAATGCTTGCTTCTCCATAATAGTGTACTTTAACTCAGCCCCCTGCAATGCCTTACTGAAAAAGGCAATTGGCCTTTCAGCCCCCTCATCATCCTTCTACAGTAGGACAGAAGCAACAGTGTTCTCTGAAGTAAAAGAGAATAGTTGAAAGGGCTTCTTATAATCTAGAGCTGCTAGAATAGGTGCATGCTTTAGTGCCTCTTTAATCCCATTGAAAGCTTGGATGGCAGCCTCCTCCCATTTGATGGCTTGGTCCTTTTTTAACATGGAAGTGATTGGAATGGTCAACTCAGCAAAGTTTTGATATAAATCTTCTGATGAAGTTTATCTGCCCAAAGAAGGATTGAATCCCTTTCTTGGTCCTTGGAATTGGGACCTTGCTGATGGCCTCTACCCTTTCTGGATCAATCATCACCCCTTCTTGTGACATAATGTGACCAAGAAATTTTTCCTTCTGCACTCCAAAATGGCACTTCTTTGGATTGAGTGAGATGCCATATTCTCTACATCTTATCAGCATCTTTTCTAAGTGCAGCAGGTGATCACTTCTCTTCCTAGAAAATACAGTTACATCATCTTGATATACTACAATAAACTCATTGATGTAACCAGCAAAAGCAACATCCATTGCTCTTTGAAAGGTGGCTCCATCATTCATCAAACCAAAGGGCATCCTGACATATACATAAGTCCCCCAAGGAGTGGTAAAGGTTGTTTTAATTCTTTCTAATTCCTTCACCACAACTTGGTTATAACCAGAGAAACCATCCAGGGTAGAAAGTAGCTCAGAACCAGTCACTAGATGCAACATGTTTTCCATTTTTGGTAAAGGATAATTATCCTTCATTGATGCTCTGTTCAAGTTTCCTGAAATCCACACACAACCTGATGTCACCGTTCTTCTTTCTTACTGGTACTAGGTTTGCAACCCAGGAGGAATACCTTGTGGGTTGAATAATCCCTCCATCTCTTAGTTTCTTCAATTCCTCTTGCATTTTAAGAGATAAGAGTGGATTGATGGGCCTCTTTTTCTACCTGAATGGCTTTGCATTAGACTCCAAGGGAATCTCATGTTGAAACAGGTCCTCTCTATATGCTTTTAGTTCAGAATATGTCCAAGCCATGCAATCCTGATACTTTTTCAACAATTGGATGTAGGACTACTTCTCCTCCTTGCTAAGATTGTTTGCCTAACCAAATTTTCCTTGGCTTCTCCTTTGTGCCAAGGTCATGCTCCTCAATATCCCTTGAGGCTGTTATGCATCTCTTAATAATGTGGTCAGCATTATCAAAATTGGACTCAAGAGAAACCATCCCTCTGGGAATGGTATTAGTCTTTAGTTGGATGATGCCCTTGCCAAATAAGGTTTCTTTACCCTCTTCTACGCACACCATTGGCTCCCAATCAATATTTTGATCAGAAAACTCTCCCTTATTCTATAGAAATCTTCTAACCTGAGCATCATCATCAAAAACCTACCAATGCTTAATATTGTCAGGTACAGATGGCCTTGTTAACACCTCAACATCATATTCACAATATGGGGACACTGCACAATTGTCAAAATGAGACCCCAACACTGTAAGTTTTTCTACCAAGTCATTGAACTTCCTATCATGATGCATAATTTTGAATGAATCAAACATCTCAATGAAATCCCAAACTGCATGCTTGTATTGTTTCATTCGCTGATTCTTTGTGGCATACAGTTTTCTGACTTGTTTTACTATTAATTCTGAGTCTCCTTTGACAATGATGTCCTTGACACCATATTTCCAAGCAATTCTTAAACCCAACAACAGTGCCTCATACTCAACAATGTTGTTAGTGCACTCAAATTTGAGTTTGAAGGAAAAAAAAAAAAATTCCTAACCTGGAGAAAGTAGAACAACACCAGCACCATTCCCAAACTTGGAGCAAGCTCCATAAAATAATAGAGTCCAAGGAGAGCCCATTTGTTCAAGTCATTTGCATTCTTCAATCTTGTGCTCCTTTCCATCAACAAATCCTACAAAGTTATCTACATCAACACTTGTGTATAATACCGCATAGGATGCATTGTTGGGATCCTCAATAAGGTGTAACATCTTCTTTTCCCCATATAATTTGACAAGGCTGCCCTCAATTGGGATGGTAGCATAGGACATGTCCATTTGGACACTCCCACTAACACTTGTAATCCATTTTCTAGACAATAGCATGCCCCACTTGGCTGGGAAGTCAATAATGACAACATCAAGTTTTAAATTTCTTCCTGGATAGGCTGCAAGTTTTACCACCAGACCCTTCACACATCCCACCACTGGCACCTCTCTAGAATCCATAGCAGTACACTTCCCATATGCTTATGTTACTTTGATATTCAGCTCATTCATGACCTCTGAAGGCATAACATTTCATGATGCCCCTGAGTCAAACATACATTTTTGTAACAATCTTTCTTTAATGATTAGAGTGGTGAAGAATGGATCCACATTTAGTTGAGAGTCTACTAAGGATGTCCCTAGATAAACCTCAGGTGGTTCATCTAGCTCTTCTGATGTTGGTGGTGCTTTTGGTTCTTCAATGACTGGTGGGGTCTCCACAATGTTTATGTTTCTACCCAGGGCAGTCTTCTCGTCTTTCAGTCCAAAATACTCCAATGCCCTCTTCTTGTGCTCAGGGATCCTAAGCAACTCAACAATTGGAACTAAGATCTTGATCTGACTCAAGACTTGGGAAATATCATAAGGGAAAGACTTTGGCAAGGTGGCATTGGAAGGAAAGATGACACACTCACTAGGTGGTACAAGACTTTTGACAACTTGGGCATGAAGAGGGGTATGATTTTTGTTTGGAACTGCAGGGATTTTAGCAGATGCATCCTTCTTAGGAGCCTCTTTAGGAATGTTTGAAATTAAGGGATCTTTTGGCTTGGCTTGAGGCCCTACCCCTTTGACAGTCTTACTTCTTGTGTTATATTCCTTCTCTTGAGCAACCAACAACATTCATCAGTAACTGTCTATCTTCCTCGGAGGGGATTCCTCCATCATACTTCTTTATCATTAAAGCCCTTAAATATTCAAAGTCATTATTGGGAAATTCAAAAGCTTGTACATTATCTACTTCTAAAGTATGAGAGGGGGGAAGAATAGGTACCCTATGAATGCAATCCCAAAAAGTGGCAGCATTCCGGGGGTGCTTATCACCTCAGTTGAAGTTGCCCCTTGTTGTGAGCTCATGGAACAACCCATCATGCAGACATCATCATCATTATCATCATCAGCTTCTTTCTTCTTGTTGATCTTCTTCACAAGGAGCATGGGGCATGAAACATCTGTCACACCAATCAATGACATTTGTCTCCTCCACAACAAAAACTCTGGCAGCCAAAGGATCAGGCACCATTATATTTTCCCTATGCCTTGGGGCTACCTATTTCCAAATCCAACAGGTCCCTTGCCTCTATCATCAGATCTTTGGTGATTTGTGAACCTGTCTTGGCCTTGCTACTTGTGTTGACCTTGTGAGCTCTGCCCAATTCCTTTCTTAGCCGGGGCTAGTTTGTAGGAAATTTCTTTGACATCCCCTACCAAAGTCTTCACAACTTCTTCCAAATCAGTAGCCTTACTTGTCTGAGGTTTTTCTGGGTTAATCAGCTTTACACCCTCCCTTTTTGGAGGATTTCCAATTTCCTTGATATTGTTTTCAATTTTCAAGGCCATAGTGAAGCCATGCCTCAAATTAGTAGGGTTTTTGTCCCTCAAGTAGTAAGCAGCCTTTTTATCAAATGCATCTGAATATTTGATTAAACATGATTCATCACATGGCCTTATCCTAAAAGGGGATCTCCTCAAGGTCTTGTTAAACCTTATGTTGAAATCATGTACTGACTCATTAGGATTCTTTTTGATGTTTTCAAATTCTTTCAAAAGAAACCTAGGGTTCAGTTCTATCACCATACTGCAATTTAAATGCATTACTCATCTCATTCCAAGAATCAATAGAGTTATCTGGAAAAGCTTTATACCAGTCCCTTGCATCCTCTTCCAGAGTATGGATAAACAGATTGATATACACATCCTCATGTTCAATCTCAAATTCTTCCATCATATTGATAAAAATATTTAAATGTTGATCACCAGTTATAGCAGTTGTTTCCTTGGAACTTTGGCAGTCTGTTCCTTACTTCTTGAGGAACTGCATTTGGATAACCAGCCATCCCTACAAAATTTATAGGTCCAAAGGTATTTACAACAAATGGAGGTCTGGGTGGGGGAAAGGCCATGTTGTTTTGAGGAGGTGACCCTGGAGGGGTGACAAATTGATGAGGGGCTGAGGGTCTTTGAAACACAGGGGTATAACTTTCAAACTGGATATCCCCTAAAGGCCTAGTTTCTTGGAAATCCCTATCAACTTTTGAAAAGATAGGGGAAGAATGAGAAGAAAACATTTCAAAATCAAATGAAGGCCCCTCTCCAGTTGGAGAATTCAATTCCACAAAGAGGCTACCTGATTCAGAAGCACTTGAATTGTAGTCTTCAATAATAGGTCGATCACTTTCATCAATGGAGATCCATTTTCTTGTCTGATGATCCCCAACAGCTCTCTAGGATTTTCTTCCTTCTAATTTTGCTTTTCCTAGCTCTGGAAATAATGTCCTAGCAGGATCCCTGGAAAAGAAAGACCTTCTTCCTTCCATCTTTGCAAATATTAGTAACAAAACTCACTTGACAGAGGTTAAGACACTGGTACTCTTCAATAATTAGATCAACAAGGAATCGCCACTAAGGATTTCCACCCTAGTTGTGCATATGCACTAAATATGATCTGTCAAATGTTTGTCAACACTAGAAACTTGGAAATGGAAGATACTCTGACTTTCTTTACCCAGATCTATCAATGAAAGCTAGTACACTAGGTGTAGAAACTGAAAGAATTGCACTAGGCACTTGGAGTATATAAGAAGTGTTTTACTAGGGTCTGAATATGAACTGCAATCAATATCTCCCTGGCAGTGGCGCCACTTAAGTGTTGGTACCCAAATTGATTCTCCTTCAAAGTCTGAGCAACATCACATGTTTATTAGGAAGCTTAGAGACAAATAGATCATGATGAGTCATTTTGTAGCCAAGGATTGGATCTAACTGGCCCTTAGTCACTCAGATGTGGAGAAATGGATAGCACCCTTAAGAGGATTTGATCTATCCTCACTATTTTAGGTTGTTCCTCTCAACCAAGGTAAGAAAAACCTTTTGTAGCATGTTGTTTATGGAGGAGATGGTGATATCCTTCCTAATAAACTTGTTAAAGAGACCTTGAAGAAAATATGATCAATGCAAAATAATCTAACTCTCATGAGTTGTCACTCTAGATAGTGGAGATATTCTCTAGACAAGGTTTAGGCTACTAAAGACATTTGGAATATTGATTGTTTTTGCATGTTTTGGTAGTAAAAATTATGCATTTGCATACACACATGACAAACAGGGGTAGTATGGATATGATTAATTGTCTTGAATGAATTTTGGTGAGAGGTGAGGCAGGATAAAGTTGATTATACCAAATCTTTGAGAGCTTTTACAAAATTGGAGGGCTCAAGCAACAAAATGTTTTCAGAGTAGTTAGGGTGTTCCTTTAACTAGAATATGTGCTTTAATGGAGGCCTAGATTAGCACTTTTTCATACAATCTATGAGAATTTAACACAAAGGATTGAGTTGGAAAGACCCAACAAAGCATCAAGATCTGAGCCAAACCACGCTTGAGGTACACCCAAAGGCTTACAAACAATCTATGTCAAACAGATGAAAGAAAAGTGATTTTAAATCATTTATTTCACTCCCAGATGAATGCTCTTCCGAGAAATGAAATTGTAAATTCCACTAAACTACCACAATGATTGATACCTCTATGATTGGAATAGATTTTAATACCAGATTGCAACAGGAACAAGAAAAACTATTTGCATACACTCAGAGATAAAGTCAACACATTTTGTTCAAGATCAACATAGAATAACTCGAATTTGATTAAATTTATCAGCAGGGGAAATTTTTTAGAACAATCTCAAAGCTTGTCAATGGATCTACACTCATAACCACCTTGACACAATCAAACTTAATACAAAAGAGATATACAAGCTTTTCAGACAGCTTTTCAAAAGACAGGCTTTGTCAAATTTTCCTCTTGGGAAACTTCTTCGACCTCTAACACTCCAACCATTTATATGAAAAAATTTTGCCATTTATAACATTTACAATAGAGCCCCTTCTTCCGCAAAAGACAAAAAAACTTAATGCACCAGTGCTCACCATGATCATGATCGCGATTCCCAGAATTAGATCTGTAAAATTTGTCAGGTGCTCATGGGGTAGATATCTTCAAAAATATTAGCATTCAACTCCTTCATCTGGTATAACACTCCTCCAACTCACCAACCAATTTCACCCCTAATCTATCAAATCTGGTTCCTTACGTGCTCGAGAAAAGAAAAATAGAAAATCAGATCGAGCCCGAGAGTCAGACCATTTTAATGGAAAAATAGGTCTCCACATATCTCCCACCAAACTTAGATATCAAAATTAACTCCCCTCTCTATTTGGAAAGTAGGAAATACCAAGAAATCATGAAGACTCACATTTCCAGGCGTGTTTTAGTAAAAATGGGGGAAAATCATATTTCATAATCACAGTTGTCGTTGATCTTTTCTTTGAATTTGGGTCATCCATGTGGAAGATTCAACTTTAAAACAGTCCTGGGGGCTTCCTTTGAAATTTTACAACCTTTTGGAAAAATGGAAAAAATTCCATTTTGCTCCACACTTCAACCCTTTGGAAATGGGCTTGACACATGTCCTAAAGTGGGTCCCAGCAGAACCGTGGCCAAATTCTACCATCTTACTTCCTTTTTTGGAAAAGGAAAAATTTTCCAAGTTTTTCCCATAGCCCTGCCCTTGAAAAATGGGCCTGACACGTGTTCCAATGTGGGTCCCAGTGGAACCATGCTTCCTTTTTCATTTTTAACCTTTTTCTCCCAAAAGAAATTTTTTCCAAATTTCCCCTGAGAGTCCACATCTCGCCATTGACTGGGCAAGCTTTTATTTTTCCCTTATCAGGCTTGTAGGACATTTTGAGATTTTAATCCTTTTGATGTCAACAGACAAAACAATCCACTTTTCCTCCAATGGTCTGCTTCCCCCCCTCTTTGACTTTTCAAAATGCCACGTGTCGCAATGGCACATCTTGAGATGATCCCCAAATGTTGAGACCTTGAAAAAGCACGAGCTCACCACGTGCCATTGTGGCACTCCTTCAAAAACCTTAAGGCTTTAAAATGATTTGGTGGGGCCACGCTTCCACTTTATAATTTTAATCCATTTTTCCAAAGGGGCAAAACATCCAACTTACCTCCGAAGGCTCGCATCTCTGTCATTAGCTTTCCCACGTGTCCTCCTGTAGGGTCAAAGTGAGACTTTTTCCCTACCTCTTAAATTTGCTCCAATCAGAGCTTAGCGGGGCCACAAGGAGGGTTCAAAATTTTTGCCAAAGTAGCCAAAAAGAACAAGTTCAAAAATAGACTCGCCACACCCCATCCAATTAGAAGAAGCCACGTAAGCACCCAAAGAACCAATCAAATTTAAGCGGGACCTCAGGACCAAATTAGTCTTTTCACCAAAAAAGCAAAAAGTGATAAGTTAAAGCATTTTCCCGCTGTCCCCTGACCAACCAAAAGAAGCCACATGACCGTTGAATGCCGAGGACTAAATTTTACAGGAAAAAGACACCCGTCAAACCATCAAAATACATAAAATCATGATTTCACACCCAAAAAATCAGTTTTAAACCAAATAAACAACAATGGATCTCTCTTCTAACTGAAATAATAACCAGATCATACCTTAATGGGTTTCAACAGATTGATCATAATAAACTCACTAATTTTTCCCTTAGATCTTCATACTTGAGCTTCAATATCCAACCTGCAAAACTAAACACAAAACCAAATAATGTGTAACCACATGAATGAGTTAGGATAAATGAAATAAAAAAATTGGGTTTTACTTCATCCTCATGAGATTTTTATTTTTTAATCATCCTACGATGGAAATCACTTAAATACAAGGGTTCCTATTTAATCTGTATTGACTTAAGTTTATAAGGTTGATCTTAAATTTTGGAAATATTAATTAATTAATCTCTTTTGTAACTTGTGTATTTAAATGTAAAGGCATAAGTCCATTTAGGAGACTAAATGAGACCCATGACCATTTTCATCATCTATTGAGGTTCCGCAAATATTTAATCATTTTCAACATGATTAATATTTTTGTATTTATGTTAAACTATCTTTTTCACTCCCGACATGATGAATTTAATCACTATTGTATAAATTGGCCTTACCTCAGTTGCAATTAAATTATCGTTGACGTTTAGAAAATGCAATTTTATTCTAACTCGTGAAAGTTGCGTTAACCCAACTCTTCACCTCTTAATGCCAAAAAGGATATGTGGTTGCAACAAGGTAGACATTTATAATTCTTCACCTTCCCTTTTCATGAAAATGGTTTAGTACCACTCTGTCATGTTTGTGAATTAGTCACGTTATTATCATATTGTGTTAATTTTAAACTGCCATTTATTCTTTATATTTATGCCCTTAAAAAAATTATTACCATTATTATTACTTTTAATATCCTTTCTCCGGATATTTGGTTGTCATTTATTCATTTTTGAAATTCACGTTAAACGAGGCATGACATTTGGTATCAAAGCTTAGTTTCAACACCAAATACTCTGGGATATATTTTTAGCTTTTGTTAACTTAAGTTAATTAAAACCAATTTGATTAAATCATTTATGCAAAATTCTAATGTATCATTTTTCCCTCATGTAGGATGGTGGGGCGCGATACCAAGCAGGGTGCAACAGCTACTCAAGGTTTTGAGCAGTTGCCCCTAGGGATTTCTAGAGCCGATTTTGGGACACACTTGATCAGATGATGAGATCCCTCTAGGATCGACTTCCCGTATAGATTGAGATTATTGAGGAGACTAGTCAACATGATAGTGAGGTACACTCAAATGAGGGTTCACATTCTACCACTCATGTTTATATTTTGGCACGGTGAGAGAGGTATCATATCCATTTAGTTCAGATTCAGAGAGTAGTTGAGACATGCCCTGATGGGAAGGAAGTAGGTGGTACTATCTGTGACCTTCTTTGACTTCATCCACCCACATATGGGGGCACGATTGATGATTTTTGTGCCACGTCATGGCTCTTATGTTTAGACATTTTCTTTGGCTTGTATCCTTATGAGAGAATTTTCAAATCTCTTTTTACCATACATCTCCTTTGCGACACATCAAGAATCTATTGGAGGAATTAGGAGTGGAATCTCCATTTAACCTGAGATATTACTACCTACGAGTTATTTCAGAAGCATTTTTGGGCTTGATATATGTCAAATTATTTCATTCAGAAGAGGATCGATGATTTCCACAATCTTCTATAAGGTTCTAACATAGTAGCCTAGTATGAGTGTCAATTTTTTAGGTATTTTATAGTATGTAAACTATCTCTAGGATGTGACGTTACAAGTGAACAAGTTCATCAGGGGCCTGAATACAAACCTGGTAGAAGCATTCATGATTATATCTCCTCTAACCTTGGAGAAAGAATATTCAGAAGAGGAGAATAGGAGCAGGGCACATGAGTCTTGGTATATGAACTGGGGAAAGTAACATGAGAACATTCTTCCTTTCTAGAATCATAGATCATGTGGCTTTTTCCCACCCTTGAGAGGTGGGTTCAGACCAGTTCAGTCAACTTTAAGACCCCCTCTACACCCAAAATAGGCCTTCTAGCATTAGGTTCCTCAGCAACAAAGGACTAGACCAGGCTAGGATAGTCAGAGAGGTAGAGGCTGAGGCGGCCACATTTTGGGTAGAGATAGGAGGGTTGGTAGTCAGCATCCTAATCCAGCTTTATCTCAACATTCTACTTGGGTAGTATCCATGGGATCAGTGCACCAGAGAATAGGAGGGACTCATTCACACATGGATGTACTATTTTGTTTCATTTATTGATCCCATGACCACTATGCTTGTTTCTATCCAAAGAGAGCATCTTTTTTTGCAAGGTAAAAGACACATGTTTCTTAGTAGATAGTTGGCGACATAGGGTGCGTTCATCATGTCTACGCCATGGTAGAGAACCATCAAGGCGAGCACCATGCCATGGTCATTGAGACAGAAGGTATGATTAAAGGTACACTTATTACTATTTTATTTGCTTCAGTATATTCTAACTCCTTCATATCACCCTCTTTAGTGGATAGGTGTGTTTTGGTGTATTCTAAGTTGGTAGATAGATGGAAGGTAGAGTTGGCCACTGGGGACATGCTCACCATAGACACATATGTGTAGAGTTGTATTCTTGACCTTGGAGTGTTCTCCACTACTTTAGATCTCTATATATTACCATTAGGATCATATGAGGTTGTTCTTTGTATGGATTGGCTTGATTCCCATTACGCCAAGGTTAATTATAGGATAGAGTGTTTTGATGAATTTTCCAGTTTCGCAGTGATTTTTGGGGTTGAGAGACTCATTTTCTTGCGTATTATCTCTATTATGCAGCTCAAACGGAGCATGTGAAAGGGGTTTCAAATGTTTTTTACCATGATCAATGATAGATTGAGGGATATTCCAGTGAATTCACCTTTAGATGAGAACCCTATCTTGTGAGAGTTTGTAGATGTTTTTTTCTAGTGAGCTCCTTGGTATGTCACTTTGTCATGAGGTTGAATTTTCCTTTGATCTTGTTCCGAGTTCTACACCCATTTCTCGTGCTCCGTATAGGATTACTACTCCTGATTTCCATGAGTTCAAGATTTAGTTAGAGGATATATTGAAGAAGGACCTCGTATAACCTAGTGTGTCTCCTTGGGGCACACCAATGATTTTTATGAAGAAGGATATATTCATTCCTTTGTGTGTTGACTTTAGAAAACTAAACAAAGTAACGGTGAATAATTGTTATCCTCTTCCCCATATTGACGATTTTTTTTATCAAATGAGGAAATCCAAAGTGTTATGCAAGATATATCTAAATTTAGGTTACCAATAGTTGCGGATCACAAAGGTAAATATTCATAAGATAACTTTTTTGAACTCGATATGGGTATTATGAGTTCACGGTGGTCCCTTTCAGTTTGAAAAATAAAATTGTAGTGTTTATGAGCCTCGTGAATGAGGTTTTCATTACTTTCTTTGATATATTTTTCATTTTGTTTCTGGATTAAAAAATTATTTATTCTCGCTTAGTAGAAGAGCACTAAGAGAATTTAAGGGAGCACCATTTTTTGGGAATTTGGACAAGTGTTCCTTCTTTCAAACTGAGATTCACTATTTGGGGCATATCATCACAGGGGAGCATGTCTCAATAGATCCCTCAAAGATACATGCTATCATTGATTGTCCATCCCCCACCATAGTCACTAATTTTATGAGTTTTATGGGGTTAGTAGGGTATTACTAGATATTTGTTCAAGATTTTTCTAGTATTTTCAATCATATCACTTCCTTGTAGTGAAAAGGGAAGAATTTTTGTTGGTAAGAGAAGTATGTGCATGCCTTTTATCTTCTTAAGGAGTAATTGATGACTACACCCATCCTTGCAGTACTTTGGATTGGTGCTCATACAGGAGCATCATGTCATTACTTTCAAGTAAGCTTAAGGATTACAAACTTAACTATCCTACCCATGATCTTGATCTTGTAGCATTAGTTCATGCATTAATTCATTAGAAAAAATATCTATTGGGAAGGATATTTGTATTTAGGATAGATCATTTGAGCCTTCAACATATTTTTACACATCCTAACCTCAACTCCTAGAAACAACATTGGATGGAGTTCCTCTTCGAGTAGGATATGGACATCCATTACATCAAAGGGAAGGATAATGTTATCATTGATGCCTTGAGTAGGTGGCAACATGAGATTTATACTTTGACTTTGTGATCAAACCTCAGAGGTAGGATACTTCAGCATCTTCCAAGAGACAGATTTTAAGAGGGTACTAGGTGAGTGGTAGAGTCTTGGGGGGCCTTCAAGAGAAAATATACAAGTTGCACCTTATATTTAGATTGTATTATTCAGTTTTAGAGACACATCTATGTGCTTAGAGCTGTATATTTGCACAATTTTGTGCTTTCTGAGGCACATCAAGACCCTTTTGTGGCTCATCCAGGGGTTAAGAAGATACATGTGAACTTGAGACAACTATACTTTTCACCTGGGTTTTGTTGTGATATTACAAATTTTATAGCCTATTGTCTTTAGTTCCAGAGGGTGAAGGTCAAGAATTTTCATCCCATAGGCCCTATTTACCCACATGATATTCCATAGTAGAAGTGGGATTTGGTGTTCATGTATTTTATTGTTGGTCCTACCACTTCATCATTTCATCGTGACACCATCATGGTGATAGTGGATAAGTTGACCAAGGTTTGCCACTTCTCTTCAACTAAGGTATCATATAATGCAATTTCCATTGCACAATGTTTTATGGATGATGTGGTGAGGTTGCATTGTATTTCTAGGATGATTGATTGTGATCATGACTCTATTTATACTTCTTATTTTTGGACTTCATTTAAGTCATATTTGGTAACTCATATCATTTTCATTTTAACGTACCACTCTCAGACATATGAACAAACATAGAGGGTGAACCAAGTATTAGATGATATGCTTTGGATGTATGTGATGGATCAATGGAATAAGTGGGAGAATCATCTCTATCTGGTTGATTTGCATAAAATAATAGTGTTTACAACTCCATTGGCATAGAGACTTATCAAGACTTATATGGGATACCTTGCAAGGCACCATTGAGATGGGATAAATTGGATGATATGATTAATATTGGCCCTACCTATCTTCAGGATATAGAGTAGTAGGTTGTTCTCATTAGGCGACAATTGGAGCAGGATTGTGCATGCCATAAGGAATATGCTGACACAAAGAGGGGAGAGTGTCACTTTGTTGTGGGTGGCAAGGTATTTCTGAGAGTTCATCCACACAAGAGTCCAATCCATTATGGAAAGGGCTCTAAGTTATCCCCTCAATTTGTTGGGCCTTTTGAGATTTTGGAGGTTATTGGTCTAGTTTCCTATCACTTAGCTCTGCCGCCATGCCTATCCCATGCACACAATGTATTTCATGTCTTAGTGTTGTGGAAGTATGTTCCTAACACATCTAATGTTTTGTATTTTTTTTCCTATAGGTGGAGGATGAAGGACAATGGACTTTGGATCCCATTTGTATTCTAGATAACAACAGACCGGCCCTTCAGGGGCAAGACCTAAACTAGGTTAGAATCCAATGGGAGATGTATGATGATAATGTAGCTACTTGGGAGGATGTGATACCATTGTAGGCCCGATGTTCATACCTCTTTTAGTGACTTCCCAAAGGAAGTCAATTTCTATGGGAGGAGGATATAGTGTCCACCTCTTTTCTCATTCTCAATTTGAGTTGTATCAACTCATTATATCTTGATTATCTGTATGGAAATGGATATTACTACTATGTATATTGTTTTAATGTGACATTGTTTCATGATATGGTTATTTTATAGCACTAGGATGCTAACTCTTGTTGACAGGTTGTCGATGTGGAACATGATGCCACAATTCATTGATCAGTTATTTGTGTTGAGATGATATCATGATTTGATTTGATCATGATCTTGTATTATTATTAGTTTCATAATTGAAGCATGGTTTGTAAACCTTCTTACTATGTTGTTGATTTGTTTCTATGGTATACTACTTAGCTAGCATGATTATGTATGGATGATCATTATGATTCATATGGATATTATTTTATTGTGATTATTGTATTCAAAAAATATGAGGTTTTCCTTAAGTGTGTAGATGATTGATATATTTTCATGGGATAAAGTGGGATTCACGAAACATATTCCAACTAGCATGAAAGGCCCTAAGGGCCAAACCTTTCCTATCTTATCAATTGTGACAATTTATTCGTTATTTTTATACCTTTTTGTATGTTGGATTTTCTTGGATATGTGATTGTTTGGCCTATCTTCTATCTGTATGAAATGTTTTCATCTTGTTATAAGTTCTATGGTTTAAATTTTAACTCTCACTCTTTTTTAATGCTTACTTATTGTTTAATGTTCCCTCTCTTTGGATTTTGGCCTTTTTCATGGCTTGGGATGTTGTGCATGGGTTTAAGATGGATTAGGACACCTAATCATAGATTTGGTGAGCCTAATTGCCCCTCCTAAATGCCACATTTTTCCCAAACTTGGATTTTGGAAAAATATTCCATTTAGGAAGGGTAAATGGCAAGTAAATGCCCTCATTTTCTTTGGAAAGAGGCCATAGTCCCCATCCCTATGATTGAGTGAGATTTTTTCAAATCAAACAAATCCCATTGGCTCATATTGCCTCTTCCCACACACTTCTAATTTATGAAATTTTGAATTTAGAGGATGTGTTAAAATTTGGAAATTCTCATGAGTGTTTTGAGCTTAATTTATTTCAATTCCTTTCTTTTATTTTTAGATGAAAAGTTTGGATCATTGGCATTGGTTGTGGTTTTGGTGGGAGTGACACTTGTCACCATCCCATTGGTTTGTTTTAGTGGTTCATTTCCCTTCATAATCCCTCTTTTCCATGGTTAGGGGGTTCTTTTTCGTACAAAAGTTTTAGGAAAGCATTGTTTTGGAAAAACCTTGGAAATCATTTGGAAAATTGGAGATCAATATGATTAGATTTGGGGATTGAATTTTCAAAGTAGGATCTTGCATATAAAACCTGGTACAGAGTTTCAGTATAATAATCAATAATAATCTCAATATTCACACACTCAATACATGGCTAATATATAACCATTTACATAGCTAGACAATCTCCTAGAAAATAGGGAGGTGTTACAACCATTAACCTAAAATATTATTCATGGGTATAACAATCCAACACAATAACAACTAATCTATAATTACATAACACATAGAATAATTTACCATACGGTAAATATGAAACCATGTAAAAAATATGTGTAGCACTAAATGAATTCCTTACATTCCCACCCTTAGTTTTAACATGGGAAAAACACACCCGTGTACTGCAACATGCTGCTACGTAGCTTTCTTATGATCTGGATGGTTTCAAAGACAATACTAACAGCCTCTAGATGGTTTTCCTAGTGGTGTACCAACAACCAAAATTATGTATAGTTTTCCCAGTGGATTACTAACAACCACAACTATATATGGTTTTCCAGTGGATTACCAACAACCACAATATCATGATGTTGTAGTACATTGTTTATCTCTCATCATTATCTCACTTTAGGGAATAACATAGGAAAATATTGTGAAATTTGTTCCTCATACACACAAACTAGAAATGGAACATTGGATAATGTTCCCCCCTCAATGTGAAATTTCCACTTATTCTACAAACCATGAAATCATAAACACTACATACAGGAATACTAAAATCTGAAGCACACCACATACAACTGAAAACACACTGAACCACACACAAAAGAAAAATAATGCCACCAAATCATCTGTGTGGCCCCGTCATTGGCTACTAATGAGAGGTCATTGTTTGACCTCCAGCCTCTAATGCCTCCATCCTCTAGTAAAATGTTGCTAACTCAACGAATTTGTCTTTTAAGGATTAATGGTTACCAGAACATCGGGTAAAACCGAGATTGCATCCGTAAGGTAAAAAAAATTACAAGATTATGAGTCTTTGACTTTTTGACAAAGGACCCAAAAAGACTTAACAATAACTTGATAACTTCGACTCACAAAAAATATAACTTAACCAAATATACCTATTGACAGTGACACGTTTACGATACAAACCAATGATTTAACAAAAATACTAAACTCTAGACTTTAATATAATTTTTATTAAAATTACATAATAACCAACATTATGCTATAACAACATTTAAAAAATGATTATATTGAATGATACATTATTGAAAGACTTTTCAAACAACTATTGACTCGATTACAAAGACATAATACCTATTGATTTTTAAACATTATAACTACACAGTATATAAGACATCCTAAAATCACCTATTAAACTCAAAGAATTAATTTTAATCTCACTTATTTCAGAGTAAGATCCACATGGGAGTATATGTCCGACGAGAAGAGCTTCATGACTCGTGTGTGTGGAGACTGCATGGTATGTCATGAGCTACGTGGGGAATGATATGGTTCCTCCATGAATTGACCAGCAACCAAGTGTAGGTGTAAATAAGAGACTCTTTATCATCAGGAGATTCAAACCCAACTGAGAGATAGAATAACATGAAGAAATATTCAAAAAACTTCACAATATGAAGATTTCATACCATTGACCAGATGTATTAGGAAAAGTTGTAGATAATTCTGTAAAGAAGGTTGTATTGGGTGCCTAATGGTACCTTGGAAAACACCTTTTTCGTTTGTATGGAATGTTTGACTACTAATAAAACCGTCAAATACTTGAGCTTCCTATGCCGCCTTCAATCCTTCAATCGTAAATTCTATATTTAAACCGAAAGACCCCAAATCAATTCTCTGGGTTGGGAACTCCAATGAACAATACGATTATCCTAAGTTTTTCTGATAGCCTGTGTTGAGCAATGTAAGTGGTAGAAATTCTTGACATAGAGCATAAAATTTCAAATATTAATCATAGATAGATTTAAATGCCAATCAAAAAATGCACGTGCAACATGGATATAGAAATAGAATGTGCCAATACAAAAAACTGATTCAAACTATCAAATGTATCTAATATAATTTGATAGACGCATACATATATGTTCTACTCTATACAAATCTCATAAAACTAAATTATAAATTTTCTCATATCAATGAATATCATTACTTTAGGCAAATGCATATCTGTGATTCCCTCGACAAAAAATTAAAAGTGAAATTATTCCATTGCAGGAATCGAATATTGCTCTGATACCAAATATAAAAAAGGTACAAAGTTTCAACCGAATAATCAGTAATAATCTCAATATCCACACACTCAATACATAGCTAAACAACCTCCTAAAAAATAGGGAGGTGTTATAACCATTAACCGGGGATATTATTCATGGGTATAACAATCTAACATACTAACACCTAATTTATAATTACATAACAAACAGACTAATTTACCATACGGTAAATATGAAACCATATAAACAAAAATGTGTAGCACTAAATGTATTCCTCACATTGCACACATTTACCTTCTTTTGGTTATGTGATTGAATTTGTGTATGTGAAATGTTGATTGAAAAAATGGAGATTTCCATGTTTAATTTGGTTCGTGTTACTCCATCCACCCTTGAGGGGTGTGGATTTTGGAGCTTGATGGGAAGAGGAAGGAATTCCTCCTTACTCATTTTCTATTCGTGTTGACAAGCTTGAAATAATTTTGGTTTACCCTCTACATTTGGCTGGTAGGTATGGATTGATTTCCATTTGGTTTGGAAATCAATAACTATCCCAATTGAAGGAAACTTGGATTTGAACATCCTTCATGGGAGGGAAACTGAGAGGTAAGGGGAGTAATATGGGTTGATATGGGATGATTTTTTTTATAGAGCGATAAGGATAAACTTGTTGATTAAATTGGAGGTTTTTGGCTACTTAAATTGGAATTTTTCTATCCCCTCTTACCGTGCATGAAGCTTAGATCTTCTATGGTTGTTTTGAAACCATATTTTAGATGTGAATCAACTTCTTTTATTATAAATTGATGGTTGGAATTATGTTACCTCTTTCTCATGGGCTTTGGGAGGCTAGCATGCTACCTTAGATCTCTTGGCGACATGTGATGAGGCCAATTAGGGAAAATTTTAGTGGTGAATTTTCGTAAACTCACAAAAAATAAGGATTATGGAAATTAGTAATTGAAAATATTTTGTTGTTCAGAGCCGACTTATTCACCAAAAAATTCGGCCGACATGTCCCTTATACTATTCCTTTCGCCTAGATTTTACACATATATAAGAGGTTAGGAATGTAATTCACAACCATTTTGAATCATATAGTGTGCATATTACCATATTTACCGAAGTAAGCATATCAGCCGCCAACACTGAAGTCTGAAATCCGAGCTATCCAACCGTTAGGCATCCAACTCTAAGAGTCTGAGCCATCTAGCCTTGATCCGAAATACTCTGCAATCTAAAACATCCAACTGTATTCCGTCCAACTGATTTTTCTAACCCCTAGCCGTCCAATCCCCAACCGTCCAACCCTAGTTGTCCAACCTAAATCCATCCAACCCCAAGGCCAGCCGTCCAAATCTTAACTGTCCATTCTCAAAGCTTTGGAATATAAAAGCTGCTCATAAGGCTATAAGCAGTAAGTAGTCATGGATACTAGAAATCAGGGAAAAAATATTACAAATTTAGTCAGTTCAAATAAGGGTGGCAATACTTTGCTTGGCTATTTTAGAAAATCACAAAAGACGAAGTCAGTTTCTGCTTCAGCTAAAAATATCGCTATGTGGTAAGTGTTATTTAACGGTTATTTTATCTAACAGAATTTAATAATTATGTTTATAATATTGTTCTCAGAACTCTTTGATATTTGTACTCTGTAAAAATTAAACTATAGATAAGATTAATACAATATAAGTAACAATTTTATAAAATTATTTGCAGAATTTTCAGAAATTCCTTCACATAATAATCAATTTATAGATATTGATGATCTAATATATGTTGAGGAAAACATACCGTCCCTTAATGAAATAGAAGTATAGGAAAATTCATCAAACTTCCAGGAAACACCAACAGAGGAAGCTTCTACTCCAAGGTCTATTTCCAGAAAGAGGAGATATGAGATTCAAAATATTTTTGTTGACAGCGTAGATGCAGAAGTTTAATCCTAGGGGAAAAAAATAAAATATACTAGAAGAAAGATGGAAAACTGGACAATTGGAAGGAAATTCCAGATCGAATGGGCTACAAAATATCATTTTATTGAACCTGTGCACACTGAAAATTCTAATGATGTTCCAACACAATGTCAATGTAAAATATGTGGTTAGAAATAGGGGAAGGATCACATGATGCAGCTCAAACTAGAAACAATTGAAAAACACTGTGGGAAAATATACATTTCCCAAAAGTAAAAGGATGGCAGCGTAGTCAGAACTCATAAATGGAAAGATGCAAAAGATTGTCTACATCTCAAATACGCAAAAGAGTATGAAAAGGAACAAAAATTTATCAAATATGTAAATGAAAAAGGTGGAACCATAATAGGAAAGTTGAACAAAGCTATGGAGGTAGAAATGCAAGCAAAGGGTATTCAATTTGTAACCATTTTTCATATAATGAAAAGGGGAAGACCAATGTCAAATTTTGGAGAAAATAGAATGTTGTATCAAGTTATTGGTTTAAATAATGTTCCACATTCTCGTTGGTCGAATACCAGTGGCTGGGAGATTGTAAAATGTCTAGCTCTAGTAGAGAAGGAGGATTTGAAAATGTGTGTTCAAAAGGGAAAGTAAATTTCCATTTCTTTAGACGAGGTTACCGCAGTCGATAATACATCCTGGGTATGTATTCATGTTTACATATTTACTAATGAAATAAGGACTCCGCACCTCTTGGAAATTCATAAAATGACAGAGAATTGCAATTCTGAGAATATTTATAAATTGGTGGTATCAAATCTGAAGGATATCACCGGAATGGATGACTATGCCATTGCAACAAAATTATTTTGTGTCGGAACCGATGGTGCAAGTGTAATGCAGGGATCCAAAAATGGTCTGTGTGTTAAACTTCAGAAAAATATTGCTCCGTATATGGTTATTGTCCAATGTATGGCTCACAGAATGAATCTCACATACAAAATTGTGAGCACATTTGAAAATGTAGCTAAAGTGGAGGAATTGATGTGTGATCTCCATGCCTATTATTCTTGCAGTCCTAAGAGATTTTTAGAATTTCAAAAAAATTCTATTAGACTGACAGAGGGAAAAAAAGCTTCTCAAAGATGTAGATACGAGATGGATATCTATGTACGAACCTGCCTGTAGAATATATGATGAATATCCTTCACTTACAGGATTTATGTTTAAATACCACAGGGATTTAGATAAAGCTAAAGATCTATTGTGCCGTCTAACTGACATAAAAACTTTACTAACACTTTACGGTATTTTACCCATGTTGAGGGAGCTAAATATTTTAATGAAGCATGCTCAAGATCGGTCTTTCTACATTACAGACTTTATAAGACTCAGAAGACATGTTTTCTGGAGTCCAAAAACTTTATATATTTATGATGGGAGTTTTAAGGGTGTTGCTTTCGAAAACTGGAATACATTAACAGATTTGAAAAATTCTAAGTGCTTCTTAAAGTACAATATAAATGATCATCTATGTATAACAACACATGGAAAAGACATTTCACTTCATACGTACCAAAACAGAATTGATTTGGCTTACTCAGAAATAGAAGAAGTAAAAGTGACAAGAAATTTATATGATTCAGTATTAATCAAAACTAGGAATAAATTGAGAAAGATCTCTGAATTGTTAGCTAAACAGATCTGGGAAAGATTCAAAAATAACAAAATACTTGAAGCAATGGGAGTTGTAAATCCGCAGTTCTAGAATTTGTCTGGTAGAAAACATTATACATCTATCAGTCCTTTATTTGTCAAAAACATGGGTGATCTTACTGATCATTTCTATAAGATTGCAGAGTTCAATGGAGTTTCAATAGAAGGAATTTTGGAAAGAAAACTACTTAGTTCACAGTCAATGGATTTTTGTAATATAATGATACGACAAGTTCAGCTTCTACAAAACCCATAGGATTACAGTACCATGAAAAGGATTTGGAAGGATATCTATTCTAGTAGTATTCTAAGTGAAGATTTGAGCGAGTATATTAAGTTGTATGAGCTATGTCAAATAATGATTCTGGGTTCCGTGGACTTGATGAGATGGTTTTCAGTGCACTATCCTTTTTAAAGTTAAAAGTTTGAAACATATTAGATAGGAATCTAGAAACATGTCTCAGATTATATGTATCGAGTTACTCAGTGGAGTATTCTCCTTATGATAGAGCCCTGGCATTGTGGAATTCACTAGTAGAAAAAAGAGGAGTAAGTAATATTCTACCTGATTTAGGGGATCAAGACACATCCACAAATCATGCTGCAGTTGATTTCCAAGACACAAATGAAAGTGTTTCTCCAGGACTATTCGAATTCACATAGATTTCATTTCTTCTATACATTATTGAGACTACTTATGTCCTTCATTCAGTGATTACAACTTTCAATAAATGCAATATTTTATTTGGCATTTTTGATTCTTTGTCATTGCAACAATGTCATCAATACAATATTTGTTTCAATAATGCCATTTGTTTTTTATGATTGCATTTCAAATTGAGACTGAAATAAGAACACATGTGACATTTATCTTTTATATCTCTTTATTTATTTGTTTTACATCTGCAAGAATACAGAAACATAATGAAACAAAATAGTGTAAATTTAAGCAACATTTACATAAACAATAGAAAAGAAACATAGTGTGTATTTATATGTAGTTACATTATACAATTCTAACTTCCAAAGTTCATATGAAATTGATTTCTCATGTGGCAGATTACTTTATGAAAAAATACAAATTCATAAAGCATTTTCAGCCAATACAATTTAAAAAATGGGTGGTATTAACATCTCAAAGCTTCCGGACAAGTTCTATCATATAAGGACACATTACGAGGTCATCCTTTTTTCTACCTATGATTCAAAATCATAGTTGTCCTTATGTCTGCCACACGGAATTAAACATAAAAAATGGCTAGCCACTATCATTTAGTTCCTACGCCAGTGTCGGAATTGTGACAACACACCTATCACATGGTGAACTCAACTAGCTTATCAAAGTTGTGATGTAGGTGAAGATTTTTATTTTTCCTGTGTATCAGATGGAGCAATAAATCTTGATGCCTAAAGGCCTCCTACTGTAGTTTTGATATTTTCTAGTATACTCAGCTCCTCCCTCACTACATCTCCTGCAGACAAAAGTGTTGCATCTGCATCTGTCTTTTCCTTCAGTAAGATTTCTGGATCCATATTATGCTCCTTTATTATCCTTCTCAATGTATTATTTTTTTTATTAATTACAATGAATTTTTCCTTCAACTGTATAAAAGAATTCAAAATTTTGCGGGCATTCTTCAAATGTGCTTCAAAAATAGCTGCCTCTTTATTTAAATTTTCATATTTTTCCTGTAAAATAGAAATATTCAATTTTTAGTCAATCAAATCATATGAAAAAAATATATAGAAGTGGTAATTATATTAGATAATATTAAGTTTTTCATGTGAAAGTTAATGACCACTTATAACAACTTTCTCTTTTTCTGCATTTGCAATCAAAACATTAGTCTTGTCTTTAGACCATTTATTGTAGTAAGCATGTGCTTCAGCATTAAGATTTTCCAACCTATGTAGCATTATGTCTACAATTTCATCATTGTAATCATTACTATATGAAATTTTCCCTGATTGAGCTTTGTTTAGCAAAACATCTTGCCATGCCAGTTGGCTCTCTATGGTAGTGAACAATGAATGCCTTTGAGCATGATTGTGGTATCTAGTATTTAGTTCTTTTATCAAAAATTTTGCTCACCTTTCCCACGACCTCACCAAATCCACATCATACATTACAACATCTTGAATTTTTTCCCCCATGCTATCTGGTATTAGATTTTGTAAAATAAAGTGTGTTTTTTCATCATCTGTTTATGGTGTAGTAGTTTTGGGAGGAGGAGAGTCACTGCCCTACATTCCCTGCACATTTGGTTGTGAAGGTGGAGTAGATTGAGTCATGTCGTGGGTGTCAAAATAGATACTCTTGGACGCATCCCCACTTTCGAAGCCTAAATACTCCTTTTCAAGGGCAATGTTGTTGAAAAGTTGTGCAGTTGTTACACTGAAAACTCCACCTAATGACAGCCCAGGAAATTTAGTTGTAGTAGGATGAACTATTCCTGCTAACTCTATAGGAAACCTAATATTCTTTCTTAAATTCCTCCTTTGTGTTTTTACTTGACGTGTGGGAGGAAGTGGTAGCCTCCTTGCAAGTGGACTATGACCTGAAGCCATATTACCTGCATGGAGAAAACAACAAATTGTTAGAATATAATGGTTGGTGTTTGTGAATGCTAAAAAATTGTAAAGAAACAAAGTACTGTAAAATATACCTCACATAGACGGAGACACAATCGTGATATTTTGATCTCCAGAGTCATAATGAGTTTGATCTTCATCATCCATCTTATTAGTTTCTAAATACAATACATGTAGAAAAGATTAGTAGAAATATTAGAATACATAATTTATAGTAGTTGTTTGAATTTGTAATTTATATATAAAGATAACTTCATTATTCATACCTGTAGTTAAATGTGATGGTAAACATGTTGTGCAAATCGACCACCTAGGTCACTTTTTAAGAGGTCTTATTGGTGTTGATTTTTCTGAATCCATGTCAAAATCAGCAGAGACCTCTGGAGGGGCTTTACCTCTAGCAATTACCTCCTTATGAGATGTTGCAGCTACAATTTTTCTCTGCAAAATATAATCATACATTTAGTATTTTATTTTAAATATTTAAATTGAAGTCTTTATAAAAAGAAAATAGTAAATGTAAATTTTTACCTATTATTCTTCGAGACTAAGACCAATCATCTTATCATTGATTCTAGTAGGAATTGTATGCTATGTTAAATCGTAGTACGCTTCATTATAGAAAGCTAGAATAAAATTGCAAGAAGAAAATACAATCCTTGATTTATCAGTTTGATTTCCTTTGCGGGCATGGGAGATATCTGATTTAATTCAGTTGGAAAAATTAATACACCAATCAAATTGTTGACCTGCTAGTTTTCATAATAAATACCGAACTACCCAATAGGGAATGTCTGCAAATCTGCCCTGTAATACTATCCTGGCCTAAAAAATTGAAGCAACTGCAAGAAAGAAATTATTTGTAATACCTTGTAGAAGAAGGCCTCTTGATGATCGATTAAGAGGAGCTACAATTACAGAAAGGAAACATTAGATCCTGTGTGGTCAAGTAATGTTAAAAAAAAATCATTTGAAAATAATAAACTTACCATCAACCTGTACATTGTAATGAGACTCCAAAAACTTTTTGTCTTCATCTATAAGAATTGCCTTCATAGTAACTGGTGGCTTATTTTGGAAAGGTAAACCTATTAGCCGATGCACGTCCTCAGGTTCAACAGAAAAATAAATTTGGCAACATTTTGGATGCACGATAAGAGCGGATAATTTTTCATCTTTTTCGTTGTAAGAGGCAAGTAGGTAATCAAGGACGGATGAATCTGTGTCGAATTGGGGCATGTTCATAAGCTCGAAAAATTCTAATTTTTCCACCCAATCCTTTGGAGCATCTTTTAGCTTTAGAAAGCTAAAATCTATGGGCACATGAGGTTTTATATTGAAATTTGGGTGAAGGAATAGATGTGGTACTGGCAATTGTTAAAATTAGGGACGAGTGAAATTTGGGTGTAAAATTAGATAGCTCAGAGCACTGGAAGTGGAAATTTATGGATAAAAGTGTAAAAGTGAACCTTGAAACATTATTTATAGATTCCAAGGGTATCATTAATAAGCATTAAATACATTGGTAACAACACCAAACAAACTCTATCCAAACCACTCGACCAACCATTGCCCATATATCCCATCTCGACCAACTCCCCGTCCAACGTATATTCGACCAACTCCTTGTCCAACCTATATTCATCCAATCCACCCGTCCAATCAACTCGCTCAACCATCATTCAGCCAATACACCCATCCAATCCCTTCCCGTCTAACTCCACCGCCCAACCTCAACCCGTCCAACAACTTTCCATCTAACCATTTCCCGTCCAACCTCCACCCATCCAACCTCTATCCATCTAACCTCCACCTGGTCAACCCCCCATCCAACATCCACCCGTCTAACCCTCCCATCCTACCCCTTCCTGACCAACATCCACCCATCCAACCAACCCGTCAAACCCTTTCCCATCAAACCCCTTCCCGTCCAACCCCTTCTCGACCAACATCCACCCGTCCCCAACCCGTCCAATCCCTTTCCCCGTCCAATCCTTTCCCGACCAACCTCCACCTGTCCAACCAACTTGTCTAACCCCTTTGCCCAACCAACATTCATCCAACCCCTGCTCGTCCAACCCCAACTCATTTAACCACTCATCCAACCTCCCACTTAACCCACCCATCCAACCCCGTCCAACCTACTCAGCCAAAAAAGTGAAAAAACAAGGAACCAATCCTCTATAAAATCGCCTTCACCACGAAACATTTTTTCAGAAATTCACCTACGATTCGAAAGTTGTTTTATGAGATTATCCAATGATTCGAAAGTAATTTTTCAGAGAGGTCTTCTTAAAATGAACCCTGAGGCCAATTGGTGGGGTGGTCAACTAGGATTTCTTTTATGGCTTATTGGAGTGTTTTTCATGTTTTTTTTGAAGTTGGAATGGAGATTTTTGGAGAACAGATGCAGATTGTTGCTATTTACAAGTTCAATTTTTTAGAAAATATTTTCCATGTTTTCTCCACTTTAGTAGAGAGCTTGTAGCTTTTATTTCAGGATTTTTTTTACTTTTTGTTACTCTAAGAAATATGTATAAAATGAACCTCTAGAAATTGAATTGTTTTTATGTTAAAAATATTGTTTATAAAACTAATGAAAGGATTGTTACATGTTGTTCAAAAATGTATCTTCTTACAATTATAAAATTTGATTCCACTTTTTTCAAAGGCTCTAAGTTTTCATTAAATATTTATTTTTCCCTCTCTAAATATATCTTTGAAATTGAAAGAAATCATCTTATAGGATAAATTAATTTTTGAAGGTTATGGGAACATCTGAAAAGTAGTTCGTCCTTCTTTTCCTTATTGTTTAAATCTGAAAATTTCTGCACTTCACTCCTCCTTCATGAGATCATGAAATACTTGAATGCTTATTTTAAAATCTCAAAATGGTTTATTTTGCATGGATCAAGTTTAGGAAATAAAAAAATTGTAATACAAGTCTCATGTTGTTTTTTTGTTAGATAATACTATGGTTATGCATTCAATTATGTAACATCTTTCCTTAGTAAGAAACTTCCCAACAGCTTGATTACTAACAAATGATTACAGGCTGTTAGAAATAATTTTTCTATCCTAAAGAACAAAGAATTGGAAGTCATGGAAAATGAACTACATATCATAAATAAATGGAAATTACTTTTTGACCGTCAACCCAAGAAGATCAATCCTAGAGAAGGGGTTACTCCTAGAGAACGTGTTATTAAACTCAATTTCGATGGTTCCACTAAAGGTAACCTTGGTAAGGCAACATGAGGAGGAGTTTCCCGAGATGTTAAAGGTATGTTTCTCCTTGCATATTTCTTTAATTTGGGCATACAATCTAACCATGTCGTAAAGGTTGCGGAGATGTTCTAGGGAGTGAAGTTAGCAAAAGAGAGAGGCTTTAAGCACCTAATTGTGGAAGGGGATTCTTTGAATATAATATCGTGTATGACGGGAAAAAATTATCTTCTATATTTATTGAAGGCTTCATTAATAATACCAAGAATAAAATATCTTCCTTTATTGACATATCTTTCCAACACATATACCGTGAAGAAAACAAACTTGTTGATGTGTTGGCTAACAAGGGGGTGGAAGCTATGGACTTGAATGTGGTTGACAAACTAACCAATATGGAAGGTAATTTCATAAACATTCTAGAAAAGTAATGTGTCCCAAATAGCATATCTTTCTAATGAGAATGGATATAGGTTATGATGTTTTTGGGGTGATGCACCATGATATTATGAATCCTAGACTCATGTTAACCTTTATTTCCTATTAACTCATGGTTTGGTCAGATCCCCACATAATTTTGAATCATTTCAATAAGCTTGGTAAATGTAGATACCATAAGGGTTCGCATATCCATTGTAGGAAGAAGAGTTACAGAAGCAAAATGGGTGGCTATTTAGTGATAACTAAACCTAGAAAGGTCCTGACAAAGTCAAAAAAGGTGGAGGAATTGCTTGATAAGGCTAGTATATTAAAAATATTCAAAATATTCGATGGGTATGATGAAAAACTAAGTGAATATGTTTCCAAACATTTGAAGGAAGGTCATGTTCAGGTTGGGAACTTCTCATTCACAATCTCACCAAATTTCATTGAAAAAGTATAAGGCCTATCTCAGGAAGGAAGATGTATCTTTAAGCCCAAGTCGGATTACAATCTGGAGATTGAATGCTTCATGTAAGGTAAAGGAGCACCTATTTCTCTTTATAATTGTTATGCTAGAGAGGAATTGCCTCATCATTTTAATGAAATAGATCAGTTAATCATGGTGTACATTTTTCTAGAAGGGAGATATAAAGTGATTTATGGGTATCATTTTCTTATTTTGAATCATTTTAGAAATAACAGACCAATTTCCCCAATTTTATGTATCTTTATTGGGCTAAATCAGTTGCTCAAGTCGGGAAACAAATATTCACCCTTCCTTTACATCAAGGTCTCATAAAATCCATGCTTAAGATGGGTACCTCCTCATTGGAAAAAATGAAAAATTTGGGGCTTTTGGAAACCCAAATAAAACTAGTTTAGGGGGGAAATGAGAAATTGGAAGCTAATGTGGCTACTCCTAGTATGGAGGAAATGAGGAAATCAATGGCTAAAAGGACCAGGCCTTATCTGGAAAAAGGAAGTGTTAAAAAACAGAGGCAATAGAGTGGGGATTCAGAGCCTCAGGAAAATGTGGAAATTATTTCAAACTCAGGGGAACATCTTGATGAGAAAGCTTTCCTTTTGGATTCAGAGGATCATCAAGAAGAGGAATCTTACAAACCTGAAAGTAGTGAGGAGTTGGAGGCTAGGAAAGATCAGGAGAACTCAAAGGGAAAAATATCTAAAATCTCAGAGGAGGTTATTGAGAGTCTACACGCTCTCAAAACTACTCATAAGAATTTGTTCAAAGCTCGGGATACAACGGTCAAATCAAATTTCTTCATGAGAGAGTTTTAAAATTGTAGGTTGGATAATATAAACATACATAAGATAAGCATGATGACCATAGATTTAAGGGAGCTGCAAGAAAAAGTTGAGAAACTCACGTCTATTGTTCTTAGTGAACAATTAAATAATGCCAATGAGAGATGTGTGGCCATGGAGAATGAGATGCTAAAAATGAAGGAGATTATTCTGTAGATTAGGGATGTTCACATCCTTAATGTAAAAATCACAATTCACCATCTTAAACTCCTTGTTGAGATGATTCACTCCATTGAGATTACAAAGAATAGAGAGAAAGATGGGTCTGGCCCCAAAGTGGAGATAGTTGAATCAAATTATCAGTTCTGTAAATCCACTATTACCAGACTTGTTAAGGAATGGAATGGGTGCATGCATATGGTTGGTGCTCTGATCAATGAATGATGGCTTTTCTGTCATCCTAGCTGTTTTAGTTCTTTTATTTTTTCCTGTTGTTAGTTTCATGGCCTCTATTGTTAGTTATCTTTCTTTGGACTTTTACGTTGGTTTTTTGTTATATGGCTTTTGGTTATGCTTGGGCTTCAATGGATACTCCCTTGGCCCTTTCCTGTTGATCTTGCACACTTTTTACGGGGTAGGGTCTCCTCAACCCTTTTTTACCTCTTATCAAAAAATATATATAGCATCTTTCCTTTGCATATTACTAGTATAATAACCTATTGAAACTTGTTAATATTCAACTCAGTTAAATATATTAAAATTATACCTTTGGAACATTGTTTCATTGTTGTTCCTGAGAATCTGGATAGTGTAAAGCTTATTATTTAAAGTTTTATCTTATCATTTTGTTATTATATATACAAATGTGTGTGTGTGTGTGTGTGTTTATATAAGTATATATGAATATTGAGTTACCCTTATTATACATTTTTAAAATTACTAAAATAGAGAATTATAAAACTGAAATTTTTGTTTTCTTCATAAAATAAAGTTGTAAAAATAACCTAGCTATCTAGAAAAAATAGTAATTTTAAATGGAGAAACCTAATAGAATGTGTGTGTGTGTGTGTGTGTGTGTGTGTGTGTGTGTGTGTGTGTGTGTGTGTGTGTGTGTGTGTGTGTGTGTGTGTGTGTGTGTGTGAGAGAGAGAGAGAGAGAGAGAGAGTCTCAATTTTACAATACAAAATATGATATGGATTATCATCTTATGTTATATCTCCCATGAATGAATTCAATACACACACACACACACATCTATATCTTAATATAAAAAATTGTTATTATAAAAATGAATTGAAGATACTTTTAAAAAATGGCATCGAACTTGTGTTTGGGTAAAGTGTTTGTTTTAATTAAAAGTATATATAATGGAGAGTGGGGCAGTTGGGACTATTGTCCCAACATGACACCCACTCCCCTACTATCATGGATGGACTGTGGCAGATGCTACGGTCTACCCATCTCCTCACCCTCCACAACCATGACACTTTCTTGGAATTTTCCCTCCACCAAGTCCCAAGCCCCGTTCATAGGGTCGTCCTTCCCTAAAACACAGGCCTAAGGCCTTATTACACACATATTCTCTTTGGGCACTTCTTAATCTGTCCTTCTCCTTTAAAAAACAATTTGAGTGTGTGTGTGTAGATGTGTAATATTAAACATACAATACTGATTTTTAACCTTATGGAAATAAAATAAACAATATTAATTTTCCTTGTGGAAGAGATTTTATCAAATAAAAATGAAAAAAAAAATGTAGATCCTTTCAAGGATCATTTTTAAACTAAATAAACAACAATGGATCTCTCTTCCAACTAAAACAATAACCGGGTTATACCCTTATGGGTTTTAACAGATTGAGCATAATAAACTGACATATTTTTCCCTTTGATCTTCATACCCATGCTTCAATATTCAACTTGCAAAACTAAAACACAAAACCAAATAATGTGCATCTGAATGATTGAGTTAGGATAAATGAAATAAAAATATTTCAGGTTTTACTTCATCCTCATGATATTTTTAGGGTTTTATCATCCTACGGAGGAGATCTCTAAAATCCAAGGGTTTTTATTTCATCTGTTATTGACTTAAGTTTATAATGTTGCTCTTTAATTTTGGAAGTATTAATTAAATAATACCTTTTATACATTATGTATTTCAACGTAGAGGCATGGGTCCATTTAAGAGACTAAATGAAACCCATGACCATTTTATCCATCTATTGAGTTTCTAAAAATATTTAATCATTTTTGAAATGATTAATATTTTTCCGTATTTATATTAAACTCTCTTTTTCACTCCTAGTGTGATGAATTTAATCATTATTTTATAACTTCGGCTAACCTCTGTTTCGATTAAATTAGTGTTGACGTTTAGAAAACATAATTTTATTCTAACTCACAAAAGTGACATTATGTTAACTCTTCACCTCTTAATGCTAAAAATTTGATGTGGTCGTAATGGCATAGGTGTATATAATTCTTCACCTTACCTTTTTTTAAAAGTGGTTTAGTATCGTTTACCGTATTTGTGACTTAGTCACATTATTATCATATTGTGTTAATTTTAAACTGTCATTGCTTCTTTATCCTTATACCATTAAAAAAAATATTACCATTATTATTAATTTTTATATCCTTGCTCAGGGTATTTGGTTATCTTTTATTCTTTTTTGTAACTCATGTTGAATGGGGTACGAAACAATCTCCAATCTTCCCTAAAATATTAGGTCTTGAAGTTGGTCATATTTGTCTTATTAGGAGTACATTTGGAGCATTAGGTACTTAGTATATACGAGTATATGATTTACACTTTTCATGGTCTACTAAGTCTTTTTAATCATTATAATATTCAATCACAGGTGTTCTTATGTCTTCTTCTATGTTTTTATGGTACCCCATATAAAATCTCACACATATGGTGTTGTTAACCCTAGGATAAGTTAATGCACCAATGGTTCCTTCATGTTAGTAAATATATATCTAACCCCACTTTTCCTTTATTTCATATTTGTATATTTTGTATTTGGTCATGCATATATTAGGATATGTGTAATATTAGTTTCTATTTCATTATTTATCTATTGGTCCTTACATTTATAGACTTGCACAACCCTTGATCTTACTTTGCAATCTCTTAGACATATTTTGTAATCCTTACGACTCTTGCATAGAAACCACTTGAATGTTTCACCATTTTACTACCTATATTACAATAGTATTTATTATCTCATTATTATCATATTACAATTGGGATCTAGTTAGATGCCACTACCCTATTTTAGTATTATGCTTTGGAACATTATATCGCTTATACAATGTAGAGTAATGCCTTCCTAGTTCCATTTCTACATGAATTTATAGTCCAAGTTATGAATCTTTAGTATGGTCCCATTTTTTATCCTATTATATAATACCCCAACTGTAGAGATACAAAAGGATTCGTTATTAGGCCATTATTTATTTTCATACGCTCTAGTGAACCTGATGTGAATCAAATGTGCAACCCTTTGATTGATTTTTATTCACATTTCTATTCTTTCTAAATATTCTTAAAATCATATTATAATAATTTCATCACCTATTAGGTTTTATCTATTGATCCTCAACATATTCAGATTCTATATGGTATCTTCTATTCTCCCTTCCCTATTTATTATTGATTCTTATCACCCATATTGCCTTTTTTCTTGGTCATAAGCAATATCGGCTATTGAATGCAATGTTTTCAAAATAGGAGAGTTATATCATACGTCTCTCTAAAGGAAATTGGATAATGGGGGTATGACCACTCTTGAAAAGGATGGATCCCTTATCCAAATACATACAGCTAATATACCCATGGATTAACTAGTCAGGGGACCAATCTAGATCTTTAAAAGAAATATTTTAATACTCTCTTCAATAACTTCAGTAGGTATCCTTATTTTGGTTTGAAAATTTACCCTAATCTTAATCCTTCTAATACTAAAAATCCATCTCCAAATAATACTACAGATCCTTCTTATTCCAACCATTCTCCCCTAATTAATACAAACCTTGTAATGGCTTATTATTAGGGTGAATGGCTCAAGTGAAATCAACAAAAAATCAAAATGTGATCCAAATGTAAAACTAAATCTTAAAAATGGAGTCTTAGCCTTGTCAAGCCATTTCAAGATCTACTGAGCATTATTTTACACCTCTATTTTCTTTGGATACCTTGGGGAACCCAATACCATAACCACTTATTTTTGAAAAGGTTCTTCAAACTTCACATAATAAATCCCTTGTTCCTTACATTGTTTTGATGAATATAAATGGGATTTATTATTCTTTCTCTTATGATAGGACAACAAATCCCATTCTTCATCTTAAATATTTTGGAAACCATTATAAAGAGTCGACCCAAACCAATACTTATTCAACTATCGAACTACTTACTAATATGCTTCATAGGTGATGCTTTATAATGGTAAAATCAACTTCCTCAAAACTCAACAGGTGAATTAAAATATTTACTTGAAACCCTAAAGAAAGAATTAAAACAATTGGAACTTCCTACAAATCTTATTCAAATTTTTGTTAACATGAATAAATCTCTAATGACATCTTTTAGGATTTCATAAAGAGATGGAAATTCATGGGAAAAAAATATAACCATACTCTTTGATGACAAAAATATTTTATATCTCTTTCTTTGGGTCTTGATTCCCACTCTACAATATAGGTTTTGTTCTTCTCCCCCAATACCTTGGGGAACACTTTCAAAAAATATAAGAGATAGGACTTGTTAACAATTTTTACACTTGTGCAAAAATGGGCAAATCAAAACTTTATTTTCGATGAAAGGAATTGATGAATGAACCTAGCTAGGGGGGCATTTACAGTTAAATTGAGTTTTTAGTTAAGTGAATCAAAAAAGGAAAATTGCAGTTCTGTGTGTAGTTGTCGATTGCAACACCTCACATATGTTTCTATCCCATAATCACCTTCATCAAATATGCACAGAAGCTCTGAAGAACTAAATCACAACCTTGAGGAAGGAGGAGATAGAGGCAGACCTGAGAAGTTGGACTCAAAAACAAAAAACGTAGTTGTCTGTTTGCATTGTTGAGAGTTCATTTTTAAGTTACAGGTATTTTCAATTTGATCATTTCCTATGATTAAGTGTTATTAAGTATGTATTGAGTTGTTTAATTCATTGTACAATCATTACATAACATAAAAGGTGAAAGTAAAAGGAAGTACACAACTCAATTACATAAATAATATCATTTATTCATCAAGGAAATTCAATGTTTCCCACACAAGCCGTGGGATGTAACTTATGACTACTAAAATAAAGATACATGTGTATAAAACTAAAAGCAAAGGAATGAAGAAAACCCATCATTGCCTTGGGTTTTCCTTTTGGTCTTTATTGTTTCAGCTCCAGCTTTTGATCTTCATCTTCTCTGCATCACTCCATTGCAATAATGTAACTGAAAGGAAAACAAAAAATGTCAATAAAGTTGAGCTTAGGATTCAATCTGCATGCCTGTGTTTCTAGTTTCAAGAAAATGGACCTCTTAAGATCAAAAGCATAAGGTACATCAAGATAACATATGTAGATTTGAGAAAGCAGTATCTTGTGAGTAGCACATGAGATTCACAGAATCATGAAAGATAAGAAAAGAAAGAAAAGAAAGATGGAACATAAGAGAGGCCAAAAATCCTAATTATTTTCTAACTATTTTCTTAAGTGTGCAGGTATAGGTTGCAGAAGAAGAAAACAAATGCATGTTTTAAAATTTTGTACTATCAAGTATACATTGCATTTCATTGACAAAACAAAATTCAAATACAAGGAATTATTCATGAAAGATTTCTACAAACAAGGTCAATGAAGTACAAGTGCCCAAGCATCAGAATCAAAATGAATTCTCAATATTTAGTGATTAAGTGATGAGAACAAAAAAGTACAATGTCAAAAAATATTCAGAACATATGTTCTTAAAGTACAACATGTAAAGAAGAATCTGTTCATTATAAAACAGATGATTATATGAAGTATTCAATTATTCAAATGGAACTAGTTTTAAATTGTAAACTCATGACAACTCAGAAAAGAACAACAAATGAGAATCAACTACAAAGACATATAGTTTCAACAAAAGGCTTATGCATTTTAAGAATAAAAATTTAGCACAAGGAATTTCAAAATAAATTCCATTGAAAGACCACAACCATCAAACAAGATACAAGTTCTGGGATTGAACATTTCAAAATTTGAGATTAAGAAAGAAGGAATATCAAGTTAAATATCAAAGCAAAATTCATTATGCAAATATTAAATGTCTTAGATAATCAACTGAATTTTGCAAAAGAGCACAGTCACATATTTCAAGCAAGTGAAAACATTTTCTAGCTTTAATTTCAAAAGTCAAATTTGCAGTATAAATATAATACAAGAAAAAAATAGCAAGGTTAAGTTACAGTCAACTAAAATGAACAGATTACAAAAGATATAGAATTTTTTAAAGAAACAACAAGTTGAAATAGACATAACGTATCAAGAAAGATTATGCATTCATTTTTAACTAGATATTCATCTATAGGATGCAATTTGGTTTCAAATAACTATGATTGATTCATAGGAATAAAGAGTTTTTTTTCCAATAAAGCACAAGAGCTACAGATGCAGATTTCAATAATTTTGAAAAGACCTAATTCAAAATTCATCTTTGAGTGCTTCACTTCAGGTCTTGAATAACAAACAAGTTTGAATAGACAGTTGAATGGAAAGTTATAGCATCAAATCCATGTGAACTTTTCAGATAAAAGTGCAAATCCATTTAATCATGTTATAATTACAAAGATAAAAAGATCTATGTAATCCTCAAGAATGTAGCAAATTTTCAGCTATGAGAATGACAACTTCAATGATCAGCATCACTATTACAAGAAAAGAGATTCAAATTCAAAAGCTATAGAATAGTGTAATTTTCAAAAATGTTTCAAATAACAGTGATACAAGGAAACATTTAATAAATTTCACATTTTCAAGTGGTACAGTTTGCAAATAATTAGGCATTTCTTGAAAAGGAAGCATGGAGAAATTGCAAATTCCTTCAAACATAGAGAATTAAAATCAGATAAAGCTTTATCATTTTCTAAGTTATTCAAAGTGCAATTGTAATTATTAAACTACAGTACAATTAATTTTGAAATTACAGAAGCATTCAACTCAGTGAAAGTATTTTACAAATACATCTACAGAAAGGAACCAAATTGAGTTGCAAATAAACATTTAAGAAGCTCAAGGATTATGAATGTCTTTTATCCTCAAAGAAAATGCTAACAGAAACAAGTCTGGAGATTCATTCATGTGAAAGGAACATTCAAATATTCCATTTTTTAGAACATTGCAATATTTCAAATGCTACAGGTACTTTGTACAAAGCAATGAGATCAAGGTTTTCAAATACCTAAAAATAAATTGGTAAAATTTAATTCGAAATTCATATTTATAGAGAAAAGAGAAAAGATGAAAATAAACATAGTTTTTTAAACAATCAAATGCTTCAGTGAGGTTAGAATCAAATAAGCTTAATTTATTAAACCAAAGGTAATATGTCCAAAGCTTTACCCATTTTCATAAAATAATGCAAAAAGAAACAAACTCAGAGTTAAAGAAACATAGAAAGAAGGAAAGCAAGCCCATCAATGGAAATTTCAAGAACAGAATCTTTATAATACAAATGGAGAGCTAAAAGAAATCAAAGTTCATGAAGGAAAAATGGTAAGAATGTCTTACCAGGGAGTTCGATAAAAATAACTCTTCACATGGCTTCACAGGAGAACTTATTCACAAGACATAATAAATGCATGAAGACCAATGCAAAATAAAAGAGAAAAGTAGAGTGAAATAAAACAGATCGACAAAGTTTTGCAAAATTATGAAAGTAAATATTAAACAACTAATTTGAAGAAAATCACCATTGTGAAGTGGTTAAGATGGTCCACAAATGATCATATCTTGAAGTGTAATGGATTCATGCCAGAAAAACACAAAAGCTGTGCATTGTCAATTGAAGAAACAAATAAGAGTACAACGATTTCACAGGGCATATGAATGTTTGTGTTTTCTATATCAGAATACAATATTTATGAACACAAATTCAAAGTCACAGAAGGAAATGGAAGTTTGGCAAAAACCATAAGAATTTACAAAAATGGTGAATGCTATTTTCAAAAATCATTGAGGCTTTAAATGCAAATACAAAACCACAAAGGCACAACAAATTTCAATGAGTTTGAAAAGCCTTCAAAACTAAGATTAACGAAAAGGTAAAAGATAAATATTACAGAGCTAGAAATCATTTTCAAATACAACCCTCATTAGAACTAACTCAAATGTACAAGTAAAGGTCAAGAAAACTCATTTAATGCAGGTTGTATAATGGCACATGAATGGATTTTCAAATTTTACAGAAGAGATTAGAAAATTTGCAAGAAAATCATTATGTAAACAAATACAAACCATAGAAGATTGAGAGGGAAAAGACAAAAAATTCATGAGCAGTGGAAGAATAGAATAGCTTGAAAGTTTTCAACCATGCATAAAATAATAAAGAAATCACAGAAGGAAATATAGAAGAAAAATGAATTCAATATATATTACAGTCAAACTAAAAATGGAAATAAAACATTTTAAGAGATCAAAGTGAACCTACCATAGCTTCTTCCAAACAGTGACCATTTCACAAGAACAAGGAGGGATCTCCTAAAAATCTTTCTCATAAGTTTGAATAAGTGAAAATGGCATTTTAAATATTTCAAGTGAGCACAAAATTCATAAGCCTCACAGAGCTAAAAAACATTAAAAATTGAACTCAAGAAATAAGCAAAAAATGGTTTGAAAAACTTTGGCATAGCTTCGCCATCACTCAAAAAAGGAGGCAGAAAATTGAAATGACCAAATGACAAGCTCAACGAAATTCAAACCGAACTCGAGCTTCAGATTAGAGGTGGGCTCAACAATAAAGATGGACGAGATCTCATAACAAGGATCTAATTTTGCAAATTTTATAACTCCAACAAACCAAATGAATGCCAACCTGAGTTAGGATCAATGATTATTTTACTCAACCAAAATGGTACAAGATCATACAACCTATCAAGTTACCAAATCAATGATCTAAATCAACAATACAAAATCAACGGTCGATGATTAACCACATTAAATCAATGCAAACCACCAATTAATAAGATCAGACAATCAAGGCACAAATCATCCAATACAGAGATTGATGATTAATTTCCCCTTTTCAAGGAAACTAATCAGTTATGCAAAATCCAACCAAACAGTGAATTCCAAATCCAACGTTCACTCAACAACAACAAAATTCAATTGTCGAACCATCATGTGGAGGGGGAATTTAACCTAATAAAAAAAATCATTACCTTGACCTTATCTAAGGTATTTTTCATAATGATCAAATAATCAAAATGCCCCAATCATTTAATGACATCATTATTGAATTTGAAAAAGGATGCTTGACCTTATGACTAAGGTCTATACCAAGAATGATCAATATTCCGCAAATATCAAAAGGACCCTATGTATTTTTGAACTAAGCATATGGTTAATAGAAATAAAATGTGGTCATTCGAAATGATTAAGGAAAGTGATCTTAGCCCATAAATATATGATATGACCAAGTAACTAAGGGAAATGGAATATAAGAAATAATGATTGAGTATATGTCATGATCAAAAGAGCCCAAAGTGATTAATCAAGAATTTTACCAAGTAAATGAAAGGGTGGTCATTACCTTAATTTTTAAAAAATGTAATGACCTTTTTTCAAAGTGTGCAGCCATGATGAGTTTAAAACCAAATGCATGCAAAGGGTCAACATCAGTAGGAGTAATATTACCTTATTTTTCACAAATAAAGGTATTATTTTCTTGCACATGCCTACAAGTGGTCCCCAAAATGGCAAGATATTTTTCCAAGTATTTTATTTTGCTCACACACAAGAGTATTATTTTGCATGCTGATCACTAAAGGACAAAACAGAGAAGAAGACAAAATTTCCTTTACAAGTGGGTGAATATACAAGTGTCACATTAGAGGATTAAATATGATTATTTAATCATCACCTACAACATAGAAGGACAAATAATAGTGCACATGCACATTGGAGGAAGCTTGCAAACCAAGCAAGAGCTAATATTAGCCAAAAATATTCACCCAAGTATTTAATTGCATTAAAAATAGAAGCAGTCAACTATACTTTGACTAGAGTGTATTTTTGTAACTAAGGCTATTAATGCCTCATTGTAATCAACATGTCTATTTTTATTCCTTTATTTATTCATGATAAAGGGGTAAAATTAGCATGCATGGGCAAGTACAGACTGTAGTCTATTTTTAGGAGGGGTTGGGTGAAGTATTTTTGCTATATATTGTGTGCACTAGTAAGGCACAAGGAGGAATTTTTGGACACAAGAGTGTTGAAGCATATTTTTTTGCCAGTTTTGCCTTGAATGAGAACCAGTTATTGCCTTTCCAATTATTTACAGTGGTGTGTATCTTTACATTAATTCTTGTGAATGTTAATTCCCTGATTAATTATCTTACCTTGCTACAAATTTGGTACTTTCTATTCAGTCTTAGTGTGCATGTTAGTTGTCTGTGTTGTTGTGATTTATCCCTCAACACACAAGTGTTTTCCTTAGGATCAAACTAAAACCCATTGGTTCATGCATCTGTAATTTGTTCTCAATTTTATTGTGCATGTACTCAGTCAAATCCCTCAATCAATTTGGTGTATCACCCCATTTCAATTCAATTACAACAATATTTTACCCTCAAAACCCCAAAAAAATAGTTTAGGATACATCAATAAGGAACCTGCCTTGATACCAGAGACTCACCTCAACAATAGGTATACCCACATACCTGAGGTGTTTCCATTGTATCTATAGAAAGTGAGAGATAAAGAAATCTTAGAACCCCTGTTGTCATCTCTCAACAAGGGTGCACTTCTGAGAGATAACAATTTTTGGCATGCCCAGTGGGACACAGATCAGATCTGCAGCAGATTACAACAATTTACAGTGATTTAAGAACATCACTTTTGGAAGAACAAAGCTATAGAAATCCATTGAAAATCAAAATAAATTATTTGGAGACTCTGTAAGGCTGATTTCAGACCAGTTTTGTAGCATGTTCCATGCCTAAAGTGACTACAAGATCATCGGTAAGAGGACTTCCTCCTGATTTTATTTCATTACCTTTAAATTCTGCAAGAAGAAGAAGAGTTGGCAATACCTTACCTTATAATAGGCCTGGTTTTGGCAACCCTCCTCCCCTTCCTTTACCACATGTTAATATTTTTATTCAAATCCCTTTTATTCCAATGGCTCAACAACCACCACCACCACCTAGAAATTTTGTTACCTTTACTAATGGCAACCCTTTAGTAATTCAAGTCTATCATGACATACTTGCTTGCTACCTTGAAAGGTTTACCTTCATTTACTAGTGAAAATCATATTACCCCTACTGAGCATATTAAATACATTGCATCCCTTTGTGCAGTCCATAACATAACTCATGAAGATGTAGCCTTGAGACTCTTAGTTGCATCATTTAAAGGACAAGCTTTGCAATGGTACAAAACTTTACCGATAGGGAGCATAACAACTTGGGATGAATTAGGGGATCAACTACTTAAGCAATTTCAAGACAATTCTGATCATTTATCTCTCATAGAACAATTGTCTACAATCAAAAGAGCTCCTCATGAATTTATGGCTAGTTTTAATATCATATTTGCTAGAACTTGGGAAAGAATTCCAGTTAGTGTTAAGCCTCAAGTTGATCATGCATTTTTATACTATCTTAGAGCTTTAAATAGTGACATTTTAGCCATGATATAGTCTATGGGAGGAACTACACTCCCAATAGCTTATGATATTGCTATTAGGGCTGAAAAACCTTATTCAAGCTGGTAAATTAGCCCCAAGACCTTTTATGCCTCTTATGGTAGATTTGGCACCTATACCACAACCTATTACCATAATAGATCCTATTGTTACAAAACCATCAGATGATGTATTTAAGGCCTTGCAGACTACATGGGAAACAAATTAACATCAATTGAGAATAAACTAGCTCAACCTAATAGGCCTTATTAGAATACTTATCAGCAAAATAGGCAGCCATATAAGCAAAATAAGAATTATAGGTAGCCTTATCAGTAAAGGAAATTTGATCCTAAAGCTCCTAGTTCATCTAACACTCTTTGTTCCAGTCAACATGGCTTCAGAAGAGTGGTGTTTACCTTGCAATCAACCTCATTCAGCTTCTAATTGTCCAAATGCATTCCTGAATATAAGCT
The DNA here is from genome assembly GCA_019776745.2 of Taxus chinensis. Taxonomy (NCBI): domain Eukaryota; kingdom Viridiplantae; phylum Streptophyta; class Pinopsida; order Cupressales; family Taxaceae; genus Taxus; species Taxus chinensis. The sequence continues at coordinate 829,884,497 of CM034149.1, read as the reverse complement.
TGTTGCACAACCTCAATCTGAAGCATTATTCATGCCTCAAATGGAGGGTGGGTAGCAAGATGCTCAGAGTTCATAAATCACCTGAACAGAACTTAGTCAAGTTTTGGAGAAGAATATTTTATTGTTGTTATAACTAGGTCTCAAGAAAGGGCTCAAGATAAAGAAAAATAACAAAAAGGACCTATTTTACCTACAGTTACCAATAAATCAGCAAATGTAGGTCAAAAAATAGCAAACAATCCTATTTTTCCTTCAAAAATGTCAAGCAGTTCAGCCCCTAAAGAGCAGCAAAAATAATTGCAACCTGATCCTAGAAGATTATTCATACCTCATATTTCAAAAGTTGTTGAAGTAGAGTCAGTTTTTGCTAAATCTTATGCTAAAACTGTAGAAGCTTTTTTCTAAAATTGTTTCTTATTTTAATATTGTTGAGGTAATGAAAAAGCATAATATCATTATTTCATTATGGGATGCTTTGAGTATTCCAGGACAAGCAGGAGCTACTTTCTCATGAGCTTGCTAAGTTGTAGATTTCTTCAAAACCAGCAGAAAAGGAAGCTCAGAAAGATGATATGGTTCTTGGTACAATCGAGAAAGATCACATGAAAGAGGTTAAGTGGATGGTACAAAAGGTTCTAAATGCTCATGATATTAAAAATCCACCACCCTTTTATCTATCTTTGATTATTGGAGATCATTTAGTTCATAACTGCATGGTTGACAGTGGTGCAAGCAACAGTAATGCCTAAAGCAATTGCAGAAAAGTTAGGCCTGCAGTATGAACCTATAGAAAAAAGTGTGTTGCAGCTAGATGGGACAACAACTAACACAGTTGGTGTCATTAAAAATTTGGAGGTAACGTTACATGCTTGTCCAAATGTTTCTATTCTTCAAGATGTAACTTGTTGTAGATCTACCTCCCTACTTTGCTTTATGTTTATCAAGAGATTTTACAGCAAATATAGGAGGTTATCTTTCTTCATATTGGTCATTTTTTATTCTTCACTACAAGGTATGGAACTAAAGTTACAGTTAATTCATAGCCTTTGGCTAGATTTCATATTGAGCCTCATGCTTCAAATGTTGTAGCAAATTATGCAGCCATAGATCAGACTGATTTTGATGTCACAACACATGTTTCTGCATTAGATGGTGTTTCTAATTTGTTTATGGATGAAAAAAATCAAGAAGAACATGTTTATGATCCCTTCAAGGAAGTAGAAGAAGGTTTATTTGGTGTTTATTGTTTGCATGAAGAAAATGCACCTATTCCCTTGTTGTCCAAAATAAAATAACAACAGAAGGCTTATGGAAGCTTCATTTCGATGGAGAAAAGAACAAAAAGGACAAGGTGCAGGTTTGATGCTTACTTCTCCTTTGAATGAAAGGTATTTTTCAGCTCTAAGTCTACAATTTTCATGTACTTGTAATGTAGCTAAATATGAAGCATTAATTCATGGCCTACAATGGGCTAGAAAAAGAGGTATCAACATGTTACAAGTGTTTGGTGATTCAGAGTTAGTGATTAATCAAGTAAAAAAAAATTAATGTTTGTAAGAATTCATTGCTGAAATCTTACAAGCATAGAGTTTCAGACTTAATGGATGATTTTGAGGCTATTAACATGTAATCTGTTCCAAGAGCTGAAAACAAACATGCAGAAAGACTTGCAGTAGTTGGTGCTAGCTTTGAAGTGCTAGAACAGATTGAAAACAACAAAGATACAACCACATATAAAGTTGATTATCAGACCTTCAGTGCCTGATAATGAAGAAAAATGGAAAGTTTTCGAAGATGATGAGAAAATCTACAGATTTTTAGCAAAAGAAGCTGAATTTTCTACAGTTAATCAAGAAAAACTGCAACACTTATATGGTGATCAGATTGTACAATTGAAAACAAACAAGTTACCTCAAGGGTTGGTCACATTAGAAGATATATTCAGTTCTGATGATCAACTAAGAAAGGATAAAGGAAATATCTCAACTCACGCAGATAACTACGAAGAGATCTTAGTTGATGATGAAAAGAAGTTATTTATTGGAAAGGTATGTTCCTTAGCTGAAAAACAATCTTTCATTAATTTATGCAAAGAATTTAAAGATGTTTTTTCTTGGAAATACCAAGATTTGAGAGGATTTGATCCCAGTTTAGCTCAACATACCATAGAGTTACAGCCAAATTCAAAACCAGTTAGGTAGAAACAAAGGCCTATAAATCCTAAGATTGAACCCTTGATGAGAAAAGAGTTATCCAAGTTGATTGAATCAGGTATTATATTTCTAGTTAAGCATTCAAGTTGGGTAGCTAATCTTGTGCCTATTCAGAAAAAGAATGGTGAAATCCAACTGTGTGTGGATTTTAGAGATCTTAACAAAGCTTCATTAAAAGATCATTATCCACTTCCCAACATGGATCAGATTTTAAGAATAGTTTCAGGTTCAGATAGGTTGTCCTTTTAGATGGTTATAGTGGATACAATCAAATTCTTGTGTGTGAAGAAGACAAATACAAAACAACCTTCACCACAAAGTGGGGTACTTATGCTTACAAAAGAATGCCTTTTGGACTTTCTAATGTTGGTGCAATGTTTCAACATGCAATGGACATGGATTTTCATAGCCTATTAAATAAATGCATACTGGTTTATTTAGATGATGTTACTATATTTTTGAAGAATTCTGATGATCATCTTATGCATTTAAGGTAACTTTTCAGCTTTTGCAGGCAGTTTGGAATATCATTTTGAATCCCAAAAAGTCTATCTTTTAAGTCCATGAAGGTAAATTACTTGGACATATTGTTTCTAGGAAAGGTTTAGCTATTGATCCTTTCAAAATTGAAGCAATTTCACAGCTATCCTTGCCTCATCATAAGAAATCATTACAAATTTTTCTTGGAAAAATCAACTTTGTTAGAATATTTGTTCCAGATTTTGCAGCATTAGTTAAGCCATTAACAACTATGTTAAAGAAAGATAAAACTTTCTCTTAGACCAGCAAAGGAAGAAAAGGATTTGAAGCTATCAAGAGAGCTATTTCACAAGCTCCTACTTTGGAAAATCCAAATTTTGATAAGGATTTCATGATGTATGCACTTGCAGGAGCTAAAACCATTTCAACCATATTAACTCAGGTTAATGATGAAAATATTGAGCAGCCAATTGCTTTCTTTGGGAAAATTTTACATGACTATGAGACAAGGTACACTTTTCTTGAAAAATAAGTACTTGTTGTAGTTAGAGGACTAAAGAATTTCAAGTACATGCTTTCCAATAATAAGATACATGTTTTAGTCTCTCATCCAAGTGTTAAAGCATTCTTGTTGAACAAAGAACTGAATGAGAAGAGAGTAGGTTGGATTACAAAGGTTATGGAGTATGATGTTGACATTCATGTTGCAAAAATAGTCTGAGGTAAAGGATTATGTGAACATCTGATTGCTGATATGGAAAAACAACAGGCTACAGAATCAGAAATTCCATTACAACATGTTGAAATTATGTATCAATAGTCAAAAATGTTATTACAACCTGAAAATCAGCAACCAGAACTCAATCTAGAGGTTCAAGGATCAAGTTGGATGACTATTTGATTAATTACTTAACAAAAGTACTTATCCAGAAGGTATGGACAAGAATAAATGAAGATATTTCATATTACAAGCTATACCTTATGTTTTCATTGATGGTGTGTTGTTCAAAAAGGATATAAATGGAATTTTGCTGCATGTATTGATTATGATAGAGTGCAAGCAATTATTATCTAAGTTTCATGAAGGACCTGTAGGAGGTCACTTCTCAGCACGTACTACAGCCTTAAAAATTATGAAAGTTGGTTATTGTTGGCCCAACATATTCAAGGATTATTTTGAATGGATTAAAAAGTGTAAGAAATGTGCATTCTTTGTTGGAAAAGAATGTTTAGCTTTGCTACCTTTGCATCCTATTTCAGTGGATCAACCTTTCATGCAGTGGGGTCTTGACTTCATTGGCATGATAAATCCACCTTCATCACAAGGACACAAGTGGATCTTGACTGCCACATGGATTATTTCACATGTTGGACTGAAGCAGTAGCCTTGAAAGAAGCTAATGAGACTTCAATCTTATCATTTTATGAAAGTATAGTTTGTATATTTGGTGTTCCAGCAACTATCATTTCAGATAATGCCTTAGTGTTTCTTGGTGCAAAGGTAACAGATTGGGCTGTCAAGCACGGTATTTATTTGAGTACTTCATCTAATTATTACCCTCAAGGTAATGGATTAGCTGAAAGTACTAATAAAAATATGTTAAAGATTATCATAAGAACACTCAAGGATAACCAAAGAGCTTGGTATCTGATGTTAAATTCAACACTTTGGGTAGATAGAGTGACTCCTAAAATTCAGTTGGCAATTCACCATACAAGCTTGTTTATGGACGTGAGGCAAGAATGCCTATTTCAGTTGAGCTACCCACATTGGATTTACTACATCAAATGGAATTACTTGAGAATGAACCAATGCAGGTTCATTATGTAGAATTAATGGAGCTGTAAGAGCTAAGAGATCAAGCTCATCTGAACATGGAAAATAATCAGAGACAAATCAAGAGAACATTTGATAAAAAGGCTAAGTTTAGAGTCTTTAATGAAGGAGACATTGTGCTGAAATGGGATGTTGATCATGTACAAAGCCAGGAAACCACACAAAGTTTGATACAATATGGAGTGGTCCTTATATGATTTTAGCTTGCAAAGAGCACAATGCATTTCAACTTTCAAGGCTGAATGGAGAGGAACTTCCCATTCCTGTGAATGGTATGTTTCTTAAACACTGTTATTGAAAATCCTACAGTGTCTGGTTAGAGTAGGATTTCCCTTTCAATAAGTGCAGTTCATGCACATTGCAATGTTTTTCAATTCAATAAGTGCATTCATGCACGTGATCTAGTTTACCAGATCCTTTCCCAGCTTTAGTTTGTTTTTCAGAAGGGTCAATTTTTTAGAAAAGGCATATTTTTGGTTATATGCTTTGACTCCATGCCCAATGGACTAGAGCAAGGAACTAGTCTTGAAGCTAGCAGGAAAATTTCCCCATAGGATCGCCAGAAATGTTGACAATTTTTGCACTTGTGCAAAAATGGGCAACTCAAAACTTTGTTTTTGATGGAAGGAATTGATGAATGAACCTAACTAGGGGGGCATTTACAGTTAAATTGAGTTTTCAGTTAAGTGAATCAACAAGGAAAATTGCAGCTATGTGTGTTGTTTCAGAATGCAACACCTCACATATGTTGTTATCCCATAATCACCTTCATCAAAGATGCATAGAATCTCTAAAGAACTAAAGCATAACCTTGAGGAAGGTAAGAGATAGAGGCAAACCTGAGGAGTTGGACTCAAAAACAACAAACATAGTTGTTGTTTACATTGCTGAGAGTTCATTTTTAAGTTACAGGTATTTTCAATTTGATCATTTCCTATGATTAAGTGTTATTAAGTATGTATTGAGTTGTTTAATTCATTTTACAATCATTACATAACATAAAATATGAAAGTAAAAGGAAGTACACAACTCAATTATATAAATAATATCATTTATTCATCAAGGAAATTCAATGTTTCCCACACAAGCCATGGGATGTAACTTACAACTACTAAAATAAGAGATACATGTGTATAAAACTAGAAGAAAATGAATAAAGAAGGAACCCATCATTGCCTTGGGTTTTCCATTTGGTCTTTATTGTTTCAGCTCCATATTTTGAGCTTCATCTTCTCTACATCACTCCATTGCAGTAACGTAACTGAAAGGAAAACATATAAAATGCCAAAATTTGAGCTCAGGGATTCAGTCTGTATGCCTGTGTTTCTAGTTTCAGGAAAATGGACCTCTTAAGATCAAAAGTATAAGGTACATCAAGATAACATATATAGATTTGAGAAAGTAGTATCTTGTAGTAGCACATGAGATTCCTAGAATCATGACAAAAAGGAAAAGAAAGAAAAGAAACTATGGAACATAAGAGAGGCCAAAAATCCTAATTATTTTCTAACAATTTTCTTAAGTGTGCAGGTACAGATTACAGTAGAAGAAAACAAATGCATGTTTTAAAATTTTGTACTATCAAAATAGATTGCATTGAAAAGATCATGAACTAATTCAGGCACAAAAGAAGAAATATTTATTTCACAATCAATAAGTATATGCACCCAAACATCAAAATCAAAATGAAATCTCCAATATTCATTGATTAAGTGAAGATATTACAAAAAATTACAAATTTAATAATAACAAATGTCTCTATAAGTACAACATATAAGAAGATTATCACAAAAGATATGGAGTTTCAAAATTGACATTCATCAATTGCAAAATCATGGTACAAATTAGAAGAAATAACAAAAACCATGAGAATCAACTGCTATACAATATAGTCACAAAAGGCTTGATGTTTTATATCAAACACATGCAAAAGGAACTTTCAAAGTTTAAGCCATAACCTAAACAGATACAGAGTTCCGGGATAAGATTTCAAGATTTCATATTAAGCTAATAAGGAAGGAAATCATGTTGAATATCAAATAAAAGTTCATTCAAAATATATGTCTGTAGATTCAACTAAATGAAAAGAGCACATTCACATATTTCAAGCTAAGTGAAATAGGTTTATAGCTTTCATTTTTCAAGAAATTTGGATAACATAAATAGAATACAAGAAAAAGATATCAATTTTGATCAAGTTACAGTCAACTAAAGAATATATTACAAAATAATTGGATATTTTTTCAAAAAACAACAAGTTGAAAAATGATTATCAAGCATCCATAAAAGTTATGCATTCATTACTTTAGAAGAACTCATCTATATGATGAAAATTTCAAAAACTATGCTCAGGAATAAAGAGAATTTTTTCATAAGAACTACAAATGCAGATTTAATAAGTTTGAATAAGAAGGGGAAATAAATCATCTATGAGTCTTCACTTCAGTCCTTGAAGAACAAACACATAAAACATGAATAGAAATTATAAGGATACGATTTCCAAGCATCAAATCCTTATGAACTTTTTATATAAGTTCAAGTCCATAATCATGTTATAGATACAGTAAAAAAAATCTATATACATGCAAGAGAGTGTAAAAGTATGCTATAAGAAAGATAAACTTCATTATCTTCATCTCAGTATTACAAGAAAAGAGATAAATTTAGAAGCTACATAGTGTAATTTTTTAGAATGTGTTCCAAGTGTGATACAAGGAAATATTTATACAATTTCACATTTCCAAGTAGTATAATTTATCAAAGAATCAATAAATAGTATAAAAGGAAGCATGTAGAAATTGCACTTTCCTCTATACATAGAGAACTAAAATTAGATACATAATCAATTTTCAATTGATATTCAACAGTGTTGTGAATTATCAAATGTAAAGTACATTTTTCAAGCTTTCAGAAGCAATCAACTTGCTAAAGTATAGATTTACAAATACATATTTCTACAGAAAGGAACTAAATTGACAAAAATGCTCAAACTTCAAATTATTTAAGAATCTCAAGATGCATTATATAAAGTCTCCATTTATATCAAATCCAAGGAAACACTACATTCTAGAGTTTTCTTCTATGAAACACATTCCAAATCTTTCCAACTTGTAATAGAATTCAAATCTAAAGGTACTATTTTTAAGATCAATTTGCAAATACTTCAAAAAAACTACTAATAATTTAAGAACTCGATCATATTTACGGAGAAAAGGAAAATATGCAAACATAGTTTTCAAATAGTCATGCTTCAGGAGGCAAAATCAAATAAGTATAATTTTCAAACGAAAGGAAATAATCTAAGGTTTTACCCATTTTCATCAAAATAATGCAGGAGATAAGAAGTTTACAGTAGAAAACTCAAAGGAAAGCAATCCCATTAATGGGTATTTTGAAAACAAACTTTAAAACAAAAATGCTCAAATATGGAGAAGATATAGAGAGTAAAACCCTCAAAGTAAAGAATGCTCAAGAATGGTAATAATAGTGTCTCATACATGGAAATCGTTAAAAATGAATGCAATGGATTCACAAAGGAGAACATGTTCATTTACATAATAAATGCATCTGGGCTCAAAGAAAAACCCAAAAAGTAGAAAACCATAGCAAAGAAAAGAGACAAAATCTTACAAAAGAAAGTAAAGTTAACTTTTGAGGAAATTCAAAAAACTGCACCATTTGTCAGGTGGTTATAGATGGTCCACAGATATGACCAGATCTTGAAGAATGACATTCATGCCAGGAAAAAAAATCCCAATCATGCATTTAGTATTGTAGGAACAAAATAAGTAGTACAATGAGTTCACAAAGCATATGAGTTTAGTTATAGCTACAAACATTTAGAAAAAAAATCAATGAGTTGATTAGAGAAGAAATAAGATTTGGCAAAAAAACACACCCAGAATCCTAGATGGTGAGCTATTTTGAACCATCAGTAAGTTGAGAAACTTTAAATGCAAATACAAAGCATGAAGGCATAGCAAAAAATGAGTTCGAGCTTTCATTAATGACGTCTGAACCAGAGGTAACAAGAGAAAAAAATTACAGATCTAGAAAATTTTGAAACCATCATGGAACTAACTCAAGCACAAGTACATGTCAGGAAAGCTCATTTATTTCCCCATAACCTTGATGGATTTCACAAAAATAATTATAAGAGCTCAAAAAATATGGAAGGAACGTATGATTCTGTAAACAAATCTTTAAAACCTCAAAGAACTAAGGTCAAAAATGAAGAAAATGAGCACCCAAAATATATTTTGAGATTGAAAGTGTCGACCATGTATAAATATACCCAAAAATCATAGAATAAATGTTAAGAAAGAATGAATTTAGTATATATTGAAGTCAAAGTAGCAATGATAAAATAATTGTGATTCTCAAAGATTAAACAAACCTATCATTCCTTCACCAAATAGTGATGTGAATATCACAAAAAAGGCGGAAATCTCCTAAAAATATTACTCAGAAGCTCAAATGGAGAAAAAATGGTAGAAATTATTGAAGTGAGAACATTCATAGAGCCTCATAGAGTTTTAAAAATTAAAGAAATTGAGCTTGGATTAGAGAAAATGGTCGTCCGATAAAATTTTTGCATAGGGATTTGCTACTCAAAATGAGAAAAGTGAAATGAACAAGGATTCAGAGAGATTTTTACAAAACCTAACTCCTTCAAACCTGAGTCAATAATGAGTTAACGAATGAGATCTCACAAAACAATATCTAATGACGCAAGATGTTAACTCCAACAAACCACACTTCCAACCTAATTTTGAAGATTGATCAATCGGTAGAAGACCACCATATCAATGTACAAGATCAAATGGCTATCAACTTACTACAAGATCGATAGTCAAGGATTAAGTCATTAAAACCTAGCTAACCACCTTATCAACAAAGGTTAGAGAATCAATGGCACAAATCATTCCAATACAGAGATTGACAGCTAGGGATCAATTATCCCATTTCAATGTAAACTAAGAGTTATCAATAAACTCGACCAAAGTGAAGTCAAATTGGTGCCACCGGTAACAAAAGAAGGGTCAAACCATTGCATGGAAGGGGACTTTGGCTTAATAAACAAAAACTATTACCTTCACCTTATCTAAAGTATTTTTCATACGTGATCAAATAATCAAAAGGCCCTGAATATTTATAATGATATGATTATTTAAAAGGTGATATTTGAGCTTGACTAAGGTCTAAACCAAGACATATGCCGAAGATCATCAAAATAACCCTATGTATTCAAGTATCATGTTAATAGAAAGAAGGTGGTCATTCAAAATGATTAAAAACCTGGTGACCTTATACCATTATTATATATGCTATGACCAAGTACGTAGGGGGGGCATAGAGGTATAATCAAATAATGATTATAGTATATGCAAATGATCAAAAGAGCCCAAAGCATGACCTTGAATCAAGAAAATTCACCAAGTCAACAAAGGGGAAAATTTCCTTAATTTTTGAAAAAAAATCACCTTAGTTGTCAAAGTATGCACATGTTATGATGAGATTAAAACAAATGCATGCAAAGGGTCAACATCAGAAGTATGGAGTACTATTACCTTAATTTTTACAAATAAAGGTATTATTTTCTTGCACATGCCTGCAAGTGGTCCCCACAATGGGAAGATTATTTTTTCTGAGTATTTTTTTTTCTCATGCATAGAAGTATTATTTTGCATGTGATCACTAAAGGAAAAAACAAAGAAGAAGACCAAATTTCCTTTGCAATGTGGGTGAATATACAAGTGCCACATCAAAAAATTAAATATGATTATTTAATCATCACTTACAACACAAAGGAAATAGTTGCATGCACATTGGAGGAAGCTTGCAGACCAAGCAAGATATAATATTAGCCAAAAATATTCACCCAAGTATATTAATTGTATTAAAAATAGAGCAGTCAACTACACTTTGACTAGAGTGTATTTTGTAACTAAGGCTATTAATGCCTCATTGTAATCAACATGTCTATTTTTATTCCTTTATTTATTCATGATAAAGGGGTAAAATTAGCATGCATGGGTGAGTACAGACTGTAGTATATTTTTAGGAGGGGTTGGGTGAAGTATTTTTGCTATATATTGTGTGCACTAGCAAGGCACAAGGAGGAATTTTTGGACACATGAGTGCTGAAGCATATTTTTTCCAAGTTTTTCCCTTGAATGAGAACCAGTTATTATCTTTCAAATTATTTGTAGTGGTGTGTATCTTTACATTAATTCTTGTGAATGTTAATTCCCTGATTAATTATCTTACCTTGTTACAAATTTGGTTTTTCTATTCAAGGTCTTAATGTGCATGTTAGCTATTGTGTTGTTTTGATTTATTCCCTCAACACACAAGTGTTTTCCTTAGGATAAAACTGAAACCCATTGGTTTGTTCTTCCATAATTTGTTCTCAATTTTATTATGCATGTATTCAGTCAAATCCCTCAATAAATTTGGTGTATCACCCCATTTTAATTCAATTACAACAATATTTTACCCTCAAAACCCCAAAAAAATAGTTTAGGATACATCAATAAGGAATTGGCCTTGATACCGAGAGACTCACCTCAACAATAGGTATACCCACAAACCTGAGGTGTTTCCATTGTATCTAATGAAGTGAGAGATAAAGAAAGCTTAAACCTCCTAAATCATCTATGAATCCTATTTATTCCACTTATAATGTCGTTATCCTTCTCAAACTCAAAAAAAATTTAAGGTTAAATCCATATTTTTTCTCCTACTTATAACACTTTAATCGCTTAATAAAATTATCATGATTTACCTTTGATCTATTAATAACTAAAACAAACCATGCATATACATAATATTACTAGCATTGATTCTTCTAATCCTCTACCCACTTCATATGGTCCCAATCTATATTATTGGAAACATGCTAATGTCGGGAATGATCATGCAATTTTTATGATCTTTATAAAATTAATATTTTAATTCTTATTAGGTATCAATCTCAACCTTCAATTTCTAACTCAAGAACACTATGATAAATATCAATCTCTCCTTCACACTCATCTAAAAACAACAAAATACTAAGATGGTCCTCAATCTTGAAAAGGATCTAATTAATAAACTTATGGGTACCTTTAAGGTATGTTATGATCATAACCTAATTAATTATTAATGTGTGAATGCCTGAAAATTAAACTATTGGTGAAATCCACACAAAGAATTATAGTGTTAAAGCCTAAATATCCATCTCAAAATGAGATGATGCTTAAGGATACTTATGAGGACCAACCTACTTCTAGTGAGATGTATCTACCTCTAGATCCTCATCTTAGGGTACCTATTTCTACACATTGAACTCTCATTATGATCAAATACAAAAAAACTAGTGATCCTTCTCAAGCTAAGTAAAATTATGGATCTAATAAAAAAACCTTATAAATTTAAGAATGAATTCAATTTTATGCCTTTTAATATCTGAATAATGGAGCTTATGTGAAATTATCCTTAACATAGTAAATTATTCCTAAAACAAATTCAAGACTTAGAAAATTCTTCAAAAACTACCGAAGAATATTCTTATCTTCAATCACCTCATAATTCAATCAACATTATTGATACTATGACTCTTTTTTGGCATAAGATGAATCTCTCCATGTAATTTCTTGAGGATGACATGGTCAATGATTAAATTGTATAACACAATGACACCTCCTTATTTGTGTTCTTTATGAAGAAATGCTAATAAGGAAATTCTACATGGAACAACATTTGAAATATAATGTCGCATCCTTTTGGTTAATCAATACCTTAGGATTTATTGAGAAAGATCTTAAGAAACATGAATAATTTATTGTATTTTGATAAAATCCATCAAAATTCATTTGGTTTCCTATATCTCCCCATCACACTAAGACCAAAAACCATACATACCAAGTTCATGATCCTCAATCAACCTTTATCTTATGATATTGTTTTAGGTCATCCATGGACAAACCATATGAGGATGGTCACCTTATTCAAAATAAAATTCCTTAAATTCATCCACAACAATCAAAAAATTTAACATGGGATAGATCACAACCCTTGAGAAATCCCCATCCTTGATCCCAATCAATCTTTCCACATTATCACCATACCAAATGTGCCCAGTATGACTCACCTTAAATGTTACAAATAGAGATGTAAAATTAGTGTTTCCCTAGTAGATTCAAATTATTATGAGCCTGATGAACTCCAAATTACATATAACAAAAACATGATACCTCAATGTATCATGGATTTGATCCCACCATATCTCTTACCTTGAGATATACTCCCACCCATTCTTGAATCTAAGATTGAGAAAGACCCTCCATATAATGATAATAATGCCTCATACACCATCTAGGAGGATATTTTTGAATACAATGAATTTGTAATATCAAATATGGTCTAATATCATCTTCCACTCTCTCATATATCCTTTATCAACCTTTTGTAGTCGCTAAGGAACCATTCACATCATCTTTAAACCATTATGAAAACCAATATTGTATGATCTCACCCTTTTTTGACGATGATTATGTTTATTCCCATGTTAAGGAAAGACACCATAATGTACTCTGTTATCAAAAAATTTATCTTAAATGCAAACTTTAAACCATGGCTCCAATGTAATCAACACATAATCTTGATTTTATTCTTCCTAAATATGACACTAGTGATGAAGAGGTTAAATAAAATTTACCTTACTTTCCTCTCATAAATCCATCTCTAAAAAACACCAGTTATCTCATTGAATAAATGACATGCTTTGCATCCAAACACAAATCTACCAAATATTGTCTACCCGATGTCATTGACCATGATATCAAAAATCCTAATTGTTGACAGGGTTCTTCATGAATTTTGAGAACAATCTAGAAATTGAAGGAAAACTTGTGAGACACAGAAGAAGTCGCAGATAGAAGAGAAAACCACCAAAGACTAAAGAAATATGTGAAAACCTAAAAAAACCACTGAACACAACATAAATCTGCTGAAATCTATCCAAATCCACAACATGAATAAAACCAAAACATAGTGTGGCTAGATTCAACAGAGTCACGAGCAAAAGAAGTGTCTTTTGGCTAATTTTTTAAGAAAGAATATTTATTGTACTTAATCATAATCATATGTGTGAGTAGAATATAGAGAATAGTGTGTTGTGGATGAGAATATATATATATATGTATATATATATATATATATATATATGAGAATAGAATATGAAATTATATGAGAAGTTTTTGTAAGAGACTAATGTAATGTATTTTGAGATATAAATAAAGATTGATGGTTAATGCAATGTGTAAAGTATGTTATCTTATATTACATTCTTTATGTTCATCTATTTAAATCTAGATATTTGTTCCTTACACATCCTTAATGAAAGGGAGAGCTTATTAACCCTCACACTATTGTTGAGGCTTAAGGTCAACATTTTGGTGTATGAGCCCAAGTTCTTTTTGTTAAGAGGATGTTCAGAAAAAATTCACCACCAGGATATTGGAAACCAACATTAACAGAGATTGAGGATTTGTTGGAAAAACATATCGATATATTCATCAAAGGAGAAGCAAAGAGACTTAAAGCATCTAACAAAGGAACTGAAGTTAATGTACTCGAAGAATATGGAGAATAATTTTTTTCCCAATTTCCACATTTGTTATGACCTTGTATTTTAGCACACACAAAAAAAATAGAGTGGTCAAATTTACACTTGAGGGAACCATTGGAGTGGAATTAACAGAAGCTATAAATACTCATATATATTGACAAACCTTGGACAAGAGAAATAGACTATTGGTTTGAAACTATATTAGATTCATATATTATTACTTGGGTAATTCAAGGTTGGACCAGATTTGATCACAAGAAGGGTGAAGTTCTAAGTGGAGCCAGAGGAATATTTCTCAAACATTTCCTTTCTTAATCAATATTTTTCTAGTGGAAAAAGTATTAATTATAAGCGTAGAAAATTTCTGATCAGGCCAGAATATGCCCGTTAAATGTATAATATATGATTACATCTTACTCTCCTTTTTATTAAGTTTGATTGCATTTTGTGACTTTTATTTGATCTGATATGAGTTAGGATGTAATTTTTTGTCTTTTGATTGATTATAATTCTAACATTTAAAAGCTCTGAAATTCCTGATGAAGTGTGTTTGAAATTCATTTTTGTAATAAAGCAGGTCTAATCAGTCGAAGAAATGAAGTATGTAGCATTCATCATGTTTTCGGTAGCATCTATTCCAATACAGCTTAGTTCTGGAACTTCCAAGCTAGTTCCAAAACTCCATTACACAGTCATCATCTAGTTCTGGAACTTTCGTACTTAGTTCTGGAACTCCAATATTTAGTTCCAAAATTTTTGGACTTAGTTTTGAAACTCCTGGGTATAGCTCCTGAAATCTCACGGTTTTGATCCTTAACAATTTCCTATGGTTCTGGAACTTCTTGAAGTTCTAGAACCGATGGAATTTTATCTATTCTAACCACATCTAGATATTTTTCATCAATCACCCTTTCAATCAAGAAAGTATTAAAAAAATTTTGAACGTAGATCCAAGGATAGTTATCTTACAATTGTCTGATCAACCACAATCTGAATCAACATCTATTCTGGGCACGATTCGATTTCAGCAGAATCGTAGAGACAGCTATGATTGTAAATGTATCTATAAGAATACCTATAGTAGATAATAATAATGAAATAGAGAAAGAGATAGAACAGAGAAGATAGATATAGAATAAGTACACAAATCTAGTAAGTTTTATAATACCAAATGTTTTATCAATAAATAGTCATTCATGTTTGAGAGAATTCTAAGTTGTTAAATCCTGATTCGAGGAGGAGCGAGGGCCCACTCCCCCAAGGACCAGTATATTCATCTATTTGGTATTTATATTTCCTAAGAAAATAGTTTAGATCTGTTAATTTTGTATCACTCTTAATTCTTCTAGTTAAACTCTGTTGTATATTTGTTCCTGCAGGTGTCTAGATAGATTCTTATATTTCTTGCAACTGTTTTTAAGAATTATAAGTTGTGTGTATTTATTTCCAAAAGCAAGTGTGTTTACTTTCAGAAGCAAGCATGTTTATTTCCAAAAGCAAGTGTGTTTATTTCATTCTGCAAAGTTTGTTTCCTTTCAGCAAAGCTTTTAGTTTGTTTACTTTCAGCAAAGTTTTCATATTATGATTTAAATAAGGTTTTTTACCAAGAACTCCTTAAGACATTGAAAGATCCCCTAGAAAATACAAAAATAACTATAATCAACTACTAGATCAATAAGATTACTCTTGTTGCATATAGCTTTAGACACACCCCTAGTTTGAATATGACATCAACAGGAAGTTGATTAAATGAAGGGAATAATGACACCCATCATTTTTGACACCACTACCGGGGACACACTAGTTATAATTTTCTAATTAGGTGTTAAAAAGAGCAACAATCATAAATCTAGTAGTTGAAGGATCTTCCCTACTATATCATAAAATATATGAGTAGACCAAGAGACTCACAGGGTAGATTCCTCCCAAAAACATCTTCACAAGAATTCATAACATCCTCTAGTCTAAATAAGGAAATTGATCAAGAATTGGAGGCACCATCATCCCCTGTTATACAAGTAATAGAATTGCCACCTTTGGAATTCTTAGATCAGTCACCTGAAGGAAGTAGAACTTTTAGGAGAAGGATTATTACTCAAGATCCATTTAGGGTGAGTTTTGACTCTCAATTGAGTAGTCAACCTCCTAATCTTGATTTTTCACCTTCCCCAAGGCATACTGCATACCACATTGATTGGGAGGAAAATTTGGAAAATATTTTTAAAATGGCACGAGAAGATGAAAGAGTACCTGATAGGACCTTTACTTATCCAATCCAATTGGGTGATGATGATACATCAATGAAAAATATCTCACCTGCACATTTACCCACATTTAGAGGGATGTCATCTAAAGACCCTAACCAATTTCTGTTTGAGTTCAAGTTACTATGTCATACCTATGACTATAAAACAGATAATCAAAAACTCAAATTGTTTCCATCCACTCTAAAGGATGTAGCAATGAGGTGGTTCATGGGATTATCATCCAACTCTATCACCACTTGGGCACAAATGGAGACAGGCTTCCTAGAAAAATACTAGGATTATTATAGAGGGAGAAATAGGAAGGAAGAATTCTTCAAAATCAAGTAGGAGGAAGATGAAAATATAGAAGACTATTTAGATAGATTCCTCTTCGTTAGAAAAAGGTGTGGATTTTTACTTCAAGAGGATTTAAGAAAAACCATTTTTCTTAAAGGTTTGGATGAAAAATCTAGGGAAGCCCTTAACTCTATAGGAGGTGGAGACATTGATCAATTAAGTATGAATGAAATTAAGGAGATTTGTAGAAGCTATTCTAGAACAAGGGGTGGACCTAGAAAAGGAAAATTGGTGAAAATTATGAATCAAGATATGAACAAACTAATGGATGAGTTATCAAACTTTAAAACAAACATTTTAGTTCAATTAACCTCTACTATGGATGGATTACAAGCTAAAGAAAATTCCAAAACTAAGCCATTGGTTATGTATTGTCCTAGATGTAGGAAGAAGCATGCAATAAGAGATTTTCCTTTGGATAAAATAGAAATGTGCCTTATCTGTGAATCTAAATAACATGATACTGATGCTTGTTCTCTACTTCCAGTCATAAAGAATCAGCTTAAACAAACCAATACATCCACAATAGAAGAATTGAATTTTGTTAAGAGACAACCTCAACAAGGACAGTTTATGCCAAGATCAGTTCCTAATCCCTGGATGATGTCATGGGCTGCTCAAATAGTACCACAAAACTAGTGACAACCACCTTGGGTACCTAAACTAACATGGAACCCTCAAGATTGGGCAAGTCAAGCTTGGTATGCTCATGGACATCAACAACCATGGGTTGGTCAAGGAGATTCTTATTCTTTCTCACAACCTAGATGGACCCCTAGTAATTATGCTCAAGGAAAAACATATCAAAATCAAAATCAACAGGCCATCATGGGATCCCCTGCACAGAATTCACAAACTGTGAATATAATCTAAACGCAAATACCATCACATCTAGTAGAAAACCTAAGAAATAAACAAACAACTCTTATTTATGGAACCGAACCAGAAAAATTAGTTGATTTACATACCATGGATTGTAAGGATATTCAAACTAGATCTGAGAAAATCATTATTAGTCCACCTGTTATAATCATTGAAATGACAGAAGAAAATGAAACCACTACTACTATTTTTCCGAAAGAGGACATAAAAATAAAAGAAAAGGAGTCAGATAGCGACACTACTAAGACTCCATTTCCAAAGAGATTTAAAGAAGCTATAAAAACCAAAGAGTCTGAATTGGTACAAGAACTAAGTAAATTGAATATTGTAATATCACTGTTACAAGCAATTAAGGACATTCTAGAATTGAACAAATTAATCAAAATGTTATGTTTGAAAAAACCTGGAAGGAAGAAACAATACCCCAAGACTATCAAAGTAGATGGGAAACTTGTTGATTTATTAGCAGGAAAAATTTTACTTCCCAAATATGAAGATCCTGGAAGTCCTATTATTTCTGTCTCTATAGGAAATAAGGATATACATAACGATTTGGTAGATTTGGATGAGGCTATAAATGTAATGATAGTGGACACTTTGAAAACATTACCATTAATAGGTATACAACCTACTAATACCATATTGCAGATGGCAGACCAGTCTGTAGCAAAACCAGAAGGAATTATTGAAGATGTGGCGGTTATGTTGGAGTCATGGGAATATCCATTTGACTTCCTTATACTGCAACCAAAAGGTAAAACATTGGGTTATCCTATTATTTTGGGTAGACCATGGTTAGCTATAGTTGTTGCTTTAATTGATTACAGGTCAGGTGATATGACAATCTCGAATGGTAAGAACTCAAAGAAAATTTCCTTATATCCTTTTACATGACCTTTTATTGACAATCAAGTATAATTGTGGGTTGATTATTTATAAGTAAAAATTATCTTCTTTGGCTATGATCACATTACAGGATCATGTAAGAAAAGTAGAAGAGATGATTAATCCACCATTGAATGAGCACCAGTTTTCCTCGAAGCAATCAAAAATAGTTCCAGAACCTATGAACTTAGTTCTAGAACCTGTGGCTATAGTTCCGAAACCGCCACATTTAGTTCTGGAACCATGACAACAGCAGTTCTCTGTGATTGGAAATAATTTCACCTCGAAGGAACGAGATTTCTCATGGGGAAAGGAATAATCAGTAGCTTCAATTTCAAATACATCAAGGAGTGATGAATAATTTCTGGAAAGTAGCAGTGATGAAGATTTTGACCTACAAAGATATAAGTATCATAATTCTCATTACTTTCCTTTTTCCAGTATTCTGTCTCAAGGAACTTTTGGAGATGTTGCTACATATCATATGTTATTACCACATGCATGTCCACTAAATACTTTAATGAAACCCTTGTAACAAATCATTTCATCACACATTAGAATTAAGCATGTTGAGATTCAACCGGTAAAACTTTGAACATTAACAACTGGTTGAAGGATGATGAAGAAGCTAAATTGTTTGATGTTCTAAAAAATCATACTAAAGCTTTTTCTTGGGATTACAAAGACATGAAGGGACTTCACCCAAGTATCTACACTCATCACATATATATTGAAAATGTTAAACCAGTTATGCAGCCTCAAAGAAGGATTAACCCAGCCTTAAGGGATATAGTCAAACAAGAAATTGAAAAACTATTACAAGTATGTTTTATCTACCCTATCTCAGATAGTCACTGGGTATCTCCTCTTGTAATTTTTCCCAAAAATAATGGAAAATGGAAAATATGTGTTGACTATAGGGAATTGAACAAAGCCACACTGAGAGATTATTTTTCCTTACCATTCATAGATCAAGTCTTAGATAACCTTTCAGGTAAACAGTACTTTTCCTTCTTGGATGGCTTCATTGGATACAATCAAATCAGAGTTTTTGTTGAAGATCAGGACAAAACTACATTTACATGTCCATGGGGTACCTTTGTCTATAGGGTGTTACCATTTAGCTTATGCAATGCTCCTGTAACTTTCCAGAGAGTAGTACTTACAATATTTGTTAGATATAATAAAAGATTGTGTTGAGGTATATATGGATGAATTCACTATACACACAGATACATTTGATAATGCTTTGAGAAATTTTGACATAGTGTTAACAATATGTGAATAACACAATCTCTCTCTTAGTAATGAAAAGTGTTTAATGATGGTTGATGAAGGGATTGTATTAGGACACCATATTTCAAAAAGAGGAATTTATGTTGATAAAAAAAAAATTAGGATCATTTCAGATTTACCTATTCCTCAGACCCCCACAGATATCAAGTCATTTCTAGGACATGTTGGGTACTATAGGAACTTTATTAAAGATTTCAGTAAAATTTCTGCCTCCATATTTAATTTGCTAACCAAGGACTGTGAATTTATTTGGGATGAAAAGTGTCAGCATGCTTTTGAAGAAATTAAAGAAAAATTAATCACTACCCCAATATTGAGAAGACCTAATTGGGAATATCCATTTCATATCCAAACAGATACCTCAAATTATTCCATTGGTGCAGTTTTGGGACAGAAAGATTAATAAGGGAAAATGTATGTTATTTATTATCTTAGCAAGAATCTTACTCCCACTGAAAATAATTACACCACCACTAAAAAAAAATTTCTTGTTGTGATTTAAGAAATCAATAAATTCATACATTACATTATAGGGTACAAGATATTTGTACACATAGATCATTTAGAAATTAAATATTTAATGAATAAACCAGTGGTTGGAGGAAGAATAATTAGATGGTTATTACTTTTGCAAGAATTTGATATTACCGTTGTGGAAAATCCTGGTAAATCTAACATGGTAGTTGATTTTTTGTCAAGACTAACCACTAAAGGGGAGAAATATCTAGTCAAGGATAACTTTCCAGATGAACAACTATTTGATCTTTGAGCAGTTACACTATGGTTTGCTGATATGGAAAATTATCTTGCAATAGGGAAGTTTCCTCCTTCTTTTACTAAGAAACAAATAAACAAGTTAATCAAAACCAGTGCATAATTCAAATTGTTAAATGAAATACTATTTAAATGTGGTCCTGATTTGGTTTTATGTAGGTGTGTAAGAGAAGATGAAATATTTGACATCCTCAGAGCATGTCATGATGAACCAAGTGGAGGACACTATTTAGTGAAAAGAACATCTCATAAGATACTTGGCACTGGTTATTATTGGCCATATTTGTATAAGGATATGAAGATATATATCAAGCAGTATGATCCTTTTCAAAAGATGGGACAACCAACTTTCACCAATGAATTGCCTCTTTAACCTCAAGTAGTTATTGAACCATTTGAGAGATGGGGATTGGATTTTTTTGGTCCCTTTAATCCTCCTTCACAAGGAAATGAATATATTCTTGTGTGTACTAACTATGTGAAAAAATGGGTAGAAGTGCAGGCGTTGACAAATGTCATTAAAGAAGCAGTTGTTGATTTCCTTTGGAACAGAATTATGGTAAAGTTTGGAGCACCAAGGAGCATAGTTTCGTATCAGGGACCAAAATTTATGTCTAATATGATCCAATATTTCACAAGGTATTACCAACTAAATCATAGGAATACATATCCTTATCAACCACAGTCAAATGGATAAGCTAAAGAAACAAACAAAAAATTGGAAAACATCCTTTCCAAAACAGTTGAAGCTAGGAGAAAAGATTGGGTAAAGAGACTACCTGAAGCTGTCTAGGCTTATAATACAACATGGAAAACTACAATAGGGTTTTCACCATATGAGTTATTCTATGGGAAAAATCTCTTGTTTCCCATTGAGTTTGAACTACAGACATTGAGTACAATAGTTAAGGTGGGTATTGAGTTGGATGCAGCTCAAAATGAAAGAATCCTTCAACTCAATGAATTAGATGAATTAAGGATGGAAGCACTTTAGCAGATAGAGATAATACAAGAGAAAAGAAAGTAATGGCATGACACACATATCAAGAAAAGGCAATTCAAAGTAGGAGACTGGGGATTTTTGTTTGATTCTAAGTACCAACAATTCAAGGGAAAATTGAGAACCAAATGGTTGGGACCCTATCAGATTGAGCAGATATTTGACAATGGCTATATTCAATTACTTCCCATTAATGGTAGTAGAAGAACACTCTTGGTCAATGGACATAGGATAAAACTCTATAGGAAGCCTCCCACTAAGGATGAATTATTAAGGAAGATTGAAGAAGACAAAGAATTTGATCATATAGAAGAACCCAGTTCTTCCAAAATGATCAAATAACCAAATGATAGATCCAAAATAAAGGGAAGATGATGAAAACTAGTAAATGGTGTTTTCTTACCCAAAATAATAAAAAATATATATTATAAAAAAATTATAAAAAAAAAATCTCTCAAAGATCAATTGAAAACCAACAATGGTGGTTGATCTCCTCTTATGGCTAATTCAAATAAAAGGCAATTCTTTGGAATTCTAGTTGTCTTATATAACCATGTTTTGTTCCACTTGTAGGAATGATGAGTCATCATGACAAAAGGATTACATCATCAAGGACGGTAATTATATCTTTTAACTTATTTAGGGTTAAATTAAAAGTTTACATGTGTGATTTGACTTGATTTAAAAGTTGGTATGATGGCATAGTTATCATTGGTTATCATTAGTGAAAAATCAAGTGAAATAAGTTGCAGAGAGATTTTGAGGGGGAAGAAATGAATTAATATTGTGTTCCGCAACAAAGAACAGAGGTACCACAGTTAAGAACAGAGGTACCACAGATAAAATCGCTAGTTCCACAACTAAGAAAGAAGGCCTACAGCTGATTTGCATAGAATCAAAGGAAGCAGAACTCAAGTCAATATGGGGATTAAAAATAAATTAGAACCAGAGGATGATTCCTAGCTGCTCACGGACAAAGAAGTGGTATCTATCTTTGAGCATGCAGGATGGCTAGAGTTCCTGAAGAAGTTTTCAAAGTATAATGAAAAATTAGTAAAATAATTCCTCATAAACCTAGATCCATCCAGGATGAAGGTGACAAATATTTTTATTCCTTTTTCTATGAATACAATAAGTAATGTGTCTAGAGTGCCAATTGCGCATGTCCCATATCCTGCCAAAGGGACCTTGAAAGAACTGGTTGAAACCCTACTACAAGAAGGAGAAACTGAACCCCAGTACATTTACAATACAAAGAAAATCATAAAAGGGGTCAGAAGGGTCAGTTTTCGCAAACCCTTTGATAGGGTAGCATTTTGGATAGTGAAGTATTTAACTTGTGATGGTCAATTTGGGTCCCTAGGAAAAGAAGTCCTGAAAATTATCATATATCTAAAATATGGAGCCACAAAACTAGAGTACATAATAAACCTTCCAGGGTTTCTTTTTTATTCTATCCAAACAATGGCCCAAAGGTGTTCCTGGGGTGTTGGGACAATCAGGAATCACAAATTAATTCATTTAGTGAGCTAGCACCATTTTCTGTCAAAGAAAAATAGAGAAGAAATTTGGGAAAATTTTCTTGGCAAGTTCAAGAAAAACCCTAATATTATCAAGAGGACAATTCCAGCTCCATTTTTTCCTTCAACTACTTTGGAAATTGATTCCCCTGCAGAAGAATAGAAGGAAGTGGAAAGAGATAATATACCAAAAAGAAGAATTTATGTGAGAAAGATCAAAATAGGAGAGACTTTTATGCCTTTGAAGGAAATTCCTTCTTCTACAACAGCTATAAGGAAGCTAATATATGTCTCTGATGGTGATAGTTCACCTGCGCAAGAGAGAAATAAAAGCAAGAAGAAGCTCTGGAAGGAAATCCACCACTGGGCATGTTGAAATTCCCCAAAGAAGTAAAATTCATAAGAGGTCAAGGGATACTCCAGAGGGAAGGAGTGAACAGGAAAATATGGAAAAAGAAGTTGCTCATATTTTGGGAAGCATGGCCATGAATCCTCCTGAACCAAGTCAAGTTGAGATGGAGAAAGGAGATGAGAGACTTGAGGAGCAAGATTTTCAAGAATTGGCTGAACCATCAGCATTGTCACATGAAGAAGAAGATTTGGCATCCTAGAGATGAAAAGGTAAATTTCCTTTAATAAAAGAAGAATTCTCAACTCCTCAAGTAATTTCAGAGGAAGAAGAAAGACATCAGGTTAAATAGGTTATGTTCTTGTCTAGAGCAGAGCTCATTATCAGAGAAAGGGACGAGGAATTGGATTTCCTCAAACTCAAATTAGAACAAAGGGAAATGCTCATTGGAGAGCTAACAACTCAGCTTGTAGCTAGGACTAAGGAATTGTTAGTAATGAAGAAACAACTGATAGAAAAAGAGGAAGAATGTTAGACTTCTAGAAAACATAATGATGTGTCCAAAGTCTCTGCACAGACAAAGTTAACTTATTTTCCACTCAAACAACTATGGAATGACACTTTTAGGGAACTCAAGGAAGCCAAAACATCAAATGAATATTTGAAAACCAATATGGAAGAAGAAAAGAAGACAAGAAAAGAGTGGGAAGAAAATTTTTATAAGGAAGAAGGAAACAAATATAAATGTCTTGCAAAAATTCATATGGTCTACATTATGAGTGAAAAATTGCTTGCCTGTAGGATGCCCTCTCCTACATATAGTGTGTTTTTAGAAGAACAATTCATTCGCTGGCAATTGTTAAGGATTGCATGTGGACTTCCACCTGAACTAAAATATGAATCTGAATTCATGACAGCTTATTCTTTAGCCAGTCCTGAGCAAAAAAATCTTCTATGTGAATTCTATCTTTGTAATTTGATGCTAGAGAAAAACACAGGATTTATGATCAATTTGTATGTGGGGGAAAGTCATCTCAATGCATTTTTCTCTGTACTATAAAACAAAATTACATGGAAGGAAAGGGAATCTAATTTTTTATTGAAAGCTATCTCAACTGGTCTCTGCACGAGATCTCACTATGGTAAACCTTCTGCCTTTGTCATAC
This sequence comes from Taxus chinensis, assembly GCA_019776745.2. NCBI lineage: Eukaryota > Viridiplantae > Streptophyta > Pinopsida > Cupressales > Taxaceae > Taxus > Taxus chinensis. The sequence continues at coordinate 829,859,879 of CM034149.1, read as the reverse complement.
ATTTTAGAACTTGTGCCTTTGATGAGCAATTCAAGCCACATTATTTTTCCAACTTACAAAAAAGTATTGATACCTTTACCTCCTATGAGGAGGAGAAGTTTGAAGATATTTATGAAGGATGCTCAAAGAGGTGGGAGCTTCTTACTGTTTCTTTGAGAAGAAGGGAATTAATATCCCCTACAAATCTAATTTGGAGTTTAGAAAGAGAAAAAGTGTTATGCACAATAATTCCTCATATCAATGAGACCTATGGGAAAATATGGATGGGAATGCGAATAAGGAACCCTCTACTTCTCACCCCTATGTCTCCTTGGAAAAATAGAGAACCTCAAGATCCTACTAAATTTGAAGAGTGGTAGAGGAAAATAGAAGGAGTAGGGTACAATACCTCTAAGCTTAAGCATTGGAAGATCCAGTTTCAGCCATTTGATCTGAGAAATCAAATGGAATGCAGAACATATAACCCCACTTTTGAGAAATGAAGTTTGTAAAGGGACTTACAAAAAAATAAGTTTGAGGGAAATGATGAGGCCAGAATATTCCCGTTAAATGTATAATATATGATCTCATCTTACTCTCCTTTTTATTAATTTTGATTACATTTTGTGACTGTTATTTGATCTGACATGAGTTAGGATGTAATTGTCTATCTTTTGATTGATTGTGATTCTAACATTTAAAATCTCTGAAATTCCTGAAGAAGTGTGTTTGAAATTCAGTTTTGTAATAAAGTAGGTCTTATTAGTTGAAGAAATGAAGTATGTAGCGTTCAGCATGTTTTCAGTAGCATATGTTCTAATACAACTTAGTTCTGTAACTTCCAAGATAGTTCCGAAACTCCATTACACAGTCATCATCTAGTTCTAGAACTTTCAGACTTAGTTCTGGAACTCCAGTATTTAGTTCTAGAATTTTCAAACTTAGTTCCAGAACTCCTAGGTATAGCTCCGGAACTCTCACGGCTTTGATCCTTAACAATTTCCTATGGTTCTGGAACTTCTCTGAAGTTCTAGAACCGATGGAATTTTATTTATTCTAACCACATATGGATATTTTTCATCAACGACCCTTTAAATCAGGAAAGGATGAGAATATTTCTAAACACAGATCCAGGGATAGTTATCTTGCAGCTGTCTGATCAACCACAATCCAAGTCATCATCTATTCTAGGCACGATTCGATTTCATCATAATCATAGAGATAGCTATGATTGTAAATGTATATATAAGTAGACCTGTAGTAGATAATAATAAGGAAATAGAGAAAGATATAGAACATAGAAGATAGATATAGAATAAGTACATAGATCCAGTACATTTTGTAATATTGAATGTTTTATCAATAAATAGTCATTCCTGTTTGAGATAATTCTAAGTTGTTCAATCCTAATTCGAGGAGGAGCAAGGGCCCACTCCCCCAAGGACCAGGATATTGGTCTATTTGGTATTTATATTTCCTAAGAAAATATTTTAGATCTATTAATTTTGTATCGCTTTTAATTCTTCTAGTTAAACTCTATTGTATATTTGTTATTGCAGGTGTCTAGATAGATTCTTATATTTCTTGCAGCCATTTTTAAGAATTCTAAGTTGTGTGTGTTTATTTCCAAAAGTAAGTGTGTTTACTTTCAGAAGCAAGTGTGTTTATTTCCAAAAGCAAGTGTGTTTATTTCCATTCTACAAAGTGTGTTTCCTTCCAGCAAAGCTTTCAGTGTGTTTACTTTCAGCAAAGTTTTCATATTATGATTTAAATAAGGTTTTTTACCAAAAACTCCTTAAGACATTGAAAGATCCTCCAGAAAATACAAAAATTACTACAGTCAACTACTAGATCAATAAGATTACTCTTGTTGCATATAGCTTTAGACACACCCCCTGGTTTGAATATAAAATCAATAGGAAGTTGATTAAATCAAGGGAATAACGACACCGATCAATTTTCTTTAGGGGACAAGAACTGCGGGATGACATACGTGAAGGGGGGAAATCTAAGAGACATAACAAATCAAATCTGCTGTTGTGATGGTTGGGACACAAGAAATAGAACAACATGAAGAAAATAAAAATCAAACAAATTACATAATTGAAAAAAAGATATATTAAGATAATTAAGTAAATTAGTAAAGTAATAAAAATAAATAATGATGAGGAAATTAGAAGAGAAGGCTAGGATAGCCACAGAGGGGAAGGAGTTAGAGAAAAATACAGAAAAAAAAAGATTAGTAAGGGAAGAAAGGATCAAGAAATTAAATGAAAGAAAAGAAAAAATAAACAAAGTTCAACAAATAGGAAAGAAATATAATCCCACTTCAAGTGGAGGCTAGCAAATGGCTACCCCAGAAACAGAGGCAGACATTCAGAGTCTGTCTATCATTCTTGTATAAGGTGAAGACTAAATTTTTTTTGGTTATCTCGAGGATTCCCATGGGATAATTTCCATCAAATAATAGAATACAACACTCGTTATCACAACAAGCAAGATTAATTAAGGATTTACAAGAGTTGGTAGATAGAGTGAAACCATGTATAAAGCAAATTTTAGGAGCAGAAGAATGAAAAAAATCTAAGGAAGAAGCTCCATTACTGATTAAATATAAAAAGGTGAAGAATACGAAGAGGTTATTAGATTGGAAGAACTAGCTAATGAGTTGGGAGAAAATGAAAAACATAATAGAGGATAAGGGGAAAAAAAATAGATTTGAAGAAAAAGATACAAAATAATTAGAAAATATAAATAATAAAAAGAGAAGTGATGAAGGTTTTGTAGGGTTAGAAGAAAACTATAGATTAAGATATGTTATAGGAAGGAAGTTATTTATGGAATAATATAATTACTAAAATACACAAATAAAATATACATCCCCAAACCATCGTACTAGCCCAAAGGATATGACCCCCTGGATCAGATGTCATTCCATGTGTCACTTCACATGCCACTTAGAAAGGTACAAGAGGAAGAAAGTTTGATGGACATATACAACAAATTGTAAGAAGAGAGTAAGAAAAGAGAAGAGATTGTTAGAGAATTGAGAGAGTTATTAGGAGAAATGTACTTTTATATTGAACTTTCAAGAGATAAAAGAGTAAAATGAAACTTGCAAAAGATCTGTAACCAAATAAAGAAAGTAAAACCCCCAAAACAGGAACCACCAGCGCATAGTAAACCATAACCTCAAATGGTTACAAGAATGGCCAAGAAGATCAAGATACCAGTGTTTGGAAAAGATACAAATGATGTAGAGGAATATCTTCTCATTCTAGACTCATAATAAAAAAACAATAACATGATATATTCTAAGACCAAGTTATATGATTTTAAAGGAACATTAAGAGAGGATACTTTACAATGGTATATGAAGACAGACCTTTAAAATACTAAAGATTGGGATGCAATAGAAAAATAATTTAGGACATCTTTTCATTTTCCTAAAGTACCTATTATCCAAATAAATCCCCTAGTTATTTGGACAACTTACATTCACAGTTTGGCTTTTAGGTTCTAAATTATAGGTTACACACACTTCAATTATCTCATTGGCACATCTCCTTGGTGGCCTCTCCTCACACACCTTGCATGCTTTGCTTCTGCACTTCTCTTCCTTCCATTTTCCTTTTCCTCTTTCTTCCATTTTCCCCTCGCATGCACCTTCTACGCACCCACCTTCTTCCAAGAATTTTATGCATCCTTCGCATGCACCTTGCACTTGCATTCAAAATCATCTAAGTTCCTGACACTCGCATGCACCCCACACATCAATTTGTAATGATTGCACATCTATCATACATTCCTTCCTTAGGTATCTCTCCCATTTCCTCCCATGCAGGCATCACTTTCACACACCCATCCTCTATTTTCTTTCTGTGCCTCATTCTTCCATGTGCCTACCTTTGTTCCCCCTTCTATGACACATCATCAACTATCATACATTGAGTGTATTACACTTAACCTATCAAAGCATGCCACCAGAGCGTTGAATCCTTGCAACAAACCAGTGTGTTAAAAGTGCAAGAAACGACAAAACAAATCAATAGTTGGCTATTTCTTCAGCCAATCCATGTGCACCACGTGTCTTGTGTGCCCATTCTTCAGTGCAGATCTTCTAACAGTTATAACTTTTGTTCCAGTGCTCAAATCCTTAAGTGCCTAGACTTTTCAGAAAGTTGCTAACATGGGCTACATGCTATGTAATTAAAATTCAAATTTCATTAAGATTTGGTAGGTGAGGAGCTGGAAAATGTCTTTCATGCCATTAATATGTAATCTGATTGCTTCAACCACCCATATTTGATATGATTTTCCTTCCTTTCTTCTCCAACATGCCAAACAGACATGGAGAAATGCACTTGACAGATTGCAGGTGGATTTGTAGGCATTAATAACTGGTGTTTGATCTTTCAAGTCATATTTCCCTCCTTCTCTTCTTCTCCTATTTTCACTTTATCTATAAATGTAAGAGCTTTGCTCATTGTAAAGGGTTGGACATTTTGCATCCTTTAGTGTTTGTTGAGGATTCTTTATCTTTGCATTTTGAGTCGTAAATCTCTAGATCTGGTTCGTGCATGTGACTATCATCCTTCAAACACCATTGTAACCAATTGTGCATACCTAGAAGTAATAGAAGCATTATTTTGTGACTATTATTTATTTCAACATGTTAAATTCTTCTTCCTTGCCTCTCTTTTACATTATGTGTTTGTTGTGTCCCTTTAGGTTCCTTACAGCTCCATTTTCTAGTTTTGTTTCATTAAATCAATGGTGTAAATGATTTTTGGCCTTTGCTATGGGTTCCTATCCTCCCCTCATGCTTTCTCCCTTGTTTTCACTCAATAAAGATAGTTTTCATCCCACTTTTTAGGTACTATCACCTCTCGTAGTTTAGTTTTCCTTATGTCATCCTTCTATCCCTAGTTGCCTAGCACTTTTAGCTTATATTTCCCTTATAGCATTAGGATTAGCAGTAGTAGTAGAAATAGGTAGAGGAACTGACCTTCTCTGGAGATCCATCTCAAGTGTGCAAGGTTCCACAACTTGGAGATGGTTCTATTGTTGTCTCAAAGAACTCAGTTTTATCCGATCTGAGACACTGGTGCATGTTTGAGGAACCAATAGTTTCTAGTATGCCTGGTGGGACCAGCAATGAAAGATTATATTTTAAATATTGCTAAGTTTGGTGTGTGATTTAGCAATTTCCAGCCTTTTAGGTTTTTTTCAAACACATCTAGTGACTCCAAATATTCAAATCTACTGTTTTAGCAGCTAGAGAGCCTTTTATGAGAAGAGTACACACGTGACAAAGTGTTGTAGCTGAATGATGTTAGGATAAAATATTATTATCCTAATTAATTATGCATAGTATAATTATTTTATTAATTTTATTAATTAAATAATAATGGTTATAATATAAACCATATTTTGTTATGTATTGTTATATGCTTCATAAACCATATTTGTCTTTCATAAATGCTGTTATATTGTTTTAAACAGTATATTTGTTTTTATTCAATTGTTGCTTCCCGGATGTAATATTGGAAGCTAATGTACTAATTGTTGTATTGTTACAACTTATATTTTGTTTGTATTCAACTATACAATACCTATAAGTATTGCATCTCTTTCTTGTGTAATGGTTGATTGAGTTTAATAAAATATTATCAGGCTCCCGCCCCTGTTGCTCAATCTACATTTGGTACCAGAGCGAATTGAAACTCCTGGTAAGGTTGGAGAAGGTTGCATAAGATGGAGAATTCGTGGAGAATAAATCTGCAACAAAAGGAGAGCCAGTGCTACCTCATGTAGCTTCCCAGAACCCCTTGCTAACCCACAACCTCCTATTCAATTCTAGGTGTTTGGAACGTAAATTTTTTTTACACTAGTGCACCCAACACCAGGAAAAACTTGCTGTAGGTATTGAAAATGTATTAAAAAAAAAATTCTCACCATTTGGGGTTTTATCTCTAATATTAGAGATGTTTTTAGTCTTTGTTTTTTATCAAACCTCTACATTTAGAGGTATATCTGGTTTTGGAGGATTATTTGCTATATTTGGAGGCCGAGCTACATTATTTTTTAGGTCAAGCTCTTTGCAAGTCAAGCCCACTCAACCTTAGCTCCACCACGACCTACACACAAAGAAAGTAGCGGTTAGTATATCAAAAGTAGTGGAAAACAAAACTAGGAGCTGTATTAAATCTCTCCACACCGTATATGCAACAAACAAAAAAAAGGTAGATTCCTTTTCTACGCATCCTCTACACATCACCAATACAAAGGCGTTTGGATCTGGTGACCTACACCCTTGCACCACGCACCTGCACAAACAAAAGGAAGATAGAACAAAGAAATAGAAGGAGAAAAATTTTAGGATCCATTTTTGGTGCAAAGAAAACCCTAAACCGCCTCAAACCAGCATTTTCCACATGGAACCTCTACAAGTCATTTTTTTTAAGAGGTGAGTCAAATCTACCTTTATTTAAATACAATCTTGTCCATTTTATATTACAAATGCTGAAGCGGCCAAGTTGGATAGAGGTAAAGTCTTCGAAGTGGGAGGTGCATGGCTCAAATCCCACCCCCAACTTCTTTTTTCGATTTTGGCAGAACCACCAAATTCAACAGAAATTTTGAATTTAGTTATAACTAACTAAATTTAGCGGAGAAATTCCTAATTTAGAGTTAAAAAAAAAAGATCTCTCCCATTTGGCCTGGTTCTTCATTTCGGACATTTTTTGCAAAAGGAAACCCATCTAAAAATTACTTTTTCAGCTGGTTTTCTGCAATTTTTTGCATTTTGGGTCGTATTGGGCTAAGGAGGCCACCAGGGCCCATGAAATAAAAAAAAATTTCCTACCATTCAAATTTTCTAGTTTTTTGAATGTAAATTGTATACTATTGTATATTGTACTAATTTTTATGTTGCCATAGTCAACTGCAAACTTTGTAACTACTCAGAAACTGGTAGAATTGTAATCAAAAGTAATAAAAAAATTGGTTCTGTAACACTCACGAGATCCTAGATCTCATTCACAGTGTTCGGTATATACGGTGCCTCTAGGAAGCACTTACGGGTAAAGTCGTCACAACTACTACTGCACTTAATGCCTAATATAACTGCAACAACGTCATTTGGGCATCATCCCTATAAATTGACGGGGAGTAATAAGGTCACATTACACACACTATGAACCATCCTATCTATCTGTGAACGATTACATGACATAAATCCAAACTAAGAAATTATCCAAGTATATAGCGAAGTTACATGCACGTATGAGGATATTTCTTTGAGCCGGTGTCAATAATTGCAAAGACCCCATCAGTATTGTCTTGGTACCACATATTGAATTCTTTCACGTACGTTAATGCCTCTTTCACATACCACCAGGTATAGAGAAAGGGTGAGATTCTTCCACGTACCAACGGGTATATTGGAAGAGTGCGTATATAGAGAGGTTCAGTATATCGGACTGACGGTATATAGATTAGGAGACCTAATACCTAGAGTGATAAGAGCAAAACCCTGTCAATGATCTCTACAAAATGGGCACCAATGCCCCCAAATATTTTCTTCCGGATTCACAATTTCTCAGAGGAAGAAACTATGATGCATGGAAGACAAAAATAAAGACACAACTTGAGTTTAAAGAGATTTGGTCTGTTGTGAATGGTACTATGACCAGGTCACCCATTGATACAACACAATGATGACAATTTGATAAAGCAGATCAGAAGGCCAAAATCATCATCTTTTTTGGAGTGTCTGATGATGTGCAACCCCACATTCAAGATGCCAAAACAACAAAAGAAGCGTGGGATAAATTGAGCATAGTATACGAGGCCAAGAACAAGAATGTCATACTGAAATTGAGCACTATATTCACATCAAAAATGGAAAGGAAAAGGTAAAGGAAAACCTAATTCCTATAAGAAGTCCCAACATCAGAATTAGTTTCACAGGGAAAATCAACAGAAGAAGCAATGTCCTATCTGTAAAAGAGGACATGACGTAAAATATTTTTGGTATAACACTTACAAGAAAGGTTCATCCAGCAACTCTGGACCACAACAACAACAATCTTACAAGGGACATTCTAACAAAAATTACAGGTAGAAAAAGGGGAAAAGAAGACCCTACCAGTAAGGTAATATTGTTGAGTAACAAGACCAGTCAGACTATGAAGACTTCTTATTCACTGCTCGCTCAAGTGAACCATCCACGTCATCTAGTGATGTCTGGTATGTTGATTCAGGAGCCACTCGACACATGACCAGCCATAGAGACTGGTTTATTTCAATGAGGGACACACCATCGAAAAATCATGTTTTGTTGGGAGATGATTCTTCATATACAGTTCAGGGGATTGGAAACATTTCTCTACCCATTGGTTCATGTAAATGTAGACTATAAGATGTCCTATATGTCCCTGGGTTGACAAAGAATCTCCTTTCAGTTATTCAACTCCTTGATCACAACCTAAAAATTGACTTTGATAGTCAATCTGGCAAGAAAATGTGTTTGATTCGAGATAAATCAAGAGGCTCGAAAATTATTGCAAAAACCTTCAATGTGGGATACATGTTTCAACTTGATTTCATTCACAGAGATGATCAAGCACTTGTGGCTAAAAACTCCACCTCAGCACAGTTGTGGCATCGAATATTTGGTCATGTAAGTTTCAAATATCTCAAAACACTTCACCAGTGTAATATGGTACACGGGCTACCATCCCTTTAGAAGGATACAGACAAGTGTCCTCATTACCTAGCAGTTAAACAACATAGAGTTTCATTCCAGAGGAGTACATTTTGAGCTCATGGTAAACTTGACCTGGTTCATACTGATCTTTGTGGTCCACTGCAGCCAAGTCATACTGGGTTCTAGTACTTCATGCTTTTTGTTGACGACTATTCGCAAAAAATGTGTATTTTCTGTCTTTGCAAGAAAAGTGAAGCATTTGAAACCTTCAAAAGTTCAAAGTAGTAGTTGAGAAAGAAACTGGTCATCACATCAGAACTCTCCACTCAGATCAAGGGGGGAATTCACCAATGATGAGTTCGGAGACTACCTACAAACTCACAAGATTCATCGATAAAGGCCTCCTCCGCACACACCGCGGAAAAATGGTGTTGTTGAGAGAAGAAATCGTACCATCATGGAAATGGTGTGTGATACATGATTGATGATTCTGGACTTGCAAAAACATTTTGGGTAGAAGCAGTAAAGACAACAGTGTATTTGTTGAACAAAGCACCCACAACTGCTCTTGATGGAATAACACCACAAGAAGCATGGTCAAAAAGGAAACCATCCATTGCACACCTCAGAGTATTTGGGGTGTAAAGAAAGCATGCACATACCCAAACAAAACAGAAAGAAATTGGACATGAAGTCACAAAAACTCATCTTCGTTGGGTACAATGAAGAGACTCTTGGTTATATATTGATGGATCCTAAGACCAGAAAAGTTTACACTAGTAGAGATGTTGTTTTTTTTTTAGAAGAAGGAAGCAGAGACTCCTCCGAACTCACAAGATGTAGATTTTTCACCTGTTGTAAAAATTGAAGCTGATGTTCCCTCAGAAGATGAAAGTGATGAGGGGGATGGTGGTGTTGATCAGATAGAACCATGACCCATAGGAACAGTTAAGAGTATGCCTAAATGGTGTATAAGTACATTATGAGATGCAAGATTAGATGCTCTACCAGATACATCCACCCCTGGACCACAGACTCACAGTAAAGCAAGAGAAGAAGTTAACTTTTCTTTGATGAGTAGAGTTATTGAATCAGATGAGCCCTCTACAGTCCAGGAAGCCCTATAGTCAAAAGCTTGGAAAGATGCCATGGATTATGAATATAAATTAGTGATGAAGAATAACACTTGGTAGCTTGTCGATCTTCCATCAAGGAAGAAACCCATTAGATGCAGATGGATATTCAAAACTAAGTACAAAGTAGCTGGAACAGTGGAAAAGTACAAAGCAAGACTTGTAGCAAAGGGGTACGCACAAAAATAAGGCATTGACTATGAGGAGACATTTGCTCCCACAGCTAAGATCAAAATGATCAGGATGATATTTGCTCTAGCTTCTCAGTTTGGATGGAAAGTTCACCAAATGGAAGTAAAAAGTTCCTTCATAAATGGATATTTACAAGAAGAAGTCTACATGACTCAACCTGAGGGATATGTAGTACCTGGTCAAGAAGCAAAGGTATGCAGACTCAATAAATCTCTGTAGGGCCTCAAACAGGAACCCCAGGCATGGTACATCAAGATTGATGAGCATCTCGTACAACATGGATTTTTTAGAAATCCATACGATCCCAATCTCTACCTCAAAAAGTAAGGGGGGGAGATGGTGATTGTTGTTATCTATGTCAACTATCTAGTCATCACTTTAAGTTCAGTGAGGATGATTGATGCAACAAAGAAAGATATTAATCGATCGTTCGACATGACCAATCTCAGGCTGATGCAATATTGTCTTGGATTGGAAGTGTGGCAGAAAGAGAATCATATTTTTGTTTCTCAAATGAAATATACCAAGACTATGTTCAAGAATTTTAGGATGATGGATTGCACACCAATTGCTACACCCATGGTGAACAGACTGCATTTATCTCATTTAGATCCATCTCCTGAGGTAAGTGCCACTCTCTATCAATAGTTGATTGGAAGTCTCATTTACTTGACCTACACTAGACCAAATATCAGCTTTGTAGTAAGTTATCTATCTAGGTTCATGCAAGAACCCAAAGTTTTTTATTGGAAAGCAACAAAGCACATTTTGAGATATCTCAAACGATCTGAGGATCTTGGTCTAGAATATAAGAAAGAACGAAAACTTCTTCTTGACTGGATATTCGGATTCAGATCATGCAGGTAACATTGATGATAGAAAATCCACTTCTGGATTTGTATTCTTTATGGGATCTAGACCAATATCTTGGGGAAGTAAGAAACAACACTTTGTTTGTTGCTCTTCCATAGAAGCCAAGTATCATTCTACAGGAGAAGCTATCTATGAAGAAATTTGGCTACATCGCATACTGGAAGGACTTGGAATACCACAAGATAAACCAACCACCATGTATGTTGACAACGAAGGTGTTCCTAAACTTGTTTGCAATCCATTGTTTCATGAGAGAACAAAGCACATTGAGGTTCAGGTTCATTTCATACGCAAACATGTGTTGAAACACAACATCTAGCTTCAATTTTGTCCAACTGCTAAACAACAAGTAGATATTTTCACAAAGTCACTTGCACGTGACAAGTTCGAGTTGTTCAAAGAGTTCCTCTCCTCATCTCTTCAGACAATGCACAATTAAGGGGGGGAATGTTAGGATAAAATATTATTATCCTGATTAATTATGCATAGTATAATTATTTAAGTAATTTTATTAATTTTATTAATTAAATAATAATGGTTATAATATAAACAATATTTTGTTATGTATTGTTATATGGTTCATAAACCATATTTGTCTTTCATAAATGTTGTTATATTGTTTTGAATAGTATATTTGTTTTTATTAAATTGTTTCTTCCCAGATGTAATATTGGAGGCTAATGTACTTATTGTTGTATTGTTACAACTTATATTTTGTTTGTATTCAGTTGTACAATACCTATAAGTATTGCAGCTCTTTCCTGAGTAAATGGTTGATTGAGTTTAATAAAATATTATCAGGCTTCCGCCCCTGTTGCTCAATCTACAAATGATCTTTTGAATATATCCATATTTTTCAAAGAATTACATACAATAGAGCTCCCACACATGTATCCTCATATCCAGCGTGCCACGCACATTCCACTCCTCCTTAAAATTAGACCAGTTGATAATTTTTTACACTTGTGCAAAAATGGACAACTCGAAACTTTGTCGTTACGATGAAATTCATGGGTGAAGTATACCTAACTAAAGGAATTGGATATCATTTTTTACTGCTGAATTTATTATAGGATTAAGTGAAATATGCAGCTATGTGTGTCGTTACAAAACGTAACAAATCACATATTCTGTAATTTCATGATACCTTTAGCAAAATAACACAAAGGCCCCGAAGGACAGTTTTGTTGTCTTGGTGAAGACACTTAATTATAGAGTAGGTGAAGTGTTGAGTTTTGGGACAACAAACATAAGTGCAGATTACAGAAATTAGAGTTCATTACTGAATGTTATAGGTTCTCATCAATGTTCTTTCCTTTATGATTAAGGAATTCAATTATGTTACTGAGTTGTTTAGTTCATTATACAATCCATATAGAGAAGCTAGAATGCAGAAAGGAATACACAACTCATTTTCAGAATTCAATGTTTTATTCACAAGGAAGGTCAAATGTTTCCCACACAAGCCATGGGATGTGACTAAAAGTAAAGTACATATACTGAAGTAAGAGGTACACAGGCATGAAATAGAAAATAGAGGAGTATGAGTGAACCCATCATTGCCTTGGGGGTTTCCCTCTTTGTTCTTGACATCTCCATTTCCAGCTTTCCTCCTTCATCATCATCATTGGTGAAGTCATGTGTACCTGAAATGAGGAAAAGAGGGATAATCATCAATTAAGAGCTCAAGGTTAATCCATATTCCTACACTACCTAATTCGTGCATATGGATCTCTTAAAATAGGAGATATAATTACTTCAAGATCAAACTGCATACATGTTTTACTCACTCAGAAAGAAGAAATAGAAAAGAGAATTAGAAACATGGATATAAGAGAGGCCAAAAAGCCTAAGTATTTTCTAACTATTTTTCTAAGTGTGTAGGTATAGGTTGCAGCCAATGAAAAAATAGACAATTCATAAGTGCATGCATAGAAGGGGAGAATGTAACTCAAAGTTTCAGTAATTTTTCTGAAATGGAAAGGAATTGCCAGTACATGAAAAAGAGACTAGCAATAGAAGCACATGTTTATGATTGAAAATGAAGAAAAAGAATCAGATTTCAGGAAGCTAGAGTTGATTAAAAGAAAAGGGGTACAGCTGAAACATAATGAAAAAAGAAGATTCTGGGAAAATTTTGACAGGGCTTCACTTGTAAAATGGATATCACAACTTTTCTAATATCTATATCAAGTTGAAATCAAAGAAATGTAGTAAAAGTAATAGAACAAAGTATTTAAATCAAGGCTTATGCCTGATAATGGCATAAAAATAATCGAGAATTGCTTAAAATTACTGCCAGGTATCAAAGAGTATAAGTGTAACTATTTACAAATAGGCATTTCAAAAGTGAACTGAAGGAAGAGATGTATGAAAAAACTTCATTTACATATTTTATCAACATCATTCAACCTTGCAAACTCACATGATGTCAACTAACCATATCTGAGCAGGAAAAAGGAGATTATTGAGAATTTAGTCATGAATCAAGATTGAAATGTCAAGTATATTTGAAAACTTCACCAAATATTATCATAATGCAATGTGGAAATCCTCAAAAGTGATTGAATGAGACATATTACTTAGTATCATTGAAGAAAAGAGATATTCATGTATTTTCTTAATCCCATTGGCTAGTTCCAGTCAAAAAAATCCAAATTGGATAGAGGGGAACTCTATGGTGAAGAATAACAATACTGTGTCAAATACAAAGGATTTTTCATATATCAGAATCATTTTTGAAAGCAAGTGTAAATGGAAGCAATACCTATCTAGAAGGATTTGAGGTTCAAACTCTTTTTTTAAAAATAATGTTTCAAAAAGTTATATAGCAAAGATAACAGAATAAAATGATACTCAGAATATGAATACATAGATCTACAAGTCATGACTACAGATTAAAGCCCCGAAATAAGCTCGAAGGGTTCAGTATAAAAGAACAATGATCCATTTGATAAGAAAACCAAATACCCATGAGGGGAAATGAACTTACCAGTCATAAAAGTCAGGTTAAATCGAATCCAAATCCAAAGCATGAACAAAGGATAAGAGATACACAAAGCTACATATTCACTTTCATAGTAACCCAGCTTAGAGAATCATTTATGCAAGGGGTCATAAAATTAATCACAAACACAAGAACAGAAACATCAATTACTCACACAGTCATGAAAAGGTTATAGAAGAAAGTGAAGAAATAAAGATAAAGCTTCAAAATACATATTTATAGATATAGGGTCTCCTGTAACTCTTGCGACAGAAGCATCAAAGGAGAAATCTCATAGAAGAACAATGTACATTAAAACAACAATGGGTTATCATGAAGAAATGTAAGGGTCTCCAAATGTGTCAGGTCATGAGACAGGCAGATAAGAGTAAGCATCTATCTTTGCCAATACACAAAATGAATTAATGATGTGATGAAAATTTTAAGGTGCATTCAAGTCTCATAAAGTCACTCCAAGATATCATTACTAAATTAGGTAGGCCAAGCTACGATGGGATATCAAAGTGAAACACAAATACCCAAATTGAAAAAACGTTCCGATCTGGAGTTAAGGGAAACACAAGGCTGCAATTAAAAATGGAAACCCAAATGGATTTCAAGCTCAGAATGAAAAGTTTCCAGAAAACGAGATAAATCTCACAAACCTTGATAATGGAGGCCAACTTCATAGAGCTCCTGTAGATGCAAATCTTTGAAGAAAAGATCAAGGTCAAAACAGGTTTCAACTCAAAAAATGACCAAGGCCAAGCCACAAGAACTCAGAAAATTTGAATATATGAACACTCCCAGAGCTCTTAGGTAGGTGCAACCAAGTTTCAAACTCACAAAGACCAAACAGTGCAAAAGCTGAGATTCACAGATTAAAAATGGTGGTCTACACAAAATTTTTCATGTCTTCGCCGCTCTCTGCGAGCAAGCCAAAAAATGACCAAAATGATGGGGTTCGAGTTGTTTTAACTCACCCACCTGAGCTTGGATTAACCTAACTCACCTGGAGTTAATAATCAAACGGTCTGAATTCAATAAGGACAAAGATTGAAGGCCCAAGATCAAGCTCCATGTTCAAAGAAAACAACCACGGTCAATTCCCACCTGCCACATTAATTGCAGGGTTAAAACCCTAATTTCAGGAAGAAGATCAATGCAGGAGATTACAAAGTACCAAATCTGAATGGATCAAATCAAATTACAAAATTTGATGCAAACCTCAGTCTTACTCATGGGAACCGTGGGTCAATCTTACAAACTTATCCTTCCTTATGTTTTGGCGTCAAACTAATAAATTTTTCCTGCAAGCCCGCAGCCCCGCAGGGGTAAACGTGGCCCTTTTACGGTGGTGTCAGGTGGAATATCAGAAGATTTTTTCCCTTTAGAACTTTAAGTTTCTCAAAACGGTTCAAAGTAATAAATTTCTATAAAGCTCCACCAACCTGAAGCCCTACTAGAAAAAGTCAAATCACTAATATATTGAGTCAACAGCGGGTCGGTGGGAGTTTTCAAGAATTTTATTTTTTCCATAAGGAGTAAAAGTAGAAAAGTAATCCACGAACCCACGAAAGGATACTTTGCCATTTTATTGAAGGCAGGGTCACCAGAACATTTTGGCCCACAAAGCTGAAAAAGGTGTTTAAGGTAAAAAATCAAAAAGTGATTAAGTTCCCCGTGAATCTTCCCATGTCATTAAAAAGGTGAAATCAGGAAAGCGGGCCACCGGGGCATTTTAAATTTTTGAGCCTTTTTCGGAAAAGTGCAAAAGTCATAAAATTAAGCCAAGAGCCCACTGTGACCTGACTCAAACATGTTTTGGGCCTAGATTAAAAGTTAATTGGTGGGCCAAGTATTCAAAATACACATTTTTTATCAGAAAACGATGAGAAAGGATTTTCCAGGCCATTTTTTATTAAATTTGTCATACATGGACGTCTTTTGAGATAATTAAATGCAGAGTTCTTTAGGAAAAACTTCGTTCGAGTTTAAGTCTATAATAATGGTGGATTTACACAAAGAACACAAGATAGTTATCAATGGTAGCTAGGGGAGAACTTTACAGAAATTTGCTAGCTTGAATGGAGCTAATAAATTTAATTACCTGAAAGTGATTAAGTTGCAATATCTTGGCATAAAAATTTGAGTTCACCAGATTCGACCATGGTCAGTAGAAATTTTAAATTTTACTCACTCACAGGGAGAAAAATGGCATGCCTTTGTAAAAACAGAATTTGCATGTTCATGGAGAGAAACTTACCTAGTAAGCAATCTTATTTTTAGCAAGTTATTCATCCTTCTCTTCTTAAAAATAGAACAGTCAACTTCAGTTTGACTGTATTGTATTAAGGCTAATAATCCCTATTTGTAATTGCATGCTCTATTTTTATTCCTTTATCTATTATTAAATAAAGGATAAAAATAGAATGCATGGGCGAGTACAAGCCTTAGGCTATTTTTAGGAAGAGGGTGAATTTTAGTTTTGCTATATATTGTGTGCCTTTGCAAAGCACAAGGAGGAATTCTGGAGGAATTTTTGGATATAGGAGTACTGAAGCAATTTTTCCAGTTTTTCCTTTTGAGTGTGAAGAATTTCTGCCTTCCAATTATTTTGCAGTCTTGTGTATGTTTATATTAGTCTTGTGAATACTAAATTCCCTGATTAATCATCTTACCCTATTGCAAAATTCAGTAGTTTCTGCATGATATTAATGTGCATGTTTAGCTTAGTAGTATTGTTGTGATAATCTCCCTCAATACCTCCAAGTGTTTTTCCCTTAATATTCTACAGAAGAACTGTTGGTTCATGCACCCAAAATCCTTCACATATCAATTGTGCATATACTCAGTCAAATCCCTCATACAAATTTGGTGTATCACCTTAGTTATAATTATTTTACAATCATCTTTTACCCCTAAACCCCAGAATAAATTTAGGATACATCAACAAGGAACTCAGGCTTGATACTGGAGACTCACCTCAAAATAGGTATACCCACAGACCTGAGGTGTTTCCATTGTATCTACGAAAGAGAGAGATCAAATTTTGCAAGCTTAGAAAACCTGTAGCCATCTCTCTATAGGGTGCAGTTTCAAGAGATAACAATTTTTGGAATGCCTAGTGGGACAACAAATCAGACCTGCATGCAAGTTACAAATTCTACATCAGATCTATAGCAGATTTACAATAGTTACAATGTCACTTTCAGGAGCAAGTTGCAGCAATTTATTTTAAAGATCTGAAGATCTTTTGGTGACTCTATAGAGCTGATTTCAGACCAATATTACAACATGTTCGATGCCTAAAGTGACTACAAGATCATCGCTATGAGGAATTCCTCCTGAGTTTGTTTCTTTACCCTTGAATTCTACTAGAAGGAGAAGAGTTGGTAATACCTTACCTTATAATAAACCTAGTTTTGATAACCATCCTCCTAATATTCCTTCGCCATGTATCAATTTCTCTATTAACATCCCAGTTTTTCAAATGGCTATTCAACCACCAAGGAATTTTGTGACCTCTACTAATGGCAATCCATTAGTAATCCTAGTCTACCATGACATTCCTAATGCTGCCATGAAATTTTTGTCATCATTCACGGGTGGAAATCAGGTTACACTTGCTGAACATATCAAAGATGTTGCAGCCCTATGTGCAGTCCATAATATCACTAATGAAGACGTAGCTTTAAGAATTTTAGCTACATCTTTTAAAGAGCAGGCCTTGCAATGGTACAGAAACCTAGAAATTAGAAGCATAAGAACTTGGGATAACTTAGGTGAAAAATTGCTGAAACAGGTCCAGGATAATTCAGATCATTTGTCTCTCATTGAATAATTGTATACTATTAAAAGAGATCCCAATGAGTTTATGTCAAGTTTCAATATCCATTTTTCCATAACCTGGGAAAGAATTCTAGTAAGTTTCAAACCTCAAGCTGATCATGCTTTCCTTTATTATCATAGGGCATTAAACAGTATTATCTCAACTATGATTCAATCAATGGGGAGAGACACTCCCAACAACCTACAATATCACTATCCAAGATGAAAATAGTCTTATTCAAGATGGAAAATTGGCACCAAGGCCTTCAATGCCCTTTTTGGCAGATTTAGAACCTATTCCTCATCCTATTACAATCAGAGAACCTATTGTTGTAGCTCCATCAGATGATGTATTTAAAGCTTTGAAAACTATTGGAAATAAATTGACTTCAATTGATAATATAATTGTATTATCTAATAGACCCTATCAGGCTCCTTATCAGCAAAAAAAATAGAATTAACAAAATAGGAAGCCCTATCAACATAATCAAAATTATAGGCAACCTTACCAACAAAGGCAGTTTTACCCAAAGGCTCCTAGTTCATCTACTACTTTAGTCCCTGTTAATATGGCTAC
Source organism: Taxus chinensis (assembly GCA_019776745.2). Taxonomy (NCBI): domain Eukaryota; kingdom Viridiplantae; phylum Streptophyta; class Pinopsida; order Cupressales; family Taxaceae; genus Taxus; species Taxus chinensis. The sequence continues at coordinate 829,841,595 of CM034149.1, read as the reverse complement.
AGAAGAGTGGTGTCAACCTTGTAATCAAGCTCATGCAGCTGCAAGCTACCCAAATGGTTTTCTGAATCTGAATCTTGTTACACAACCTCAATCTGAAATAGAGTTCATTCCTCAAATGAAGGGTGGGTAGAAAGGAACTCATGTTCAGAAAGAACCTGAACAAAATTTAGTCAGTTTTAATGAGGAGGATTTCATTTCAGTCACTATTAGGGCTCAAGGGAAAGCTGTTGAAAGTCAAAAACAACAAAATAGGCCTATCCTTCCTACTGTCACTAATAAGACAACATCTATAGTCTTAAATTCAATCAACAATCCTGTTGTTCCTCAAAAAACAACAAGTGTTACACTTGATAGAGGCCATCAAAAACAACTACAACCTGATCGAAGAAGATTTTTTATACCTCAGATATCCAAGGTAGCTGAAGCAAAATTAGTTTTCATTAAGTCCTACTCTAAGACAATTGATTTCGTCTCTAAAATAGTTGCTTCTTTTAACATTGTTGATGTAATGAAAAATCATAATGTTAACATCTCAATGTGGGATGATCTAAGTATTCCTGGACAGCAAGATTTACTCTCTCATGAGCTAGCTAAGCTAAAGATTTCTTCAAATACAACAGAAAAGGAAGTTCAGAAGGTAGACATGGTCCTTGGAATGTTTGAACAAGACCGCATTAAAGAGGTTAAGTGGATAGTTCAAAAAGTTCTAAATGCTCATGACATCAAGAAACCACCACCATTTTATTTATCATTGATTATTGGAGGACATATAGCTCATAATTGCATGGTGGACAGTGGTGCAAGTAGCACAGTTATGCCAAAAGTGATTGCATAAAAATTGGGTTTGCAGTATGAGCCTACAGAAAGGAGTGTCTTACATCTTGATGGAACTGCAACTAATACAATTTGTATAATAAAAAATTTAGAAGTGATGTTACATGCTTGCCCAAATGTTTCTATTCTCCAAGATGTTACTTTGTGGATTTACCTCCATACTTTTGCTTATGCTTATCTAGAGATTTCATGGCCAAAATAGGAGGTTATCTCTCTTTAGATTGGTCCTTCTTATTTTTCACTACTCGTTATGGTACTAAAGTTACTATCAATTCAGAGTCATTGGCCAGATTTCACATTGAGCCTCACACTTCAAATGCAGTGGCTAATTATTTAGCCCTAGATCAGTCTGATTTTAATGAGGTAGCTCATGTTTCAACATTAGATGGTGTTTCTAACATGTTTATGGATGAAAAGACAGTGGAAGAACATGCTCATGACCCTTTTAAGGAAGTCGAAGAACACCTGTTTGGCATGTATTGTATGCATGAAGAAAATACACCACTTCCCTTGTTATCTAAAATAGAAGATTTAGCAGAAGGGATTTAGAAGCTGCATTTTGATGGAGCGAAGCATAAGAAGGGATAGGGAGTAGGTCTGATTCTCACTTCCTTAACGGACAAAAGGTATTTTTCAGCTTTGAGTCTCCAATTTTCCTGTACTTACAATGTAGCTGAATACGAAGCTTTAATTCATAGCTTGCTTTGCGCCAGAAAGAGAGGTATCAACGTGTTACCGATTTTTGGTGACTCTGAGTTGCTTATCAATCAAGTAAGAAATTTCAATGTTTGTAAGAATCCATTAATGAAGTCTTATAGACATAGAGTTTTATACTTAATGGAATATTTCAATGTTATTAACATTTAGTCTATTCCTAAAGCTGAAAACAAATATGCAGATAGACTTGCAGCAGTTGGGGCTAGTTTTGAAGTGCTGTAATATATTGAAAATAGCAAAGTATAGCCTCATATAAAGTTAATTGTCAGGCCCTTAATACCTGATAATGATTCAAATTGGCAAGTTTTTCAAAGTGATGATCAAATCTGTGGGTTTTTGCAACAAGAAGTTGAGTTTTCTGCAGTTAATCAAGATAAATTACAACAGTTATATGGTAACCAGATTGTTCAGTTGAAGAAAAATAAAATACGTCAAGGTCTGGTCATATTGGAAGACATCTTCAGCACTAACGATCAGTTAAGAAAGGTCAAGACTAAAATGTCAACCCACGCTGATAATTACGAAGAGATCTTGGTTGATGAAGGGAAAAAACTATTTCTTGGAAAGGTATGTTCCTTGACTTAAAAGTAGTCATTTATTAATCTTTGCAAGGAGTTTAAAGATGTTTTTGCTTGGAAATACAAAGACCTAAAAGGATTTTATCCCAGTTTAGCACAACATACAATTGAGTTGTAGCCAATTTCTACACCTGTTAGACAAAAATAGAGACCTGTAAATCCCAAAATAGAACCTTTGATGAGGAAAGAATTATCTAAGTTGATTGAGTCGGGTATTATATTTCCAGTTAAACATTCAAGTTGGGTAGCCAATATTTTTCCTATTAGGAAGAAGAATGGTGAAATCAGACTATGTGTAGATTTCAGGAATCTTAATAAGGCTTCATTAAAAGACCATTACCCACTCCCAAACATGGATCAAATTCTAAGAACAGTCTCTAGGTTTAGATAGACTATCTCTTCTAGATGGTTACAGTGGATATAATCAGATTTTAGTTCAAGAAGAAGATAGATATAAAACAACTTTTACCACCAAGTGGGGTACCTATGCTCACAAAAGAATGCCCTTTGGTCTTTCAAATGTTGGTGTAATGTTTCAATGTGTAATGGACATGGATTTTTGTAACCTGTTAAATAAATGCATCCTTGTTTATTTAGATGATGTTACTGTATTTTCAAAATATTATGAAGAACATCTAATGCATTTAAGGCATACTTTTCAGCTGTGAAGGCAATTTGGAATAAATTTGAATCCAATGAAGTCTATCTTTTTAGTACATCAAGGAAAGCTACTTGGCCATATTATTTCTAAGCAAGCTTTAGCAATTGATCCTTTCATGATCGAAGCCATATCACAACTATCATTTCCCCATCATAAGAAGGCATTACAGAGTTTTCTGGGAAAAATCAACTTTGTTATAAGATTTGTTCCAGATTTTGCAGCATTGGTTAAACCACTCAGAACTATACTAAAGAAAGAAAGAAATTTCTTTTGGACCATCGAAGGGAGAGAAGGTTTTGAAGCAATCAAAACAGCTATCTCTCAAGCTCCTACTCTTGCAAATCCAAATTTCGATAACAATTTTACAATGTTTGCACTTGCAAGAGCTTGCATGATTATGAAACAATCCATGCTCTCATTTCTCATCCAAGTGTGAAAGCATTCTTGCTAAATAAGGAGTTGAATGAGAAAAGAGAAAATTGGATAAGAAAGGTCATGGAGTATGATGTTGATATTCAGGTTGCTAAGACGGTTCGAGGGAAAGGTTGATGTGAGCATCTAAATGCTGATATGGAAAAATAGCAAGTTAAAGAACCAGATGATTCAAAACAGCATGTTGAAATTCCGTATCAACAATAAGAAATCATGGTTCGACCAGAAAATCAACTTGAGCTCATTCACGAGATTCAGGAATCAAGATGGATGATTTATTTGGTTAACTATCTACAACATGGGACCTATCCAAAAGGTATGGACAAGAATAAATGAAGGTATTTCAGATTACAATATGTACCTTACATCTTCATTGATAATGTGTTGTTCAAAAGAGATATAAATGGAATATTGCTGCGGTGTGTTGACTATGATAAAATTCAGAAAATATTGTCAAAATTTCACAAAGGACCTGCAAGAGGTCACTTTTCAGCACATACCACAACCTTAAAAATTATGAAAGCTAGTTACTATTGGCCTAGCATATTCAAAGACTGTTTTGAATGGATTAGAAAGTGTAAAAAATGTGATTTCTTTGTTGGGAAAGAATGTTTAGCTTCATTTCCCTTGCAGCCTATCTCAGTTGATCAACCTTTTATGCAATGGAGTCTTGAATTTATTGGCATGATAAATCCACCATCATCATAAGGACATAAGTGGATCTTAACTACTTTAGATTACTTTATACAATGGACGGAAGTAGTAGTTTTAAAAGATGCTAATGAAGCTTCAATACTATCCTTTTATGAAGGTATAGTTTACAGATTTGGTGTTCCAGCAATTATCATATCAGATAATGCTTTAGCTTTTCTTGGTGCTAAGATAATAGATTGGGCTGTCAAACATGGAATTTATTTGAGTGCTTCATCTAATTATTACCCACAAGGTAATGGCTTAGTTGAGAGAACTAACAAGAATCTGTTAAGGATCATTAGAAGAACACTTAAAGATAATCAAAGAGCTTGGCATCTAATGTTGAATTCAGCACTTTGGGCTGACAGAGTGACTCCTAAGAGATTAGTTGGCAATTCAGCACACAAAATTGTGTATGGAAAAGAAGCGATAAATCCTATTTCAGTTGAGTTACCAGCATTGGATTTACTACACCAAATGGAGCTTCTTGATAATGAACCATTGCAGGTTCGTTATTCAGAGTTAATGGAATTACAAGAGCTAAGAGATCAAGCTCATTTGAATATGGAAAAGAGTCATAAACAAATTAAGAATACTTTTAACAAGAAAGCCAAATTCAGAGTCTTCAATGAAGGATATATTGTGTTAAAGTTGGATGTTGATTGTGTAAAGCCAGGAAGACACTCAAAGTTTGATACACTTTGGAGTGGTCCTTACATGATTCCAGCTAGCAAGGAACACAATGCTTTTCATCTTTCGAAGCTAAATGGAGAGGAAATTCCCATTCCTATGAATGGTATGTTTCTCAAACACTATTATTGAATACCTTACAGTGATTGTTAGAGTAGGATTTCCCTTCAATAAGTGTAGTTTATGCACAATGCATTGTTTTTCAATTCAATAAGTGCATTTGTGCATGTGTTCTGGTTTACCAGACACTTTACCAGTTTTGGTTTCATTTCGAAAGGGTTAGACCTTTCGGAAAAGGCAAATTTTGGTTACATTTTTAGACTCCATGCCTAATGGACAAGAGCAAAGCACTAGTCTTTAAACTAGCAGATAGCTTTCCCCGTAGCATTGCCAGAAATGTTGATAATTTTTTCACTTGTGCAAAAATAGGCAACTTGAAACTTCTTTGTTATGATGAAATTCATGGGTGAAGTATACCTAAGCTAAGGGAGTTGGATATCATTTGTTACTGCTTAATTGGTTATAAGATTAAATGAAATCTGCAGCTATGTGTGCTATTACAAAACATAACAGATCACATATTCCAAAATTTCATGATACCTTCAGAAAAATAACACAAGGGCCACAAAGGACAGCTAGGTTATCTTGATGAACAAACCGAATTACAGAGTAGGTGAAGTGTTGAGTTTTGGGACAGCAAACATAAGTGCAGATTACAGAAATCAGAGTTCATTACTTAATGTTACAGGTTCTCATCAATGTTCTTTCCTTTATGATTAAGGAATTCAATTATGTTACTGAGTTATTTAGTTCATTATACAATCCATATAGAGAAGCTAGAATGTAGAAGGGAATACACAACTCATTTTAACAATTCAATGTTTTATTCACAAGGAAGGTCAAAATGTTTCCCACACAAGCTGTGGGATGTGATTGAAAAGTAAAGTACATCTACTAAAGTAAGAGGTACACAAGAATGAAAGAAAAAATAGAGGAGTATGAGTGAACCCATCATTGCCTTGGGGGTTTCCCTCTTTGTTCTTGACATCTCCATTTCCAGCTTTCCTCCTTCTTCATCATCATTGGTGAAGTCACTATAACTGAAATGAGGAAAAGAGGGATAATCATCAATTAAGAGCTCATGGTTAATCCATATTCCTACACTACCTAATTCGTGCATATGGATCTATTAAAACATGAGATATAATTTATTTCAAGATCAAACTACATACATGTTTTACTCACTCTGAAGGAAGAAATAGAAAAGAGAATAAGAAACATGGACATAAGAGAGGCCAAAAATCCTAAGTATTTTCTAACTATATTTCTAAGTGTGCTAGTACAGGTTGCAATCAATGAAAAAATAGACAATTCATAAGTGCATGCATAGAAGCAGAGAATGTAATTCAAAGTTTCAGGAAGTTTTCTAAAATGGAAAGGGCTTAAGTACAGAAAAGAGACTAGCAATAGAAGAAGATATTTCATATTGCAACTGAAGAAGAAGAATCAGATTTCATGAAGCTGGAGTTGATTAAAAGAAAAGGGGTACAGCTGAAATAGAATGAAAAAAGAAGATTCAGGGAAAAATTTGATAGGGCTTCGGATGTAAAATAGATATTTACAACTTTTCCAATATCTATATCAAGCTGAAATCAAAGAAATGTGGTAAAAGTAACAGACAAAAGTATTTGAATCAAGGCTTATGCCTGATAATGGCATCAAAATAGATCAATAATTGCTTAAAACTGTTACAGGTATCAAAGAGTATAAGTGCAACTACAGGTTACAAATAGGCATTTCAAAAGTGAACTGACAAGCAATAACTTCATTTACAGATTTTATCAACATCATTCAACCTTGCAAACTCACATGAGGTCAATAAGAATATCTTAGCAGGACAAAGTAGATTATTGAGAATTTAGTCATGAATCAAGCTCAAGATGTCAATCCCAGATTTGAAAACTTCACCAAATATTATCATAATGTAATGTGTAAATCCTCAAAAGTGATTGAACGAGACATATAACTTAGTATCATTGAAGAAAAGAGATATTCATGTATTTTTCTCATTCCCATGGGCTAGTTCCAGTCAGAAAAATCAAATATGGATAGAGGGGAACTATATGGTGAAGAATAACAATACTGGAATGTCAAATACAAAGGATTTTGCATATATCAGAACTCAGTTTTGAAAGAAAGTGTAAATGGAAGCAATACCTATCAAAAAGGATCTAAGGTTCAAACTCTTTTTTAAAAAATAATGTTTCGGAAAGTTATATAGCACAGATCATAGAAGCAAATGATACTTAGAACATGAGATACACAAATTTACAAGTCATGACTGCAGGTTGAAGCCCCAAAATGAGCTTGAAGGTTTCGGTATAAAAGAACAATGATCCATTTCTTAAGAAAACCCAAATACTCATGAGGGAAAATGAACTTACTAGTCATAAACGTCAGGTTAAATCGATCTCCAAGTCCAAATCATGAACAAAGGATCAGAGATACAAAGAGCTCCATATTCACTTTCCATAGCAGACCTAACCCAGCTCAAAGAATCATTTATGCAAGGGGTCAGGTTCAAAATTAATCACAAACACAAACATAGAAACATCAAGTACTCACACAGTCATTAAAAGGTTGCAGAAGAAAGTGAAGAAATAAAGATAAAGCTTCAAAATACATATTTATAGATATAGGGTCTCATGTAACTCTTGCAACATAAGCATGAAAGGAGAAATCTCATAGCAGAACAATGTACATTAAAACAGCAATGTGTTATCATGCATATTCATCAATAGCTTCAAATGCAAGGTCTATTATGCTGAAAATACTTAGCAAATGTGTCAGGTCATGAGACAGGCAGATAAGAGTAAGCATCTACCTTTACCAATACACAAAGGAATTAATAACATAATGTGATGAAAAATTTAAGGTGCATTTAAGTCTCATAAAGCACTCGAAGGTATTGTTATCTCCATTTTGAGTTTACGACAAAACGATTAGATAACCCATACGAAATTTTTGAAGTTGATTTTGCATTATGGCCTCTTTTAGCGAATTTCGGGTTTTTGGGTTTTACCAACAGTTCGACATGAGTTTTAACATGCTTTATGTCTTGTGTCTTCTGAAACCTGAAACCCGCTTCCTATTGTGAAAATCGGGTTTTTGGACCTCCAGTGCATCGGAACATGCCTTACCTAAAACATGTTTTACGCCTCATGCTTTCCGATACCCGAAGTCCGCTTAGTCCTTTGTATCGAGTTTTCGGAGCTATGTAACATCTAAACACCTCATGTTTTGTGCCTCATGCTTTCCGATACCCGAAACCCAAATTGCACTAAGTCCCCTCGTGTCAGGTTTTTGGACCTCTCAAACATGCTGACATGGCATTCATGCCGAGTTGTCGGTGAATTGGCACGTGCCGAGCCCAAGTGTATTAATTGCCAATTTTCTTATAAATACGTGGATTTCCACGTCATTTTTTACCGGACTTATTTTTAATTCGTGGATTTTTCGTGCATGCTCTTCCGATTTCGAAACCCGACAGCTCACCTTGCCCGATTGAATCGCCTATTTTCGATTTTCCATTTCTCTGATTGAAGGTATTTATTTCTCCCTTCTTTGTTCTTGGTTTTTACGGATTTATTGCACGTGGTTTCTTCTCAATTTCTCGCCGGGTTTTGAGGGTTTTCCTTCCTTCTTCTTTCTGGAGTTATTTTGAAAAGGGTTTTAGGTTCTAGGGTTTATCTCTTCTGAGACTACCACTTGGTGCTATTTCTTCCAAGTTTTATTATATGCACGGAACATGAATGACAAAAAAGGAGATTGCATGTTTTGGAATTCAATGAAAAACCCTGTTTTTCTTCTCGGGTTTTGAAGATTGTTTTGCAGAGTCGAAGACCTGAAGTGTATCGAAAGTTTGAGGCGTCGAGGTTTCTCAAAGTTCCGATCTCCACAGTGAGTGCCAGGTTTCCCAGAGTTCCCGTCATCAACGCAAGCGTCGGGCTTTCCCTGAGTTCCGACAGTATCAGACGTGCCGGGATTTTCCAAAAGTTCCGGCATTACCAAGTGTGTCGGGTTTTTCAGAAGTTCCGACATTTTCAACACATCAGACTTTCAGGATATTCTGACATCCTCCTCAGCGTGTCGGACTCTTTTGTTCTTCTGGCATATTCAGCAGATCGGGATTTTCAGTGTGGCCAACATCTCCTGAGCTTCAAACCTTTCTTCGTTCAACGTCCTTCATGTCGGACCCTCGTCCATATCAGGAAAAGGCTGAGAAGTCTGGCAGAATGAAATACAAGTTCAAGAAGCTAGAATCTCCATCATACATTGATTGCAACTATGACATCAGAGACACTGAACTCGGAAATATAGACATGGAATATTTTTGGAGTAGGGTGAGGAGTTCCTCCCAAACTCCATGGATGAAAGCTATAGCTGACAGTGGCTTGCCTCTCGCAGCGGGTTTTCCCATGTCCGCCCAATGTCCGGAATTCATTTTAGCTTGTGCATCCAGTTATGACTCGGCTTCTCATTCTGTGAGGAGTCAATCTGGTGAGGTAGTAATCAAACTGGATGGAGTTTACTTTGACGATCTCCTAAAATTGCCTAATTTTGAAGAATATGGGGAGTTGAACATCAAGTCAGCTCAGAAGGCCTAGGACAGCAATCAGGAAGACTGCATCAAGGATGTAAACAAAAAGTTCCTGATCAAGGCCAAACCGGCGGTCTCTAGATTTCCAAGGACTATCCCCAGGAGTGATTTCATCCAAGAAATCAATGATATTATCACCCTGCTAAGTCGGGTTTTTGGCTTGCCCGAATCGAATGTATTTCATGGATGGATGTATCAATTTATGGTCACCATCAAGAAAAATCAGCAAGGGATTGACTGGGGCACTCTCATCAGCAATGAGATTGATTCCCAAATGACAACGGTCTTGTCAACTGGGAATTTTTATATGCTTTCATATGTCGCATACGCAGCAGCCGGGATGAGGAAATATCCCGAGCTAGATACTAAGGGAAGCAGAACGATGAACCCGGTTTATAAATATTTCCCTCAATTGACCAAAAAGGGGTCTAAAGAACATTTCAGAAGGGTAAATGATGCCTTCTTCTATGAAAATATCTGCAGGATCAACCCAGAGCTGAGGAAGACAAGAGTCTCAGACGAGGCTTGGGCCAAAGTTTCTAAATGGGGATGTATCTTCTTACAATTCAAGAAGTTTACATATCTTCGGACAGTCATGTACTCGGGGGAACCTTTTCGCCTGCCCCGCTATCCAGGGGATAGACTGATATTAATAGAATTGGTTAGGCAGCTGTTGGATTTTCATAAATTCCAACAAAGCAAACATAAGGCCGTTGTGTCCTTCCCAATTTCTATTGGGAGATATACTTGCTCAACAGTAATAAAGGCCAAAAATGTTGAATGCGAACTTTAGGACAAATTGAAAAAGCATATGAAGCCTCGAAATGGTTTTGACGTCTGAGGAGTGCTCAGAGCATATGGAACCCAGCATCTGCATAGGCCAAACATAGAGGATATTTGGGTTGATCTGCGTAACGAGGTTGCTATTCGCAGGAAAGATAATAGTAGATTAACTATTGTTGAGATTCAAACACTAGAGCTTGCTGATTTTCCAGAAGGAACGAGTGACAATGAAAGTGTTTTAGATCCTTCCTATGATGGACTAAATGAAGACCAATATGTTTTCCCATCTATTGATTGGTCAGCCAGCGAGAAAGCCTCTATTACAGATAGGTCAGCTCTAATCCTTGCTCATACCAAAGCATGGCTTTCCTCTTGGGGAATGAATTTTAAAGATGATGAGTTTTCAAAGTTGGCTGCTTCAGAGGCGGGGCCCTCCAAAAAGGAAAAGGACAAGAGATCTTTTAGGGCGCCTATAAAAGTCAAGATTGTCAAGAAGAGGAAAGAAAGACAAATCTCTTCAATTATTTCTCCAGCTGAAACGGTGGATGTGCCAGAATCACCAACACCACCAGAAATAGGAGAAATTAATTTGGAAGAAGGAGGAAGCCAACTTCTGGTTTCATCATTTGTTGATTATCAAACCGAAGAGACCTTGTCTCTTACATCTTAGGCTTTGGAATCTGAATCTGTGCCTCCCCCTCAACAACCACTCCTACCTCCTCATTCTCCATCCACTTCTTCAAGCATGGCCGGTATTTTCTCTAGACTCTCACCCCTCTCTGCTGGAACCCAAGTGATCACCAACACTCCCCCACAACCTGTGCCTCTCTTTATTGAATCTACTACCACATTAACAACTGTTCCCCCTTCAATAGTAGAATCTTCTCCTCTTGAGAGTAGAATACCATTTACTACAACATGGGCAATTTCCTTTGATACGCCACAATGGCTACTCGAGCAAACTCCGAGGAAGAGGAAGGTGATTGTACCCCTACCATCCTTTGATTTCAGCTCACTCAAGGCTTCTACTGCGAAATCAGCCAAGAAACCCAAAACAGTTTCAAGGGTTTTGGTGGATGCTTCAGGAGATAAATTCGCAGAGATTGCCACTCCCTCGGCTGACAAAACTAGAGAGGATGTAACAGCCTCTGATTATCAGATAACCAGGGTGGCTCTAGGGAAACTGACATCAGAAGGGGTGCAACAAGATGCACGGGATTCCATAAACGTGTTGTGCCAAAAGTTGAAAGAAACAAAGGACAGCAGAGATGAGCTTAAGAGAAAAGTGGAGCAATTGACAGAGGTTTTGATTAAACTCTCACAACCCCTTGAATCCATACCACCTTCTTCTGTTTCTATTGGATTCGATTTCTCATCAGTGCCCACAATTGAAAAGATTTCCAAACAAGGAAGGGCGGTTGATGAATGGATCCAAAGGTTGCTCCAACAGGGGAAGGAAATGATTCAAGACATGGTGAAAGTTCATCAGTCTTTAGGGGACATTCAGAAGGAGGGAGAGAAGATGGATGAAGAATTCTCTTAGGAGATTGGACAGCTTGATTTGACTTTTGAAGCTCTCCATGTATTAAAGCAAATCCCAGCACATCTCTTGGTAGAAGAAGGTGTTCTTCCACATACAGATAAGCATTTCCAGCTGACCAAGGCCATCAGATTCAGAATAAAGATTCTCAATGAAGCCTGCAGCAAGTTGAGAGAATCAAGGGATAAATTGATCGATGGGAAAAGTGATCTGGAAGAAGAGTTGTTGAAGTTTTTTCCAAAGGTGTTAGTTGGGAACTCAGGTATCCTATTAGTAGATGATCTCTTCAACCAAATTCGAGAGTCTGTTCAGCAGGGATCAATACAAGGATTTGGTCTTGAAATCATCGATCGTTTTGTAAGGGTTGAGCATACTTTGGAGGCCTTAAGGAAACTCAGCAAAGGATTGAAAAAGCTTCCCGGTAATGCCAGTGACATTCATGAGACCTGCGAAATTTGGAATGATCATTCCACTGTGCCTGATGAGAATGAAATGCAAGGCATAATTCGGAAGTTCCAGGAATTTCAGAGCAAACAGTCTCAGCTGGAGGAAGAAAAAGAGGAAGTAGTAAAGGATGACGATTCAGACTAAATCCCAACGTTTCATGTCATTTCAATCTTGAAATTGACATGTCTTTTTCATTTCTGTTTCGTCACATTTTTGAATCAATATTTTGACTTGATCTCCTACGTGAGAATCATGCAAAACTGAACTCTAGTTAAATTGCTACTTTTTAGGATCTGCCCTATTTTATCTCTACTTCTTTTTGTTATAAATAAGGGATGCTTTTGAATTCCAAAGGGTCGAGAATTTTTGGAATATCTAGGGGCTATTGGAAAGGAGAAAAACTTTGTGTTTTCTTTCAATCATTTTGAAGAATAGGATTTGATATTATTTGGCAGACTTTGTGTTGTGGAATATATCTTACTTAAGATAGTGTTCTTATGTTCATGATCTTAAGCTATTCTTTGCATATAATCTTAGTGTTTCTAATTATCTCAGACATTATATTTATGATCTAAAACTCGTATGATTATTTCGTGCTCTGTGTTTACTCAAGCCAAAAAATGACCAAAATGATGGGGTTCAAGTTGTTTCAACTCACCCTCCTGAGCTTGGATTAACCTAACTCAGAATACCAAGCTATGACAAGAGGGATATCAAAGTGAAACACAAATACATTGAAAAAATGTTCTGATCTAGAGTTAAGGGCAATGTAAGGCTGCAATTAAAAATGGAAACCCAAATGGATTTAAAGCTCAGAATGCAAAGTTTCCAGAAAAATGAGATAAATCTCACAAACCTTGATAATGGAGGCAATTGAATCTTCATAGATCTCCTACAGATGTAGATCTTCGAAGAAAAGATCAAGGTCAAAACAAGTTTCAACCCAAAAAATGACCAAGGTCGAGCCAAAAAAACTCAGAAAATTTGAATATATGAACACACCCAGAGCTCTTAGGTAGGGGTGACCAGGTTTCAAACTCACGAAGACCAAACAGTGTAAAAGCCAAGATTCACAGATTAAAAATGGCGGTCTACACAAAATTTTTCATGGCTTCGCCGCTCTCTGCGAGCAAGCCAAAAAATGACCAAAATGATGGGGTTCAAGTTGTTTCAACTCACCCTCCTGAGCTTGGATTAACCTAACTCACCTAGAGTTAATAATCAAACGGTCTGAATTCAATAAGGACAAAGATCGAAGGCCCAAGATTGAGCTCCATGTTCAAAGAAAACAACCACGGTCAATTCCCACTGGCCACATTAATTGTAGGGTTAAAACCCTAATTTTAGGAAGAAGATCAATGCAGGAGATTACAAAGTACCAAATCGAATGGATCAAATAAAATTACAAAATTTGATTCAAACCTTAGTCTTACTCATGGGAACCGCAGGTTGAGCTTGCAAACTTATCCTTCCTTATGTTTTGGCGTCAAAGTAATATTTTTTTCTACAAGCCCACAGGCCCACAGGGGTACACGTGGCCCTTTCATGGTGGTGTCAGGTGGAATATAAAAAGATTTTTTCCCTTTAGAACTTTAAGTTTCTCAGAAAGGTTCAAAGTAATAAATTTCTTCGAAGCTCCACCAACCCGAAGCCTTGCTGGAAAAAATCAAAGCACTAATATATTGAGTCAACAGTGGGTTGGCGGGAGTTTTCGAGAATTTTAGTTTTTCCAGAAGGATTAAAAGTAGAAAAGTACTCCACGAACCCGTGAAAGGATACTTCACCATTTTATTGAAGGTGGGTCGTCGGAACATTTTGGCCCACAAAGGTGAAAAAGCAAAAAGTGTTTAAGTCACCCACTGGCCTACAGAGGCGAAATGGAATAAAGTGATTAAGCTCCCCATGAATCTTCCCATGTCATTAAAAGGTGAAATCGGGAAAGCTGGCCACGAGGGCATTTTCAATTTTTGATCGTTTTTCAGAAAAGTGCAAAACTCATAAAAGTAAGCCGAGAGCCCACTGCGACCTAACTCAAACACGCGTTGGGCCTAGATTAAAATTTAATTAGTGGGAAAAGTATTCAAAATACACATTTTTTATCAGATAACGATGAGAAAGGATTTTCCAGGCCATTTTTTTTAAATTTGTCATACATGGACATCTTTTGAGATAATTAAATGCATAGTTCTTTAGGAAAAACTTCAGCCAAGTTTAAGTCTTTAATAATGATAGATTTATACAAACAACACAAGATAGTTATCAATGACGGCCAGGGGAGAACTTTACAGAAATTTTCTAGCTTGAATAGAGCTGATAAATTTAATTACCATAAAGCGATTAAATTGCAATATCCTGGCATAAAAATTTGAGTTCACCAGATTTGACCATGGTCAGTAGAAATTTTAAATTTTACTCACTCACAAGGAGAAAAATGGCATGCCTTTGTAAAAACAAAATTTGCATGTTCATGGAGAGAAACTTGCCTAGCAAGTAATCTTATTTTTAGCAAGTTATTCATCCTTCTCTTCTTAAAAATAGAACAGTCAACTTCAGTTTGACTGTATTGTATAGAGGCTAATAATGTCTATTTGTAATTGCATGCTTTATTTTTATTCCTTTATCTATTATTAAATAAAGGATAAAAATAGAATGCATGGGTGAGCACAAGCCTTAGACTATTTTTAGGAAGAGGGTGAATTTTATTTTTGCTAAATATTGTGTGCCTTTACAAAGTACAAAGAGGACTTTTGGAGGAATTTTTGGATATAGGAGTACTGAAGCAATTTTTGTCAGTTTTTCCTTCTGATTGTGAAGAATTTCTACCTTCCCAATTATTTGCAGTCTTGTGTATGTTTATAGTAGTCTTGTGAATACAAATTCCCTTATTAATCATCTTACCCTATTGCAAAATTCAGTAGTTTCTGCATGATATTAATGTGCATGTTTAGCTTAGTAGTATTGTTGTGATAATGTCCCTCAATACCTCCAAGTGTTTTTGCCCTTAATATTCTGCAGAAGAACTGTTGGTTCATGCACCCAAAATCCTTCACATATCAATTGTGCATATACTCAGTCAAATCCCTCATACAAATTCGGTTAATCACCATAGTTATAATTATTTTACAGTCATTTTTTACCCCTAAACCCCAAAATCAATTTAGGATACATCAACAAGGAACCAACCTTGATACCAGAGACTCACCTCAAAATAGGTATACCCACAGACCTAAGGTGTTTCCATTGTATTTACCAAAGAGAGAGATCAAATTTTACAAGCTTAGAAAACTTGCACGCATCTCTCTACAGGGTGGACTTTCGAGAGATAATAAGACCTACGTGCCCTGTTATGGCATTGCAACCTCCTCCTCCTCTAAGGAACTTTTCTATCTTCACTGGTGGAATCCCACTCAATCTCAATGCACACCATGATATTCCAATAGCCACACTAAAGAGCATCCCGTACTTCATGGGAGAAAATCAAGTCACCCATGTCAAGCATATTTAAGATGTAACAAATGTGTTCTCTATTTATCATATCATACATGATGATGTAGAAATCATGATGCTCGCATCCTCATTCAAAGGAAAAGCACTCTAATGGTACAGTGGCCTGAGACCTGCATCTATTTCCTCCTAGGATGAGCTTGGAATAGCTCTATGAAACTAATTTGAATATAATTCAGATAACCTATCTTTGGTGGAACAACTGACTACAAAGAATCACGCACCCACCGAGCAAATGACTAATTTCAAAATCAAATTCTAGAAGACTTGGGACATGATTCCTCAAGTGGTAAGGCCTACAACCTAGCATACTTTCTTGAAATATCTAAGGGATTTGAATAGTGACATCTCAATCATGATTCAATCTATGGGAGTTATAACCTTACCTGTTGCATACAATATTGCAATAAGGACAGAAAATAGCCTCATCCAGGCTGGTAAGTTGGTTTCTCGGCCTCTTGCGCCTTTGTTTCCAGAAATATCTTCAGCTTCCCATCCTTATATTTCTCCTATTCTAGTGCAGAGCACGTAATCAGTTGCATCCGCGTCCTACCCTCCCACATAGCATAAATAAGACAAAGAATTGAAGACCCTAATTAGAAACTTGTCCAATAAGGTCATATCATTAGAAAAGAAGTAGGCACAAGCCTATAGAAGCAATTCTAATCAGGTGCAAATCCAAAGTAATCAGCCTTGATGGAATTAGTATGGAAACTATAGGTACGCTCATAACTAGAAAAATGATAGATGACATGTTAATGCATACTTACCTTTGTAAGTTATCCCTCCAGCACAACTTCTAGCTCCTAGCACAAGTCAAGCACTTGTCCTAGTTCAGAACAACATGGTACTGGAGTGAAAATGGTGCTTCCCTTGTAACATACCTCACATTCAATATCATTAAACCAATGTTGCATGCGCCCAGGCCTATATGGTCCAGAATGCTTCTAATTGCGATTCTTCCATCAGTATAATTGAGCCTGAGAACCATGAAAATCTAGAAGTTCCTCCTGAATCCAATTTTATATTCTTTGGCGCCAAGAACTTCTATGTGATTAATCAAGCTATAGATGATGCAAGCAGACCACGTGCACAGGTTGCTGACAACACAAGATACAATAAGAGAATGCTTGAATGTGGTGTGAAGATCTCTATTCCAACAACACTGACTAATCCTCAAAAGCAGAAAGATGCAACCAAGGCATCCAATAATAAAAATTCTCAAGTTCTATCACATGCGGCATAATGCAAAGCTCCTCCTAAATTATCGTGTGCCCCTCCTTTGGTAGGTCAAGTCTCTACGCTAGCTAAGGCCCCTACCTTAGCACATGAATAAAAGAAGAAGGATGATGTTGTGCCTCGAATGCATAAGTCAATGGGTCTTCCATTCAGCATTATGGACTAGATGAAGAAGAAAAACATAAATATTACAATGTGGGATGCCCTAACCATTCCATCTTAGTGAAACTTGTTGTATGAAGCTCTGGCTCAACTTCTTCATGCTAACCCAATTGTTCAAAACCCACGCACTTATGTCAATACCTACCAAGAAGAGGAGAAGCAAGTAAGTAAGGTTTTCAAAATCCCACCCTTTTGTATGTCCTTGATCATAGGAAAACATCTTGTCCACAACTGCATGATTGACTCAGGCACTAGCACCATACAAGCTAAGCCAATATTTTCCTATCATGTAGGGTCATATGTCCCATCCCCTCTCCAAGCCATATGTTTAATCCAAGAAGAACAAGTTTCAGTTTCTGAATAGAATCCTTTCATGCCTTCTATTCTAAACTTAGTTCTAGATGAATGGCATGAGAGACACCATATATTTGATCCATATGTTGAGGATCTAGAAGCTTATGAAACTAGGCTTGGGGCATATTGCATCCTTTAAGAAGAACATGTACTAATGCGCGCTCTCAAGAAGAGTGAAGAGAACCCTGGGCTATGTAAGTTATACTTTGATGGATCTAGAAGTAGGAATTGTGTGGGCACATGTTTCATTATCATTTCCCCTAAGGGTGAGAAATTATTTTTCACGCACATGTTTCAGTTTGAATGTTTTAATAATGTGGCAGAGTACGAGGAGGTTGATGTATGGTCTACTTATTAAGGAAAAGAAAAAGATCAAGTCTCTACAGATCTTTGGGGACACAGAATTGGTTATCCACCAGGTCACCAGAAAGTGTGTTTCAAATAATAAGCTTTTGAAAGCTTATAAACATAGATTTTGGGACCTCCTTGAGATGGACACGCTTAGTTCATAGTTCGCTCCTACTGAGGAATTTTTCAAAGGGATCAATTAACACATCAAGATGGTGATTAGGCCATCCATTCCAGAAAACAAAACTAGCTAGAAAGTGTTTGACAGTGATGTATAGATCATCTAGTCCATTTAGAATGAAGATGAGTTGTCATCAAGCATGCAAGATGACTTACATGACAGCTATGGTGACCAAGTAATACAAACAAAGATAAACAAGTTTTCTAAAGGGTTGGTCACCTTAGATAAAATGTTTAACCCTGATGATGATTTTAAGGGTGAATAGAATTATATGTGCATCACGCAAGAAGACTTCTCCACAGTCACTATTGTGTGTGGAAAGGAGCTACTGCTCAGTAAATATTACATGTTTGATGAAAAGAAAGCCTTCATCTCTCTCTATCAAAATACAGTGATATATTCTCATGGTAGTATGAAGACATCAAAGGTTTTGATCCAAGTGTTTCTCAACATTACATTAACCTTGATCCTGGTATCAAACCCATCAGATAAAAACAAAGGCCAGTCAATCCAAAGCTAGATCCCCTCATGAGGAAGGAGTTATCCAAACTCATTGAGGCTTAGATAATATTTCTAATCAATTATTCTACTTGGGCAAATCTTGTTCCATGTTGGGGTTAATCACACCATTTTTATAGATATATTATTCAGATCTAAGCCTACGAGTAATAAATACGAAAATAAACTAGAAGAACAATACACAAGATATAATGTGGTTCACCGAGTGTGGGCTAAATCCACTAAGAAATAACTAATCTTATTGTTCAAATCTTTGTAGAGAATATACAATGAAGATCTAAAATATTCCACACCTCCTAGATGTAGAGTACTTTATTCCTCACAAGCTTCTCTTTTTCACTTTCCAAGAATTCCTTCTTACAATTCTCCCTTATTATCATCTAACCCTAGTTTTCTAGCTTATATAACCATATACAAACTTAGGGAAACTTAGCTATGTTATTACAATCATTAGATTAACTTTATATCAAAGGTTAGATATAATTCTCGTGATCTAAATAAAACAATTACACACAGGAAACTGATGTCAATTCCTCCTTTCCTTAACTGATACTAGTCCTAGGTGACCGACGTCTATTACTATGTATTCTAGTAAGTTAATAAAGCATGCTAATGTGAAGTAATTAAGCTCCAATCTAAGACACGGTTGCACATTTAAGGAACCAACAATATCTATAGAAAGTGTTAGTAAAATGAGGTAATTAATTGAAAAATAGTATGAATCAGTAAAATAATTTAGCTATCAGTTCAAGAATATTACAATAAGGTTATAAGAACCCCTAATAGACAAATAAATAATTGAATGGTTCACTTCGGGCCTATTACCTTACCTTAGAACATCTCAAAATGGAAATAAATTTACAATTCTCTCATATGTCATAGAAATTGCTATAAGGTTAGAGGCACCACAATGGAAAAGAGAAGGATAAAACTCAATTAAGATAGATTTAAAGAGGGTATAACTAGACATAGCTAAATTAAAATTATAATAAGATATCCGAAGAATATAAGATCTTAGAAACAATTCACCACCTAGGAACAACATAAGACCAAAAATATGGTCCATGATCTGTTGTACAGAAGGAAATAGTAAAACAAATTAACCATACTTACAAAAAGGAAGACTTTGTGCAGGAGTCAAACAACACTCCTCATAAAAAGCTTATTCTAATAACATATCCATGAATGAACGAACTATGTGTGGTATCTATAGATTATGGGATCAACATACACATGACACTTTTCCACTACTATAAGTATCCCTCCCACAAATCAATTAATGTATTGTACAACATACAGATCATACAACCACTATCATCATACTTATCATACATTGGATTTCATGGAATACTTAAAAGACTATAAAACTGACAGAGTAATGATAGCTAGACAAAATACAACACCTCCATCTCCACAAAAACCAACCCCCACACTAACAATTTAAAAACCCCCACCAGTTCAAGCACCATCAATAATTTTACGTCCACAATATCAAGGATATCAAGGTGGACAACCAAAATATGGAGAAGGATACCAAGGAAACAACTACAACCGTAATTTTCAAGGGTATGGTGGAGGATACAGAGGAGGATATAGAGGTAGATTTAGGGATGGATAAAATAATTACCAAGGTGGTAGAGACAATCAAGGATATCAAGTGAGAGAAAACTAAAATAACTTTGTAGCTATATTTCAGGATAAAATACCGGTACATTACTATAAATGTGGGAAAGATAGACATTTAACAAGAAATTATACATAACCTTAACCTTGTGGATTTTTCCATGAATGTGGGACATGTGATTCTTTCAGTTTCCCTAAAGAAACACAATTTTATAGAAATTAGGGAACAAAAATAGAAGCATTAGGAAGGGATGCTCAAAATAATTTCCAACATATTACTAAAATACCATGGGATGAGGAATAATCCTTAGAAGAGGGAAAAAACAAAGAAAAATCATCTAGTTCCAATAAGAGAAAACCAGAGAAGGAGAAGAAAAAGGAAGAAGCCAAGGAAAATTATTTTAAGAGGAAAACACATAAGAAACCCAATAATGATCAAGAGGAACCAAAATATAGAGCCTTGGTCATAACAAGAAGCAATGTAAAGAAAGATCACATACATGGGGAAAATAAATTCATTAGATTACCAATAGAAGAAGAATCATACAACAGTGAAGACTCGGATCCAAAAGAGATTAGACCAAAATTGCATGATAAGGAAGTAGAAAAAAGCAAGACAATTACTAAGAAATCTCAACATCATGAAGACACAGAAAAATATTATTTTATAGAAGATTAAATAATTTCCCTCAAAGAAATAACTAGACTAACCATTAAATGAGGGCTAGTAGACAAGATAAAACAATTTTGTAAATATTTGAATAAGGAAGAAAAAAAATTCACGTTTAGTGGATTAAGGTTGTCCATAACACAAAAATGAAAAATGTATTTATAGCACAACATGGCAAAAATCCACCATATATTTGTACATATAAATATTTGATACAACAATTACAAAGATCCTCTTGGATCTAGGAGCAGATGTGAACATAATGTCCAAAACAACTTGGGAAAAGCTTGACAGACCTTACTTAGATGTTGTAAGATACCACATATCTTAGAATATGGATCAAATATGTTAGAGATCACAAGCACTGAGAGGGGGGTGAATCAGTGCAGATTAAATTTTCACTTTAATAATGCCAATTCAAAGTTTCTTAATAAGTGCAGCAATATGTCATAAGAATTCAAACACATGCAAGACAGAAGAACATTAAACACATAATTTATAGTGGGAAACCCTTTCGGGAGAAAAACCCACTTGAAACCATGACTTTATGAGGAACACCAATTCCAAAACTTATAATGGTTTTGGTTGAGCACCCACTCAACCTGTGAAGCACCCACTTCACAACTTCAATCACCCACTCAAAGATTTTCTAAGCACCCACTCAGTGAATCTTAGCAAGCACCAACTTGCAAGGACCAACAACCCCTAATTTAATCAACTACGAATGATATTTTATAGGCACCTACCCACAAGGAGGCTGTAACCCCCTAAAAATGCTAAGCTACAACTTAGACTTGATTTACATATAATTTTTTATCATCTAGTTACAAAATTTGCTTATACAATAGATTATGATCACTTTTATGTATTTGTCTATGTTCTTTCTATCACTCTCTTCTACTCATCTATTTTGATCTCTCTTACTCAATCAATCTGCCACACTAATTATCTTCTCATATAATTCTTCTATACTTTAAAAGGAACGATAACTAGATTGTACCAAGCCAAGAACTTAGATGCTAATCAAACACCACGATCAATAAGATGAAAGAAATTTTCCAAAATAAATTTACATAAACCTATACAAACAAATGAGCAGAAATATCATATATTATCATGGAACTCAATGAAATACAATAAGAATAGGCCTTGCTTGTATAGGAAAGGAATAAAAATCTAAGAACCAGTCAAGGAAAGAACTAGTCAAGACCATAGATTTAGGAAAGAACTAGTCATCAAAAATCTAGTTAATACCATAGATCAAGGAAATAACTAATCATCAAAGATCTAGTCAATACCATAGATTAGAGAAATAACTATACCTAACAACTAGATAATATCTTCCTAATATCTAAATAAGATAAAAGAAATATCCACACACATAAGTGGGTGAGGATAAATACAATAAAGGTAAATAAAGTACCTAGGTGAGCATGAGCTAAGGTAAATACCTACTCTAACACCCCCCCCCCTCAAGTGAAGCTAGAGGCCCAAAATGAAAGTGGTAAAACCACAGTATGAGTCCCAACAACTAGGCCTGATGAGGTACTCATGTACAATAACTGGGAAAAAGGGATGTCGCAAAGTACCCAAAACCAGTAACAGCAAAGTAGAGAGAAAAAACCTGCTACAAGGCATCCCAAGAAGCTCAACTCAAAAAATGCATACAACGCTGAAGAATTTTGGTGTGCATTATGTTCTAAATCCACTACTCTTTCACAAAATGTAAAAATTATTTACATTGGGCTTCACCAGAATAGCTCCGTACAAGGATATTGTTAACAGAGTGATGTCAAAAGTGCAAAAAAACACCAAACATAATTTGATCAACTACTAAAATAGGTGTGCCACGATCCAAGAGCAATAACCAAAGCAATAAGGCAAGGACACAAAATCCAGAGTGTCACGATCCAAGAAAAACCAAGATAACAAGGAAAGGACAAAAAACCTGAAGCCAAACATAACTCGATCAAATGCTGAAAATAGGTGTGCTACAATCCAAGAACAATAACCTAATCAACAAGGCAAGGACACATTATCCAGAGTGTCATGATCCAAGAAAAGCTACGGTAACCAGGCAAGGAAACAATACCCAAAGAAGTAGGATCAAAACCACACCCTCCCATATTGTTGAATGGGTGGAGTGATGCTAAAAATTTGTATGATTTATCAAAACAACTACTCAAACACTAACAAACTAACACTAGACTTAACCAGAATAGGTCCCCCACAAGAGAGACTATGAACATGCCAAAAATGTTGAAAATATAGATACAAAATCTCTCAACAAACAAGAGAGATACACTACACCTGCTAAAGAAAAATGCTCAAAACAAGGAGCATTATAATGTAGAAGGTATATAAAGTGGAGCAAGAGGCCGAATGGTGGAGGAGCCACACTTTTATATTCCTCTCAATGAATGTCTATGTCATCACCACAAGTGATCAAATATCCACCCCAAATCATCATGGATGGATGAACAAGATGTCTTCATATGACTTGGTGTAAAATGCACAATGGGTGCATGCAAAGGAACATCAAAATGTGTGTTAGGTTGATCATGTCTGATAACTAAAATGTCAGGTTTCTCAAGCCTAAGTGAAGGTGCAGAACTCATTTTTTCTCATGATCCTTATAAAGAGTCAAGTGAACAAAAATATGAGCTTTGTCAAATGTGTGATCCCAATGAAGTACCTGCTTGAAAACCAAATCCATGGCAAGAATTCCACTTAACATGTGGAATAGGGGAAACAATACCATGTGAATATCTTCCAATAACTCCACCAGTGAAACTCATAGAATGGAGCATGCAAGAACCAAATGTAATGGTATGCTTCTCAAAAGAGCCATGCATGTAAGCAGAAGTAGGATACACAGTGTGTGTAACTGTAATAGGCACAGATGCAGATGAACATGTAGTAAAAATACTAATAGGATTAGGAGCATCAGGAGAAGGAGTAGGCTCAAAAATGTGTAAATCAAGGTCAATGGGTATAAGAGAAATAATTACAAGTGGACTAGGAGCATGGATATGACTGTCCACAATATTATGGCGATGTTGCAGGCTAGCAAGTTTTTGTTGTAGGGAGTGTGTTAGTGTATCCTTATTGTGAATGAATGTTTGTAGAAGATAATTTCACTTCTTGATTGATCTATTTTCTTCCACAAATTTTACAATATCCTCCTGAAGTTCACATACTTCAGAAAAAAGTATATTATTCTCAGAATCCATGATAGATACAAAAATACAACTCCCAAAATTTTAGGACGTCAAACTCAACCAAAATTGCATCCGCAAGTGATTACAACACCCCTCCATATTTGGTACTTTATAATGAGTGTGTGTTACAATATGGCACTTTAAATTTATAGTGTGATTCTCAAAATAAATATTTCCAATGGAAAGAGCACGAAAAAAACACTTTTTCAAAAAATGGCACTCAAAACTGAGTTGTTGATCAAAAGATACAAGCTTTACAAGTTTATATTTTTTTATTTATTTTAGTATCCACTAAAACAAAATAAAATTCTCTTGCCTTCACCACACAAATAAAATGAAAAAGGGCTAGAGTTAAGCACCTACTAGTAGGAATCAAAATCTTAATCCCTCATATGACCATACCACATGACTAGGGGCTAAGGATTTCAATAGGTGTGATCTAGTCAATACCATAGATCAAGGAAATAACTATACCTAACAACTAGAAAGTATCTTCCTAATATCTAACTAAGATAAAATAAATATCCATACACATAAGTGGGTGAGGATAAATATAGTAAAGGTAAATAGAGTACCTAGGTGAACATGAGCTAAGGTAAATACCTACTCTAACATACTTCATCTGTCTTCTCTCCTTTTTCTTCTCTCTTTTATTTTTTTCGCTCTCTCTTAGCTCAATTGCATCATCTTCTCACTTGAGCAGCACATATATTGGCATCCAAATTTCCTCTTTATACACAATCAACCCATTCCATCACTTCCTTTGGCATGGCGTACACTATTTCCTATTCTGTCGCCTGAAAATTTAGTCCATTAAATGAATACAACTAACTCAAGATTTTTCTCTTGTTATATTTGGATTGATTTCACCTTTCACCAGAAAATATTTATTAGCCGATACCTAAAATATATTTTATCATTTTCCTAGGATTTCCAAGATGATTGTGTAGATAGAAAAATTAGGTCACACCCTATCAAGTCCCCTTCCATTAACATACATCTAACCATGACCCCTCCTCACAACATTATTAATTTAGGTACTAAAATTAAATTAATTTCCACCTCACCTAGCCACCTCATCCTAGACCTATTCCAAGCCTATTAATTAACCTATACTAAGTCCCCAATTCCCTTAACTAACTAGGACTCATTTCTAACCCTAACCTTAATTTCCTATCATTCCTCCAACCAAATTCCCACTCCATTTAGCGTCATTCCACACTCTTGACCCGGAATCAATTCTGAATCACCCCAAAATTGAGAAGAAAAGGCTATTTTTGGAAAAGTATGACCTTTTCTCCCTAAACAACGTTGGTTATTGTTTGGCCAACACTGGTCACCTAACCACCATCATTTCCCTTAAATAAGAATTTCTAATCCTTTATTTGGGTTCCTGAATCTTGGTTTTTGGGCATTCTTACATTCTGAACTCTCAATCATCCAATCAATCAAATGAAGAACCATAGCATTCCAGTTCTTCACCAGTAACCAACCTCTTTCTCCTCAGCTTCAGATCATCCACATGGAAGCATACAGGATTCGTTGGCACAATACTAAACCAGGATATATTTATTCTATGAGCACATATCAACCACCAACTATCTTCTATCAACTTTTAATCTCCAGATAAGTATATTAATCCTGTTGTTAAGTCCCATTACCTTCTGGTATTGATTTATTTATTCTACATATTACTTTTCTCATGGATATCTCCTACACCCACCTACCCAACAACATGCACCTCTAAACCTCTCTATCTCCATAGCCATCTATTTTACTATCTCTGATTCATCACATAAATCATAGCATCTAGCCTAATCCTTCTCAACTCTCTGTGCAATCATAAAGAACCCTGAATCAGCCCATTTTAACCTTTTTATCTAATTTCTCATACTGGCATCATTCACCCAACTGACATCAGTTATTCCTAGGTACTGGTATCAATTGCCCAACTGGCGTCAGTCACTGTGACTCATAATTTCCAAAAAACCAATAATCCCATAAATCACTCCAAACCACCCCAAACCTTACCAAATCTCACCCAGACCTCCTTAACAGCCTCTGCTACACCTACAAGTCCTTATACCCCATTGCCATTTCTAGATTAAGTCTTAATTTAAATTATTAGATCAATTCTAGCTTATTGTATTTGTGTGAGACACCTAAATCATACAACTATAGGAGGATTTCATTATTTTATGTTATTTTTCTACTTTACTTTATATTTGAATGTGGATTGATAGCCTTCTAGGAAGCACCTCACTTATTGGATCTAGCTCTCACTAAGCATTCCACTGACTTATTTTATTAATGTTATCTTGTGGTCTTATGTTCTATTACAAGTAGTCCTTCCTAGCTAAAAATGAGCTCTTCATAATCAGATTGATCTTCTACAACGGTCGCAACCTTCTTCGATGACTTCACGTGTAATCCTCCTCACCTTTACCCTTATCTGTTTTATACACAACATTGTGGTGAAATAGAGTGAGCTATTTTCTTCTCTGATATTTAAATTCACTTTGAAATCATGAGTTATATAGAAAATGTAACTAAATTTCTTCAAATTCGAAGAACATTCAATATTGACAACTGAAACAATGTATTTATTTCATTCTTCATGGAGCTCAAGTCGTATACTCAGCGGCAATCAATAAACAATTGAATCGCTATCGATTTTGGAGAACAAAATTCACTTAACCATGTTTAGATCATTTAATTCTCCTCAAGCCCTATCTAGTCCATATTTATTCAATCTGGATCTTTCCTTAACTTTTATCCTTTATATTGCGGCACATTTATTTAATCTGTGGTTCTTCTCCTTTCCTAGCACATTTTTAGTTATCCATGGATTTTCTTTGCTTCATAGATATTTCAATGTTTCACAGCTTTCCATCTTGTCTTCTACCTTCCCACGTCTTTCTTCCATGCCCACAACTCTATCCCTTTACCTATGGCTTTTATCATTCTCCACAGTTATATTCCATCCTCAACGGCTTTACTATTTCTTCACGACTTTTCCCCTTATGTGCGGCTTCCTCAAGACTCCCCTTTCTTCCGTGGCTCATCCTTTGGATTCTTTTTATTTTGCGACTTCATTCCTTTACTTGCATCCCTCACTAAGCTTCTACAACTTCTTCTAGAGTAACGTGGCTTCCTAAAAACTTCACTGATTACTTCAACACTTTGGTGGTTATCTCCTTATGTCCACAACTTGCACAAAAGTTGATTAAGTCCCTTATAACTTATCCTTGATCATCTTGAAGCCTCTATGAGCTAACACTACCAATCAACCTTCATTTTTTTCACTTGCTCACTTTACCAATTAACCCTTTTGGCATCAATGCAAATTGACATCAATGACAACACATATGACAATGACAAAGGTCTACCAATCTCCCCATTTTTCATTGATGGCAACACCTCAACACTTCAATACCATAGAAAAATATACCCTTTTCATGAAAAAAATAATACTTGCATACCTGGATTCTAAAAGTACCCTGTAACTCTCCCTTGGCAGATGTCTATTTTTATCTTCTATGTTATTAATTGGATGAATTCGGTGTCTTTCCCTCTTTTCATATGACTGGCTTATTTCTAACTTGAGATTTTCTTCCCCTTTGAAAACAATGAAAAAGGGCCATCTATGTTTCATAAAGGTGAAAATCTAGGAAAGTTACATATTGCATGTTCCTAACTCATGAAACTCCCCCTAGGCACATGCTTTTGATCTGTATCAGTTGGTATGCTCGCAACAATGCTTCCCCTGAGTTAATGCATACTTTGATAAAATTGAGCTAGCATACTAGATCCACATGTCATAAATATTGTTGGCACTGATTAGGAGATTATATTACTTGAGAATTACCCCTCACTTTATTTGAACACCTTCTAATTATTGGTAGGATCAAGAATGACCCCCAATTCATTCCTTAAGTGCTCAAAAGTAGCTTTTGGTAGTGGATTTTTCATAATGTCTGCAATTTCTTCTTTTGTGCTCACATATTCTAGACTGATTTTCTTTTCATTCACTTGTTCCCTCAAGAAATGATATCTAATTAGAATATGTTTGGTCTTTGAGTGGAACACAGGGTTCTTAGAGATGCTTATTGCACTTTTGTTATCACAAAACAAGGGAATTGGACTATTAGTGAAAACCATTCCTCTACGTGTTCTCTTATTGTCTACATCGAATATGATTTTCGATTTGGGTTTTAAAATATGTGCATTTCATCTTTTGAGTGTTGCATTAGATCACACATATTTAATTAGAAACCACACAGCAGAGGTCATGATAACTTGGTAATTGGATTGGATTGAACATAGTTCACATTTCACACACAAGCCAAACAACATACACAATTTATAAATATCTTAAACATCTCCTTTCCAAGAAGAAGTCGTCAAGGATTTAACAACCCATTTATAGTGGGCCCCACCCAGTTTTATGGCCGGTTTATCATATCAGAGCTCGTGCCTTGCATACCCAAAGGTATATCGAGGACTCTTTCACCAAAACAAACCTGAAACCATCCATAGCTTGATTTTAGGGTACCTTCGTTATCTAAACACTATATTTCGTTCACAATCAGTCTAAAAGGCATAATTCACTCAACGCTAAAATTTTATACCTAGGATTGACAGGTTTTTGCTTATGGGACTATAGATTTATTTTTTTCTATGTTTTGAGTTGTGAGGACAATTCATCACTTTTTCTTCTCTTTCACACTCCACCATCATAGTCGGTGTATTCTGGTTTTTCTGAGTGTGATAGGACATATTTTTTCCATACACAACCTCTGTGTTGTCTTATTTTGACTTAATTCACTTCAAAATTTAAGAATTTCTTCATCTTCACAAGGATCTCAGTAACCGGCATTGGTCCAGCAACCATCATCGGTTCCATCATCATACCGACACTGGTTAACTGACCTTCATCAGTTTCTCTATGTTTTTTATTATTTTGTCAAAAACATGATTCTCTTTTTACATACCAACTTTCCATGTTCTAATTCTTTCAATACACTTATTTCTGAGTCTTTATCACCCTTAACAGGTCCTAGTTATGCCCATTTTATGCCTTTCTTATTCATATTTCCAAATTTCTTGGTTATCCATAGTAATTGGAATTAGTCTTCTTGCCTAATCGGCACCGGTTAACTAGTCAGTATCAGTATCTATGTTTTTTATTTTTATCAGAAACAATAACCTATTTATATTCTCTAGACTTTACCAAACATCTATTTCTGAGTTTTTTCAGTTCTACAAAGCCTAGAATACCTCTTTTCGACCTTTCATGTGCTTTGGACTCACCAATAGGCACAAACCCTCACTTTTCATGCTAGTTTTGTACCCTTTCCTACTATCCCTTCACCGCCCTCCATCACATCTCCGATGGATCCTAATGTTGTGATTGTACCTGTAGGTGATGAGGATATTTCTAAAATCCTCAATCACATCCTTTTGGCCTTAGAACATTATCTCACCACCTCCTCCAACCATGATTCATCAGGCCAACCTATCTTTGGGATTCCTACCTCTATGCGTACTTCTGTAATCCCTACTTCTACCATCTCCACCACATTTGGTAATGTCGATGTATTTACCCAATCTACTATCACATTACTACCTCCACCTCACAACCACTTATTTCCCAATTGACCTCTACACCTTCAACATCTATCAACCCCTCTAAATTTTTTGTTCCTTCAACATCTACCACACCCTTATCTACAAACCCCTCATACAAGAGCCACTTCATCATCAGCACCTTTAAAACATGTGTCTATACAACCACCAATGGTGTCAACATCCTATATCCCCTTTCAGAATCTGGACCTTTCTATTCCCTAGACTCTTTCGCCCATCGCCATGAGGTTTTTTACAAAAGTTTCTCCTACCTACACCCTACCTCAACATCCACTTGTTTCCTCCACTTATTATTCAAGATACATGCCTTCGTCATATATTCCCTCTTGCATACCCCCATCTTAGTTTTATGATTTGGCATTACCATACACTAGTGTGTCATCTAAGACTTATTCATCTCATCCACCCCCTTATACCACAAGTACTACTCCTCAATCTAATCCTACAAAATATGTTATAAATATGATGATGGATAAGATGCAGACCCTCGAATCATTTGTTTCTAGCTCTCGCAATGCCTTGACTTACGATGAAATCTATAATGAGCCTATTCATCCATCCATACCCATTCACCCTTATCCTGCACATTGGAGTTACCTAAGTTTAATCAATTTAATAGCAATTAATACCCTCAACAACATGTGTGATCATTCAAACACTTATGTTATTTTATCATCCATGATGATGCCTTTTTCCTTAAGATTTTCCCCATGTCATTGACAAGACTTGCTCTAGATTGGTACAGTGCTTTTCCTAGGCATTCAGACTTCTCTTTCAATCAGTTGGCCCATGCCCTCCTTGATCACTTCTCCATAAATATCTCTAAGAAGGTATCCATTACTGATTTATATTAAATTCTTCAATATGATGACAAGTCTGTCATTGACTTCATTACATGTTGGTGGGGGCTCATTAATCAGCTTCACCTTTCAACTTCCAGCAAACTTGAGCTGATAGAGTTGTTCACTAGGGCTTGTGTCTAGGCACATTTCTCTAACTCTTTAGGTACAAACATTCTGAACATGTTGATAAGGTGTTTACCATGGCTTTAGAAGTTAGATATCCATGTTCCCTTGAAGAGGAAAAGGTTAAGTTGAGAAAACAAGAATGCTCTCGTTAGGTCGGATGACTTATATTCTTCTTCTAAACTGCAAAAATCAATCATCCCGACAATCATTCTAAGGAAAAAGGATTTACCAATGCAATGGTCCTGAAGGTTGGCCCTTCTCATCCATAAAAAAAACAAAAACCTCCTCCTAATCTATCCCCTATTCATAATTTTTAGTACAAGTATAAACATAAATGTTATATCCCCTATAGGAGAACCTTACTCCTCTATTTTGGAAGAAGCTTGTTAAAAGCGGGCAGCCATCACCCTTCAACCTCTTCAAACCACATAGTGGTTTTTTTACCCTTCCCATCTTTTACTTGCATGGTATAAGGAGAATGACTACTATAAATATCACCAAGTTAAGGGACATACTAACGAAAATTGTAAAACATTTAAGAACATTGTCCAGAAAATGATTAGATAATGGAGATCTCGTCCTAGAAAACCCTAATGCATCAGACAAATAAAAACCTTCAGGTCTTTACAGAAACCTTTTCCAAACCATACCCCTTCATCAAACGAGGTTGGTGAGACCTTTCGACAATGCCACCAATGTTCAAAAGGTTCACACCATCTTTGACACAGTACCTTTCAATTCTACTCAATATCCTCCCATCCCATCTATTGAGGAAATTCTTGCATGTTCTCCTCTACCCACAGTGGAACCTATTTCAGCTAATCCTCTACCCAAGGAGATTCTATGTGTGAGCTACTACTCTACCCATAGAGGATCATATTTCACCTACTTCTCTACCTATGGAGGATCCTACCTCACCCACGCCTCTACCCATGGAGGAGGCTACCTCACCTAATCATCTACACATGGAGGATATTACCCCACCCATTGTTTTATCTACCAAGCAGCCTACCTCACCTACTCCTTCATCTACAGAGGATTTTACCCCATGTATCCCTCCACCTATTGAGGAGCCCGCACTACCCATGCTTCCACCCATGAAATATCCTATCTTATCCTCTTCTCTACCTAAGGAAGAGTTTACACCACCTACCTTGCTCCCTCCTTGACCCACAGAGGAGCCACTTTTATATCCTATTCCTATAAGTGATGCTTCTCCCAGGGTATTCCAAGATCCTGTCAACCTTCTTACATCACTTCTACCTACACCTTCAGAATCCAAAAACTTCCTTGTCTCACAGACCTCAGAATTCTTCACACGAATTACAACCAAGTCATCATCATCTTCCTCTACCTCTATGCCATTCTCTCATTTAGTCAATTTCTTAGAGTATGTTGATTACTCCACACTTTGGGGGCACCTTCAACTCCAAGTATCCACCCAAATGTAGATGTTGTCCTCGAATACTTCAACTATCTATCCTAAAGTATTCAAGGAAACCAAATCTATCGCACCTAATCCAGTCATATTAACATTTTCTTCATTAGCCTCACCTTCACCCCAACCTTCACCCTAACCTTTACCTACACCTAAACCTCTAACCACACCCAAACCTTCACCTACACCTAAACCTACCACTACATTGGGTGTCTTGCCAATGCCTAGTATAGTCCATCCCCTAGTGAATATAGATTTGACTACCTCTTCATAAACTGCCACCAGTTTTATTCCAACACCTAAGAGAAATACCCAACCTCTTAAGCCTCACACCCTTGTTTCTACCACACCTTCTTATTCACCTTTGCCTCTTCCATCAATCTTAGGCCCACATCCATCGACCTTGGTCAAGCTACTTCTCCCCCAAGGTAAACTTAAAGATAGGCAACCCACACCCTCACCTTGATCTTCTATTTTACCCACACCTTCTTCATCACCCATGCCTTTACCTTCTCTTTTACCTACACCTTCTACATTACCCTCAACTAGGATCTTACCCAAACCTCCATTGTCACCTTGGTTGACTCGTACGCCTATACCTTCTGCACCCCCTTATTCTTCACACACTACTCTAGGACCTTTACCCAAGAAGGTGCAACCTAAACCAAAAACAACAATACCTTCCAAAAAGGTATTTAAACTGACCCAACCCCCAACTCCACCTCTTTCACAAAGGTCACCCGTACCTTCATCCAAAACCCACTCTAACTTCTCATAGTGATCCATTGGCAGGATCATATTATAACATCCTCCTTAGGTTATTAGAAACCTTCACTATCACACTTCCATCTATTAAGCCTTATGACCCACTCAAACCCAAACTAGTAGGGTTTGATGATACCAAAATATGTGTATACCATCACTCCCCAGGGCATGATGTCAAAGGTTATAAGGCCCTCAAAAACATTCTTCTTCAACTCTATACTTTGGATGGTTTCTTTGAATAAGATAACTTGTTAGAGGAGAATTCCATTTCCCTTCACCTGTTGCCACACGGCATAGTCCTATATCTATTCAACGGCCTTCACCTACATCTCCACAACCCTCTTTTCCTCCTCTAATATTTGAAATGAACATGGTCTGGGTAGCCACTCAATCACAGAAAGATAAAGGAAAAGAGAAAATTGACAGCTCATCTACTACACCTTCACCCATCATTCCACTTGCACCTATCCTCAGGGTAACCATCAATAGGCTGGCTTATCTTGTTTCTAACGGAGTCACACATCGCACTATGACTAAACAACTTCATCAATCTCCTTTGAATATGTATTTTTATGACTTAATTCAAACCTTTGAATCTCATCGTCAGGCCCTCATTGAGGTCTTGCAATCTATTGAGGTTCCACTAACTGATCTGACACCTGTGGCCACCATCTTTACCCCACATCATGTGGTTTCCCTAACCACTCCACCTCACTTCTACACCCATTTCCTCTCCTCAAGTTTTCACCATTTGTTTCTCTGAAAAAGAGATTATCCTTCTCCAATCAGATGATCCTAATCCTACCCTCTTCATATTTTCTTACATCAATGATACTTGTATTTAACGTGTTATGATTGATGGAGGTGCCCACATTAATATCATTTCTTCCCATGTGTACAAAAAAATGTGCATACCCACCAACAGTATGCATAATAACCCAGTTATGTTGTGTTCTTTCAATGATTCCATGACTTCTACCCTCAGCACCATCATCCTCCACATCTGCGTGAGTCCTCGCACCATTCTCAAACTATTATATGTTATTGAGGGGGAATTCCAATACAACATGTTACTTGTATAACCCTGGATTCATGTCATGGGGTGTGTACCTTTAACCCTTCATCGTTTCTTAAAATTTGAATATGAAGGGCACTCCTACACCATTTGGGCGGATCCTTCACCATTTAAAACCTACAACATGTTTTACCAACAAAATTATGTCATTATTCCAGTCAAGGCATCTACCACCATTACTGCTCCATCTTCTTCCATTGCCTCATCTACAATTACTGTCGCTACGTCTTCTACAAATAGTCCATATATCCCCACTATTTCTTCATCTATCCCATCTACCAACCCACCTATTTCACCGGTAACTGATGCCTCACCTTCTCAAACTTTTAGTAGCTCATCCATCCCTACTACCTAAGTTTCAACTGTTGATCCCTTGGTAGGTGTTTTTCAATGCCTTACTCTGGGGGAGTACTACCTCTACAACATAGAAACTCTCCTTACTCCTCAAGAGTATGGAAACCTTCACCAACACTCACGTTATAACCATCATGTAGGAGAGGTTTTTCCATACGGTCCTCCCCACCTTTTCACCAACCTAACATATGGGGGACTCCGATGCTTCTTTATATTATCCTAAACCACCCACCTAAACCCGGTCTTTCTCATCTTATTTAAAATAACTCACTAATTGTTGCTTCACCCACACCCTTCTTCATCGATGTGCCTGGAAGGGATTTGGCTTTGGTCTTTATGTGCAAGTTCATCACATAGTCATTCCTTGCACTGCTTGAAAACACAAATATCTTTGTCGTATCATATTTTCTAAACCACCTTCTAAGAATTCTAAAGTTGACCTCATAGAGGAAGATAAGCCTTCCCCACCTACCTCACCTACCACAACCACCTTCACCTATGGAGTAAATGGATCTAGAATCCATCCTTCCTAAAAAACTATTTGTGAACACCATTTCTTTGGGACTTCTGACCTATCATCGTGATGGCAAGGAACACTCTTCCCTTCCTCTTCTTTATCCTAACATGTTAGATGACTACACACCTTCTATCAATGTCGTTCAATGTCAACATGATAATTATATTCTCACCTATTTAGGTGCAGATGATTCTTATATTCACCATTCATTACCTTCTAAGACACAAACTATGATGAATGAATTGACCATAGAGATCAAAATTCACACTCAAGACGACCCTTGAATTCTAAAGATAGGTCAATCTTTAAATTCTTTTGAATAGGAAGCCTTCACCTCTTTCCTTCAAGATCATAGCAACTCTTTTTCTTGGTGTTATGATGATATGACTGGTATTGACCCTAATATTGTGGTCCACAATATCATGACTATTCCCAATGCCAAGCCTGGGAAACAAAGTTGTGAAAAATGCATCCACACATTTCCCTTCTTGTAAAATAATAAGCTCCAGCACCTCTTTTCTATTTCCTTCATTCTACCCATTAAATATCCATAATTTATTTCTAACATTGTTCCTGTCACCAAAGAGACAGGGGAACTCTGCATCTGCATAGAATTTTGTAACCTTAACCTCAGCTTCCTTAAGGATGACTTTCCTCTGCCTAGATTTGACCAACTTGTTGATCTTACAAACAGCCATGAGATGCTATCTCTTATGGACGGATTCTCAGGTTATAATCAAATATTACTCACTCCAGAAGATCAACACAAAGTTGGTATGCATCACCCCTTGGGGAACTTTATATTATCATGTCATTCCCTTTAGCTTGAAAAATGTTGGTGCCACCTATCACTACATTATGACCTATATCTTCTATGATATTATGCATAACATATTAGAATATTATGTTCACAACGTTCTCAGTAAGTCCAAAAGTCGTGTCGAACACCTCTCAGTTTTTAAGATCATCTTTGATTGTATCATCCAATATTGTGTTCACCTTTAACCAAATAAGTGTGTCTTTTGTTTTATCTCCAGAAAAATACTTAGTTTCACCATCTCTTTGTGGGGCATCGAATTCAATCCCACCGAAATCAAGGGAATTCTTGAGATTCCTCCACCTACTAACCTGCGACAGCTTTGTAGTTTGGCAAGGAAAATTGTAATCTATTTGATGCTTTATTTTCCAACTTTCCAATCGATGTCACCCTTTTCATCATCTTATTAAAAAGTATGTCTCCTTCAATTGGAATGATGAGTGCCACAAAGCCTTTGAAGTGTTGAAGAAATACCTTCTTCAGCCACATGTGCTCATCCCACCTAAAGATGACAAACCTTTTTACCTCTTCATTTCTTCCACTGACCATTCCTTAGGTTCCATGCTCACTCATCACGATGAGAAACACAAGGAGAAAATGGTTTATTACATTAGTCGTACTCTTTTAGTCTATGAGACTAGGTATACTCAAGTTGAAAAATATTTTCCTAGCCTTGGTCTTCATGGCCACTAAACTTCGCCACTACCTACTTAACCACAAAAATTTCATCATCACCAACACTGACCCTCTAGATTACATGTATGCTAAACCTTACCAACACTAATGCACCATGCATTGGCTCATCCTCCTTGCATACCTAGACCTTGAATTCATTCATCAAAATTATGTCAAGGGATAAACCATTGCAGATTAGATCTTACAGACACTCCTCTTCATGTAAATCAATATTCTAAAGTTTTATTATCCTGATGAATCCATTTCCACCCTCTCCCTCGATGACACCATTTATCAGATGACCTTATTCTTTGATGGTTCTAAATTTCAACTTGGGGGTGGTGCAGGGGTCATCTTCATTCCTCTTGATGGTGAGCCTATGTCACTATCCTTTAAACTTGACTTCGACTACACCAACAACATCACCGAGTATGAAGCACTTGTCTTGGGCCTTTAGACTGTCATAGCCTTAGATGTTAAATCCATTAATATTATTTGGTGAATCTCAACTGGTTATGAACCAAGTCAATGGTTTGTACCAGTGTCATAATGAGGTCCTTCAAAAATATAAACATCATGTTGACATACTTTTGACCACATTTGACACCTACCTCATTCAAACCACTCCATGATCCACTAAAAAATTCACAGATACCATGGCTTGCCTCACCTCAAAAATACCTACCTCACCTTCAGAACTCTAAAATATTTATCACCAGTACAATGGTTGTAGTCACCCTCTTATCTTATTCACAGTGTAAATTTTTGGGAAGAATCGAAACCAACCCATGCGACATTTGGTATAAGTAGTTTGCTGACTACCTCTCCCTTTCAATTCTGCCTCCAGATATCACTCGCAATGGATGATGAGCCTTTCTCAAAAGTGTCTCTCATTATGTCATCATGGGGGGTCTTCTCTACAAATCATGGCTTTGATGGTATCCTTCTACGAGTGCCTCACCAGTTCTGAAATTCCGTACACCATTAAAGAAATCCATGATGGGATTTGTGGTGGACATTTTAGTGGCCTCGTCATTGCTAAACATATCCTTTGCCTCAGACTATTACTGGTCCAACCCTTAACCAAGACTATTCTATGAATATGTAAAATGTTGTGTGAAGTTTTAGCAGCACACTAACCTTCACCACACCCCAATTCATGCCTTATAAGTTCACCAGAGACTTTTGGCCCTTCGCTCAATGGGGTTTGGATCTCATCAGAGAGATTAACCCTCATTCTTCTCAACGTCATCAATGGATCATCACAATCAACCAAATATTATACTAAATGGGTGGAAGCCATCCCTCTCATTTCTACCAAATCTAAGAAGGTAGTAGACTTCATCAACCACCATATCATTTGTTCTTCAGTGTTCCTCATCACTTCATCGTTGACAATGGAAAAAAATTCAAAAACAAAACCCTTCATAAATTGTGTGACAACTTTGGCATTCAACTCAGTTTCTCTTCACCCTATTACCCTAGGCCAATGGCCAAGCCAATCATCTAACAAAACCCTCAATAAAATTCTTATGAAAGTCGTCAATGATACCAGTAAGGATTGGTGCACATGCACATTCCTTTCACCTTATGGGCTTATCGCACTAGTATTTGTACCTCTACCAATGCCACACCTTTCTCTTTGGTCTATGGTATAGAGGTCGTCCTACCTCTCAAATTCCAAATTCCATCTCTTCATATATCACTTAAAGATATGCTCTCTGATGATGATTTTGTACCAAGAACATTTGGAACAACTTGAGCTACTAGACGAACATCATTTAAATTACTCTAGACCATCTCCAAATCTACCAAAAACACATCAATGTGCCTATGAAAAACATGTTTTCATGAACGAACCTTCAAAATCGGTGACCTGGTCCTCAAGGAAAACCAACATGTAACCAAAGCAGAGAAAAGTAAACAAGGAAAGTTTTCTCCTAATTGGCTTGGACCCTATATCATCACCCATACCTATGGATCAAAAGCTTATCATTTATCTTCTCTTGAGGGTAAACCCAAACCTAATCCCCTTAATGCCTTGCATCTTCAACCATTCTACTGTTGAATAAATTACTACATCACTTTATGTCACTTATATTCTCATCCCTTGAGTGAACCTTTCCTTTTACCTACCTATTTTAAGGACCAATGACTCAAATAGAATTGTGTGATTATCTTTCACCATTCAGCCTTGTCTTAAATATGAGTATCATGGCTCTACTCATGGCATGATTATCATGGATACTTTTCATCCTTTTCAGGATGGAATCCCATGGTCATTTGTCACTTGAAACCCCTCTTTCATAGCTAATATTTTCGTGTTATGGTTTTTCCTTAATAAAAGAGGCTATACTCCTTTATAGTCTTGTCCATGACTTCAAGTTAAAAATAAAAGAAAAAAATATATGGGATAACAAAAAATCTACTCCTTGAGTCAAACTTCTTGTAAATAGATGATTCCTCAAAAAGGACATCTCTCTCTCTCTCTCATGCTACTATAAGTAGACTACTCCCTTGAAGGAAAACTATAAAAATCTAGCCACCTATGGCACTTAGTCTATTCCCAAAAGAATACTAATCGGTATCTCTCAAATAAAATAATTCTGAAGCTTCCCACATCGATCAGCTTCATGAAGACCTCAAGGAGAACTTATTTATCCTGATATAAACTTCCCGCATCGATCAGTCTATACAAAAAAATGAAAAAAAAATAAAAGTTAAGAAAAATACAAACTTTTGGTCATGGACTTGCCTATTCTAGTTTTGGGTATCTTGTAGAAGGGGCATGTTGTCTCACAACAAGGTTACACTTAACAAACCACTCCACCCTACCTTCATTTATTTACTCCTATCAACTTAAGGGATGTGGCAT
This sequence comes from Taxus chinensis, assembly GCA_019776745.2. NCBI lineage: Eukaryota > Viridiplantae > Streptophyta > Pinopsida > Cupressales > Taxaceae > Taxus > Taxus chinensis. The sequence continues at coordinate 829,802,606 of CM034149.1, read as the reverse complement.
ATATTCTACACATTGTGATCACACAACTTCTTTCAACTCTAGACCCATCGCTCATGCAGTGTATCTAGAGGGACTTATGTTCAATAAGTCTAGGGGTATGACAATTATGGTCCTTGCCAAATATGGGCATGCCACTTCTTTTGGTTTCTTATCTGTTTACTTTGTTTCTTCAAACAGGACAAGACCACCAAAATTGAATCAACCATAACACCTTCATCTATGCCTATGCTTAATTCACCTTTCCTATTACCTATTCAACATTTGACCTTTCCTATTTTCAAACATACCTTACCCAACCAACTTATTCTAACCTAATTTCCCAACCTACCTACCCAACCTACCTACTCAACTTACTAATCAATCTCATTCTTCCCTGGTTTAAGGGAGAACTACATCAGCCTGAGGCCCCTTTCACAAGGGCTATGTAGGTAACACTCCGAGGGCATGGGGCCCTCAAAGGTTAGCTCAACCACTCTTTTCCCCCATCATTCTTCCCCCATAACCAAAAACCTAGTTAGTTAGTTTCCATAAAAACCATAACTTGGAAATTATCTCAAAACAAACCATACATCACCCATACACATTATCATTTACTTTCCATAATACCAATAACTTGGAAATTAAATCAAAACAAACACAACCAAACCATGCCTACATCTAATTTCCATAACATCAATATATTGGAAATCCAAATTAAACTCAATCATGCCTACATAACTTGTTTCCATAAAAACAATAACTTGGAAATCAAAACAACATCATCTCATATCACAATAACATCAACCCAACCATGCCTAATAATAATTTCCATCAAAACCTCAATACATTAACTAAACCATGATAATTTAACCATTCATAAAATCAATACAAATTTAACCAAACCATGCCTCTCATCTAATTTCCATAACACCAATAAATGGAAATCAAAATAAGTCATATATACATCACCAAACCATGCCTACATCTAGTTTCCATGACATCAATATAATGGAAATAAATGCATCATTATACTACCATAACATCAACCATGCCTATATCTAGTTTCCATGATAACAATACAATGGAAATGAAAACAAACACAACATATAAATACCATCATCCATCTATATATCAGAAATGTCTGTATATCAATACACTGTATATACATATATAAATAAAAGTATCTCTCAAAATATCTCATATACATCTCACCTCTTCGGCACGCATGCCGGTATAGTCAAAAATCAAAAATAACAACATCTCTATGATCTCCATATCATCTCTATGAGGGGTCAGATACCTCTACTTCTCTCCCTTGTCCCTCATCTAGTCCTCCATCTCCAAGCACTAGTCACCTCTCGCTGACCCTTTCTATGAGACCTGTGGCTCCCTGAGATGTTAGTACTACGAGTCTATGTGAGTTGGTCCTCACACTGGCTATCCTGTGGGCTCTGTACTCAGTATATGACAAAAACTTGAGATCGGCATCTGTAATCTGATCTTGATAATACTTGGCCTCGGCCACAACATCTTTGTACCTGTCCATGGATATCACCTAGGGAGGTTCCATCACTCTAACCCCAACCTATGGAACTTGTCTCATTAATAGTGGCCCTTGTCCCTATACTAGTGGCCCCAATCTTTTTGAAACATTGCTACCTGTTTGTGCCTATACAATGGACCTTATCCTGGTGCTAGTGTTATGCAGCTGCTATCTATACCTGTAATGTGGCCACCTGTGCCTGTAAAGTAGTCACCTGAGCCTACAGTCCTGCTACCTACCCCCATCCTGCTGGTTGAGTGGTTGTGTCATGAGTGCCTTGTGCTATGCTAGTTGTCCCTGTAAAGTGGCCACCTGTGCTTGTGCTTGAGCTAGCTGCCACTATAAAGTTATCACTACCCCTTTAACTTGTCCCTCTCTACTATAAAAGTAGCCAAATCAGGTTGTCCTGGCCTCGACGGTGTCTACTCGTAGTTGGGCTATCCACCAGTTACTATACCCATCATTCATTCCTACATCATCAATCTACCTATCAAAAACCTGTTCCTCTTACCTTATGGGATCTTCTGGATGTGGTGGAGATAATGGTCTCTCCAAATGTCATCCCTGTGGTACTTTGGAAAGGGTGGAGGCACATCCTTGCTAGCATCCCAAACTGGCATCTAACTTAGTTGACCGGTATCATCTTGTGCTCCCCGAGTCACCATCCCTGTATCCATCAAACCAACTGTAAGCCTACTAGCTCCTCCACCATGCCTCCATATGAAGGGAAATATACATAGGGTCACCACAAAATATCAAGTGCTGATAGACCCTCTAATATACGTCTGTAATATGTCACATCCCGTGATGCCTCATCCACCCTTGAATGTGCCCCTATCGATACCCACCTCTTGTAGCTAGCTCTGTAGACCCCTTCTGTGCCAATCCTGTCATGGAAGGCCTGGTGGACATAGACACACTATGTGCTCGTAGGCCCAACAATGAAGAAGATAGGTGCAACACACACCAAACCACCAAATCCTCCTATAGGCCCATAACTCCCTGTAAAGTTGTACCAGGTACGTTGGTGCCCATGCAAAATTAAACTCTCTCCTCAATCATGTCCTCCAATACCCCCCATCAGTGCCCATGGAAATCTCCCACCCTCTGAGTATGGGAGTGACAAAACAACCAATCCCCACCATCATCAACACCACAAGTCAGGTCTCCTGTGGATGTGTTGCATACATCTCGCCATAGCTAATGCTCACACTGTGATAAGACAACTCTCCCATGGCCTCTCCAAAACTGTAACCATAGGATCAAATGAATCATCCAAAGAAATCTGATACAATGACTCTCCTAAATAATAGGTAGCCTCAAGATCAGTAGATGTTCCTCTAGAGTGATCGTCATCTCACCAGTAGGTAAGTGGAATGTGTTGGTCACTGATCCCATCTATCATGAGAGTGACCATCATGTTGTGATCTCAAACTATCCTCCTATACCACCTAATGACACCCAACCCAACATCCCTCATGTGTTTTTACTCATCCTTTATGATGCTAGGTCACATCTGCACCAAAAGGGGTGAAAATCTATCTCTCATCATCAAATGTTGTCTCGCCTACATCATCACCATTCAAACATGTTAATCAATTGGCCCTTTCAATCATTTATTTGACCCTACCCAGCCCAATACTTACCTACACCTTTCCTAACCTACCCACCTTTACCCAACCTCTTTCCTAATGTATATTCTATCTAGCCTAAACATCTACACTTTTTTTGTTTCATTCAATCCCCATTCACCTATTTCCCTAACTTACCTCATCTATCTTGTGCCCATCCTACACTGTTGACCTATACCTTCGATCTATCCCTACACCTTCTCATTTCTCCCTACCTACCATAACTCACCCATTCCTACCTAGATCAACCCTAACTCACCCATTCCTACCTAAATCAACCCTCCTCACCCACCCATTCCTACCCTAACCCATAACCATTCCTACCTGAATTAACCCTAACCCATCCATTCCTACCTAAATTACCATAACCCACCCTTCCCTTACCTTTCCACCTTCCCAATTTACCTTTTTCAAACCTGGTCACTTTTCACAGTGAAATCGGTCACCTTGACTACCGGTCCCCCTTTAAACCTGTCGATGTCAGCTAGCCTACCAACACCGGCCGATAACCAACCGGCGTCAATTACTGGTTTGGCCCTAGGGCCGAACCCCACACGTCCCCATTTTTAAAAAATTAACTTAAACACCTAAACTACCCACCCAAATCACCCTCATTTGCATTTACATTCAGTTTACACCTAATTAAACTACATTTCACCCTTCCCATACCCAATTTCACCCAATTTTAAACAAAATGCCAATTCAATTTCCAACTCCAAATTGTTAATTTTTCTACCTTAACCCAAAACAACAATGGAGCTCGAATCCTACCTCTAATGGCTCCATCTACTTGGTAGGATGTCTCTCATGGGAACTCCTCCTGTGCCCTCTCCTACCTCTGCCATGTCTAAATCAATCTCTCAACTCTCAACCAATCCAATCTGCTCAGGTAGATCTCGTGGGCCCGTAAACTCCACTCCTCCAACCACTAAACTCTTTCCAAATCACCTCTCTCTAACCCTCTTTATCATTTTTCTCATCAAAATGCTCTCTATCATTTTCAACAATGTCAAATGCACAAATGAATCTTTTTAATACAAGGATTTTTCATTTTAAACCCAAATTTTCCTAACCGACATAAGTCAGATCATGCCCTAGGTGACCAATCTCATTCACCCTTACCGGCATCGGTTCCCTTTAAACATATCAGTCACCTTTCCTAAACCAATTATACCTAATTTACCAAACTTTTTGATGCATGATGCCATTTTCTTGCTGCCTCAGCCTTACCCCAACCCTACAGGCTCACCTACTCACCTTATCACCTAACCCCTACCTACATGTACATAAGGGCACATTTTTCCTACACCTCGGCCTTACCCACAACCTTACCTATACACCCACCCTGACCTCACCCATTGGACACTCAACTCACTTCCTCGTTGTACCTTGCAATGACGCTACTCATGTTGTTTAACCTACTGACATTTCCTTGCCTTATGTCCATGATGTTTATCTTGACCAAACCAAACCTTTTGGTGCTTTGGAACACACCTAATGCACATTCCTGCACCTAGCCTCATTGTGTTTCTAGGACCATATCCTATACCTTGATACCTAGACCACATCAACCTTGTTTAGATAAACTATCGACCTTTGATAATGTAGAGTTTGTGATCTCTTCAACCTGGTGCCTTATCACATTCTACACATGTGCATGCATTTGAATTCCCCCACCTATTACCCACATTGATATCACCATTACCTACACCCACACCTTACCACCTTTTTCATCACCTACCACTTTATCAAACCCATCACCGATTCTACCTACTACTTCATCAGTTCCTAGTTTGAGGGGAATCACCTCCACCCATACCTGGGCAACCTAATATTCACCCATACATAGGGAAACCACCTTCATATTTTTGTCATCATCACTTATCAATACAAGCTACGTGAAAAAAGGGGAAAATGTAGACACCCAAACTAGGTCACACCCTACCAAGTCCCCTTCGATTAACATTAATCTAACCATGACCCCTCCTCACATCATTATTAATTTAATTACCTAAATTAAATTAATTTCCACCTCACCTAGCCACCTCATCCTAGACCTATTCCAAGCCTATTAATTAACCTAGACTAAGTCCCCACTCCCCTTAACTAACTAGGACTCATTCTAACCCTAACCTTAATTTCCTATCATTCCTCCAACCAACTTCCCACTCCATTTAGCGCCATTCCACACTCTTGACCTAGAATCGATTCTGAATCATGCCAAAATTGGGAAGAAAAGGCTATTTTTGGAAAAGTATGACTTTTCTCCCTAACCAATGTTAGTTATTCCTCAGCCAACGTCAGTCACCTAATCTGCCATCGAGTTCCTTAAATAAGGATTTCCAATCCTTTACCTAGGTTCCCTGAATCTTGGTTTTTGGGAATTCTTGCATTTTGAAATCTCAAGCATCCAAGCTAATCAAACGAAAAACTAGAGCATTCCATTCTTCACCAAAAACTAGCCTCTTGCTCCTCATCTTTGGATCATCCACAGGGAAGCATACAGGATTCATTCCCGTGGCACTAGACCCAGATCCGTTTCTTCTACGAGCACCTATCAACCACCAACTATCATCTATCAACCTGTAATCTCCAAATAAGTATATTAATTCCTATTGTTAAGTCCCATTATCTTCTGGTATTGATTTTTTTATTCTATAGATTAATTTTCTCTTGGATATCTCCTACACCCACCTACCTAACAACCTACCCGTTTGAACCTCTCTATCTCCCTAACCATCTATTTTACCATCTCTAAGTCTTCACATAAATCATAACATCTATCCTAAGCCTTCCCAACTCTCTATATAATCACAGAGAGCTCCTAATCAGCCCATTTTAACCTTTTATCTAATTTCCCCTACCAATGTTGGTCACATAACTGTGTCGGCTATTCCCATGTACCAATGTCAATTTCTCAACCAGAGTCAATCACTGTGACTGGTAATTTCCCCTAGACCAGCAAGCCCATAACTCACTCCAAACCACCCCAAACCTTACCAAATTTCACCCAGACCTCCTTAACAACCTTTGCTACACCTACAAGTCCTTATACCCAATCGCCTTTTCTATATTAAGTCTTAATTTGCATTATTAGATTAAATCTAGTTTATTGTATTTGTGTGAGACACCTAAATCGTACAACTACAGTAGGATTTCCTTCTTTTATGTTATTTCTCTACATTAATTTGTATTTAATGTGGATTGATAGCCTTCTAGGAAGCACCCCATTTCCTGGATCTAGCTCCCGGTAGGCAGTCCACTGACCTATACTATTAATGTTATCTTATGGTCTTGTGTTCTATTGCAAGTAGTCCTTCCTAGCCAAAAAGGATCTATACAATATTGTCTTGATCTTCTACAAAAAGTGTAACCTTCTTCGATGACTTCACGTGTATTTCTCCTTACCTTTACCTTTATTTGTTTTACACACAACATTATGGTGAAACAGACTAAGCCATTTTCTTCTCTGATATTTAAATTCACCTTGAAATCAGAAGTTACATAAAGAATGTAACTACATTTCTTAAAATTCAAAGAGCATTAAATATTGACAACTAGAATAATGTATTTCTTCGTTCTTCATGGATCTCAAGTCGTATACTCATCCGTAATAACCAGACAATTGAATCACCGTTGATTTTAGAGAATAAATTTTCACTTGTCCATGTTTAGATCATTTAATTCTCCTCGAGCCGTGTCCATTCCGTATTTGTTCAATGTGTCTTTCCTTAGCTTTTCTCCTTTGTATCGTGACACATTTCTTTGATTTGCCAATTTTCTCCTTTCCTAGTGGCTTTTTAGTCATCCACGGATTTTATTTGCTTTGTAGATCTTTCAATGTTTTGCGTCTTTCCTTCTTATTTTTTTCCTTATTGCGGCTTTGTTCCATGTCCGTGACTCTATCCCTTTACCTGTGTATTTTATTATTTTGTATGGCTATCTTTAGTCCTTAGCGGCTTTAAAAGTTTTGCGTGGCTTTTCCCCTTATGTGTGGCTTCCTCAATACTCCCCTTTCTTTTGCGTCTCATCCTTTGGCTTCTTTTTTATTTTTGGCTTCATTTCTTTATTTGTGACCTTCACTAAGCTTTTGTTTCTTCTTCTATAGTTTCGCAACTTTCTACAAACTTCAGTGTCTACTTCAAGACTTTGGTGGCTATCTCCTTATGTCCACGGCTTGCACAAAATATGATTAATTCTCTTAGAACTTATCATGGACCATCCTGAAGAATTTGTGAGATAAAAATACCAATCAACCTTCTTCTTTTTCACTTGCTCACTTTACCAATTAACCCTTTTGCCATCAATGTAACTTGACATCAATGACAAAACATATGACAATGACAAAGGTCTAACAATATACCCCTTTTTCATTGATGACAACACCTCAACACTTCAATTCTGTAAAAACCTATACCCTTTTCTCCTTTGTATCATGACACATTTCTTTGATTTGTCGATTTTCTCCTTTCCTAGCGGCTTTTTAGTCATCCATGGATTTTATTTGCTTCACAGATCTTTCAATGTTTCACATCTTTCCTTCTTGTTTGCTTCCTTACCACAGCTTTGTTTCATGTCCATGACTCTATCTCTTAACCTGTGTATTTTATCAATATCCATGGCTATCTTTTGTCCTTAGAGTCTTTACTAGTTCTACGTAGATTTTCCTCTTATGTGTGGCTTCCTCAATACTCCCCTTTCTTCTGTGACTCGTCCTTTAGCTTATTTTTTCTTTATGGCTCATTTCTTTATTTTCAGCCTTCACTAAGCTTCAGTCGCTTATTTTAGACTTCCAAAACTTCCTATAGACTTCGGTGGCTATCTTTCTATGTCTCCGGCTTGCACAAAAGCTTATTAAGTCCCTTAGAACTTATCCTTGACCATCCTAAAGTATTTGTGAGCTAAAACTACCAATCAACCTTCTTCTTTTTCACTTGATCACTCTACCAATTAACCCTTTTTCCATCAATTCAACTTGACATCAATGACAACACATATGACAATGACAAAGGTCTAACAATATACTCCTTTTTCATTGATGGCAACACCTCAACACTTCAATACCGCATAAACCTATACCCTTTTGATGGAAAAAATAATACTTGCATAACTAATTTCATAAAGTACTCTGTAACTCTCACTTGGCATATGTCTATTTTCAACTTCTCTATTATTACTTGGATGGATTTGGCATCCTTCCCTTTATTGATATGACTGGTTGGTTTTTGACTTGAGCTTTTCTCCCCCTTTGACAACAATGACAAAGGGAAATCTATGCCACATAAAGGTGAAACTATAGGAAAGCTACATATTATGTGTTCCAACCTTATGAAATTCCCCCTAGGCACATGCTTCGGATCCTTATCATTTGGTATACTCGTGGAAATGTTCCCCCTGAGCTGATGCGTACTTTGATAAAATTGAGCTAAAAGACTAGATCCACCTATCATAAATATTGTTGACATTGATTAGGAGCTGATATTACCTAAGAATTCCCCCTAACTTTATCTGAACACCTTCTATTTATTAGTGGGATCAAGAATGACCCCCAATTCATTCCTTAAGTGCTCAAAAGTAGCTTTTGGCAGTGGCTTGGTCATAATGTTTGTAATTTCTTCTTTTGTGCTCACATATTCTAAACTAATTTTATTTTCATTCACTTGTTCCCTAAATAAATGATATATAATTGGAAAAATTTTTGGTATTGGAGTGGAACACGAGGTTCTTAGAGACATTTATTGCACTTGTAATATCATAAATCAAGGGAATTAGACTATCATATTTTACCTTGTAATCTTCCAATGTCTACTTCATCCATAAAAACCTAAGTGCAACACATTACGGCATCTATATATTATGCTTCACATGTTGAGAGTTTCCACTGATGATTGCTTCTTGCTCAACCAAGATACTAAATAGTTTCCAACAAAGAATAATCTGTCAATGGTACTCTTCCTGTCATCAACACTTCCTGCCCAATCACCATCTGTATAAGCTCTTATGTTGAATTCATTTTTTTTGGGTACCAAATTCCCATATTCAAGTGTTCCCATGAGGTATCTATAAATTCTCTTGATCACCTTGAAGTGTGTTTCTATTGGATCTTCTTGAAATCTTCCAATTAGACCCACCACCTGCGTGATATCAAGTCTTAAAGCCATGGAGTAGAGTAGACTTCTTATCATCGATCTATATAATGTTTTTTCTACTTTTGGTGAGCTATCCTCTCTACTCAACTTGTATCCACCTTCTTTTGTTGTTCTTATATCTCTGCAATCATCCATCCTAAACATTTTTAACATTTCTTTAATATAGTTGGTTTGGGATATGAAGATACCTTGATCTGATTGACTGATTTGTAAGAACAAAAAAGAATGAAAGATCACCCAGCATGGACATTTCAAATTCCTCTTTCATCATATCAAAAAAATACATATTTTATTTTATCATAATATCCTTCAAAAATAATATCATCCACATATACAATAACAATGAGAAAATGATATTTTTCTTCCTTGATATAGAGATTGATGTCAACTACACCTTGTCTGAAACCTTGATTAATGAGGTATGAATCCAATCTATTGTACCAAGCTCTAGGGGCTTGTTTTAGTCCATACAAAGCCTTTTTCAACCTACACACATAGTATTTATCTTTAGTTAGTGAAAATCTGTCAAGTTATTCAATATGTACCTCTTCATTAAAAAAAACCATTAAGGAAGGCTGATTTCACATCCATTTGGAACACTCTGATTTTCTTTTAAGTCATGTAAGCCAGAAATAGACTTATTACTTCCATCATTTCCACTGGTGCAAATGCTTCAGCAAAGCCAATTCCTTCCATTTGCACATATCCTTTGCACATAATTCTAGCCTTGTTTGTTGTTACTTCTCCTTTTTCATTCAACTTATTTCTGAAAACCCCACTTTGTCCCAATTACATTTTTTATCCTTTGGTCTTGGCACAAGCTCCTAAGTTTCAATATTTTCTATCTGATCTAGTTCTTCATGCATTGCATCCACCCAGTGCTAATCTTTGCTTGCTTCTACAACATTCTTTGGTTCTATCATTGATAGGAGTGCTATATCTTCATGATTCTGATGATCTCTTAGTCTTATTCTAGTTATAATGTCAACTTATTTGTTTCCAATGATTGGATTTGTTAGATGGTCCCTTTTAACTTGCCTTGAGGGTGCCTTAGATTATGTCCTTTTTTCCTCTTCATCTTCTTCTTCACATGGGACTTTCCATTTCTTCATCCTCTTCTTGTTCTTCATGATCGTTAAAGTGTTGAGTGCCGGAATTGGAAGTCTCATCCACCTTCACATTTTTTCTTTCTACAATCTTCTGCAACCTTTTATTATAGCATTTATAAGTCACGCTGACTTCTGAGTATCCAAAGAATATTCCTTCATCACATCTAGAATTGAATTTTCCCAATTTGTCTTCATCTCTTTTGATGTTAAATTTACATCTAAACACTCTTATGTGTTTCACGTTTACAGGCATGTTATTCCATAGTTCATAGGGTTTCTTACCACTATTTACTCTTAATTGTTCTCTATTTAAAATGTACACCATGGTTTTATACCGCTTTACTCCAATATCTATCTGTTAATTTGGATTCATTCAAAAATTTTCTCGCCATTTCTTACATCGTCATGTTTTTCCTTTCAACAACTCCATTTTGCTAAGGTGTTCTGGTGGCTGAGAATTGTCCTTTTAATTCCATTTTCTTAGCAGAAATTCATTGAAATCATTAGACCATAATTCTCCACCTCTATCTGATCTTAAGAATTTGATCTTTTTGTTCTTCTCATTCTCCACCTGTGCCTTGAATTTCTTGAATTTGTTTAAGGCTTATGGATTTTTCTTTAAACACACTACCCATGTAATTCTGGTGTAGTCATCTATCAGTAGCACGAAATATACCTCACCTTGTATACTTTCAATTCTGGTAGGACCGTAGAGATATGTATGAATCAACTCTAGAGGTCTAATTGTTGAGTATTCCTTCGAATTGAATGATCTTCTTGTTTTTTTACCATGCATACATGTTTTTGCAAAGTGTATCTGATGGTTTTACAATTTTTGGCATATGTTTGACACACCCTTTAGTACTTATTTTTACTAGATTCTCAAAGATCACATGTTCAAGTCTCATGTGCCACAGCCAGCTATAATCAACTTTACTTGTGAAGAATTTTTCATTATTTATTTCATTTAGCACACAAATTTTGTTCTTTGTCCTTTTTGGCTTTTGCAAATTTCTTTCTTGTTTTTTCCATTGATGATATCATAGCCTTTGTCATGGAAGATTAGATTATATACCCTTTTACACATTTGATTCACACTTAATAGATTTTGTTTGAGGCCTTCAACATATAGAACAATTTTTATGATAGTCTTTCCATTATCGATACTTTGAGTTCCTTTTCCAACTAAACTTGTTGAATTATTATCACCAAATCTCACAACACCCGATTTACTGTTTGATAGTGAAATGAATTTTATTTTGTCACCTATCATTTGGCTGGAGCATCCACTATCCAAATACCATATTTTCTCTTCATTTTGTATATGGAATGTGGTTTAAACTAATGAGCAAGACTATTTTCTCTTGGTCGCATATTTCTTTACAACATACACCCATTCCTCTTATTTAGGAGGTTTTTGTTTACTTGTTGATGCCTCAATTATTTTCTTATTATAATTGTAGTGGGAATCATTATAGTTCAGTATGGTCTAAGATGGGCCAAATTTTCTTATATAGCCTCTAGAGAATTTTTCTACACGTAGCGGCCTTATGTACAAACTGATTACATGAATAACAATAACCATAGAAATAATGTGTGTACCTCATAGCATAGGTAATTTTGGGAGTAGTAGTCCTTCTCTTGGAGTATTTTTTGAACTCTTTATTTACAACAAAATATGTGTTTTGGAGTTGATGTAGTCTTGTTTCCTTCATTCTTTACAGGATCCTTTGCCTTTCTTTCTTCCTTGAAACCAATCCCAGACTTATCATTTGTATCACATTGGACACTTAATATACTAGTCAAAAAAATTTGCATTCTTCTCTAGCTTTTGATACATAATCAACTTAATGCCCATTTGTTCCATCTCAACTTGTACTCACTCCAGTTCTGAGTTCATTTTTGTGCATTCATCCTCCTTTGACTTTTAAGAGTTTGAGATCTTTTCCAGCCAATTTTCAAGCCCTTTGAGATCATTAACCTCTTCTTCTTCTCTAAGATTTTTTTCTTTCCTCAAATATGTGGATTTTTTCTTCATAATATTTCAATGTGCTCCTTAGCTTTTGATTATTTCTTATACATAGTTTCAATTCTTCAGGAGCACATACTAATCTAGCTTCAAGGTTTACTTCAGATTCTTCTTCATCAAAGTCTTCAAAATCAACTATATTATTTTCCTTTGGAGCTTTATTCTTCAAGCACATCCATTTCCATAAAAAAACATCTAGACCAATCTTAATCATTTTTCAAAGCTGCCTGGGTTGCTTGAATCGAATTCACTTGAATCTTCCTTTGAATAGAAGTTCTTTTTAGTTCTTAAAGAACTTCATCTCGCAATTTTTGTTTTTATATCCAATTTCTCTCTTGTTTTGTTTATGATTGTCTTCTTCATGTTCATACTGAGTTTCTTTAATTTTTTTTTGGACATTTAATAGAAAATAAACCTACTTGTCCACATGTAAATAATTTAAAAGGGATTTTTTATACTTACCTAAACCTCTTTTTCAATCTTCTTACGAACATTGCTTCCATATTTTCATCATCTAACTCATCCTCTGAAAGTAATTATTCTTATTCTTCTTGCTTGGATTGGGTTTCTTTCTTGACCTTGAATGCTACTTCTTTCTTGGTAGTCTTAGATCCAATAGTTCTCATCTCGTATTTTGAAAGAGTGATTTGTAATTCATCCAGTGTGAGAGTCTTCATGTTTTTGGCTTCTTCTATAGCTAAAACCTTTGCATCATACTTGTTAGTCATAGATCTCAGAATAGTTTGGACTATAATAGATTCTTCAAGTTTATCACCTAAGGCTCTGATCATATTTATAAATTCATTTATTCTCTACATGTAGGCCGATCTGCTCTCAGCATCCTTCATCTTCATATTCTTGAACTGAGCTTTGTAGGTCTACAACTTTTGCAGCTTGACTTTTTCATCTCCTTCATAAATAATTTGAAGTTTGGTCCATATCTCCTTTTCTATTGTGTGGTGCATAAATTTTACAAACTCTATTTCAGTTAGACCACATATAATGGCATACATTACTCTTGATTTGCATTCATATTCTACTTTGTTTTCTGAATAAGTGATTGGTGTGGCTGGAGGATTGTATCCTTTCTTAATGCATTCCTATATATCAAAACCAAGTGACATCATTTATGTTTTCATCCTTATTCTCTAGAATGCATAGTTTTTTCCAATGAAGAGAGGTGATCTTGAGAGTGATAAACCACCTTGAGCTTGATTTGCTACCATGTTTGTGAAAAGAGGAACTCCTTGAAGATATTAAGCTTCCAAAATAAGGGATCACTTTGATACAAATTGTTAGAGATCACAAGCACTGATATGGGGGGTGAATCAGTGCAGATTAAAATTTTCACTTTAATAATGCTAATTCAGAATTGCTTAATAAGTGCAACAATATGTAATGAGCATTCAAACAAACACATGCAAGACAAAAGAACACTAAACACATAATTTATAGTGGGAAACCCTTTCGAGAGAACATTATCTAGGGATCAATTTCAGTGTCAATTTTCCCTAAACTTCCCTTAACTATGATAGTTTAGTAGATCCTTTAGTGAGCTTTCTGATGACTATAAGAATGTGGAAAGAGGACATCCTAAGGCCAAGATGGGTCCAATAAAGGTTTCGGTCAACTGAAAGGTCAACGTGGATCAAAAAGTCCATGGTGACGTGTACATGTGGACAATTGGCCAAGTGGCTCAATCAACAATGGACAAGTGGCAAAAGGTGAAAAAATTCATGTTTGGGAACCTCCAGTCTTCAACGGTCATATGATAAAAGGCCAGATATGGAGTCCATTGCCGGTGGGATCTATTTTTGTATCAAAGGGGGACCCTACTGCCGTGTGTTATCTCATTTTTGTGTTTACACCAAAAATAAGAGATAACCCTAAGAAATTTTTGAGCTAGTTTCCTAAGAATGCCCTTTTAGAGAGATAATCAGGTTTTTGGGTTTCAATAGCAAGACAACATATGTTTTGTATGCTTCATGTTGTCTGTTCCCTGAAACCCGAAACCCGCATCAAATAAGTTCAAAACATTTCAGGTTTTCGGATTTGCTCCTTCGTATCCACCAAGCATCGGAACATGCCTTGTTCAAAACATGCTTCATGTCGCATGTCTTTCGATTCCCAAAACCTGATTTTCTCCTTCGTATCAGGTTTCTAGGCTCTCCAAGCATCGGAACATGCCTTGTTCAAAACATGCTTCATGTCACTTGTTTCCCACAACCCGAAACCTGAATTAATACAAAATCCTTTGTGTCGGGTTCTCAGATTCCCCAAGCATGCTGACATGGCATTAATGCCAAGTTGTCGGGTAGTTGACACGTTTCAACTAAAGTGTATTAAATGTAAAATTTCTTATAAATACTCAGATTTCCACGTCATTTTTACCAGATGTACTTTTTGCCTTGTGGATTTTCATGCATGCATCCTCGACCCAGAAGCTCGACTCACCTCTGTGCCTGATTGCGTTGCTCATTTTTGATCATTTTTCATTCTGATTGAAGGTATTTCCCTTTATTCTTTATTTGTGATATTTTTGGAATAATTGTGTAATGATTCTTCTGAGTTTCTTTCTTTTTCTTGTCGGGGTTATTGGGGTTTTATTTTTTCCATTTTGAGGTTGTTTTCCAATCAAGTTTGTGTTTTAGGGTTCCCCCTTGGAATGCTCACTTTGTTTTATTCCTTGGAATATGTCATTGTAATTAAAAATGTATCAGGAATATCAACAATGGAGAAGAATTTACATGTTTTAACCTAACAATTACCCGATTCCCTCTTTTCAGGTTTCACAGGGTGCTTTGTAGTTTTCAAAACCCGTAGTGTATCTAGGAATTTAAGGTGTTGGACACTTCAAAAATTCTGGCATCCTCCAAGGATTACAGGATTTCTAAACTTTCCGACATCTCTAGTGTGTTGGACATTCTAAACTTTCCGACATCTCCAGTGTGTCGGACATTTCTAAACTTTCTGAAATCTCCAGTGTGTCAGAAATTTCAAACTTTCTGACATCTCCAGTGTGTCAGACAATTCAAACTTTCTGACATCTCTAGTGTTGCATGTTTTCTGAACCTTCCGACAGCGTCAACTGATTGTCAAGACTTTCCAAGTGTTTAACACCTTCTGATCTCTGATACTCTCCATTTTTTTGAGCCTCTGAGATTGCTGAGCAGTTCCTCAAATCCGAAGTGTCTAAAAATCAGAAGCAATCAGTTCATTCCTCCTTTGAAATTCCTCATGTCAGACCCTGTTCCATCACAAGATAAGACTAAAAAATCAGGGAGGATGAAGTACAAATTTAGGAAGGTGGAGTCTCCCTCCTACATTGATTGTAATTACGACATCCGGGATACAAAACTTGGAAACATAGATATGGAAGATTTTTGGAATAGATTCAAGAGTTCTTCCCAAACTCCATGGATGAAATCGATAGTTGGCAGTGGTTTACCTCTTGTAGCAGGTTTCCCCATGTCCACTCAGTGCCCTGAGTTCATCTTGGCCTGTGCTTCAAACTATGACTCTGCTTCTCGTTCTATGAAAAATTAGGCAGGAGAGGTCATAATCAAGTTGGACAAAGGTTACTTCGATGATCTTCTCAAGCTGCCTAACTTTGAGGAGTATGGAGATGTAGATCTCAATTCAGCCCAAAAAGCTTGGGACAATGATCAGGAGGATTGTATCAAACACGTGAATAAGAAGTTCCTAATCAAAGCCAATACGGTTGTTTCCAGGTTCCCAAGACTTGTTCCTAGAAGTGATTTCATTCAGGAAATCAATGATATCATTACTTTGTTGAGTCAAGTTTTTGGTTTCCCTGAATCAAATGTTTTCCAAGGATGGATGTACCAATTCATGATCATTATTAAGAAGAATCAACAGGGAATTGATTGGGGAACCCTTATCAGTAACGAGATAGATTCTCAGATGACAACAATCTTGTCTACTAGGAAGTTTTATATGTCCTCGTATGTCACCTATGCAGCGGTCGGCATGAGGAATTACCCTAGATTGGACACAAAGGGGAACAAGGTAGTGGAACATGTTTATCGGTATTTTCCTTAGTTAACAAGAAAAGGGTCCAAAGACCAATTCAGAAGGGTAAATGATGCCTTCTTTTAAGAGAACATCTGCAGGTTAAACCCCGAACTGAGGAAAATGAGATTCTCTGATGAGGCATGGGCTGAAGTTTCAAAATGGGGTTGTGTCTTCTTGTAATTCAAGAATTTCACATATCTTCGAGTAGTCATGTACCCAGGGGATCCTTTTCATTTGCCCAGATATCCAGGGGATAAACTAATCTTGATGGAGTTAGTCAGGAAATTGTTGGATTTTCACAAATTCCAACAGAGTAAACACAAGGCTGTTATATCCTTCCCAATTTATATTGGAAGGTATACTTGTTCAACAGTGGTGAAAGCCAAGAATTTTGTACATGAGCTTCAAGATAAGATGAAAAAGCACATGAAGCCCCGAGATGGGTTTGAATTTTGAGGAGTCCTTAAGTCGTATGGAACTCTGCACCCGCACGTACCAAGCATAGAAGACATCTGGATTGATTTACGTGATGAGGTTGCTGTCCAAAGAAAAGATCATAGTAGGTTTACACTTGCAGAGATTTAGAAACTTGAGCTCACTGACATACCAGAAGGTACTGGTGATAATGAAAGTGTTCTGGATCCTTCCTATGATGGACTGAATGAAGATCAATATGTTTTCCCACCTATTGATTGGTCTATCGGTGAAAAAGCCTCCATTACAGATAGATCGGATCTAATTCTCGCATGCACCAAGGCATGGCTCACCTCTTGGGGAATGAGTTTCAAAGAAGATAATTTTTCAAAGTTGGTTGCTGCAGAGGTGGGGCCCTCCAAAAAAGAAAAGGACAACAATCTCTTCCAATGGACCTATAAAGGTCAAGTTTGTCAAGAAGAGAAGAGAAGAAGAAACCCCTTCAACTGTTACTCCAGTTGAAACGGTGAATGTGCCAGAATCACCAACACCACCAGAAATAGGAGAAATTTATTTGGAAAGAGAAGTGAGCCAACCCCTAGTTTCACCATTTGCTTGACTGCCCAACTGAAGTGACTTTATCTCTTGCATCCCAGGCTTTGGCGTCAGGATCTGCGCTTCCTACTTCACAACCACTTCTCCCCCCTCTTTCCCCTTCCACTTCATCAGTCATGGCCAGCATTTTCTCCAGACTCTCACCCCTCTCTGCTGGGACCAAAGTAACTACAGGTATGCCTCCCCCTACACCCCTTTTCACCGAATCTGCTACCACACTGGTAACTGTCCCCACTCCACCAGTGGATCTCCCTCCCCCTGAAAGTATGATACCAACTTCTACAACAATGGCAACTCCCTCTGGCATGCCTCAATGGTTACTTGAGAAAACTCCGAGGAAAAGGAAGGTGGTTGTACCCATACCAGCCTTTGATTTTAGTTCACTCAAGGCTTCTACTACTAAATCAGCCAAGAAACCCAAAATAGTTTCAAGGGTTTTAGTGGACGCTTCGGGACATAAGTTTGCAGAGATCGCCACTCCCGCGACTGAACAAAACCAAAGAGGACATAATGGCCTCTGACTATCAGATAACCAAGGTGGCTCTAGGAGAAGTGACAACAATAAGGAGCACAACAGGATGCACGAGATGCTATGAACGTGTTATGCCAGAAATTGAAGGAGACAAAAGACAGCAAGGATAAGCTTAAAGAAAAGGTGGAGCAGTTGACTGAGGTATTGCTTAAGCTCTCAAAACCCCTTGAGTCCATACCATCATCCTTGATCCTATCGGGTTTGACTTCTCATCAGTTCCTGTAATTGAAAAGATTAATGAAAAAGGGAGGGTGGTCGATGAATGGACCCAAAGGCTGCTCCAACTAGGGGAAAGAAGTGATTCAAGACACCGTAGAAGTTTATCAATCTTTGGGGAATATACAGAGTGATGGGGAAAAGATGGATGATGATTTATCTCAAGAGATCGGACACCTTGAGTTGACTTTCGAAGCTCTCCAGGTACTAAAGCAAATCCCATCATGCATCTTGGTAGAAGAAGGCATCATCCCACATGCGGATAAGCATTTCCAGCTGACCAAAGCCATCAGGTTCAGGGTAAAGATTCTCAACGAAGCTTGCGGTAAATTGAGAGAATCAAGAGATCAATTGATTGATGGCAAGAGTGACCTGGAAGAAGAACTGCTGAAAATCTGTGCAAAAGTGTCAGGTGGAAACTCAGGCATCCTACCAGCTGATGATCTTTTCAAACAAATCCAAGAATCAATTCAGCATGAACCAACTCACAGATTTGGCATTGAAATCATTGACAGGTTTGTAAAGGTTGAACATTCTTTGGAGGCCCTGAGAAAACTCAACAAAAGATTGAGAAAGCTTCCCAGTAATGCCAGTGACACTCATGAAACATGTGAAGTCTTGAGTGATCATTCCACTGTGCCTGATGAAAATGAGATGCAAGGTATAATCCAGAAGTTCCAAGAATTTCAGAACAAACATGGCTCAGTTAGAAGAAGAGAAAGATGAGGAAGAAAAAGATGATGATTCAGACTAAGTCTTGATGCAACATGTCATTTCAATCTTGAAATTGACATGTCTTTTTCATTTCTGTTTCGTCACATAGGAAGCATATTTTGACTTGGTCTCCTATGTGAGAGTCAAGCAAAATAGGACTCTTGTTAAAAGACTATTTTATAGGGTTTGTCCTATTTTCTCTCAACTATTTTTATTATAAATAAGGGATGTACGTACATTCCAAGGGTTGAGATTTTTGGAATATTGAGAACTATTGTGAAGAAGAAAAACTTTGTGTTTTCTTTTAATCATTTGAGGAATAGAAGCTGATGCTATTTTGCAAACTTTGTGTTGTGAGATGTATCTTTCTTAAGATATTGTTCTTATGTTCATAATCTTAAGCTATTCTTTGTTTAGCATCTTGATGATTCTAATCATTTCAAACATTACATTTGTTATCTAAAGCTCGTATGATTATTTCGTGCTCTTTGTTTACTCAAAAGAAAATACGTTCTTCTCATTTCCTTTCCATTGTGTTTCTTCCATAATAATAATTTCCAACCCATTCCATTTATAAAATTAATATCTTCACCTAATGTGGATATGGATTTCAGGATTCTGTCCCAACCCCAATGGTTAGATTAGTGTGAATATTGTACGCATTATTTCTATTGTGTTTTAGATTAGTAATAAACAGGCAGACTCACCTGTCTTTGAGGAGGGATTTAATCCCATGTACTGTGGTTGAACCTCATATTTTGACTTGACAAAATATCCAACCAACAATTTTTGGTGACTCTACTGGGGAATATGATTTAATAGTATAAAGCTTATCCTCTTGGTGTCTGGCGACTCTGTATTTGCCTTATTTTCAACCAGATCTCTTTCCTGGTTCAAGCTGGCCAAAAATATCTTCACTCGATCCCACCGAGCCCGAGGTGAAATTGATCCACTCTTTGAGTTGCTACAACAACACAATTTCAGTCTTTCCCCCAACAGCGTAACCGAACCAGAAGTTCTTCACCTGTTCGAAGAAACCGGATCCCCATAGAACGAGACGTGTCTACAAATTTTCGTGCATTATTCTTTTCCAATAATCAGATCCCCATACACACTCTTTTCAGAAGGATGGCAGCATAAGCTATACCCTGGGGCGTAGCTATTGGTCCTCTTTCTTTAACTCCACCATTGCATGAGTTACCACATGGATCACGTAAAAACATTCCCAAGTTCAATGGTGATGGGAAGCAGCATCCTGATGAACACATTGCATCTTTCTTTGTAGCATGCGGTGTCCTTGGAGTAGCTCACGAAGATGTCTCTATTTGACTATTCATTGAAATGTTGCATGGTGTAGTAGCTGAATGGTTTTATCACCTTCCAAATGCATGCATCACAAACTAGGCTACCATGAGGACCAGATTCGAAGCACATTTCAAACCAGCCGAAGATTCTCATGCTTTGTTAGCACAACTTACCCATATGAAGAAGGAATCGTATGAACCAATGCAGGACTTTGTGGAAAAGTTTAACAAGTTGATCTGAAAGATTCCGAAAATAGTTGTACCTACTCCAGAAAATCAAAAATGCTTCTTCATTAATGCTCAGCCCCCCGATGTGAGCTTCCTATTAAGAAGATCGGCTATCCCAGATTTGGCTATCGCTCAGTCAACGGCTATTGAAATAGAGGATGATCTCATTCTGGCTAGAAGAATCAGGAAAGATGCACCCAAGCCTAAAAATCAAGATTCTTCCCAAGGTAATACTGACCCTATAATTCAAAAGATGGCTAATGATTTGATTGCTTTAAAAAATCAAATGTCCCAGTAGGTGAGCAATGTTCCATATCGGGATATCCCTCGACAGAATTTCAATAACACCCATGGTGCACCTGTAAGAGACAGGCTGCGGTTAACTCCTGCTCAACCAAGACTGGCAATCGAAGCTCCTCCCATTAACACAGTAGTAGAGATAGTTGAAGAAGAGGAAGAACCAGAAGAACAAGATTCCCTCAAATCTTTTGAAGCTTCAGGATACGCTGATGAGTCTTATGACGATTCAGCTCGCAACTCCAGCATTAGGTATTTGGAATATGAAGAAGATGAATATGCACCAGATGGCTATCATTTGCCATCTTCACTCGATCCCAATCTCAGAATCTAAGAAAACCTCTTGAAAGCCCCAAGGAGAAGAACAAGGAACCTTCTATAGCCATAGTTAAGAGACGTGCTCCTATTTCAGCGCAAACTGAAAGAGAAGTCACCAAAAAGGTAACAACTTCTCCTCATTCTCTTTTTCCTAAGGTTAGTGCCCCAGATCAAGCTCACATGATTAGAACCGAACCTACCATCACCCCTTCTTATACTACTTTTGACATTATCGATCATGCAAAAAGAACCAAGATCCAAATGTCAAAATCAGAATACCTTCAGTCAAATCCTGAACAGTTCGAAAAACTCACCAAATTCATTAAAAGTAAAGCTGACATTCCCCCACCTTCAAAATGTCTTTTGCCAAATCCTACTCAATCCCCACCTCATAAAAATCTAACCTCTGCCTCTTCTTCAGGAAAGATTGAACCATTCTATTTGTCTTTGCTTATAAATGGGTTCAAACTCAGCAATTGCATCATCGACTCAGGGGCCTCAGACAATGTTATGCCCGCAAAAGTAGCCCATGCCCTTGGGCTTACTTTGACTAAGTCATATGGATGGTGTTACTCCATGGAAACCAAGCAAGTCCCCTTGATTGGTCAGATCAAAGATGCACAGTTTGCATTTGTTGCCTTCCCAGAAAAGAGAGTGAAAATGACCATTCTAGTCACTGACATCCCTACAGCTTATGGTATCCTCTTGGGTAGAGTTTTTTGTAAAGACGTCAGAGGAGAGATTAATATGGATTGGACCAAGGCCATAATTCCAGTCAATGGGGTTTATCATGTTCTCCATCCTAAGCCTCAGGTAAAGTATTTGGTAACTAAATCAGATGACCCTAAGGCTCAAATTCTTTTTGAAGATACTAGTTTTGGAAATTATTTCATGACATCAGAGATACCAGCTATAGATTTCAAGAAAGAAGATCCTAATGCTATTTGTACCCTCGAATTCGATGGTAGTTATTCAACCACCGGATCGAGCACTGGTGTAGTTCTTAAATCTCCTAACTCCGAGATCTTCCCCTCTGCCTTCAAATTGTAGTTTGATAATACTAATAACACAGTTGAATATGAAGCTCTGTTACTAGGATTAGAAATGCCAGACAAAAGGGAATTCGAAATCTCAAGGTTCAAGGGGATGCGGAGCTGTTTGTCAACCAGGTCAAGGGAATCTATCAAGTAAAAAATGATCACTTGAGACATTACAGGAACAAAGTTTGGGATAATATAGAATGCTTTGACGCATTCTCCATCAAGGTGGTTTTGAAAGATTATAACGACAAGGCTGATTATTTGGCCGTGTCTGCATCCTTCCTTCTTCCTCATCCCCAGTTCAAACAAGATAAATACACCATTGAGGTTGTGTATCGTCCCAGTATCCTGGATAATGCGGCTCATTGGAAAGTGTTCAATGATGATCAACAAGTGTTGGCTTTTCTAGAAAAAGCTGACAATTTTAATGAGTTGTACTTTGAAGGGTCAAAATCAGCTTTCCATTAATCTATCTCAAATCCATATCAAGAGGTTCCTGGTGAGTTTATTCAGCTTAAAGGCAACAAGATACCCAAATGTTTGGTTTCTCTGGAGGGTTTGTTTGACAAGCATGACCATTTCATTCAAAACAAGAGACAAGTTGAAGGAGCTTCTTCCTCGGAAGTAGATCAAGTCAATATAGGATCGTCTGATCAACCTCGGATGGTGAATATTGGGAAATGTTGTTCCCCTGAGGAGAAAGAAAAATTCACTTCACTCCTGAAAAGATACATGGATGTCGTAGCCTGGTCCTATGCAGATTTAAAATCCTTCAAGCCCAAAGATGTACAGCACAATATTCCTTTGAAGCCTGATGTAAAACCTTATAGGAAGAAGCAAAGACATTACAATCCTAAGATCTCAGGGACTATCCTTGCGAAAATTCAGAAAATTTTAGATGCTAGAATTATTTTTCCAATCCATCACTCCACCTAGATTTCTAGCATCATCCCTATCAGGAAGAAGAATGGCGAAATCTGGATTTGTGTTGATTTATAGAACCTGAATCAGTCTTCGTTAAAAGAAAACTATCCCTTGCCTATCATGGATCAGGTGTTACAGACCGTTACTGGATCAGAAATGCTATCCATTCTCGACGGATTTTCGGGATATAATCAAGTTGAGGTAGCTGCAGAGGATCAACACAAGACGGCCTTCACAACCCTGTGGGGGACCTTTTCTTACAAGAGGATGCCTTTCGGCTTGATCAACACCAGAGCCACCTTTCAGAGAGCTATGGACTTGGCATTCAGAGACCTGATGGGAAAATTCATAGTGATATATTTGGATGACTTGACCGTTTTCTCTAAAAAATGGAGTGATCATTATGATCAATTAGAACAAGTACTCTTGAGATGCAAGCATCATGGGATTTCATTAAATCCCAAGAAATCCATGTTCGGAGTGACCGAAGGAAAGTTGTTGGATCATATTGTGACTAGAGAAGGAACCAAAATCAACCCAGAGAGGGTGAAGGCCATTCAGAGCCTTACCCTACCCACAAGTAAAACTGGAGTTCATTCCTTCTTCAGAAAGGTTAATTTCCTAAGAAGGTTCGTACCTAATTTCGCTGATAAAACCAAGGATATCCTTGGGATGATGAAAGGAAAAACTCCATTTCGATGGAGTACTGAAGGGAAGCTTGCATTTGATGAAGTCAAAAGGGCAGTTGCTTGCGCTCCTATTCTATTATGTCTAGATTTCAAAAAATATTTCATCATGTACAGCTACGCCTCCGCTCACACAGTGTCAGCCATCATGATGCAGGAGAATGGAAAGGGAATTGAAGCTCCCGTCACTTTCATGAGCTTCCCATTAAAGGAACATGAACTAAAAATGTCACAAATTGAAAAGCATGCTTATGCAGTGGTACGAGTAGTGAAACATTTCAGGTACTATGTGTTGAACTCTCATACCCTCGTTCTCATTCCCGACACCGCCGTTAAATCCATTTTTACTCAACAAGAGCTAGGTAGTCAACAAGGTACCTGGATAGCTAAAGTTCAGGAGTATGACTTGGACATTAGACCTACCAAGTTGGTACAAGGAAGGGGCATGTGCCAATTGATCGTGGAAAATCATGCTGAAACAGAATGCGAAAGGACCGAAGACACCTCTTCAAAATTGCCCATGGTGCTTTTCGTGAGCACAATTGATGAATGGTACACATATATTGCTTTCTTTCTGAATTATGGTAAATGCCCCCTGCATTTAAGCCAAAAGGAGAAGAGGAAAGTCAAGTTAAGATCTGCAAGATACCTCCTGTGGGATAACAGAATATATAAGAAAGGTATTGATGATGTATTCTTGCGTTATGTTGATAAGTCACAGTAGGTAAAGTTATTAGAATCCTTCCATAGTCTAGCATGCAGAGGACATTTCTCATCCTTTGTAATAGGTTATAAGATCCTATGGGCTAGGTATTATTGGCCTACTCTCTTTCGGGACTTAGTAGAGTGGGTGTCCAAGTGTGAAGCTTGTCAACATTTTGTTGGTCGTCCTAAGCTAGCAGCTCTTCCACTGAAGCCCGTAGTGATTGAAGAACCT
The DNA here is from genome assembly GCA_019776745.2 of Taxus chinensis. Classification (NCBI taxonomy): domain Eukaryota; kingdom Viridiplantae; phylum Streptophyta; class Pinopsida; order Cupressales; family Taxaceae; genus Taxus; species Taxus chinensis. The sequence continues at coordinate 829,777,906 of CM034149.1, read as the reverse complement.
TTCCGCCAATGGGGAATTGACTTCATTGGAATGTTGAATCTTGCCTCTAGCGCTGGACACAATTACGTGCTGACTGCTACAGACTATTTTACCAAGTGGGTGGAAGCTGCACCAATCAAGCAAGCAACCTCAGAATCCATGCGCAAGTTCCTTAAAGAAAATATAATTTTCAGATTTGGTGTGCCTCACAAGATTGTGGCTGACAATGCCTCCAATTTCTCATCGCATGAGTTGATAGAATTTTGTTATGGATTTGGCATCACCCTGGCTCACTCATCTAATTATTATCCCCAAGGCAATGGGCAAGCTGAGTCCAGCAACAAGAACCTAGTTACCATAATTAGAAAGCTAGTAGATGAAAACCAGAGGACATGGCATAAAGCATTGTATGATATGTTATGGGCAGATCGGATTACCCCAAAGAGAGCTATAGGGATGTCCCCTTTCTAAGTATTGTATGGGATCGATGCTAAGATCCCTATCTCAGTAGAGTTGCCAGCCTTACAGTTGGCCAAAGCAGTCGAAGATGTGACTTTTCAAGATTCTATTGAAAAAAGGGTTATGCACCTAGCTAGGATAGAAGAGGAACGAAGCAAGGTGGTTGATCACATTGCAGATCATCAAAGCAAAGTAAATAAAAATTTTGACAAGAAATCAAGGCAACATAATTTCCAAATTGGAGATCTGGTGCTGCTTTGGAATAAGAGGAGGGAGCAGAAAGGAATGCATGGGAAGTTTGATTCTTTGTGGAAAAGACCTTTTAAGATTCATCAGCTGAATGGTGAAAATAGTTTCTGTCTATCATATCTTGATGGAGAGTCACTCCCCTTGCCTTTCAATGGCCAACATCTGAAGTTGTTCCATCATTAATGCAAGATTCTCTTTTGCATTGTACATACTTATTTTTTGTCGTGTGTTTGCTTTTGGTCTTCTTCCTTTCTTTGTTTTGCTTTTGGTTTTCTTCTTTTCTAACTTCATATCCCAATGGATAAAGCCATATTTTCTGAGTTCTCTTCCTTTGATATCACAAAGAAAGTCCCCAACTAGAGCCAGTTGTTATCTCATTTTTGTGTTTACACCAAAAATAAGAGATAACCCTAAGAAATTTTTGACCTGGTTTCCTAAGAATGCCCTTTCAGAGAGATAATCAGGTTTTGGGATTTCAATAGCAAGACAACATGTGTTTTGGATGCTTCATGTTGTCTTCTCCCCGAAACCTGAAACCCGCATCAAGTAAGTTTTTCTGAGGCCTTTTGCGCATGTCTTCCGATTCCCGAAACCCATTTACTCCTTTGTTTCGGGTTGGCGGGTCTTCCGAGCATCGGAACATGCCTTGTTCAAAACATGCTTCATGTCGCATGTCTTCTGATTCCTGAAACCTGATTTTCTCCTTTGTTTCAGGTTTCCAGAACCATCAAGCATCATGCTTCATGTCACTTGCTTCCTGTAACCTAAAACCCAAATTTCTCTGAAACCCTTTGTGTCAGGTTCTCGGCCTCCCCAAGCATGCTGACATGGCATTAATGTCAAGTTGTTGGGTAGTTGACACGTGTCAACTGAAGTGTATTAAATGTGAAATTTCTTATAAATACTCAGATTTCCACGTCATTTTTACCAGACGTAATTTTTACCTCGTGGATTTTCGTGCATGCATCTTCGACCCAGAAACCCGACTCGCCTCTAGTGCCTGATTGCATTGCTCGTTTTTGATCATTTTTCATTCTGATTGAAGGTATTTCCCTTTATTCTTTGTTTGTGATATTTGTGGAATAATTGCATAATGATTCTTCCAAGTTTCTATGTATTTCTTATTGGAGGTTATTGGGGTTTTATTTATTCCGTTTTGGGGTTGTTTTCCAATCAAGTTTGTGTTTTAGGGTTCCCCCTTTAGAATGCTCACTTTTTTTTATTCCTTGGAATATGTCATTGTAATTAAAAATGTATCAGGAATATCAACAATGGAGAATAATTTGCATGTTTCAACCTAACAATTACCTAATTCCCTTTGTTTTGGGTTTCGCAAGGTGCTTTGCAGTTTTCAAAAACCCATAGTGTATCGGGAAGTTTAAGGTGTCGAGCATTTCAAACATTCCGGCATCCTCTAAAGATAGTGGGATTTCTAATCTTTCTAACATCTCCAGTGTGTCAGACATTTCAAACTTTCCGACATCTCTAGTGTGTCAGGTATTTCAAACTTTCTGAAATCTCCAGTGTGTCAGGTATTTCAAACTTTCTGACATCTCCAGTGTGTCAGGTTTTCCGAAGTGTTCGACACCTCCTTATCTCCGATACTCTCCATTGTTTCAAGCCTCTGAGATTGCTGAGCAAGTCCTCAAACCCAAAGTGTCTAAAAATCAAAAGAAATCAGTTCATTCCTCCTTTGAAATTCCTCATGTCAGACCCTGGTTCATCACAAGATAAGACTGAAAAATTAGGGAGGATGAAGTACAAATTTAGGAAGGTGGAGTCTCCCTCCTACATTGATTGTAATTACGACATCTGGGATACAGAACTTGGAAACATAGATATGGAATATTTTTAGAATAGAGTCAAGAGTTCTTCCCAAACTCCATGGATGAAATCAATAGTTGGCAGTGGTCTACCTCTTGCAGCAGGTTTCCCCATGTCCACTCAGTGCCCCGATTTCATCTTAGCCTATGTTTCAAACTATGACTCCACTTCTCGTTCTATGAAAAATCAGGCGGGAGAGGTCGTAATCAAGTTAGATGGTGGTTACTTTGATGACCTTCTCAAGCTCCCTAACTTTGAGGAATATGGAGATGTAGATCTCAAGTCAGCCCAAAAATCTTGGGACAATGATCAGGAGGATTGTATCAAGCACGTGAATAAGAAGTTCCTAATCAAATCAAAGCTGGTTGTTTCTAGGTTCCCAAGACTTGTTCCTAGAAGTGATTTCATTCGGGAAATCAATGATATCATTACTCTGTTGAGTCAGGTTTTTGGTTTCCCCGAATCAAATATTTTCCAAGGATGGATGTACCAATTCATGATCATTATTAAGAAGAATCAACAGGGAATTGATTGGGGTACTCTTATCAGTAACGAGATAGATTCTCATATGACAACAATCCTATCTACTGGGAAGTTTTATATGTCCTCATATATCACCTATGCAGCGGCCGGCATGAGGAACTATCCTAGATTAGACACAAAGGGGAACAAGACAGTGGAGCATGATTATTGGTATTTTCCTCATCTAACAAGGAAAGGGTCTGAAGACCAATTTAGAAGGGTAAACGATGATTTATTTTACGAGAACATCTACAGGTTAAACCCTGAACTAAGGAAAATGAGAGTCTCTGATGAGGCATGGGCTGAAGTTTCAAAATGGGGTTGTGTCTTCTTGCAATTTAAGAAGTTCACATATCTTCGAGTAGTCATTTACCCAGGGGATCCTTTTTGTTTGCCCAGATATCCAGGGGACAAACTAATCTTGATGGACTTGGTCAGGCAATTGTTGGATTTTCACAAATTCCAACAGAGTAAACAAAAGGCCGCTGTATCTTTCCCAATTTCTATTGGGAGGTATACTTGTTCAACGGTGGTGAAATCCAAGAACGTCGTACATGAGCTTCAAGATAAGTTTAAAAAGCACATGAAGCCCTAAGATTGGTTTGACTTTCGAGGAGTCCCTAAGTCATATGGAACTTTGCACCCACACGTGTCAGGCATAGAAGACATCTGGATTGATTTACGTGATGAGGTTGTTGTCCGAGGAAAATATCATAGGAGGTTGACACTTGTAGAGATTCAGACACTCGAGCTTGCTGACATACCAGAAGGTACTGGCGATAATGAAAGTGTTATGGATCCTTCCTATGACGGATTGAATGAAGATCAATATGTTTTCCAACCTATTGATTGGTCTATCGGTGAAAAAGCCTCCATTACAGATAGATCGGCCCTAATTCTCGCACACACCAAGGCATGGCTCACCTCTTGGGGAATGAGTTTCAAAGAAGATAATTTTTCAAAGTTGGTTGCTACAGAGGTGGGGCCCTCCAAAAAGGAAAAGGACAAAAGCTCTTCCAAGGGACCTATAAAGGTCAAGTTTGTCAAGAAGAGAAGAGAACAAGAAACCCCTTCAATTTTTACTCCAGTTGAAACGGTGAATGTGCCAGAATCACCAACACCACCAGAAATAGGAGAAATTTCTTTGGAAAGAGAAGGGAGCCAGCCCCTAGTTTCACCATTTGCCAACTGAGGTGACTTTATCTCTTGCATCCCAGGCTTTAGCATCAGGATCTGTGCTTCCTACTTCACAACCACTTCTACCCCCTCCTTCCCCTTCCACTTCATCATTCATGGCCAGCATTTTCTTCGGACTCTCACCCCTCTCTGCTGGGACCAAAGTAACTACAGGTATGCCTCCCCCTATACCCCTTTTCACCGAATCTGCTACCACACTGGTAACTATCCCCACTCCACCAGTGGACCTCCCTCCCCCTGAAAGTATGATACCAACTTCTACAACAATGGAAACTCCCTCTGACATGCCTCAATGGTTACTTGAGCAAACTCCGAGGAAAAGGAAGGTGGTTGTACCCATACCAGCCTTTGATTTTAGTTCACTCAAGGCTTCTACTGCTAAATCAGCCAAGAAACCCAAAATAATTTCAAGGGTTTTAGTGGACACTTCGGGACATAAGTTTGCAGAGATCGCCACTCCCGCGACTGACAAAACCAAAGAGGACATAACGGCCTCTGACTATCAGATAACCAGGGTGGCTCTAGGAGAAGTTACAACAGAAGGATCACAACAGAATGCACGAGATGCTATGAACATGCTATGCAAGGAATTGAAGGAGAGAAAAGACAGCAGGGATAAGCTTAAAGAAAAGGTGAAGCAGTTGACTGAGGTATTGCTTAAACTATCAAAACCCCTTGAGTCCGAACCATCATCCTATGATCCTATCAGGTTTGACTTCTCATCAATGCTTGTAATTGAAAAGATTAATGAAAAAGGAAGGGTGGTCGATGAATGGACCCAAAGGCTGCTCCAACAGGGGAAAGAAGTGATTCAAGACACAGTAGAAGTTTATCACTCTTTGGGGAATATACAGAGTGATGGGGAAAAGATGGATGATGATTTCTCTCAAGAGATCAGACACCTCGATTTGACTTTCGAAGCTCTCCAGGTACTGAAACAAATCTCATCGCGCATCTTGGTAGAAGAAGGCATCATCCCACATGCGGATAAGTATTTCCAGCTGACCAAAGCCATCAGGTTTAGGGTAAAGATTCTCAATGAAGCTTGCAGTAAATTGAGAGAATCAAGAGATCAATTGATTGATGGCAAGAGTGACCTAGAAGAAGAACTACTGAAAATCTGTGCAAAAGTGTCAGGTGGAAACTTAGGAATCCTACCAGCTGATGATCTTTTGAAACAAATCCAAGAATCAATTCAGCATGAACCAACTCACGGATTTGGCATTGAAATCATTAACAGGTTTGTAAAGGTTGAACATTCTTTGGAGGCCCTGAGAAAACTTAATAAAAGATTGAGAATGCTTCCCGGTAATGCCAGTGACACTCATGAAACATGTGAAGTATTGAGTGATCATTCCACTATGCCTGATGAAAATGAGATGTAAGGTATAATCCGGAAGTTCCAACAATTTCAGAACAAACAGGCTCAGTTAGAGGAAGAGAAAGATGAGGAAGAAAAAGATGATGATTCAGACTAAGTCTTGATGTGATGTGTCATTTCAATCTCGAAATTGACATGTATTTTTCATTTCTGTTTCATCACATAGGAATCATATTTTGACTTGGTCTCCTATGTGAGAGTCAAGCAAAATAGGACTCTTGTTAAAAGACTTTTTTATAGGGTTCATCCTATTTTCTCTCAACTATTTTTATTATAAATAAGGGATTCACATACATTCCAATGGGTTGAGATTTTTGGAATATTGAGAACTATTGTGAAGAGGAAAAACTTTGTGTTTTCTTTTAATCATTTGAGGAATAGAAGCTGATGCTATTTTGCAGACTTTGTGTTGTGAGATGTATCTTTCTTAAGATATTGTTCTTATGTTCGTAATCTTAAGCTATTCTTTATTTAGCATTTTGATGATTCTAATCATTTCAAACATTACATTTGTTATCTAAAGCTCGTATGGTTATTTCATGCTTTGTGTTTACTCAAAAGCAAATACGTTCTTCTCATTTCCTTTCCATTGTGTTTCTTCCATAATAATAATTTCCAAACCATTCCATTTATAAAATTAATATCTTCACCTAGTGTGGATATGGATTTCAGGATTCTGTCCCAACCCCAATGGTTAGATTAGTGTGAATATTGTACGCATTATTTCTATTGTGTTTTAGATTAGTAATAAACAGGCAGCCTCACCTGTCTTTGAGGAGGGATTTAATCCCATGTACTGTGGTAGAACCCCATATTTTTACTTGACAAAATATCCAACCAACACCGTGGGGACTATTTTTTTATCACCAACATGGTGGATCCTCAAGCCACCATGTGGCTTGCCACCGCAAGTTTGATTTTCCCGATATACCACATTTTATATCTATAAGGCTTGAACGAGCTAATTTATTAGCTCGATGGGATGATCAACTCCCCACCAAGTTGATCACACTACTTATCCTCTATTATTGAGCTTATTTCCATATTACTCATGCTTCACATATATTTCGGTGGGATCACATTTTATATGGTTTAATCAACATATATGCCACATCCCACCTTATCACCATATAACTTTAGTAGTTATAGCTATATTAGTATTGTGTCAATAATACCAACCCATCTGCATTGGATGAATAAACAAATAAGGAACCAACGCCTATGTATATGATGAGCTAATGGATCGGCTTGGCCCAATTGGGCAGTTTAATCAACGCATTTTCCACCCACGTGGATATACAACTCAATGCATGGTTCATATATAGTTGGGCATATATAATTGGTAGGTCGTTAAATGCACTCAATCACTAGGTCAAATCCAATCCACATCGATGCACAACCAGCCCGAGATGGGTGTTTCAATGTATACCACTATAGGGAAATCCAAGAGAGAGCTCAATGGGCTCTCCATCACTTGAACAATGGGGTGCCTAACAAAAGGACAAAAAATGTGGTTGTTACCATAACAAGCAAAACTATCCCATGACGCTTTAAAACCCAATCCTAACTTATATGCCAACCATGTGGGATTTTCCAACTTTGAATGCAAAAATGGTCATTGCAAAATGGGAATAGGTGGATTTGAACCCACGACCTAGTGCTCCTAAAAACAATCAACTCAACCTTGAGCACAGATGGCTCATCGAGTTTATAAAATAGCTTCTTATGTTTTATAGGAACAGACAAAATGAACTATGTAGGACTGTGCAAGGCAACGCAGGAATTTTGGGCATTACCATGCCAAATTGCAGGCCAATGGAGGTCTGATCTCGTAGAATAGAGCAGGGAAAACACTGAGAAAGGTTTAAAGTTTCATTATTGTTGTAATTTACATTTGATCACATGTTTTTGTAACTATTTTAAATAATGGAATTGTCATAATATGGCCTGGAGACGTAGGCTTTTGTTCACCAAACCTTGTAAACACATCGGTGTCATCTATTCTCTGTTTTTCTTGCAGTTTTAGTTTTTAATTCAAGTATTGATCGTTTTTATAATCACAGGAAGAAGTGATTTTTGATCATATAATAGTTAATTGAATCCTTTTAAATGCAAGCTTTTAACATGATGTGTATTGCATTGTGATTGAGTTGATGAACCAGCTTCGGGTCATATTTAATTAAGTTTTCTGATTTATTATTAAGCTAAGAATTAATCCATTTTCATTTTTGGAGTACGATCAGTCGAAGACAAATCGGTTCAAACTCACAATTACGGTATTAAATGAGATATTTAATGAATTTTTAAAACGACTAAATTGAAATCCATATTTTTTAAAGTTAGATGCACACAAAGAATTTTTTCATTCGGTTCAAGTTAAGTGGCATTTTAATTTTATTTTTTGGATCACTGGTATCATAAGCAGTTAGATAGCCAGAATAGCTTTTTATTGTGTGTGGAAACTTTTGATTTACAGTTTTCATTTTGGTTTATGTTTTCAAAATTAGCAGACATTTTGGGGCTTACTTCTATTATGCAGTGCAGTTGTGTGGAAGTAAAGTTTTGTTTTCAGGAACAGGGAAAACATGGGAAAGTATGTCTAAGAAAGAGACAGCTTGATGAGCTTGAAGCCATTAACTGTCAACTCCAGGAAGAAAATTCTTTCATGAGAGCTAAGTTTTACTCCTTGGAAGAGGAGATTGAGTGGTTAAAATCTGAACCACAATCCTCTACAACCAAGAAAGAGGATTTATGTCAACGAGATGCTTACACAGAGTAAAAAGTTGATGGTTTTTGTTAAAGAGTTGTAGGAAGAAATAAAGACCAAGGATTCCCTCTTGGTAAAGTTGCAACCAGGTGAATAGAAGCAGGAAATTCCTTCCAGATCAGATGCAAGAAGTATGACAGAATGCACTATAAGTTGTTCACATTTTAATTCTTCGCCTCATATAGTTTCAAACATTCCTTTGGGTGAATTTGAAAAACATACTAAGGGAATTGGGTCTAAGCTAATGTGTAAAATGGGATTTAATGGAAGAGATTCCTTGGTAAAAATGGACAAGGTGATGCTAACCCAATATAGGTAGAGGAACAACCTTGGTTTGCAGGTTTGGGTTATTCTAGTGGGAAAATGGAAATTGGAGAAAGTTCCAAAGTGGTTGAAGGAAGACAATATTCCAACAAGCAAAGATTCTACGCCACTATATTTGTAGGATTCTGCCATCAAGAGGAACAATGAAAGGTGTAAGAAAATAGGTAAATGAGGTAATGAAATTCCACCTCCTCCCACTTACACTAAAAATAACACTAAGGGGAAATTAAATCCTAAAACTTCTAAAACACTCTTTCACTTTAAACAATATAGCTTTGGTAGACAGAAACATGCTTTTCCTTGCATGTTTTGTAGAGGTACTAATCCTTCTGTAGCATATTGTTGGAAGAGGAAAACTATTGTAAAGAATTTAATTCCTTTTGTGAATGATAAGTTAAGTGCTAAAGAGTGATCTCACCCTAATGAGGTGAGAAATGGAAAAAATGTTACCTCTCCTAAACATAGGAATCATTCTCCAAGACATGGATCAGGAAATGGAAAAATGGGTAAGACTCCTAAAAATAGGGAAATTAAATTTTGTTCCCATTGAAAAAGGAATGGTCATGATGTTAAGATGTGTTGGTATGTTCCTTCGGTGTAACATTGGAAAGTTGTTAAAAAGGAAAATAATGTCAAGTCAACAGTTGTTGATCTAACTCATGTAGATGCTCATTTTGGTACTAAGGAAAAAAACCACCTAAAAGGAAAAATCCAAGTAATTGGATGGGTAAAAACATTCCTCAATTTTATGTTTGCATTGCAGTAACTATAGATAGTATGAAAACATTATCATAGCTATATTTTTTGGGAATTCTTGATGTATATTGAAGAAAGGAAAATGTATTCCCATATGTTGATATTCAGCTTTGAAGCGTTTATGGAAATAGCCATAGGGAAGATTTTAGTGATAGGTTCATCATACTCATATTGTCTTATCATATTCTTGGTTGGAAATTCCATTTCTGATAACCGTATGCAGGGATATGGGCATCATCGGAATATCTAATTTTTAAACTGTGTAGTTTTATAATGTTGTCATTTGTGCAAATTTATGGATATGCTTATAAGACCCATTTGGGCACCTGTTTGATATTGTAATAAATAGAACAAACTTGTTGTATCCACATATTTATTTGCACTAATTTTTAAGACCCTCATTTTGGGGGAAAAAATTGATTTTTGCAACTATCAAATGTGGTTGCAATTAGGGTGTAAATTTATTACACTAATAAACTAGTTTGCAAAGTTACACCAGGTGATCATTTTTGCAGATTATGGAAGTTCACCGATTTGGGTAAGCATATAGTTTGATCTATCCTTTATAGTTGATTATGTATGGATAGAATTGACAGATATTCGCATGGATTCAGATGTTGACTATAGCTATTTTTGGGCGTTGATAGTCTAATTTATTTATGGATAGTGAATATTTACAGTTGTTACAGCTTCAGATGAACAGTGAGCACTAGCCTAATTGTGGGAAGTTTAGATGTCTGATATACTGATATGTGTTTATGGAATTATAATTTTTCTAATCAACCATATCAAAAAGTTTCAATTAAACACTATCTTTCCGTAGTAGAATGGGTGTTATTATCTAGTCAGTTATTTGTGATGGAATTACAGTGGGTTTGACATTTCACAGATGTGTGCAGAGTTAACAGGGTTACAATGTTTCAATTGAAAACTAGCATAATTGTGTGTTATCATATGATCGGTTATGTAATTAGCTAAACAAATATTTTCATTTTATTAACCTATAATTCTATTTTGGGTTCTTATATGTGTTTGTGCAATACATGAAGAGATAGCATGATTCATGTGGGTTGATTAAAAAAAATTATGGACAAAAACTCCTTCTCAGTGGGGAGGAGTGATCAAGGGATCAATTTCAGTGTCAAATATTCCCTAAACTCCACTAAACTATGACAGAGCAGTATGTCCTTAAGATATCTTTCCGATGACTATAAGAATGTGGAAAATGGACACTCTAAGCTCAAGATGGGTCAAGTCAAAGTTTGGTCATCTAAAAGGTCAACGTGGGTCAAAAGGTCCATGGTGACGTGTTTGTGTGCACAACTGGCCAAGTGGCTCAGTCAGCAATGGAAAAGTGGAAAAAGGTGAAAAATTTATGTTTGGGCACCTCCGATCTTCAATGATCATATGGTAAAAGTCCAGCTACATAGTCCATAACTGGTGGGATCCACTTTTATATCGGAGGGGGACCCTGTCACCATGAGGACTATGTTATTATCTTTGCCAATGTGGTGGGTCCTCAAGCCACCATGATTTTGATTTTCCTGATATGCCACATTTTATCTCTATAATTCTCGAACGAGCTATTTTATTAGCTCGGTGTGGGGTGATCAACTCCTCACTGAATTGATCACACTATTTATCCTCTATGATCAGGCTTATTTCCATATTACTCGGGCTTTGCATATATTTCAGTGGGATCACATTTTATATGGTTTAATCAACGTATATGCCACAACCCACCTTATCACCATATAACTTTGGCAATTATAGCTTGATATTGGGAGTGTATCAATAATACCAACTCGACCGCATTAGATGAATAAACAAACAATGGCACCAACGCCTATCTATATGGCAAGCTAATCAATTGGCTTGGTCCAATTGGGTAGTCAAATTAACACATTTTCCAACCACATGGCTATACAACTCAATGCACAACTTCATCTATTGTTGGGTATCTAACATACTCGGGAAGGTCATAAAATACACTCAATATGCCACATCAAAGCCAATCCACATCGATGCACAGTCATCCCAAAATGGGTGTTTCAACCATATACCACTACATGGCAAGCCAAGACAAAGCTCAGTGGACTCTCCATAGCCTAAACAATGGGTGTGCCCAATAAAAGGATAGCATGTGTGGTTATTGCCACGAACAACCAAAACTTCTATGCCCATGTTGTTTTAAAACCCAATCCCAACTTATACGCCAACCATGTGGGATTTTCCCACTTTGAATGTAAAAACAGTTGCCGCAAAAGGGGAATAGGTGGATTTGAACCCAAAAACTGTGCTACTCCTAAAACAAAACCTCAACTCATCGTTGATCCCGAATGGGCTCATCAAGTTTATAAAAGAGCTCACTTCTGATTTATAGGAACACAGAAAATCAATTGTGTAGGACTGTGCAAGGTAGCGAAGGAATTTTTTAGCATTACCATGCAAAATTGGAGGCCAATGGAGGTTTGATTTTGCATAACAGAGCATGGAAAGCACTGAGAAAGGTTTAAAGTTTCATTATTGTTGTAATTTGCATTTGATCATGTGTTTTTGCAACTATTTTAAATAATGGAATGGTCGTAATATGACCCAGGGACGTAGGATTTTATTCATCCGAATCTCGTAAACACATCAATGTCATCTATTCTCTATTCTTCTTGCATTTTCAGTTCTTTATGTAGATATTGATCATTTTTGTAATCACATGAAGAAGTGATTTTTGATCATTTAACAATTAATTGAATCCTTTTAAATGTAATATTTTAACAGGATGTGTATTGCATTGTGATTTAGTTGATAAACCAACTTGGGTCATATTTGAATAATTTTATTTATTTATTATTAAGCTGAGAATTAATCTGTTTTCATTTTCAGAGTATGATGGGTCAAAGAAAAATCAATTCAAACTCATGATTACAGCATTAAATGAGATATTTAATGTATTTTTAAAACAAATTATTTGAAATCCATATTTTTTTAAAGTTAGATGCACACAAAGAATTTTTTACAGTTGGTTAAAGTTCTGTGGCATTTTAATTTTAGTTTTTGAATCATAAAAAACCCAATTGAAACCATGACTTTATTAGGAAAACCAATCCCAAAAATTAAAATGGTTTCAGTTAAGCACCCACTCAACCTATGAAGAACCCACTTCACAACTTCAAGCACCTGCTCAAAGATTTTTTGAGAATCCACTCAACAAATTTATAGCAAGCATGAACATGAAAGTAGTGCTAACCCCTAATTTAATCAGCTACAACTAATATTTTTACAGACATCTACCCACAAGGATGCTACAACACCCTAAAAATGCTAAGCTACAACTTGGACTTGATTTACATACAATTTTTGATCATCTAGTTAGAAATTTTTCGTATTCAATAGATTATGATCACTTTTCTATATTTCTTCGTGTTGTTTATGTCACTCTCTTCTACTCATCTGATTTAATCTCTCTAGCTGAATCAATATGCTACATTGATACTCTTCTCATCTGATTCTTCAACACTTCATATGTTTTCTCTCCTTTTTCTTCTCTTTTAATTTTTGTTTCTCTCTTATAGCTTGATTGCATCGTCTTCTCACTTGACTAGGACATCTATTGGAATCCAAGTTCCTCTTTATACATAATTGACCCATTTCATCACTTCATTTGGCATGTCATGCACTCTTTCATGTTCTATTGCCTGAAAATATGGTCCATTAAATGAATACAACTAACTCTAGATTTTTCTCTTGCTATATTCAACTTGATTTCACCAGAAAACATTTTATTAGTTGATACCTAAAAATATATTTTCTCATCTTCCTAGGATTTCCAAGATGAGTGAGCCATTTTCTTCTCTTATATTTAAATTCACCTTGAAATCGGGAGTTACATAGAGAATCTAACTGCATTTCTTCAATTTCAAAGAGCATTAAAATATTGACAGTTGGAACAATGTATTTCTTTGTTCTTTGTGGAGCTCAAGTTGTATACTCGGGCTATAATCACCAAACAATCAAAGAACCATCAATTTTGGAGAGAAAAATTTCACTTGTCCATGTTTAGATCATTTAATTTCTCCTTGAGCCCTATCCATTCCATATTTGTTCAATCTGAGTCTTTCCTTACCTTTTCTCCTTTGTATCACAACACATTTCTTTGATCTCTAGCTTTTCTCCTTTCCTGGCGTTCTTTTTAGTCATTCGCATATTTTCTTTGCTTCACATATCTTTCAATGTTTTCATGGCTTTCCTTATTATTTGTTACCTTCCTGTGACTTTGTTGCATGTCCATGACTCTATTCCTTTACCTACGACTTTTATCGTTCTCCCGCGGATATCTTTCGTCCTCAATAGCTTTAATGGTTCTTCATGGATTTTCCCTTTATGTGTGGCTTCCTCAAGACTTCCCTTTCTTTTGAGGCTTATCCTTTAGCTTATTTTTTGTTTTACGGCTTCAGTCCTTTACTCGTGGCCTTTCACTAAGCTTATGCGGCTTCTTCTAGAGTTTTGCATCTTCCTACAAACTTTGGCGGCTACTTAAAGACTTTGAAAACTATCGCTTTATGTCCACATCTTGCACAAAATCTGATTCAGTCCTCTAGAACTAATCCTTAACCATCCTGAAGTCTCTATGAGCTGAAACTACCAATCAACCTTCATCTTTTTTCGCTTTCTCACTTTACAAATTAACCCTTTTTCCGTCAATGTAACTTGACATCAATGACAACACATATGAAAATGACAAAGGTCTAACAAAATAAATCCCCCATAGGTGTACTACAAAATGTAGAATTTAACTTCATGGGGATCAAGAAAATAGTGAATTTTGAAGTAGTAGAAATTTAGCCACAAAACCCACATACAATTCCATCTTAGCTCTAGAATGTTTTGTTGATTGCAATGACACATTGAATTTAGAGGAAGAATAAGTTACACTAGAATTATATGGACTCCAAGTCATGTACCTTTTACAAGAAGGGATGAGTACCGTTTGGTCAAAATAAGTCTGGCATGACACAGGATGAATAATATTTTGATGATATACAAGGAATATATGCCCTGAATCGGTTGGGCCAATATGGATAAAGAATTCCAACCTAATTCTAATGGAGAAATTTTGGGTGAATATTTAATCCACAAATAAGAGTTTGGATAATACAGTAGAAGCCTAGATATATGGATTTCCTAAATCTATAGTAAGGAAAACTACATTGTGTATGAAGGCTACTATCCCACACAATTACCTTAGATGATGATTTATCTAAATCTGCGAATGATACATAAGACATTTTTAGATCGCACAGGAATAATTCCAAGAATAATATGGGTACTAATCCGCTACATAAGACATTACACAGGATAATAATGAGAGAGAAATATAATCAGAAAACCAATCAAATGGGTGTATAGACTAAGTCGTGGAGCTTCCCATTGCACCTTACCAAAATATTCAAAGTTTGGGGATCTAGAAGGATATTTAGAAAAAAATGGTAAGTATATTCCCCAATGAAACATATCACATGGAAGCACTATTGGTGCAAATCAGCAGCACCCCTTGGATGTGGATCAGATTTCTAGCTTGACATTTTGGACATCTAGTGTGATTGCACAACATTGAATATTTTCCCCAAGTGTGGGACTTCTAAAAATGGGAAAAGAATATCTAGGTTAGAGGCTGGTTTCTCAACTCCTCTGATCAGGTTTATTACTTGCAAGTTGCAGAGGTTTAAACTCAAAATCCTACTCTAAATTCCAAGGGGACAGAGATAGAGAATGCAAAAGAAATAAAAATAAGATTAATGAGGTGATACACCAAAGGAGTGGTGAACATTCTTTAGTTCTAAAATTTGACACAGATCACAGAAATGCAACAAAACATCATACACAAACTGATAAAATGTAATGAAAGATCATGGGTAAATCAAACAACACAAGAGAGGACTGAAACTCATTCACAGGGCTTGCATTGTCATTTTTCAATATCAAAATACATGCATTACATCAACAGAAGGCAGAAAATGTGTTGCAGCCTTGAAAAAAGGTATGGTATTCCACAAATCACTTTCTAGGGTGAAAGAGGGAGCCTACAAAACATAAAAAATTGTCCAATCCCTCAAAAAATGAGCCAAATCTGGGTTTTACAATGCAAAAAATCTAGCCTAGGAGAGAGAAACGTGGGAAAATGTGAGAGGAGCTTCAACCACTAACCAAAATGCAATAAAATAGCATGGGCATCCTTACAGGTCCATTCCCTAACATTTTTTACCATGCTGGGAGAGAATGTGATCCATTCTTCATTAAAAATGGTGGTTGAAATGTCATTTCTGTTGATTACCACGTGCCAGAGGCATTTTTCAATTTTCTCTCTCTCAACTCCAAAATACAAAATTGATCCTGGAATCATGTAGATAATTTCACCAGCTTTTCCGTTTATATAAAGAACGTGAAAAACTGAGCTCTGGATCGAAAGTTATGGTCATTTGAAAATTTAGGGCAAAATAGGGCCAAAACGGGTTGGCAGGCCAAAAATTTGAAATTTTCCCACTTTTTTCCATTTGGGAAAATTTCCCAAAAAATCTCTACACCCCACCAATCTGATGCCACGTGGCATGATTCCATTGGTCGTGGGCTCTTCCTGCTTCATTTTCCATCGTGTTGGCCATTGGAAAATTTTCCAAAAATTCTCTGTCGGGCCGATGACCTGAGGACACGTGGCGTGATATGATTCGTTGCGGGCCTCTACTTTCAAATTCTCCATCTACTCCAGGACATTTTCCCTGACGGGACGCGTGGTGAGATCCCATTGGACGTGGGATTTTAGGCTCATTTTTCCCCACGGGCTTGCCTTGTGTTTTTGTCGCCACATGGACACGTGGCATGATTTGATTTGCTCAGGTTTTTGGGGGCTAGCTCTCCCTTTCAATATTTCCTTTAACTTTTCTTTGTGAAAAATTCCCAACTTTCCCCCGCATTCCACCGATCTTGGGACACGTGGCGAGCTCCCATTGGACACAAGCCTTGGGGGCAAACATTTCTCTTTGCGCTAACCTTTGGGAAAATTTCCCAATTTCTCCCTAGTGGCCGAAGCTCCGATGCCCCTGAGGAGACACATGGCAAGCTCCCATTTGATGGCGGGCCTTTGGGCCGAAAATTCCTCCTTTCCTCTCGGCAAAACACTTCGCCAAATTTTCAATTTTACCTCCGCCCTCCGCCACTCCTTTCCTCTAGAGACACATGGCACAATGTGATTGGATGCAACCCTGGCATCAAAAATTTTGTTTCTGTCAACCCTTAGGAAATTTTCCTAATTTCTTCCCCTTGGACACGTGGCGAGCTCCCATTGGACGGGGCCATCAGGCCAAAAATTCCTTTTGAAACCTTGCCAAACACTTGGTAAAAATTCCAGGTTTACCTCCATCGCCCCCCCCCCCTCTAAGGACACATGGCCTCATCTTATTGGCTCGGGCTTTTCAGGGGAAATTTTCCCACAAAATCTTCACTGAGCCATAACTTCAAAAATACATGGAGTTAGGAGGAAAACTTTACCTTTCTGGAAAGCTGAGAAAAATCTCTATCCAATGGTGCCATTTCCAGAAGGTCTTGAGTGCCTGAAAAGCAAAATATTATGACTAAGGCACAAGAGAGGGAAGAATGAAGGGAGTTAGCCACAAAATGTGCAAGGGGCTCATTTTGGATAACAAGCACTCGATGACACATTAACAATCAATGTTGCATGATGATGGGTGACTTATAAAACTAATATATCCCGCTAGAACTCTCTAGTCACATTATTAAAAACAAGATATCTGGAGAGTAAAGGATACTATTTAGCCATATAAGAATATACATAAGAAGGAGATCCAAAAAAACACATTCAGATATGTGAAACACATTGGTAGATATGTGGGGAAAATTTTATGGGACTCAAATAGTGTGGACTTTTTACCTAGGTCATGGTATATGCATCAAGAAACCATAAAAGAAACCAAAGATTGGGACCAAGTGGTAAAATAATTTTTCCACACTTTTAACTTTTGGGATGTGGATCTAAATACACTTCAGGAACTTCAAAATATAATAACCTTCTTATTCTTAACTATCAAAGATATCGCATATCAATTTTCAAAACAAAAACTATACCAACAAGGTGAATAAAATATCTAGAAAGAACAACCAACCAAGATCAAAGAGATAGACATATTACTTCACAGTAGAAAAGAAAGAAAAAGAGGAGAAACCTGAAAACTTGAAATACAAAACAATGGAAGGAGAAATAGAAGTATTAGAAACCAAAATATAAGAAGAAAAATACTTCTATCAACCACAAAAATTGAGGAATGAAAACATTGGGATTAATGGAGAAGAAAAAATTATAAAGATAGGAGATTACTGGTCAGAAGAAGAAGTAGCCAAAGTAGTAGAATTACTCCAATAATTCCAAGATATATTTCCCAAATATTTTAAGGAGTTACACAGGAATAAAATAAGAGGTGGGCATAATGAATATCCAGATCAATATGGAGTTAAACCTCTCAAGAAAATACCTTACAAATTAAATCCCAACTTAAAAGTGAAGGTCAAAATTGAAATAGATAAGATGTTGAATGCACAGGTATAATTAAACCTATTGATGATGCTGAATGGATAAGCCCTATGGTAGTTCAAAACAAGAAAATGGGTGAAATCTAGAATCTTGTGGACTACAGAGAATTAAATAAGGCATGTGTACATGACCCATTTCCCACTCCATTCATATAAGAGGTCTTAGAAAATGTAGTATGAAGAGAAGTTTATTCATTTACTGATGGGTTCTCTGGTTACCATCAAGTCCACATTACACCTGAAGATCAACCAAAAAAACATTTTCTACAGAATGGGGTTCATTTATGTACACAGTAATGCCCTTTGGAACTAAGAATGCCCTTTTGTTTTAGTAGAAATTATGATCAATGCATTCAAAGAGTTTATTCATGACTTCCTAGAAGTTTATTTAGATGACTGGACATATATGGTTATTGAAAAATCACATACAAGTCCTAAGACTCATGTTCCAAAGATGCAGAGCATTACATATATCATTAAATTTGAAGAAATGCATTTTCTTGACACCATTTGGTACATTACTGGGTCACATCATTTGCAAAGAAGGGATTATTGATAGATCCAATCAAAACCTCCGCAATTGTAACACTCCCACCTCCAAAAACACAAAAAGAGGTAAGAATAATCTTGGGATACACATAGGCTACCATAGAAAATTCATAAGGAATTATGCAAAGATTAGTGCACCATTGGAAGAACTCCTAAAGAAAAGAAAAACAAACAAATAGAATGGTCTAAAGCATGTTGCGAATGCTTTTGAAATACTTAAAGATAAAATCCTACATACACCTATCTTGATCTTCCAAGATTGGAAAGTCCCATTCCATGTTCATGTAGATGCATCAGGAATTAGCCATTAGGGTAGTATTAGCATAGCCAAGGGAAAAAATGGATCACCCTATAGCATTTTCAAGCCGCAAGTTGGCAAAGCTGAAAAGAATTATTCTATAACAGAAAGAGAAGCCTTAAGCATGGTGTATGCACTACAAAAATTTAGACAATTATCTATTAGCAACACCATTTATGTATTTTATACAGACCATGAGCCTCTCAAGTACCTATTGAATAGGCCAGTATTACAAGGAAGAATATGCCAATGGTTATGTTGTTCCAAGAATTTGATTTTACTATCTCAGTCAAACTAGGGAAATTAAATAATGGGCCAAATTATCTATCTAGAATTGAAACAAGGGGAAGATGTAGGACCAATTGATGATGAATTTCCATGGAGCACATCTTTTCAGAATTGAGGCTATTCCTAAATAATAGATGACATAGACACAATTATTGACAAATGGAGAATTTCCTATAGAATACACAAAATAACAAAAGATGAAATTTTTTAAGTCAAGTGTTTCCCTTTACTTTGATTCAAGGGAAATTATACAAAAAGGGACAAGATGAAGTCCTCAGGAGGGTGGTCCTAGAACATGAAAGAAAGAACATCTTAACAGAATCTTATGAAGGGGTAGCAGGAGGATCACAATGGAGGAGAAACAACAACAAGAAAAATAATGATGGCAGGATTATGGTGGCCCACACTATTCATAGATACACACAAACATGCTAGATCATGTGATATTTGTCAGCGGGTAGGAAAACCAAATGCTAGAGATGAAATGACCTTAAGACTAGTACTAGCATTAGCCCCATTTGAGAAATGGGCCATAGATTTTATTGGACCAATAAAACCTGTTGCAAAACATTCCCAGGCCAAGATTCATCATCACAGGGATAGAATACCTCACAAGATGGGAAAAAGCCACTCCTACCAAAATATTGCACTACAAGAACAATAACCAAATTCATTTATGAAAATATCATTACTAGATTTGGATGTCCCTTAAGCATTACTAGTGATCAAGGAAAACATTTTGTTAATGCTACAATCAAAGAAATGCTAGAACATTTCATGATAAATCATAACAGAAGTACACCATACCACCCTCAAGCAAATGGAACTTTGAAGATTTTAACAAGGTATTAGAGAAAGTACTAACAAAGATATGTTCATTACAAAAATTAGATTGGGACCTAAAAATACTAGCAACATTATGGGCAGTACCGCACAACATACAAAAGGATCACAAAGTATTCCCCATTTCAATTGGTATATGGACTTGAAGCCATGGTACCCATGGAGTTCATAATTCCAAGTCTTAGGGTGGTCCATAGCTTTCAGAATGAATGAAGATCCTTCAGTGCATGAAAGGATCATTGAATTAGAAAAACTAGATGAGAAAATATTCATAGCCGCGTATAACCAAACACAAGAAAAACGCAAGCAAAAAAGCATGGCATGAAAGACATATAAAGAAAAAAGAGTTTGATATAGGAGATCAAGTCCTACTATATGACAGCAAAATGGAAAAGACATGGGAAGTTAAAAGTTTGATGGCTAGGCCCATATATTATTAAAGATATATTATCATCAGGAGCCACCAAACTCCAAACTTTACAAAAAAAAGAACTATCAGGCTATGTAAATGGAGTGTGGTTGAAGAAATATCACACCATGGATTAGATACAAAAAAAAATCCATCCTATCTAAAAACTGGTAATTCAACAGATTGGACGAGGATGAGGGTGAAAACCCAAGGGCACTCTCTCTCTACCAAAAACAAACAAGGAAGAAAAAAGTAGGATACAAAAAGGGCAAAAGTAAAGGAGTAATGAAGGAAAATAAAAGAAGGACAAGAAACAACATCAAAAAGTGTATAAAATACAAATCCACAAACCAAAATACAAATCCAGGAGGAAGGAAATCTACAAAAGAAAGAATACCATCTGTAGAGAAGAAGAAAAAAGAAACATAATGCGGAGGGAAGAGATACCACAAATGAAGGAACCAAGCAGTGGAGGGAAGAAGATACCGTGCAAATAAGAAAAAATTCATGGAGAGGGAAGAAGATACCCACGCAACAAAGAAAAACCGTAGGGAAGAAGATAGGTACATAACAAAATAAAAGAAAAACAATACCTACATAAAGAAGAAGACACCCATGGAGAAAGAAGGTAAAAAATAAAGAAACCCACATAAGAAACATACACCCGTTGAACAAAGGCATAAATAAGACCATGGAATAAAGGAAATGTAATAAAGGAAAATCAAAGTAAAGAAAATTAAACATTAAAAAGCTGAAAAATTGAGGAAGAGCCAAAAAGGATTAAAAAAAAACTGAAGGATATAAAACTGCCAAACAAAGTAGATATACACAACAAATAAAAAAACCCACAGAACAAAATAATACACCTTCCCACCTAAAATACAATAAATGCAGTAGGTGACAACATAAAGGTATAAAATCATGAAGCCAAGGAAGGAACGATACACAAAGGCAAAACATTAAGGGAGAGGAAGTGAAGTGAAAACAAGAAGAGAAAATTGAGCTAGGGCATACAAAGGAAGAACATAGAGAATAGATTAAAAATGGTGACTCCCACTATTGTTGAACAAAAAAACCTTCCCAAAACCAAAATTCCAGAAACATTCACTTAAATCCATGAAGATGATCCATCAAGAGATTTTTCACACATTCCATTCAAATTCATGCATGCCCGAGATATACAAAAATATATACATTCAACAATTATGGAGTATGATCACACTCATCTGGATATTGATAGACAACTACTTACTCCAACAAAATCCAACAACATGGGCCATGGAATACAAGAATAATGCAAAGGTAATAGCTAAATTAAAGTTGGATGCATGGAACAAAATTCCCTACTTTTCTAGGGCATACAATGTGGTTAGGGTTCTTCTCATTTGCCTACATAACCAAATGCTATACCTAGAACAACCATATCAAATCAATGCAAAAGTGCTAGAAAGAGTCACTGGGTTGCTAGCAACAGGACATTCGGACACTCACTAAGAAGAAGATGTCAATGAAGAAATAACATGGCTAATGGATGTGACAATGTCAAAAAGAGGAGTAAGGATCAGTGAAATCAAAAAATCATGCTCTTAGGTATGTTGCTAAGGCCATTTACATGAAAATTTATCACACTAATAGAGAAGATGGTGCTCATGGGCTAAGTGCACAAATTGCCCTAAATATGGTTACCTCCCATTATGAGTACAACCTATGTGAAGTATTAGCCGCTGAATTCCATGAAAACACTAGGAATATTAAGGAGGGAAAACACACATTTTTCTATGGGTCCATCTTACTTTGTTTAGCTATGTATTTCACAAACACCTCCCAGCCAAAACAGAGCCAGTTTAGTGGAGCCAAGATATACCAATTGCTAAAGAAAATTTTAAACCACATGAACACCATGAATTAGGTGCAATAGATCACATCCTTAATAGGATGGACAGAAAACATAAGAAATATAGTGGCAAATAAATCAAGAATATCAGAGAAAACAATAGCCAAGTTTGAGAATGAAGTGGTCTTTATTACAGATATTGACTATATTTTCATAATACCCTTCATTCCACGGTAGCACATGTAGCTCCACTACCTTATGAAGCATCAGATGAGTTATAGCTACAAAAATTCAGGCAATTAGAAACCTTCCAGTGGACCCTAGCAAACTAGTACCTCCCAATATTGATGATGTGATTTCTGAAACATGGGAGGAGTTTAAAAATAAATATCCATAAGAACATGGCCAAGGATAAACAAGGAAATCAAGGCCTAAAACATATAAGAGAAGAACCAAAAAGGAAAAATATTCTCCACAACCAGCCACCAAAAGATAAAATAAATGGCCATAAGAAAAGTAATGAAGGAACCATAAACAAGTGAAGAGGAAGAAGAGTACAGATACAGAGCCAATGGAAATATCAGATTCAGGGGAAGAAGAAACTCCACCTTCACCACTCACTCCTCTAGCAACATCACAGGGAGAAGAAGAATCATGTCCCAATTCACAGAATAAATTGAATCTTGGGAAGAATCACAACTATCCTACACTGCATATAATTTTTACAAGACTTGTTTAAGCCCAACATAGAATTTCACAAGTAGCCCAACAGTATGATGTGGGCATAGCTATAGAAAATACATCAATATTGAATTTATCATTCACTATTTGAAAATATTCTCCTTAGTGATAGAAGATATCATACATCTACCTTTAGTATAATCTTATTGAAAGAAATATAGGCTCAAATAGACATGGAGGAAGCAACAATCATAGAATCATTTGAGAAGGAATTGAAGAAACTCAAACAAAATAAAAATAAAAAACAATCAAGGATAAAAACTAGCATACAATAACTAGAAGAATTGATACATCTTACAAAAAAGGAAAACAAACAAACTCTGAAAGAGAGAGCAATAAGAGCCAAAAAAAGATGGGATAAAAGGATAAGAAAATAAGGTTGACAAAATGTGGAAAGAAGAAAGAGAGAAAAGAAAAAAATAAGAAGAAAAGGAGGAAAATAAGAAGAAGAACAAGATGAAAGAAGAAAGAAGAAGAAAAAACAAGGAGGAAGAGGAGAAGAAACGAAGAAGAAGATAAGGAAAGGAGGAGGATGAGAAGAAGAAGGAAGAAAGATAAGAAGAAGAAGAGAAGATAAGAAAAAAGAGGAAGAGAAGAAGAAGAAAGAAGGAAGAGGAACAAAAGAAGAAGGAAGAATACGAGAAAAAGGAAGAGAGAAAAATAAGGATGAAGAAGAGAAAAGAAGAAAAAGAAGAAGGAAAGAAAGGAAGGAAGAAAAGAAGGAGTAAAAGAAAACAAGAACAAGAGGAAAAACAAAAGGAGGAAGAAGAAAAGAAAAAAAAAGAACAGAAGAAAAAGAGATGGAGGACAAGAAAAAGGAGTTTAAATACAAAAAAAATCTCAGATCACAGCCATAAAACAATTGAAGCACCCCGCGAGTATAGTTCCAGCTCACTCTCCGTGGGATTTATTGGAAAGATCAAACAAGCACTCCAACAAAGAAGACAAATGCAAAAACCATACAAGTACAACATGGGGTAGTAGAGAAAACACATGAAGGGTACACATTACACCTACACGAGCTCTCACCCATACATAAGTCTACATGTAGACATTTATTAGATCAAAGTACCAAGAAGATTGGATGTAGAGATGTGTAGACATGGAGGAAGCTATGAACAGAATAATGACATCTATATTAGAACAACTAAACCTCAAATCAAGATTGATTCCAGCCTTCCAATAGAAACAACACTTGAACAAGTAGTAAAGGTAATTCTAACAGATGGTGCCACATTAGAGGAGAATGAAAAGAAGAAAATTAAGGCTGAAGGAAATACAGGGGTATAAGGAAAAATTCGCATACAACCTCAAGCAATATAAAATAAAAGGTGACGGAAAGATATGTAAACATTCCTTATGAAGATGAAACAGAGGTTACAAATTTTGCAACATACTACGCCTACACCATGGGTTGGTCAGGATTAACTTAGGAGGATAGGGTTGAATTGGATAAATTAGAACAACAACTCAATAAGGAGTCTGCGGAGTATGATATAACCACAAATGTTGATGGTACTCAATGAAAGGAAGCTCATAGAACTTACAAAACAATATCATAGCAAACAACAACAATGAGCTGAGAAAATTGTAGATATGCAAAAATATAGTGCAACCATGGATAGAGCCATCATAAGGATGCAACAAGAGTTGGATAATCAACAAAGAAAATATACAACCAACTTCTAATCTAATCAGCCTCCTACATATATTCTTCTCCTTACTCAAGAAAACACACAGATGCAAGTATGGATGCAAGAAATTAAAGATCATTTAGAATAATGGTATACATTTGAGAAGAATATCACAACTAAGTATGAAAATATATTCCTCAAACTACCACCTAAAGGAAAGCACATCAAATTTTTTGGAGAATCCATCGTGTCATGTAAATCCATTTGGGCAAGTCGAGCGAGGGAACACTTCCTTACACTAAACATCTAAGTTCTGGTAAGTTGATGCTTTGGTTTTTCAAAATATAGTTTTGAAGACAAAGGATTTCATCCACACTTCACATTTTGAAAGAAAGATAGGGTTCTTCATATTTTTGTTGTCTTGAGGATGAGACAACGTTTGAAGTTTGGGGATGATGTTGATAGGATTATTCATCAATTTTGAGAACAATCCCACGAAGTAAAGAAAAACCTATGAGACACTAGGGAAAACCACAGATAGAAGGAAAAGTTTCCAAAGAGTGAAGAAATCTGCAGAAGACTGAAAAATCCACCAAACACATAAATCCACAGAAATCTATCGAGAGCTACAACACGAAGAAGACCAGAAATAGAGTGTGGCTTGAGCCGATAGAGTCACAACCAAAAGAAGTGTCTTTTGGATAATTTTGTAAGAGATGATATTTATTGTACTTAATCACAAATGTATAGGTGTGTGATGTGTGGAATTTAGAAGAATAGTGTGAGAGTATGTAATAAAGAAGGAGATAAATATATGTATGTGAAAGTGCATAAGAAGTGTTTGTATGAGACTAATGTAATTTATCTTGAGATATGAATAAAGATTGATAGTTGATCCAATGTGTACAATCTTTTATGTTATATCACATTCCTTATGTTCGTCTATTTTATTTCATTTTATAGTTTCCTCACACATCCGTAATGAAAGGACGAACTTCTTAACCCTCACCTTATTGTTGAGGCTTAAGTCTTTATCTTATGGTATTTACACATCTACAAAAATCTCGATATCAATGAAAATATCCCTTCTTCACCACATAACATCGGATAGTCATCCAAAAGGGTTGATTTCAGTCTTTCATCTTCGGATCCCATCAATGACATTAGCCCCCTATTCTCATCATGGTTAATACTATTATAAAATCATCGTACATATTCCTCTCAGCAAAAAAAAATCACTATAGACACTCGTGTATTAGATGTTATTAGAATTCAATCTTAAGCTTGACATAATGGTAAAACATATGTGGATATAGATATCTATGTTCGATATAATGGTCCATTTCTACATTTGACAATGATGAATCCATATTTGAACTACTTTTACACTTGAGAATACTAAATACCTTTTCAACCATCATAAGCTTTGTAACTTCACCAAAAATCCTCCTCTTTTCAACAATTTTGTCACTTTTGTTGATCTTATCAATGAAAAGGTCTCTTAGCTTTCGAAATCCCCCTATCATTTCCAAGATGGAAATTATAATTTTTTAAAGGACAGGTCATTAGCATCCATATTGTTGATGATAATAAATCCCATGTGTTTATGATTGGTTACTACTTCGCTCATATCCTTGCGCAAAATGATTATGATTATGTGTCATCCCCAAGGTTTCTTCTCATGGGGTCTTAATGGCTTATATTTTTTGGTGTTATAGGAATCATAAAGAGGCCTAATGATTTTATTGCTTATGTTTTAACGAAGGATTTACTCATACGATGGAACCTTGTGATTTTGGAATAAATCTCATGGAATAAATTTTTCAGGTCATGTAATCAAAATTAATTGATTATTATATCATTCACATCCTATTCATTATATGAATCCATGGGAATATATGAGAATCATTTACAAATAAGAAATTTTAATCTTTATTAACTATCGTTTAGTCCTATAATAATAGGGGTTACTAAAAAATTGTAAAAGATGATAAAGGTAGGGAAGAAAGATAAATAAGTTCATAGGTAGTGATGCAATCTCTAATTTTTTTAAATTACAGGCTCCAAATAACCATGCTTGATTTATGACCAGTATGCATTTGATCAAGACATAGAAAGGTGTGAGAGTCTAAGGGAACGTACTTAAGTAGAGGGGATAAAAATGCTCTCAAGTGTGTAGGATTGAACTCTAGCTATAGATATTCCAAAGCAAATGTATGACATGTAATAAACAATGTATCCTATAACATTTAATTAAACTTAAATAAATGTACACGTTTTCAATACTTGGGCTAAAACTTATAAACTAAAGAAACATAAATAAAATGTAAATAAAACTCTCAAACATATTCTATTCAAAATTATTCAACCTTAACAATATCTTTCAACTAGTTATTTATAGGAAAAACCAATCTAAGATATTAATGAGTTACAAAGATTTGCTACTAAGTTTATTTGTAAAACTAAAATAGAGGTAGTTGAGATTACAATTGGATTCAATGCCTATGGCACTCGAGGGACATCTAATACGAAAGATCCATATAGAATATTCACATTAAATGTTAATACAGGCTCAGAATAATCCTAGATTAATTTATCATGGTAGGTGGAATTTATTTATTTTTGGCATGCAAGGGACATGACATGTAAATCAAGCCTCATTAAAATCTTCATCATTACTTCTCTAACATGGAGTGTCCTATAATTCCTTCCAATCCTATCACACCCACAATATTGGCACACAATACAACAATAAAAATATCGGAAAAAAAATTTTCTTTTACATTACTTGATACATGACACTACATGGGATCATAAGGATAACTCACACCATATGAGACATTTTCATAAGCAAGAACTCACGTATATAACTTGATGAGGAACGGATAAACCTTGATTATAGGGACCACACATAATGCCAAGCCTACCTACAAGGATTACAATGGGGAGATGTCATCATTGAAACAATCCCTTATCACTCCAAGAAGGAATCATGGCTAGCCTTTGGTTCCCCCAAGCATACACACCACATCAATTTCGACATACCCCTTATCCCTCCATTATAACACATGTTTATCCCTCCCCTAAGACTAGCCACGAATTCCTTTAGTTCATTCAAAACAAAACACACACTTCCCCTTATTCATCCCTTCGCTAGCTACACCTTATTCCTCCAATAATCAATGATGAAACCTCAACCCAATAAGAAGAAACCATAACCACATGAACACACATGATGCACATCAAAAACACATCTTCCCGAATGAAAATATACAAAACAACGGTCCAACTACAATATAAATTACGGATATGAACTTCCCACGACATAACATATTCATGGTTACTTATTTATTTTGAATCATAGTTCACTATTTGACCTTCATTATTTGAAGATAATTTAGCATGTAAACCTTCATTCTTATTTTATCTAGACTCCATTTTCTTTATTTTGTTTAATATTTCACCTATAATGGTTCCCTTTTTTATCTCGCTTCTCTTATGGAAATTAATTTATATATCGTGATTGTTAATAGGAACATTTAAACACACATATGGCTACTAGTACTTGTTCTAATAGTTCTTTTATAAGGGACATGTTTACTTGGTTTTTCACATTATACTTTTATTTCCAAAAAATAATTTCACATGAAGGGGAAAGGGGGTCTATTAGCTCTGAGTGGAGGGATATTTCATTTTTCCTTTCTCGTTATAAAACTTAAGCACTATGGATACATTGTTTTCACTTTCAAATCATTGCAAATAGCTAGGGAATCTAACTACTTAGTTTAAATACTTATTTTGCATCATTCGGGATACACAAAAGAGGTTTTTAAATCGAGTTAAAGGGAAAAGACTCAAATTTCCCTTTATCCCTAATCCATCATCTTAATAATTCATTTTTGATCTAGTTATGAGTGAATGTAGACACCAAATGTATGCACTTGGGTACATTTCTAGGTCCTAAAGCATACTAATGTATACATGATTACTAAGCAAGAAAAACTAGTGGTTGACAACTCCTTTTGGATCTTTTCTTGTTTTATCTCTTCCACTTTACTGGTCTTACACATCTTACAGCTCTATTATCATTTGATTTATTTATCGTTTATGGCCTCAGACAATAGTGCCTAGTTAGGACAGAAGCGCACAAGCGCTCATGTACCTCCTGGGTGCTTTTGTCCTTCATGGGTGCTCATGCCCTTCTTTATCTTATTATTACTCTTTTGGGTCCTTTTCACATTTTGATCGCCTTTTAAAACTTTGGGTCAGCCTTTCAGATTTCAACTACAAAATTCAAACAAGGGATTCATATATATACTTATTTATTTCTCTTCAATAAAGGGCCAAGCACTATAAACATTATCTAAATCTTCCACAAAGGCACAAGGGCATTACAAGGCATACATCTAGCACATCCATACAAGGGACAAGTGTTGCATTATTCTGTATACACAACATAGGAGGGGAGTTCATTCTATTCCATCACACACATTCTACATACTTGGTATAATCTATATCTATCCCACTATCATTGTGTAACTTGCACAAGGGAAACATAGGGCATCATTACACACATAAGCATGGAAAATTACATGTATTTTGAGATGTAGTACAATGCTCAGTCATAGGTTCACTCTTCGAGTAACCATTGGGGTCAGTCTGACTTCCCATTCTACATCTTTTTTAATATATTTGATGTGGTTTGTAGGAATGTGTAGGTAGTCATCTATTTTGCAGGTTATAGGTATGACTAGAAACATTACTGTGAAACTAGAGTGATAAAAAGATATCAACATTGAAGCTCACTCATCCCAAAAAAGACCAGAACCTGAGTATCTCAGTAGACATAGGAATGCCCATTTTAATCATTATCACCTGGGGCACTCCCGTCCTCCCATGGATGCTTTTTTCCTATGCATTTCTTGGGTTTTAAACCCTCATCAATTCTTGACGACATTGTTTCCATCCAGATCCAACATATAATCAGTCCATATCACTCCTAGGTTACACATAATCAGCTAAGTCATCTTCCCCTCTCATTTGCTTAGGGTTTTACATTTTTTAAATTCTTATTGTTTGTGTCTTATTGTACATAATTATCAAACTACTATTTGTTACAGTAGTTACTCTGAAATAAAGGTTTAATTCAATTTAGATTAAATCATTTTGAGAACCTGTCTGATATGACCCTCCCTTCTAAACATGCACTAGATTCTCTCTCTTTCTTCTAAACTTATGCACCAATCCTCTTATCCATCCTATGTACCTATCAGGGTTTCTAGCACGGGTACCATCGCAACTAATTTTATGCAAATATGTACCCAATATCCTTCTCGCTTCAACACTCCAATGCCTGGCCCAACTATTAATGTGGTCAAAACTTGACACAATCGGAAACCCATGGCTCCACCCATCTCTAATCGACCAACTATCACCTCTAACGTTCCTACCGACACTTCTAAAGGTTATGATATCATCGAGAAACTAAAGAATACGCCAGCTAAAATATCCCTTTATGATATTTTGCACAATTCACCAAATTTTTGTCATACGTTAGAGGCTGCCCTACGTTCCATTCAAATTTCAAGTGACAATTACGATGTTACCTTTTCCCATTTTATTCAATCCCTCAAAAACCTACCACATGTCATATCCTTCAGTAATGAGGATATCCCTCCTACTTCCGTTGGTGATCCTTCATCACCTTTTCTTATTATAGCTACTATTGTTTTCAATTATATCAAGTGCATATTAATTGAAAATGGATATGTTATAAATATGTGTTCCCTCTCATTACTCCTGCAGTTGCGAATTCTTGATATTCAAATCACTAAAATCCTCTACCCTTGTTCTTAGCTATGATTCTACAACGCAAACATGCATCAGAACCATAACCTTACCTTTACAAGTTGGGCCCAAAACCCTTCCCACTTTGTTCTATATCATTGATAC
This sequence comes from Taxus chinensis, assembly GCA_019776745.2. Lineage (NCBI taxonomy): Eukaryota > Viridiplantae > Streptophyta > Pinopsida > Cupressales > Taxaceae > Taxus > Taxus chinensis. The sequence continues at coordinate 829,747,305 of CM034149.1, read as the reverse complement.
ATCATTTCTGTTCAATTTCTTACTCGATAGACCATGGATCCGTGATATGCATGTTGTTCCTTATATAGTTCATCATTGTGTTAAATTCCCACAAGATGGATATGATCATACTATTTCCACCGACCCCAACCCCTTCAAGTTCTACCAAATCAACCCAATCATTTTCATTCATATACCCCCACTTAATCCAATTCTATACCATAGTATCAATACATACAATGTCAGTCAATCCAATACTTCTATTACCACTTCTAACTCCACATCCATCCCTTTCATCCCTACACATACTAATGATCTTATTTCCCCTACCATATCTCCCTCCATCACTACCACTATCTCACCATTTACTACTGCTTCTAGGACTCCATCCACAACCCCTCTTAATATCCTTGATAATTCTATCCAATAGGATAATGTCAACCTCAATGATTCTAATGATGAGACTAATGGCATAGAACTTACAGATGAAAATGTGTGCAACCTTGACTTCACTCCTCTTGAGATAGACGAATCCTATTTCCAGGACACTTTCATTACTAGTGGCTCAGGTGAGTATTAATTCAAGAAATCATCTCCCTCTATAACCATGATTCATTTCCAAGAAACTATACATACGATGGACCTCATAACACCTCCTTCATCTCCTTAGGTCACCCCTGGTCCACAACTCAATCCATCCACATGTACCTTATTCATACATGAATCTTATTGGGCTCATATTCCATTCGAGCTCACTTTCCCTGACACTATTTACACATATGAAGGCTTAGCACAACTAGGGTTCACACTTGCTGACCTCCTCCCCCACCTCATTCTCCCCACATATATCATGTATTTGTACTCATTACTACAACCTATGGCCTATGTTTCTTCCATTTATCAGTCTTCCTTGAACAAACACATCGTTCCTCTCCACTCACTCTCGGACAATCTTGGCTCGTCTATATTGGTGGCACCCTCAACCCCAACCATACTAATATTAATTTTCCTATGCCTTTTTGCCACATCTCTATTTGTAATTATTCATTCCATGTTATTCCCAAAACTTAACCCATTTCTATGCACATGATTATCCGTAACCCCTTTTTACTAATGAAGAATATGTTATGGGTATGCATAATTTACGCCACACGGGATCTTCTTATGATAAACCTCACACTATCGCATATTATGTCTCCAATCCAAATCCTATAGATTATGACCCTGACACTGATGACCTCCTTAATGGTTTTACTTGACCCCCAACCCCACATAGAATTTGGGGGCACTTGACTCCCCCCTCACTAGTCATATTTGTGTGACTCTCTCTTTATCTGTCACACTCTGATCTTTATGCCTATCATTTTTAGCATTACCACATTTATTGTACGCATACTCTACCTTCATTACCAAATGATGCACTCATTTTATACATGACTATTGAGGGCATTAAATGAACCTTAATCTCACACCTAGGGGGCATTGCACTTTCTCCCCTCCATAACTCTTGGCTATCTCTATCATGCTCTGTTAGCTTCACAATAAATCTTCCCTAGCATCTACACTCAATCACATGCAATACCTGGACCACCTGATGACACGCTCTTTTTTTATGGTTCATACTTGAATGTTGAGGGAAAAATCATAAATGAAATGCATTGTCACATATACTTTACACTCATTACCTGATGACAGACTCTTGTTTTATGCTTCATACTTGATTGTTAAGGGAGCATTCCTAAATGAACCTCATCTACACTGGAGGGAAATGCAGCCCTTATCATCTTCACATCTTATATATCATAAAACACCATCAAAATCACACAGCATATGCACATTTTGGTTGTACTTACTCTTGTTGGTTTATCATATTTACATGTTACACTTTGTTTCCTATGCTAGTTGGATACTTAGCATGTCATTATCTTTCTCTATACACACATGCACATTCACTTGGTATCTTGAGGTGAATTTAGGACTTTTACATTTCTCACATGATGAATGATTCTCGAAACTGTTCTTTACCAGTCCTGCCAAGGCTCTTAGGGGCATCTACTTTTGCAACTCTCCTACTACACATCACAGGTCCTATAGTTACAATATTTACTACTTTTTGTTATTATCACTAATTTATACATGCTTTTACATACTATTTATCTCTCTAACATGCTAACAAGTGTTTCATGTGTAGCATTTGCCTTGCATGACTCTATAAAACCATGGCTACTTCTTGTTATTATCACTGATTTATACATGCTTTTACATACTATTTATCTTTCTAACATACTAACAGGTGTTTCATGTGTAGCATTTGCCTTGCATAACTTTATACAACCATGGCTATATATCACTTCTTGTTTTTTATTGTTTTTGGTCTATGTCATAGGTTATTCTGGATCATTTTTTTCTTATGGAATTCTTAGAACTGATTGTCTTGAGACATTGTAAGCAATTTCCCATGTATACAACCCACTTTTTCGAGGAACATCGTATCTTCATATATGTTTGTTACATTGTCTTCTATTACATGCTAGCTATTTTTCACTAACTCTTTTTTCTAGCCTATCTTGTTTGCATGTTCATTAGTTTCTACCATGCACATCCCCTACCCTTGTAGGTATCTAATCCACGATATGCATATCCATTTCAAGTCCTCTCATTTGGGACGCCTCCTCCTATGTTCGTTACATGAACCCCAAATGATGGGGGCATCTATTGGGTGACCAAATCACCCTTTCAGAAGCTCAGAGCTCCATAACATAACAGAATAGTACATAATTGGCTCAAGAACACAGTCACAAAGTGGTCCAAAATTGGACATGCTTCATAAACACAAAGCAGAAACTAGTGCCCAGTAGAAGACAGGAAACGGTGGGCACTTATGTCTCACCTAGGCATTTGTGTCCTAGGGGAAAAAATAATTATTTTCTCATAACAACACAGTTTCCAGCAAGGTACAGTATGGATCTATAGTATTAGACACCCAGTTTTAGTTAAAAAATTCAGTCAATTAGCTATAATACGGCTAAAAATTAGGACGTGCCAATTTGCAGTGGTACTTTGAGAAGCATCGTGGAAGGAGAGAAACACAGACCTCTCTCCCCAACACTTTTCTCTTGCCTTGAGATCACCCAAAAAACACACTCTCAACATGAGATCACCCAAAAAACTCTTCCTTGGTGTGAGATCACCCAAAAAACTCACTTTTGGTGTGAGATCACACAAAAAACCTCACCTTTGGCAACAAGACACTCAAATTTGACAACATCTCAAGAAAAAACATGACAACTTTATATCCTTTACTCTCTCATACATCAGATGCATTCTTTCTTTAACTACTACTTTTACATATGTATATATATGTTACTCTAATTTTTGACATACAATACTTTGACTACTCTTTTTCTCTTCTTCTACAGGTTTTTCCTTATAAGAAGCATCTCACATCAACAAGGGAAAGCTCCAGCAGCATACTACTATGTATACACTTCACCCCTAGGGTCTACCTCCCTTTCCTAGTTGTCATGCTTCACATTACAATCACTTCACGCTATTTGTGCACTCTAAATGCTATCAACTACAAATTTCTTCAGATCACAAGGTACACATCTTCTATCTACTTTATGCTATCGAGTATACACTCAACAACATAAAGTGGGGGGAAATGCAAACACAAAATCTATGCACTTGGGTACATTTCTAGGTCCTAAAGCATACTAATGTATACATGATTCCTAAGAAAGAAAAATAGTGGTTGAAAACTCCTTTTGGATCTTTGATTGCTTTATCTCTTGCATTTTACTAGTCTTGCACATCTTACAACTCTTCCATCATTTGACTGATTTATCTTTTATGGCCATAGATACTAACGTCTAATTAGGATAAAAGTTTTAAATGCTCCTGTCCCTCTTGGATGTTCCTTCCCTTTTTTATGGTCTTCTTAGTCTTTTGGTTTCTTTTCATTTTTGTCTCCTTTTAAAACTTTGGGTCGGCCTTTCAGTTGTCAACTATGAAATTCAACCAAGGGAATCATATATATACTTAGTTATTTCTCTCAAATAAGGTTCCAAGCACTACATTCATCATCTATCATCACCTAAGCTTGCACAAAGGCACAAAAGCATTACAAGGCATACATCTAGAACATCCATACGAGGGACAAGGGCAACATTATTATGCATACACAACATACGATGGGAGTCCATTTCATTCCATCACACACATTCTACATACTTGGTACAATCTATATCTATCACACTATCATTGTGTAACTTACACAAGGGAAACTTAGGGCATCATTACACACACAAGCACGTAGAACTACATGGAGTCTGAGATGTAGTGCAATGTTAGGTCATAATTTCACTCTTCGAGTGACCATCGAGGTGAGTTTGACTCCCCATTATGCATCTTTTTTATTAGATTTTATTTGGTTTTTACACATGTGCAGGTAGTCATCTATTTTACAAGTTATATGTATGGCTGGTGACATTAGAGTAAAACTAGAGTGACAACAAGATATCAACAAGGAAGCTCCTCTAACCTAAAAAAGACCAGAACCTGAGCATCTAAGCAGACATAGGTGCACAGTTCAATCACTAGCGCTTGTGGCACTCCTATCCTCCCGTGGGCACTTTTGTCTTGTGGATTTATAGGGTTTTGAACCCTCATTGATTCTTCACAACACTTTTTCCAACCATATCCAACAGATACTCAGTCTAGATCACTCCCTGGTTACGCAAAATCAACCAAGTCATCTTCTCCTCTCATTTGTGTAGGGTTTTATATTGTTAAGTGATTATTAATTTTGTCTTGTTGTACATAATTATCATAAAATCATTTTTTAAGTAGTTTCTCTGAAATAAAGGTTTAACTCAATTTAGATTAACTCAAGCAAAAATATGTTTCAGTCACAATTAAACTTCTTAAGTGGTCCTAGGTTTAATATATTTCCATTTACGCCTAGGGGTTCTACTCCCTACTACAATTCAAGTAAAGTGTGATAATATTTAACTCGCGAGACTTATATATCAACCGAAGGTATTCCATTACTATATACTAAGGGAACATTTGTTTTAACCTTAAGGCTTAGGGATGTCACTACAGGGTTCTTCCATGATGTGAATTTGGCTCCATTAACCAGTCTTTAGCTCAATACTTGTGAAAGTGACAATTTGGCCCATGAGGGAAGAAAATGAACATTCTCATGGACCGTGCACTAAGGATTGACGAGGTACAAAGTTAACCTACCCTAATATGGTCAGGAAGGCACATGTGAAACCCATTTTCTCGACATATGGTAAGAGCTAATATCGATATAGAAATGAAATTACATGGTTGAAATTTGACCAAATTCGGTTCCACTATGGAGAAAAAGCATAGGGTAACTCAAGGGAATCATTCCTTACGGAAAGATTTTAAGCTATAATTTTTATTGTTGTTTTTTATCTAAATGAAAACATGCTACTACAAGTTGTTATTTTTCTCAGGAGACTAAGAGAGTTTCCCTAGGTCAACACATCACTAGAAAATAGATAACATATGCCATTCTCAATTTATTGCTATCCAATTTACTAGTATAATAAACGTCCAAAATTACCATGGTACAATTAGCTTTAAATAACAAGTTTCCAAAATTCACCCTCCTCTAATGATTAAAATACTATCAAGAGGTTTCTTTTTACATAAATTTCCATAGCAACAAGGTATGAACAACTTAATTTACCTAACCGACCTATAAAATTACGACCAAGTAAGAATTTAGTCAACATATAAAAGAGCAACTAAGTGCAAAAGTAACACACTTTCCCAATAGGCTAACAATGGCGTATTCATCACAAAAAACAAAGAATGACAATTATATTCATAGCAATAGCATTGATATATCATATACAAATATAATGTTTTCAAAATCACATGTTATTATGCAAACACCAACAACACTTCACTTTGTACTTAACCTGATACATGCAACCAACATGTGGTCAATACAAACTATTGGCATGACATCTACCCAAAATCTAGCATAATTCATGTTATCATAGTTTTCCCATTCACGTGATTATAATAATTTGCACGCAAGAAGAGAGAGTTAGAGATACACTCATTTCATTTCATTTCCTAACTAGAGAAGGAGAGAGAGAGGGAGAGAGAGAGAGAGAAAAACATCAATTTCTCGACAGCCAAATTTCTCAAAACAAGCCACAAAAGAGAGTTTCATATAGTCATATATAAGTGACTACAAGTTTAATCATCGGTTAATTGACTTAAAGATGGTCCTATGACATTCTTTCACATTTTCCTTCTAGTTTGTTATAACGTCCAATTATAACTTGAAGGCTAAGAAATTGTGTTCAAAAATTGATTTCTGACGAGTGAATGAACCACGAGTCCATTCCTATACGCTCTCCTATATACAGGTAATTCACAGGAGTTGACGGAACTTAAAACTAGTAAGTAAAGTACAAATGGCAACTAATTTTCTAGAGCCGCCGGTCGTAATTTAGTTAGTTTGACCTAGTCAACTAGCAACCGGAGGCCTATAAAACCCCCCTTTCAGAACTAATTGACGAGGTGTTTTTTTCTCAAAACTAAGGTTTATAAGCAATTATCATGGATAAATACTAGATGTTTAAGGAGGATGATATCCATTTCTTCGCCAAGGGCCAAAATGACAAGCCAAAAACTGGACTCAACTTTTGAGTTCAGCAGCTTCCCAAAAATATGAAAGGGGGTTAGCAGGGCTCCTGAAGGGGTGATGAAAAGTGCACAAACGGTCATTCGAGGTCGTTCTAAGGTTTGATACAACACTCCACATGTCAGGGAATGCAATCACAACTCAAATTTCCCATTTCAGGTTTCGGAGAGGTGTTTTGCGAATCACCAAAAATTGTGTTTTATTAACTTTGCAAGGTGAATAAAAGTAAGGTAGTTTAGTTGATGACTCGATTCAATCTCACCAATTCAAGTGGACATAGGTATCTAGTTTTTATACCTTGGTTTTGCAATGTGTTAGGTCTTGGTTTTAAAATACAGTTGATGGTTAAAACATTCAATTAGGTTGCGTAAGAAAAAACCTCATTTTTTGTTTTGTTTCAGACTACGTTTTATTTAATTTAACCATAAGTTTTTTCTTAATTTCATTTGAAAAATACGATTTCATAGCAAATAGGGAAACTATCAATACAAAAATTATGCAAGTTAAGGTGAGAAAACCATTCTTGTAAAGAACAAAGCAGGAAACGTGGTTCCAGGTGGTACACACGCTCTTTGATCACATTTGCTTGAAAACACAAATCCTCTTGGAGACCCATTTTGTGCAAACCCAAAGACATCGCTTATCACACTTTCTGTTTGGTGATACCCTTTCTAAAATATTTTGTTTACATGTTGATGAATTTGCTGCGGCTCTTACATTTTACACCACTTGGCTATTTGTCTAATCCATATCTTAGCTTTCCATGTAAACTGTAGCTGATTTAAGTTCCCACACTTTAACGGATATCTTTAAACAAAAAGAATAACTCATAAGCACTAAGAGAATGGTTGAGCTATGGCTTGCAATAATTTGAAGAGATACTTTTCCAAGGATCTCCACTTTGAACTAGTAAAATCAAACCAATGGAAATGTCAATTCAGATCCAGGTCAAGCTCTACTTAAATCAGAAAATCATTTTCCTCCAAATTATATTACGACTATGTTTTGGTTGACGTAATTCTGCCTAGGAAGAATGTGCATTCTACAAGTCCAACTGGCATAACTAAACTAGATGTCGCACATGTGCATCATCAATCATATTATTCTAGCCTTCTATTTCATTGTAAGTTATCTTTGAGTGAAAGGCATAAGCTGATAGTAACCAATATCATGAACATCTGATCAATTTTTTCGAAAAAGGCTAACTGCAATACTATTTTTCTGTATCTGACATGGAAAATACTTCTCTTGATTTCTAAATGAAGGCTGGTAGAAGAACCAGAACATTTGTAACTACAACATCCTTTAAAATTCCCCTTACCTTTGTGCTTTGAATGGTGTCCACACCCTGCTCCACGGTTTTTATTCCTTATAGGCTGGGTGAATGCTTCCAAGAGTTTTGGCGTTTGGTGTTACACATGTCAATTGTATTTCGGCTTGAAAGTTTCATGTGCCATTTCAACAAAACCATTAATCTGTGCATACACTGCAATCATCTCATCCCAAGACCACATTTCTTTCAGGAAATCTATCAAACAGTTTACATGCCCAGCGCATGCACCTATTTTAGTGCTAAAATAGCAAAAATCATATAATGTTAGTGCCATCCATTTCCAAACTCAATGTGATATCAATCTCACAACATTTTGTAGAGAGGGTGGGATGGAAAAAGGCGCTACACAATCCTATTACTGCATACCCCCTCTCCTTCCTTGCAGTGGACACCTACACCCTGCTCAAAGCTCTTAATCTTGGTGCAGGCAGGGAGGATGCTGGTAGCAGTTGTGGAGTCCAGCTTACACCTTTCCATTACATTCTTTTTTTAAATTTCCCAACGCATTTTCAACAAAACCATGGAGTGTGTATCCTGCAAGGAAGGAGAGCGGGGATGACCCTCCCATACGTCCCCTCTACCCTCCTTAATTTTCCACCCTCCATCATCACTTCTCCATTTTTTTATTTTTTTTATTTATTTATTTTTAAATAAAAATCTTATTTTATTTGATTATTTATTTATCATGATTTAATTTATTTTATCATGATTTACTTTATTTCTATCCATTAATTAATTTTTATTTTTTATTTATTTTATTTTAAAATTAGTTTTAATTATCGAAAATATTAGAAGTCTCATGAATTACTGCGATCGTTATTTTATTATTATTATCATTATAAATAAAATTGCATTTTAATATAATTCATTCGCAAAGCCACTAATGTGGAGGTGCTTAGAGTTGAATCTGAGTTCGCTTTAAAACGCCATATGATAAAGTTTTAACTGGAGTGTGTTAAGGGTCAAATAGCATACCATGTTGCATCTAATGTTATTATAATTATTACTTGTACTTAGCAGAGGGGGATTAAGGCCTAGGCAAACTAGGCAACTGCCTAGGGCGTTAACATTTAGGGGGCGCTAATTTAATTTATTTTACTATGGTTTTTATAAAGAGTAGATTAATTTATTAGTTCCATTTATGTTACTAGTTGTCCAACCTTACATACCAATTGAATTCACTTCATCGAAATAAAATTAAAATTACATAATTGTATTAAGAATATGATATTTAGGAGGCCTCAAATATTTATGCAAGTGCTTTTGCTTTCTTAAATTTAATTCATATTCATGTATTTTCATACTTTGTATTGTTTTGAAGTCTTGGAAGTTTTTTTGGAGGAGCAATCAAGAAAGGTGAATATGTCAAAAATGCGGGAAAAAATAGTTGGGAAATATATGAGAAAAGGAGGATTATAATAGACTATATGTTAGAGAATTAACTTGGGTTTAAAGGCAATAGTATCTACAAAAAAAAATTATTAGGAAGTTTTTCTCAGACGGTAGAGACATAACATATCAAGTAATACAATATTTACTCACAGTTAATTATTTTTTGACTATAGATTTTATTAATTTATAGAAGGCGTTAGCTCTAGTATTGCATAGGGCGCTTGCTCTAATATTGTGTAGGGCGCTCATAACCCTTAATTCGTCTAATATAAGGAAAGATTAGGTTCACATTTAAAGGCACAAAATACAATGACTGAGATGGCAAGCTAGTGCACAAAGAGATATAGAAACCTTGCATATGACTTCCCAACATCCACACTTGGGATTCCAGATATTGAAGTATCAGAAAAGGGGGCTTTTTGATTTAGCAATCGACCATTTTTCATCTATCAACTTAGACACTATTTATGGTTTCATCTAGGAAATTTTTTCTTTTCTATACTTCATCTTCCATGTGAGACGTGTTTTTCTTTACATGGGTTTGGAGTCTTCCCCGTACTTTCTATAAAAGATAGAGGAAACACAATATGAGGGGTCTAATCAACCCAATGCATGCCACGTTTCTTCATGCTTTATTTTCTATTTTTGATGTTAGTGAATCACGTGCAGGTTGCTTCGGGATTTTTCATGATGTGTGCATAGCGACTATGCAATGCATTTTGCATAATAAGTTACTAGGAAGGGTCTAACAATTTCCCTATGCCATTTTGGGACTACTAAAATTGCACACACATTTCCTATGCACCATAAGATTTCAACACAAGTGTTAAGTATGTAAAATGGTACTTCCAGTCCAGATATTTTTGTAGTGCACGAAGGGATTCTTGGTGACTTCGAGATGCCTTCGAGTATTCTGATGTCATAAGACTCAAAATATGTTTACACAACGAAGTGTATGGGTTGGTTGAATGTGAGGAAATTAGCCAATACTAGTAGGGATATAAGAGATGGAAGTAAGGATAAATGGTAAGGCCACCAAAGAATATGTGCCTAAATGTGTAGGTCTTAGTCTGAAAGGAATGTACCTCGTAAATATGGAAAATCATTACATAAAATATCACGTAGTCTATGAATTAAAAGAACACATGCAAAGGGACTCAGGGCCTTTTCTTTAAAGGGGGCCACAAGAAATGATAATGCAAAGAGGCCTGCACGAAAACAAAACAAATTAATATAAAAAGACAAGGGGTTGTGCAATAGATAGAAAATGATATTGCGTAATTCACAATTACCTTGTAAAAGTACAAGGAGGTCTCATAATTTTACTTGTAGAATGAAGGGTTTGTTTTGTAGAAATAACAAATGGTGACTCAACTAGAAAATTCTGCTAAGAAGTTTTTAAAATGAAGTGTGAATAAACCATAATTATGGTTTACCTGAAACAAATATTAACAAGTATACTTGCAAATTTTGGTATCATCAAAATGATAGCACGCTCTATATTTTAACTTTGCAATGTGACATATTATATTGGATCACCTTTTAAAGAGTTTGGTGTGTGCATGTTGATCAATTTTAATTTCATTAGATTTTTTCTAACTTCACTTATGAAGATTCACGTGGCATAGCTTATTATGTAGGTTTATTTTATTTTTGTATTCTTTATGTTTTTTATGGGGATGCATGGAGGGTGAAGGTTTATGCATTACTTTGCGGCCAGCTAGGTGTCTGTAGCCATGATAGAGATATGTTTGGTTATAATCATTACCTTTCTCTAGTTTCAGTTGGGTGTTTATAGCCCTAATGGAGATTAGTAGAAACACCCTTATGCAAATAAATATTTTTAAGAGACTTTAATTTGGGTGATTTCTCTTACTTATTCTCATTTACACATAGGATTAGGAACAGAGATACCCAGGTTGGAGGATGGGTAGAGAAAGTGGCATGTGTAATTGATATCTTTCGCTATTCATATTACTAAGAGGCAATATTAACGTGAATTATGCACTTGACTCTCTTAGAGTGCAACAAAATTTTCTTAATTTTCACTAAAACTTTAAAAGAAAGATTATGCGCTTATATTGAAATTGTAAAATAGTCAAGTTAGCTTGTATATTTTTTTATGCAACATACCATATTTCCCAAAATTCAAAACATCGAAGATGTTTAGTTTAGCATTATCAACCATTGTTATATTGGAAACAATAAACACAAAAGTACAACATTGTTAGATTAAAGACGTTAGGCCATTCTCATGTTCAAAAGAAATTGATGAGAGGTAACAACCCATACAAGTGTTATTAACAACTGATAACTCAACCTAAAAAATTAAAGAACAATACTACAAACCTAAACCTATAAAGTAGGGAAAAATTTTACAAGAGTGTGGTACATTCTCAAGGTTTTTAAAGTGAAATATGTGAATGACGTGGGTGAGAGGACTCAAGAATGGAAGTATTGTTTGAGGAAGCACCTATTAAATGGAAATGAAACCTCCTCTGCATTTACATTCTTGAGTCCAAAGGTGTTTTCTCATATAATTTATGCAATTTGAAAGGGGTCAATCCAGAGCTTGTAAAATTTATTATGTTGTCCCTTCTTCTCATGTGCATTGTCCCATAGTATTACTAGGTCACCAATTCTAAAGGCTTTAAATTTGTTTTCTTATCGAACCAATATGTAACATTTGACTTCTTGGTTCCTACTAAAATGAGCTAAAGCTTTTCCTCATTTCTCTTATAGTTGTATTAGGATAAGGAATCTAGCCTCAATTTTATCACTTTCCCCTAAGTATTATTACATGAGTTTCATCATGGGGATTCTCAAGTTCACTAGAGAGATAGGATCTAGGTCATAGACTAAATGATAAGGTTTTTTACCTTCTACAGACTTAATTTTGATTTTGTCTAAAAAAATGGCATATTTGAGTTGATCATGCCAATTTTTTGGTAGCCCATCTAAAATTTTCTTCATCACATTCAAGAATGTTTTTTTTATTAATTTGGCAAGGGTGTTACCTTGCAAATATTAGTTAGAAGTAAATTTCAAAATAAGGTTTTTATCATATACCCATTCAAGAAATTGTGTAGAAGTAAAAGTAGGGAAGTTGTCACATTCTAGTGTAAAAGGTATTCCAAACCTGGTGATGATGTGGTCCTCTAGGAACTTGATGATGATGCCGATTGTGAACTTCATGAAGGGGTGTGCCTCTTCCTAGTACATGAATTAGTTAGTAATAGTGAGAATGAACTTATCCATAGCTAATGAGTTCTCATTAGTAACACCAACAAATTACAATGCCCATTTAGAAAAAGGGTGTGCTTTAATGACTGGTTGTAATGAAAGAGTAGGATTACACTCTCTTAATGTGGAAATCTAGAAAACATGGTTATTCCTCACATGGAGATGGGTGTATTTTAACAAATAAGGCCAATAGTATTTTGCCCTTAAAACTTGGTGAGAGGTCGAATTTCCTAAATTGTGGCTAGTGCCAATATTTTCATGGAAGTTTCTCAAAACGTTCATGTATTCTTATTTTTAAAGGCATCACACGATAATACATTCATGATTACTTCTATATATCTCACCTACCTTTAACACGAAACCTATTTGTTTTCAAGCATAGCACTCCGCGTTGAGTGATCTTGATGTGCATATGACATCAATAAATTAATGTCTTGGTACTATTCATCTGGAGTGAGTGAATCAATGGTGTATTGTTGGTAGATGAGTTATATATCAACCACTTTCATTATAAAATCTCAAACCCATACCTCAAACTATCTTCATTGGATAAATGTCTAGGTCAAACTCTTTGAGTATGGTCATCCTCTTATTGTTCTTTTCTCCCAACTCATTCTATATCAACATAGATTTTATCGTAGGGTTAAATACAATGTAAACTACCTATCTGGATAAGATGAAATTCTTCAATTATTTTACTTCCTAGATGACTATAAAAATTTTCTTATCAATAGTAGAATAATGGATCTCATCATTCCACAAAGGGGAGGTCATGAACATGATATGTCATTTATTCTATTTTTTCCTTCTTCTAAGTCAATACTACTCGGGTTTTTTTTGTAGAAATAACAAATGATGACTCAACTAGAAAATTCTCTAGAGAATTTTTTTAAATGAAGTGTGATAAATCCATAATTTATGGTTTACGTGAAACAAACATTAACAAACATACTTGAGAAAAATTTTCCGTCAAAATGATAGCACACTCTATATTTTAACTTTGCAATGTGACATACTATATTGGATCACCATTTAAAGAGTTTTGTGTATGCACGTTGATCAATTAATATTTCCTTATATTTTTTCTACCTTCACTTAGGAAGATGCACATGGCATGGCTTATTATGCTGGTTTATTTTATTTTTGGATTTTTTATGTTTTTTTATGGGGATCCATGGAGGGCAGTAGGTTGATGCATTACTTTGCAAGGTGTTTATAGCCATGATAGAGATATGTTTGGTTATGATCATGACCTTGCTCTAGTTTCAATTGGGTGTTTATATCCCTAATGGAGATTAGTAAGAAACACACTTATGCAAAGAAATATTCTTAAAAGACTTTAATTTGGGTGATTTATCTTACTTATTCTCTTTTACGCATAGGACTAAGGAATCGAGATAGCAAAGTTAGAGGATGGGTAGAGAAATTGGCATGTGCAATTAATATATTTGGATATTCATATTACTAAGAGGAAATATTAACGTGAATTATGTGCTTGACTCTCTTATAGTGCAATAAATTTTCTTAATCTGCACTACAACTTTAAGATAAAGATTATGCACTTATATTGAAATTGTAAAATAGTCAAGTTAGCTTGTATTTTTTTATGCAACATACCATATTTCCCAAAATTAAAAACATTGATTTTTTTTAGTTTAGCATCATCAATACCATAGCCTTGGTGATAGAGTATTTGATGTTTGTGAATATGGAGCATGCTTCTTTAGTCCACTCAATTTTTACATCCTTCAGCATTGCATTGAGTGGCTTGACTATCTCAATGAAGCATGAGATGAATTTTCTCAAAAATTTAATCTTTCTAAAGAAAATTCCAATCCCTTTCACCAATCAAGGAGGGAAATTTTCAATATGGAATCAATCCTATCAGGATCACTAGATATACCCATTTCAAAGATGATTTTCCCCAACAACTTACCTTCAATGACCCCAAAGATATAATTATTTGGATTTAGGGAGACGTCGTGCTCCTGGAATCTTTAAGGGACTACACACAAGTATTTGACATGATTGGCACAATTCTTGGAGATGGTCATGAGGTCATCCATGTATACAATGATGCACTTTCTAATGAAGCCTTTGAAAGTTATGTCCATGTCACTCTAAAAAGTGTTGTTATTATTTATCAAGATGAATGACATTCTTTTATATGTAAACGTACCCCACTTTTTGGTGAAGACAATTTTAATTATTTCCTCATGCAACATTATCACTTAGATATATTCTGAGTATCCATTAAGGAAATACATCATTTGCATACCACTCACAATTTATAGAACCTCATCAAGAGATGGAAGTACATATTTTTCCTTTACAGAAACCTTGTTCAAATTTTGAAAATTTTATACAAGGATAGCTTTCTCCACTTTTCTTGCAAGAAAGAACAAGGTTTTTGACTCATATTTAGTGGTAGATTAGAAATATGATACAAGAACTATACCAATTTTGAGCTTCTTTCAGGAAGGGAAGTTTTAATAAGGTATTGATTGGTCTCTACCTATAGTAGGATTAATTTTTAATAGGATTTAGTGGTATAGTGTGCAGGATGATGGAGGGGTTGAATGTATTCCATTTTAAAAACTCCATGAGATGAAATATTGATACTAATTTAGTACACGCACCAAATCTTCCTTTTCTTATAGGGTGCAGAATTGTCCAAGTAACACTCACTTAGGATCATCATGGGTTCCCAAGTTGTGAGATTCATGTTGCGTTCTCCTATTTGGGATGGATTTTTTTATCTTTTTTTCTGGTGATCTTCATCAAATAGCCTTTCCAAGAATATCATTCTATTATGCATGTCATTATTTTAAGTTTAGAAGTCCAAATTCTTCCCAGTTAGGATCTTCTCCACTTCATCTACAATTTGTGTCTTAAAGGATTCAAATTTAGAAGGGAAGACAAGGAAATGCTTATCATTTTTTAATACCTAAAAAATCATTTCTAGATTAGAAGGATTAGAGACCAATTCTAATAAGAAGCACTTGATAATTGAAATTTAGATTGGCTTCAAATTTCTTTTTGTACACGTTATCATGTTAGTAATGTTATTTTCATCATGAAATATGGAACATATTGTAGACACCCAAAATTAGGTCACACCCTGCCAAGTCCCCTTCGATTAACATTCATCTAAGCATGACCCCTACTCACATCATTATTACTTTAATTACCTAAATTAAATTAATTTCCACCTCACCTAGCCACCCTCATCTTAGACCTATTCCAAGCCTATTAATTAACCTAGACTATAAGTCCCCCACTCACCTTAACTAACTAGGACTCATTCTAACCCTAACCTTAATTGCCTATCATTCCTTCAACCAATTTCCCACTCCATTTAGCGCCATTCCACACTCTTGACCCAGAATCAATTCTGAATCACCCAAAATTTGGGAAGAAAAGGCTATTTTTGGAAAAGTATGACATTTTCTCCCTAACCAACACCGGTTATTCCTCAATCAGGTCTAGTTGCCTAACCATTGTCGGTTACCTTAAATAACGATTTCCAATCCTTTACCCAGATTCTTGAATCTTGCTTCCTGGCTCTTACGACCTTGCATCCCGACTCTTTGACTTCGCAGTGATCTTGCGACATACCAGAGGCCTCTATAGCGTTCAGACAAAACACCCTTCATCAACATATTAATCCAAATCTCCAGGGCACTCACAGGGAAGCATCATGCCTTCATGTTTCTACTGCATTCATTCGGGACTACCTTCTCCTGCAACCATCACCACCTCTTGCTATTTATCTCAATTTCACAAGTAATTATATTTCTTCTTTTTCATAGGTTTTAGTAGATTAGTTATTTATTAATTATGTATTTCATTTCACCCCCCTAACATACCTGAATATCTCCCATAGCACCTCCATCCAACCATCCGCCCAAAGAACCTTAATACCTTGCCCAAACACCCATCTTATCACCTTTGAGTCTTCTTGAAAATCCCACGACCTCACCCAAACCTTCCTCACTCTTTGTGCAATCAGAAAGAGTTCCAAACCTCTCATTTTTAACCTTTCTACCCAATTGTGCCTACCAACACCGGTCACCCAATCGACATCGATCACTTACCAGTAGCCAGCATTGGTCGCCTAACCGATACCGGTCTCTATGAATGGTAAGATCTTACAGACCAGTAAGCCAATAAATCCTTCCCAATAACCCAGAACCTCACCAAATATTTCCCATACCTCATTTATATAGCCTATGTTAGACCTACAAACCAAAACCAACCTACTAGCCCTCCAAATTTAATCATAACTTGCCCATTAGACTAGATTTGCTTATTATGTTTTATATGAGATGCCTAAATCATATTAACTACAGTAGGATTCAATTATTTATGCTCTTTCCTTGCCTTAAATTGTTAAAAATAATGGATTGACAACCTTCTATGAAGTACCTCACTTTGCAGAACCAGCATACACTAGGCAATCCACTGCCACATGTTGTTTAATATTATTTGGTACCTATTGTGTTACTTATATAGTTCGTTCCTCCTAGCCAAAGGGAATCTCTTCACAATCATCTTGGTCAACATTCAACGGTGTGCAACATTCTTCGACTATCTATAGGTATTCCTCCTTGCCTTTACCTATTTCTATTTTTTAAACTCCACTAAACATTTGTTTCTGAGTTCTATCAGTTCTGCAAAGCCTAGAATACCTCTTTTTCACCTTTCATATGGTTTGGACTCACCAGCAGGCACAAGCCCTCACTTTTCAAGCTATTTTTGTACCATTTCTCTCTAGCCCTTCACCACCCTCCATCTCGTCTCCGATGGATCCTAATATCGTGATTATACCTATAGGTGATGAGAATTTTTCTAAATTCCTCTATCACAACCTCTTAGCCTTGTAGCATTACCTCGCCCACTCTTCAACCCGTGATTCATCAAGCCAACCATTATTTGGTATGCCTACCTCCATGCCCCATGCCATATCCATGAACATTACTTTAGCGTTAACTACTCCCGTGACAATGTCACATTGTACACCCTCAAAATAAGTTGCACCTTTGGCATATGTCTTACCTTCGACATTTTTCACACATTCGACATCTTTCCCTCCCCTAGCCTCTACCAACGCCTTGACATCTACCATATCTTCATCCACGGCTTCTAGTATAGGTATACCCACATCATTAGTTACTATAATTTCACAACTGTTAGTTGTGTCAGCAACTTATACCCCCTTTTAGAATCTTGTCCTTTCTATAACCCAAACTCTTTCGCCCATCGCCATGAGGGTCTTTACACAAACTCCTCTCACCTACACCCTACCTCAACAACCGCCTGTCTCCTTCACTTCTTATTCAGGGTACATGCCTTCATCATCTATTCCCTCTTACATACTGCCATCTCAATTTTCTTATTCGATGCCACCATATACGGGTGTTCCTTCCATGACCCATTCATCTTATTGACCCCATTATACCACAAGGGGTGTCCCTCAATATAATCATATGACGGATCTTATAAAGATGATGATGGATAAGATGCAGACCCTTAAAACATTTGTTTAAGGCTCTCGTAATTCCTTGACTTACAATGAAATTTGTAATGAACCTATTCATCCATCCATACCCATTCACCCTTATCCCGCACATTGGGAGTTGCCTAAGTTTAATCAATTTAATATCAAGGAAGACCCTCAATAGCATTTGTGATCATTCAAACACGTCTGCTATTTAATCACCCATGATGATGTCTTGATCCTTAGGACCTTCCCCATGTCCTTGAAAAGACCTGCCCTAGATTGGTATAGTGCTTTACGTAAGTACTCAATCATTTCCTTCATTCTTTTGGCCTAGACCTTCCTTTTCCACTTCTATCTCTAAGAAGATATCCATGACTTATTTATACTCTATTCACCATTACGATTACGAGTCTATCATTGACTTCTTCGCATGTTAGCATGGTCACATTAATCAGCTCACCTTTCAACTTTTGTAACCCAAACTGATAGATTTGTTCACTAGGGATTGTGTCAGGCACATTTCCCCAACTCTTTAAGTACAAAAATTTTGAAAGTTTGACAAGGTATTCACCATAGCTAGGAAGATAGAGATCCATGCCCTTAAAGAGGAAAATATTAAGTTGCACAACAAGAATGCTTCGTTTAGGTCGAATGACTCTTCTTCTTCTTCTAAACCACAAAACAATCATTCCAATAGTCATTCTAAGGAAAATTAATCTACCAACATGGTGGTCTTGAAATTTGGCCCCTCTCATCCATCAAATCAACCGAAGCCTCCTCCTAATTTTTCCCCTGTTCATAATTTCACATACAAGAATGAATAGAAAATTTATACCCCCATAGGAGAACCTTACTCCTCTATGTTAGAAAAGATTTTAAAAGAGGGAGTCATCACCCTTCCACCTGTCAAACCACATACTATTTTTGACCCTTCTCTTCCTATACCTGCATGGTATAAGGAGAATGACTATTGTAACTATCACCGTGTTAGGGCACATAGTGACGAAAATTGTGAAACCTCTTCGCAAACCACCACCAAGTCTATTCCCACACCTAAGACGAAGACATAACCTCTTACACCTCGTACCCCGATTTTTTCCATGCCTTCTTATTCACCTTCATCTCTTCCATCAATCTTAGGCCCGCATCCATCAACCTTAGTCAAGTAACCTCTTTCCCAAGGAAAACTTAAAGCAAGGCAACCCACACCCTCACTTCGATCTCCTATTCTACTCACGCATTCTTCATCACCCATGCCTTTACCTTTTATTTTACCTAGACCTTTTGCATCACCCTTGACCATAATATTACCCACACCTCCAGTCACCTTGGTTTATTCACACGCCTACACCTTTTGCACCCCCTTATTCTTCGTGTACTACTCCAGCACTTTTACCCAAGAAGGTGTAACCTAAACCAAAAACCACACTACCTACCAAAAAGGTAGTTAAACTGACTCAAGCCCCAACTCCACCTCTTTCATGAAAAATCATCCACACCTTCATCTAAACCCACTCTGACTACCCATTGTGATCCATTATCCAAAGGAAATTTCTAGTGACAGCTCTAGTGATAGAAAAAAAAATAAAGATCAATTACAACTTATTCTCCTATGTACACACCCAAATTAGTCCAAAAACTCAAAGAAAGCTAAATTCCCTCATCTTCTTGTCAATTTCCACATTTACTAATATATATTATTTGATTGAATTCCCTAAATAATTTTCTTTATTTTTAAATATGTTTATTAAATATTGATTTAACAATTTGAATGTACATGTTTTCCACGTATCAAACCCAACTAAGTAAATAAGGGTTTTTAGTCTATAATTTTTTTAATTAGGTTAAATGAATGAAATTTTTGACTAATGAGGTACGATGATGATACCTAATCCAATAGTACCTCAGTATGTGATCATATAAGATCATTTAGGTTTGCTAGAGAGGAAACCTGATTTTTTATAACTATGTAGAGAGGAGGTTGGTCCTCCTTAGATCATTATTTACGGTTAGTTAAGTATGAAGGGTGTTCTCATATAATTTATCATCCTCCCCTCTTCGAGGTAATGGAGATGTATTATGTGTATACATGATCCATATTTGTTATATACTCATGAGATTCCCTATATATGTATATACACAGTATTTTGGGATCAATGTACATATCTTATGTTTTATGTTGGATGTTTGTAATTATATTACATTTTGATCTATGTTTTCATTTCTATCTTGCACAAATGTGATAATAGTCATGAATAAAAAACAAAATTAAAATGGTAAATTATGTAAGACATAATATAAGTAAAATCTCCAATGAATAAAACTAGCAATTGCACCATCAAGGACAATGTTAACACTGATAGGAAGGTTCACAATTTTTTTTCTATCTCATATCTGAAATGTGTAAAGTAAGAAAATAAGTTCCAGCAACCAACACTGAAATTGCGCAATAAAAGGCAAATTTTTCTGAAAATCCCATCAAGAGGAGCACTGAAAAATTAACAATTAACATGGTTGGAGTGGAAATGTATGTATAATTTTTTATATGATTTTTATATTTTTTGTGAAATAACATGGAGTAGAAAAATTCTTTTTCAAAGCAATTGGCTACAAGAAAACTCTACTACTAAGAGAGATTTAGAACAATCTGTAAAGTAAAAGTTGGGAAATACTATATGTAAATCACCTCATAATTTCAGCACAAGAGAAAGACGAAACATAAATATAAATAGAGGCCAGCCTAATTTATGAATCCTCTTTAAAAATAAGATCACCAATAGGTGATCTAAACATGTTTTTTCATGTACCTACCATCAAAATTTATAACTATTTAGATACAATATATTTCACAGGGAGTTCTATTATCCATAGAATAGATTGCAATCAAATTTCATAACTATGAAGAGTATCAAATACCAAACAATAGTACCCATAATGTAGGCCTATTTAAAAAATTGTTGCATATGGCTTGCTATTTGAAAAAAATAGAAATTCCCTAACTAGCATTTCTTAGTATTGACGATGTAGCATGTGTTTTCAGTTGTTCTAGGAATGACATAAGGGAACTATGACTGAGGAATAGAACTCTATAATTTTCACTTTGACCAACTACATTTGCCAAATCCCAAACCACCTGCAACAACATAAGAAGGTAGACTATAAAATGATATGAAAGAAAGCTAGAAAATAATTCTATGTTTATTAAATCCCATGCCACCCAAAATTATTTCACGGAAAATTAAATCCCATATAATATAAGAAAGATCTATTTCACTTTTTTTAAATATTATTGAAACACCAATCATGATTTAACCCATGGAGATTTTCTGGTAGAAGGTAAATTTCAAAGCAGAATCGGGAAAACGAAGCAATTTAACATTACCTCTTTCTCTATATCAAGTTGGCATTTTATTCTACCTATTAAGTGCCAATGGAAATTCTTGTGGGATGTGCAAAGATTGGGGTCTTTCATTCAAAGACCTATTCAGCAAACCCATTTGAAAGACATAATACAAATGCCAATGTCATTTCCATCCACTACTAATATAGAGCATGAAATAATTTCTAAACCATTCTCAATAGTAATTACAACATTATTTCTTTAAATTTTCATTAACAATAATTGTCAAGGCGTAACAACATCAATGACAAAATGATTTATGCATTCTTTCACACTATTCGTGATTGCATATTTCCTACAAATAAATCTAAATATATATTACATTATCCATAACTGTCAACACAATCTATACATGTATAACAAACTTGTGATGTTTACTGATCTCAGATAAAATTAATTATTTTCAAACATAATAGAAAAAACCAAAAAAAACTAAAATCTCAACCAAAAACAACTAAATCAAAAACAATCATAAAAATTATGAATCCATTTGCAAATACATAATCAAGATTTAATTCCTGCAAAAAAAAATAGATTTTAACTATACAAGATGCAAATTATCTGTTGGAGCTCAAACTTACACCTATACCAGATATGGATGAACTGGGTTATTGAGGCAACATGGTACTGTCTCCAAGTTGTGGGACCTTGCACGCTTGAGACAGACCTCTGGAGAAGGTCGGTTCCTCTACCGATTTCTACTGCTAAAACTACCCCTATGAAGGGAAATGCAACTACCTATCACTACTCTATGATTGCAAGGGACCAGGGTGAGAAGGAGATATATGAAAAGGAAAAAATAAACTAGGGGGAGGTGATAGCACCAAAAAAATGGGGATGAACACTATTAGATTTAAGCTAAAATGAAGGAGAATGTGCAGAGAGAGGATAGACACATGTATCATAGTCTGAAACACACCCACGCACTCATTCTCATGGGGCACAATCAGAAAAGGAAATTATAAGGGATGTGAGGAAGCACAGAAAAATAGAAAATGCAAAATATAGGCACGGAAAAGTAATAAAAACGAGCCAAGGTAGGGAAAAGCCACAAAATAGAGCTTCTACTGCTTACAGAACATGCACAGTCAATTACAATGGCGGATGAGGCCGATATCCACATATAAAAAGCTAGATTTGAAGGCCTGCAACTTAAAATGTAAAGAGCCAAAGTCCTTGGAAAAGTAAAGAGGTCCAACCTTTTATAATGAACAATGCTCTATAATTTATAGAAGAAGAAGGAGAGAAGAGGGAAACTCATATTCAAAAGTTCAACCACAATTAACTAGTGATAAATGCCTACAAATCTACCTACAAGGATGTTAGATCTACCTCCCCATGTCTTTTTTTTTTTTTGGAGAAGAAATGAGGGAAAATTGAATCAAGTATGGGTGGTTGAGCTAACTGAATCTAGGTATTAATGTCCTGGAAGTCTTTTCACTATTTTTCACCTACCAAATCCCACCAAAATCTTATTTTAAATGCTCCAATGATTATCCCATGTTAGCAGATTTCCAACAAGACCAAAAGTGCATTGATCTAAGCCCTGTAGCAAAATTTATGGCATTCTGAAATATACAGTGCAAACTAGACACGAAATGACGCGTTTCGTGCTCAGATTAGCTGAAGGATTGACCAACTATTTTTTTCTCATTTTTTCCAATGGTTTGTCACAAGGATTTGGTTCCTAGTTGGGGCACTTTGATATTTTTCATGTAGCACACTCAAGTTTGACAACTTTCCATGTGGCACAGCAATTGGCGTGGAATAATATGCAAGGCACATGCAAAAGCAAGAGGCATGAAAGAAGAAAGCAAGGGACAAGCACGCGATGGAGATGCATGGAAGAATAGGATGCATACCTATAGGACACAAGTATGCAAGCAGGGCACGACATCCAATTGAATGATGCATGATAGCAAGAAGGGAAGGAAACGCGTGGAGCAAGCATGTAAGGGACTTAGCCAAATTTGGAAAGCAAGTCAGGGTGCACATGAAGGGTGCGTGAACTGTTGGAAGGAAGGCGGGTTCATAAGAAGTGCACATAAGGAAAATGGAATAAGATAGGGGAATGGAGAAGGAAAGTAGAAGGCGTGTGAGGGGAGAAGAGCATGCAAGGTCACGTGAGGAACTGCAACAAAGGAAATTGTGTGAAGGGGATAACCAAAGTGTTTGTAACCTGCAATATTTGAACTTCATAGCCAAATTGGAGATGTAAGTTGTCAAAATAACCAAGGGAGATTATTTTAAACAACAGTTTGGCAACATTTGGGGTCATTTTATTGCTAGATGAAAGACATCAGTAGCCTTAGAAGCATCCATTGACCATGGAGTCAATCTGAAAACATGAAACTCTGATATGCACTTGAAGAACTACCCTTGAAGTCATTTGAAGCATTGTTTTAACTCTGTATTAAGCCACTACCAAAACTGCTAAAAACTGTTGCAAAAAATCCTTAAACCAAACTAGCATCTTAAAAGCAACAAAAGAGCATGTGCGAAGAGCACGCGAAAGGAAATAACTATATACAAACAAACAATGTGTGTGTAGTGCACTTGGAGGAATTGAAACTAATCTACTATGTATAATGATGCAGAAAAATTAATGAAAATGCTTGAGATAAATCCCATTGACTGGGATTTGTAGCACGCCTCCATTAAGGTGGGATAAATCAAAAGAGTTATCCTCCTTGTAAGAACTGATGGTGTACAGGCCACTCCAAAGTGCATCAAACTTTGAATGACACCCAAGTTTGGCTCTTTCAATATCCCATTTTAAGACTAAGTCACCAAATTAGAAATCTTGAGGTCTAGCCTTTCTGTCAAACCACTTATTGGTTTCTTGTTGATGTTGTTCTAGCTTGATCATGGCAGATTTTCTCAATTCTTCAAGTTCAAATAGCTCTTCCATTCTAATTTCTCTCTAGTTTGAGCCCTCAAGTTCAAGCTATTGGTAAATATCAAATGAAGGAAATTAAAGAGACAAATTAATTCTAGCTTTTGTTCCATAAACAAGCTTGTAAATTGCAGTATCTATTACCTTATTCACCATTATTATGTCTTCTCAGAGCACGCACGAGACCTTTTTATGCCATTGCCTATGGCTGATATTCATTGTTCACTTCATGATTCTGATCAAGTTCTTGTTTGTAGACTCTTCCAAGCCATTACCTTGAGGGTAGTAATTGGAAGAAGTATTCAAATAAATTCCAAGACTAAGAGATAAATTATAAATTTTGGTACCAAGGAAGGATTTTTTGTTATCAAAAATAATGGTCTGAGGGATACCAAACCTTGTTACAATGATTTCGAGAAATTCAAGGATGACTGACTCGATTGATTCCTTGAGAGTGAAAGATTTTTTCCATCTAGTGAAGTAGTCTGTTACTACCACCACCCACTTGTGGAAAGCACTTGAGGGTGGGTTGATCATCCCTGTGAAGTAAAGACCCCATTTTGAAAAATACTGATCTTGTTGGATTGGTCAGAGGGGAAGCGCTTTCAATTTCTTCTTTCCTGCAAAGAAATTGCATTCTTTGCATTTCATGGCCCACTTTTGTGCATCCACAAATAGGGTAGGCAAAAAGTAACATGCCTTGATGATCTTTATTGTTGTTGATTTGGAAGATAAGTTTCCACCAAAGAATCAATCATGAAATTTTGCTAACACTTTTTCAATTTGTGCATCGTCGATACATCTCAACGACATGCCATTAAGATTTCTTTAGAAGAGAACACCATCAATCAATGTCAACGGAATGGTTTGCAGCCTCAAATGTCACCTCTTTGCTTTGTTCCGATCAATAAGGTATGCACTAAAGGAAAGGAATGTTGCCATTTCTTTCATCCATCTATGCATGTAAGGATCTTCATTTTGTTTAGGTTCAACGCACAATTTGTCATCTATAAACAATGAATTCTCTTGATCATTCTGTGTATCTTTGGCAATTTGTTTGCAAAGCGTGCTACCTCTAACCAATTGTTATCACAAAATCAATGCACCCTCCGAATGTCCAAAATTTGAATAGGGCATTTAGTGTGATTGGGTAACATGGGATCACCCCTCAAGTTATGGGACTTGGGCTTGAGGTGAACCTCCAGAGAAGGCCGGATTCCTCTTCCTAAACTAAGTGTTGTGCTACTCCTAGTGTAATAAAATGGTTATTTAGGCCTATGCTAACATTTTCATGGGAGTTAGGGAGAGATATTTTCAGGAAATAAAACTATACTAGGGATGGTGATGCACCAAGAAAAGGGTGTTTCTAGACTCATGAAGGGTTAATTTAAAGAGGGTGTTGTGCACCACAAGACAATTTCACCTACTACAACTCGGAAAGGGTAAAAATAATACCACAAACTAAAGAGCATGTGTTCCCTTTGTTAAAATTTAATCAGAAAAGCAATATATCAGTCTTCCAGTGAAGAAGGATGAAATTAAGATGGGTAAATAAACACCACAACTGAACTGCATGCAAAACTCCACAACTTGATAAGCACAAAACTCTAAGAACCTGCAATAGAAACCTAAACTTGAACAGTGTATCTGTAAACACGAGAAAGGCACTAATAAGTATGTGGAATGATGAAAAGGACTAATGGTAGTCACAAAACATACACTTTAATTACTTAAACAACATGGACAATGCATCATTACATTTAGAAGAGGCAATGGTTACCATTACAGTCTTTGAAAGGAGGATTGAAAGTTCCCTAATCCACAAGCTAACTTGCAAAATAGAGAGGATTCTTGAAAAACATACACTTGTCTAAGATGTCTAACTTGTCAAACTTGTGTCACACGTCTAAGTTCTACAACCAATGTGTAACCCTTTGGAATGAGCCTCCAATTTACATTTATAGAAGAATTTTGTGAGAGAGAAGAGGAGAAGTCATAAATTCCTTCCTAAAATGAAGTTACACGATGGTCAACATTTATTTCAAAGTTAGTTGAGCCACTTAACCCTCCATCATGTGCCATTAATGACCAGTTTGACTTAATCCTCTTATTTAATTAAAGGAATATTTAAATAAAATATTTTAATAATAATAACTATCATTATTAAAATATATTAATAAAAATATTAATTTGATTATTATTTGGAAATAACATTAATTTAATGACAGTTCCAAGTGGGACCCCCTTGGAATTATTTTGCATTGAAGGGCGGGTCCCTTGAGAGAAAGGCCAACTCGGTGGTTGGCTCACCTGCCAATTCACTGAGTTCGTCAACGGGTTCCCCTTTACGTTTGAACATGTCAGGATCATCCTAGGCTCCACCCACACTGTTTGGTCCTGACTCACTCGGTTTGAGATCTTCAAGCTCCACCAACGGTTGAGTTTTGCAAGCCCACCTCCGATGCATTGACCCAAAAACTCACTCAATGTAACTCGTCCCACATGGCTCCCCCCTAAGCTCGTTGGTTGATCTTTTCTGACTCAAACTCAATGTGCATGTGGATCATGTTGAGCTGACTTCCACGAGCTCAAGTTCATAGGACTTTATTCACACAAGTCATCATCACATCATGCCACTCAGGCTCCGAATTACTACCATCTACCTTTATTCATGTTGTGGCCGATTTGTTTCCCATGAGCTCTCTACGTGCATGGTTTAACTCATGAGTTGAGCTCGTATATGATCCATCTACACCAATGATCACCTCGACGTCCTTTACCTCAATGTTGATTACTTCACTCCAAATTGGTGACCCGTGCAAGCTCATCATCCTGGAACTCAACGTGTATTAGTAAAGATGAGTCCTTCGCAAGCTCTACACACAAACACACCATCAAGCAACTCATCCAAGTTTTCCTAGCTTTCTTCCACAAGCTCTACTTCATTGTCTCAACTCGACTGTGAACTTGTTTTGATTGAGCCATTCAAATGAGATCCCTCTTGGTTGACCCAGCCCATCTTGCATCGATCTCGTGTTCAAGCTAGAACAACTCCTTAACCTCCAAAGTAACTTCCTTTCGTCGAGTTAGTTGACTTCTCCACATAGCTCACTACATGATGTCGAGATCCCTCTTGATCTTCCTCACCAATGATCACCTTGGCTTCCTAACTATTAGCCCGACCCTATGACTGTGATTCAGCACCATATGTATCTTTGAGTGAGCCAATCCATGAGCTCATTACAACTAAACTGATGCTTGATGAGCTCCTCATGAGATATTCTATTTTTTATGCTTACCACTAAGTGACTTGGCCATCGTTATATAACATCGATGGAACTCCCTTCCACGAGCTCACCGTGCATTGGCCAATCCATCTTATGCATTGAGCTCCTTCAATTGACTTAGCCTCAACCCATTTTGAGCTATTTTCCTTGGCGCTCTTTTCCTACTATCAAGTTCTGTGAGCACATCACAATGCATGACAATTTTCTCCATGTTTGAGTAAGCTTTGATGAACTCACCTTTTTGGTTCCACATCCACACATTCTGCGAGGTCATCATAATCAGCAGAACTCAACATTCATCTGTGATTTTCTTTCCTTCATCACATCGACATACGAGCTCCTTCATCTTGTTACCCTAGTTATTTCAATCTCATCTACCAAACCATTTTCATTTAGTGGACCATGTATCAGCTTATGCATAGCCCACCTCACCTCATCTCATGTTTTCCATGATCTCCTTGCCGTCAACTCTCCATCACCAAATAGCTCGATGACAATCCATTACCTAGCCTATCATGGTTTAACCAAACTCACTCTGTCTTAACTCGGCCGACTAAGCTTCATGTTGACCCAACTCACCGATCAATTTTGAGCTCCATTCCATCGAATTAAGATTTACATACCAACTTGGACTCACCGTTGGTGAGCTACTTCTACGATGTGAGCTTGACTCGCCAAAATCATGGCCTCCTGCTTTTGACTCGGTGATCTTGATGCCTTGGCTCATGTTTGACTCATCGATCATGAACTTGAACATCTTGAGCTACACATTGAAGCTCCTAACTCACCTTTATTACTAGACTGAGCTATTCTTACTGCAAGTCACTATGCTCCATGTTATCTCCAACCATTTCCACTTCACTCGATACTTTACTCGATCCTCCACCTTCAACATTGTATCTTAATCACTTATTTATATGGTGGTTCTCTTTCCATGACTCAGTCATCAACCACCTCCTGTGGCCAGTCTAACTTAGGTGGTAACTTGTCGGTAAACCTGGCATGTCATCTTGCCTAGCTCAGGGATGAGCCCTGGTCTTGTCCTAAGATTTTTCCACCATTGGCTCCTTATTCTTGGGATCCCAGCATACATTTTCCCCCCCACATTGGGCATGACATGGACCATTGGCACAATGAACCAGAAACTCCATAATCTCCACAACCGGAACTGTGAGTCCTTACACGAACATGATTCCTTCAATGACTCACCTAAGCTATATCTTATGAGTTGATCGAGTCATCTATTTATGACTCACTTTTAGCTTGTCGTCTCAATAACGACTCGGCATGGGATTTTCTCAATTGATCAAGTCAACTCTTTCCGAGCTATCTTTTGTATTTGGCCTTGCACTAAGGATGTGATCTCCCATGGACCGGGCCTGGCCCTTGTCATTTTCATGAATTTAGTTGAGATCCCTCTCCTCTGACGTGAACACCAAACTTGGCCACTTCTTTGTATAGCTCGCCACCTTAATGCAACTGCGGATTCGGC
This sequence comes from Taxus chinensis, assembly GCA_019776745.2. Classification (NCBI taxonomy): domain Eukaryota; kingdom Viridiplantae; phylum Streptophyta; class Pinopsida; order Cupressales; family Taxaceae; genus Taxus; species Taxus chinensis. The sequence goes on along the minus strand of CM034149.1, from coordinate 829,718,083 downwards.
CATGGCCAAACTTCTATTTTAGTGCAATCTTTATCACTAAGAAAATATATAACTTGGTAATGTAGTTCCCAAGCTACTCCACTTGTTCGAGCCAGCTCCATGACTTTTTGCATTATGGTGAACTTTATGTTTTGCTACATGAAGACTGAAGATATCCTCGGGCCATTTCTACCATCACAAACACTCTAGTCTTACATACTAATTCATGTAGTCCATTAAGCCATCGATGAGTTCACCCAAGCTAACACCTGTCAAGTCCTTCAATTCATTCGTAACACTTAAACATTAGCATAGCCTGAGCTATTACATTTTCTTGACAATATCCTTTCATGTATATTCTATTTAGCTTAACCAAGCTATTTCATGCATTACGAGCTTGCTGAGTTGGCTCATGAGTAGCTCGGTGAGTTGTTTCATAGCTCAATGCCACTCGATCCACTTAAAAATAATATTTCCCTAATTTATATTATCTATGCTTACTCTTGAAACAGAGGGTCATGGGAACATAGTAAAACCCTGCAATTGATCGAGTCTGATTCAATCACCCAAAGTGAAACTAAAGGAATTTTTTCAGTCTCATGGCCCAATAGGTCCTCATTGCCCAATTTTGCAAAGTGTGTGAAATTGGATAACACCAACTTTGTGAATTTGATAGTCACATCAAAATCCATGATTTTGGTCACCCATCTTGCTATTTTCTCACTGATTTCTACTTCCATGATGAAGTCTCTTACACTAGATTTTGAAACTAACAACTTAACATGATTTTTGGCGAGCATACTTTTAAATTTCTTTAGCTTGTGCATGATGGCGAAGACCTACTTTTTTGTGTGACTTTATTTCAACTCATATTCCTTCAACATTTTTCTGAAGAAAGCCACTTGTTTCTTCATTCCTCGTTCATTTTCTTGTGTCAAGATAGTAGCAACACTCACGTCATCTTTGTAACCATAAAGGATAAAATCCTTGGAGTAATCTGGATTGATGAGTGTTGGCGCGCAAGTAATTTCTCGCTTTATTTTTTTAAAGCTTTATTTTCCTTCTACTTTCCACTTCAATATTGTGTCTTTCTTGAGCATGAGGGTGATGTGCCTAACCAGTCCCATAAAGTTAGGAATGAATCTCCTAAAAAAGTTTATTTTACCCAGGAAAGACTATAATGCCTTCCTTTGCACTAGTAAGGAGAGAGTAAGGATGGTTGAGACGCACTCAGGATCGATGACAATGTCATCCTTTGAGACCACATGACCTAGAAGTTTTCCTTGCGCAACAGTAAAGTGGCACTTCTTGGGGTTAAAAGAGACCCCAAATTCTCTGCATCTCTCAAATGTTAGAACTATAATATTAAGTGTATCACAATATATAGTTTATATTTAAATAATATAGAATAAATTATATTATTATTATTTAAATATAAACTTTATATTAGGTAGTTGGTTAATCTAATTAACTAAATAATTAAATCGAGGTGTGCCTTGTCACTTAAGAATGACATAACCCTTTAGGTTATTTAAATATGACCTTAGGTCATATATTCAGTACATCAATTATTATATCGAATATTGATTAAATAATATTTCAAGGGAATATGAAGGTAAATCCTAGTAAATACAGGGAAAAGAAGTGAGGAGAGAGTTACTGGATGGGTGGATGTAAATTTTTCTCGATACTGGATTTATTCTCCATGGTTTTTACCCATTTAGGGGTTTTCCATGTTATATCTATGTTCTGAGTTCAATGTGTTCATTTCATTTGTTTATGTTGTATAGTTACATTTATATTTATGTTATAATGTTTAACTTTACATTTAATTAACTCGGTGAATACATTTTGCATGCCTCATCCTGACATGGTATCAGAGCGGGATTAATAAATTAAGTTAATCCTAAATAACTAAAGGTTGTAATGGTTAGGAATTTAGGTGGTTAAATTATTTGGGATGTTATTTAACCTCCCTTCCCCCTTTGCGTGGTTAATTTTTAATGTTGGATGCACAAGTGGAAAGTTATTCGGGACTTTCAACTGCGCATGGAAAATTCAATTTCGGGAATTACCAGGCCCTGAAAACTAAGGTAAGGGTTATAGTTTTTGAAATATTTTTTATATAGTTTATATAGTGTGCAGGGAATTCAAGAAATCAAAAAGGAAAAGTAAAAATTCAAAGTGAAACTCAACTTTACATGGGGAGACAAGATTCAGGAAAATAGGTCATTTATTGAGCAAACAGAACATTTTTCTAAGGAGAAGCAACACAAAAGATATGTGTGCGGGGACAAGGCGTATTTGAAGGTGTTAGAAAGATAGGGAAGGAAACATGCAACAGAACAGTTTGGCTTAGAACTTAGCCGTTTTTATAGATAGGGTCTATTTTTGGAATATAGCGTGCGGAGCACACATGGAGATGGAGACTTACGTGACATGTAATGGTATTTTAGGAACGATTGGCTGATAAGTGCAATAAATGGTTTGAGCTAATAATAGGATTGCTTCTTCTAGTTGATTGTAGAACGTATATTATTAGAACACTTTAATGTATGCATGCTATTGTAAAGGCGCGTGGCTATTATCAACATGCGACCTATTTTGAGAATTGCATAGGTGGTGAAGGGAAATCCCCCACCCCTATAAATATGTATTGAACTATGTATTTTAGTGGGTGTGAATTATTATAGAGTTATGTTGTTGGATTTGATGCGTGCATGACTTAAGGATATACTTTATTATTTAAGAAGCTTATGTGTTTTACAATGTTTAATGCAATGGATAATATTGGTTGGATAATTGTTTTAAATGTAACTGAATATGGTTCATGTATGGTTAACCTTATTATAGTTATTATTTAATTCATGATTCTCTAAGATCTAGATCCGGATTATGCACTGTGGAATGTTTATGTTTAATTCAGGATCTGAATATGTTTCATCACCATCACACTAACATCCTCCACAAGAACCTCTAAAGAGGGGCCTGGTACCTTTGCGCGCTTCTGGTAAGCACTCATCTTAGGATGGGTGATGTGTCAGCGCGTCTGGGTTATTCACAATAAATTCTAGGCTGCATCATTGGTTATGTTGTTGGGACCTCTTTTCCAGTTGTTTTCAGCATGTTTCGGGATGAAGACATATAGGTTGACCCTAGAAAGTGTTGAGGAGAGGATAAAATATCTAGAAGAAGAATACGCTTGGAGGTTCAGCACTAGATCTAAGTTTGACGAACACACGTGGGGTAGAGAAAAATTTGTATGAGAGATTCTTTATTATCTTTACGGTAGAGTTGTATGAGTCATAGGCTACTTATGCGTCTAAAATGAAATGGAGGTATCACACACTTTTCTGGATGCACAAAGAATTTCAGGCCCTCTATGATGCTAATCTGATTTGGACGTGCGTTATGGATACTTGGTTCCATGGTGTTCTAAATAGATATATTTTAGAGTACTCAATTTCTATTTATTCTTTCCCGGAGGTAGCTGAGTTCATGTTTTTATGGTATCCCAGGGGAACTTACTTGCAAGGCATTCCACTAGCAATCAAAACCTTGATGGTAACCCTAAACTTGGACGAAAATCCGATGGCTAGCTAAACCCTACCACGCGCAGGGGAAAGAGTAGGTTTGGTGAAGGATGGTGGACCAAGTGGTAGAGAGGCAAAGAGGTAGAGAGAGGAAAGGTGGCTTAAGTACAATGAGGAGCGAGACAGGGAGATAGAGAAGTAGCATGATATTGCAGAATGGATGACATTGAGGAGAGATATGGCTTGTGAAGGATTTGGAGCTCACACAGAAAGCATGGAGCCAGAGAATCTGGAACTCCCCCATTTGGACAAGAATGACAGGGAACCCTCTTCGGTCTCACATGGGAGTGCACCAGCAAAGACGACATGGGTTGTGGGCATGCATCTGAATCTACCTGGAAACCTAGCCCTTGCGCTTGGTTTTCCAGTATCTAGTACAACCAGTAGTCAACAAGCTAGTTTAGGGAGTAGCAGAAAAGGAGTAAATCAAGTATAAAGTTTATCTATAGTTAGGAAAATGTCTTCTTTGTTATTTGGAGGTACCTTTTTAGGCACGTCGTCGGCATAGAACTCAAGTGTGTAGAGTTTTGGACTCACTTCTGGGAGCAGTACCACCTCAAAAACTGTAGGAGTTCAATTTATTGCCATTATTGGGACACAGGGTGGTACATCCACTGGTATGCTTCCGGCTACAAGTGGAGGATCAGGGGGCATAGGTGGCTCTAGTTCTGGTGGATATGGGTGGGTCTGGAGGCAAAGGTAACACAGGAGGTTCTAGATTAGATGGGCATGGTCCTCACTAACCCCAGAATATTTACATGGATATGTCACTTCGTCTTCTATAGTATATGGGAATAGAATATGCTACTGAGCACGTGCACATGTGTGAGATATTGTGGTGCATAAAAGGAATCATGGCTTCTGAGTGCAAGGAAAATCAATTTACAACTATGTTACAGGGATGCACTCATAGTCGGTACAGGAAGTTTGACCTTGATCAAACTTGCATAGATTATGCAGCATTATGAGAATTTTTCCGTAAGAAGTTCCATATCCCTGAATTCAAGTAGAAGAGTATAAGTGCACTCAAGGATATTAAGCAGGGCACTATTGAGAGTGTTTGGGAATATGATGCCCATTTCAAAACAATTTTGTTTAAGATTTCATATGATATTCATGCAAGACAACATGCACATTGGTTCATTGGGGGCTTGATCACACCTTTTAGGAGGGCGTTGTCACATAAGACATATACGGACCCGTGTGAAGCACTTGAAGTAGCGTTGCGTGCTGAGGTAGTCAGAAGTATAGACACTAAAGTGAGCCCATTCTTGGAATCACATATTACAGCTATGGGAAATCAGTTGGAGAAACTATTAGCAAATTCATCACATGAGAAACGCACTAGGATTTGGTGTACAAATTGTGAAGTGGAAGGGCATACTAAATATATTTTTCCTCGCAAGTTAGTACGTTCATTATTGCTAGACTGCGACATATGTCATTTATACCATGATGCAAGTCGTTGCCCATTATTACAATGCACAATCAGAAAGAATGTATCATTCTATTATAAGATTTTCCAGTCCACGACTCACAATACAGAAGATTGTAGGTCGATTGGTCAAATCCATGATGTTATGGATATCGGTGTGCGACAGACAAGAGTATTGGATAATTCTAAAATTAACATGGAGCATCATGATCGTGATCACAAACAAGAGTGCTATGATCGAAATGAAGGGCACCTTAAAGGAAGTCATGGCAGAGGTTGAGGATACCATGGTGGATTCGGGGGCCGAGGCCATGGTGATGGGTGAGGCGAGTTTCCTCGTGGAACATGTTATACATGTGGATCTCCTAACCACTACAGACGTGAATGCCCTTAGAATATTACTTGTTCTTTTTGTGGGAAGAATCATAACTATGAGGAATGCCCGGACTTATATGAGCATCTTAGCAAGTAGCATAAATAGGAAAATAAGGGCGTAGGTTAGAATACAGCGTGCCATGGAAAACCAGTGGATGCAGAATTTGGCACCAGAACCTGAGGTATATCCTTTGAAGATTACTACACGAGCTAAATTTGTGTGTGCCAGAGAGACATTACAACAAAAGCATACCATTACTAAGGAGGATATTTTACATACAAGATATCCATATCCTACACATCAAAAGGAGGTTTATTAGGAAACCACGGAAGTAATCAGAAATCTTCAAGGTGAAATACAGTGTTTAAAGGAACAGTCATGAAAGTTGGAACAAAATAAGGCAACAGAGATGGTCCAGTCAGATGTTGATGATTTGAAAGTGGTATATGTAAGATGATGCGTCAAGAGAATATTATTCCATTACAAGGGAATTGGTTAAATGGGAACACTCTGCACGCAGGTATTGAGAATGGAGGGCAGATCATGCATGTTAATATTCCCCCTCATAGCTTGGATTATGATAAGGAAATTACCCTAAATGACACCCCAAAATTACACTTTTGTTTCCACTTGTTCCCAATATTATCCTAGTACACCTGTTATTCACCCATTTGTGATTAACTGATTAAATTAATTAATTAATACACATTGTACCCCTTTGGATTAATTAAATTAATCCCATGTATCCTTAGTACCCCTTTAGCTAAGTTAATTATTATTTATTAATTAAATAATTAATTAATTAAGTGTGTGCACATCCTAGTCATCTGCCACTTGATCAACATCCACCACTTAGACTCCACTTGGACTCCCTATCCTTATCCTAGTTAACTACACTTCTAGAATCCTAGAAAGGTGGGGGCAATTAAATTGCACGTACAACCACCTTTCCAGATGCAACTTTTTGCAATTAATTCATTTACTGCCCCCGACACTATTGTAACTTCCCACAATGCTATTTTTAGCATATTCATTTATCCGTGTATAACCAACTTTAACTACTTTTGCCTCTATAAATTACAGGCTTACCTTCCTTACAAATCCTCTTGAATTTGAAGTACAAAAACTCTGCTGAATTCATTGTGTTTGTAGCATTTGCATTCAAAGCTTGGAGAGTACTCAAGAGCACCCACAAATCATTTCTGACATCCATTTTGCAAGGTTTCACAGGAGACCCTTATTTGAGGTTTGCATTGGAAGGTTACTGGAAGGTTTGCAAATTATTTGTTTATCTTTCATTACTGTAATTTTTCTTGCATACATTTTGGCACGCCCGGTGGGACCCACAACCCTCCTCTTTCATTTTTGTTTCATTTTGTTTGTCTCACTTTGTTTTTGGAGTGTTCATGTTGTTTTTTAAGTTGTTGTGTAGGTTTGGAAGCAACAATATTCACTGTTGTTGGTTCACTGCATTATTTTTTACATAACATTATTGCTATTGTTGTTGTTTGCAAGATTTTAGAAAAATAAATTGTTTGTAGTTTTCTGGCCCTTCTTTTGCACACCTCTATTTGTTGTTCTTCATTTTTTTGATCCTATTGTCTGTTATCTGCTGACACAAAAAAAATATACACCTGATTTTTACACAAAAAGCACAGCCCTATTAGATTTTATATGTCTCAAAAAAACTATCACAAATGCACACATATTAAGGTAGTATTTGTATTTAAAAACTTCGATCTAAAAAATAAAAACAAAAATTTCAAAACATAAAAACATCCCTTAAACCCTAACTACCCCTACCCTCCTCCCTACCCCTCAACCAACTCGGCCAGCTTGGTCACCTCCCTCACCCCCCCACCCCCCTTGTTCCTTACCCCCTTCTCCACCTCGGCCTAATCCCTACTGCCCTACCCTGTTCCCAGCTCCCTGGAACCTACCCGGCTGAGCCCCTCCCCACTACCCAACTCGAGCCCGAGCTCGAGCCCTCGGCTCGCCGAGCCCTCTACCCCAATCTACCCCTACCCTGCCCACACCTGCCTCGATCTCAGCCCTATGCCAAGCTCTACTATTTCCCGCCCCGTCCTAACCCCTTACCACAACTAAACCCTCCCCTTGCCCAGCCCTCCCCCTGCTCACCCGCGAGCCACCTGACTCCTCACCCTCCACACCCTCTCCCTCAAGCTCCTAACTCCCCACCCCTACATGGAGCCCTTGAGCTCCCACCCTTCCCCCTTCCTCCCCTTCGTGTACAATCCTGAGCTCACCCAACCCACTACCCATATCACACCCCCTCTTCCCAGTTCATACCCTGCTTCTCTCAAACTAACTAACTCAAGCCCTCCAAAACTAACCAATCACACCATCCCTCCCTACCCTTTGTGTTTATAATTTTTTTTTTTGGCGTTAGCTTTATTGTTCCTAATTTTTTACTTAGGTTTTTAGCTTTTGTTTCTTTCATTTGCACACTTTTTATTATTTTGTTATGTTTTATTTTTATATTAAATTAGGTTTTTTCCTTTTACTTATTGACTTATTTATCATTATAGTTAATCATTTCGGTACTTTAATTAAATTAGACTTTTCTTATTTTATCAAATTTGGTTCCATACGCTAATTGTGCATTTCAATTTGCAGGAATATTGGCGCTTCACTTGATTTTACTTTTAGTTACATTATAAATTAGTTTTTTTATTTATTCGTCCTTTGGGCTAACTGTGCAAGCTTGCCAACTTTAGCATTATTGGACGTTTCGGTCCAAATTTTATCATTTTTTTAGCCATTTTATACACATTTTATCGTTTTACAAACTAGACTAACGATTTCTAACATGTTTTTTGTGTGCTTCTCACTTGTTTTTCTGTTGTTTTTCTGTGACTAACACGAATCACCCATGCGTATGCTCTTCCCTCACACTTTTTCAAGCAATCTTGGGAATCAAAAACATGGTCATTTCTTTCTTTTTTATTTTTGGGGAATTAACATTTCACTTAACCAAAGCCAACCCACACGTATGCTCTTTCCTCACACTTTTTAAGCGATCTTGGAAATCAGAAACGTGGGTTCGCTTCTGTTTCTTGTTTATTTGTTTTTTATTTTTACCTCATTCTGAAAACTTTCTAATCATTGTTTGCAGGACCCGCTCTCACACAAGGTGGATAAAACATTCAAAAACTACTAACTACAGGTTGCCAAAGGAGTTCAACCAAACCACATTAAAATCAAAAGATAAAAAAACACCACATTCAAAACACTTGATTTGCAGGTTCGGTTAAGAGCTACAACTCGACCGCTTAACTAGAACATAACCCCCTTGGCATAAGCCTTAAGCTACAACAAAGGGGGTGGTTCTAGGAACCCCAAAGTAGTCCACACCTTGAGGGAACTGGTGGATGAAATGGGAACCTTTTTATCCTACTTGACTAGTAAAGCCTTGTGAGTTAGAGTCACAGATATCCTTAGTGGCGACCCCAGTGTGATTCATTCTGAGCAAGATCTTTGCTCAGGGTTTCAAAGGGGGTAAAGTAAAGCTATCAGCTAGCAATAGCGTCACGCTCACTCAGATATACTGCTGACACCTAGTTGAGAGAGCCACCTAGGAAGCCACGCCTTGTCCAAGCCAATCTAAGATAGAGGCCACAACTTTCACTTCACCACTTTTCATTTTTCTCGCATGTTACACACTTGTGTTTCACTTTCATCATTCATGTTTTCTCTCTCATCCATCTTATCACTTTGTACATGTGTCTAAGTCTTGGGTTGTGGACATCCATATTCACACTTAAGCACTTTCATTTTCATCTAAGTCTTGACGTTGTGATACTCACTTTATCACAGTCAAGCACTCTCTTGATCACCTTGATCTTTCATTATCGTAAGTCTTAAGTTTAACGTTATTTTGTTGAACTCTAAGCATTCCCCATTCTTACATTATCGTTTCACATTTACTTTCTGGACTTATTGACATTCTTCACTATCATTCTCTACTCACTCTTACGTCATCGTATTTTTGCATCCACTTTGTTGAGTTGCACATCTTCCATTTTTTTATCCTATCATCTTACATTGTCGTACTTCACAATCATTTTGTTGCATTGTCGACATCCTCATTATTTCTTCACTTCTCTCATTAAATCATTCACTTTGTTTTAATTTGAGATCACTAATCCATCACTTCCCCCTTGTCTCTTATCTCTATTTTTTGTGAGATTCAGACCTTTTTATCATCGTTTATTCACTTCTTATGATGACCTTTACCTTTTCGTTCTTTTAGTACTTTCACTTCCTTGTTGTGTCTTATCTTTTAACACACTTTTTGTTAAGAGTTGACATTGATCATCATCTTCTTAAGTCTCCCCTTTTACCATTCATCTTGTTAAAAGTTGAGAAAATCCATCATTTTCTTTCCTAAGTCTCTTCACTTAACATATTTTTGTTAAGAGTTGAGCATCTTTCATTGTGTTAAAGGTCTCCTCTTGTCACACTTAAATTGTCACAAGTTGAGCACACTAACCTTTCATCTCTCTCCTCTTTACGTTCACTTTTGTAAAGGATCGTAAAATCATTTCAAACCTCTTCATATTTCTTAACACTCACTTTGTTAAGAATCATCTAAACTAACATTTCAACCCATCTTCCACCTTAACATCACTCATTTTTGTTAGGTGTTGCAAAGTCCCCTCTTGTCATCACTCTTATCACACATTTTGTTAGGAGTTGATTGACTTCATCTTGTTAAGTCTTGTCTCCCTTGATATTCATTTTTGTTAAGTGTCGAGCACGTTTCACTTTTATCCCCCCTTTGTCATTTCTCTTAACACTTACCGTGTTAGGAGTTAACCTTTTTACATCTTTTCATCACTCTTATCATTCATTTTTATTACGAGTTGATCACGTCCACCTTGTTAAGTCTCTTTTCCTTTAACACTCATTTTTGTTATGAATAGAGCACATCTAACTTCTTTTCATCCCTTTTTCCCTTTACTATCATTTTGTTAAGAGACGGGAACTTGACTAACCTTTTTTTTTCTTCCCTCTTAGCACTCATTTTTCTACGGGTCAAAATTTTTCCATCTTCTTCCCTCTTCCATCTTAGCATTCACTTTGCTAGGAGTCAAGATTTTCAAACATTTTCATCGCTTCCATCTTAGCATTCACTTTGCTAAGGGTTGCATTATTCATCATACCTTTCTTCACTCTACCTCATTTCTCATTACAATGGTGGATTTATACAATTCATCCTTTGCCCAAGAATGGAAAATGATGAAAGACACTATTGTGGGTATGCAAAAACAATGCAAACAATTCAATTTTGATGAATTGTGTCCATACCCTTTTAATATGGACATCTTATGCATACCCTTCCCATAGTCTTTTGAGATGCCCAAATTCAAAAAATACAAGGGAAAAACTGATCCAAGACAACATATCAAAGAATTTTCCATAGCATGTCACGAAGTGGCATATAACGATAGCTTTCTCTTGTGCCTTTTTCCTAGAAGTCTAGGAGGACAAGCTTTGGATTGGTTCTTACACCTTCCAAAGGGATCTATCACCACCTTCATGGACCTCTCAGAGAAGTTCGTCAAACATTTTTCTTTCAACCTCACCTGCAATAATCACCATACTAGAGCTTCTCACGATGAATCTTGGTACATCAATCAACAATGTCATCACTTGTTGGTGTCACAAATAATCACAATATGGCCAACATACATGACCAATCAATCAAAAATCCAATCATACAACCTAGCCAAGAAACTACGCCACGTAAAGTTAAACGTAAGTTTACACCCCTCGGTGAAAGTCTCTCTAGTGTCTTTCATCAACTCAAAGTGGCTGGGATGATAAAATATCCCCTTACAAGACCTTGGATTGAAGGAGAACCTAAGCCATATTGGTACAAACCTCATGCATATTGTGATTTTCATCGCATTGATGGCCACTCAACAAATAAATGTACACGTGCATTTTAAGAACTATGTCCAAGACTTAATTGATGACAGAGAGATCTTTGTAGATCTTGACGATGAAGCTCTTGCAACTAATGACATGTCAACTTCCACACCTTCAAATGAAGAGTTGACTGTTATTCCCACTTCTATTCATACTGACATTCTGCGAGATCATGACGAAGGTCAAGTATCTCCCCCTTCAAACCAATCCATTTCTTCTACAGATTTTCTTCCTATAGTCCAAACAGACATTGAACATGTTTCAGAAAATCTTCTAACACCTAACGAGAACTTGAATTTGCTTCAAGACTCTCTTTCAACCCTTGACATGATAGAAGAGGGTCCATCGTCAAACACCATTGAGCTTGATTCTATTCTTTCCATTCCAGCTCCTACACCTAACATATCTAGTCTTGTTGTCGAATTACAACCACAACAATCTTGGACACTTGCGACAACGCAACCTTCTATGTCCATTATACCTCACATGATCCATCCTATAGGAATCTCATCAACGATGATTCCTACTTGTCAAGATATCTACATGCGTACACTCTATGAGGTACGTATACCCAGGAATATCCTTATTCAACCATTTCAAGCTTTAATTGTAAATATTTTGTCCAATCAACTAATTCACAACCTAGAAGGAGAAACATTGACTATTTCCTCTCTATGGCTTACAAGGAACCCTGAGTATACATCTAGAGATCTATCCTTCTTTCCTCACGCTCTTTCGCTCATAGGTGAATATGTATCTCAACATCTTCCCCGCATCAACAATATTCTTCTAACATCACATATGTCTTTCGATCTCATCGAAGACTTATCTAATCACCTTTGATTCATCCTTTGACTTGGATCTTGTCCACCCAAGTCTAGTACTTCAGGACCCATCGAATCGATTTGATTCAATATTTTGACTTGGATCCTATCGTTCACCCAAGTCTCATATTACAGGACTTATCAAATCTTTGGTTTCACTCCTTTGACTTGGCTCATGTCCATCCAAGTCTTGTATTTCAGGACTTATCAAATCTTTTGATTCTCCCTCTTTGACTTGCATTTCGTCTACACAAGTCTTGTATCTCAGGACCATTCAACTTCAATAAACATGGACCTTTTTCTTGATAAGTCCATTTCAACTCCTAATCCACTAACATTCAGAAAACTCAAAAAGCATAAAAAGAGAATAAAACTTTGTATTAGAGCATTATTTTCCAATCAGAAAAGACAAAGTGTGTACAAATAATGTTAGGCATTCCATCTATTGGCAGATACCTTAATCATACCATTATCATATACTCGCCTTCTTCACCTATTAATGACACATGTTAACCTTGTTCCTCTTGGGCATTATGTGTCTCATCTTTGTTATGGTTCTTATCATTTCAGATCTTTTTACCTATGGTTTTGTCTCGAAGCTTACTGATGGAAATTCCTCCTTTCAAATAAGCTCTCTCTTTAACTGAAAGCACTAAACTTCTTTACCCGGTCCTTTTTGACCACCCATCTCAATCTATGGTGTTGAACCCTTGCTGTCCTACTAGTCGCATGAGGCTGAGACTTGGGGGTAAAATTTTCCTTCCCAACAAGCATGCTATCAACATACAAGGAAAATTAAATCAATTAAAAAATACTAAAAAAAATATAAAATCAATACACCTTTCGTCCTTCACAGTCTTTGGTGATAAGCCCATACTTCTTACTGGTAGTATGAGATTGGGAATGGAGAAATCCCTTACTCGCCTACATTTTGTCTTCGGTGTTGAGCCCTTGCCTTTTACTGATGGCATGGGGCAACATGTAGGGGTCCTTCATAAAAATAAAAAATAATTAACTAATAAAGCCTTTATGAAATCTTAATCAAAGTGCTTAATCAAAAACATCCCAAGAAGTAATTTAGTTGCTCTCATGATAAGAGAGACACCAATTCCTTCAACCTGGATTTTTCCAATCAGTAGGCCATCAATGGATCTAAGTCAATTCAAAACCTATAAAGTGGAATCATCTTGTAATCGTCAGATAATCTTGACTGGAGATGAGTTACATTTTTCTCACATGGATCATTGTTACACCTTGTGTCTTCGCATCCATTATCTTCACCTTTCATATCACTATTCATCTCATTTTCACGTCCTTCTTGGCTCTCGGTGATGAGCCCTCACATCTTCCTAGTTGTGTGGAGCCACGAGCGGAGTGAAACACCCTATCATTTTATCATCTACATTTCTGCCAATGGAATGGAATGCTTTTAATTATTTGCACCTAATTTCAAGAGTGTACCTTTTTACCGAGTTGTAAAATACAAAAAAATTAAAAAATTCTCACAAAATGTATAAAATTGTTCAAAAATACAAAAACAATATAAAATTGTCCAAAACTCCAAAAATAATTTCAAACTGTCACAAGAAAAACATTCAGATAATGTTTGACAAAATTTCAGCAACTGGATAACACAGTTCAACAATTTCGCCATTTGATGGCACTCCTCATGATTGTTCCAGATCTCATCTTTATTTCCCGTGGTGTATATCTATGCCCAAGGCAATCATTTACCCTTTCACAATATAACTTTGCTTGGGGCACACTTGGATTTTACATTTTAATCCAATACAGATCAAACTTCAATGGGATCTGACAAGAGTATCTTTTGGAGTATCTAAGTATCACTCCACTCTTCATCCTGATCCAATCCTCTCACGTGCTAAGCTATCACTTGGGGGCATTCAAATCTATCTAGTTCTTCAATGTGGAACACATTCAGAGTGTCATTAGACGTCATTTTTGCACATTGTATTGTACTGTTGCAGTTTGTTAACATTGTGATGATGCTTTTTATTCTTTCAGTTTGTCATTGTGTTTTACTTTGTTTATCTTTACTATAGACCAATTGTAGGAAATTTATTCACATCCTAGTTCACATATAACTTTGGTGTGGTTCCTTCTTGTTCATATTGGGTTTGTTTTTATTGTTTTTTTTATATTTTTTTGTCATTTGCACATGTTGTGTTTTCCTCCTGGTTTATTTAAGCCATGGAATGTCTTCATTTTTGTTTGCATTTGTATTTCAAAACTTGTGAAAATCACAAAATCAAAACAAAAAAATCAAATATTGCAAAATCCAAAAAAAATCAAATATTTCAAAAATCCAAAAAAATAAAAAAATTACAAAACTTTCGAACAAACATTCACTTATCACAGAAATCCTACAATTGGAAAACCCTTAAAGTGTATCATTCAACATCTCAATACAATCTTGATAAACATCATACTTTTATCTATTACCCTAGTGATCGTGTCAATCTTACAACTATCACTTTCTTCCCTTTGCATGATATGCTAACTCTGCTTGGGGAAAGTCACAAAATTGTTTTTCCTTCATGATATAACTTCACCTGGGGCAATTTCAACTTTGATCATTTGCACAACAGATTCAACAAGAGTGTCATAAGGAGTCTCTTTAACTCCACTCTTCTAGTCTGATCCTATTCCCACTTGGGAGCATTTGTATCTACTTAATCATCATTGTGGCACACATTAGGGGCATGACTGATTGTCTTCTTTTTCAACTTTGTGTTGCATTGTTGATGTTTACTCTTTTTGGACCACTTACAAGTAGTGTGATTACATCTTGGTTCCTTTATAACCCTGATGCCGACACCTACTTTGTATATTGGGTTTGTTTTCCTTTTTATCTTTTCTTTGTTGTGTGTGTTTGTTTACACGCATCTGGGTTAACCATCTTGATTCTTTCATAATCATGGTGACAACTCTATTGTGCAACAACAAAAATCAGGTTGCTCTAAAAAATTACTCTCCAAATAACTCATGCTACGAACACAATCCTTTCCCATCCTTGTTCTAATCCCTTGTTTTTCTTCCTATCAAGCGGTTGTTCCCCACCTTGCTGCATCATCCACCCACTTGAGGGGGCATTCCTCTACCATTATTCTTGTTGGGGCATCCCAATGCTTCACAATTTTTCCGTTCACCGATCTGCATGTGTCTACTATCTTTAAAGCACTATTACTTTGCAATAGCACTTTAAAGAGGGGCAAAATGTAGACACCCCAAAATTACACTTCTTGTTTCCACTTGTTCCTAGTGTTATCCTAGTACGCCCTGTTATTCACCCATTTGTGATTAATTGATTAAATTAATTAATTAATACACATTGTACCCCTTTGGATTAATTAAATTAATCCCATGTATCCTTAGTACCCCTTTAGCTAAATTAATTATTATTTATTAATTAAATAATTAATTAATTAAGTGTGTGCACATCCTAGTCATCTACCACTTGATCAAACTCCACTTAGACTCCACTTAGACTCCACTTGGACTCCCTATCCTTATCCTAGTTAACTGCACTTCTAGAATCCTAGAAAGGTGGGGGTAATTAAATTGCACGTACAACCACCTTTCCAGATGCAATTTTTGTAATTAATTCATTTACTGCCCCCGACACTATTGCAACTTCCCACAATGCTATTTTTAGCATATTCATTTATCCGTGTATAACCAACTTTAACTACTTTTGCCTCTATAAATTGCAAGCTTACCTTCCTTACAAATCCTCTTGAATCTGAAGTACAAAAACTCTGCTGAATTCACTGTGTTATAGCATTTTTATTCAAAGTTTGGAGAGTACTCAAGAGCACCCACAAATCATCTCTGACATCCATTTTGCAAGGTTTCACAAGAGACCTTGCATTGGAAGGTTACTGGAAGGTTTGTAAATTGTTTTTTTATCTTTCATTAATGTAATTTTTCTCTGCATACAGGGGTGAAGATGGGTAGACCTCCATTACAGCCATCTTATAATGTATTTTTCATGAATAATTGGACTAAGGCCACTCCAATCGGGGTTTTTAAAGAATGCATCCATTACTATACAAGGGGCCAAGTTCACTAGGGACTTTAAGGTCTTAACACTTGCAGAAGTAGACAGGTTCCTAGCTCGACTTGGGCGCCCTTGGTGTTATGCAAATAATGACTATCTACGGTTCAACAAGGGGTATATAAGTTTTTGAGAACAAGGAAGAAATAGTTACTATCCCTTTAACAGATGGTAAATCTACACCTTATGTTGAACCATTGAGTGAGAAAGACCTGAACAGAATTTATGTGTGCACCATTTAAGACCCAGAAGTACTTTAGTGATCTAAGGAAGGAATTCTCCAGTGGGAATATGCACAATATATTAGTGATACTACAAGTATTGATTGTGATAATTAGGTACATGGCACTTATGAGATGGTAGGTTATGAAGTAAGTAAGAATTGTATTGGCACGTGGAGGAACAAACCTCGTTGTATTAGGAGAATAGGTAATGAATATGTATACCTCGGTATAGTGGAGAAGGAGATCCTATGGTATTCTTATGTGCCATGGAGGAGAAGTGGATGGATCAAATGGATAGAAGAATTATATTAGTATATACCCTATGCGTAGGATGGCAACGCATTGGTAGATGGTTCATAAGGGATAATATCATAACAATGGAATGAATTAAGAATTTATCTGACCAACTCGGTTTCTTAGGAGCAATGTGCCTATTCAAATATGCAAATACTCATGGTAATTAACCTATTCAGTACCAAGTTCAGTAATGTGATAGAATCTGGATAGTAGGGGCAGCAATCTTTACCACCTTCACTTTGGGTGTACAAACTTTATTTTACTTTGTAAGGATGTGCATGCACGCTTGGTATGTTTATGAGAAGCTGAATAGAGAGATTGGAAATTGGCAGGACTTGATTACAGGAATGAACCTAGACTTTTGATTACTTCTCTACTAAACCTATCAGTAAGATAAGAATTATGGGTTATGGAGCATGCTTGACTATGGGAGATAGTGCAAATGCTAAAGAACTCATTCAGGAGTTATTTGGCGAGGAAGGACCAAGGAGTGTGTTTTAATAAAATAGATGAGATAGATGTTGAACTATTTACATGCGCTTGCTTTGAGAAGGGGAAAGGAAAGATGGTATACATAGTGGATAATGAAGAAGTAGAATATTTGGACATAGATCATTCAGCAGGTATGCATGCAAGGTCTTAGACAGTGTGGATAAAAATGCATCCTCCTATCATGAATCTATGAATACTAAGAAAGTGAACATTGGCACAAATGTTAAATCCAAGGAGGCCATAATTAGAGATTATTGGTCTAATTATAAAGTAGCAAATATAATTGAGTTACAATGTGATTTCCATGACTTATTCCCTAGGGGCTACCATGAGTTAAAGGGGGTGCATGAGTCATTAGGTGAGATGAAGATTAAGCTAAAGGAAGGAGTGTGCATCAGGTCAGGAAGAGACCTCACAGGATTAACCCTAATCTGCATGCGAAAATTTAAAGAATAAATTGACAAAATATTGAAATCTGGCATCATTAAGCCCCTATAAGAATCAGAGTGGGTTAGGCCCAATGGTAATCAGTATAAAGAAAGATGGTCAAATTAGGATTTTCTTTGGATTAGAGGGAACTTGAATGATGCATGTGTGATTGATCCTTATCCTACACCTTTCATCAAGGAAATATTATAAGGTGTTATAGGATGCAAAGTTTATTTTTTCACAGATGGATTCTTTGGGTATCTAGCTAGGTAAGAATTACACAAGAGGATCAAGAGAAAATTATTTTTACCACTAAATGGAGAATTTTTACATATACATGTGATGCCTTTTGGGTTTGAAGAACGTGCACCTATTATATTTTCATGCATAATTGTTCAATCATTCCAGGATTTTATTCACAAAGTCTTATAAGTTTACTTGGATGATTAGATGGTATATGGGCTTGTGTGAGAATCATTGTGAAAATTTGTTCTTAATGTTTGAAAGATGCAAAAAATTAAGAATCTATCCTTGAATATCAAAAAGTGTGTGTTTGCTACACCTTTTGGAACTCTATTAGGGCATATCGTCTGCAAGGAAGGTTTGTTAGTAGATCTAGCTAAGGTTTCAGTTATTGTAGGCCTGGAGGAACCTACTAGTCAGAGTGAGGTGTGTGGATATCTTGGGTCATACAAGTTATTAGAGGAATTTTTTTATCAAAGGATATGCAAAGATTGTCCACACCCTTTAAATATTTACTCAAAGGAAAAGGGACATTCTATTGGAGAGAACCACAACAACGTGCATTTGAGGCATTGTAGGAGAGACTTACTACAATTACCTATTCTTGTGTTTTCCATCCTAGAACCAACTGTTTCATGTACATGTGGATGCCTCTAGCACGACCATTAGCATAGTGTTAGCTCAGCTTGGAGAAGGTATTATAGATCATCCTATTTTCTTTTCTAGGAGAAATTTGACTCACTGTGGAAAAAAATTATACAACTATAGAGCGTGAGGCCTTTTTGATGATCTATGTGTTGCATAAATTCAGAAAGTACTTTGCTAGCAACAACCTTTTGTATTTTATATAGATCACATGGCATTAAAATACTTAGTAAATAAGCCCATTTTACAAGGGCACATATGTTGATGGGTTCTCTTACTCCAATAATTTGACATCTATAGTCGTGGTAAAACTAAGTAAATGTAATTCTGGCCTAGACAAATTATCAAGGAATTCAATCATGGGGAGGATGCACAGAAAATTGAATATACAATGCCAGATGCACATTTGTATAGGTTACATCATGTGCCTTCATAATTTTATGATATTGTTGTCTTTTTATGCACTTGTATGGCACCAGAATGAATGAAAGCATTAGAGAATAAATAACTTACAATTCACGTTGCACCTTTCATGTTAATCAGTAATGACTTATATAAACTCAGGATGAGATGAAGTATTCCACCTGTGTGTACTGAAAAATGAGTGCACATAGATATTATGGAAGAGGCTCATATTGGTATTTCAAGTGGGAATTATGTAGGTGACACTACTGCGTTCAAGATTCTACTCATTGGATTATGGTGTGAGACCATATACAAAGATTGTAAATATTATTGCAAGGCCTGTGATCACTGTCAGCGCCTTGGTAAACCTGGGCAAAGAGATGAAATCCCTTTGAGGCATATTCCTAGTGTAGAGCCATTTGAAAAATGGGTAATAGAATTTATGGGTCATATTTCCCTACTTGGGCATAGAACTGGATCATGCTACATCATCACTTGTATAGATTATCTTACAAGGCGAGAAAAATAAGAACCTACAAAGGATTGTACAATGGCTACAACAACAAGGTTCTTATGGGAAAATATTCTTACTAGGTATGGATGTCCATTGAGCTTGACAAGTGATAGGGGCACACACTTTTTGAATGAGATGATACGCATATTGTTGGATGAGTTTATGGTCATGATCAACAAGACTACACCTTATTACCCTCAAGAAAATGGTACTGTTAAGGCTTTAAACAAGATATTTAGCTAGACATTAACAAAAATTTGTGATGTTGGAAGGAAATATTGGGATGATAAAGTTTTTCATGTACTTTTGGTGTATAGAACAACCTACAAGAGGTTGAATAAGGATACACCCTTTCAGTTGGTTTTGGGCACAAAATTAATTCTTCCCATGGAATTAATTTTAATTTCTTTGCATATTACACGCACGGGACATCTAGCTAATGAAAAAGCATTAAAAGAGATAATTGATAAGTTAATACAACTAGATGAGAGGTAGGTCATAGAAATTTGGAGTCAAAAGTAGGAAAAGGCCAGGTAGAAGGCATGGAATGAGAGACACATCAAGGATAAGATGTTTGAGGTTGGACATGATGGTACTTATTTATGATTCCAAGTTTCTATGCCATCCATGAAAAATTAAGATGCATTGGTTGGGACCATATGTTATCACTCACATCCTTGAATTAGGCACTTTTCAGTTAGAGGCACTTGATAGAACACAGTTACCCAGTTACTTCAACGGGATTAGGTTGAAGCCCTACTATAAATAAGTCTTCTTGGTGTTTGTAATAAGGAAGTATTTACATTTAGTATATATTTCCCTTCCTATTTATTTCTTTTAATTTATTTGCTTCTTCATCACTATGCTTTGTCAATTTAGTTTGATGTTTTGTGTAATAAGTGTGTATGTGTGTTTGAAGTTAATTACAATATTAAGTATTTTTATGCATAGAGGACTGCACATACCATTAGTGTGGGGTGGTTGTTATTTTTTTATTCAAAAAAGGGTACACATATGAGAACATACTGTTATATGTACTATTCAAAGAATGGAAAGGAGTTTCTAGAAATAATATTGATCCTAGAGAAGACCATAGTTGGAAATAAATGAATGAACAATATAACATGAGGTAAGTTGTTAGGTAGTAGAAAATACCAGGGGAAGACATAGTGGTGAAGTACTTTGGAACATGGAAGCATGTAGAAGGAGGTCTACAACTAGAAGGTAGGAAGGCACACTAGAAGGTTATATCACTGGGTGCTCAAGGTGTACCATGTGGAAGTTGGGAAAATGGTCAATTAATGAGAGGATTGGTGGTAGGAAAAGGAGTAATAAATGTAAAAAGTTTTTAAAAATCTATATAAGGACGTGATGCAAGTTAATTTTTACCTTTATGATCAAAATTATTCAAGTGAGCTAGCTGTAACCGAGCCAAGTGGAACGTGTTGAGGTGTAGAGAGCTGCGAAACTAGATGTGGAGAGCATATTTATGCGCAGAAGTGGCTTACATCCCAATTGTAAAAGGGTTTGAGTGAAGAAGAAGGATTGAGAAGGAGTTAGGGATCAAATTTTTGAGCTATGGCATGGGGTTTCGATGCGAGGTCACAAATTTTTGAGCTAGGGCATGAGGGATTTCTCAATAGAGAAGAAAAGGTGATATTTTTATCATGGCAGTGAATAAAGCACTTGCAACAGGTATGAAGGTGAAGAAAAAGGTGGAAGTTCGAGGTTGAAGATTATCTCCCGAGAGAATTTTTTTAGAGATTCAATATCCAAAATGAGTGATAGTTAGGTGGGATTGGGATTCCCATATCCATAGATGCAAAGTAAGTGATTACAATCCACCGCACCACCGAAAACAAGGGAGAGTTGGAGGATTTTTTGAATAAGAATACCAACAAGCACATGGTGGATGACATGCCAATATATGACGATGCTGGGGAGAAGTTGTACTGAAGAAGGTAGGGGTATATGAACTATATGAACTCTTATATTTTGGAAAACTAGAAAGCTTTATACTAATGGCTTATGAGAAGAGTCCATGAGGACTTCTTCTATTTTGTTGGACGACAGGGTAAGGATCACCAGCACCTTTGATTACCACATTAATAGGACTAAAGGGCACATGGAAAAAAATAAGTAGTGATATAACTGATAAGGAAGCTGTTATAGCCATAAATAAGGATTTGGGATACTCCAAGGGTATGTGCGCGGAATGGACATCTAAAAATTAAGGAAGTACATTCGATGGTACATGAAGCCACGCATCTATTCACTAAATTGAAATGATCAAGAGGGATGGTCACAAGGTAAACACCATGTGGCTACATATCACGAAGAAGATGTCACAAGGAGAAGTCTACAATTTAGCAGGCTACATAACAGAAATAATTATTGAGGAAGCACACACAGGTGAAAAGATAAGTTTTTGCACTATCCTCTTATCTCTTAGTGTTTGTAGAAATTGGAGTGCCCGATGGGCCAAAGAACAAAATTTGGGAATACCCTAAGGAGAAGAATTCCCTCACAAAGAGGTTTGAGAAGTATTTGTGTGAAGGAAAAATGAGTGGCCCATTCAAACAAATGGGTATAACTATGGTATGATTTTCCACAACATTTGAGGAGGAATGGCATTCCTAAGGAGCTACCATCAGTAGTAGGTAAGGAAGTACAATTTATAGTGTACCAAAATTTTTGCATCACGCGTGTTTTGCAATGAAGGATGGGACATGGAGTCCATGGTGTAAACTAACCATATTCCTTTACAACATGCTATTTCTAGGCCTAGAAGTACACAGGTTTATTGATGCACGCTAGTTGATCTTTAATGTGGACAAGGTAGATTGTGACTACCATACTCTCATAAAAACTTATGTATATCTTAGGTCGATCTGCCTACATTGAGAGGCTCATTTCTAGATGTTATAAACATGAAGCTAGTTAGTTTGGCTATTGGGGACAATGGAGTCCGTGCTTTTATATCTTCAACTTAAGCCTAGGTTGGAAGAATAACAAGTATGTGGAGAATGAATTTATGCTACCAGGGCTGCCTAAGGGAAACACACAGTTGAGAATGTGGAAGCTCTAAATCCTACCTCGACCATAAAGATAGATGAAGAAGAAGAACATGAGGATATTGGAGGCTTGGACCATAGAGGCTGAGGCAGCCCATAAATAAAGTGGAAAGTGAGTGCATAGATACTTCCCCACAGGCGTAAGAGAGAAGAGGAATACTTAGACGTAGATATGCAGTCCAAGAGGAACACTAGTTTAAGAAGGTGTTCAGAAGAACTAGGACCCAAGGCAAAGGAACATCATAACCTTTACGAAGGTCACCTCAACTCTCCCCTCAGAAAGAAGCACCAGAGAAAAAGAGAAGAATAAAGATACAAGCTTAATGAGGAGGTAGAGGAGTTTGAAGAGAGTGCGCTTGGAACCCTGGTTCAACCAAAAAATGTGGAGGAACCCCAGAATGAAGAAATGAAAGATGAAGAGGAAGGGGTGAAAGAAGTAGAATAAAATATTCAAGTAGCATCCCAACGTGCCTATTGTGACTCAGGTAGGAGAAGGGCCAACTTCAGACCTTGGCACCCAGGTTCCTAAGGGGCCAAGAACAAAAAGAGAAAGAACAAGTGAAGAGTATGTTGTCCCTAGTATGGGCTATGTTGAGGACACAAGTAAAATTGTCCATGGTCTCAGTTTTAGAGTACTGTCAGGCCTTAAGGAGTTATACAGGTGGGAGCTTATGGATCTAGATATGTCCACTACATGCACAAGGAAGCAGTTATCATGGTCCATGTAGACCCATTTAGGATAAACCAAATTTTGATGTATGCGAGGAGTCCTGTGTCTTGTAAAGAGTGAAAAAGGCACCCCAAAGTAGGCACATGACAATAAAGCCTACTCTAATGTCTGATGAGCAGGTCAGTAATGCCTTGGTCAAGGTATCTTCTGAGGTGGCATGGAGAAATTTTGATAAGGCTACCACCATTCGAGCACTGATGGAAGATAACAAGGATAAAACTACAGAGATAACATGCTAAAGGAAGAGAAGGAATAAGAACGGGAAAATAATGAGGCTTTCATTAGCATGGCTAAGGATATTGGTGATCACATACTGAAAGAAAGATCCTCATCTAAACCCTAAGGTACCTAAGAATTTTCCTTCTACTATGCATTATGTGTGCACTTTGGTTGATTTGGTGTTAGAGATGGACCAATTCATAATTCCCACACCAAAAGATGTTGAATAAGAAGCAGAGAGAGAAAGGGCCTCTATGATTAGAAAAATTGTCAATTTATGAGGCATTTCTCCAAACTTTAAAGGATGTGCTGAAGAAAGAAGACCAAGCTCTTAATTTGTGTGTGGCACCAAAAGCAGTAATAAGGACCAGAACTCTTGTAGAATATAATGAAGTTCTGGCAGCAATGAAAGATGAGACATTAGGGTATGCAGATATATTAGCACTGGTGAAACAAAATTGTGAAGCCCTCGTAGCAGCCATAGATCCACATAAGGAGAGGATAAATGAGATTGGGAAGCTCATAGCACAAAAGATGGATCTTCTAGAAGGAATGATGTCAGGTATGGCCAATGTTGTCTGAGTTCTACAGAATGAGAAAGAAAAGATCACTCAGGATGAACTAGATGTCATAGCCACAGATATTCTAGAGAAAATAAGGACTGCGCTAAGTGATTGGCAAACATTGGAAGCTAAAATCAAAACTGAGTATCTAGAGTTGATCCTCCCTAGTTGAAGAAGAGGATGCTGAAGAGTGAAGGATTCATTCTTTTGTATAGTGATTCTTTAATTCTTTCATCACTTATTCTTTATTATTTGGGAACATCAGAAAGAATTCCATTGTCCAGGATGATAATGTACTTTAGTGTGGGGTAATGTTGAGAAGACAAAATATTTTTCTAAGGAGAAGGCACACAAAATATATGCGCACACCAGAACAAGGTGCATTTGAAGGTACGGAAAGATAGGGAAGGAAACATGCACCAGAACAGTTTGGCTCAAGACTTAGCCATTTTTATGGATAAGAGCTATTTTTTGAAGATAGCATGCGGAACACACATGGAGATGGAAACTTGCACTACACACAATCATATTTTGCGAACAAGTAATTGATAAACACCATGCATGGTTTGAGTTAATAATAGGTTTTCTTCTTGGATTTAACTATAAGACATCTATTACTAGAACACTTACATGTATGCATGTGATATTATAAAGGCATATGACTATTATCTACATGCGACCTATTTTAAGAAGTGCATAGGCGGTGAAGGGAAAGTCCCCACCTCTATAAATATGTATTAAACTATGTAGTTTAAGGTGAATGAATTATTGTAGATTTATGTTGCAAGATATGATGTGCACGTATGTCTTATGGATATACCGTATAATGTAAGAATATTATGTTTTTTAGAGTGTTTAATGCAATGGATGTATATTAGATGGATAATGGTGTTAAACATAACTAAATCTGGTTCATGTATGGTTATTCTTGTTATACTCATTGTTTAGTCAAGGATTATCTAAGATCTAGATATGAATTATACACTATGTGGAATGCTTATGTTTAATTATGGATCTGAATATGTATTATCATCATCACACTAACATCTTATACAAGATTAACTCTAAAGAGGGGTCAGGTACCTTTGTACGCTTCAGGTGGAGCACTCAGCTTAGGTTATGAGTAATGTGTCTAGTGCGACTGGGTTATTCACAGTAAATTCTAGGTTGTATCATCCTTTAAAATTTTCCATTGGTCAAGTAAAATCCTTTTCCCCTAGTAATACATATGTTTTTACATTTTTTCACAGTGAAATCTAAACCCCTATTCCATGTCCTAGAAAGGGTATGTGTGAATTATTTGCACCTATAATTTTTAAAAAACTATAATAGTTGTATATTTTTTGTAAAATCTTCACATTTTATAAAAATTATATGTATGTATGTATATATGTATGTATGTATGTATGTATGTATGTGTGTATGTATGTGTGTGTGTGTGTATGTATGTATGTATAATTTTTTATATATACATATATACACATATAAAGCTATGGTTTATATAAACCTAAATATATCCAAACCTATCTAAAAACATAACCGATCGCATATAACAAAAAACATATATTAAAATATATATATACTTTATTGGGGGCAGCCCTTCCAAACTGCCCCCCCTTGTTGAGTGCCACTTGGCACTGGTTGCTCGCCTCAGTAAGCCTCTCACCTGCGTCCTCCGCCTGTTTTTGGGGCCCTCTCTCTCACTATTATTTTTCACGGACCCCCCCTCCATTCTATGCGATGGGATTAGTCCCACATTAGGGACGTCACAGTTGGTGGTAGGATTTATAAGCCTTACCACATGGGTTTGGTGGTGTGACAACGGTCACACCACCCCATTTTGTTAGAAGCCCTTGTGGGCATAGCTCGTTATAGAGCTCCATTTTATTATGAGAGGTTTACCCTCAGATGCAATCATTGACCCTCTATGTGGCTCGGCCGCATTGATTATGTGGCTCGGTTGGTTAATTCAGTTTGCAATATAATTTGAAATGTTGTATTAATAGCTTGGTGAAATAACTTGACAAGTTGACAAAAAATCCTGCCTAATAAGGAGCAAGAGCTCTAAAACAAAATTTAAAATTAATTTCTTTTTATAAATTTTATTTCACAAATGTATATATAAATTATTTGTTTATTTTTTCAAAAATATAGACAAATTATAAAAATTATTTTTGTAAAAAAAGTAAAATTGTCGTTTTTATTTTAAAATGATATGATATGACGATAATTTTTTTCGTAGTCATTTTGTTATAAAACTAAAAAAAAAATCACTTACATTTCAATTTAAGTTTTTTGATATTGTTCTAACGTATTCATGTATAGATAATTCAATTAAAAAGACCTTTTTTGGCGTAAATTGATCATTTTCGATTACGAGGATTAAAATACAACAAGGGGGATTTCTATAAAACTCTTATTTAATCCTTGTTTATTTTCATTTCTATTTTATGCAAAAATGGGGTCTAATCAATTTTCAATTGATAAATCTCAGATGTTGAATGGAAACAACTATAACATTTGAAAGATTCAATTGAAAGTAGAATTCATGGCTCACAAATTATAGGTAGTTGTGAATGGAACTGAGAGAGCTCCTACCGGAAGAAAAGAAACTTCTAACAACGTCGTTGTATATCAACAGAAAGTATAAGAGGTGATATCCATTATTTTTTGAAGCGTACAGGATGATTTTATGCTTCATATCGGGAATCAAGAGAGTCTGAGTGAGGCTTGGGCTCAATTGGAATTGATGCACGAAGGTACATGTTTGTCAAAAATTATTAAATTGATTTTATAACTTATAACAACTCCCATGAAGGGAGATGAAAAAGTGATAAATTATCTCGCAAAAATAAAAAAATATTAAGTCACGGTTAGATGGATATGGCAGTAATTTGATTCAATATAAATTTCTTTATTTTATTATTCATGAAAGATTTAGAAATTTCATTTCAATTTTGAATTCTAAATATCAAATAGAACAATACATTCCATATTTGTAAACCCTTAGTGCTCTTCTCATACATGAAGAACAAGTAATGTCAAATTTTGATTCTAAAGAGAATGTCACTTAGGAATTTCTCACTAAGAAATCAAAAGGAAAAACCTCTAGATTCAACAAAAACCCAAAGAAAACTTTTAAACCTCCTAGCAAAGATAAGAAACCTAGAAATCTAAGAGTAAGCTTTCATGGAAAATTTCACTATTATAGTAAATTTGGACACAAGAAAGAAGATTGTAAATTTAAAAATAATAGGTCAAATTTCAAAAATCAAAAGGGTAACAAATCTGACCAAAACTAAAATCAAAATCAAAACAAGATTCAGAAAAATAGCCAAAAATCAAATATAATTGCTTTGTATGCCGCTTTTGTCACTACAAAATAAAATGAGTGGATATTAGACAGTGATGCCTCTAGGCACATGACCTTTAAATCTAATATCCTATCTCAACTTAGTGAATGTAATAATCAAATCTATTTGGGTGATCATTCCATTCTTGATGTTCAAGGTCAGGGAAAAGAAAAAAGTTACAAATGGTTTTATTAACAATGTGTTGTTAGTACCTAAACTTAAAGTGAATTTTCTTTCTTGTTCTCAGTTAACTTGAAATAACTAAAGTGTAACATTATCAAAGGATAAATGGTTTATTAAAATCAACATAATGTTACTATAACTGAAGGCATTCAAAGAGATGGATTGTATGTGTTTTATATTTTTCCTTATACTTCTTATTTGACAACTCAAAGAAGTGACATGTAATTGTAGCATGAGAGGCTAGGTAATGTCAATTTTAGGAGCATGTATGACATGTCTTGACTAAACCTAGTTACTATTCTACCACCCATTTCCCAAAATCATGAAACTTGTGAAGGATGCTTATGTGGTAAGCAATCTGTTAATCCTTTTCATAGTCATCATGATGGTAACTCTTTTGAACATTTAGAACTTGTCTATAATGATGTTAGAGGACCCCTAGAAGTTCCTTCTCTTAATGGTTCTCAATATGTTGTCACTTTCATTCATGATTTTACTCGTATGATTTGGTCGTATTTCATTAAAAATAAATCATGTCCTGTTAAAATTTAAATAATGCAAAGCTTTAGTTGAAAACTCTTCTAGGTCTAAAATTAAGAGGCTTAGAACTGATAATGGGGGAGAATATGTGAGTCAAGCATTTGACTCATTTTTTTGAATGTGGCAATCAAAGGGAACTAACTACTCCCTATTCCCATCAATAGAATAGGATTGCAGAAAGGAAAACCCGCACTATTCTGGAAATGGATAGAACCATGATGAATTTTGCTCAAGTTCCTGAGTTCCTCTAGGCAGAAGATATGAACACTCTTGTTCATATCTTGAACAGAGTTCCCACTAAATCCTTGGTAAATTCAACTCCTTTGGAAAAGTGGTCAAACCAAAACCTAATGTATCTCATTTGAGAATCTTTGGTAGCCCATCTTCCCTCTTCATTCCAAAATCAAAACAAAAGAAGTTTGACCAAACCTCTTTTCCTTATATATTTGTAGGATAAGGTGTCAAAAATAAAGGTCTTAGGATCTTTGATCCATCAAAAAGAGAATTTATAGAAAATAGGAATGTTAAAATCTTGGAAAAACCTTTGTGTTCTTATACTTCTTAATCTTCAGTTATTTATGATGATTCTAATGAAAAGGAAAATGAATTTGAAAATGAAAATTGTGAAAATAATGTATGTAATGAAGAAACTAGTGTTGAACCTATAGTTCAAAATGAGATTGTCTTTATCTAGATCCTCTGTAAAGAATTGTATGTTTGAAAATTGAAAAAAAAATTATATGGTTTGAAATAAGATCCTAGAGGTTGGTATTCTAAAATCAATAGTTTTTTCAATGAAGTTGGTTTTTCTAACTGTTCATCTGACAATGATTTATTTGTTAAAATTGAATAAAATGTTATTATTCACATTTTATTATATGTTGATGATTTACTTATCATTAGTAATTATAACACTTTAATAATAAAAATTAAAGTAAAGTTAATGCAATATTTTGAGATGACAAACTTAGGATTATTGCATCATTTTTTAGGCATGGCTATATTTCAGGGTAAAAATTATATTGTAGTATCTCAATCACAATATGTAACTAATTTGCTTGAAATATTTAATATGCTTAATTGTAAACCAGTTACTATTCCTATAGAAATAGGATGTAAACTTGATCCTAAACCTGCATGTGAAAAAGTTAATCCTACTTTGTACAGACAACTTGTAGGTAGTTTGATTTATCTAACTATTACTAGACCTAACATTGTTTATGCAGTAGGGATTTCTTCAAGGTTTATGCAGGAACTTTATCAAGATCAATGGAAGTTAGCAAAAAGAATTTTGTGTTATATAAAGGGCAAAATTAATTATGGTTTACATTATATTTATTCTAACAATGCATATTTATCATGGATATTGTGATTTTGACCATGTTGGTGATGTGATATATCATAAATCTATAACTAGATATGTATTCAAATTTGGTGCAGGTGTCATTACTTGGAGTAGTAAAAAGCATCCAACAGTTTCTAATTCTTGTACTGAGACAAAATATAGAAGTGCAATGGAAGCAACAAAATAAGCCATGTGGCTTAAGAGGTTGTTGAAATAGATGCAAATGGAAGCTAAAGGAAGTACTCCTCTTTTGTTTGATATCCATAGTTATATTGCTCTCGCTAAGAATCTAGTTCAGCATCAAAGAACGAAGCATAACAAGATACATATGCACTTTATTCACAAGAAGGTTCTCAGCGGTGATATAGATCTCTAGTATTGCCCAACTGAAGATCAAGTTGCAGACTTGTTCACGAAGCCATTGTGTGTTGTGAAGTTCTGCAAGTTTCATGTAATGTTTTTCCTTTCATATCCATTAAGGGGGAGTGTGCAAGGAAATTCCACCTCCTAACGGCATCCTTCCCCTCTATACTTTTATTTTGGTTTAAAAGCATTGTAAAAAGATCTTGTATGATCTATGTAAACTAATAGAGTTTACAAGTAAACTGATAGGGTTTATGGGAAAAATGCAGTCTAGTGTGCATATATTTGTAAATAACGTCCTTGTGTTATACAAGGTTCCTAGAGATGCGGTATAATAATATTTCCATGAGAAACGATGAGATTTAGTCTCACAAATACATGTGTTAGCCTAAACCTTGTTAGGTTGTGGAGCTAAATAGCTTCACTGGAGCATGCAATGGAAACTTGCTAGAAAATACAGCAACCGTCATCAGTCAGACAAGTGGAACATACATCGGTCAGAGCAAGTGGGAACCGCAACCCGTCATCAGTCAGACAGGACAAGACATCGGTCAGAGAAAGTGGGAACTGACCACAGTTAAGGCTAACCGGTGCAGTTACCTATGTGATGATGTTTTAATTAACTCTCAGGAATTAAATCTATCTTTAGCATTAAAGTAGATTTATTTGATGTAATTGCATGGCTAAAGTGTCCCTAATTTTATATATGCCTATATAAGCATGAAAGCTAGGGTTTAGAATGGGGATGAAGAAAAAGAGAAGGATCGGATTAGATCCTTGATTCTCTGAGAATGAGAGGATGAAGACGAAGAAGAAGAAGAGGAAAAAGGAATAGGTTACATGAAGATAGAGACTCCATGGAGAGGAGCTGGACAGAAGGAAATAGCAGACTACTGTATTTCCTTTGTATATTTATTGTCTCATTGTAATGGCTTGCATAGTATGCAAAGCACATAGCGTTTCTTCTTGTAGATCCACATGTTGGTGAGATCTTGTATTATAGATCTATGTAGATATAGTCTTGTATTGTAGATCCATGAGATCATATTGTATTGTTGATCCATGTAGATCTAGATATTGTAGAGGTAGGTTTTTCATGTTTGATTCAGGTTATGCAGTGATGGAGAGACAGACTTACTTAGTGTGCTACAGATGCTTAGTTAGCATCCGGTAGACCCATGTGAGATTTGGTTATTGTTTACAGATCCATAGTTTGGTGCACTTCAGAGATCTGGTTAGAGATCTGGTTATGTGAGACACAAGTGGTGGTATGGAGGCACGGTTTAGTGTACTCAGGCAGATCCAGGTTGGAGATCTGGGAGTAGGAGATACTCTTGTAGAGATACATGTACTCTTGTGTAGAAGAGTTGGTTTGTAATCTCTTGTTATATTATATATATATGAGATCTCTATCTTTGGTGGACGTAGCCCACATTGGGTGAACCACGGTACATGTTTGTTATGTGTGTGTACTTTTGTGTGATTTGGATTATTCTAGTTTATACTTCCACTACTGTAGATTTTGTGGGAAAATTGTTTGGATCATGTGTGCATGATTTTGTTTGTTATTAAATCATAGCACTATTCTGCAGTCCCAATATTCCCAACAACTGGTATCAGAGCAGTGTTTTTTTTCCTGATGAGAAGATCACAGGAAGAGATTTAATCTCAAGTGGGAGCTGGAAGAGTAAGGTTGCTGGAAATTACAATGACCGGCGTCGGTTATGTGGCAACCGGCATTGGTAGGGTAACCATGGTTGGTTACAGGTAACCATGGATGTTCACAGGGTGACCGTGGTCGATTACTGAGTAGCCTAGTTATAAATAAAAAATCATAGATCTAAAGAAATGGAAAGATGCATAGAATGTATCTTGTTTGCTGAGGTGTCCCCAGTTCTTGGAGGCACAAGCATGTTGGTCAGATTGCAGATCTGGTTATTGAGGTATGGTTTTACCTTGGTATTGCAGTGCTTATATTATTTTGGTTGCACATGCATGTTTGGGACTGTAGATCTAGATCTGAGAATGAGATAGAGGAGTAGTTATGCATCCTTTGGTGCAGTTAGATGCACAGGATTTGGTAGAGAGGTAGTAGCATAGAATGAAGATGGGTCTTCCATCAGAGAAGCATGTACTTCAGTTGAAGATGTGGTTGAGTATCTTGGTGCTGGTAAGGTGATGTATTTCATCTTGATGTAATTTATTGCATGGATTTGTTGTATTGTTTTTTGTACGAGATTTGGATGCTTCTTGAAATGACTGGCTCAGCTCAACTATTGGCTTCGGTCGAAGTAGGCACCTGGTGTGGTGTGCTATGCCAAATTGTGTGGTGTTGGGTTCATTCCAGCAGCATTGACATCAGTCTGAGAACCGAGGTCGGTCACAGAGGAACTAATGTTGGTCAGCTAACCATGGTTGGTTAGGGGATGACCATGGTTGATCTTTGTGGCAACTTATCTGTACAGGGTTTTTTGTAGCAAGAGAGGGCAGTTGGTTCAGTGTCCTATTTTGGAGGATCTTGTTTCTGGCACAGTGTGTACAGGTAGAAACAATGTTGATCACTTCAATGTTTGGATCAGAAAGAGGATGGAGTTGGCTCGGTTTAGTCCATTGAGACTTTGAGTCAAGTATCTCTATATGGTTCATGTTTTATTTCTTTCATTTGGAGCAACTAATATTATGTTTGGATTGTGTGCACAAATTTACACCATGGTTTCTTGGTGTTGTTTGACTTTTATTTCCCGGTTGTGTGGAATCTTGAGGACAAGGATATCTAGTCTTAAGGATGAGATCCTCAATGAAAAGTCATGGTTAGACACAGTTGCAAGTAACGAAATATTTTGTGTACACAGGATGAAAAGAAGTTGATTCACCTACTTCACAAGAAGTCCAAACTTCTGTGATGTAGAAGTATTCTTTGATAAGAAGGGAATCATTTTATATTCTCTTTCATCTGGTTTTATTTCTCACTGACATATTAGCTTTTGAAGCTTGGTGTTAGAGGTAGTGTAAGGGATTTCATGTTCAGTGGGAGCAAGCCATGGTTGTTGGCATTGCAGGATTGGATACATGATGCACATGCAGAGTGAGAGGAGATTGCTACTATTCAGAGTGGCAGAGGCACTAGTTGGTTTTGGAGGACAGTCATGGATTTGTAGGTATATTGAGTTTATTGCTTTGTGATGTCACTTCTGGTTTATTTTGTGGTGCCTGGATATCCCTATGGGATTACAGTTGATGGTTAGATTCAGTTGGGTGAAGATGATAGTGCAATTTTTCAGAGTTTTAAGGGTTAAAAGAGAAAATCTACTAGTTACAGAGACCAGTGTCGGTTAGGATTAACCATGGTTAGGAATAACCGTGGTTGGTTTGGTTACAGGTTTGACAGCAGTGGTTATTTACCATTTTAAGATGGTGCCCTTGTCTTTCTTTCATCTTGGTTAGTTTGTGAAGTATGTTGATGACATGTATGTTGATATTTGCACTTGGTATTAGTGGCATGGTTTAGCATGGATGTTTTTTATTGACATTGATGAGCACAAGATTCATATTCGGCTTTGGAGTTAATCGGTGGCAAACTTGGAGCTTCTGGAGAGCTAGTGATATGGATGGATGTACATGGTAAGTTTTTACATGTGGATAGATTCAGTTTTATGAATCTATGATGATGCAGATGTTTGATTTGTACATGGATGCCTTGAGCATGAGTAGGGGATGTTTGTATTTCCTCTTGATTACTATGTTACTCCTTGAGAGATGTTATCTACAGATGATTGTCTTGGACATGCTAGTTGTTTATGAAGGGTTGGATTTGTAGATTGTAGTGTTTGGATTCTTTGAGTTATGTGGGTTTGTGGATTGATCACCCACTGGTTGCAGGTAGAACTCATTTGGGTTGTCTTTACCCAGGATCTTGTTTTGCTTTTGCATATTCCAGTTTGACTTGTCTTGGTCAGTTGCATTGGTGGTTGCATGGAGACATGGATAGATGGATGGAGAACATGGTTGGTTTTACAGGTATGGCTAAGGATGCGATTGAGGCTCAGAACTTCAGTTTGAGTGGGAGCTCTTGCAGGTGTGTTAGTCATGATGGCTTGGCTACATGAGAGGATTGGTGTTACAATTTAGTGGGAGCTTGAGGCTTAGTGTCACGGATCAGTAATAGCTTCATGCTGGTTTTGTAAGTCATGGTTTTATCTTCTTGGTTTGAGAAGATGGTTTGATCTTCCTAGTTTTATTTTTTGAGAGAATTGTTGAAGGAAAGAATAGATTGTCTTCACAGTGTGTAGAGGACAGTGATGTACAGGTACAGGTACAGAGATTTAGCAATTTATCTCCAAGTGGGAGATTGTTAGGTTGTGGAGCTAAATAGCTTCATTGGAGCATGCAATGGAAACTTGCTAGAAAATACAGCAACCGTCATTGGTCAGAAAGGACATACATTGGTCAGAGAAAGTGGGAACCACAACCCATCATTGGTCAAACATGACAGACATTGGTCAGAGCAAGTGGTAACCGCAACCCGTCATCGGTCAGATAGGACAAACATCAGTCAGAGCAAGTGGGAACCGGCCGCGGTTAAGGCTAACAGGATCCGGTTACCTGTGCAATGATGTTTTAATTAACTCTCGAGAATTAAATATCTTTAGCATTAAAGTATATTTATTGGATGTAATTGCATGGGTAAAGTGTCCTAAGTTTATATACGCCCATATAAGCATGAAAGCTAGGTTTTAGAATGGGGATGAAGAAAAAGAGAAGGATCGGATTAGATCCTTGATTCTCCAAGATTGAGAGGATGAAGATGAAGAAGAAGAAGAGAAAAAGGAACATGTTACATGAAGACAGAGACTCCATGGAGAGGAGCTGGACAAAAGGAAATAGTAGGCTACTGTATTTCCTTTGTATATTTATTGTCTCATTGTAATGGCTTGCATAGTATGCAAAGCACATAGCGTTTCTTCTTGTAGATCCACATGTTGGTGAGGTCTTGTATTATAGATCTATGTAGATCTAGTCTTGTATTGTAGATCCATGAGATCATATTGTATTGTTGATCCATGTAGATCTTAGATATTGTAGAGGTCTTGTTTGTAGATTCACAATACATTTAGATCTTGGCTGCACAGTGGCAGATGTAAGGTAGCTTCTGGTATGTGAGATCTGGTTATGTTTGAGAGGCACAGTTGTAGTGTACTCAGGTAGATCTGGTTAGAGATCTAGAGGAGACACAAGTGGTGGTATGGAGGCATGGTTTAGTGTACTCAGGTAGATCCATGTTGGAGATTTGGGAGGAGGAGATACTCTTGTAGAGATACATGTACTCTTGTGCAGAAGAGTTGATTTGTAATCTCTTGTTATATTATATATATATATATGAGATCTCTATCTTTGGTGGAGGTAGCCCACATTGGGTGAACCACGGTACATGCTTGTTATGTGTGTGTACTTTTGTGTGATTTGGATTATTCTAGTTTATACTTCCACTGCTGTAGATTTTGTGGGCAAATTGTTTGGATCCTGTGTGCATGATTTTGTTTGTTATTAAATCATAGCACTATTCCACAGTCCCCCTATTCCCAACAAACCTTTAGGGTTTCTGGATTTGTAAATCATGTTGTACAAACAGGTAATTTTAGCATATAGATCCCCACTTAATATTAAGGGAGGGTGTTAGAACTATAATATTAAATGTATCATAGTGTATAGTTTATATTTAAATAATATAGAATAAACTATATTCTTATTATTTAAATATAAACTTTAGATTAGGTAGTTGGTTAATCTAAGTAACTAACTAAGTAAAACGGGGTGTGCCCCATCACTTAAGAAGGACATAACCCTTCGGGTTATTTAAATATGACCTTAGGTAATATATTCAGTACATCGGTTATTATATCTAACGTTAATTAAATAATATTCCAAAGGAATATGAAGGTAAATCTTAGTAAATACAGGGAATAGACGTGAGGAGGGAATTACTAGACTAGTGGATGTAAAAGTTTCTGAATAGTGGATTTATTCTCCATGGTTTTTACCCATTTAGGGTTTTTCCATGTTATATATTTGTTTTGTGTTCAATTTGTTCATTTCATTTATTCATGTTGTATAGTCTATGTTATAATGTTTAAATTTACATTTAATTAACTTGGTGAATACATTTTACACCCCTTGTCCTGACATCAAATAATTTTTCCAGATGTGTCATATGATCTACACCCTGCTTTGAGAAAATAGTTGTCATCCAAGTAAAAGGATGAACTCATCGATTTATCATTTGAAGGCATTGTCCACGACCCTCTGAAATGTTGCACCTACATTTGATAGACCAAAAGGCATCCTCTAATATGCATATGTTCCCCATTTGGTTGTAAATGTTATTTTGAATTGATCATCTTCCTTAACCATGATCTGATTGAAACCAGAATACCCATCCAGCATGGAAAATATTTGCATGCCATTCACAGTCTACAGAATCTGCTCCATATAAGGCAAAGGATAATGATCCTTCAAGGATGCCTTATTCAAATATCTAAAATTTACGAAAAGTCTGATTTCACCATTCTTTTTGTGTACTAGAACAAGATCCGTGACCCAAGTAGAGTAATTGATAGGGAATATTATCTTTTCCTCAATGAGTTTAGAAAAGTCTTTCCTCATGAGGGGATCTATCCTTGGATTTAATAGCCTTTGCTTATGTCTGATGGGCTTGATACTAGGATCAAGGTCAATAGAGTGCTTTGAAACACTTAGATCAAATCCCTTCAAGTCTTCATACTCTTATGAGAAGACGTAGTTGTATTTTGGCACACATAGATGAAGGCATGCTTCTCATCATGTGTTCAATCCTTTCCGAGCAGCAACTCATTTTTGCACACAATAGTGACTGGAGTACAATATTCTTACGATGTGTGTATATACTTCTATTGTGCATATACTTCTCTTCACCCTTAAACTCATCTTCAGATCTAAAAATCTACTCTAAGGTGACTAGCCCTTTAGGAAACATGTTTATCTTTAGTTGAATCACTTAGTCACCATAGCTGTTATACAAGTTAGCTTGCATGCTTGAAGAGAACTTAGCTCATTCTGAATGAACTAGAAAATTTGTGTGTCATTTTCAAACATTTTCCAGTAGATATCATTGTCAAGAATAGATGGCCCGATCACCATTTTAATGTGTTGTGCATTTTCTTTTAAAAATCCTCAGCAAGTGAGAATTGTAAACCAAGTGTGACCATCTGATCTGTTTCCTTGTTCATCTTTCTTGGCACCGCCATCAGATTTAGAGCATCAAAGATCTCTAAGAGGTCCCAAACTCTATGTTCATAATATTTGAGAAGCTTATTCTTTGTTGTGCACTTGTTTGTGACCTGGTGGATAATCAATTTTGTGACCCCAAAGATCTGCAACACCTTAATCTATCTCTTTTTAGCAATTAGAAGACCATGCACCAGCGCTTTATATTCTTCTACATTATTGGAGCATGTAAACTACAACTAGTGTGTGGAAAAAAATTCTCATCCTTGGGAGAAATTAGAACAACACCTGTACCTGTGTAATTTCTACTTCTAGAGTCATCAAATTATAGCTTCCAAAGTCTAGAATTTTCTTTATTTTGTTTATGCGCACTAGGAAACGTTGCTTCTTCTTCAAGGATACAGTAGGTACCAAGGCCAGTTTCGTAGTCTTCAAGATATGTGGCATAAGGATCAAATTCATATCGCTTCTCAGCCCATTCATCTAATGATAGATTAGGAAAAGGAGGAGGAATATGTTGTTTTTCCAAAACCGAGTCTTATACTTGGCCTTCTTGGATTAGGTAATTATCTTAGAGAGGGGATGGGGCATATGACTCAACATGATAAGAGAAATAGGTTCATCTTGTATGGTAAACCGGGTACCATACCTTTTTCTTAATAAAATATGAGACCAATCAGAAGATAAATAACCACCCACTTTAGCAATGAAATCTCTTGACAGATAAAGGGAAAACAAAGGAGGTAAATCAATAATTGACACATCTTGAGTTATAGTGAGGCTTGGACATGCATGGATAGTTAACTAAAGATCCTTGATGACTCCTAGAGTGGTGACACTTGATCCATCAAGTTGTAAGACTCATTTGGACATAGGGTTGTACTTAAGACCTAGGACATCATTAATTTTCTTTAGCATAACAAAAGTACTAGCGCATGAGTCAATCCTACAATTATGCACAAGGTGTTTTCCTATTATCAAGGACATATAGAAAGGTCAGATTTTGACAATCTTACTTACTTGTTTCTCCTTTTTTTGACAGTTATTGATAGCAGCTTGAGGTTTTTGAACAATTGGATCAGCGTGTGGAAGTTATGCCAGAGCTTAATGAAATAGGTCACGCTGAGATGGAATGGCCAAGGCATCCCACATTGTGACACTTACATTTGTCTTCTTCATTTGGTACACAATTTTTAATGGAAGGCCCATTGACTTGTGCATTTGAGGTATAGCTGCATCTTTTCTTGATTGTTCAGGCACATAAGCAAGGGCCTTAGCTTGTGCAGAAGCTTGACCTACTAAAGGAGGGGCACGCGTTGCTTCTGTTAAAACATTGCACGGAACCTCACATGCAGGAATTTTCACACTGTGATTTTGTGGTGTTTTATTATCCTTTGATGCTTGAAGCTGAGCTGCATCACTTTGCTTTTGAGGAACAGCGTATATAGCAGGAGTAGAAGGTTGCGTGCCAGACTCAAGTACTCTCTTCTTATATCTTTTGTTATCGGAAACTTGGGTGCATGGTATATTTGGGCTATCTATAGCTTGATTGATCGCACATAATTCTTCTGCACCGAATAACATAAGGTAGGCCTCGAGAACAAATTTTGGCACTTCTTGATTTTCAAGGTTGTGCACGCTAGTGGAAGGTTAATAGTTTGAAGCACCCTAAATCATGTAGGCCTCCGGGTGCAAGGCATTGGCACAGTGATACTGAATGTGAGGCATGTTACAAGAAAAGCACCACTTTGACTCTTGAGACATGTTGTTATGAACTGGACCTAGTGCTTGATTTGTGTTGGGTGCTAAAAGAGGTTGCACATGAGGAATTTTTTGCAATGGGAGGTGCACATTAGCATGTCATCTATCATTTTTTTGGTTGTTCCCATATCTCTGATTTGCATATTGATTTCTAACGGGATGATGGCCTTGGTTATACCCTTGATTAGAGTTATTTTTGAAGGCTTGCGCCTGCTACTTTTCTAAAGATATGACTTTATTTGACTAGTTTCTAATCAGGGCCTTCATTTCTTCATATTCCTTTTGTTGTGTGGGAGAATAGGATGTGGATGCAACAGTTTGAGCACTCTTCTTAGGAATAGGAGAAATGGAAGGCTTGGGCGCTTGATAAATTTCTGGGAATAAAGGCATATGTGGTCTAGAAGCTAACTTCCATGCTTGAATAAGACTATTTTTTACTCTGATAGCAATGTTATAACCAGCCGGTAAGGTTCTACCCCTTGTAAACTGAATCATAACTGAAATTTCACTATTTAAAGCCCTTAGATGATAGAGGAAAGCATGTTGGGATGTAGTCCTTACCACTTGAGGAATTCTATCCCAAATATTTTGAAATCTGATACTGAAATTAGTCATTTACTCATTGGGTTCTCTCTTTTTTGTTGTCAGTTGCTCAACCAAGGACATGTAACCTTACTTATCTTCTAAATAGTTGCCAAGAGTTGTGCTAAGTTAATCCCAGTTGATAATGGATGTAGGTCTCAATATTATATACCACTGAATCACTTTTCCTTTAAGTGAAGACACAAGTAGCCTAACTACTACATCATCATGTGTAACCATGTAGACATAGCACACATTTTCCACATCCTAAATATGCTCAGCATGTGTGACTTGATTCTCACTAGTAAAGTAGGGAATACTCTTAAGTGCAGTTGTTGGCATGTCATGTTGCACATTCAGAAGGAGAGGACTTCTGCTAGTAAAGTTGACAAATGGAAAGTTTCTCTGAGGTGGTAGAGCTTCCATGATGGGTTGCGCAAATGGTTTTCCGAGAGGAGGAGTGGAAACTGCACGGCACACTGGAGATGGAGATGTGTGCGCAACCATTCTATTACCTCTTCTTCTCAGAGGAAGATGGAGGTACTCAAAATAATCTTCAGCTACTGCACTTTGTCTTGTATGTATCCTTCTCATGAAAAAGGTGCGTGAAATACTAAAAATAATAGATGTGAGTGTTGGGAGTTGTTAGATCTATTGAAACAGGTGTCCAAAGGCTATAAATCACTAAGTCACACATCAAAACCTAGTAATAATGAAATTCAAGCTTTCAATACTCCTCCCACCAGGCGTTTCAAAAACTGTTGAAGCTTAAACTTACACCCGTCCCAAATCTGGATGAACTGAACTGTTAAGGCAACATGGGAGTATCTCCAAGTTGTGGGACCTTGCGCTCTTGAGATAGACGTCCGAAGAAGCTAAGTTCATGTACCTATTTCTATTGCTAAAACTACTCCTAGGAAGGGAAATGTAGCTACCTATCACTACTCTATGATTCCAAGGGACCAGGGTGAGAAGGAGATATATGAAAAGGAAAAACTAAACTAGAGGGAGGCAATAGCACCAAAAACGGGGGGATGAACACTGTTATATTTAAGCAAAAATGAAGGAGAATGCACACAAATATGTTAGACACATTTATCATAATCTGAAACACACCCACACATTCATTCTTATATGGCACAATTAGAAAAGGAACCTGCAAGGGACGTGAGGAAGCACAGCAAATAGACAATGCAAAAGAGAGACAAGGAAAAGTGATAAGAATGAGCCAAGGAAGGGAGTAGCCAAAAATAGAGCTTTTATTGCTTCCAAAAAATACACAATCGATTACAATGGAAAATGAGGCTGATATCCACATACAAAGAACCATATCTGAAGGCTTGCAACTTAAAATGAAAAGAACCAAATTCCTTGGCAAACTAAAGGGGTTCAACCTTTTAAAATGAGCATTTCTTTATAATTTATAGAAGAAGGAAAGACTAGGGAAAGAAAGAAGAGGAAAACTTGGATTCAAAAGTTTGAAACCATAATTAACCAGTGATAAATTCCTGCAGATCCACCTCCCCATGTATGTTTTAGTTGTGGTAGAATAAATGAGGGCAAATCAAATCAAATATGGGTGGTTGAGCTAACTGAATCTGAGTATTGATGGCCTGAAACACATTTCCCTATTTGATGCCTACCAAAACCCACCAAAATATGATTTTGAATGGTCCAATGAGTAGCCCACATCAACAACATTCCAACAAGACCAAAAGTGCATTGATTCGAGCCTTGAAGTAAAATTTATGGCGTTCTAAAATCTACAATGCAAACTAGACACAAGATGACATGTGGCATGCTCGGATTGGTGAAAGGATCGGCCAACTATTTTTTTTTCATTTCTGCCATGTGTGACACAATGGTTTTTCACAACGATTTGGAACCCAGTTGACACGTTTTGATATTTTGTGTGTAGCACACTCAAGTCTAATATCTTTCCACGTGGCACAGTGAGTGGTGTAGAATAATGCATAAGGTGAGCACAAAATCAAGATTCGTGAAAGAAGAAAGCATGGGACAGATGCGTGAAGGTGATGCATGGAAGAAGAGGATGCATACCTATAGGAGACAAGTATGCAAGTGGGGTAGGGCATCCAAATTAATGATGTGTGACAGCAAGAAGGGAAGGAGGCATGCAGAGAAATTATGCAAGGGACTTAGCCAAATTTAGAAAGCAAGTCATGGTATGCACGAAGGGTCTGCAAACTATTGGAAGGAAGGCGGGCGCACAAGAAGTGTGCTCAAGGAAAACAAAAGAAGATAGGGGATCAGAGAAGTAAATTGGAAGGCACATGAGGGGAGAAGACCATGCAAGGGCACTCGAGGAACTGCAACCAAGCAAATTGTGCCAAGGGGACAACCAGAGTGCGTGTAACCTGCAATATTTGAACTTTAGAGCCAGATTGGAGATGTAAGTTTTTAAATGAACAAAGGGGGGTTATTTTGGACAACAGTATCAACTATTTTTTTCAATGACAATGGATGCATTGTAGATCAGGAAAATAAAAAGAGGAACAATAACTTGCATGACAAGGGAAGATATTATGAACTCTTTGATATAAATTACAACTGAAGGCTAAATTTCGTCAACCCTCCAAAAGAAACAAATGAAAAATCATAACATGCAACAAAATCATTTTTCTAAACATAGGAATGCAAAAACCAAAAAATATATGGAAAAAAAGATTTAATAAACAAATCATTGCAATGCAAACAACAAATTATGTTATTGCAGGTGGAAGACACCACACTTTAGGTGTTATCATTAAAAAGTAGAATTAAACAACAGTGAAATGCATCTTCTGAATTCAAAAATCACATGATGTTATTGTAGGAGGAAGATGCCATAGTATAACAGTTATGTATGAATGAAGAAAAAAGCACCACCTATACATGTTTATGCAAGCCCTTGTGAATCAATGTTACTCTAGTGGTGATTTTTCTTTAAAGAAGGATCTATGAATCACTGAAAAAATTGTTGCATAACAGTTTTACACAAAATGAAAAATATAAAAACCAATGTGTACCTAAGTAACGTGTTAAATTTGGAGTTGTGAAGGACAAAAATGAACAAGAGTGGAAGTGGGAACTCGATTCCCAATTTTCAAGAAAACACTATAACTACATGCAAAAGTATCATATAATGTAATATATTATTATGTGGAAAATAGATTAACAAGCTAGACATCTAATCATTGTTTATTAAAAGCATACATGTAATGTCTTCTAAATACAACATGTAATATGTATTTTGAATACAACCAGTAGAGCATGTTATTGTGGATGGAAGTGACGACATCACAACTATTATCATTGAATGAAGAAAAGATTAAGGACTACATATATTCTTTATAGAGTTTTTGTACCATTGTAAGATATGAATTTTTTTTAGGAATACATATCTCTGGAAAAAAACATTGTTGTTTGTATTAGCAGGCATGGGTGAAATGAAAATATACCATTGAACTTATATTGTAATAATGTTTTCAATATGGATGTGTGGAAGACATAATATACAAGAATAGAGGAGAAAACTCTATTCTAAATCCAAAAACCACCATAATAGGTTTACCCACAGTACATAGTTGTTGTGGTCCTTTTTATTTCACCTAACTACTATGTGTGCTAGCACTTCATTCAGACATATCTGAATGCTCTCCCAAAGCATGCAAAGCTACCAGGTCCCTCCTTTGCGCTAACTTGTCAATATGTTAGCATGCATGTTCATGATTACCAATACCAAGCATACATTCAAGAGTAGATCATTACATTTATCATAAGGAAACATAAGTTGTAAGGAAACATAACAGATCAAATAACTATTAAGATCAATTGCACCATGAATTCACCATACTCAGAGACATCAATTACCATAATCCATCCACATTAAAATTCATTAATAACCAAAGTATTACATAAGATGAATACATATAATCACCATTACAAAGCCATGCACATAAAACATCAGAGCGTCATAACCCTATTGTATCACAACATGTCTAAAACAATGGGTTACATCTAATATATATACGGATGGGGACTTTCCCTTTACCACCTATGTGTCCTCAAAATAGATTGCATGCTCAAAATTTCCATGCATACATACAAAAGTAAATATAAAGCGTGCATGTTTTCCTAAAAAATTTAATAATAGATTAATCATATAAATAGACTCTGATTTAATCCTATTATTAGCTCGATCCATGCATGCCCATTCATCTTCACTTTATCCCAAAAATAGTTCTTTCTTAGGCTTCAATTCTCCTTATTTTCATCTTTGTGTGATCCGCACTCTAACTCATTTTTTCTATTTTTAACATGTATATGAAAAATCGACTAAATCATGGGTTTAGACTTTTTGGTCATGCACCTCTTCAACTAGCTCTTGCACAGATTCACACACACCACTTACATGCCTCATTGTTCCGTGCACTCTTTTGACACTTAGTCAATCTCACCAACCCAACATTACCCCACACTAATTTCATTGTCCTCCTCGGCAATGGAGTTTCTCAACTTATCTCTCCAAAGCATAAAAAGAATAAAGAAAGACATATAAGAATGAAAGAATGAATCAAATGAAAGAATGACCAATGTGCCTCAATCCTCAGCTGGTAGTAGGAGTTCAAGGTACTCCTTATTTATTATAGTCTCCAAATCATTCCACTCTCCCAGCCCTTTCTTTGCTTTATCAGGGACTGCACCAATTATTTTTTTCATTTCCTCTAGATTCATGTCCTGACCTTTGTGCTTTAGCTCCCTAGTCACTCTTGGAAGGCCTGATACCATGCCCTCCATGAAATCCATCTTTCATACAACCAATGCTCCTAGCTCCTTTATTCGATCCTCATGAGGCTCTCTATCTTCCTTAAGTTCATCACACTTCTTAACAATTGTAGCTAACTTCTCCTCTCTGTCAAGCACCTCATCT
Organism: Taxus chinensis; assembly: GCA_019776745.2. Classification (NCBI taxonomy): domain Eukaryota; kingdom Viridiplantae; phylum Streptophyta; class Pinopsida; order Cupressales; family Taxaceae; genus Taxus; species Taxus chinensis. The sequence continues at coordinate 829,673,688 of CM034149.1, read as the reverse complement.
TTCTTTGCCACTTGTACCTCATTCTCCTCTTGGATTTTTCTCACCTTAAGGATTTTCTCTTGATCTACATAGTTTCCTAGCGCACAGCATTCCTTCCTTAATTCATCCTTTGAATTTTGTAACAAGGCATCGTACCTTGCAATCCGGTACCCTATGATCTTATTCTTCTCCTTCTCTAAAATTATCTCTTCCTCAGTCGGTGCTTGCGCACTTATTTTCTACTTCAATAGTAAATACACCAAGCACTGCAAGTGATGTAATGTGGAGGGAAATGTTCTAGTGACCTTGTCCTCATAGCTCTTCCAAGATCTCTTTTCCCATTTGTTCTGTCATGTTTAGGACAGCCCTTTCCTTTCAATCCACCCTATCTCTCTCCTTTGTTAGGTGATGGATCTCTTCTTCTTTATTCTGGTTTATCCTTGAGCAATGTTCTAAGGGTGGTCCCCTTATCCAAATTTCACTAGGACACTTCTATTGCCATTTTTTCAAGGCATTACTAACCTATTCATCGGTGAATTATGTGGGCTTTACTGTGATATGGGTCACTCGAAGTGACTTCTTCATCTAGTGTCTTATGCATGCATCCTCACTGACATAAAGCTTTGGTTCATCCATGTGTGTTTTCATCATCCAGCTCATCATCTTCCTCATTTCCATATTAGTGCCCTTTGGGTCTATTATCTCCTATCCATATAACTAATCCTTAGAGAGGGTGTTTTGGAACCTCGCACGGATGATCTTAGAAAGATAATTAACATATCCCAAGTCAAGCATCTTCACAACTTCTTCTCCCTTCTTCCTATCATATCACCTTCCTTTGGTAATATGTGTCTCTTCACCTAAACCCAAACCTTCACCTGAACTGCCCCTATGTTCACCTGAAAGTTCCTTTGTACCGTTCTCATTTTCTTCCTTACCCCCAGTGGTGTCTTCCTCCTCACACTCACTTGGTACTTCTACATCGTGTTGGGTTTCTTCTTGCATGTGCTCCTCCTCTCCTTCCACATCAAGAATGGGTGAGGACCATGTATTACGTGCAGCTTCATCTGATATTTCTTATTCCTCACTGTCTTCCTTTATCACAAGCTTGCACCTTCTCCTTGTTTTCTTTTGTGGGAATTGTCTTGATAGGGGATGTCCTAGGTGACCTCCTAAGTGGCTCTATGCCACTACCCTATGTCTTGGTTTTTCTCCTTAGCTTCTTCTTACCACCCTGTTCAACCACCTCACCTTCACCCTTTTCTTTCTGTCTCCTTGACTTCAGGATCAATCCTCACCTCCTCTTCTTCTTACCTTGGAGGATTTTCTTCAAGTGGCCTCTTAATGCCTTCAGTAAGTTTCCTTCGTAGTGCCATGATCATAGCACACCACCATCCTCCATCTCCTCATCTCTCATCCTTAATTTCTTCTTCCTCTATTCTGGGAGGAGTGGGATCGATCTCCTACCTCATGCCAAATATACGCTTCCCCTTAGGAATATCTAGGAGTTTGAAATTAGTCTTCAATATACTTCCCATTCACCAATCTAGGCTTAAGGTTGATATATACCTTAGCCACACCCACCTTTCCAATTTCCAAAGTCATAGAATTAATGATGATATCATGTGATATCATAGTCTCAATATAGGTAGACTTACCTGGATACACATAGGTCTTGCGAAGTGTATGGTAGTCGCAATCAACTTTATCTGCATCAAATATGAGTCTCTGTGGGTCTAAAAATTTGTTCACTGAATCTTGAAAATAGCGCATTGTAAATGCATATGGGAGCTTACACCAAGGACTCCACTTATCATTCTTCATTTGAAACTCTACCAATATAGTAATGCTGGTAAACAGAAAACTTTTCCTCCCCATCTAACCATTACAAGAAAGTCCTTCGGTATGTGTCATTCATGTTCAAAGGCCTCGTGCATTTTTTATACCATATTTCCAGTCTAATCTTATATGTTTCCACCCGTGGCTCCATCACAAGTATATTTTTCAAATCTCTCGGCCAGTGACTTCTTTTCTTGCGGGTACTACCATGTTTTGTCCTTTTGGCCATCTGGGACCCCAATCTCTGCTAATATAATTGACAAAAGGATCGTGCCCCAACTAATTTTGTCTCCCTTGTGTACTTCCTCAATAATACCTTCTATTATGAATGCAGCAAGGTTGTAGACAGTTCCCCTCCTCCATCTTCTTGGCAATGTGGAGCCATTTTTATTCACCTGGCCCCAATGCTCCTAGTTATTAAATTTTTTAAGAGGTACACAGAAATTTTGACCACATGGTCAGTTACCTTTGATACTTCCATCACATGCCCTCCTTTCTAATAAGCCAACTCAATAGTAGTGGCCTCCACACCTACTTCATCATCAATATCCTGATAAATCTTTGTGCCTGAGCTCCACAACCCTATGAGTTTCCCAATCAAAGGTGCGGTGATGCACACTCGCCTCCTTATAAAGTAAAAAAGTCCTCATGGAACCTTGACATCAACCACTGGTAAAGTCTTTCTAGTTTTCCAAAGTATGGCAACTCATAAATCTACAAGACTCCATCTTTCTCCAAGATTTTGTATCCTTCATCGTCATCGTAAATTGGTTTATCATCTTCAGTTCTCAAGTTGGTCTTTTTCACCAGCTCCTTCTCTATTTGATCTTTATTTACTTTGGTGTGGTGATTGTAATCACTCACCTTGCTCTTCCTTACATGGGACTCCCAAACTGCCCCATAATGACACCCTTAGGATACTACATCTCAGATAATCTTTCTCTGGTGCGTTCTTCCACTTCCACCTCTGGTTCATTCCTCTTCTTTCCCCTTGTGTTTGTCATGTGCTTCTCTTTTAGGTGCCATTTCTAACCTTCTACTCCTTATCCTTGCCCTTTTCTATACTTTTGTAACCCTGAACTTCATGTGCCCTAGCTGCGATTCAAACCCTAGCTTGTTGAACCCTTCTCTTCGCACGCCTTTTTCTTGTTCTCAAACTTCCTACGAAGGAGCTCCACTATGGCCATGAAAATCTCAACTGGTTCGATGTTCTTTTTCATCTGCAATCATACTTCACACTTATTCACTTCAATTCACTCTTCAAGGCTTGAAAACTCAAACATGTAAGGTAAGAATGAAGTCACATGCACCCCTTTTATATATTTTTAAAATTTTCTACATTAATTGCTCCTCACCTACCACCGTACCCAGATTTAATTACGCTTTTCTACTTTTTCTATGCTTTTCACTTCTTTCTTCCACACCCCAGTCATAACCTTCTGGCACGCCCCACTACTTCACATGCCACAAACCTCCTTACACACGCCTCCCTATGCCAAAGTACATAATCCTCTATGCCTCACACTAAGTAGTTTACCATGTTATTTCCTACCTTGTGTTACACTGTGTGAACATTTTCTTATGCATGGTCTTCAATCTGAGAAATTTCCAAAAGAGCACCTTCATCCCTAGCACCTATAACACCTTTTTCTCTTGCACCAACCCTTCCAAGAACACCCTTCAAGAGCATACCATATGTGCCAATCTTGAACCACTCAATACATGTTCTTATTTTTCAACTTACCTATGATCCACCCCACACTAAAAGTATGTGCGGTCCTCTGCACATGAACTCAATAGATAGTAATCAGCTTCCTGCACATAAGCACACTTATTACAACAAAACAAAGAACTAAAATGAAAAAGCATAGCAATGATGAAAAGGAAACACATGAAAGGGAAATCTAATCTAAATGGAAATACTACCTTATTACAAACACCAAGAAGACTTATTTATAGTAGGGCTTCAACCTACTCCCATTGAAGTAACCAGGGCAACATGGTGCCATCCAGCGCCTGCAACTGACAAGTGCACCTGATTCAAGTATCTTGGTTACTACAAAAGGTCCCAACCAATGCACTTTCAATTTCCCTAGGTGGTGCAAACTTGGAGTTCATAGAGAAGGACCATCTTGCCAACTAAAATGTCTTGTTCTTAATGTGCCTATCATGTCATGCCTTCTGTCTTACCTTCTCAGTCTTCTGGCTCCAACATGCAATAGTGTGCACCTCATCTAATTGCATTAGTTTATTAATGCACTCTTCCACAACTTGTTCATCATCAAGTCCACCTGCACGCATGCAATACATAGGGATGGTAACATGAATTCAACAGGAAATACAACCTCTGAGCCAAACACCAATTAAAAGGGTGTGGCCTTATTTAACCTCTTGTAAGTGGTCCTGTAAGCCCAAAGTACAGTTGACACTTTATCATCCCAATATTTTCTTCCAACATCACATATTTTTGTCAATGTTTATCCCAAGATCTTGTTGAAAGCTTCTGGCAGTACCATTAGCATGTGGGTGATAAGGAGTAGTCTTATGGTGTGCCACCATAAACTCTGCCAAAAAAAATCTTGATTGTCTCATTCAAGAAATGAGTTCCTCTATCACTCATCAAGCTTAATGGACAGTCATACCTACTAATAATATTCTCCCATAATAATCTTGTTGTTGTGGTTGTTGTACAATCCTTTATAGGTGTTTCCTCTACCCACCTTGTCAGATAGTCTATGTAAGTAATAATGTACCGCATGTCCAGTCCTACGTGTGGGTGGTGAAATAGGACCTACAAAATCAATAGCCCACTTTTCAAAAGGCTCATTACTTGCAATAGGCCACAATGGCATCTCATATCTGTTTCCAGGTTTCCCAAGGCACTGAAAATGATCACATACCTTGACATATTCCTTAGTATCTTTATACAAGGTCTCCCACCAAAGTCCAGCCATTAGAATATTTTGTGTTGTAGCATCACCAGCATAATTCCTCCTTCTATTCCACCATGAGCTTCTTCCATAATAGCCTCACGCTCATGCTCTAAAACACAATGGCGCAAAACTTTATCACAACCTAACTTGTACAAATCTCCACCAATCAACTGATAAGGTGTCATGCGCATATAGCAAGTTGCTTTTTCTCTAATGTCTTCATTCCTTCAGATGCCTAGTGTACACAAAAATATGGAATATCCTCCAAGTCTGCAGGGAACATGGTTTAACCTAAAAATTTGTGCATCAAGCATTGTGTCCTCAATGCTTTTGCATGTCCTTGCTAGAATTAATCCTTGATAAATGATCAGGCCCTGAATTTCTCTTACCTGATTTCACAACAACTGTGAACTCAAACTCCTGAAACAGAAGTATCCATCTGTAAATGTGCCCTTGCAAAATAGGCTTGTTGACCAAATACTTGAGTGCCATATGATCTATATAGAAAATAAATGGTGTTTCCAACAAGTATTGTCTAAACTTGTGCAGCACATAGATCATAGACAATACCTCGCACTCATAGTGGTTGTATAATTATACTCTGCGGGTGTCAAATTCTTGCTTGAAAGAAAATGGGATGATCCACAATTCCTTCTCCTGGTTGCACCAACACTACCTTATTTCCATGCCAGAGGCATCAACATGAACATGAAAGGGTTTTTCCCATGAAGGAAAGTGCAAAATAGGTGCAGTGGTGAGCCTCTCCTTCAATGTTTCAAATGCATTTGTTGTTGTGTGTCACCCCAATAAATTTCCCTTTAGCCTTCAACAATTCTTCTAAGGGCACGGAAATCTTTGCATAGCCTTTGATGAATTTCTTGTAATAACTAGTATGTCCTAGAAATCCACACACCTCACTTTGATTGGTAGGCTCTTCTAAACCCAAGATCACAGCTATCTTGGTTGGGTCTACCAACAATCCTTCCTTGCAAATGATATGCCCAAGTAAAGTGCCAAAAGGTGTTGTCAAAGATGCACTTCTTAATGTTGAGAGATATGCTTAACTGGCTGCACCTCTCAAACATAAGCCTTAAATTATCACAATGGTCTCTTAACTAAGCCATATATTATCTAATCATCCAAATATACCTATAATAATTTATGAATAAAATCTTGAAATTCTTGCACAACAATGCATGAGAACATTGCTGGCACATTTTTTAATCCAAAGGGCATAACTGTATATGTAAAACTTCCCCATTCAGTGGTGAAAGTTGTCTTTTCTTGGTCTTCCTTCGCGATGCGCACCTGGTGATAACCTAAAAATCCATCTATGAAATAATATATCTTCCCAACAACTCCTTCAAGTCTCTTCTGTGAATGGGGTAGGGAAAAGGATCAATTACACATGCAACATTGAGTTCTCTATAGTCCACACAAATCCTTATCCTCCCATCCTTCTTAATGCTTATAACCATGGGGCTAACCCATTCAGATTCTTCAATAAGCTCAATAATTCTAGACTTGAGCATCCCTCAATTTCCTCCTTCACCTTCACACACAGATTAGGATTCATCCTATAAGGCCTCTTCCTAACCAGGTCAAGCACCTTCTTTCATCTTGATCTTCATCTCTCCCAAAGAAGGGTGTACCCCCTTAACTCATGATAGCCCCATGGAAATAAGTCCTAGAAGTTACACAAGAGTTCAATAATCTTAGGCACTTCTTGCTCTAGACCAGTAATCACCAATAATTGGCCTCTTTAGGCTTTGCCTCTGTACCAATGTTAACCTTATTTTCTTCATAGGAGCATGATATGTGTGTGCCTTCTCATCTGCAGTATCCATTACCTTGTGCATACCTTCAGTGTGGTTAACATCTAGGTTATCAACTCTTCATCATCTATCATATATACTAGTTTTCCCTTCTCTTTTTCCTTCCAAGGCAAACAATCTGGTCTTCCTCTTGTTCCTCAAGATCAAGGCATGCCTCAAGATCAGGTTCCCAAACAACTCTAGCATGAGTTTCTTCATCCTTCATGTTATCTCCCAAAGTAATGCACCTCATAATCTATAGTGCTTCATGGACTAGAGGCTTAGTAGAAAAATAATCAAAAGTTTGGATCATACCTGAAGTCATCTCTTGCCAATTTTTTGTTTCTCTTTTCAACTCAACATGAACATACCATGCGCACACACATCCATGTAATGTGGAGTAGAACTTATGTACCCAAAGTGATGGTAGTAAGGCCTCCTTTCCCTACGCCCATGATCTCTCACACTCATGGACGTGATGAGAGGTAGGAGACTTCCCATGAAATTTGCATGTTTTTGTAGGTACATTGCTCCGAGTAAACCTAGTAGAAAAGGTAATTCTCACTTCTCATCATTCCAAAAGGTTGTCTCTATGTGTTTCCCACCAATGCGTTATTGTCCCTGCACAAAGTATAGACCAGTATATTTATTCTATCCCCTTCATTTGGCCACTGAGTCTCCATGGCGCACAAGAATGCATCAGGGTTCCCTTCACCAGTATACTTGGTACCTTAGATTATTCCTAACTGCCTCACCATGCACATGGCTAATCATTCTGGTGACCCTTCCTTTGACCTTGCGTTCGACCATATCATATGTTCCATGAGCCCAGTTATCACAAGCAACACTAGTAGTGTTCACTTACAGACTATGCATCTTCCCACTGAAGGATATCTTCCTTGGATGGTTCTATATTCTTTGGATCACACATGTGTGAGCATATATTCTATTAAGTTATTCTTCACTCAAAGGCTCAACATAAGGCCCTACCTTCTTATCTTGCAAGGGTATGATCAAATGCTCCTCATCGTTCTCAAAACTGATGTACCTTTTGTTAAAGAACATATCAACATTGTTCGCATAGCACCAAGGTCATCCAAGTAATGTTGGAAATTTGTCTACTTTTTCAAGCTCCAATACCTCAAAGTCCCCAGTAAACTTGGCTCCTGAATGGTAATAGATGCATCCTTCAGTACCTCAATAGGCATTTCCCTAGTCTTATTTTCCATATACAACACATTCAAAGATGGCTGCAATGTTGGTCTACCCATCTGATTCCATGCATCTAGAGTCAACACATTCACTTCTGTGCACAGTATCAATCAGTATGTTGCAACAACCACCCATCAATTACTATATCCAATGTAATCTCCTTGTCAAATTCATGATTCTGAGGTGGTAGATTTATGTGAATATCTATCCTCTTGCGCTCAGACCCAACATGCATGGTACCTTTTCTCGTATCCATTCCCCTAATAAAGGAATGATATTCTCCTGGAACAACATCCCATACACCTCCTTCATATCATCCACATATTTTTGTGGGAGCTCAACCTTTATTTTCGTGTTCCCTCTCGCACACTTGTTCCTTTAAGCATTGTATCTCTCCCTGCAGTTCTCTAATGACTCCCATCATTTCCTGGTAGACTTCCTTCTGGTGCGTAACATCTTGATACTTAGTATGTATCACCTCCTCCCTTGTAATGAGTGTCTTAGCCTTCAGAGGCTTGTATTTACATAAACCATCAGCGCGTGTGTATAACCATTACATTCTGTAACTCAGGATCATGTGTCTTCTTAAGCATCCACTTATCAGTAACAGTGCATTGTACCTTGATCATCCATGCCCTTGTCTTGTTCTTATTCTTACTCATGTGCTCATATAAATATGGGAATTCCTCTAACTTGTGTTACTTCCCACACCATGAGCAAGTGTTATTATGAGGGTAATCATGTTGATAGTGATCAGGTGATCCACCTGTATAACAAGTTCCACACATGAACCTGCCTCTACCGCCACCGCGACCTCTGATATCCTCCTCGAAATCATTCATTCTTGTTATCCCCATTATTAGTGCCCTTCATTATTTTGGCCTTTTTTTTCCTTCGATCCACTTTCCACACTAGTCTAGGTGCACTCCTGTCTCAATGGCTTCATGAATGTGATCAATCAGTCTGCAGTCAATAGTGTTATGAGTATGGGACTTGCAAATCTTGCAATACATAGACACCTTCTAAATAGTGTGTTGTAACAGAGGGAAATCCCGAACATCATGGTTTAGGTGATAGACCTCACAATCCAATAATAATGCAAACACTGACTTGTGTGGGTAATTATCCTTAGTATGTCCTTCATACCTCACAATATGTGCACCATATACCATTGTGTGTCTAATGAGATGAATTAGCAGAAATATTCTCCAACTACTTTGTCATGGCTACAATTTGTGCTTCTAAAAATGGGCTCACTCTAGTATCAACACTCTCAACCACTTCAGTATGTACAGAGTTGTTTGTCAAGCCTTACACGGTCCACATAAGTCTTATGAGATAAATCTCTATGGTATGGAGTAACAACCCTCCAACAAACCATTATGCATGTTGACTAGGATGGATATCATAAGACAACTTCGACAAAAAAGTTTTAAAACACGTTTCATACTCCCTTACACTCTCAGATAGGCCCTACTTGATATCCTTGAGCACGCTGATACTCTTTTTCTCAAACTCCGAAATATGAAACTCAACTAGAAATGCAAAGCGCAAAGCATCATAATCCACCACAGTCAAATGTGGATCATAATTCATATACCAACTATGTGCGTGACCTTGAAGGGTATTAGAAAATTTACTTACCTTCCTATCTGAAGTTGTAATTCCTTTAGCGTGACATAGTAGCTCACACTTATTTACATGCTCTGTTGCATCTTCAATACCCTTATACTCTAGTAAGTGGAGAGACATCTCATAGAAGACTTGAGGTGTTTGATATGCTTTGAGAGGTTTTTGAGGTGGTTGTTATGGGAGTGAACCTTTCCCACCAGATCCACAACTAGAGCCTCCACCAGCATTTCCTCCGCCACCTGATCTACTAGATATTGATCCTCCAGATCCTTTCATGCCCCCTACTCTGGCAAGCGGACTGGTTGATGTAATTCCTTGCATTCCAACTATAGTGTTGAACTAAACTCCCACGATCTATGAAGTCATAGTACTCCCAGGTGTACTTCCAATATTTTGCGCTCTCATCCTTTGTCCTGATGATGCGCCTGGAAACAACCCTTCAATCGGACCTCTAAAAAATGATGTTTATGTTGTCATATGTGTGTTTTTAGTATGATGCACTTCTAAATTCAACACAAAATTATATCTACCTATAGCTACTTGATTACATATACTATCCTAATTCTCAATGACTACTTCTGGAACTACAACACCGTGCGCAAGGGCTAGGTGGCTAGGTGCGTTTAGATGTGCACCCACGGTCATCAATCTTTCATCTAACGCACTCTCATCTGAATCCGAAGGGGAATCTCTATTATACTTACCCAATGTGGGGAGTACCTAATGTTGCAGCTCCTCATCTTCCACGGGATATTTAAAACCTTCACAAACCATCATTCTCCTCAACTCGATTTCCTCTACAACCTCCTGTGCGTGCGTCATTTCCCTCTCTCAAGATTTATTATACTTGAGTCTTCTTTCCTCTCTCTTCCTTTCAACCACAAGGTCTTCCATCTTTCACCACACTTGCTCCTACCCCTAAGCATGGTGGGAATTTAGTTAGCCATAGGTTGGCGCTCTAAATCTAGTTCTATCATCAAGATCTTAATCGTAAAGGCCATAGTGTGCAAATATGATCCTTTGGGTTTGCACAAGAATCTGAACTCAGCCTTGTCTGGACATAAGTAAGTACAAATAGTATACTCCAATGTATAATTTTGCAACACACTAACCCACCAGTGATCTACAGCTCTAGTCCAATCCATATTAGCATCAAACAATGCCTAGTAATCTTCCTACATCCAAATTTTTGACCTATAACTCCAACTCTTCCCTTGTGTATACACTCCTAACCATTCATACAATTCTACTAAAAAACATCTCATAGAGTGAATCATAGAGGTTATTTTCCACCCATCCTCATGCATTGAAATTAGTTCCAGTGTTGTATCTCTGAGTGAACTTATCTTGTCTGTCATAAACCCAAATTTCAATTCTCTCAAGAGTCAACCGATACACCATCTGCATGCAACATCTTGATAGACAGTTTGAAAATAGGTCCCGGCATCGGAACCAAAATGTATTCCTTTTTATTTCACCTAACGGTTATGCATGTTGGCACTTCATTTAGATAGATTTGAATGCTCACTCGAAGTGCACAAAGCTACCAGGTCCCTCCTTTGCGTTATCTTGTCAATATAATAGCATGTATGTTCATGATTACCAACTCCAATCATACATTCAAGATTAGATCATTACAGTTATCATAAGGAAAGATATGTGGTAAGGAAACATAACAGATCAAATAACTATTAAGATCAATTGCACCATGAATTCTCCATACTTAGAGATATTAATTAGTATAATCCATCCATAGTTATTAATTAATAACCAAAGTATTACAAAATTTGAATACATACAATCACCATCACAGAGCCATGCGCATAAAACATCATAGTGACATAACCCTATTACATCATAGCGTGTCTAAAACAATGGAGTACATATAATATATATAGGGGTGGGGACTTTCTCTTCATTTCCTATGTGTCCTCAAAATAGACTGCATGCTCAAAATAATCATGCGTATATAAAAAAGCAACTATAAAGTGTGCATGCTTTCCTAACAAGCCTGATAATATATTAATCCTATAAATAGACTCTATTTTAATCCTATTATTAGTGAGATCCATGCATGACCATTCATCTTCATTTTATCCCAAAAATAGCTCTTGTTTGGCCTTCAAGTCTCCGTGTTTTCCCCTTTACATGATCCGCTCTCCAACTCACTTTTTCTATTTTAATCTTGTATATGAAAAATTGGCTAAGTCTTGGGTTTAGAATTTCTGGGCACGTGCCTCTTCAATTGGCTCTTGTGCATGTTCATGTTCCCCACTTGTGTGCCTCATTGTTATGTGCACTCTTTTGACATAGTCATTTTTTCCAACCCAACAATTATGAATCATAAGAAAGAAACCAGTACCTATCAATACATTTGAAAAGTTCATAGAGTGTACTATAATACTACATGGACATGTTTGCTAATTAAAAAGGTGTGAGAAAAATAGGAAAATAACATGCATATGTTGTTGGGAAAAATATGTGGTTAAAGATCAATGTCACATTAGTTAAAACTCTTGCATGCTTCCCTGACTTCCACACAGCAAGCTTGTAAAAGATAGAATGTTAGAAGGGTAGAAAGGGAGGAAGAATCAACTAAAAACAAGTGAAGTTATATATTTAGTTGGGATTTGTTTAAACATCACTAATGAATAGAAATTTCAATATATAATATGAAAAAATTGTGCATATTTAAACTCTAAGAGCTAACATTGAAATCACTCCAACATTTTTTAGTGGAGTACCTTAATTTTCTATTGGAGGTTTTAAACAACATTAACTCATTTTAGGGAAAAAACTTTCTTTTTTAATTGGAATTTCCCATTATATTAATAATATAAGAGAGTTAAATTAGCAGTGGCGATCGAAGAACTCACAGTCCCACAAAAATTCCACGAAGGCAGCAGAAAACACCCCAAGGGCAACTAAAAAGCACGATAATTACAAAATAAAAGAGAGCAATAGGCACAAGCTGCTGCTCCAAGAGGATAGAGGATCATCCAAAGGAGAGATGTACACTCCAATAGATAACTCGGCCGAAGGAGGATCCACCTGCTAACCATCTTGGTCAAACATCTGCATCTGTAAACGAACAATAATCCCCCAATTAGATTTTTAACACCAGGCAGAGGAGAGGCCCACCATGGATAGCTAGTAGTGCCTTTCCCCCTCAGAGATGGGCTCCAACCCAGACCAGAAGAAGATGGAGCTGAAGGGTGACCTCGAGGAGAGGTGGAGCAATGACTGCAAGAGCGGCTCCTATGATGTGGTCCTGGTGGAGGCATTCGTTGATCTAGAGATAGACGAGGTGGGCAAAGGAAAAGGGTCCGAAGGGACCTAACTCATCGTGCATGGTGTACTCCCTCAGTGTTTAAGAAGCTCCTGTAAATGAGAAAATTCAAGGGAAACCTTATCCATTTGAGTCTGAATATGTATGTGCATAGTAGACAAGATAATCACTTTGTCATTAGTGGAAAACAAAGCAACAAAATGATCATTCTGGAATATTATAGAATTATGTGCTTTCTGAATATGATATAAAATGCAGGCTCTAAAAAATTACCACAGAGTATCAATATAATGAGGCCAAGGGCTCAAATCCCCAAACAAATCCAAACACCAATAGAAGAATTTAGGGTGGAAGGATTGAAATAAAGAATGAATCCAAGACCAAAAGGCTTGGGCACGGGGGCAAGTCCAAAATAAATTCATAAAATACTCAAGTTTCGAATAGAAAAGGCATTTAGGATTGGGGATGCCAATGTGACTTAATCTTTTACTGATGGAAAGGCCTTGATAAATAAAACACCACATAAAATTATTAACGTTGGGCTCCAACAAAGAATTCCAAGCACAGGAAAGTATGCAAAGCCAGATGGAATGAGAAGAGTACAAGCCCCAACGAGCGTTAAGTTTGGAAATGGCAGGAAAGAGAGGTCTCAAATTTTGGTAAATGATGTCAAAATTATAGCAGAGAAAGGAAATCTCTTGATTCCATCTCCAGTCCCACCACCATGCATCTCAGGGTTTAAGCATGTGCTTTTGGAGCATAACGTCAGGCATCAATTCTTGAATTCTATAGATATATAGGAGGTATGAATTGGCAAGATTACATTTCATCTTGAGCTTGAGCCATGGCATCCAGTCTCTACAAGAGATCAAATCTTGAATGGTGTGAATTCCTTTGTAAGAGATCCAAAGAAAATGAATTCCCAGAGTTTCCACAAGTGGAAGAATATCATCAATGATGATGGGATACCACCATATGTCTTGAGAATTAAAACAGAGCCTAGTACAAAATCTTTCATCAATACAACACAACAGGCATTTCACCAATTTGAAATCTTTCCATATGATTTTGGCAACGAAAGTGCCATAAATCTTGATTGGGACCCTAGTGATAATCTAGGTGTGCAGCCTGATATTGTTCCAACATCATTTTCCATAGGGAGCACTAGAAGCAATACAATGTCAAAGCAAGATTTTCTAGGCTTGATTGCCTGAGAGACATCTCATGAACCATTTAGAACATAAATCCACACTTTTCCTGTAAACATCAATAATTCCCATGTCATCTTGGTCGCAGGGGGAGACAATAGACATCCCAAGCCACTCGATGAAAGCCAACTAAACCAGAATGTTTACACCAAAGGTATTCTTGGAGTAACTAGGTGAGGGAGACATGGGAAGGACACCAACCATAAGAATAATGCACACAAGTGGCAGCCAAAATCTTGGTGCACACTTGGAATTTTCCCGCAAATGAGATGGATTTAGACCACGATCGAGAAACTTTGTGTTCAACTTTTTCAATCACGTACTGCCAAAGCATGGTAGAGTCACTGTTGAAGGAAAAAGGAATGCCCAAGAATTTAAATTTTTCACATTTTCCAATCCATTTCTAGGGGTAAGCCTTCAAGCAAATGGCATTGGAAAAAGTTATTTCTATAGCCCAACATCTTAACCATCTAAATGTTAGATCCTAAAGCAAGGCATAAAGTACCCAAGAAGTCAAACATAGTAGCCACATTCTGTTCAAACTTAGCTAGAGTTAGGAAGGAATCATTGGAAAAATTACCATTAATAAGTTGCGTCACATGATCTGGAAGGAATTTTCCCCGAATGAAACCTTGATCAGCACAGTGAGCAATAAGATAGCCTAAGGTGTCAATGGAAAAAAACGAACAAGTTCTGCATAAGAGGGCACCCCTGTCTGATAGAGTGGAAGAGGCCAATCATAGCTGACTTATGACCATTGATGGTTATGCAAGCATACGCATTGGAAAACAGAGTTTGGACCATCGAAGTGAATAATTCACCAAAATATAAGGCTCTGAGCATAGCCAAAATGAAAGGCCACTTGATGCAATCATAGGAATATTTAAAATCAATTTTGAGAAACAACAGGCACTGCAGAGAAAGACGAGTCCATTCCATACCCTCCCAAATATGTATAATATTATCCAGAATGTATCATCCATTTGACAAAACCCGTCTGCTCTGGGTGAATATTTTTTGGTAATATATCAGCAATACAAAGAACCAGAGCCTTAGCCAGAATTTTGTAGGAGACATTTAACAAGGTGATAGGTCTCCAGCTACTTATTTGTTTTGGATCTCCAACTTTATGAATGAATTTTATGTTTCTTTGATTGATGAAACTCCCAAGGGAATTGGATTAGAGAGATTCATTGTATACATGAATCATGTCTGGGCCAACAAAAGACCAAGTTGCTTTGTAAAATTTGCACAGAAAACCATCCAATCCTAGTGATTTATGATCTGACAAGAGCAGCAGCATGGCGTAGAGCTTGTCCAAAGAAATAGGGCCATTTCAACGATCCCTCTCCTTAGGAAAAATATTGAATGGCACAACCTCGATACATTTTTTTAAGGTAGCAACTCGCTCAATCGTATCATCTTGAGCTTGGAAGACTAACTGATAATTTTCAACGAAGGCAGTGGAAATCTCGAGCAATTTCATGAGCAGCTGATGTGAATCATGGATAGCTTTGATCTGTTGATGAGCATGCTCTACTCGGAGGGATTTGAAGAATTATTTTGACACTTTGTCTCCCACCTTAAGCCAATACAGCCTCGACCGGATCTGCACACCATAGGCTGAATGAGATTCAATGAGCTTGAGCTTGTGCCGAATTTCAACAACCTGAATCTTAAGGGGAATGTGGAAAGGATTGGCCTCAAGAAAAATTGAAATCTTTCAGAATTATTTTTGCAGAATCGAGTCTACTAGTTTACGAACTTGTGTAACCTACTTTCTGAAATAGTGGGAGAAAAGGGTGATGCACAGAATCACTACTTCCCGCCACTCATTGCACCTGGTAGAGAATGGCAAATGTGGCACCATATTCCAAACATTAGCTATAAGAGGCACCGCCACCGGAAGACTCGGCAAAGATACATTAAGAAGGAATTGATTGGAAGGGAATTTGAAAGGGGGCCCATGTCAATTAACCTTAAATGAGATCAGATGATGATCCGACAAAAACACATATGACCACGCCATGATAAGAGAGCAGCCTTGCATGCCAAAATATAAAATATCTTGCTATGAAATAATTACATGATTAATCCTTTTAAAAACTTGATCATGTCCTTCTCGAATATTGGTCCAATTATACCAATCTTGGGCCTTAAATTCCTACCGCCGACTGAGAAATGGATCGGAAAGTTCCCAATGGCTTTTAAAGAAATACCAGGACGCATGCTCACCGACACACCATCGTATAGGGAGGGCACCGAATTTATCATTTGGATGTTCTATCATATTAAATTCACCACACATCAACCAATAAGCTAAACGTAAGTTATCACCTAACCATTTCCATAAGGTCGTTCTTTTAGAGCCATCATTAGGGGAATAAACATTAATAATACCAAAAGAAAAAATTATTAATCATCCACATGGCCCAATTTGAAGGATCTTGGCCCAAGGAGATGATTAAGGCCAAAAATTTTGGTGTTATGGAAATTCTCGCACCACCTTTTCCATCAATGTGTTGAGTATGAATTTTTGAAAAAGCTGGAGCAATACAAATTCGTGTATTCTGAAGCAAAAAATCAAAAATCTTTATTTCCAACAAACAAATAATATCAAGGTTGTTTAAACGTTGGAAAGCTAAATGAACAGAGTATTTTCAAGAGAGCTATGTAAGACCTCGAACATTCCATGAGATGAAATTCATGAAAAATCAAACATATCAAACTCCCCTTTCTTGTCTATAATACCATTTGTATCCATGTATTAGTTAGTTAAGTAAAGAGAAATGAAACTAACACCTAATAGTTCCAAAACAAAGATAAACTATACCTAGATCATCATGTTAAGAGCCTTAAAGAGAGTAAATATCAAAATTATGCATTATAACTTTGAAGGAAAATCAAACTAAAATGATAAACATTTATCCTCTACTCTTTGAAAGCTAAAAAAGAGATGGACCTATGTACATCCTTAGCTATCAACATGCGATAGTTTGTTTGATCCAAAGGGTTTCGAGAATTGGATCTCAATCAAGACTAGGCTACAAGACCTACATTTATTTTATCCATATGACTCAAAAGGCTTTGGATGGATGAATGCAAGATGAAGATACCTAGCTTTATTATTAATCCCACATGCTCAATAGATGAAAAATGCCTATAGTTTCTGTTATCAGCATACCATTGGTGCATCTTGAAAGGTCAAAGGAGGGTTCCTTTTATAACCCAATGGTTTGAAGAAGACTTTGCATCCTATTACATGTGGGATAATAACAAAGCTAGGTTAGTTATGATAAGCATACTTTAAGTTTTCTTTAGAAGAGATTAATATTTCATTAGTGATCCATAGGAGTTGAGGGGGGTTTATTAATTAATCAAAAGTGATCAACTAATAGGTAGATGTAGATTTTAGAAGCGTTTGAGAAGAAAGTTAGTATGATCTATGCTATGAGAGGTATTTTAATCAAATAAATGATGATTCTATTGATTAAATATAAGAGATAATTAATTAATTAAGAACAATTAATTAATCTAGATAGAAAGGGGTATTAATTAACATAAGGTCATTAATCATCTGTTTTCAGCAATAGAAGGTCTAATTAATTATCGCAATGTAATTAATTAATAGTGATAGAGGAGAAATGGTGAGCTATTGACTGATATGTCATCAATTTATGCGAGAAATGGGATAATTAACGCAATATAAGTATTTAAATTGCTCGATCCAAATTACAGGTGTCTACATTTTCCCCTCTTTGGGGTGGCATAAGCGACGCCACTTCAAACATAGTAGACAAGTATAAACATCGTAATTTTTGTAGAGATATAACAAACATTAGTGGAGTGAAGGATGCCCCCTCGAGTGTCGATGGGGTGATGAAAGAAGTTGATCGATGATTGAAAAGATGAAGAAAGAGGAAATAAGAAAAAGGGAAGGGGCAGATGCCCTAGGTGAAGTAGAAGAATAATGTTGATACGAAGAATGATATAGAAGAGAAATGAAGACTGGATAGGAAAAGAGTAGCCTTTCATCTAGTTTAGTGAAACAAATTTTAATATCATCATATAGCAAAATATCTGCATCATCAGTCCTTATTAAAAATATAAGCACACGACAAAAAGTGTAGAATGACATGAAAAGCCACAATATGAATTAATTAATCTAGTGCCGAAAACACCAGCTCAATGTAACATATAGAATGCAATGCAATAAGAGAAGTAAACAAGCTCATCTAATAGGGAAACAAGTACACACACACATACTCAAACCAACAATGGTCAAGACTGTTGCACAAATGTTTTTTTATCAAGCTAAAGATCCCAAATGTTTGCAATTAACAATAAGGGTTAAAAATGATGCCCCGATTAAGGATACATGCAAGGGGAGTTAATGAAGGATGTTGGGTCCAATGAAAAGTTGTGTGTGACGAAATAGTACCAAACAACTTGATGAACCCTGGAGTACAGACAAAGCAAGGAGGCTAGCTTTGTAATTGGTTTTAGATCCATGTGATCCGTAGGTCGTTTGGTTCAAAAACATGTGAAAACGGTGGTGAGATATGAGATAAATACCATGCGCGTGACACAAATTTCAGCTATGTACGACCTCTTTACAAATTTTTGTAATTTTTTCAATTGTTTACAATTTTTAGGATTTTGTTGATTAATTTTATATAAAAAATTGAATTTGTGAATTTTGAATTTTTTAGGATTTTTTGGATTTTGTACGTTGTTAGAAAAAATGAGAGGGTGGAGACTCGCCTGAAAGCAAAAACAATTCCCTAGGGAGAATAAATGTGCGCCATGTGGAAAAAAATGCCCTGATGCAGCAAAGAAGAGTCAAAAATAGTTATTTAATAAAAAAATTATCACGACGATTAATAGAAGAAGTAAGAGTGAAAAATATCACCTCGAAGCAACAAAAATTCCCCAGGGAGAAGAAATGAGTGATAAACAGCAAATAATACCTCAGAATAGCAAAAAATTAATTAAAAATAATTATCATGATGGGTAGAAGAAATGTTAGAGTGATCATGACGGTCAAAACATGCCCTGGGGGCATCACGGCAAACGAAAACAACTTAATATGCCCCTCCTATGGGGAGGTAAATCATCGTGAATAGTTCATTTGTTACCAGAGTACTGTCGATTTTTTATTGCGAGTGATCTGAGAGAAACAAGAGAGATGGCACGAGTCTAGAGGTGATGCAGGCAATCCAACAGGGTTCAGGAGTACGGTCGAGAGGAGGGAGATGCACCATTTGTGAGTACCCGACCCTTCTTGGTCAAATTTTGCATTTAATAGCATTTATTAGGGTTAATTAGGGTGGTGAAAAAGTACGCACCCCCTAGGGGCACACAAGCATTCATGGGTGTGCGTACACATCAAATTTATGTGTACACACATGTGCACATATCAAAAGATGTGTACACGCACATGTAGGCATGAAAACCCACGTGTACACAGCCTAGGTCAAAAGGTGATTGTGCTCAAGCGCACACATACAAACCCACACGTATGCGGCATAAAGGTCGTGCACACGTAAACTAGATAAATGAATGAGGGGTTTCGTGTACATACTTATATGGGTGTGCATGCATCAAAAATGGTACATATGTGTGTTGGGCGCATACACACTAGGAAGGGTGTGTACATTCCCAAAAGGGCGTGCATACACCGAAGAGAGGAAATTTATAATATTTGAGAAGAAAGACTTAGGAGTTTCTTAGAAGAATATAAATACATGTATAGGATAGTGTAGATGCAATTAGTGCTATGAGTGATAGAAGAAGATAGAAGAAATGTTATCCTAACACGTGTTGTGTTATGTTATAGAGACGATTGCTAGTATTACAGGTGAGGGAGCGTCATGGCCATCTCGTGGCCATATAGGTGACATTCCATACATAACACATGCAGATGACGGAAACCCTCCTAAAGCTGAGCTGGGTTAGCTCATGTGGTGAGGATGACTCTGATTACTTTGGACCATGGTCTCCTGACAGACTTGGTGGAGCGGTGGCATAACGAGAGCCAAGTGCTTCTAGATCCCGATAGGAGAGATGAAAATGAAGCTTGAGGATGTTTGGCACATTCTTCATGTGCCAATATAGGGACAACTCATTGAGTACATTAGTCCGGGAGGAGGATATTATGGAATGCTTTCTCAAGGATTTTCTGTCATGTTGATATGTCGTGAAAAGGGATGACAATGTCCCTGCACCATTTTATATCAGATCCAAGCTTTCATTGTATGGAAATTTATTTGATGGCTCTTGTTAGTGGCGTTTTATCTCAATGACAAGAAAGGTGCAAAATTTCCTCTTGGATTGATTAGTGTGATACATGGTTATATTTCGTGGTGAGTGATACTATTGGGGCCATAGTGCATATTGAAACATTTGTATTGGGATCTACACCTCATTACTTACCACGGTCAGAAGACCATGGGTCTTGACCACACTACTACAAATTTGGGCAGGGGACCACATAACTATTGGTTGCACCTTAGGTAAGTACTCTTCGAGTGCGGGATCTCAGAGGAGCCGTTAGTAATAGGATGGGTCCCCATTGGCAATGATATCTGTGGCATCTAAGGTGACACTTACTATTATCGCAGATTTTTTGATGAGATTCAACAACATGACGTAGAGTGTAGTGGCTTTACCGCCATTACCGATGGGCAGAGGATGCTCTCGAGATCAGACATAGCTATGGTAGGGCACTTTTTGATCAGCATTCAGGGTTATATCATGGAGTTTTATAGTGTAGATAGATGATAGAGATAGTTTGGCATAACACAAGGATGTACCCCATTTGGATATGAGGTACGCACGTAGGGATACTAAGATGTTTGACATGGTACCAGCAATTCAGCCAGATTGGGCCCGAGGACAGTTTTAATGGGATGGTGCCAATACGTATGGGCACCTATGAGATAGATCAGAGATCTTGACGATCAGTCATGAGTATAGACCTTGGTACTTGATAGTTTTTCTGCGTTGCCTTACTATTCCAAAAGATTTATGGGATGTCTAGAGTTAGGCCACCGTCTGAGGAGGAAAACGATGATTGTGATGATGACGATGGAAATGATGATGATGGTTTTGATGAGCATGGGTCATGATGGCCATGATGGAAAGGGTCCTCTACCCTTACAACAAAAAAGATAGAGGTGGGTCCCTCTTGTTAGAAAAATATAGATACCCCAAGTGGGCATACAAAATGGTTTTCATTTTTTGTTACAGTACAGGTGCCTACACATGGAGTAACACCACAGGGTCCTCCTCTATGTCAAATTTTATAGCAAGGGCCGATGCCTAGCCCACTGAGAGGTGGAGGGGGTGGAGATGATGGTGGAAATGAGAGAGATGGAGGAGAAGAAGGATAGATAGATGCACTATAATAGTAGTTACAGTGGGCCATAGCCGTCGAAATCTAGGTGGTAGACCGAGAGGGACCAGGCTAAAACTCAAATACAAGTCCTTACTATAGAGCGAGACTAGGACAGAGCGTAGGCTAGCCAGGGAGGTGGCAGAGATGGAGCCACCTAGTCTCAACAGATACAATATATGGCTGTGCATAGAGTGCATATATCACAAGCCTATTACAGTCAATCCCAGGCACAAGTGTAAGCCATTACTACCGAGAGGGACCGATTGGTAGTTGAGAGGACAGTGGATCAGATTGAGCTTTCTCATTTACATGAATAGGTGGCTTCTTTCCGTTAGAATGATGGAGCCATTATGACATTGAGGATATATGTGGACTTGGCTATGTCCAATGGCAGGGCCTCCTTCTATAAGGCCCTATATTATGATGTGGTTCCATAAGGTCAAAGAGTACCCAGCTTTAGTGAGTAGTCGATGGGAAATTCACAGATATCACTGAGACCTGAGGCATCAGCCAGATCTATGGATCAGCCACGAGATCCCCAAACAGGGTGGTAGAAAGGGGATCAGAGTACACAGGTGATGCTCCCTCCCCCATATTATAGGCCTCTGATTCCTCATGAGGGATCAAGTTAGACATGACTCTTGTTTGATTAGACATGTTGGTGCTCAAATTAGTCTCACCCTGTTTGTCATTAAAATCCCTCAGTTTGCAGCCTTTGTCACATTTTTTATCTCCCTGTGTTGGTGCTTGAAGACTCTGTCCTCCATTTGGTTATCATG
This sequence comes from Taxus chinensis, assembly GCA_019776745.2. NCBI lineage: Eukaryota > Viridiplantae > Streptophyta > Pinopsida > Cupressales > Taxaceae > Taxus > Taxus chinensis. Next base: position 829,651,604 of record CM034149.1, on the reverse strand, counting down.
ATCAGTCCCTTCCTTGGTCGAAGATCACTTAAAGATCCAGAATTTATTTTTCATTTCTCTATCCATCTAAAGGTGTCTATAAATTAGACGTAAAACACAGGATGTTCCTTTCCTTCCGTTTTCCGCAATCATGTGTTATTGTCCCTGTCACTTTTTGTCCCAAATACATGAAGAAACATGAATGGATGTAGCTCAGAGGATCATGTTTGAACCTTATTTCATCTTTGGGCTCAAATGGTGTTTTTCCTGCATTTTTACGGTTTGACGGGTGAGTTTTCCCCGTCAAATTTTCATCTCTACATCAGTGGAAACATAGCCCTTTTTGGTTAGATGCGGCTCAGCGGGGCACTCTAAAAACTCAGTGGATTGCTTTAACCTAAGACTTGTCCACGTGGAAGAACGATGCTCATTTGAAGATTCACCTTTTGGTTTGGCCTTGGAGTTGCGCTGGGGGGACACGTGGAGGATTTCGCTGCTTTTCCCAGACTTAGACAAATTTTTCATACATCCGGTACAGTTTTGGCGGGCCACGGACATGTGGTAGGCTGGCGCTCATTTAAGGATCTACCTCAGAGCCCCACCTTAACAATTACAACAAGGAGACATGTGGAAGCTTCCGTTGGCTCCGCTCTGTACTTATAATTTTTAAAGAAATTTTCTAAGGCCTGGGACACGTGGTGAGCCCACGCTCATTCAGGGTCTCCGTTCTTGGGGACCATCTTGAAGTTGTGCCATAAAGACACATGGAGGTTTTTGCCGGGCCTTCTCTTACTTAGCCTTTTCAAGAAACTTCCTATAGGGCCTAGGACACGTGGAGGGACCGTATATGTTTGGGGACCGGCCCCTGAGTTTTTATTTTGAAGAAGCGACAGGAGGACACTTGGAGGCTTCCGCTCACTCTACCTTTTTTCTCAAACTTTTCAACGGCTGAAGGAGACTGTCTTGTACCTTAGACACATGGTGCCTTCTGCTGAACCTTCAACTTTTTAACAAACTCTACCAGACTAAGACTGTTGAGCCCATGCTTGTTTGGGGTCTCTACTTTTGGGGACCATCTCAAAATGCACCATTGAGACGCGTGGCAGCTTGAAAAGTCAAAAGGTGGGGAGCGAGCCATCGGAGGCAACTTGGATTTTTGCCTCTTATTGTCAAATAGATTAAAGTCATCAAACTACCCCGCAAGCCTGACAAAGAATAGTCAAAATTTTCTTTGAAAAGTCAACGTCGGAGGTTTGGACTTCTGGGGGAAATTTGGAAAATTTTCCTTTTATGAAAAAGGGGTTAAAGTGTAAAAAGGAAGCGCAGTTCTGCTGGGACCCACATCAGAAACTAAATACGGAAGGACAGAGCTGCAGGGAAAAATTTCCTTTTTCCAAAAACAAGATAAAATAGCATAATCGAGCCATTGTTCCACTGGGACCCACATTGGGACATGTGTCAAGCCTGTTTTCCAAAGGCGGAGGGGCGAAGCAAAATGAGAAATTTTGCATTTTTTCCCAAAAGGTGTAAAAAGTAAAAAGGAACCGACTGTCCAAATTCAAAAGGGAAATTGACGGCAACTATGCATTTGCATCTGATTTTCCACCATTTTTGCTCCAAAGCTCTTGGGGATGCAGATTTTTATGGTTTTTTATCATTTCTTGATCTCTCCTACACGCCGCATGAAGAGGAGAATTAATTTGATATCTTTTTTTGGTGGGGAAGATCTGAAAACATCTTTTACCATCAAGATGTGATCTAACTATCAGATTCGATCTGATTTTCCAATCTTTCCTTCCTTGGCACACAAAAAACCAAATTTGACATATTAGAGGAGGAAGTAGTTGGCGCGTGATATGAAGAGTGATTTACCAGATGAAGGAATTGAATGCTAGAAATATTTGAAGAGATTTTCCCTCTGAGCACCTGACAACTTTTTTACAAATTTGATTCTGGGAATCATGATCAAAATCGTAACAAGCAATGGTGCTTTGAATGTTTCTTGTTTTGGGGGGAAAACTCTGTTGTAGATTAAATGTTATAAATGGTATGAATGTTTCATGCAAATAGTTGGAGTGTTAGAGGTTAGGAGTTAATTCCTAAGAGAAAAGTTTGACATATCCTATCTTTCTGAGAAACTATCTGAGGAACCTATTTATTTCTTTTGTGTTAAATTTGATCATGTCAAGGTGGTTGCAAGTGTACAGCCATTGACAAGCTCTGAGATTGTTTTAGAAACTTTCCCCTGCTAATGAATTTAATCAAATATGAGTTAACTTGTGTTGATTTTTGGAAAAATTGTGTCTACTTCATTTATGAATGTCTGCAAATAGTTTTTCTTGTTCCCATTGCAATCTTACATTGAAATTTTTGTGAATCACACAAGATATTATCCTTGTGATAGTTTGGTGGCACTTACAATTTCATTTATCAAAAGAGATTTCATTTGATATTGAAATAAACAAATTTAAAATCACTTTACTCCTAGCATGATGATAAGATTGTTTGTTAGCCTTTGAGGGTATCTTAGGCATGATAAAACAAAGGTTGATAATGTTCAATTAAGTTTTTCGATCTGAGCCTTCATTTTGGATTCTTAAAGTTTGTGTGAAAATGTGTTGATCTAGGCCTCCATTGAAGCACACCTTCTGGTTAAAGGAACATTTTAGTTGTTCTGAAGCATTCTGTTGATCAAGCCTTCCATTTTTTGTAAAAGCTCTCAAAGATCTGGTGAATCAAAGTCCACTCTGCGTCACCTCCCACCAAAACTCATTTAAAAACAACCAATCCTACCCATACTACCCTTATTTTTCATGTATGTGTACAAATGTATAATTTTTATTACCAAAACATGCAGAAGCAATCAGGTTTTCATTGTCTTTAGTAGCCTAAACCTTGCTTAGAAAAATCTCCATTATCTAGGGTGACAACTTGTGAAAGTTAGATTTTTGTTGTATGGATCATGTTTTTTTCAAGGTCTTCTTAATAACTCTGCAAAGAGAGACATCTCCATCTCCTCCACAAACATTAGGCTACAAAAGTGTCCTCTCACCATGGTTGAAAGGCACAACCATAAAGTAGTGAGGATAGATCAAATCCTCTTGAGGGTGCTTCCCATTTCTCCACATCTGAGTGACACAAAGCAAGCTGCATTTCTTCCCCGGCTACAAAATGACACACAACATGATCTGTTTGTCTCTAAGCTTCCTGTCAAAACTGTGATGTTTCTCAGCTTCTGAGGGAGAATCAATTTGGGTACCAACAAGACACATATGTACTTACTGCTGATGTATGCCTCTTATAAAGGCTCGGTTTTGATCGATGATGTATTGATGTAGCATTTTGATTTATGCCTCATGATGAAGGCTTATTTTGATTCATGCCCTTGATGGCAGATTTTGTATCAAAGATGTATATCCTCTTTTGAGACAAACATTATATACATGTATATGGACATTCGATGTTATACTTGTCATGTTTTTATATGATTCATGATTATGATTATGGTTATGGATGAGGATTTATCATGATGTTGTTGATTTACTTTTTACGTATGTATCATGGTGGATATTGGTGATGTATCACATTTTTTTTTTATGATAGATCCGTAGATGATATCATTTGTTTTGTACATGCGATTTTTTTAGACTAGTGGACTGGATGATATTGGTGTGGGGGGATAGATTTTGATATTTATGACCCCTCTTGCCCCCATTAATGATACGATATGTGATGATTAGCTTAGTGTACATGTATGATGTAGACTTAGCATTTTATAGATATATGATGTATAGATGATGTTAGATGTGATGATATGGATGATAGATGATAGATGTGATAACAAAACAATGTACGAGTAACGAATAAACAAGCACAAACAAATATAAACAAATCTACCAAATAAACACACTAACCAACTTAACAATGTAACTAAGTACAAATTATTCGCAAGCATGCCAAACACACTCAATATGTACAAACAAGAATGAATCTAATCTAATCTAAGCACAAAGGGGCAGTTCGGGACGAATGGAACAAATGGACGCGAAATGCCCAAACCGGCCGAATCGCGCGAAATCATCACAAGGAGCCCAAAAGCAATTGGGACGCGCGGGACAATAGGGTGCGAACCGGCCGAAAAGGGTCCAAGTCAGTCCGAAGCAAAGTGGGACAAGCGGGCCAAAAATGCCCGAACCGGCCAAATCGGCCGAAATGAGCACAAAGGGGCCAAAATCAAATGGGACATCCGGGACAAATGGAGGTGAAGTACGCGAAGGAGCCGAGAGCCAATCAGAAGCTGCCACGTGTCCTCACAAGGGAAAAGGTCAAAAAGTCAAAAGGCGAGTTTTCGAGCGCTGATCCGAACCAATGAGAAGCTGCCACGTATCCAAGCGAAAACCCCACACAAAGGGATATGTCGTCGGGTCGTCCAAACCCGACGCACAAAGGAAATCAGGTTTCATAATCGGGAAAACACGACGGAGAAACATGGCGCAAGAACATGTCGGAAGGGTTGAAAAACCCGACACCTAAGAAATGTGTCGGAGGGGTTGGAAAGCCTGACGCACAAAGAAAATCGGGTTTCATAGTCGGGGAAACAAGTCGGAAAAGCATGAGGCGAAAACATATGTTGAGCCACCTCCCAAACCCGATGCAAATGGAGAGGAGAATCCCGAACCCGACGGGCTGAAGACCTTTCTCATCCAATCAGAGTCTGCCACGTGTCATCCAGGTGGCAATGCATGGGAAAATATTTTAAAAATCTGTTTTCGCCTGTTCCGTGCCCTAAATCCTCAAATCGTCATATCTTTTGATCCAGAGCTCGGATTTGCATGTTCCTTATATCAACGGAAAGCTAGTGAAATCCTCTACATGATTCTGGGGCTAATCTTGAGTTTTGGTGTAGTCTAGAGAGAGAAAATCAAGAAACGGATCTGACGCGTGGTAATGACAGAAGTGACATTTCAACGACCAGTTTTAATGCAGCAGACAGCCCGCCGTTTTGCCAGGATCCGTCGCTTCTACCATGATGAAATGATTTAAAATATGACCTGGAGGTGGTTGGAGGAGATCTGACTTTCCTCTTTCTTCCTTCTCTCATTCTTCCTATATATTGTAAGGAGTGGCAAAATATAAAAAAGAGTTGTTCATTCTTTTTGCTCGGCCCTCCCTTCTTTTCTTCTCTAGGGTTGAAAATGGAGTTCGAACCTCCTCCCTGCTCTGTAATGGCGTTTTTTCCTTTTACTAATGGAATGATGTTCTGTGTAAACTTCTGAAGCAACAAAACGTGTTTTGTGATGCATCTGTCCATCCTTGCTCGTTTTTGCTTGTTTTCTTCTTGCCTCTCTTCATTGTAGGTATTTGTGCATGTTTGAACGTTCACTGCAGATCTGGAGCTGTGTTCATGGAGTTTTGGGACACTTTCTGTGTGAAATCTATCCTTGGGCCTGTGATGCATCTGTCCATCCTTCCCATTGCTCACCTCTCTTTGTCCCATGGCAGTTTTGATAGATGTTCAACATTCTCCTTCTCTGGTGTATCACCGTTTTAGTGTAGGCTTTTTCTGTTTTTCCCTTCTCTCTCTCTCTCTGTCTCCTTGGCATGGTTAGATTAGGATTAGATTAGCTTGCCTGCACTGGAATAGCTTGTGGCAGGTAGTTTAGGAGCAGGAACCAGCCTTCTCTGGAGATTCCTCTCTCGGTTTTACAAGTCCCACGCTTGGAGAGAGGTTTCCATGTTGTGCAATCACACTGGATGCCTGAACATCAACCTAGAAGCCTGATGTGCGTCTAGGGGTGCTGTGATTTTGCATCAACAATTTTGGCACGCCGGGTGGGACCTTAGAGGTCTTTCACTTCATCTTTTGCAGGTTGATGTGTTCCTGTGAAGATTTCAGCCTTTAGAGGCATTTGCAAACACATCTGGCGACTCCATCTGATCAGCAACCCATTTCTCTGAGCTTGCAAACCCATTTCCATACATTTTCATCCATCTTTCTTTCCATCCCTTTCATTCTTTTCCATTCCATGAAGTTGTGCAATCATGACTTCATTTCCATCATGGATTTCACATCAACAACAGCAGTATATTCCACCTCCAACACGTTTTACAAATCCTCCAGATCAGCATGCATACTCATATGAACAGCAGTGCCAAAGTCAGTTTGGCTATGGAGCTTTCCAAGAGCAAGGGTGTGCATACAATGAAGACCATCAGATCCAAGATGCTGGTCTGTTGCAGAAAATCCAAAAGATGGAGGAGGGGATGGTGCAGTCCAGGGCTCAGGCACAGATGAGAGCATTTGGAATCGGTTGTGAAGCACCCTATCCATGGGTGGGACCTTTTCCAAGTCATTACAGCCCTCAGGAGAAGCTTGACTTCATGATTGCAACGCTGCCTTTGCTTGCAAAGTGGATTGAAGAAATAGAAGTGTATGAGAGAAGTATTCAGCAACCTTGTCAACAGGTAAACACACCATCTCATGCCTTTTCTTTTACTCTTTCCCAATCTGTTTCAGTTCAGCAGTGTCAAGTTTCAAACTCTCCATCTGCTATCCCAAATATTGAATCCATTTCTCCACCCCCTAGTCTTCCACCCCATCTCGATTCTTCTTTCCTTTTCCCTTCCAAACAGTCACCCCCTCCACAAGAGCTAAAAGAAATACCCCCTCCTCCAAAGAAACAAGAGGTTTCACTGCCTCCACCACCACAAAAAATTGTAAAATCAGTGGAGTTTCAACCTATCCCTCCTTTTGCATTCCCAATTCCATGTGGGAAAGAAGAAATTGTAAAAATCAGTCATCAAGGACAGCAAGAGGAAGAGCCAAACAGAAAAGAAATGACAGACAGCTTGAAGGTTTGGGCTGCCAAATTTGGGATGACAAGGATCCCCTTAATGGTCAAGCCTACAGAAGAAGCTAGGGTTGGAGAACAAATGGTGGTCAGGACTGATTTTGTTGCAGCAGAAGAAGAAGATCTTGCAGCCCCAACTTGTCCTCTAGAGCAGCAGATTGAAGAGTTTGACTTGACAAACTTCATGCTGGAGAAGGAGTTCAATCAAGAGCAAGATTGCCTTCAAACATTGGAGGAAGGAGAAGCTGCTCCAAATCCAAAAGAAGAGGAGCACAATCTAGCTATGGAGGAGAAAAACGCAGATCCAAGGGCTTTGAGCACAAAGCAGGTTACAGAAGAACCTTCAGTTCTTCTTTCCACTTCATCTCTCTCAAGTTCTAGCACTGAAAAGGAGTTTGATCTCTCAAACTCAATATTGGAGAGTGAAGGAAACCATGGTGGTCAAGTTGCAGATCAAGAGGACACCATGGAGAAAGTTGAACACGAGCAGCAGGACACCAATGAGGTAGTTTACCTGTCAGATTTGGAGGACTGTTTTGATGGAGAAGAGCCGGTTGAGTTTTCACCATTCTCTCTTTCATCATCCACATTCCAAACACAAGAGTCTGCTGTCATGAAGGAGAGCATTCATTTGCAGCAGCCTGCATCTTATAGCAGCCCTTTGGAACCAAAATTGGAAGATTTAAATCTTCCATGTTCTTCATCGGAGGAAGAGAAAGGGCAGAAGGGTCCTACCATTTCTTCCACGTCATCTATTCAAGTGGGTCTACAAGAAGACTCCATTCTTGGAGTTGAAAATCAGAGCTATGGGCATATCAAACGGATCAGACCTTTCCCAATCAGGTATTTGGCTTCATTGGAGCCAAAGGAGAAGCCACAACCAGTCATGCTTGCTTCTGAGCATGAGGACGAGCTACAAAGTACCAAGGATCAGCTGTCATACCTCTTCAATCCAAATGCAGAGCAACTAAAAGAGGTATTGGATTTTTCAGTTGATACCTTGATGATTTGGATAGAAGACCAGCTTCTTGTTGATTTTCCATCCATCCAAACAACCATGATCAGTGCCAAATCAATTCCATGGCTGCCAATTTTGAAGAAAGGAAGCTATTTCTCACAACCAGTTGCAGGATTTGTTTAGCTTGTCTTTGCTTCATCTACGAGTTCTAATTCTGCCAGTCTAGCCACTCTATAATCCTCATCTTTATCTAGATAGTCCCTAAAATATAATGGATTGCTTCAGGCTACTGGTCTTTTCATCTAGTAGGCAGATGCCCCTGTTGAGTCGCCAAATTGTTATCTAAAATTCCCCCCCTGGGTAATTTTGATAACATGCATCATAATATCCAAATCCCAAGAAAATTGATTGATTCAGAGCAAAAATCAGGCTTGCAGGGTCCCTTCAGCTAATTTTCTAACTCCCCTGGCCGAGGAAAAAAGGAACAAGCTCTGAGAAAGTGCGGAGAAGGTTGCAGAAAGCAAGTAGTTCGGGCCAGGAAAATTTGTGAAAATCAGCTAAGTCCCAGTCCAGCACAAGTTGGATCAAATGGGACAAAAGTACGCGAACCACCCGAACCGCTCGAAATGAGTCTAGGCGGCCCACTAAGCATTTGGGACAAGTGGGACTAAAGTATGCGGCAGGCGCGAAATGCCGGTTTGACCGAGAGAGAGAATCGGCGCGAAATAAGCACAAAGGGGAAGTTCGGGACGAATGGAACAAATGGACGCGAAATGGCCGAACCGGGCCGAATCACGCGAAATCATCACAAGGAGCCCAAAAGCAATTGGGACGCGTGGGACAATAGGGTGCGAACCGGCCAAACCGGCCTAAAAGGGTCAAGTCAATCTGAAGCAAAGTGGGACAAGCGGGCCAAAAATGCCCGAACCGGCCGAATTGGCCGAAATTAGCACAAAGGGTCCAAAATCAAATGGGACATCTGGGACAAATGGAGGCGAAGTACACGAAGGAGCCGAGAACCAATCAGAAGCTGCCACATGTCCTCACAAGGGAAAAGGTCAAAAAGTGAAAGGGTGAGTTTTCGAGCGCTGATCCGAACCAATGAGAAGCTGCCACGTATCCAAGCGAAAAACCCCACACAAAGGGATATTTCGTCGGGTCGTCCAAAACCCGACGCACAAAGGAAATCAGGTTTCATATTCGGGAAAACACAACAGAGAAACATGGCGCAAGAACATGTCGGAAGGGTTGAAAAACCCGACACCTAGGAAATGTGTCGGAGGGGTTGGAAAGCCCGACGCACAAAGAAAATCGGGTTTTCATAGTCGGGGAAACAAGTCGGAAAAGCATTGGGCGAAAACATATGTTGAGCCACCTCCCAAACCCGATGCAAATGGAGAGGAGAATCCCAAACCCAACGGGCTGAAGACCTTTCTCATCCAATCAGAGTCTACCACCTGTCATCCAGGTGGCAATGCACGGGAAAATATTTTAAAAATCTGTTTTCGCCTGTTCCGTGCCCTAAATCCTCAAATCGTCATATCTTTTGATCCAGAGCTCGGATTTGCATATTACTTATATCAACGGAAAGCTAGTGAAATCCTCTACATGATTCTGGGGCTAATCTCAAGTTTTGGTGCAGTCTAGAGAGAGAATATTGAGAAACGGCTCTGACGCGTGGTAATGACGGAAGTGACATTTCAGCGACCAATTTTAATGCAGCAGACAGCCCGCCGTTTTGCCAGGATCCGTTGCTTCTAACATGATGAAATGATTTAAAATACGACCTGGAGGTGGTTGGAGGAGATTTGACTTTCCTCTTTCTTCCTTCTCTCATTCTTCCTATATATTGTAAGGAGTGGCAAAATATAAAAAAGAGTTGTTCATTCTTTCTGCTCGGCCCTCCCTTCTTTTCTTCTCTAGGGTTGAAAATGGAGTTCGAACCTCCTCCCTGCTCTGTAATGGCATTTTTTTGCCCTTTTACTAATGGAATGATGTTCTGTGTAAACTTCTGAAGCAACAAAATGTGTTTTGTGATGCATCTGTCCATCCTTGCTCATTTTTGCTTGTTTTCTTCTTGCCTCTCTTCATTGCAGGTATTTGTGCATGTTTAAACGTTCACTGCAGATTTGGAGCTGTGTTCATGGAGTTTTGGGACACTTTCTGTGTGAAACCTATCCTTGGGCCTGTGATGCATCTGTCCATCCTTCCCATTGCTCACCTCTCTTTGTCCCATGGCAGTTTTGATAGATGTTCAACATTCTCCTTCTCTGGTGTATCACCGTTTTAGTGTAGGCTTTTGCTATTTTTCCCTTCTCTCTCTCTCTCTCTCTCTGTCTCCTTGGCATGGTTATATTAGGATTAGATTAGCTTGCCTGCACTGGAATAGCTTGTGACAGGTAGTTTAGGAGTAGGAAACCAGCCTTCTCTGGAGATTCCTCTCTCGGTTTTACAAGTCCCACGCTTGGAGAGAGGTTTCCATGTTGTGCAATCACACTGGATGCCTGAACATCAACCTAGAAGCCTGATGTGCATCCAGGGGTGCTCTAATGGTTGCGACAGTGCATGTATGAAGTTTCCATATTTCTGGCACAGCACACATTTTCTTACATAGTTCCAACAATTTGTTTCCATTGTAGGCCAGTAATAACCTACTCATACATTAATGGAACAGTCTCTACCCACTTGGTGAAGTATTATGTGGCCATTATGATGTGTGTATGACCATAGGATGAGGTAGGGGTAAGCTTCCCTATTAGGTTCAATCCCCATTTAGAGAATGGTCACGGTGTTGTGATCGGCTCTAATGGTTACGACAGTGCATGTATGAAGTTTCCATATTTCTGGCACAGCACACATTTTCTTACATAGTTGCAGCAATTTGTTTCCATTGTAGGCCAGTAATAACCTACTTGTAGTAATTTCTTTGCCAAAACCATCCCATTTGTATGGGCTCCACATACTCCTTCATGTACCTTTTTGATCGCTTTGACTAACTCTGTTACATATAAACAACGCAACATGTTCCCATCATAGCCATGACGATAGAGGGTACCTCCTAGAAGGGTGTAAAGAGCTATCTTATGGACAAGGATTTGTTTTTTAGAATGGGTGATGTTGGGAGGAAAGGCACCACTGTTGAGATAGTTAAAGATGGGCTCATACCATGGGGAGAAAGGACCAACAATATCACATGCCAGGCACGATTCTGGAATGTCATATCCAAGTTGACATAGATTTTCAACAAAAAATGACATATAATTACTTTCTGGTGGAATTCATAGCATAGAACCCATTGTTTCCATTGCATCTGCAGATCTATTTTGTGCCCTTGGAATTTTTTCAAAGGTGATGTGCACAAAGTATTCTTTTAGATTTTCTACCAACTTTTGTACATGAGATGAGCTTGTCATCGTTGACTTTAAACTCATCGTTGACAAGCTTGATAATCAGTTGTGAGTCACCAACGACTTCAAGATGGTGGATATTCCATTTTATAGTCAGCTTCATCCCAGTGATGAGTGCTTCATACTCTGTTATGTTATTTGTGCATGGAAACCCAAGATGAAAATCTTGAGGTATGTGGTCTCCTGTAGGAGTAATTAACACTATGCCTGCCCCTGAACCATGGAAAGTAAATGATCCATCAAAATGTACTTTCCACATGACAAATTTTTCAATGTACATCAATGATGCGTCTAGCAGGTCCAAACACACCGGCTTCATTCTAGGTAATGGTGCTTCTGCTAGTTGATTTATGAGCACTTGTCCTTTTACTAACTTTTGGTGTACGTACTCAATGTCAAATTCACTTAGTAGAATGATCCAATTATCCATTATACCAATAAGAGTGGGTTTTGACAACAGATATTTGAATGGGTCAACTTTGGATATAAGTTTGGTTTTAGTATTCAACAAATAATGGCGAAGTTTTTTGAAGGTAAAAACAACAGCCAAACAAGCTTTTTTGATTTGGGGATAGTTGAGCCCATAGGCAATTAAAGTATGGTTGAGATAGTACATTGTTTTTTCTTTTTAGCTTAGGTCATACTAAGCAAGTAAGGTGCCAATAGCAAATTAGGTTACAGATATGTATAACAAAAGTGGCTCACCTGGGGTTGGCAACATGAGGACTGGCAGAGTTTCCAAGTATTGCTTGAGAAAGGAAAAGATTTGGTGTTGCTTTGGTCCCCAAATGAAGTCAACATCCTTTTTGATAAAATGGGTGAATGAATGACACTTGTCAACCAGTTGTGAGTTGAAACGACAAATGGCTTGTATTTTCCCTTGTAAGCTATGCAACTACTTGATGTTCTTGGTTAGAGACATTACGATAATGGCAGTGACTTTGGCAGGGTCTACCTCTATCCCTCATCTTGATACAATGAAGCCCAGTAGCTTCCCTGACAACACCCCAAAAACACACTTCTTTGGATTTAATCATACTTTATATTCCTGGAGACACTCAAAAATGCACCTCAAAACCTTAGGATGGTCCTCTCTTTTCTTCAATTTTCCCAGGATATCATCCACATAGTCCTTCATGATGTCATTAAGCATTTCATGAAATATAACGGTCATTTCCCTTTGATATATTGCATCAGCATTTTTAACGCCAAAGGGCATTACCTAGTAGCAGAATGTTCCCCAAGGGGTTGTAAAGGTCATCTTATGTTGATCTTCCTCTACCATTTTGATTTGATTGTAACTAGAAAATCCATCCATAAGAGAAAGCATTTCATAACCTGTAGTTGAATCGACAATCATGTCGATGTTAGGCAAAGGAAAGTCATCTTTGGGACATGCCTTGTTGATGTCTCCAAATTCAATGAAAATTTTGATTCCAAAAGGCTTCTTTTGAACTAGAATTACGTTTGATATCCACTCTGAGTAGTCAATGGGTCTAATAAACCTTATTGCTAACAGTCTCTCTAACTCTTCTTTGACCAGAAGGGCCACCTGTGGATGCATTCTTTATAGCTTCTGTTTAATGGGCTTTGCATCTAGATGCACAACCAAGTTGTGCACCACCAATGATGGATCTAAGCATAGCATATCTGCATAAGACCATGTGAATATGTCCATAAATTCTCTTATAAGTGTTGTGAATGTTTTATGTTCTTGTGCTGAAAGCCAAGCTCCCAGCTTGACTATCTTTGGTTCTTCTTCCGTTCCAATATTAACATCAATAGTTTTTTCCACAAGCATTTTTGACATATCCTCCATATGCGTAGGATCGGGAGGAAGGTTGAGATCTTCTTCTAAGGGAATCTCAATGAGATTTTCACCCTTAGCGTGGTCACTTCTTTTGTCCATTGACTTTGGTATTTGTTTTTCATCCAGCACCTCAAAGAGGTTTTCACTGTATGACTTGGACTTATGTTTTTGCCAAGGCTTTGTAGAAGAAATTTTACCCTCACTTTTTCTTAAATTTTGCTAACCACGAAACTCATCCTCCTCTCTGAAGTACGTATAGGTATCTAGGTCAATGAAGAAACCCTTCTTGTGATCTCCAATAAGAATAGTATCATGTATCCCCATAAAATTTTCAATAGCCTCATCATTCTCAAAGAGATCCAGGGGAACGTGACGTTGTTGGTCCCAATCAATAAGGGTAGGGTATACAAGGTCAACAGTTGGGTTGGTGGGGGTTATGGTAAGGACACCATTATTTGTGAAAAGGTTTATAGAGGCAATATCCTCGTATTGGTTATGATGGGGATATGTGTCATTGCTTGAATAAATAGAGCTATCCTTGCATTCAGAGCAGGTAGCATCTTGATCCATGGGGTGAGATCCATAGGGTCAAATGCTGACACCATATCTCTCTATTTTGAAATGTGGAAGTGGGACTAGTTTCCTCATCCCTTGTTCAAATTTACCACATCCTAGGCCTTTGTAACCCATGGAGTACATCATTTTATTGGAATTTGTATATTCTAGTGTTTCATAACAAATATTCCTAGTGTCTTCGAGGAGCCAAGTTGTAGGTGGGTCGAAAAATTTCTCTTCCACAAGTAGACCACCAAGTAAGAACATCCCAATTGTTTCTTCATGTCGAGGCCATTTGAAGCGATAGTTGGGTCTACCTCTTGTTTTAGGTGACAAGGAAAAATCCAAGACTAGGAGAGCCTGTTGGATATTGTATTCTCCATAACCATACTCAAGAATTTTCATCTCCCATGAATCAAAGGGAGAGGCAGAACTAGTAGCACCATGAGCACAAGAACTTAGAAAGTTTGAATCTACCTATGACTCAAGAGCCTCAGAATGAAGGGGGGAAACTATATTTGTGGAGGGACATTCGTATGCACCCCTACGCGTAAATTTATTGAGAGCACTGTAGTGGGTGAAGGGTTCTGGATCTCCTTCAATAGTAACAGTGTGTCCCTCGTGCTTCAGTTTGATACACTGGTGAAATGTTGATGGTATGGCCTGCATGACATGAATCCATGGGCGTCCTAGAAGCATATTGTATGGGAGTTCAAATTCTAATATATGAAACTTTGTGTTGTGACAAGTGGGCCCTACTTCCATCAGCAGTGTTATTGTACTAGTTGATTCCCTTTCTGCATTGTCGTATGTGGTTATGGTGATAATGTGGGACTCTATATCTTCTTCTGCATGTCCCAATTGTTTGATTAACTTTAATGTGCATATGTTTAAACCTAACCCATTGTCTATAAGCACCCTCTTTATTTTTCGGCAAGTAATAAATACTTTATCCTTTCATTCTTTTGAGAAACAGATAAGGGTTAGGGCTAGGAGGAATACCTGTTGAATGTTGAGAGGGTGTGCGCGTACCGTAGAGAGAGATCAGATCGATTGCGAAGAACTCCTTTTTGTCTGGGAAGGACTACCTGCAAGTAAGAATACAAGACCACCAGATTTTAGTTAGACAATAAATGAGGGAACTGCCTTGGGCCCAGGAAATATTAGACTTCCTTTCGAAGGTGGTCAGTTCCCCTTTTAATACGAATTAACACAAATGATAATAAAGAAGCTATTGCGAAATCACGATTTAGGTGCCTCGTTACAAAGCAATAGAGACTAAACTACCAATAATAAAACGTCACGTTGTTTGTTTGGTCAATGGTCGTTGATACGTTCAGCTCGAGTTACAGGGATAAACCAGATTGGATCTGAGGTTGTTAGGAGACAAATAGGTGAGAGGAAGGTTTTGGGTATAAGTCACAGTGACCGATGCCGGTCACTGGATAACCGACCGCGGTTAGAGAACCGCTGCCGGTAGGGATAACCGACACCGGTAGGGTCAGTAATCTAGGTGCTCCTGGAGGGAGGTTGGTTGCAGGGTGATTGTGGGGTTTTTAAGACTGGTGGATGGCTGAGGGGAATAGTGAGATGACAGGGAAGACTCAGAGTGTGATAAAACTGTCTTCTGGGCAATACAAGGCTGTATGGATGAAGGTTAAGTGCAGGGTGCCGGCAGGTGGTAGATCTAAAAGTGAGCTTATAATTACTATCAATCAAAAGACTCAGGAAATGGTGCTTAGAAACATACAAGACACTACTTACTCATCCTTGATGAAGATTCAGGTCCAAGGAATGTGGTAGTGACAGTAAGGCTCAGTTGGGATGATCTGGTATTGGAAAATGAGCTGATGAAGCTATCCTCAGTCTTTTCCAATGCTTGAAAGGGGGTGGTAGCAATCCAGTGGCTCAGTTGCAGTCTTCAGCTTGATGCTCTTCTCTTTTCTTCACTTGTCTCTGCTCTGCCAAGTGAATTTTTGGATCCTTCCAATGAATTCCCGATCCTTTGTTTTTGGTTGGGGGAGGTCATTTACAGGGAACCGATGGCGGTTACGTAACCGACGGCGGTCGAGTAGGAACCGATGTCGGTTAAGTCAAAGTGGGCTATTTTTAGTAAAATAGCCAACTTTCCCTCCTTTTCTCCCGAGGGATTAGTTGTGGGCTTGGTCAAGTCATTATTAGGTTGGTTTTGGTGCGGGTGAGGAGTAATTAGTCATGGGTGTGGATGTAGACCAAGTTATAGGTCTTTAATTAGGTTAGTTTAGGGTTAGGGCTAGGTCATGATGAGGTGGCAAAATGAGGTGGCAGGTTTGGAGATGTGGATTTATTAATTATAAGGTAATTAATTAATAAGTGTGTAGGGTTTAGGTGGTGAGGTTAGGTTGTGAAATGAGATGTGGGGCACAGGGTGTCGTAAGACATAAATTTGGTGTCTACATTAGCCCCTTGTTGTCGTGTAGCTTGTCTTGTAAAGCTGCACTGACAATAATAAGAAGTGGTTACTCCCAGTTAAGGGTATAGGTAATCCCCCTCAAATCTATCACAGATTGAGGCGACGTGAAATCAGGGATAGGGTTGATAAAGGGTGAATGGTGTGGAGATGATGGGAAGATGGTGGGGTAAGTTCAAGGAAGCAGACGCACGTTGAAATGCAGTAGTGCGACCAGGGTACATGATTTGAAGAGCAAACAAGCAATTCATAGGCAAAGGTCGATAGTTTATCCAAACAAGGGTGATATAATCCTGGTATCCAAGGCATAGGAAGTAGCTCCAGGGGATATAACGGGTAAGGTACAGGAACGTTTAGGCATGTTCGGCAGTACCAAATGGTTGGTTTGGTTGAGATAAACGTCACGGTCTTGGTCTAGGCAAAGTTGGTCGACTGATCAAGTCAAGTACCCTAATCATGCTAAAACACGAACAGGTGAGCTCGATTGAACAAAAAGCTACATGATGGGTGGATAAAATTGTAATTTGTGGGTTTTGGGTGAGGTATTTAATTGGTGCAGCTTTGGGTCAGCCAATTGATTAGTGAGGGCCGTGGGTCGGGCCTGATTGGTTGGGTGCGGGCCTGATTGGTTGGTTGCGGCCTTGGGTCGGGCCTGATTGGTTAGTGAGGGCCGTGGGTCGGGCCTGATTGTTGGTTGCGGCCTTGGGTCAGGCCTTGGTTGGTTGGGCCTTGGGTCGGGCCTGATGTTGGTTGGTGATGGTTGTGCGGCCGTGGGTCCTTGGCCTGATTGGTTGGTTGCGGCCTTGGGTCGGGCCTGATTGGTTGGTTGCGGCCTTGGGTCGGGCCTGATTGGTTGGTTGCGGCCTTGGGTCAGGCCTGATTGGTTGGGTGCGGCCTTGGGTCGGTTGGTTGCCCTTGGGTCAGGCCTGATTGGTTGGTTGCGGCCTTGGGTCGGGCCTGATTGGTTGGTTGCGGCCTTGGGTCGGGCCTGATTGGTTGGTTGTGGCCTTGGGTTGGGCCTGATTGGTTAGGTTGCGGCCTTGGGTCGGGCCGATTGGTTGGGTGCGGCCTTGGGTCGGGCCAAATGGTTGGTTGCGGCCATTGAATTGGTCAAAATAAGGCTAGTCAGCAAAGCCAGGGGTAGGTGATGGGGAAAAAGTGGAGATTGGTGGATAAGGGTGGGAGTTAGGTGAAGGAAGTAGGTAACCGATATCGGTTATGTGTAACCGATATCGGTTAGAAGACCGATACCGGTATTCTAGGGTGCAAAATAACCGGTATCGGTTATAGGTCAAAACCTATAAAAAGAAAAATACAGCCTGTCATTGTCACTTTGTGAATTTGAGCACCCAAATTTAGCTTGTCTGAGGTGTGAAGTGATTGTGTGAGTTTGTGGGCTGAGGTGGCATTATTTGAGTGGAGGAGTGAGTGATTGGTAGACCCCAGCGATCAGGAGGCAGAGTTTGATTGGTGGAGAACCCAGCTGAGGAGATTTGGGGCCATGGCACAGCCAGGAGGAGCAGGAGGTGCTGGACCAGCTGGACCACCGCCACCTATCCCACCACGACGACGTGTAGTCGTACCGGTAGGCTCTGAGCTCTTACCTATGTGAATTTAATGAGTTTAACTTAGATGTGGGTTTTGGGTAGGAATCCTAATTTTAATAAAATAAGGAATGAATGGAGGTAATGTGTAAAATGGAGTGGGTAGGTAGGCTAGTGAGGCCAAAACGGCAGGGTGGGTAGGTTTGTAGGGTTTTCTGGTGGGTAAAAGGGGAGAAATAGGAAAAAAATTTTTTGCGGGCCGTTTTGGGTTCGGCCCCGGAATGGGACAGTGACCGATGTCGGTCACTGGGCGGCCGACATCGGTCACAGAAATAATTTGTATATGTTGTTTAGGTAAAGACCGGCATCGGTCATAGGTCGACCGGCGTCGGTACACATTATTTACTTGGGGCGACCGATGGCGGTCGAGGGTGACCGGTACCGGTCAGCATGGATAGGAGTTATGGTTTTTGTTTGGTTGTTTAGAATTTAGTCGTGTTGTTTTGTTTGTTTGTTTGGGGGTGAAGGGGGAGGGAGTAGAGTTGATAGGAAATGTGATTGGGGTGGGGGGAAATGGGGTTGTTGGGGGGCTGGTTTGGGTAGGATAGATTAGGTGTTGGGTATGAAGTAGGAGGTGTTAAATTGGCGGGGGTATAGTTAGATGGCTAGAGTAGATCGGGGTGGTTGGTAGGGTGTGAGATAAGTAAAGGGGATATCGTAGAGTTATAGGGTAAGATAGGTGGGTGTAGATGTGTGTTGTAGAGTCGGGTTGTGGTTGGGTGGGTAAGTGGGTAGAGAGTTAAGGTAGTTGTTATGTAAAGGGTAGGCCTGATGAAGTGGGTTGTTTTTGCAGGCACGCCAGCAGCTTACGATGCGGGATCGGATGCCCCCTTTATTGAGGCGGATGCGGCCACATGTGTCCGCAGCGCAGTGGGGCATCATGCGAGAGGTTGGACTCGGCGGAGTCCAGCGGTATAGGGCTGTGGATAGGGACCACAGCCTGATGGTTGCCCTCATCGAGAGATGGGATCCGGCAACCAATGTCTTCCATCTCCCTACTGGAGAGATGACGATTACTTTAGAGGATGTATATCGCATCCTGAGACTACCGATCGTAGGTGAGGCAGTGTTCCAGGTGGATGCGGAGACAACGATGGACAACATCCTGCATGTATTCGGGGATGCAGCCCCATTGTTGACCTATCACAGCACGAGCATTGCCTATGGCGACATGTATCGTGCACACCGACAGGAGACACGGCTTGCCGTGTTGATGATGATAGGTATCACCTGCTTCACCCTCCCGGACTCAGAGGGAGGCCGCTTCCCACGGGCTTTGATGGGAGTGTTGCACGAGATGGTAGAGGAGCATACATGTTATGCCTGGGCACCAGTGTATCTGGTGCAGCTATACAGAGAGTTGTGGGGTTATCGCCGGATGAGGCGATTTGGTATTTGCTCGACATTTTTGTTACACTGCTGGGCATACGAGCACATCATCTGTATATGACCAGTAGGGCTGCCCCAGCAGCCAGGGCCACAGATTGTCTATAGATATGGATTTCAGAGGTGGTTGGGGGTCGTGGGCCAGCCACGAGCGGTGCTCGCAGGATGGGATGTGGCCTACTACCGTCATATGTTAGAGGGCTTGACCACCCTGGACATTATATGGAGGCCCTACAGAGGCCATCAGCCCCGAGGAGGAGCCCGAGCACAGATGCGCTGGATCCAGTATAGTTTCTGGATAGCTGGACGGAGGCCCGGGAGTATGAGCGGATACCCCTAGAGAGGGTACGACGGCAGTTGGGCTTGCGACAGGATGAGCCACCTCCCTTCCCACAGTACCGGAGGGATGATGTAGAGGCCCCACTACCTGCACCGCAGCCCGTTGACCCCGATTGGGTAGCAGAGAGGCCGGCTGACGATACAGTGGATGATGCTGGAGTGACAGGGGCCTTTTTGGTTTGGTGGGCAGGGGAGAGAGCAGCTAGGAGAGCACAGCCCGCACAGCCAGATTTGGCGGCTGTTATAGCAGAGAGGGACCGGCTCTTAGGACAGGTGCAGTTGTTACAGGGGCAGCTTGCTGCTGCGCAGGCACAGATTGGGGTGCTACAGGGGCAGTTAGCCCAGGCACAGGCTCAGGCACAGCCACAGGCACCGCCACAGGCACAGGCACCGCCGCAGGCACAGGCTCCAGTACAGCCACAGGCACAGGTACTGCCACAGGCATAGGCACAGGTACAGGTACCGCCACAAGGGGTGTACCGGGGACAGGGGCCACTACTATTAGGAGTCGGGGGACCAGCCCCAGCAGCCATGGTGGCACGGGCCCGCTATATGGAGGCGAGAGCGGAGGCCCGGTATTATCAGGACGTCCTCGATGGTACCGGGGCTGACTATCAGCCATATGCGGCACACAGAGCCGAGACATCTCGGAGCCAGAGATCCCAGGGAGGTGCAGCCACAGCCGGTGGGTCTGTTACAGGGAGGAGGCGAGAGCCAGCACAGGGACCAGCAGGGAGACAGGCCGAGGGTGGTGGAGAGAGCTGAGACATCCCTGGGAGCGGAGATGGGTTTTTGATATTGGATATAGACACCGGTCTGCGAACCGGATATGTATATAGAGGCCTGCGTGCCCACATATGATTTATTTATTTATTCATTTTTGTTGTATATACCGGCCTGCGAGCCGAGTACATGTTGTATAGTTGATACCGGCCTGCGAGCCGAGTATATTTTTGACATGAGAGACCGGCCTATGAGCCGAGTCGAGATTTTGACAGGGATAGCAGCCTGCGTGCCAGCTTTGTATTATTTTTAGATCACAGAGGCCCCCATGCAGGGCAAGTTGTATATTTTGACATTGATATATATAGATGATGATTTTGATCCACATGGTGTGTAAAAGAATGTCTTATGTGTTTTGTCGATGGTTTTTGAAATTTAATGTATATAGATGATGAGTTTGATCCACATGGTGTGTATAATGATGGGTTTGATGTATATATTAAAATGTCGCATGTATTTTGTCGATGGTTTTTGAAATTTAATGTAGATAGATGATGTTGATGAAATTGTGATGATATGTATATGTGTTGATGGGATTTTGATGACAAATATTGATAATGATGTCGTTATGCAGGAAAAAGAGACGGGCGCCACCAAAAATTTGCAAAAAATGAAGAAAAGGCCTAGGTTTAAGCAAAGGGAGACATATGACCGATATCGGTTAGCTAACCGATGCCGGTAGATATATGACCGATACCGGTTAGGTAACCGATATCGGTTATGCTAAAACAAGCTTTTCTAAAAATAGAAAAGCTTGGGAAACAACTTGAGTTCTTATTTTTAGAGGCATGCAATAAGTTAAATACGAGGATGCGACGTTGTTTGACGACTGATACAGATAATTGCATGGGAGAATTGAGTGATAAGGAGGAAAGAGACAGGTAAAGTGATTGTGGGCTGAGATTAAGAAGGTAGAAAGGCAAGTTATATTGAAGAGGGTGGTGAACATGGCTGGAACAAGGAGAAGCATCCAGCAGGCAGAGACGAGAGGGAAGACAGGTTCCACCGCAAGCTGCTGCGTCCCAAGAGGTAAACTGTTTGGTTGTAATTTAATTCTTGCATGTTTTATGAATAGGATGAGAGAAGGTAAGTGGATAGAGACGAGAAAGAAAAGGTGATAGGTAAGGGTTTGGGATGGGGTGAGTGTTATGGGGTAGGTAAGCAGGGGTTTCGCGTATGTTTGTAGGTGGAGAGAGGAGTAAACGAGCAAAATAATTATCGTAGGGGATGTTTTTAAGCAGGCTGGATATGTTTGACAGTGACCGGTATCGTTTAGAGATAACCGGTATCGGTTAGGCAACCGGTATCGGTTATCTATAACCGATATCGGTTACTGTATGAAATTCCAGAATGTGAGAAAAAAACACTTGGGGATTTGATTTATTGAATGGTTTGTTTGTTGATTTGATGTATGCAGGCAGAGGCAGGTTTGAGGATGAATGATAGTGTACCAGCTTTGTTGTCACGAGTCTGAGCGGATGTAACACCAGCTGAATGGGCATTGATAAACCGTGTGGGGTTAAGTGGAATCCGCTATTATTCACGAATCACACGCAATCATGCTATGTTGTAGGCGTTGATTGAGAGATGGAATCCAGAAAAGAATACCTTCTATCTGCCAACAGGGGAGATGACAGTGACGTTGGAAGATGTGTTTAGAATTTTGAGGCTCCCAATTACAGGAAGACCAGTGTATCAGGTGGGGCCTAGCGCGGCGCGGGGAGCGATAACAACAGTATTTGGTTCAGCTGCACGAGATTTGACACAGCGAGGTTTGACATTCACTTATGGTACAATGTATGCAACACACCCTGAGGAAACAAGGTTGGCAGTGGTATTAATGATAGCGGTGGGGTATTATGCATTACCGAGGGTGGATGGGGGAAGATTTCCAAAAGCATTGATGTGTATTATTTGGGAAATGATAGAAAGGAGCGTGACTTTCGCATGGGCACCCGCATATCTGGCGGAGCTATACAGGGGTTTATGGGCCTGCAGGTGAAATCACAGGACGACACTAGATTGTGCATACTTATTACATTGTTGGGCCTATGAGCACATTGTGTGTGTGCGACCAATAGGCCGACCAATCCAGGAAAGAGAGACAGGAGTGCAGAGGTTGGGATTCAGACGATGGGTCCAGACAGAACAAGAGGCGAGATCCCAGGCCATGATAGATGACATCGAGTATTATAGGCAGGTATGGGAGATGGTGACGATTGCGGATATTCGTTGGAGGCCTTACGGGAACTATATGGTGACAGAGAACATAGCTGAGGAGTTGAGGGGTGTAGAGCGATTGAGGTGGATCGCAGGGCACAGGCCAGGTGAGTACGAGAGGATTCCTCTAGATCGCGTGCGGCGACAATTTGGATTTGTTCAGGATATACCCATGGCTTATAGACCATACATGAGGATCGACGCCGAGGCAACATTCTCACCTCCCCGGCCGACACCTCCAGAAGGGCCAGAAGAGATAGCAGCCGATCGCAGGGTAATGGATGCGGGAGCGACAGAGGCTTATAGATTATGGTGGGTAGCAGAGCTGCGAGGTGTACGTGAGAGGGCCGATCGTCCTGACATAGCTGTGATTACAGCAGAGAGAGACCGCCTGCAGGATTTGGTTCACCAGCTTCAAACACAGGTGAATGAGACAACGAGATTGTTAGAGGTTTCGCAGTTACGAGTGGAGAGACTAGAGGCAAGATTCCTCCACGCGAGAGGGCGTATTCGTATGTTACAGGAGATGTTGGCGGATCAGTGGGAGGAACCAATAGCAGTGGCACCTTTGAGGATGGAGAGGCCAGATGAGTGGCGTCGACGATCGCGATCACCACCTGATTCGGGAGGAGGCGCAAGGGTCTAAGTGAATTTCATAGGGGTATAAGAATAAATAAGGATGCCGACCTGTGCGCGTCGATGATAGAGAAGATGTATTTGTTTAACATCTAAATAAAACTGAATATGTATGTTGATTTGAGTTATGATAATAATAAGAATGGTTGTGTTTTGAATGTTTGTTTGGAAAAAAAGGATAAATGATGAATGTTATCAAATAGAAATACACAAAAATATTTATATTTACAACACATGATAGGTTATGGTAGGGGATGGTCGAGCTAACCTTGGGAGACCCCATGTCTCCTAAGTGCTGCCTACATAGCCCATTGCACAAAGCAAGGAGGGGCCTCAGACCGATGTAGTTCTCCCTTAGGACCAGGGAGAGGTGAATTCAGGCAATTTGGTTGTGATTAGTAAAAATGTTGATATTGGTAGGGTAATGTTGTTGGTGGTGGTGCGGGTATAGGTGGAGCGAAAGTTAGCTTACCCCAGTAGTAGGAAACCGTGTCCTGATTAAGGTCAACACATAATCCTAGATTCGAGTAAAAGAGGCAAAAGTGTCCCGTAGTTGAGAAGAGCTAAACAAACCACATATTAACGTAGGATAAGCTTGAATCCCTAGGTACCTTGCATATGCGAGAAGTCGATAGGTGAAAAGAGTTGTATAATCACAATATATCAGATATACGTCACGTCCCTTGAGTTTTGTTGCTTTGACGAATGGTGAGGTGAGGTGGCTGGTATAGCTGGGGTGCAGAGAACTTGTTATAAGGTGATTATTCTGACGAAAGAGAACCAAACCTAAATAGACAAGTCCATGACTCAAAAGTGCTTTGGAATACTACTTTTTACTTTTCTGGATATAGACTGATCGATGCGGGAAGTCTACATGGGATATGTATTTTGTTGTTCTTGAGGTCTTCACGAAGCTGATCAATGCGAGAAGCTTCTGATAAAGGCTGACTTTGTATAGCTGTCCTTCAAGGGAGCAGTCTATTTATAGTAGCAGATGCGGCTTTTGTGTATAGCTGTCCTTCGGGGGAGCAGTCTATTTATAATAGTAAAAGTGGTTTTGCACATAGCTGTCCTTCGAGGGAGCAGTCTATGTATAACTTAGAGGTCTAGATGTCCGTTTGGCATGAAGCATCTAGTTTTGTAGAAAGTTTGACTCAAGAATATCCCATAAGCGTATAATTGAGAACGTGTTATTTTGATACTTTTAAGTCATGGACCAGACTAAAAAGGGGAAGGCATCTTTAAGAGGAGGTGATGACCAAGCCACGTGAGCTTGATTCTATTTTGAGATGTATGAAACAAAGTGTATGAGGTGGTAAACGAGCTCAAGGGACGAGCGCAAGGTAGATAAGAAGTGATATAACACTAAATTCAACAGTAGAATGGTCGAAGATGCAAGGCATTAAGGGGTTCAGGCTCAGGTTTACCATTAAGCGAAGCTAAACGATAAGTGCCTGATCCGTAAGTGTGAGTGATAATGTAAGGCCCAATCCAATTTGGAGCAAATTTTCCACGTTTTCTCTTTTCGAGTTTGGTTACATGTTGATTCTCTTTGAGGACAAGATCACCAACCTTAAAGGTACGCTCATGAAGTCACTTATCATAAGCACGCTTGATGCACTTTTGATAGATTTGAAGGTGGTCAAGAGCTGTAAGACGACGCTCGTCAAGAAGCTCCAATTGGGCTAACCGCTCTTGGCGGAAATCATCATTGGTGAGAATATCCTGAAGAGATATTCTTAGGGAGGGTATTTGTATTTCGAGAGGCAAGACAGCCTCGGTACCATATACCAAAGAAAATGGTGTGGCATTAGTGGAGGTACGAATGCTGGTACGATAAGCCCAAAGGGCAAAGGGGATGTGATCATGCCAATTTTTTCCAGAATCGTTAACAACTTTCATGAGAATTTTGGTCAGGGTTTTGTTAGAAGATTCGGCTTGACCATTTGCTTGTGGATAGTAAGGTGATGAGAAGCTAAGTTTGATACCAAAGTTGTCACAAAGGTCTTGTAATAACTTGTTTTTGAAAGATTTTCCATTATCTGTTATCAGGCGATGAGGAACACCAAAACGACAGATAATGTGATGGTTAATGAATTCTACAATTTTTTCTTTTTTGGTTGAAATGAGTGGAATGGCCTCCACCCATTTAGTATAATATTCGGTTGCTGTGATTATCCAACGGTGACGTTGCGAAGAGGGCGGGTGAATCTCACCAATAAGGTCTAAACCCCATTGTGAGAAAGGCCAAAGATCTCGTGCGACCTGTAGCGGATGGCTAGGAGTATGTTGAAGGTTGGCATGTTGTTGACACATAACACAACGCTTAACATATTCGTAGCAGTCGTTATTAAGCGTAGGCCAATAATATCCTAGGCGAAGGATCCGTTTGGCCACGGCAAGGCCACTAAAATGTCCACCACAAATACCGTCATGGACTTGTTGGATGGTATAGGTAACCTCCGCGCCGGTTAGACATCGAAGGAGGATGCCATCAAAGCCACGTTTATAGAGGAGTCCCCCCATGACTACATAACGAGAAACACTTTTAAGAAAAGCACGTTTTCCGTTACGAGTAAGGTCAGGTGGGAGAACAGAGGTTGTAAGGTAGTCGTGAAATTGGTGATACCAAGTATCCTGCGAGTCAGCAGACACATTATTTACCATACAAACATCCGGGGCTGAGTAAGATGGGGCAAAGAGTTGTTGGACCAAGACAAATATGTCAGAGTCAGTTGGTGAGGCAGGAATTTGCGAGGCTAAGCAAGCCATAGTATCCACAAATTTATTAGTAGAGCGGGGAATGGTTTGGATAGAATAATGAGTAAATAAGGTCAAAAGTGAATCCACGTAATGTTTATACTTTTGAAGTTCCTCATTTTTACATTGGTAGATGCCCATAACTTGATTGACAACCAGTTGAGAGTCACCGAAAATGTTAATAGATTTTACACCTAAGTGTAACGCAACCTGGAGACCCAAAACAAGGGCCTCGTATTCCGTTGTATTATTAGTGCAGGGGAAATCGAGCCGGAATGAAAGAGGCATAGGTTCAGCATCCAGAGGAATGAGAACAACGCCGGCCCCTCCGCCACGCTGGCATTTGGATCCATCGAAGAAGAGGGTCATTGAATACGACTCATCACTGAGTGAAAGAGTGGCAATGAGTTTGTCAGGGAAAGTAAAATTGGTAAATTGTTCCCCAGGTAAAGGGGCTTCCGCGAGTTGGTCTGCGATAGTTTGTCCTTTGATTGATTTCTAGTGTACAAATTTAAGGTCGAGGTCGGCAAGGAGCATAAGCCATCAGGCGATGCGTTGGTTTAGATGAGGTTTGGCGTACATATAATGGATGGGGTCCGCGTTGGTGATGACAAAAGTTTTGTGATTCAGGAGGTAGTGTCGGAGTTTGGTGGCCACGAATGATAGGGCTAGGCACAACTTTTCTACATGTGTATACCTAGTCTCATAATCCACCAGAGTACGACTTATATAATAAACGGCTTGTTCTCGATGCTCGGAGTCACGATGTGCGAGCATGGCTCCTACAGCATGGTCGGTGGCGGAAAGGTAAAGGTAGAAAGGGCGATCGTCCTGAGGTGGGATAAGCACGGGTGGCTGCAAGAGATAGGCTTTAAGAGCCTCAAAGGCTTGGTGGCACTCTTCGCTCCATTGAAAGACAATGTCCTTTTTAAGGAGATGATGGAAAGGTTGACATCGATCCGAGAGTTGTGAGATGAAACGCCGGATAGATTGGAGTTTTCCCTGCAAACTACGTAATTGTTTGAGGTTAGTAGGTGGGGGCATTTCTAGGATAGCTTTGACTTTAGCTGGATCGACCTCGATGCCACGCAAAGAGACAATAAAACCAAGGAGTTTTCCCGAAAGGACACCAAAGACACATTTCTTTGGTTGAAGATGAACACAGTATTGTAACAGGCGATCGAAAATAATGGTTAAAACATCGAGATGTTCACTGCGATGTTTAGATTTGCCAAGAAGATCATCGACATAATCCTCAAGGATAGTGTGCATAATGTCATGAAAAATGTAAGTCATAGCCCGCTGATAGGTCACACCAGCATTCTTAAGGCTGAACGGCATGACACGATAGCAGAAGGTTCCCCAAGGAGTTATGAAGGCGGTTTTATGTTGATCGGCCGGGGCTACCAAAATTTGATTGTATCCTGAGAAGCCATCCATGAGAGAAAGCATCTCATGGCCCGCAGTGAGATCAACAAGTTGATCAATACTTGGTAGGGGGAAGTCATCCTTTGGGCAAGTGAGGTTAAGGTCTTGGAAATCCGTACATATCCGAAGTCCCCCCGTTGCTTTAGTAACAGGTACGATGTTAGAAATCCATTGAGGATAGTCAATAGGTAAGATGAAGGAAACAGAAAGGAGTCGTTGAAGCTCTTCTTTGACCAAGAGGGAAATGCGTGGATGCATTTTTCTCAGTTTCTGTTTAACTGGTTTGGAATCGGGTTTCAGGGTAATGTTATGGACCACAATGTCAGGATCAATTCCTGGCATGTCAGCGTAGGACCAAGCGAAAGCTTGGTTGCGGGCACGGAGAAAGGTAGTAAAGGCAGTTGTTCTGATGCGTTAAGAGATTGTCTGATCTTCACAATGTGAGGATCGTCCTCTGTGTGGATGTTGATTTCTATAGTCGACTCATTCAACATGGTTTGAGTTTCAGATGGTAAGGCGCGTTGAATATAAGAGTCGTCCACACCAAGGTAAGTGAGGATGGAGTCGTCATCCTGGCACTCAACAACATTAATTGAAGGCGAATCCTCTTCGATCATGTCTGGATACAGAAGGGGAAGAGAAGATGGGTCTTCATTATCGTGTTGATAAGTGAGAGGACCCAGGAAGATAGCGTTTATGAAAAAAAAAAGTTAGGAGGGATAGATTCAGGGTCTATCGACTCTGTGGGTGACGATGGCAAAATGGGTGATGATGGTTCAGAAGGGGTGACTTCGTCGTCTTCCCGGATACAACTGACATGAGGTTTCTTTGGTGTAAGTGTTTCAGAAAATCCAAGACCACTACGATCTTTGTGTTTGCGTGTAGTCACGGGAATGATTGTATGTCGGCCTTGTTCATAAAGACCGAAACCAAAGCCCTTCCAAGCACAGCGCATCAAGAAGGTGAGGGCGAAACGACGATTAGTTAGATATTGAAAATCAGATTGGAAGGGAACCACACCAAGGGGAGGTTCAGGGGTGACAGAGGATGTATCGACACCCCCATACGTTAGGTTGGTGCGACAATTAGGTGGTCCGTAGGAGATTACTTCCCCCACACGACGGTCGTAGGTAGGATGCGCATGTAACTGTCCGTACTCCTGTGGGGTATGGAAAGTGCTAACGTTATATAGGTGATACTCCCCCAGCGTAAGGCATTGAAAAACATCTACTAAGGGATCTGAGGTTGGGATGTTGTCCGCGGGAAAGGAAGTGGTATTTGTGGTGGCGGTTTCATTGGTTGAAGGTGTAGGTGCGGTTGAGGTGGATGGTTGAGGTGTGGTCGAAATAGATGGTTGGGTTGGATGAATGGGTGTCTTGACTGGTACAAGCACATCATTAGGGTGATATAACATATTGCAGGTTTTGAAGGGGGGAGGGTCAGCTTTTACGGTGTAGGACTTCCCCTCATACTCGAATTTTATGCATCTATGTAAGGTGGAGGGAACGCATCCCATAGCCCGGATCCAAGGGCGGCCTAACAACATGTTGTATTGGAATTCTCCCTCAAGGACATAGAAGAGTTCAGGTAAGGTACGTGGCCCTACACGAATGTTAAGGATCACGGTGCCTAAGGTAGAAGTAATAGCATCATTGAATGAACGCAACATGGTGGGGTTGGCACACATGCAGCTAGAAGGGATATTCATTTGTTGGAAGGCTTTGGAAGAGATGATATTTAGGCTAGCACCCCCGTCAATCATAACACGACGTACTCGGATGTCCCAGACGTAAGCTGAGATGAAAAGAGCGGGGTCAGGATCTTCTGCACCAAAGTCAACAATTTCATCTTCGGAGAAACTGACAGCAGCGGTTTGCTGTACAGGGACGGAAGTGGTAGATTATTTGGTGAGAGAAGCAACGTGGTTGGGTGTTAAGATGGAGGTAACAGGAAAGGTTTCGTTAGGTAAGACCTCTATCCCTTGAAGGATTTCAACAAGAGCTTGGCGATGAGATTCAGAGGTTTGAATGAGATCATACAGTGTCATTTTTATAGGTGATTGGTGAAGTTGTTTGATCATGGTTCGGTGGGCAACTCCATCAGAGACGGGGTAGGCAGGTCCATGAATAACCACTTTAGGTGGTGGTGTGATCGGGATGGTGGACGGAGAAAGAGAGGCCGCAGGTGTGCTTTCTTTAGCTTTCCCATTGTTTTTCTGCCCTCGAGTAGCAACACAAATCATGTTAATCTCGTGAACATGAGAAGAGGAAGACGGTAGGGATAAGTCATTGTCTTCGAGAGGTGGGGTTGTAATAATGATAGATCTTGGTGAGGTGGGGACAGGTGGTATAGGAGAGGGGATTGAAGCTAAAGGCTTCTCCCTTCGTAAGTTGTCTTTCTTAACCTTTCTATCCGAGAGAGGTGACTGACGAAGTATGGCTTTCAAAGCTTTGCATCCCTCTACATCATGTCCTGGTGTGCGGTGGTAAGCACAGATTTTAGACTCATCATAACCTATAGGTCGAGGTTTAGATGGATCATAGGGTCTAAGTGGGGGTAGGGAAATGGTCGCATTCTCCACCAACATATCAAGGATCTTGGCGTAAGATCCTTTGAGCGGGTCAAAGTCAGAGGAAGATGAGGCTATTGATTGGGTGGGTTTTGGTAATGTTTGGGTATGGTTGGTTCGTACGGGTGGTGGCTTAGACAAGGGGTTTTGATAATTGGATTTAACTAAACGTGGCTTCTTCGGCGTAGAAGTTATGTTTAGCTGGTCAGATGATGAGGCCACAGATGGTAGCAGAAAACAACCACAGAGAAAGAGGAGTGACAGTAAACAAATCCTTTGATGATGGAGTTTGTTTAGGGTTGATAGGTGGACAGGATACTTGGGGTGACGGTGTTGATACACCCATGGATCTCTGTATGGGTGTAGAAGATGCAGGTCGTTTTAAAGAAAACGCAGGAGGTATGATGTATTGAGGCAAGGTGGAGGGGTGAGGTCCTAATATAGAAGGTAGGTGTGATGGCGAGGGTTTTAGTTGTGACAGAGGCATAGATTGGACTTGAGGAGATTGGGTTTGTCTCCTAGGTGGATGGACGGCTTTATTTTTGGATAAATCTAACCATTTAGGTGGGTGTGTCAGGCTGGGTATTGGTGACGTCCCAAGCGTAGGGGAAGGTTTGGTTAGGTTAATAGAGGTGGATGAGGTATTTGGTAGAGATGAGGAGGGTGAAGATGAGGACATAGGCATTTTGAGCTTTTGTAAACACTTCGGGTATATGGTAGAGGTGTCTGGATCGGTCATCTGCATTTGAGTAGAGTATGGTGTACTCAAATGCTCCCATAGGACTCGTCTATCTTCTGAGGGATGAACATCTTCACGTGTGAATAGGAAATTTTGTATGGAAGAAAGGTGGGTTGTGATTCCGGTCCACTGTGGGTGTGATACAGGGGGTAAATGAGGCACTGTATCAATGGGCGTTAAGAGGTCAACCGGTCGCTGAAAAGATTTAGGCGATGAAGAACTAATAGGTAGGAGGGCATGTTTGAGAGGATCCGTCATGATTAAAGAATTTGGTGATGTTGGTTCGAGGGGTTTCTCATCTAAGGATGACAGAAAAAGTGGCGAGCCTTCCTCTTATACAACAAGAGTGGTAGAAGGAGATGTTTGGGAAATAGATAAGTTAGATAACATCCGCTCACAGTCTTGCAAGGATGTGGTGTAAGAAGGCTCATCTGTGAGAAGAGAACTCTGGGTGGTTAATTCCTTTATGGGTAAAGGAATGGCAAGATTATTGTTTTGTCTTGATGGTGGTGAAGGGGGTTCGGATCCCTGCGTTAGTGAAGAGGCTTGATTCAGAATTTCCTCGATGGGAGCTTTTGGTTGGGAGTCGAAGACTGCATGGATTTCATGAACACTCTCCTCGGCTAAGATATCTTGGTTTATGTTACTGTTAGATGAGTGGTTTGGGAATGGTTTGTTGAAGATTTTCAAATTTCGGTTAGCAGGGGCATTAGGATTATCGAGGGTTATATCCCCTGCATCAACCATTTCCTGCACTATGTTTTTCAACATCTTGCAGTTTTCGTGACTGTGTCCCTTCACGTGGTGGAAGTTACAGAAGTCATTTTCTTTGTACCAAGAAGGTATAGCGCGGGTGGAATCAAACCCGGAGTGAGGTTTAACAGGAGGTAAGGTGATAGCTCCTGCTTTGAGCAATTTTTCCAAAATGACACCATAAGTTTCTCCCAAGGGAGTGTAATTGATGGGCTCGGCTTTATACTTATAGGTGGTTTTTGGCGGGGTATTAGATGGTGCTTGGGATTTGACCATCACCGCGTGTACAGCTCCTTTTGATTTCGAAGCAGTCGATGCGTGAGAATTGGTGGTGTTGGGTTTGTTGGTGGAGTCTTGGGTTCAGGAAATTAGGGTTTTTGTTGCGCAACCATAATTTCTCTTCCTCTAAGGCTCGAATCTCTAGTTTTCGAGCCATAGTAAAGGCCTCATCAAAGGTGCGGAAAGTTTGAATTTGGAGGGTAGGAGAAATGTGCTTAGCGCAGGCCCGCGTAAAGAGTTCGATAAGTTCAGCCTGAGGCAAGGCATAAGTAAGTTGGTTGATAAGGCCCCGCCATCGTCCAACGAAATCTGCGATAGATTCATCTTCAAATTGTCGGATGGCATAGAGGTCGGTGATAGATACTTTCTTGGCAATGTTAATGGAGAAATGATCCAAGAAAGATTGGGCTAATTGGTTAAAAGAGAAGATTGAGTGCTGGGTTAAAGCACTGTACCACTCCAAGGTGGGTCCTGATAAGGACATGGGAAAGGTGCGGAGTAGTAAGGCATCGTCATGAGCAATCAGATAGCAGGCATGTCTAAATGATCGCAAGTGTTGTTGAGGATCCTCCTTACTATTAAAACGAGTAAATTTTGGTAATTCCCATTGAGGAGGATATGAATGAAGGGGGACAGAAGGATGAATAGGCTCCCGACAAACTTGCTCGTATGTCAGGGTGCTACGGCTTCCTGAAACAGAAGCCTCCAGATTTTGCATCTTGTCCATCATTTGTTTGATTAAATCAGTGGTTGGATGAGATGATGGTGCGGTTGCCGTAAACGGAGGAGGATTGGGCCAAGGGCCACCACTAGACAATGGTGGGGTTAAATGTTGATAAGGTATTGAGGATGAATATGTTGAGGTGACCGAATAGGGATGTCCTATATAAGATGTTGAAGTCACCGGATACGTGTGTGGAAATGAAAAGGTGGGCGGAGCTTGAGAAGGAAAGCTTGTGTGGATAGGTGGTAGAGAGCAAGTTATGAAAGGAGCAGTCTGCGAGAGAGACGAGGTAGGAGCAGTCGGCGGTAATGATATGTGGGGCCCCAGGTTAACCAAAGGAAAGCCAATCTATGCCGTATGAACCCCTGAAGCCGCTGAGTTGGGAGACGGGGCTAAGGATGAAGAAGGCAAGGCGGAGTTATCAGGTGGGGAAGGAGCTAAGTGAGCAGCTATACTAATAGGCATGCCAACAAGGAGTTGACCATCGGGTGTACGGTCAGGGGCATGAGACAAATAGTACTGTACAGCGCTAGGATTAGCATCCAAAAATTTCACAAATTCCTTATCTCCTACAGGGATTTTGGGAACCTCGCTGGTGTCCGTAGGATTCCCCACAGGATGTGAAGGGGGTGATTCAGGCAAAGGCACGGAGCAGGCATGTGAAACCATGGCTGCAGCTTGTTTCCGAGTGATAACAACCATGGACAAGGGTACACAGTAGGGATGCAATCTATCAGGAACAGAAGCAGCAACAAAATGTTGGAATTGGTAGGTTGCTGGTTTTGGGAACTGTGAAAGACAGTAACCGATATCGGTCAGGTAACCGATGTCGGTCAGACTGTAGCCGGCGTCGGTAAGTTAACCGATGTCGGTAGAATAGGACCGGTGTAAGAAGCTGTAAGAAGTTGCTGATTTGGGGTTAACGATGCTTAGTATACCTACCAAACTGTTCTGAAGTGATCACAGAAACAGTGTATGACAGAGAAACAGAACTAAAAACAAGCAAGATGCACAAGCAAATCAAGAGACTAACCCTAGGATTAGTTTTAATTATTGTGGGCTTATGCCTTAGACGCAAGATGATGTCAATCCTAAACAAAAGACCTAGGGGAAATGTCAAGTTTGTTTTGGCTTATAAGGTTACCTCAATCGGGCGGAGGAATACCGCGGAAAAGGGGGATGTTTGAGCTGTTGTGTTAATTATGATGTGATTTGGTATGTGTTGTGCAGTGAAAGTAAGATTAATTTCTTTTCAATACCGTGGATATCACCCCCACGTGTACGACCTGTTACTTAATCTACGTTCACTAGAATTGAAAACAACAAGCAAGAATGTGATGCACGTGTTTTAAACCCAAATCGAAAATGATATTCGATGAAGCAAAGAAGATGACTTTCACTAATGCAAAGATGTGAAAGCAAGACAAATTCTTTTACCAAAATAACAAAATATCTTGTGAATATTTAGAAGAAGAAAATAGCAAGTGTGCTCCCTATATGAAAGCAAGCAAGAAAGAAAGAAACCCAAAATGGGTCCCACCGGGCGTGCCAAAATGTTTCACACAGAATGTTTCCGTTCCTGGAATAGAGTTGCTTCTATCCTTTCATTCTTTTGAGAAACAGATAAGGGTTAGGGCTAGGAGGAATACCTGTTGAATGTTGAGAGGGTGTGCGCGTACCATAGAGAGAGATCAGATCGATTGCGAAGAACTCCTTTTTGTCTGGGAAGGACTACCTGCAAGTAAGAATACAAGACCACCAGATTTTAGTTAGACAATAAATGAGGGAACTGCCTTGGGCCCAGGAAATATTAGACTTCCTTTCGAAGGTGGTCAGTTCCCCTTTTAATACGAATTAACACAAATGATAATAAAGAAGCTATTGTGAAATCACGATTTAGGTACCTCGTTACAAAGCAATAGAGACTAAACTACCAATAATAAAACGTCACGTTGTTTGTTTGGTCAATGGTCATTGATACGTTCAGCTCGAGTTACAGGGATAAACCAGACTGGATCTGAGGTTGTTAGGAGACAAATAGGTGAGAGGAAGGTTTTGGGTATAAGTCACAGTGACCGATGCCGGTCACTGGATAACCGACCGCGGTTAGAGAACCGCTGCCGGTAGGGGATAACCGACACCGGTAGGGTCAGTAATCTAGGTGCTTCTGGATGGAGGTTAGTTGCAGGGTGATTGTGGGGTTTTTAAGACTGGTGGATGGCTGAGGGGAATAGTGAGATGACGGGGAAGACTCAGAGTGTGATAAAACTATCTTCTGGGCAATACAAGGATGTATGGATGAAGGTTAAGTGCAGGGTGCTGGCAGGTGGTAGATCTAGGAGTGAGCTTATAATTACTATCAATCAAAAGACTCAGGAAAATGGTGCTTAGAAACATACAAGACACTACTTACTCGTTCTTGATGAAGATTCAGGTCCAAGGAATGTGGTAGTGACAGTAAGGCTCAGTTGGGATGATCTGGTATTGGAAAATGAGCTGATGAAGCTATCCTCAGTCTTTTCCAATGCTTGAACGGGGGGTGACAGCAATCCAGTGGCTCAGTTGCAGTCTTCGGCTCGATGCTCTTCTCTTTTCTTCACTTGTCTCTGCTCTGCCAAGTGAATTTCCAGATCCTTCAAATGAATTCCGATCCTTTGTTTTTGGTTGGGGGAGGTCATTTACAGGGAACCGATGGCGGTTACGTAACCGACGGCGGTCGAGTAGGAACCGATGTCGGTTAAGTCAAAGTGGGCTATTTTTAGTAAAATAGCCAACTTTCCCTCCTTTTCTCCCGAGGGATTAGTTGTGGGCTTGGTCAAGTCATTATTAGGTTGGTTTTGGTGCGGGTGAGGAGTAATTAGTCATGGGTGTGGATGTAGACCAAGTTATAGGTCTTAATTAGGTTAGTTTAGGGTTAGGGCTAGGTCATGATGAGGTGGCGAAATGAGGTGGCAGGTTTGGAGATGTGGATTTATTAATTATAAGGTAATTAATAAATAATTGTGCAAGGTTTAGGTGGTGAGGTTAGGTTGCGAAATGAGATGCGGGGCACAGGGTGTCGTTCCTTAAATATACCCATCTTTTGATTGGGATTTTGGTTTGATTCTGGTGAATCAACTTTTATCTCCTCACTATCAATGAGGTCTTGGATGAAGTGGTGCAGTATTAGACATTTATCGGTTTTATGTCCTTTTACACGATGAAAATCATAATATTCATGCTCCTTATACCATGAAGGTTTAGGTGCATTTCCATCAAACAGCTTCATTGTGGGATATGTCACTAGGTTGACTGAGTCTAGCTAACAATGAGTCCATCAAGGGAGTGAACGCCCTTTGTTTTACCAGTGGTTGGATGGGTCCTTTGGTAAGTTTAAAAGGTGGAGCAACTTGGATTGTTTGTATACATTTGGAATCTGTGATTCCATCACCTACGACATTCTTGTTTTTGTTAAAGATCTAGGGCTTGTCTGTAGGTTTGGAAGACTGATTGTATTTTAAATAAGGCTTGAGTGTCCCTTTTGCAATTAGAGCCTTTTCTATTTGTGTGCCCTTCTTGATGGCCTCTTCAAAGTTCTGAACACAATGCATTTGTAAATGAAAGGTAATGTCTGGGTTTAGGTTTGGTACGAAGATGCTAACAAGTTGTTTTTTGGGGATTGAGCAAGGGAAGCGGCTAGTTAGGCCCTGTCATCTCTGTAGGAAACTTGCAAAGGTTTCATTTTGTTTTTATTCAGCATTACATAAGTCATTCTTATGTCACTTTCCACATTAAAAAAAAAATTTGCACAAACCTCTCTGCTAGTTCAAGCCATGTGAAGATAGACCCTCTAGGTAAATGAATGAACCACTCTAGTGCTTGCCCTCCTAGAATTTTTGGAAATAGTCGTATGAGGTAGTTTTTGTTGTACGCCACTTCTTGGCAAGCCATGTAAAAATATTTCACATGATCTCGTGGATCTCCCTTTCCTTTATATTTGTCGAATTTTGGAATGTCAAATTTCTTAGAGAAGGGTTGGAGAAACATTGTCTTATCAAATGGATAAGGGCATAGCTCTTCGTATTAATACTTTTTGTTATGTCCTACGTTGTTTTCTTGAAGACTTGTAAGCATTAATTTCATAGATTTTATTTCTTGTGTACGAAGTTGCTCCTTAGTAGGGGAAGTTGGCACGTACATGTAACTATTTTTTGACGTTTCTCCCTCTTGATCTTTTGTGTGAAATTCAATATTTCTAACCTTAGGTTTTTCACGATGCGTGTTTTTTTTTGTCTCCTTTTGCACATGGGATTGTAGGAAAGCTAATTGTTGACTAAGGTGTTGAATTTTTTGTTGTATAGTGGTTTCTTCATTTGGAGGTTCCTCTTCATTTTCAT
Organism: Taxus chinensis; assembly: GCA_019776745.2. Classification (NCBI taxonomy): domain Eukaryota; kingdom Viridiplantae; phylum Streptophyta; class Pinopsida; order Cupressales; family Taxaceae; genus Taxus; species Taxus chinensis. Next base: position 829,614,999 of record CM034149.1, on the reverse strand, counting down.
TTTGAGGAGGTTGTTCCATGTTTTCATGTTCCACCCTTATCCTATGCGGAATTATTATGATTGTAATTTTAAATCCACCTATGTTGTCATGTTGAGTGTTTGATGTGGAAGCTTGTCCATGACCTAAAATTCCATCCATGTTAATGAGGGGGCGTTCTTCCTCATTAGCATTATTTGTAGGTGGAATAGTTTAATGTTCTATTGGCATTCTAGCACCTAATTCCACAACTCTTGTGAGTACCCTATCTTTGTTTAAAAATAGGAACTCGTCTAATTGGGTGAGGTCAAATTCAAACTCCGTGTGTGGTGATCCCAATTTGTCACCACTAAGGTCTACCATTTCCTCTTCTTCCTTTTCTGCGGAGAAGAGAGGTCCTAGATCATTACCAATAAAGGGATTTGACCCTTGTTTGGTCGATGTTTCCCTTTATTTTATTTTGGATCCCATTCTTGTCATGGGGGCCATGGCCAATGAGATTTTCACTAAGGTGTTTTGTTTGAATTTTTTTGAGAGTACAATCAAACCGAAGTGAAGACCTAGAATGAAATTTTTGCTAAGTTGGCGCAAAGAATGTCAAATGTCCAAAGAATAGTGAACGTCAAAGAATTGAAGTGATTGTCCTAAATGGGTAAGTCAACGTGACGAATAAATCATAAGACACAATCACACAAGGTTCGTTCTAAACCAATCAATCAATGAAGTACTTCCTAAGTGATTTCAAATGGAAGTTTGGTGCTTAAGATGACCAACGAAATGTCACCACTTATGGCGAGTTCAAAAAAAAACAAGGACTAAGTAATAACAAGAAGTTGAATTGATTCCCAAACAAAGTATACTCAAAGCGATTTTAAGTCCAAACAAGACCTATATCTCAAAAAGAGAGGGTTACGAATATGAACAACGTAACAATACCACTAAGATACGTTAACCAAACTTTGCGGAAAAGTAAGGTGTTAGTATTGAAATAATATTAGTATGACGTGCACAAAGTACCAACACCTTTCAAAATCAAGGTAATGTTTAAAATTAAACCAAGGCTAAAGTATACCAAGGAGTTGTTAAGATGTACATAGTGTAATGTTACAATCTAAATACTTAGGTCAAATTTGTGAGAAACAAGACGTAAGTATTGAAATTGTTGCAATATAATACAAGCAACGTAACACTTCAAAGGAGAATCAAGTGAAGAAACAATCCTAACTACAATGACGATCATGATTTGGGTATAGAGATCAAATGATTATCAATGATGTAAGAACGTACCCACATACTTTAGACATTTAACAACTCATCTGCAAACATGGATGAGCGTAAATGGACATAAAAGTGGTGAACACAATCGATTGATAACACACGTATATTTGTTATTCTTTTGATCAATAAAGTCTCAAAAGAAAACAAAGGAAGCAGATCAACTAGGGTTGAAAAGTGTTTGGCCTCACTTCAGCTGAGTTTCACCTCGTCTTACGGCAAGTGAAAAACTAAGCAAAAGTAATGTCACACAAATTTCGTGATGAATAACACGTAGTTTGAACTTTTAATGGACTCTCCCTTTGTTCAATAAACAAAGTTTTGACTCCGAGAAAGTTCTCCCTTTATGAAGGCTCTCACAATGATTAGTATAAATAAGTTAGCTCCAAGTCAAAATAGCTTCCTAAGTGATTCGCTCAACTAGGTTTCACAAGTTATCTAAATACGAGCGTGATTTGCCAAGGATTTACCCTTGGATTATCTCAGCTTTACTTTACCCCCTTCAAACATAGTAAGCAATAAATGTGTTCATTGTGTGTTCTCATTGGGGTCACGATATGGATAAATTTGACTCTAACTCACAAAGGTAAAACTAATCAAGTGTGTAAGCAGAGTGCTTCCCATTTCATCCACAAGGTTCCCTCTTGTGTGGACTAATTTAGGGTTCCTAGGACCACCCCCATTGTTATAGCTTAAGGCTTATGCTAAAGGGTTTATGTCCTAGTTAAAGTGAATGGGGCGTACCCTTATTTGAACTTGAAAATACAGTGTAATGATTGTGGTGTGTTTTTTTATCTTTTAGACTTAATGTGGTTTAGTTGTTCATCATTTGGCAACCTGCAATCACACATGTATTAGTAATTTTTTGTTTCAAACCTCGTTTCTTTGACAAGTGAATTAGGTCCTGCACACAAAAGATTGGTAATTTTCCACAAGATCAAAATATCATGAAATAGGGTTTAAGTGTTGTTTTTTATTCCCAAGATCACCTAAAAGGTGCAAGGGAAGAGCATACGCAACACAAAAACCCAACAATAACAAGAAATGGAAAACACTTTGCGAAGTTAGAGTGCAAGATAGTTCATTTTAACCAAATTTGACATTCATTCCCTTAGCAAATAAGTATAATGAAAAAAATTTCAAAGCATAGCAAATATATAGAAATTGTTTCTAATTCCCAAGATCACCTAAAAGGTGTGAGGGAAGAGCATACATGACTCTAATCTCATAAAAAAAATAACAACATCCATTAACCTCACACAAACCAATTTAGCAAAAAGCATGTAAATATTCCCTACAAAATAGACGTTAAACTCAGATAAACCCTGCAAGGAGTTAGCACATCAAGAAAAAAATATTTTACAAACTTTAAAGTAAACTTCAAATCTACAATGTGATGTCTGCGTGCACTTTTGGGTGTCCACGTGCCTTTATCAATGTGTATGCGCCTCTGTGAAATCTGACAGTGGACTAAATATGTACACGGCCATAGAGCTATGTACACGGTCTTATGAATGTGTGCACGTGCCTATCTGACAGGGTCAATGCAAAATGCTTAGCAGGCGTGTGTGCATGGATATGGATGTCTACGAGTGGATTTTAGTGTGTACATGGGTCAAGTAGACTGTAGAAAAATACAAAGGACAAAATGTATGTGCGCAGGTAGAACGATGCATACGCGAACCTTTTAATGCATGTGTGAGGCTAACAAAAGCTGACACATAGTACAAGTAGCAGCAGAATGTGTGCACGTAACTTATAGCGTGTACGCAAGCCTTTTTGTACCTGCGTGTGAGTTTTTATGTGTGCGCGCCCCTTGCAATTTTTTACCTACACGTGTACTTGTAGATGACATCAAAACACGAGAATCTGATGTATGTAACTTCAAAAAGCTTAATTTTTTTCTAATTTAGCTCAAATCCAATGACAACCCATCACAATAAATGCCATAAGAGCAACTCAATGCATGTAAAGTTAGTGAAATAACCTAAGAATCTTAACCTATTTCAGATGTGCTTGATTTGGGTTAGCAAAACTTGAGAAAAAATAGTAAAACTCATTAAAATCAAAGATACTATGAATCCGTCCCACCAAGCATGACATATGTATCCATGTATTAGTTAGCTAAGTAAAGATAATTGAAACTAACACCTAATAGTTCCAAAAAAAATTTAAACTATACCTAGATCACCATGCTAAGAGCTTAAAGAGAATAAATATCAACACTATGCATTAGAACTTTGAAGGAAAATCAAACTAACATGTTAAACATTTATCCTCTACTCTTTGAAATCTAAACAAGAGATGAACCTATGTAGATCCTTAATTATCAAAATGTGATAGTTTGTTTGATCCCAAGGGTTTCAGAATGGATCTCAATTAAGACTTGGCTATAAGACCTACTTCATCTTCTCCATATGACCCAAAAGGCTTGGATGGATGAATGCAAGATGAAGATACCTAGCTCAACACTAATGGAAGATGCTCAAAGATGAAAAATGCCTATAGTTTATGTTATCAGCATGCAAAGGTGTAAGTAGAAAGGTTTAAGGAGGGTTCCTTTTATAACCCAATGGTTTGAACAAGATATGCATTAATGATCCATGGGAGTTGAGGGGAGTTTATTAATTAATCAAAAGTGATCAACTAATAAGTAGATGTAGCTTTTAGAAGTATTTACGAAGAAAGTTAGTATGATCTACGCTATGAGGGGATTTTAATCAAATAAATGACGATTTTTTATTAAATAGAAGAGAATCAATTAATAAAGAAATTAATTAATCTAGATAGAAAGGGCCATTAATTAACGGAAGGTTGTTAATCAGTGTTTTGAGCGATAGAAGGGCTAATTAATTTTCGTAATGTAATTAATTAATGGTGATAGAGGAGAAATGGTGAGCTATTGATGATATGTCGTTAATTTGTAGAAAGGGGGATAATTAGCACAATTTAAGTATTTAAATTGCTCGATCCAAATTATGGGTGTCTACACCAATGGAAAAATTGAAACAAACAAGATATGGTCTGAATTAGAAAGCTCAACTTGAATGGAGTGGCGCTTGGCCCCATTGTCTCCCTGCACACTATGAGACACCTCCTGAGGTGGACTCCGAGAACATCACAAAGCAAGATAAGTTGAAGCAAAATTCCTAATATTCTCTAAACTTGAGAGAAGAACCTGGATTTGTGAAGGTTTGGAAGGAATGAAAACCGACAAGTGGGGCGGCTCCGAGCCCGACTCATCCTTGGATGGAAAGGGGAAAGGAGAGGGGGTAGACGAAACTAGAGAATGGGTTTCGAACTAGAGCCCTTCTTATTCCCCACCATGGTCCAACCATTAGTCAGGGGGTCACCTTTGGGCTTGGACACCGTGGATGGCGTCACCACCGACTTGGAACGAGTGAGAAAAGAACAATCATGAATGCGGTGACCCAGGGCTTAACATCGAAAACATGTGTTGGGGAACTTAAAATAAACCACCTTTTGAGAGATTTGTAGGGACCCAACTTGAATATCCAAGTGGTCCCACAGATCTTTCGTGAGGTCAACTTCGACACATACTCGCTTGTTTGGACGAGCATAGAAAAAATGATCTTGTTCATGGCATATCACCCTGCCAATGGGTTTCACTATCTTTGGAAGAAAAGACCAAAGATGAATAGGAAGACCAAGTATTTCAAAGTAAGTAATAAGATAATAAAGGGACTTTAATGTCAAAACATATGAGAACTCGTAATCAAATAATATGGCTAAGGTAAAAGTAATGTCCAATAAAACCTAAGAAAGATCAAAGAATGCAAAAGATGTGATCAAATGAGATAATAAAGAAGCACCAAAATGAGTAAAACCAAATCAATGTTTTTGTTGGAATTTCTTGGGAGGTAAAGCATACCATATTAAGAAAGATGAGATATAGAAAAATAAGTGATAGAAGGTGATAATAAGAACACCAAAATGAGTAAAACCAATTAAATGCTTGTGTTGGAATTTCTTAGGAGGTAAAGCACCACCATATAGTATCATGACTAAGGTAAATGGAGATGGTATGGATGTAAAGGACTTATTTATGATGAAGGTCCTAAGATGTTCCAATCAAAACTCAAAAACATTTGGTTGGAGCCAATACCAATGGAGGTAAAAATAAAATTCGTAATATATATAATATGATGTCAAATGGGTAAGAATGTGGTTAACTACCTCCAATATTCATCAAGGGGATAGAATTAGTGATCATGGAAAATATATTAATGATAAAACAACGTGATATAAGTGATAATAATTTGGAGAGCTTATACGCATATTTAATACATGCAGAGGAGTCGAACACAGAAAACAAAGATATTTTAATCACACATCAATTCTTATATTGCACACTAACTGAATATTACATCCAACAAAATACAAATATATAGTATAGATTCCTATATTTTAGGATACTATTCTTACCAATAATATCTCTCAATCTCCTATATGTGTGAGTCGGTTGAACAACTCCACTCGCATAAAACAAAATATAATAACAAATTCCTTATATACATTATTGTTATTTAAAACAATAACATTACTAACTAACAATGTAAACTATATACGCACTAATTAGGATATTTCCTAACAATAAGATCTTTAACAAATAATCAAATAAATAATACATGAATAAAGGGTTTTGTTATCAAGGTATGAAGGACCCAAAGTATGTAGGTTTGGCTTAAGAAAATTAGTGAGGTATAAATCTATGAAAATTAAAGGTTTTCTACATACTCGTGATGTACTCGTGATGTGTTCCTCATTTTTCAAAACCACGCCTAAATAGCCATAAGCCTATTATGATGCTTATGTACTTGCATGAAAAAGGAATTGATGCAAAAATAGTATATATTTATCTCCTACCCTAGTTAGAAAACCTACCACACCTGAAATGAGACCTAAGGCTATATGAAAATCCTAACTAGTAATTGAATTTTATTGTATGGTTTATTTTCTTATTACCATTTCTTTGTTTTTCATTTTATTTTGTTATGGATTTTAACTTTTTCCTTTTGGGTTTTTTTTTTGGATTATTTTGTTCCTCCATACGGATTTGGAGGATTGATCAAATGTGACCATGTGAGAATTATTTCAAGGGGAGGTTGTAAAAATACATTGCAAAAATAAACTACCAAAATTCCCAAAAGTGATCAATGGCTATATGAACCTAAGGGGGATAAGAAGAGCCAGATAGTAAAAAGAGCTTGAAAAATAAATTATCTAAGTTCTCAAAAAGAGGTCAACGACCTTATGTCTCTAAGGGGGGTGATTTTTCATGGTAATGTTGTAAAAATAAATAAAATTTGATATTTAAGAAATAATTTATTCATAAAATAATTTAAATTAAGTTGAGATATCCAAGTAGCAGGATTTTCAGGTAGTAAGATAAGACAAAGTGTGATATTCAAAAAATAAATTAATACATAGTGAGATGTTTAGTTAGTAAGATATTTAGGGAGGTGTAGACACTAGAATTAGGTCACACTCCCCTTTGGTCCCTCGACAAATAAACACCCTTCATCACATTAACCTAGCCATGGCCCCCTTCACTCCACTAATATTAATTAAATTAATTAATTAAATTAATTCTTTATCCTCACCATATTTATTATTTAAATATCTTAATTTAGGGATAATATCCACATATGCATCTCACCTAGACACCTCATCAAGCCAACTCACCCTAAGACCTATTCTTAGTAAGTTGTCATAACTAACTAAGACTTACCCAAACCCTAAAAATCAATGCCTACATTCCCTCTAACCACATTCCCACATGCTTACAAGAAGCTTCCAGTCTAATCCATGCGGGTGAACGACATGAGATCCTAGAAAATCAAGGGGATCTACCTAGTTTAGTAAACCTAGGAAATCCCGCCTTGACCGATGCCGGTTACCCCTAACCATCGTCGGTTAAGCCAAAACCACCGTCGATCACCTTTTAATCCCCAAAACAACCTTATTTTGGAGGTTGGAAAACATTGGCACATTCTTGAGAGATATCACATTTTCTGAGAAAAAATTTCAGCGAGAACACGCATGCAAGGAAGGAGATCAAGCATTTTCTCTTGCAAAGCCATCCAGCACTACACCCCAGCAAGGATTTGATCCAACCAAGCAAAAAGGAATGCACATGCAGCCCATGTAAAAGCTTTCTATCGATTGGTGATCCTCTAGCAGCATTCAACCTCTTAAGTACCAGCATTCATCACTCACAGACACCTAGGACTATTTCATGTAGTTCCTCCTAACCAAAGGAAGTTCTCACGATTAGCTGTGGATCAGGAGTAAACACGTGCAACAACCCATCAACCAGAATTTCAACAGGTATTCCTCCTACGCCCATTACCCTATTTGTTTCGTCAATATTTCAAAGAAACGTCTAAGAATCAGGTGAAACATTTTGGCACACCCGGTGGGACCCATTCGGGGTTCCTTGCATTTTATTCATTCCTAGGAAAATTTGTGTGTTTGTTTCCCTTCTGAAAAGCATACACATTAATTTTCTTCCTTGGTAACCCTACCTTTTCTTTCTATTTTCTCTAAAAGAAATCTTTCTTTTGGTGTACTTAAAAAGAACCATTTCTTCTTGTTTTCTGCATTTTAGTGAAAGAGCATCCCTCTTCCTCTTCATCCATTTGTGTCATCCAACTTCACATTTCGATTTGGGCTTAAAATAAGTGCATTGCATTCTGATTTATCACATTAGCTCACATTAATTGATGGGCAACCTATACGCTGGAAGTCATTCCCAGCTGATGGTTGACAAAAAATCGTAGAAAGCACATCTCTCTCTCTCTCTCTGAGTCTTGCCACATTGCACAAAATTCAAAACAAATACATATTCTTAAACAACATCTTTCCTGGTAACGCCTTTCAATGATCGCACTAATATGAGGATTGGCAGGTACTCCCCAGCTCGCTGCTCCATCGAGTCATACTTCAGAGTGAGGCCCGCCCCCACCATAACATACCTGAAACCTCACCTTTTAGATCTCCTTCTTTGTAGGAAGCCATCCTCACCAAAAATTCTATTCTACAGTTCATGAGTCAGTCCTTAAATAGCATAAGCTAAACAAACATAATAGAAAAGGCACTCTTAGGGGTCACATTTTTTTTAGTGTTTTTGCTTGGCTTGCGTTTTGAGGTGAGAGGTCACGCTCTTCATTTATTTTTTGTTTTTCCTCGCACGCTCCTCATCATAGTTGGTGTATTCCAACTCTTTCTGAGTGTTCCTAGACCATATTCTCATCATTCTCAAAATTATGGGTTTGATTCCTCATCAAATTTTAATTCACAACCACTTTTCTTTCATCACTTTTTAATTCACAGTGACCAGTGTCGGTCCAGTGACCGTCGTCGGTTACCCTCTGACTATCAACAGTTATACCCAACCGGCATCAGTTCCAGGTCCTTTTGTTAACCTACCCAAAAGGACATCTATTCATTTTCTTCCACTTTTCACAAGTCCCTGTCACTGCTATCATTCCCATTGATGTTATAAAACCCATCAGATTTGGCATACCTGTCAAATTTGGCCTTATACCCTTGTTCTTGACTCACTTAGTCCATTTTCCATAGTGACCAATCCAGCGGTTACCTGTGACCGGCATCGGTTTACCCTAACCGGCATCGGTTAGCCTATGTCATTTACCAGTAAACATTTTGTACCTAATCCACTTTTTACCACCTGTTTCACCTGTCCCTACTATTTTTCTGTGTCATTTACAGAGAACCGGCCCAGCCTGATCAGTACTGGTTCACATGGTGCTGACCCAAAGACAAGCAAGTGCACTTGTATTCCATGCCAGTTGTCAACCACTCCCACCTAGTCCTTCACCACCTTCCATTTTATCACCTGCCATGGATCCTATCCAACCTATCACTATCACTACCAGAGATGAGGAGTTCGCGCAACTCCTTGACCAAAACCCCATCACCTTGTAGTTTTATCTTTCCCACTTGTCCACTCGAGATGCCTCAGGTCAGTTGATATATGGCATGCCCGTATCTATCTCCCTGACTCTCACTCCCACTCCTGCGTCAGCCCCGTCTGGCTCCATGCTACCTACCTCCACCTTACCCCCAGTCATTTCACAGCTAGGTCCTATACCCGCTATGACTGCCACATCTGTTACCTCTATTGCACCCGCCACATCCACCATACCTTCGAAAACCACCCAAACACAACCTCATCCACCCCTATGTCTTACATATACCCGTAGCTACACTACCACCTTCAGTGTTGGTGACCCCTACCCCTTTTCAAAACATGGTCCTTTCCATTCCACAATCGTTAGCCCCCATTACCACTAGGGTTACCATGACCCTTCCACCTCCATATACGTACTATCAACAGCCTCCTGTTTCATCTATTATTCACTCTGGGTACGTACCCCCTATTTCACTACCTCCTTCTCAATCTACCTACACGGTAGCACCATATACTAGAGTGTCACCCCCATTATATGCCCAAAACCAACCCTCTCACGCTACAGGAGGCACCCAATCATCGCAACCTACCAACAACCTAATCAAATTGATGTTGGACAAGATGCAGACATTGGAGGCATCGGTTTCTAGGCTCCCGCAACACTCTCACCTACGACGAGATTTGCAACGAGCCCATCCACCCATCCATTCCTATTCGTCCATACCCTGTACATTGGGAGATGCCTAAATTCAACCACTTCAATAGCAAGGAAGACCCACAACAACATTTGCGGTCGTTCAAACATGGGTGCTACCTAATCACTCACGATGATGCTTTGCTCCTAAGAACCTTTCCCATGTCTCTGACTGGACCTGCATTAGATTGGTATAGTGGGTTACCTAGACACTCTATATTCTCATTTAATCAGGTAGCCCAAGCCTTCTTGGATCACTTCTCCATCAACATTGTCAAGAAGGTTACCATGACCGACCTATACTCCACGCGTCAGTATGAGGACGAATCTATCGTAGATTTTTTCACTCGCTGGCGTAGCCTGATCAATCAACTCACCTTCCAACTACCACAAACAGAACTCATTGAGCTCTTCATGCGGGCTTGTGCTAGACATATCTCACCGACCCTGTAGGTTCAAACCTTCCAAACATTTGACGAAGCATTCACCATGGCACGAAAGTTAGAGATTCAGGCCATTGAAGAGAAGAAAATCCAATTACGCAGTAAAAATTTGGCATTCAAGTCGAATGATACCTTCTTCTTCTTCCAAACCATAAAACAATTATTCAAAAGCTAAGGGCACCACTAATGCAGTGGTACTCAAATCCGGTCCAGCTCATCCATCAAATCAGGCTACCCCCTCATCTAATCTCTCACCCATCCAGACTTTTCAATTCAGACGAGAACAGCGGAAATACACCCCAATCATGGAGCCTTACTCTTCTGTCTTAGAAAATCTTATCAAAGCTGGGGCCATCACCCTTCCACCCATAAAACCACACACTAGTTTTGACCCTACTCACCCCATGCCCGCATGGTATAAAGAACATGACTTCTATAACTATCATCGAGTAAAGGGTCATAGTGACAGTAATTGCATCACTTTCAAAAACATTGTCCAAGAAATTCTCAAGAAAGGTGAGTTAACCGTGGATAATCCTAATGCACCTGCCAACCAAAACCTACACATCTTCAAGAAACCATTTCCTAATCATGCCCCTTCATCTGATCAAACTGGTGAGGCCTCAACTCATGATACCCATACCCACGAGGTCCACGCTATTTTTAGTGATGCACCTGTTGCTTCCCATATTCCATCCATAGAGGAGATTCTAGCCCGCAATCCTCCTTCCACATCGAAACCAACCTCCCCTGTTCCTTCACCCACATAGAGGAACACCTTTCACCTCCTTCCTCACCTATGGAGGAGTCTTCCGCTAACATCGAGACCATTTCACCTTTGGCTTCTCCACTTAGAGAACTAATACCCACAGTGCTTCTTCAGTTCATGGAGGATACTTGTTTGCCTCCTCCACCCACAGAGGAGCTCCCATCATCTCCTCCACCTATAGAGGAGCACCTATCACCCTTCACCTATCACAAACCTTTGAGATACCTTTGCCTCTTGGTGAGCATTCTCCATCAGCTACCCAAGATCCTGTAGACCTACTTTCGGCTCTCTTACCCACGAAAGCTGAAGCTAGCCAATTCCCCGTCTCTAAGACACATTTTATGGGAATTGCCATTAGGTCCTCATCAACTCCACCTACAGACGTGTCGTTCTCACATTTGGCCAATCACTTAGATTATGTGGATAGGGCCTTACTTTGGGGGCACCTTTTGCTTCCTGTCTCAATGCAGATGCAGATGTCACTTGCTGATACTTCCACTATCTACCCAAAAATATTTTGACCAATCCAAACCAACACAACCACCTCTATCACAACTTCTTCCATGACACCCATCATAGCTCAACATACACCCTTACCCATAACTCAAACTACATCTAAACCCAAACCCACACCTACAGCATCTTCCTCGAATAAACCTATTACCACTTTAGGGGTCACCCCAACCACCAGCCTTACTCATCCACCTATCAAACTAGATTTAGCTACATCCTCCAAAGTCAACACCACACCTACTCCACACCCAAACAGAAGAACCAAACCCATAGAACTCATACCCTTGCTACATTAATCACACCTGCACCTATCCCATCCATCTTAGGACCTCAGCTTCCCAACATGGTTAAGAAACCTCCACCCATCATTAAACCAAAAACACAACAACCCACTCCTTCCTCGCAAACCTCTAACCTACCCAAGTGCCTCAACATGACTTACACCTACACTTGCAGCATCTTTACCACCCATACCCCCAATACTCTCTGTAACTTCTTCACTACCCACTACACTTCAGTCTTTGTCTCTCACACCCCCTGCTCGACCTGCATCATCTACCTTCACAGACACCTCTATTATCCCCGTGGGTAACTCACCCTCTTCCCCCATCTGCTTTTCCTTCTAGATCTCATACACCCATATCACCTTTACCCAAGAAGGTGCAACATAAAAAAAAAATCCGCAACCCTCCAATAAGGTAGTCAAAGAAACCATACACCCTCCTTCCCATTCATCTACCATACCCCTACCCAAACAAACACGACCAACACCCAATACCACTCCAACACCCAAAACCATGGCTCAACCCACTCCCCCTCTGGCAAGGACCGTTCCTCAACAATCAGTCGTACCTACACCCAAACCCACTTTCACCTCTCATTGCAACCCACTAGCGGGGTCCTATGCCAAAATTTTAACCAACCTCCTGGAGACTTCTGTTATCACATTGCCACCACTCAGACCTTACGACCCCCTCAAACCCAAGCCAAAGGGGTTTGATGACACTAAAATTTGTGCCTACCATCATGTGCTAGGGCACGATGTGGAGAACTGCAAGGCCTTGAAAACCATCCTTATCCAGTTGTGTCCTCCAGAAAGCCAACTTTGACAATGATGACCTTCTCGATGAGGACCTTGCCTCACTGACACCCATTCCCACACTGTCCACTCAACAACCACAACCTCCACCCCCACAACTCCTAGAACCACCCCCAAGATTTGAAATTAACATGGTTCACATCAGAGAACTTGCCACACCATCACCCAAATGTCATTGCACCCAGCTCACCTCACAGGGTTTTTCTCCTCTGGTAGGTTTCTACCTGTCATGTCATTATACCACTCATCCTACACCTTCTCCATTTGCCAACTCCCCTCAAATCAACATGATACACATCACTACACATGCTCAGAAGGATAAAGGTAAAGAAAAGGTGACTGACCCACCAACCAATCCTATACCCAACATACCATCTGCACCCATACCTAAAATCACTATCTGCGGCCCCACATACCCCATTTCTAATGGAGTCACACATCGCACCATGCTCAAACAATTACACCAATCTCCCCTCAAAATGTCCTTATATGACCTCATCCAAACCTCGGAATCCCATCGTCAAGCTCTCATGGAGGTTCTTCAATCTATTGAGGTTTTACCCAATGACCCTACACCCGTAGCCTCCATTATCACACCCCATCATGTAGCCTCTCTCACCAAATTACCACCTTTATCTTCACACCACACTCTACTCACCAAGTAGCCTCCCTTAGCTTCTCAGAGGAAGAGATCGCACCACACCAAAATGATGACCCAGACCCAACCCTCTTCATCTCTGTCCACATTGATGACATACGGGTGTGACGTGTGATGATTGATGGGGGCACTAGCATTAACATCATTTCATCCCATGCATTCACTCAAATGTGCATACCTAAAAATTACATGCATAAACATCTTGTCATGTTGCGTTCATTCAATGATGCTATCACCTCTACATTAGGCACTGTCATCCTCCACATTCATGTGGGGCCCCCGCACTATCCCAGAATTATTCTATGTTTTGGAGGGGGAATTTTAATATAACTTGTTGTTTGGCAGACCCTGGATTCATGTCATGGGTTGCGTTCCTTCCACTTTGCATCGTTGTGTAAAGTTTGAGCATGAAGGACATACCTACACTATCCCAGCTGATCCATCACCTTTTAAAACATGCAACATGCTTTACCGACCCAATGATGTGCTCATACCCATTAAGGCGTCTACCTCCGTGACCACCACCACTTCACCTACACCTCTCGCTTACCAGTACAGTCGCTACCTCAACCACACATACCTCCTCCATTCCTACCGCTGCCACAACCTCCACAGCTGACCCATCAGCCTCCCAATCTGTTAACTCCACCTCCGCATCAACCTCTGACACATCATCCATTCTAGCTACCTACATACCAACCACTGATCCCTTAGAAGGTGTTTTTCAACGCCTCACTCTGGGGGAGTACCACCTATATAGTGTCAACACATTTCTTACTCCACAAGAGTATGGAGTCTTCACCAACACCCTCACTATGATCACCGCATAGGAGAATGCCTCCTTTATGGTCCTCCTCACCTTCATACCAGTCTCACCTATGGGGGACTTGATACTACCACTTACACACCCGAACCACCATCACAAACCCACCCATTTTCCACTGACTTCCAGTCTCTCACCAATCATTGTTTTGCCCACACCTTCCTACACCGATGTGCATGGAAGGGTTTTGGTTTTGGATTTTATGAGCAAGGCCACCATACCATTATTCCATGTACCACCCGCAAACATAATGACCATAGTGGTATCGGCTTTCCTGAACCACCTACCAAACAAGCCTGCATTGAACTCATCAAGGACATCAACCCTTCTCCACCTTCTTCACCCACTCCACCTTCATCACCACCTTCACCGACGGAGTCGATGGATCCTAGAATCTATCCCTCCTAACTTTTTTTTTCATAAACACCATTTCATTGGGGCCTTTGACTTATCAATGCGAGGGCGAGGCCCCTTCCTCTCTTCCCTTCCTGTATCCTGAAATGATCGATGACGATACACCTTCAATTAACATCATTCAATGTCAGGATGATGAATCTATACTCACCTACCTTGGTGCAGAAGACTCATATATTCATCGGTCATTACCCTCTGAGACACAAACCATGTTGAATGAATCGAACTATCGAGATCAACATTCATACTCAGGATGACCCGCACATCCTAAAGATCAGTCAATCTTTAGATGCTGCTGAACAAGGAAGCCATCACTTCTTTTCTCAAAGATCATAACCATGCTTTTCTTGGTCTTATGCAGACATGCCCGGTATTGACCCCACCATAGTGGTCCACAATATCGTAACCATTCCCAATGCCAAACCCATCAAACAAAAGCTGAGGAAAATGCACCCTCGCATTGCCCTTCTCGTCAAAGAAGAGCTTCAGCACCTTCTTTCTGTTTCCTTCATATTACCCATTGATTATCCTCATTGGATTTCTAACATTGTCCCTGTCACTAAAGCGACAGGGGGACTCCACATTTACACAGACTTCCATGACCTCAACCTAGCCTGCCCAAAAGATGACTTTCCCTTACCCAGTATTGATCAACTAGTTGACCTTACCACTGGTCACGAGATGCTATCACTCATGGATGGCTTCTCGGGTTATAACCAAATCTTGCTTGCCCCAGAAGATCAACACAAGACCTCGTTCATCACCCCTTGGGGGACCTTCTGCTATCGAGTCATGCCTTTTGGCCTTAAAAACGCTGGTGCCACATATCAGCGGGCTATGACTTACATCTTCCATGACATCATGCATCGCATATTGGAAGATTACGTGGATGACCTTCTCGCCAAATCTAAACACCGCTCCGAACACCTTGTCATCCTCAAAACCATTTTTGACTGCCTCATTAAATATTGTGTTCACCTTCAGCCAAAGAAGTGTGTCTTCACGGTTCTCTCAGGAAAGCTCCTGGGATTTATTGTTTCCTTACATGGTATAGAAGTTGACCCTACTAAAGTCAAGGCCATTCTGGAAATGCCTCCGCCCACTAACCTTAAACAACTCCGTAGCCTACAAGGTAAATTGCAGTCTATTCACCATTTCATTTCACAATTATCTGATCGGTGCCAACCATTTCATCATCTGCTCAAGAAGGATGTCTCCTTTAAATGGGATGATGACTGTCACAAAGCTTTTGAGGCCCTCAAACAGTACCTTCTCCAACCACCCATACTCATTCCACCTAAGGATGATCAACCTTTCTACCTATACATCTCAGCTACCGATCACTCCTTGGGAGCCATGCTCGCTCATCGCGATGAACAACACAGGGAGCAGGTGGTTTATTACATAAGCCATACTCTTTTGGACTATGAAACCTGATACACCCATCCCAAAAAACTTTGCTTAGCCTTAGTTTTCATTGCCACTAAACTCTGCCATTACCTACTCAACCACAAAACCTATGTTGTGACCAACACCGACCCCTTACACTTCATGTATGCCAAACCTTATCAAAATCAGTGTGCCACTCGATGGCTTATGCTTTTAGCTGACCTTGACCTTGAATTCATTCATCAAAAGTCCATCAAGGGCCAAGCTATCACTGACCAATTGGCTGACACACCTATTTCTGGGGATCAACCCTCTAATTTTGACTTTCCAGATGAGTCAATTGCTACCCTTTCCTTGGATGAACCCCCTTACCAAATGACACTCTTCTTTGATGGTTCCAAGTGTCAGCGTGGGGGTGGGGCTGGTGTTATCCTCATTCCTCTTGATGGTGAACCCATGCCTTTGTCTTTCAAACTAGATTTTGATTGTACAAATAATATCACCAAATACGAAGCACTCGTATTAGGTCTTCAAGCCGCCTATGCCCTAGATGTCAAATCAATCAACATCTTTGGTGATTCTCAATTGGTCGTAAACCAAGTCAATGGTATATACCAATGTCGTAATGAGCTGCTTCAAAAGTATAAACATCATGTAGACATACTTTTGACCACCTTTGACCGTTACACCCTTCAAACCGTCCCACGTTCAACCAACAAATTTACAGATACCATGGCCTGCTTGGCTTCCCAAATACCCGCTTCACCCACCGATTCTAAAATCTTTGTCACCATACAATGACTCCAATCACCTTCTTATTTACCACGTGAAGTTTACTCTATCAGAACCACTACCCCAGACCTGAGTGACCTTTGGTACAAACAATACTCTGACTATCTTTCTCTCTCCATCTTACCTCCTGATCTCACCCGTAATGGACAACGCGCCTTCCTTAAAAAGGTCTCTCATTACGTCATCATGGGGGGCCTCCTCTATAAGCATGGCTTTGATGGTATTCTCTTACGATGCCTCACAAGTTCTGAAATTCCTTATACCATTAAGGAAGTTCATGATGGCATATGTGGAGGTCACTTCAGTGGCCTTGTTGTTGCTAAACGTATTCTTCGCCTAGGCTATTACTGGCCGACCCTTAACTATGATTGTTGTGACTACGTCAAACATTGTGTAAAATGCCAACAACATGCCAATCTTCATCATACACCCAGTCACACCTTACAGGTCACCCGTGACCTTTGGCCCTTCTCTCAATGGGGTTTGGATCTTGTCAGAGAGATCAACCCCCATTCTTCCCAACAACATCAATGGATCATCACCGCTACCGAATACTATACAAAATGGGTTGAAGCCATACCACTCATCTCCACGAAAGCTGAGAAAATATGTGAGTTCATCAATCATCACATCATTTTCTGTTTTGGTGTTCCTCATCGCCTCATCACTGATAATGGAAAACAATTCAAAAACAAAACATTGCAAAAACTTTGCGACAAGCCTTCGGCATTCAGCTAAGTTTCTCATCACCTTATTACCCACAGACCAACGGCCAAGCCGAATCCACTAACAAAACCTTAAACAAAATTCTCATGAAAGTGGTTAACGATACTGGGAAGGATTGGCATACGCACATTCCTTTTTCCCTATGGGCATACCGCACTAGTATTCACACTTCCACTACTGCCACACCATTTTCTCTGGTCTACGGTACAGAGGCTGTTCTACCTCTCGAAGTCTAGATTCCCTCACTCCGCATTTCTCTCCATGACATGCTTAATGATGATGACTTTCATCAAGACCGTTTAGCACAACTTGAGTTATTAGATGAACATCGTCTTAACGCTCTTGACCACCTTCAAGTTTACCAAAAATGTATCAAACGTGCCTACGACAAACGTGTCCATGAACGAACCTTCCAAGTTGGTGATCTCATCCTGAAAGAAAATCAACATGTAACCAAAGCAGAAAAAAGTAAACGGGGAAAATTTGCTCCTAATTGGCTTGGACCATACATCGTGACTCATACTTATGGATCAGGTGCTTATCATTTATCTTCACTTGATGGTAAACCCGAACCTGAGCCCCTTAATGCCTTGCATCTTCGACCATTCTATTGTTGACTTTTTAGTCCTACCTCACCTTTTGTCTCTTTCCATGCTCATCCCTTGAGTGTTATCCACTTCATACACCTTACCAATGATTAAACAAGAATCATGTGAGTACCCGTCACCTGTTATCTTCTCTTGAATATGTGTACCACGGCACTGCACATAGCATGATTCTCATGGATACTTTTTGTCTACCTTTAGATGAGATCCCATGGTCGTTTCACCCTACTTTTTGAACAAGAATCTTATTCTTCACCTTGGTCTTGTCCATGACTTCAAAGCCCTCACATGGGACCCAACTCCTTGAGTCAAACTTCTAATATAAAAGATGACTCCCTCAAAAGGACATCTTCCTCTTGACAACCGCTGCTATAAATAGACTGCTCCCTCGAAGGACAGCTATGTAAAGCCCTTAAAAAAAAACAAGAGAATTTGAAGCTTCCCACATCGATCAGCTTCACGAAGACCTCAAGGAGTTAAATTCCTCATCCCATATAGACTTCCCGCATCGATCAGTCTATCTCAAATACAAGTCAACACAGAAAACTTTTTAGTCATGGACTTGCCCATTGTGACCTTGGATCTCTTTCCCGAAGAGCATGCTACCTCATGCCACATAAAAAATTAACCACCTTTCACCCTTCTCACCATTCCCACTCCCATTTCCTACCACCTCAAGGGACCTCTTGGAAACCAAGACATTTGGTGATCATGTGACTACTTTTCACCTTAGAACAATCGATCATGCAATGTCTTTAGGGTCTTACGTTCATCACCTCCTCCAAGGTATGATCTACTCGGTATGATCCTAACCAATCAGGTGGCTTTATTGCCCCCTCTTATCTTTTGACCATCTTTATTTACGTTTTGATTACCTTATACAGGATTTGGTCCTCGACACTTACCTTTGGGGTATTCTTCTTCTTTTTCCACAATCGACATCACCTATATCAATTTTCCTATAACCCACCCACACCTAACAGACCTAAACCCACAACATACCTAAAACCTACTAGCTCATTTTCATACCTCATCCTATTCTTCCCTAGCTCATGGGAGAACTACATCGGCCTGAGGTCCTTTTTTGTCGGGACTATGTAGGCAGCACTCCGAGGGCATGGGGCCCTTGGAGGTTAGCTCGGCCACTCTCTACCCTAAACAATTCATCTTTCATCTTCCTCACATTACATCATACCCTACTTAGTTTCCCTTTTATATCCAACTTTGAAAATTAAACCACATATATAACAAGTTGCTTCATATTTTTATCCTCATCACAACATACATTTATTACGACTACCATTTCTCTACCATCATCATGCATGTATTATACCATATCTCACATATGACCCATATATTTATTTCACAAAATAATGAATCACAACTTCAACTACTTTAAACACAACCATGCCTAAACAAACCTGACTCCATCCATGCCTAAACCCTGACTCGATACCATGCCTATGACCTAACTCAACCATGCCTAAAACATAAACTGACTCAATCCATGCCTAAACCTAACTCAACCATGCCTAAAACCTAACTCAACCATGCCTACCTGACTCAATCCATGCCTATGACCTGAACTCAATCCATGCCTAAACCAAACCTGACTTCATCATGCCTAACTCACCTAATTTCTGTCCATATCAAAACAATAAATCGAAAGTCTCATCAAAACATCAACAAATCAAGAATCTCATGTATCTCATCATATAAATAAGTGTGTATCTCAATACAACATACATGGATGTCCCATCATGTCCATCATCTCAAAATCGTCGGCACATAGGCCGATACTCAATACAAAATGTCATCGGCACGCAGGCCGGTCTCATATACAATAAAATAATGAACCAATACAAAATCTCTTCGGCGTAGGCTGGTATATGCTCAAAATATACAAAACCTCTCATACATCCTCACTATCTTCGGCACGCAGGCCGGTATGTGATCAAAAATACAACTATCTCTCGGCACGTAGGCCGGTATATATCACAAAAATGACTATCATACATCAAATATCAAAATCCCCCATATCAGGCATCTCAGTGGATATCCTCCATCTCTGTATCACCTGTACCCTCTGCCTCCTCGGCCCCTGTCTGGTGACCTACTAGCATCTCCCCACCCATCATAGGTGGTGGTTGAGTCCCTGATGGCACCTCACCTGGAGCTGGTCATTGTGCGCTGGTCTCATGCCTCTCCCTTATCCGGCCTCAGAGCTCGATGGCCCCCTGTGCTCTCTACACTGTGAGTGCGGGATCTAGTCCTCTCACTCGACACCTGTTGTGCCCGGTACTCTCCATAGGATAGGAAGTCTATCCCGACCGCCATCAGCTGGTCTTGGTAGTATCTGGCCTCACCTAGGGTATCCCGTAACCTGGATATAGGCATGGTCTGTGGTGGTCCCATAGGTCTCGGCCCCTGTACCTGTCCTGCGGGACCCTGTCCCGCTCCTGCCTGTGAACTGGGACCCGGTCCGGTGCCTGTGGTGGTGCCCCTACCCCTGTGCCTATATCTGGGCCTGTAAGGCCCCAATTTGTGCCTAGGCTATGGCCAACTAGCCCTGCAAACTTGCCACCTATGCCTGTAAGGCCGCCACCTGACCATCATCCCCCTCTCCATCTCCATCCCCACCACCGGCCATCTGGGTCTGCAGACTGGCCACCTGTACATGTAGCTCTGCTACCTCTACCTCTGAGCTCGATAGTTGTGTCTGTACCATACCCAACTGGGTAATCAAAGTAGCCACCTGCCCCTGTAGGGCGTCTCTCTGCACCGTGATGGTGGCTAGATCCGGCTGCCCCCGGTCTGGGTGGTATGGCTCATAAATGTGCCACCCACCACTGTTTGTACCTATGTTATGACCCCGGCATCATCTATCCGCCGGTCCACTACCTGCTCCTCCTGCCCTGTGGGCACTGTAGGCTGTGGTAGAGGTAAGGGCCTCTCCACGTCATCTCTCCTATACTACAGGAAGGGTGGAGGTACGTCCTGTAATAGCCCAAACTGCCACCTGACTCTGTCTACTAGGATCATCTCATGCTCCCCAGCACGGTGACCCTATATCCATCTCAAAAGCTGGAGCTCAGCTAGCTCCTCATGCATATGCCTATATGAGGGGAATCCCACATACGGCCTCCATATAATGTCCACTCTGGACAACCCCTCTAATAACCACTAGAAATAGGCCACATCATGTGTGGGCCTGTCAGATCTCCACTCTCCAATAGCATGCACCCATCGCATGTACCCCACCCGCACAAATCTCAATGGGAATGCATCCGCTCGAGGCATCCCTACTGGCCGCACACAAGCTATGTGCTCATAAGCCCAACAGTGTAGTAAGAAGGTACAACATAGGCTGAACCTGCGCAACCGCCCATATGCCCATAACTCTCTGTACAGCTGCACCAGGAATGTTGGCGTCCTAGGAAAAGCGGGTCTCATCTATCATCATGTCGTGGAGTACCCCCATCAATGATCGGGGAAAACGTCCACCCTCTGCATCTGGCAGTGCAAAGCAGCACACTGCCTCCATCAAAAGAACCACTAGCCTCGTCTCCTCTGGATGGGCTAGGTACATCTCTCCATATCGAATGTTGGCACTATGGAATGTCAGCTCGGCCATCCCCTTGCCAAACACCGTCAGCATCAGCTCCTCCGAGGCCTCGGAGGAGATAGAGTAGACCTGCATACCCAATATGGGTAGCTGTAGAATCCTAAACACGTCCTCCAGGGTGACAGTGATCTCACCCATCTGCAGGTGGAACATGTTGGTCATGGAATCCCATCTATCGATGAGCACAACCATCAAACTAGGCTGCCGGACTACATGTCGATAGCGTCGGACTCCACTCAAGCCCACCACCTCCACATGTTGCAGCTCCTCATGGGTCGTTACACCGTGCACTATCACAAGCAGGGGCGGAACCCTGTCCCGCATACGTAGCTGATCTCTCCCCTGCATCTAATACAAACAATACATTAATCTACATTTATCACACCCACATTTTCCCCCTATCATTTCCCAACAACCTACTTTACCCCTACCCATCTTAATCACCCAACCTGTGGCACCTTTGGCCCCTTATCCCCCAAAACCCGACCGGTGTCAGTTCCCTTTCACCGATCCCAGTCACCCCTTAACCGGCATCGTTCACCTGTTTCATGACCGATACCAGTTACACACTACCGACATCGGCCACACTTGACCGACGCCGGTCACTGTCGCGGCAAAAACCCACAATCCCCAAACCCCCCTTTTTCTCAAAAACTTCCCCCCTTGCCCCTTTTACCCACCTAAAATTACCTAAAACTCCCTTGCACCTCATCCCATCCCCTCCTCTCTCATTTACTGCACCCCCCACATTCCTATTTTACCCACTTTTCCCCCATTCCCAAATTTATTTTTTTTCACCCACCCAAAACAACAACTACAACAATACTCTACCAATCATCTAATCTATCTAACCAAATACAACTAAAGTTGGACACTTACCTCATTGTGCTACCATCATCTCGGTGGCACGTCTGGTCACTACACCGGTGGCCCACCCGATCCCTCTCCGGCCTCTGCCATCACTAAATCTCCACCCACATCTCCAACCAATCGAATCACACACACCGATCCTGTGGACCCGCCTCTCACCAACCAATCACCTATCATTCACACCCCCAACTCAATGCTTCATTTCGTGTGGACACTTTTCTCTCTTTTCTCTCTCTTTTGTCATTTTCTCAATTCGCTAAATGACAAATGAATAACAAAATACATGGATTTTTTGTTTTTATAACAAACCCGACCTAACTGATGTTGGTTTCACCTTCACCGGCATTGGTCTCGTGCCCTACCTTACCATGGTCGGTTTCCCTATACGGGCGTCAGTTACCCTTGACTGGCATCGGTCACCCTATCTTGCACAAAACCCACCATTTTACCCTATTACCCCGCCTATCCCTCCTTTTTTTCCACACCTACCCTTTACCCTGCTCATTTACCCCACCTCAACTTTACCCAACCCATTTACCTCACCTTTCCTGGCCTCATCATTTACTACCTCCCTTTTTCCTCCCTTGGGGACTCTTTATTTTCCTCATTCCTCAGCCTTACCCATGTCATGACCTAGATTTTTGGCCCTGGACCATCGCTAGTGACCTTTGACCTCATGTGTTCATTATACCTTGCTACACTGTTACCTGTGTTGTTGACCTAATGACCTTACCTAGCCTATTGTTGTGCCTATTTATCCTGACCCTACCTTTGGTGTATTGGAACATACCTAAACATTCCTGCATCTAACCTACGTCGTGTTTCATGACCATATCATATACCTTGGATACCGGAATCACTTCAACCTTGTTTGGATAAACCTATCCACCTTAGACGATGTAGAGTTTTACTGTTCTTCAACCTGGTAGCATGCTGCAGTTTATACGTGTGCGTGTGTTTGACTATTACTACCTTTGACCCTGACCCATAACCTAGATTACCTGAGTAGACCTTTAACCCTTTTCCCCCGTTCCCCACCTTCCCCTTTCTCACATTTACCTTTTATCAAACCACTCACTGATTCTTCCTTCTACCTCGTCAATTCCTGGTTTGAGAGGGATCACCTTCACCCACACACGGGGTAACCACATCTTATTTTTGTTAACATCACTTACCAATACAGGCTATGCAACAAAAAGGGGCAAAATGTAGACACTAAAATTAGGTCACACTCCCCTTTGGTCCCTCGACAAATAAACACCCTTCATCACATTAACCTAGCCATGGCCCCCTTCACTCCACTAATATTAATTTAATTAATCTAATTAAATTAATTCATTATCCTCACCATATTTATTATTTAAATATCTTAATTTAGATAATATCCACACATGCACCTCACCTAGACACCTCATCAAGCCAACTCACCCTAAGACCTATTCTTAGTAAGTTGCCATAACTAACTAAGTCTTACCCAAACCCTAAAAATCAATGCCTACATTCCCTCTAACCACATTCCCGCATGCTTACCAGAAGCTTCCAGTCTAATCCACGGGTTAACGATACACGAGATCCTAGAAAATCAAGGGAATCTGCCTAGTTTAGTAAACCTAGGAAATCCCTCCTTGACCGACGCCATTTACCCCTAACCATTGTTAGTTAAGTCGGAACCGTCGTCGGTCACCTTTTAATCCCCAAAACAACCTTATTTTGGAGGTTGGCAAACATTGGCACATTCCTGAGAGACATCACATCTTCCGAGAACGGGTTTCAGCGAGAACACGCATGCAAGGAAGGAGATCAAGCATTTTCTCCTGCACAACCATCCAACACTAACCCCAGCAAGGATTTGAATCCAACCAAGGAAAAAGGAATACACATGCAGCCCATGCAGAAGCTTTCCTACGATTGGTGATTATCTGCAGTCTTCAATCTCTTACCAGCATCTTCAATGCCTCACTCTGGGGGAGTACAGCCTATATAGCGCGCAACAACCCATCAATCAGCATTTCAACAAGAATTCTTCCTATGCCCGTTACCCTATCTATTTCATCAATATTTCAAAGAAACGTCTAAGAATCAGGTGAAACAAGAGTTACTAAAGGATACTAATAAATGACATAGTAGGATAATATACACAAGTAAATAATAAACTCATAGAGGGTGTGCTATGGAACTAAAATCATATTATATCACCTCATAAATTTTTTGTTGGACGTCGTATCCTATAAGAATCGTGGGTGTCCTCAATCTTTAAGCAACATTGAGATTTTATGATGCATGTCTACCATTGTCTCTTCCACCCTCATGGAGATTCAAGAAAGAACCTCATGGTGTATTTCATCCATAGAGGGAGGGAGGTAAGGGATAAAGGAAGGATGTGCTTCCTGAAAAGATTGTTTCTCAATTGGCATAAAGTGTATATAAAGGTGTGTTTTTTGAAATTATTGGGAAAAAAAAATTAATTTAAAGTGAACCAAATATTCACTTTGAGGTGGAGGATAAGTTAATTGTAGATGATTAGGATTTGAAATCTATAATATACATATATACAATTAGAGTTTACAATAATATACAAAGATGAAAACTAGGGCTCATGTCACAAACACTCGAGAGACTCGAGGAGAGATAAAATTAGGGGTAGAGTGTCCACTTAACTATTTTAATATTTCATGAGATGGTATGGATATCAAGTTTTGAAAAAATGGGTTTTAACAAGGCTTAATATGTTGTCTCTAAAACACACTATCAAAACTCTCATAGACACTAGTGGCAAGTTCTGAACACTAGTGTATGATGCTATTGTCTAAATTTTATGGTTTTTTCCTTCATCATTCAACATTTTATGTGTTTTATGGTTGGTTAGAACACAACAATTTTAGGATAATTCACTTCCACATGTCGTTAAGACACGAAAGAGCTAGGAACATGTGGAGGGGATTCCACATCATATCTCTAACTGATGTGGTAGTTGAATTTGATAACAATTAAACATGGTCGGTCAGGTGTTTTGTGCCATTTATATAGACTATTATTTTATGCCATTCTCCGCACTTGTGTTGGCAACAGATATTAATGGCAAGAGTTTTTCCTTGTGGATTTATAGTTGACGCCGCTTCCTCAACAGTCCAGGTTTTTAACACTCATTAAATTTGAAGCAATGTCATGTGTGTAATCTTATGATTGTTATTTTGAAATTTTAGAGTTATGGGGTTTTTGCAATATGAGGGAACGATCAAAGAAGATGATAGAGGACAAAGTGTATGGTTGTTCTTATTAATTTTGTAAGGAATTTATAGCCATGTTTTCATCAACTTTGCTACTACTACAAATATTATCGTCAAGGTTTGAGCTTACGACCCAACACTACACATTATTTTCTTGTTTTTAATTCAAAGACATGGCTTTGTTTGCCTTCATCCCTCTCATATTTTGAATGTAAACCACCATTGTCAAATGGTTTGTGGTGTGAGGCACAAGAATAAGAGAATTTAGAAGAAAAGAGTTGCAAGTTTCGTTGATTCCTCGTTGTTTTTCTTTCTTACATTTATGGCATGGGCACGATGAGGGGTTTGCTTACACAAGAAAATAGAAAATGAAAAATGTGTTGAGTAGATTTATTACAAAGGACATGGAAAAATATGTTGACCTTAAGATCAATGGTTCATCAGATCCTATACACTCTCACTATTCCTTATGACAATAAATAACAAAAATGGATTCCTTATTATTGAGGCTTTTCATGACATCAATTATCATTCAAACATGGGCCCTAAAACCGTGTAACTATTTTTGATAAGGGATTTGAAATTGTATGGAGTCGACATTTCGATGTAGGGCCTCAAATTGAAGAATGGGGTGTTTTTAAACAAATATTGCCTACCAAGTATTTCGATAACAACAATGTTTGGTCAGCTTCGTACATCAAGCGAAAACACAACATACTCTAGGAGCTACCTCTGATTATATTTCAAACACATACTCTTATGTGTAACACATGGTGAGGACAACATGAATGGATGCAAACGAGGTTCCAACATGCAAAGATGGGGGAGACGGCAAGTTCAATGACAATTCATGAACATGTAAACATATAAACATCAAGTGTGAGGTTGTATGAACATATGTACACTTAAAAATTTAAAAAACAATCTTTAAAGTCCGTAAGTAAAACAAATATTAATTGACAAGCATTATGAACAAGAAAATTTAGTTGGGATTATCTAGAGGTTTTTTGCGATGAAGGGGAAATTGCAGCGAAATTGGGCAAAAACAGTCATTTTTTCAAATTTCAAATTCTGCAACGGTCGGTCGGCATCCCCCTCCCGAGAATTAAGGAAGGAGCCTTCCGCAGGCCATGGTCTTTTGGAAGCGTTGCAGAAACGTCTGGATCCCAGAGTTACAGATTCGGTCCATGCTCTCGATGCTAATAACACAAGCGACCCGCTCTAATTTGATTCGGTTTAGACGGAGTTTGTATCTGTCTCTCTGGTGGATTTGGATGACCTGGTAGCCCAGCTCACCCTTCTTAGAGAAAGAACAATATTTGCTAAATTTTTGGGTCGTCGTCTCTCAGTAGAGGGCATCCGTAGTTGGTGTGATACTCAGTGGGGTAGCGGTCTCCGCATTCGTTTCTTAGAGAGGTTTTTTTCTTGTTATCCTCCGTAGTTCGGTGCAGAGGGACGATACCCTGGAGAGGAAAGAATTTCTTTTCGCTAAGTCCAGCGTACATATTCATGAGTGGTCTGCCCACTTCGATCTGGCTCAAGCGGAAATGGATGGCTTCCAAGTTTGGATCAGACTATATTCACTTCCTGGTGAGTTTTGGTCCTCCTCCATTCTATATAAAATCTCCCTTCAGATTAGGTCAAGTCGTTCCCATTGATCCTATTACTTTGGAAGGCACTCTTTCATCTTTTGTCCAGGATTTGTATTTCTATTGATCCCTCTAAAAATTTATACGAATTCATTGTCATATCCACCCCATCAGGAGTAATGGGTGCAAAAATTGGATTATGAGGCGAGTTTCTTATAGCTGATTTAAATGTAAACAGCTTGGTCATTTCAAAAAAGCATGTAAAAACCCTCCTGTTTCCAGCACTGCCATTTGGAGGAAAAAGATTAACCTTCCTTCTATCTCACTATTCTGCTAAACCTCTATCTTCTAGGAAAGATCACTTGCTTGGTGTTGATCTCTCATAGCTCTATTCCTATGAAAGTGCCCATTGTTCTTCATTCTGAGTACAATCTTCCTAGTTAAGGAAACTGCACCTTTTGTTCAAGATTCTAAGTAGATAATCTCTTTATTCCAAAGAAAGGCATCGCACTGGGTCTTGATTGCAGATGTGGTCTCTTTGGAAAAATGGGTGAATGAGAAGTATGAGCTTATCCTCTCCATTGATGGAGACTCCGGGGAATCTTAATAACAGTTTAGATGATGTCCTCTGTCGATCCACCTCTGGAAAAATTTTAGAAGTGCCCTGATTCTTTTGAATCCAACCATTCTCAATATGGATAGGCGGCGGAAAGCTCAACCAAGTCACCCTTCCAAAAACATCCTTTCCCTCAAAGATATTGCTACAGGTAATCGGCTTCAACTTCGTTCCTTTTTTCCATCCTTAAGTAGGAGAGGCAAGTCCTCTCTGAAGATCAAATGATCCTTCTTTCTTGGAATGTTATGGGCCTGAACGCCCCTAACAAGTAGCGTCTGTTGAGATGCTATGTTATTGATTCGAAATATTTTTTATGTATTATCCAAGAAACTAAGATGTCTAAAGTGGATTGTAAGAATTGTCGGTTTCCCAAATGGAAAGGTTAGGAAGGGTGCTTCTCGGACTCTAATGGTGCCTCTGGTGGTTTGGGAGTTCTGTGGAGTTCTATGGAGTTCCAGGTGTTGTAGTCTCGAGCCTCTATTGGTCGATCCTAATTTCATTTGGAGTAAAGTCTACATCAAACATTCTGATGTGTCCTTCTTTCTATGTAATGTTTACGGTAATAATAATCCGTTAAAAAAAAGGGAGCTCTGGTCAAGGATTCAGCTAATCCTTGACTCGGCTCTGACCTCCAAGACTGTTGTGGTTGGGGATTTTAATGCTACTCTCTCCAACAAAGATAAATGGGGGGGGAATCCAATGGCAGCCTCGTTCTCAAGTGGATTTCACCTCCTTCATTGCCTTCGCCAAGTTAGTTGATGTGGAACCAAGTTCTAGTTGGTTCACTTGGAATAACCGACGTCTCGAGTTCAGCTCCATGGTTGTTCGCCTGGATCGTTTTCTCGTCTCCGAAGATTGGCTTCAGCACAACTTTCTCATCAAATGCTCTGTTCTTCCTCTCTCCAAATCTGATCATTTTCTTGTCTCTCTCATCATTTCCTTTGACCTCTGGTCGCGTCGTTCTCCTTTCAAATTTGAGTCCATGTGGTTACAGGATCCCTCTCTCAAGCCCTTGATTAACTCTTGGTGGGCCTCCTTCACAGTGGAAGGTAATTGGATGTTCAAACTATCAAAGATACTTTCTTTTCTGAAAGACAGATTGTTGGAATGGAACGTCTCATGTTTCAAAAATATTTTCCAGGAAAAACAGAGGGTTGAGAAAGAATTGCGTAATCTTAATGAATTTGTTTTCTCTCAAGGTATGCACCAGGAAGACTTCAAGGAAAAATCTTTAATCAGTAAGCTTGGTGATCTTCTTCTTAAAGAGGAAATTCATTAGAGACAGAAATCGTGTGAAATGTGGCTGGCTGATGGGGACAAAAATACCAAATTCTTCCATGCTTCTGTCAAAGCTAGAAGAAATGTTAATTATACCTCCTCCCTGAAGTTGGATGATGATACGGTTTTTTCCTCTCAATATCACAGATTAAAACCGAGTCGGTGTCTTTTTTTCAAAAAATTCTGAATGGCGATTCAGCGTCTCCTCTAGATGCACAGCTTTCCTTTTTTCATCAGATTCCTAAATTGGTCATGATTTTGACAACACTAAGCTTCTTTCTCCTTTTTCTAAGGATGAAGTTCGCAGGATCATTTTCTCTATGCAGAGGGATAAAGCGCCCGGTCCGGATGGTTTTCCAACTTCTTTTTTCCAAGATTTCTGGGATGTTATAAGGGATACTGTTTGGCATTCCGTGGAGGAATCTCATTGTTCAGGCAAGCTTCTTGGCGCTCTAAATCACACCTTTATCTGCATGTTCCCCAAAAAGGCGCTGGTTGATTCTC
The DNA here is from genome assembly GCA_019776745.2 of Taxus chinensis. Lineage (NCBI taxonomy): Eukaryota > Viridiplantae > Streptophyta > Pinopsida > Cupressales > Taxaceae > Taxus > Taxus chinensis. The sequence continues at coordinate 829,585,156 of CM034149.1, read as the reverse complement.
TTGATGACTTTGGACCGATCTCCTTATGCAATACGTCCTATAAAATCATTTCTAAGGCTATTGCTTCAAGAATGAGTGTTCTTCTTCATAAACTTGTGGCACAGGAACAAAGCAGATTCATCCCTGGGAGGTCTATTGCTGACGATATAATCATTTCTCATGAATTGATCCATACTCTCCATTCCTCCTCTCACTCTGGTATGATGATTAAATTGGATTTTAGCAAAGCTTATGATTGTATCAACTAGAGATTCCTTTGTAAGTCCCTTCTCGCCATGGGCTTTAACTAGAATTTCTGCAATTGGATCTTCAAGTGTATTTCTTCTACTCATTTTTCTATTATGGTTAATGGCTCGGCAGAAGGATTCTTCAGCAGTAGCAGGGGCCTGAGGCAAGGAGATCCTCTTTCCTTTTTTCTTTTCATCCTGGTTGTTGAGGCTCTGAGTCGTAGCATCAAAGTTTCTCTTCTGGTCAGGGCTCTTAAGGGAATCCATTTAACTTCCAACCTCCCCCCTTTCACACTAGCAGTTTGTTGATGATACTTTCTTATTCGGTCAAGCGTCTATTCCGGAAGCCCGATGCTTTTCTTCCATTCTAGATTATTATTCGTTTGTGACTGGCCAGGTAATCAACTTCCATAAATCTGTTATTTTCTTCTTTAATGTCACACCCAGGTTACAGCAAAGGATCAAGGCAATTCTTGGCTTTGCGGTGGGCTCCCTCCCTCATAGATATTTGGGCATCCCTCTCTTCTCTGGCATTGGTAAAGAAAATATTTGGGATGGGCTCCTCAATTCTTTGTCGTCAAGGCTATTTTCTTGGAAGGGGAAATCGTTGTCCTTGGCTGATAGAGCTCTTCTGATCAACTTTGTCCTCTTGGCCCTCCCGATATATATGTTGTCGGTCTTGTTGTTACCAAGGAGCGTCTTGCTCAAAATTGAGAAAATGGTCAGATCCTTCCTTTGGCAAGGGAATAACGAAGAGAGAAAAAATCACTTGGTAAATTGGGAGACTATCAAGCTCCCCAAGCCATTAGGTGGTTTGGGCATTTTAGATCTGGCCCTTCAGAATTCAGCGCTCGGTGCTAAACTTGTTTGGAACTTTATTTCTGATGCCAAGCGGTTGGCTTTTCAGGTGCTTTCTCATAAACATCTGGAGGTTGGCCACCCCGAGCTCTTGCTTTCCAACTCTGAGCTCCCTAAAGGTTCTCATATCTGGAACTTTATCTACAAATTCAAATCCCTGATCGCTAACTCGGTCCCCTGGCAAATTAACAATGGTCAGTTGGTTGCCTTTTGGGAGGATAGTTGGAATGGGTCGCACCTGCTTAACCTTATTCCCAATCTTAATAGAGTTATGAACGTCTCCAGAGCATCCTAGGGCACTAAAGTTGCCGATTTTGATCGCCAACATCCGAATGGTTTGCCATCCTGGCAATGGAAAGATATTTCCTCCATTTGAGCCTCCCTCCAAGAATTTTCTACCTTCTCGGAAGCCCTTCGGGCCAGGAATGCTCACTTCAATGGTGGCGATGATCAACTGTTATGGCTTGGTGACTCCACAAGCTCTTACACGGTGAAAACCAGTTATACTCAACTTATCTCTCGGTTGAGTCTGGGCTCCCCCTGCTCCTTTGGTTGTTGGCATCCTAGTCTCTTGCCTAAAGTTGCTATTTTTGGTTGGTTGGTTTTTAAAAAGAAATTTCTTACTCAGGTGAGGAAAAGATCTTGGGGTTTCACCGGTCCCTCTAAATGTGTGCTCTGCAGTGAAGCCAAGGAGGATTTGGATCATCTTTTTCTTTTTTGTTCCTTTTCTTCCAAATGCTGGCATTGGCTTTTATCTAAACTGAATCTTGCTTGGGTTCCTTGTAAAAATATTGGAGATACTCTCCTCTCTTGGCCTAGATTAGGACAAGATAGTTCCCTCAATTCTATTTGGATTACTGTTCCTTTTTTCCTTATCTGGCACATTTGATGGGAACACAATTTATGTTTATTCCGGAAACAATCTGCAAAGCTCCCTGTTTTTCTTAATAAGCCGGAAGTGGCCATCTCGGAAATAGTTAGTAAAAATAGCCTCTCTAATCCCATTTTTTCATCTAGTGATGCGATTATTGGAAATTCATGGCCACTCATCAAACTCCCAAGCCCTAGTTCCATCATAAAAAAATGCCTATCCCAAGTTGAGAAATTAATTAGAAGAAAAAGGGCCAAATGGCGACCTCCCCCCAAGGGCATGTGGAAACTGAATTTTGATGGTGCCTCGAGGGGGAACCCTGGTAAATCTGATGTTGGTTGTATTATTAGGAGTGATATAGGGAATCTCATTTTTGCAAGTTCCTTTCAACTTCTTGATTGCTCTTGTAATTTGGTTGAAGCTCAAACGCTCTTGGAAGGGGTCAAATTGGCAGTTCACCTTAGATGCAAATCCCTTTTCATTGAAGGTGATTCCCAAATCATTATTCAAGCTATATCTAGTGGGTCTTCCCCTTCGTGGAAAATTAATCCTTTCATTTCCAATATCCTCTTTTGGCTTGGCAAAATTCGCACTTGGCACATCAATCATATCTTTCGAGAAGCTAATCATGTTGCGGATCTTCTAGCAAACTTTGCCATTGATCAACCTGTCGCCACTGTCATCTCGAGATATGCTAAAGCATGACAAGGCCTCTCTTGCAATATCTCACACGAGTAATAGGGTACACAATAGCAGATTGGATTTGTCCCTCCACGCGTGCAATGCCTCTTTTAGGTGTGGGCGTTGGCTTAGTGTGGAGTCATACCCTTGCTACATTGTTTTCGCGTAGCTTGCTCATTTCTTCTCTCCATTCATGGCGTTCCTTGGCTTCCCTTTTGTTTTTCTTCGGAGCTCGGTTTCGAAAGAAGCTTCGCCTCAAGAAATTGATAGAAATCGTCTCTCCGAAGTCTTCTGTTACTCTTGTCATGAGGAGGCCGAAGCAATTGAATCTATCTTGGGCAATTCCTATCGCTTTCGGTCACAGTGTGCTCATTCCAACTCAAAGATCGCTTCAGCTTTTGTCTCCTTCTGTCTGCTGCTACATTAGGACCCAATTGTTGTCGAATTTGTCGCCCACGACATGATATATCTAGCTCACAGGGTCGGTCTTCATGAAGAACTACTCGACTTCTCTCTCCCAGAGCTTCTTTTGTGGGTCGAAGAAGTTGATAAGCTTGCCATCGGATCTGGTCGTAGCATTCAATGGCTCTGCGGCCAGTATCGTGATCTTCTTCGTTATGCTCAAAATGTTCATTCTTTATTCTCGGTGAGCTGGCTTGATCATAGACTCCTCCCTGAGGTGAACATTGTTGAGGCCATGTCTCTTGTTCACTCTGCCACTGAAAAGTGGCAGAAGCTCAAGGACAAGGCAAGTGGTGCCTTCCGCATCCTTCTACGCGAGGCTAACAGGCGTGCGAGCACCCAAATCGGCTGAGTGTTCGAGTTTCAACCTTTGGAGTCTTGTTTGCTTATGCTTTTGCACCTCGGTGTTTCCTGTACCCACCCTCTCCTGCAAACGATGGCCTTTCTTCTTCCCGCCCCCCTCCCTTCTTCCTCCTTTCCTCTTCTTCTTTTCCTCCCCTATTGTATGGTTGGGGCCTAACCCTCCGGTTCATAGCTCTAGTGAAAAGCGTTTAATAATCAAAAACAAATACAAATACAAATTCATTATTTCCCTTTTCACATTTCCATTTCGGTTGGCCACACTTGGCCTCGTGAGCACACAAATATTTAGATTAAAATTATTTCATAATTGCACAATTACAAACTTAGATATTAATAAGCAATACAAAAGATTGTCACATTTAATATAATGTTTATTGCATATTAAATTTGTATTAATTGTCGCCAGTTTTAAACATTATTAATAAAATATAGGTCACATACATAGCAATATAGGGGACATTAACTCCGGATACATAACCAACTGAAAAAAAATCTCTAGTTGCTTTATAAATAAAAATTTATAAATGTCAAAACAATATTTACATAAACAAATCTTCAACATTGCTAAAAGATTTCCATATTATTATCATCCCATACTTATGTATATATATTCCTCTGCCAAGACTAACAAAAACACAAATAGAAGACGCTGCTAATTTTATGCCACAAAAGATTTAATATGCCCATTTTGCCACCCGAGCTTCATTTTTTGGATTAAATTTACAAAGTGAAAAACAACCCTTTAACAAGGCCATGATATGGCAAATCCTGCCGAAGGTTTTATTTTTTTGTTGTGCTTTATGTATTTGTTCTATGTTTTTGCATGGAAATTGTGCAATGTTCTGGAATTGTAGTGACTATTTGAGGAGGTGTAATCAAATATTGCAATCCAAAAATGGTAGTGTATTTGTGAATGTTTAAGCATTTAGACGAAAATATTAGCCGAATTTTGATGCACGACTTCAATTGATTGTTGTGATACATGAATGCGTTATGCAGCTTGAGGAAGTTATGAACATGTAGTTTGAGTTTTTATGATTAAAGGGCATTATCGTTTCGTGGAATATAAATTTTTTGTGAATGTTTAAGCAATTAGACGAAAATATTAGCCGAATTTTGACGCATGACTTCAATTGATTGTTGTGATACATGAATGTGATATGCAGCTTGAGGAAGTTATGAACATGTAGTTCGAGTTTTTATGATTAAAGGGCATTATCATTTTGCGGAATATAAATTTTTTTAATGAAACATATTGTAAATTTGATGACAAGATTGTCAAGAAGCATAAAGTTTAGTTAGTATAGAAGGAATATTAAATTCTGAAAAAGAAAAGAGGTAACATGAACATTTATGAAAAATGCCAAAAAAATTGATTGCACAAGGGACACTTTCCACTACTAATAACACGTTGCCATGCATTTCCATTACAATTAATCAGTTGTTTGAAGTGACATGTGTCATGTAAATTTATTTGTGTTGGTTTGGAGTAGTTTCACTGGCGTGAAAAGCAAAACCTACGGAATTTGATGGATTCATAGTGCATTAAGTTAGAGGCATGAATGGTGCAAGGAGCATGACATGAAGAACAAGGTTTAATGAGGGTGAGGTAAGTTCAATTTCCCATAATTGTAATGTTTATTAAAGAGCATATGAAACAGAGTAATAAGCCATGTCTGGCCGTCAGCGGAGAAGCAACAAAGAATAAATCTTTCGTAGTAGCAGTAAGGCTCTGTCTGTCTTGTTTTTGGAAAATGCAAAGTTTGTTGATAATAGTATTGTTTTCTCTTTCCTGTTAGATGGATGTAACTGTGTGAACAAATGAAGAGAAGAAGGTAGCTTTACAACAAATATATGGAAATAGATTTGCATTGATGTATAGTAAAGATATTCCAGTCCAGGTACGTTTGTGTAGGTTTGTTCTTTTAATCATTCTCCAGATAATATGGATCACAGAGGTCACCATACAAGCCAACTGTATAGAACAATTTGTCAGTTTCAAAATTTGGATATGAATGGTACAAACTAGAACTTGAAATCGAATTAAAAAATATAGTACGATGCTTAAATTTCAAGCGGGTATAGGCTAAATGAATCCAAGAATTTAAAACTGAGCTTGATGGTACCTTGAAGAGTAGGGAATATATTATTGTAGCTATGTTCATTGCTTGTAGTGGCAATTGGATTGGACATAGATCACTCCAATGATGAGACAACTAGAAAACAGACTTAGAATCCAACAAAATGAGTGGCAGGTTAACACCTTTGTGATTGTAGGCTTTTTGTGCGCCCTAGTTTTTCTATTGTCAAAATAGTTGAAAGTTTTTGGACTGCTAAAGACTCAATTCTTTATTTGTATGAATAATGAACTGCTTTTGAAACATGTTTTTGCTCACTCTATTTCACATAATAGGAAAAGAGAGAGCGCAGAGGATGAACATGTTTTTGGAAAGGCCTAAAGCTGAACCAACTTCCTGAGGCCTATGGTAGAGAAAAACAGGATATGTATATAGATCCGAATTAGCCACAATTCCTGTATATATTCCAGTCTGCCCAGAACATTTCCTCTTCCATCCTTTCATTTGATTAGGCACTAGAATCCTTTGTACGGTAGAGGCTGATATGATCATATGGAATAAATTCCTTGGGGTCAAGCATAGGCATTCAAAAAGTTGATTTTAGGATGACTGAAAAATTGAATCTGGGATTCAGTATGATTGGATATGGAATTTTTGCCCTTTCAGGATTTTCAACTACTTTAAGGTGTCACTAGAATGTGCATTTTTTAGTACCCAGATACAATCTCAATTGTTATGGATAGTGGTGTGAATAAAATATGCACTTTTAGTACCATCTGCAATATGAACCCCAAGACCACTGTTATGCAATAGTTTTACTCACCTTAGATTTTTCTATAACATCTACTGAAAATCTGTAAACATACTGAAAGAAAATCAACACAAAACGAATTGTTAACAAGTGGAATTGAATATAAAGATCTTACCTTCTACCTATACTGCCTTGGCTAGGAATTTGCCAAACTAAACATATCGAACAATGACAGACCAAAAATGTTTTGTTGCATGCCTTTGTGCCAAACCTAAATGGCCCATCTCCTAGAACATATGTACATTTAAAAACTTCATAATAGAATTATGCGGTTATGTTGGCTGCTCTGACATTGTAATTTAGCTGAGGAATTTTGTCTAACAGTTGGCATGCAAACTCATTCCATTTTTGTTTGGTTTTGTTTTTCAGACTATTCATGTTTTTGTAGCCTAACAAGGCATAGTTGTTGTAGTTGATCGGATAAGCCCCTCCAAAGCGAGGCAGTGAACAATTTAAATGATTGGATTGCATTTACGTTTTACTGAGACAGTCATGCATATTTGACATACAACAAATCTGTAACAAATAGCAAAGAGCTATAGGTGACATAGTAAAAAATAGGCCACAACAATTAATGTCTTAATATAAAAAAAAAAAGTCAAAGATATTAGATCCATGTTTTTAAATGTTGTAAAAAAGAAGGTCTGTTGTCGCTGTTTGTTGAGTTTTAAGTTTAGTCTATTTTAAAAACTAGTTATAATAATATAGAAAAAATACACGCGAAGTAATAGTTAGATATGTAAGCAAATGGCAGGAAAGTAAAAAGTAATTAAAGTAGACACAAGAAGAGAATAATCATTGCCAATATTTCTTTCGGATTATGATTTAATTGTATTAGTCGTCTGAGAATAACATAATTACAAAAAGGCTGAAACAAAAGCAAGGCCAAAAATATGTAACAAGTAGGCTGGTAACATAGGCAATTGTTTGTTTTCTGTATGACTGTTATGCTTTGCAAGTGTGCTTTGCCTTTTTTTAATATTGCCAAAAACATAGACGATAATAGTGGATTGTTCCTGGTCATACGGGGAGCCCGTCATGAAATTTGTTCGTGTACATGCATGGGTTGCAAAATCGTTGCAGGAATATGAAAGAACATGATGGGTATGTTAGACTGGAAACAAAGAATTAAACTGAAATGTAATGAATAGAGCTGGAAAATGCAGATGCTTACCAGAGAAGAGAGAAAGCTATGTTTCTTTGATTGTGGATATTGAGTTGTCAACAGTCAAAGTGAATGTACCCTTGATTTGGAATTGACGGAGAAGAAATACAGCCTTTGAGATGTCTTGTTGATATTCTTCATACTGTGTTTGACAAAGGTGAGGGAAGAATTTTCCCAGTAATGGCTCTCGCAGTGTGCAGTGGAGGGATTCATCTATTGTTTGCAAAGTGCAATGGAGAAAGTGCTTATACTTGTATGGTTTTGATGTATTGCAAGTTGCACAAAGGGAAATTTGTTTCAGTTCGGCTGGATCAGGTTCTGTGAGATGGTCACATTCTACACAGAATGCTTGGAAAGGAGAAAGGTATATGTTCTTTGTGCGAAGTACGCCTGCAATCTGCACAAGGGAGATGAAGTTGTTAGAGGGATGTATTGTTAATAGGCATATTTGATAGATGACAAATTGTTGATGCAAGATAACTTAAAAAAGAGAAATTGCAATGTACTTGCCTCTGTGTTTGTGTTTATGAGAGATTGTAAAAATGTTTTTGTAGGTTCATCATTTAAAGGGTCAATGAAGGATGAATGGCCTGCATGTACAACACGCGAACCCTTTAATCCTTGTCTGATGAAGTTTTTGAAAAGCAATAGTGGTATGTTCCCTGCTGCAATGCTGTCTCTTATTGTATGACATAGCGAAACGTGAAAGTTTCCCAAATGTACCTACAAGGACAAAGTATCATGTTTGGTTAAAATTGAAGGCAATAATGCAGTGCAATGTATATTAAAATGAAAGAAGGGAGTGTGTTGATACTGTTGCTTTTCCATTTTCAGCGTCAGAGTCTTTAACGTAGAGGGTGAACAGGTCGTTGGTGTGGTGGATTCCTGTCACAATTGTAGCAAATGACCCAATGGAGAATGTTGCATTTGAATGAACAAGCTCTTGTATTGTCATGTCAGGTGTCAGTTTTCATGTTTTGCAAACTGTCAGTATGTTTTCCATGGTGGTTGTTGCATTTGCGGACAAAGAACAATTTGCATCTCCTCGTTCGTACTTTGTTTTTTCTTTGACAGCGAAACCAGTGACACGCAGACCGCAGCTAGCAACTACAATGGATGCAAATTTGTGCACGAAGGTGTTGCTCATGTTCAAAGTGATTGTCATTTGACCATTTTTGTCAACCAAATCAGCATGGAGGATTTCAACTTTTGAGGGGGAGATGTTGGTTGCATGTGCTGGTCCATAGACGACCAGGATATCACCTTCAAAGACAGTTGCAACTTTGCCTGCACAAATGTCAAGTATGGAGGATGGTGTTGTGTTGCTGGTTTTGGGCTGCATTTTGAATGGTATTAGGATGCTTTTATTGAAAGTATAAGTATGATAATAAATGAATGATGAGAAGAAAGTATAGAAATGTTAGAAAGAGATTACCGTTTAGAGGATTCTTGGAAAAGATCATTGGTAGCAATGTCCTTGTTCTTGGAGGGGTGTTCCATGTCTTTGTTGATGTAACTATCTGCAAAGCATTCAAATATGTAAATGGTTGTTATAGAGTGTCAAATGAAAAGGAAAGAAAAGAATCAACAAACTAGATGTTAGTTTTGGTGAATCAATAGAACAACGTATGTGCACTTACAATTGTGCAGTGTTGTTGATGGTGTTTTTCAAGACAACAAAAATTGCTGGGTGGTCAGTCCAATATGCAAATCTTTCAAATGTATTACAGGTTTCATGTATTGTGTTTGACCATATATGGTCAATCATGTTTTTAGTGAAGACACTTGGATGTTGAATATAGAAGCTGAAATTGTTTTTTTGCATAAATGCTAAAAGCATTGTTGTTTTCCTATTTTTGTTGTGCATGTCGATGTTAAAGTCTCCAAAAATGTAGGTGGGAATGGTTAAATCAAGGGATTTGAACACATTGTTAAGAACAATGAAGATGTTTTCCAGATGTGCATTTGGCGCAACGTAGACATTTACAATTGTTATGCATTGATGTTGCAGTAATATCTTTGCGAGTAGTGACTCTACGTGTGTGCTCTGAAAGTAATGTTTTTCTAGGAAAGCTATATTGTTTGCAATAAAAATTGCTAGACCATGTACATGGTGTGCAGAAAAGCATTGGTATCCGTCAAGGTAGTCAATTGCAATGGGGCAAGCAATGTGAGTTTCTTGTAAACAGAGAATGTGAGATTGCATTAATTCATGGTCGTGGAGAATGGCCTCTCTGTGAGCATGAAGACTTCAGGTATTTAGCGAAGCAACTATAATAGATGAAGAAATATCAGCTATGGATAATTCATGTTGAATATTCCATTTAGCTTTGTTTCGGAGTCATTCCATTTTTGTGTTGATTGTTTGTTTAATGCTGAAATTCTTTTTCATAAGCGGGGATAGCAAGTAAAGGTTGGAAATGGTTCTCACTCATGACAGAGTTGTATATGCTAAGCCATGTGACGATACGCCAAGGGGGCTGAAAGCAAGCCGTTCTAGTGTGAGGCCTTGTGCTCTGTGTATTGTCCGTGCGGAACAAAGTTGTACGGGGAATTGTTTTCTTATTGTAACCGGTGTCTTGTACGATGTTCTACGCAAGGGTCTAGTGACACGAACAATTGGAGTCCAATCAAGTTCTGTTGTCGTTGTTGACAATTGCGGATGTTTAGATCTTTGTTGTTTTCCAATATAGGGATCATTGAATTTTATCCATATGGAATCGAAGTCATTTGTTGTTGTATATGTTTTGAAAACTCCATCAGAACCATTGACCAATCCGTCTTGGATGTCGTAGTTCCCAGCGAAAAGTTCAATTAGCATGTTAACTTTCAGCTCTATATGTTGTGGCAATTCTATAGTTTTAGAGTAGGCTTCCATTTGTTCGATTGTTGTATCTTGTTCATCGATAGAGTTGATGACAATTTTCTGGCCTGGAGTAAGAGCAAGCATTTTTTTATTGTGTTGAAGAACATCTATGTTTTTGTAGAAAAGGAATGGAAGTGTTGGATCAACTGGGATTGGCCAAATACAGGTATGATTGAGGTATGCAAGATCAGATTCTGAATGTTGTCCAATGTGAATTCTGTTCAGGACAGAGACAAAGGCAACATCTTTTTGACGCATTGTTTCAGTCAATTCGAATATTTTTACATGTGTATTCCAGAAGTCATAGCTAATCAATTCTCTTGAAATTTTGGGGTTTTTAAACACAAGACAGTCATTGACTGGTTGTGCTTGGTAGAAGTCTCCGCAGAAGATCATGTCAATTCCTCCAAACCAAGTTGTGGGCATGTGTTTTATTTGACGAAGTCGTTGGTCTGTGAAGTATAGAAGTTGACCTCCGACCAAGGATATTTCGTCTATTAGAGCAAGTTGTAATTGTTGGTAGTGCTTTGCCAAGGAATCCAATCGTTCATTGGTTAATGGGCGTAGTTCAGATCGATTGAAAGGCAAGAGGAAAGCATAATGAAGTGTTATTCCACCGGCATTATAAACAGCTTTTCTCATGAATGCCAAGATCAAGCCTTTGATTTTCAAGGGGTCGTTGTGCATGGAGCTATCGTAAATACGAGCCAATGTTTCAAATATCAATTTTGCAACAAATGTTTTCCCTATGCCGGCGCCTCCTGCTAGGAAAAGGTAGATAACAATTGATGGGTCTTTATTTTTCTTAAAGGAGACGTCTTTCAAAATGGCTTGTTGTTTCTTATTGAGATGTTGCATTTGTTTGAAATATGTTCTGTTGTCTTGGATGCTTGGGTGTTTTGCTAGTTGAAATTGTTTATTTGCAATGTCTGAATGTTGTTGTCGATTATGGAAAGACAAATCATGTTGTATGTCGTAGTCTTCAAAGGGTAGGTGTTCATGTGTATTTATCGTTGTCGTTTTCTCAGAGGATTGGAGAGACAATTATACATCGTGAATTGTTGTGTCCATGTCACCCCCATTTGTTGTTAGTAGTGCAGCGGAATTTGGATTCATTGGAATGGATGGTGTGTTCGTGAAATGCATATGCATCTTTCCAAGTTGCAAATTTTGTTTTCAGGGTGTGTTCATTTTCTGTAAAAGGGATGTAAAACAAAAGCTTTTCACGGCAATAGTTGTTTATGTCAAGATGTTTGCTATAGTTGACAGATCTGATGATGAGTGGCTTGCTTTATCATTGGAATGGATGGTGTGTTCGTGAGCATTGTGAATGGAAACAAAGTCAGCGAAGCAAATGGAATGCAAAGAATGAGGTCGTGCTATGTAGTGATCTATGATAAAGCGGCACATGATGTTCGTTGATTCATCTGGGTCTTGTTGAAGTAGACTTTGAGGTTTTAGAATGAATGTACGCTCTTCGGGATTTGAAGTGTTTATGAAAACACATTTTCGTGATGTATTGTTTAAAGGGATGGAAAGAACTATGTGGACTGCTTGTTGTCCAGACATTTGGTGGGTATTTAGCATTGCATTGCCTAGGCTTCGAATCATCTAAATGGCATCGAGATGCATTTTTTGGTGCTCAGCGCGAATACTAGCGAATGCTTTCGTCATTGTTCGATCAATCTTAGTCATGTAGGAGCAGCAATATGTTGTCGCTGCATAAGCATTTAGCACATATTGAGCATCGGTGTTTGCCTGCCAAATCATGGGCATTTTCTTAGAAAAGCTATTATTCCATGCGTGAGCTGGTTTTCTTTTGAAGAGCAATGTTGGTTGTTTGAGTGTTGATTGTATTGCTTGTATGTATGTTATTTCATTGAGACCTAGTTCTTGGAGGAACATATCATGTGTAATGCAAGTATCATATCGTTTGCTCTCTAGAATAGAGAAAATGGAATGTGCAATTGCAATAGCAGATTCTGTTGGCTGTTCTACAGGTTCAAGTATTTTTGTACACTTCATTGGAGGTTGGGGGAAATTGTATCTGCACTTGGATTGTTTTTTTTTTTGCAGCTTTGTGTGTGGTGATGGCATTGCAATTGAGCGATATGTTGAGGGAACGAACTAGTGTCACATGTAATGTAGCGATCAACGTATGACTCTATAATGTCATTAGCATCGTTTCCAAAGACCGGTGCATTTTTTGTCTAAATTAGCCAATGGCTATGAGCATTCCCCTTGTTTTGGAATTCCGTGACCCAAAAGTAATCTTCTATATGGCCAAAGAAGGATTTGTCTTTGCAAAGTAATTATTTCAATGCATAGAGTCTATGCTTGTAGTAACGAGTGCATGTAACATGATCGTTTTTTTACAAAAAAGTTAGAGTCGTCGTAATCTGAACGTCTTGGCTTCTCTAAAGGGATAGTATTCTGATATTGGGTGTATAAATTATTGAGGGTCTCGGTTAGTGGCTGCCAACAATGTTAGGCGGGCCGAGCTGTCGAATCATGGCAAAAAGGTTTTTCCTTGTTTGTTGCATATAGTCCGGGGAAATGCGTATTCTTTTGAAATCGATATACCCGATATCAGATCTTAAGATGTTTTCTAGATTCGGTTTGTATTTGACATCTTTTGCAAATAGTGTTCGACCTTTTAATTGTCCCTTTCTGATTCTGAGTCATATTGAACGACCCACTTGGTCAATTAGTATTTTTATTGCTTTGAAAAATATATTTGTTATGTGATAAGAAAATCTACGATTTGAGTGCATTAACTCCCATTGCGCTATTTTTTGATATGGAATTGTTTTTGTGGTTGTTTCATTGCGAGGTTGGCAAAAAAACAAAGTTGGGAAATTCATCTCTTCTGAGAATTTGTCTTGAAAAATACCCAATGGTGTAAAGCCCTCTGAAGGAGCGACATTTATGATATTGTCTTTAAGATAGTGGATAGTTAAGGAGTCAGTGAAACCATGAATTAGTGTATCGTGCGCATTTTCATTATCGATGTCCTCATCAGATGAGTTGTCCTCGGAGGGGATATATTCGTGTTCTTCATTGTTAATTGTTTCGAAGTTCAATGTGGCAGAAAGTGTTTGATCCCAGTGATGGTTTAGTTTGATTTCATGCATAAGATATAATGTTGTTGCACATAATTGTTTAAGAGCAGCCATAGTGATTATGGGGCGCACATTTCCCGAATGATATGCTTTTATGTATTCAAGGCGTCGTTTAAGCGCCACAGCAATTGTTTTTGTTTCTTCTAGGTATCTTGGCAATGCTTGTTGGATTATATCAATATTTGTTGGAACATTTATAATTGCTCCCTTTAACGTGTATTGAGGACATTTATGGCTTTGGCACCGTATTTGACCAAATGCGAGTCGAAGAGACACGAGTCTTTCTTCAAGGTCAGAAAGCATTGCAACTGTTGGAAGCATTGGAATCAATTGGATTCGTTGAGGGCATGTTAATCTTGGCAACCTGGCATTTAATAAGCTTGTTGACCCTGGGCGACAAATTTTATTGGATTTGGGCATTGTTTTCGTTGATGTGAGTTGAAGATATGTTTTTTTTGTTGCATTTGTAAAAGATGACAGATTGTGCTTGAAGTGGAGTTGGTTACAAATTTCGCATGTATGGATTGGTGTGTCATTTGTTCGGGCATGAAAACGGGCAATACATTGTGCAGAGTTGGTTGTTTGATGTGTATGTTTACGTATAGTTGTTTTTAGCTTTCGTAGGGACAATTTCGGCATTGTTGAATTGCATTGTTTTATGGTGGTTGACATTTGTGGTTGCAAAGAGTCATTTGCTTTTCGCTGGAGTGTTTTAGTGGAGAGAACGTCATATGTTCCAACTTTAAGCGATGTGGACACGGAAGCTGTTTAGGCACTGAAGAAATTGGTACATGAATGGCCTTTGAGTAGCAGGGAATGTATAACATTGGAATCTGTTATAGCTCTTTGATGTGTCTGTTTTCATATATGCTTTTTTATTGAGCGAACAGAAAATTTCAACGGTTTTTCGTTCTCATTGTGCATAGTGGTTTCTGCACATGTTTCCGAAGATATGCTTTGAATTTTTGTATGCATTTGGGCGGTTGTATATTCAGATGTATACGCAGCAGAGAGTATTGGAACATAGCGAGAATTTGTAGCCAATAGTTCATAATGAAAATGTCCTTCGGGAAGTGAAAATCGTATGAGATTTTATGCTTTTTCAAGCGGTGCATTACCAGAATAAATCTTAAAAACTTGGAAAGGATGTGAATGCCATAATTGAATATTTATTTCGAAAAGTAGGCATAATCAATGGATAATGAAGTCATCTGCGTGTATATTGTTGTGGTCATGGAAGGTGGCTATGTTTATTACAAGGCCTTGCCATGTGCCAATGTGCAGTATGTTTGTTATTGGGTTCTGGTCAAGCCAGGTATGGAGAAAGTCAACAGTTGTATGGTCTTGTCGAAGAATAGAACTACAAAAACCCTAAGCAGCATACCTGCGCGAGGCAGCGAGGGTCAAATTCATTGTTGCGAATGCGGCAAATAAAAGTGAAAAGGCTATCAGCGCAGATATTGTCACTTGTTTCTAGCCTAACAAGGCATAGTTGTTATAGTTGAAAGCCATTTTATGCAAAAGATGTTGCCCCATAGGCCTTGTTCGGTAACTTCGGGCAAGTACACTACAGATAGTTTCGGATAAGCCCCTCCAAAGCATTTTCTACAGAACTTTGAAGGGATAATAGATGAGCATTGTTTGTTGGTTCAGGGCATTGCACATACTTTTTCCAGAATAAGGGTTCATAATGCCCACTAAGAGGGTTGGAATCATGGGAAGGATGGACAGATGCATCACGAGAATACAATATCGCAGTATGTGACTATTCCAGGAGTGAATTGAAGTTCATAATTTGTGCCTCTTGTTGCAGACTAAGACCCATTGGAATCATGGACGAGAATACAATATCGCAGTATGTGACTATTTGGAGTGAATTGAACTTCTGTTGATGGCAAGTTTGTGCCATCTTGTATGCAAAAGATGTTGCCCCATAGGCCTTGTTCGGTAACTTCGGGCAAGTACACTGCAGATAGTTTCATGCGATGTAAAGATGTTGCCCCATAGGCCTATGTTCGGTAACTTCGGGCGAGTACACTGCAGATTTCGGCCGGTTAGTTTCATGCGAAAGTAAATATGCTTTCCCAGCTATGATCTACTGTTCAAACTGTAGAGAAGCCAATGCTTTCAGGATCTAGTTCTAACTGTAGAGAGCAGCCAAGTTTGCTACAGGATCATTTCTTCGGAGAGAGAGAGCAAAGTTTGAAAGTGTTCAATGACAACCTCTTCTAAAGTTCAAGAGATGTGTATCGAAAATGGAACAGCACTGCGAAGGAATCAAACAAGCAATCGCCCACCTCCGTATTTGAAAGCATAGTCTCGGAAAAAGTTGAACCTATGCAACACATTGTCTATGCATTCTATGACGCGGTTTGATAATGTATATTGCTCAACATCAACAAATGTGGTTGCCATGGATGTTTTTTAGCATTTGGTTTGTTCTTTTCTATTACAAAAAAAGGTTTCCTCAACAGAATATAGAAGAGAAGACTAATGTTTATTACCTTTTCCAATGGAGCATGAGCAATCCAAACAAGCAACAATGAAATATCTTTGGTTCTCTGATTTTGCTTTTGTCACAAATCTGAAATGTACACAATAGATGTTATGCATTTAGTCAGTATTGCAAACAAGAGTACACAGGAAAAGAATCTTTGTACATACAATAAAGCAAGTAGTGCAATGAAATACACAAGAAAGAGCAGTCATTTATAGTAACAGTCATTTAGAATGAACGAAATTTATATTGTGCTTGAGAGAAATACGTAATCAATGTGGGGAAAACATGGATTTCAATAAAGTCTGGTGAGCGTTAAAAATAGGAAGGAGAAATTACAATAGTTATAACAGCATATTCAAATGTGGTAACCAAAGGACTTACAAGCTTTCATTTTAAAATGTTGTAGGGCATGCGCTTTGGAGCATATAAATCAAATTAGTTAAACAGAGAACGGTTTTTTGCAAATGCCCATTTTTCGATAACTGATTTGAGTGGGCATAATAGATCTGCCTATTCATCCAGTTAAGTCTAAATGCAAGAGTGACCCAAACACAAGCTAAAAAAGTTCTACAAATGCTAAAATGTTCCACAGTCATGTTGACAACTGATTTGAGTCAACGAGAAACATCCATCATGTGAATTAACTGATTAAGCAATCCACTAAGAATGTTTAAGCAAGTGTCCATTTCTTTGCTCAATCTTTCTGACAAGATTCTATCCACAATTGTGGTGTGTTAACTTCAAAGAAAGCATCAGGAAAACATCTCTTGCTAGCAGCACACTAAGGCATGCACTTATGTTGTCATTTTCATTCAAGAAGAATAGTGATTTAATGGCTCTTATTCTGTGAAGGTGGCAGCAACAATTTTCACACTATACATGTCCATGCTACAATGTACAGTATTGCTCGCTTCCATGTTACAAGGTATCCTTCTTCACGATTTGTGTCAAGAAGTTAAGACATCTCAGATATTTATAAGAGGCTTTGTGACTATGAGAAGTTTTGAAATGAGTATGGGTACACTCTGTTTCGGTCACGAGAGAAACCAAGATAAGAGACTGTAACAACCTTGAAAAGTAACTCCGTATCTTGCAAGGAGGTAGAAGAAAATTGAATTTGATGGAGTATAGAGTGCATACAGACCAAAAACAGTGATGTAGTGGTGTCCAAAATGCATAGAATCCAAATGTTAAATGACAGAAGTTGGAACATCATGAATGAAATATCTTGGAAAGTGAAAAGCTTTGTTGAGGGGTAAAAGATCGTCAAGAGGAAGAGTCAAGCTCTACAAATTGATGATCTTCATTACAGATCTTAGTGTTGTATTTGTGTGGGGATTGGTTCTATATGATAGAACACAACCATGGATGTTATCTAATGAGAAGTTGTTAACTATCATGTTTGATTGACAATAGATTAAGCGTATGCATTGAAATAAGAGGAGAAAATGCCAACTAAATTAGTGAAAATTCATTCTTATAGTTGTAAAAAAGCATTCTAAGGATCAATACTTGTTGTCTATTAAGGGGATGAGAAAGATTGTTTTTATTATTGACTTGCACAATTTTTAATTGAAGTGAGGAAGGAGATTGGATTAGTTCCTGCTCCCTCAACAACCTTGTTAGGAATGTTGTAAAATGTTTTTGTGGATGTGAAATGAAAATACAAATATGTGATGGGCAAGGAAGTTTTTTAAGTGATTAGCAAAAACACCCTGAGATTGACAAGTAGCAAGCATGACTGCGACACAGTAGGTAAGGGAAATCTTTCCTTATAAGCTTAAGATTGATTGAATGAATGAATATAAAACTATTAAGACATCTCAGATATTTATAAGAGGCTTTGTGACTGTGAGAAGGTTTCAAATGAGTATCATGCTTGTCTACAAGAGACTCCTGCTATGATACGATTGTGCTCGTGTATAAGAGACTCCTGCTATGTTAAATATTTGCTTAATTTTATTAATAGGCGATGAGTGATAAATTATTTAAAACTATATCTCTTGATTCTTGAAGATATCATATGCCCGGTGCATATATTAAGTAACAGATTACAAATCCTGCAGCTTATGGACATCTGACCAAGTACAGTGTCGAGGAGAGTATTACAAAGCAAAAATAGATGGTAATTTCTGATAATTTATTTCAATTAAAAAGGGCATCTTAGACAGCGTATTCATTCAGACGTGGTTCAAAAATTTCATAAATATGTTTGAAGGCACATCTCTTGGTAGGTGTGTTTGGCGCTAACTAAAGAGGCTTCGCTACACTAGCGTCCTACCTGCATTTAATTATAAACCTGTTCACTTTATTTTTGTTTCTTTTTCAATCTTACCATGCTTTCCATTAATGACTTCTTTGAAACTAGACCATGGAGAAGGCATCTTCAGTATCCAGTTTTAGTATAACATTCATAACTATTGTTTCAAGCTTGCAATTGTTTTTTACCTGTTATTTGGGATTTATTGTTGCCTTGTGCAACCACGCAGCTCTCCACAACAATTCACCTTGATCAGAGCACCCAAATATTCTAAATCCACTGTGACATTTCATTGCAATATAATCTGAAAACATATCATATTTGAGCTACATTCAAACAAACGGCAAGAGCTGAGAGTCGACAAATCAGGGAACACATTTGTGTGGGAAATAAACATGTTTGAGCTCAAGTTCTTTTATCAAAGGTATAACATTGTTAACTTGATGTACACAGTTTTTCCTTGCTCCTTGTTCTTGATTCCCTTCACTATATATTTATTTATAGTGCATTCACTACAAGTGGGTATGCATCTTATGTGCACAAGTTTTTGATAGGGAAAGTGAAGTATCTTCAAGACTACAAAGGGCATGCTGACAACTATATCTGCTCCATTTTTCTAGGAACATTATCTTCCGCGTCTAGATATACACCGGGTGGGTGAAATACCACCCTTACTCATTTATTGACTGCGCAGCTTTGTTTGTGACATGAATTTGGAACTAATGTCATATCTGTGCAGTAGGACTTCTGTATACATTGCCTAATGTGAATGCACAATATGTTACATCTACATCCTTCGTAGTTTTGGCCCATGCTAAATACCTCAGCTCCTCCAAACATATGGTATTCTAAGGCCAAATGGTAGTGACTCCTCACTGGTTGAGGGCAATTGCCAAATGTCGGGTATAGATTACAGTTTTCCATTATGGTTGGGAGTTTTACTTAATGACTTGAAAGTGGTTTTTTAAAGACTACTTTGTAAATAGGTAGACTACATACGAATTCACTACAGAGGTTCATCTCTGTCTTCTAAGGCTCAACACACAGGATGTTGGATACAGTGGAGGGTTCCAGTGCTCATACAACAATGCACCCAATCCAAACTTGTTGGCAGGAGCAGTTGTGTGAGGGCCAGATGTCAATGCTCACTTTCCGGATGACAGATATTATTATGAGTAATCTAAACTTTCAACCTACATCAATGCACCCTTATTCGGATGAAACTCACGTTAAATCCTTTGTTAGAGCTCATGTTACTCGAAGGCTTTCAGTGATGTGTCTGTTTCTAAAACAGCTGGAGGTTACAATAAATGTTTTTTTTCATATCCAAGCAAGTCACAAGTACGTTAGAGTTGACCTCCCAAGCCAAACAAAATCTTACAAGGATTCAAACCCCTCCCTCCCCTGTGTTGTTCCATCACAAGAGCTTATTGAAGGTTAGATTCTTTCTACTTTACCAATACGTTGAAATAATGCTCTCACGGTGTAGCCTCAAGACCACGTATAACAAGTACATTTCAGATATTTATAAAGACATCACCTCCTTGCAAGATACGATGTCTATTTTTGGTATGTATGCACTCTTTACTCCATCAAATAAAACTGTTAAGACATCTCAGATATTTATAAGAGGCTTTCTGACTGTGAGAAGGTTTCAAATGAGTATGGGTACACTCTGTTTCGGTGACAAGAGAAACTGAGATAAGAGACTGTAATAACCTTGAAAAGTAACTCGTATCTTGCAAGGAGGTAGAAGAAAATTGAATTTGATGGAGTATAGAGTGCATATAGACCAAAAATAGTGATGGAGTGGTGTTCAAATGGATATAATCCAAATGTTAAATGACAGAAGTTGGAACATCAGAAATGAAATACGTAAATCATATTGAATCATAAAAAGATGAAACATGAACTTAGCCAAATCATCTGGGTAGCTAATATATGTGATTTCAGGAGAGCAAAGACAATTTAAAGCTCTCAAATAGAAGTTTTGAGTGCAAGTTTTGAGTGTAGGGGAGCATGACATTGACAGAAAACTGAGAAATCATGGATGATTTTGAGTTCCCGCCTTCATGTGAACGGTCTTCAGGCAGCGACTACCAAGGCTTTTAGAATGCTTACAAATCAAGCAGCTGCAATGCAGTCAAGCAGATACAATATGTTGTAGAACATCCATAGCAAAGTAAAATCGTTCATCATGTACAGGCAGCTTCACATCGCAAGAAACAAAAACACAGACAAACACAAAAAAATTAACATAAACAAAATCGTTGAACTTAAATTGCGATGGCATGAAAATTCACCTCTTATGATGCTGTTCAGACTCCTTTACCTCCTGATAGGCAGAGATGAAAATGGTAAGATAAACACCCTGAAAGGAAGAAACATATTTCCCCCCGAGCCACTCAAAACTGTCAAAACTGACCTAATATGTACGCATCATAGTCAATGCATTAATGTTTTACAACTGCTAAGCTTTTTCATTGAACAGTGCTACATAAAGGCAATGACCAATAAAATGTTGCCAACATAAAAAAATCAAAACCTAAAACTTTAGTTGAGCCCAATTTAAATACAAATGTCACAATCTGATTCAAAAGAATGCAAATGTTTAATGGGTGAGGTGAAGACAATATCCATGCCTTCGGCAGGATAATAAATGATATGGTAAAAGGTACTCGAGTCTTACACATTAGATACGCCAATCAGCGATGTGCACGGTATTGTATTAAATAAATACCCCAATTTCAAGGGCCTTACTAAATGGCTTTGCCTTTCACTTAATTATTGCTTGTGTGGCTCGTCCACATATGCATGGACAAACCCTATGCATATGCCATCTTACAGATCAATTTGAGGACCTGAAATAAATTGTCGAGATGATGAAAATGAGGCAACAAGAGCCAACCAAATTAAAAAAATCTCTAATTGTTACAAAAGTAATAATCTAGAAATGTTAGAGCAATATTTACAAAAGCGTGCTCGAGATTAAAAGAAGAAAATTGCGTGCATATTATTCATCATCCCAAGAGCTTACACAAGTGTTATCTTAAACTCTTTAAGTATTATTTTAGACAAAACATTGTAGAGATATATATGCCTTAGTAAAAGAAACAAAAGCACAAAACAAAGGATAACCACTCATTTTAAGCCATGTGAGATCCGATATGCCCATTCACCCAATTGGCTTTAATTTTTTTGGTTAAATTTGCAAATTGAAAAACACCCTTTAATAAATTATCTAGTATATACAGCCAACTACGACCCATATGTGTTGTCTCTTACACATCAAATATGCCTTGTATTAAATAGATACCCCAATATCGAGGGTCTTGCCAAATGGTTGTACCTTTCACTTAATTATTGCTTGAGTGGCTTTTCCAAGTATGCATGGACATACTCCATGCCAATGCCATCTCACATAATTATTTGAAGACCTCAACCAGATGGACAAGATGTTGCAATGAGGTGGCCAGTGGAAATAATGCAATAGTGAATTTTGGGGTCGCACACAAGATGCGCCATGGTCCATTCCAAAGCTGATGTCATGTTGTTGGTGTCGTCATTGAGGAACTCGAAACACCATCACTATTTGCTTGTTTGTGAACTCACGACCACCCTCCAATTCCAATGAAAACAAGGGGTCCACATAGGCAATGGAGGAGTGTCCTCAGCTCAACTATTGTTGTCGCTTGTTACAAGGGGGGGAATATTGGCCATCTACAACTTGTTCACCTCCCTCGCGCAACTCCATTGACTGGAGAAGAAAAACAGGGGAGCCACAACAAGAATGAATTTGTCCATGAATGACGACAAAAATATGATTGTTATGTGGTAACAGGGTTAGTCTAAACATGATGCACAATATGTGTCGCATCCAACATGGACGACTATAATATGGTTGTACATCGACCAAATAAATCACAGCCATCAACATCTTTGTTGCTTGTCACTATTTTCCATGCACAATCCAATTTGGAACACAACTTTTAGCGTTATTACCAAAGCCCATATGCTTGTAAAGCCAATTTGACTCGATGTTTACATGTGGGATGTAAAGATTTTCTTTGCATGGATATTTACTATGTAATGTGGGGTTTGTATGGCAAGTAAAGTTGAATAATGGACGGCACAAACAGTGAAAAGGTAAATTGATTTGTAATTCATAAGAGATACAAATAGTATATAAGAAGAGATCTAAGTAGTGTTCGTTGGTGTCAACATGTTGAGGCACTCGTCTAACTGTAACATAGCAAGAATGTTGTTACACATCACATAGTGAAGTAAATGACCACATGGATTTTTTTAAATTCTCCTTGATGGAAAATCATGATCACAAGTACAAAGGCTCGACACCAATAATAGCAGAGTGTGCATGTGTGGATCGAAAATGTTTGGATGATGCCACAACGAGCCAAAGTGTTGATGGGTCTAGTCAATGGAATAGTCGTCAATGACCGACCGCTCATGCGATCTTGTGACGAGTTGAATCGTTGTGCACGTGGATGGGCTTATAGCAGTCAGATATGGTCTGCACTTCCTTCTCGTAAGTGTTCCAGATCATATGTTGCCACAGCCGCCTAAAATATCCATCATCAAACCCACATGGAGAGAAGCAACATGGCAGAGATATCCACAAGAAGTGATATGGATGGCTTATGTCAACAACAAAATAAATCGCAGCCATCAGTTTTCTGTTGCATATCAGTGTTTGTTCAGCTCAATCCAGTTTGGAACACACCTTTTGGCGTAATTATCAAGTACCACTCATTTCCCTATTCGAAACAAATATAAAAGAGGACCACTACCCAAAAAGAAAATATAGGATGACAAGGGCAACTGCATTTACCAAGAAAACTGAACTATAAAAGCATATTGGCCAAAACTAAAAATAAAATTCCTACTAATCCTCCTCATGTTCTAAGTTTGAACATCCTCCAAAGATATGTTTTCTGCTCTCTAGCTGCTGGCACCACCAAACTGGAGGCCAAAACTAAAAAATAAAATTCCTAGTAATCCTCCTCATCTTCTGAGTTCGAACATCATCCAAAGATATGTTTTCTGCTCTCTAACTGCTGGCACCAAACTGGAGGCCAAAACCAAAAAAAATTCCTTCTAATTCTCATCTTCTGAGTTCATACATCCTCCAAAGATATGTTTTCTGCTCTCTACTTGCTGGCACCAAACTGTAGAAGTGGGGCTTCCATCTACCTCATTGGAAGCAGGATGCCAGTATTCTTGCGTAGATAGAATGGGGTTTGAAGCTAAATGGAGAGTGTTAAATGCTCTCATAAGTCATCGGACTTCCAGCTCACCTATCCTCCCTTCCACAATCGTAACAAAGTTTCAAACAATGTGCTCCCTCGTCACATCCAGCCTTGCACAAAGATCACTTGCTTTTTAATAGTATTGGCACGGAATGAAAAATGTTCAAGACAGCAATGAAAATCTTGGCTTATGGGCTTCTACCTGTTGAATGAAAACGATGGGGTATTGGGATTGTTATCAGCAATAACCAACATGTTTTAGTGGAAGTTATTCTTCTCTACAATCAGATTCTAATGTTGCAAAGAAGTCTTTCATGTTCATTTTTCCTGAACAAGTTCAGTTTACTCACGAGGAAAGAGTGTCCTAATACTAAGATCTGCCCTAGGAGTTTTAAAAGAGTATCCTGATATTAAAATCCGCCCTAGTAATTTTAAAAGAATATCCTTACTTTTAACAAGAATGAAGGAAAGAACTGTTTGCCAAAATTTATCTTGGTGGGAGTCTACACTGGCCTGCACTCCGTGCACATCCAGCTCAACAAGGTGTGGACTCTAACTAATATTCAGAAGTATATTCAACACAATTCTTCTCTCCTTGAGAGAGGCTCTAGAGCTAATTAACTTTACCTTGATGGTAGGGTGCATGCCAAATTACAAACCTGAAAGAGACTTAACTGACCTGCACTCTGTGCACATCCAGCTCAACAAGGTGGGGAATATAAAGTAAATCACTTCTGTTAATATTAACTAGCAATAACAGGAAAAAATGATCCCAAACTTAAAACTGACAAGAAGTTTGTCAAAATCCACATGCAAGAAAACACATTCACAGGTTTTGTGTCACTTTCCAGGCTTTCACCAAAGTTATGTCCAACACCAAACTGCTGAAACAAATATTTTCCAGGCATTAGTATTATTCAGACTCAAACAAATTTACTGAAAACTTGTTAGAATCAGTTTTGGATTTTTCCTATAACTAAGACAGGTCACACTCAAAAAATGTGCAAAAGCAGTTTCAAATACTCTTGGGAAAAGACCCCTGAAACAAAATATCTAAAGAAACCCATATTTTTCCACAATAGATATCATCCCAGTTCCCACAGTGATGGAAATAAACGACTCAAAACACCTCTGAAAGCCTTATCTGGTAGGAAATAAAATTGCTTCCACAACATAAGAAAGGTAATATACCAGCAAAACTAACCATCATATGTTCCTTATGTAGCATTGTCTATCTTGACCCAAAGAAGCTACCAGTCTCATACGCAAATAATAAATCACACACAGCTGCTTTTCGAGAAATTATAACCTTCTACACTCAATTACTTCGCAAATAAGTGACTCTTATTCTAGGAGAATGCTTAGCGAGTAGCAAACCTTCCACTAGATACTGATTTCTAGAATTCATGTTTTACCACCAGCAAAAAATGTTTTGGAAATAGAACTTCCATAAACATAAAACAGCATAATCTCTGTTGGGCAGGCCTAGCAAAACCACAGAAGTAAGTCAGGTTCAAAACCCAAAGGAACTGCTCCCCAAAATAAAATTTAGATTTAAAAAAGGGGTTTTTTAGAATTGAAATTATTCCAGGTGCTTCATGATTCATAAAAGGAGCTGTCCTTACTAATGAATAAAACAGAATGTGGTCTTGAGGCTCATGCAGTAGCATGTTCCTAGTAAATCAATTCTGACAGAACAATCAACAATTTGTCAATTAGTTATGGGTCCTTACTTTCATACAGTTTTTATTAGGATACATCCATGCATTCTGTTACTTCTCTTGCCAAAATTGTATGACAGAGGACATGCTCACAAACCAAAAAAATTAAGAAGCATATCAGATATAGACGTATAGTTTATTTAAGAAGTATTGGCATGCAGCCCTTGTTCGAATAAATCCTTGACCAAATGGTTTGAAAATCAATTCTGGTAAAACTTGACCGCCAATGCAAAGTATTCCTAATTGTAATAGTCTTGGTTTCTGTTAAAGCTTTACTATCATCCAATAATAACCCTTATTGCATTTATCTTTGGTTTCTAGTATCTACAATCATTTTGTGATCCAACAAAACTCAGTTCAAAAAAATATTACATACTAGCACCTGCACTGAAGGAGGTGCAGGAGAATCGCCAATAGGAAATACATGAGAAGTTATATATTCACTGTAAAAAAAAATAATTAAAAACAAGAATTGACAACTATGTTGAGATTTCAAGAGAAGGATCTAAGGGTCTCAAGAGAAGCCTTGCAAATACAAAGTGAATGTGCAGGCCGGATGCACCACCAGAAGGTGCGAACCACGGAATATCCACCTAATAAAACAAAAAATTGCAAAATGAAACAATTTACAGTACAAGCTAGGTGGCACCAACAGAATCCAAAAAGAACCAAACCAAACCAAAAATAAAATTGAACGATACAAAATAATATTATCTTCCAAATAACTTAAAACTACCAAAAGCGATTCTGCACAAAACAACAATTTTGACTCAGAAGAGTGGCACCTTCAACGAAACAATATTTTAATTAACCATTGATTTCAATAAAAAATTAATGAAGGGAAAGGCACAGGTTGTGACTTGGACGCTCCAAAGTTGGGTTCATGTGTTGATTATTGTAAGGATAATTTGGATTTCAAAATTTTACTTAACAATAGAGTATGCGGCCCTCATGAACTTTGCCAATAGGATTATAAAGTCTGTTGAATCAGCAGCCATCCTCAAACTAATTTGATTTTTTATATTCCACGCATCTTATATTCCATAAAATAAGAAAAAAAACACATTCTGATGTCACAATTGACTGACTTTATTTTTCTCCAATGAGATAAATTTCGAAGGAAATTTTGTATGAAACAGTCTGCCAAAAGAAATTCAGATGAGTTTTTGATATTAATGGTCGGAATTCATATACTAAGTTAGCAGGGATAGTCTGGAGTAATTTTGATTTTTTTTTTTTTTTTTAATTTCTTTAATGTTTGACCCACACGGGTCTGCAGGTGCATCCCCGAAACACCTTCGACATTTAGCAAGAATAGCCCAATGTTTGGGATGTGATTGAGCCTGCCCTTCGGTGAAGTTATTCAGACGACACAAACTGTTTGACAAAATGTCTCAATGAAATGTGGTCTTCCAATAGGACATGCTTGTAGTATATGTGGCTTCTTGATAGAGTCCTGGTGATCTCTCAACAAATACAATGAGCAGTTGTAGAGACAAACTCGGCAACCTTTTGCCAAAACAAGAGCTCCGGGATAGGGTATGGGTTCCATCAAAAAATAATTAAAAGTGGATTTTTATGATATGCTGCCATTGAGACTGCCCTGCTAGACATGCATGCAAAATCTGGTTGCATACAGAAGACCCTTCTATAGTTTAATAACAATGTGCTTTGATGGAAGTAGGATATGCGCAAAATGGGATTTTTGGAAAATCCTTTGAGATTGTTAAGCAAATGGATATGCACAAAGTCTTCACATTCTCCTGCGCTCCAGCCCAAAATGGAGTTACCGGAATGGCACGACCAAACAGAGGTCGCATGTCTCTGGCCACTCAATTATCTGCTGCCTTCAGTTTCAATAGCAAAATCACCCTTTGTCTCCCATCAGGCAGACCTTACACTTGGCTAATTAACAATCCGTCTTGTGAACTGGGCATGTTCAAGTATCATCTGTACGTTGTTTATATAGGATCTGTTATAGCAGTTCAGAGCTACGGCAGTTCAGAACACTAAGCACTATTTACTCTCCAGTCAAAATCAAAATATTTTGTGCAGAGAAATCTCTATATGCACAGCTTTTATCTCTATCAAATCTCATGAGATTCAATGCATCTCATATCAAACAGGGAAAGAAGGTCAAAGATTTGCAATCGCTAATTTTTCCAGGCCAACAGGAGGTGTTTCATGGCATGAGACAAAGTTAACAGCCATTCTTGGGAATGAATTCCCATAGTAAATGCCTTTCAGCTAAATAACCCTAATTTGCCCCAACAGCCAATCAAGCAGAAACCCTCTTACTGGATATCCCAAGGTCGTACACACCCTGATTGAGAGCATATCAACCTTTATTTTTTTTAGTATAATATATAACTGGTTGCTTCTATATCATATCCTTTTTCTTCCAAGCCTTCAGGCGTGACTTTCAGACCCTTCTTCAGTGATATTTGGATCATTGATAGGTATATGGATTGCTTTCACTCTACATTGCCAGGATACGGGTACAAGTATCATACAGGTACGGGTATGATACACAGATACGTCAATTTTAAAAAACCCTTGGGTACGATACATCTTGGATACGTCCGTACATATATATTAAAAAATCAATATATATATATATATATATATATATATATATATATATATATATACTCACTTTACTCATTTTTTAGTCCATAAATAACTGAAATAGTAATATGAAACTTGAATCAATGTTCAAAACATTCAATATACGTCAGACTTAGCATTTTTATTGATCATGTGGGTGCCATACATATCCTTGGCGTATCAGTATCCGTATCCGTACCTATCTGTATCGGATACGTATCAGAAGGGAAAGGTGGGGGGTCAGGGCACATCCTGGCAACATAGCTTTCACTAATCTGGTCTGGAAGTTATACCGAAAGCATGAGTACTACTCAATATATTGACCTTTGGAAATAAAAGAAACAATATACAATATAACATATAATTCATCTTAGTTTTACAAGCAGTGGGATGTAACCCTTGTTCCAATTGATCCTTAACACAACAGTTGGAAGAAAAAAGAAAAATTTGTCAACACTTGGTTGCCCCTGCAAAATAGCATTTTTCTTGATTTCTGTTAAAAATCTACTGCCGGTGAAAAATAATCCTAATTGCATTTGTCTTGGTTTCTATCAAAAACTTCAGCATCAGTCCATGATAATCCCCATTGCATTTCTCTGTAGTTTCCTAGCTCAACTAAAGGGTTCATTAGTATGGAAAGCAGCACAATTTCAAATTACCATAGCGCAATAAAATACCATAAGACGGCCCATATCATGGAGGACACCTTACAGTATTAAAATGATTTTTAAAAACACTCGGAATTAAACAAGTTCTCAACGTTTCACGCTCCTGCGTAGGTGTATTTGGCAAGGCCCGGTCTATTCTAAGCTTGATATGAGGTCAAAATCTAAGGCATATTTTCAACAAATGTTAACGTCAAATTTGTAGAACGACGTATGCAAACAAGTACAAAATCCAACCTATATTTTGAACAAATGTAAACCTCAAATTTGCAGAAAGACGTATGCAAACAAGAACAGAATCCAACCACAGTAAAAACATAGCATTCAAACAGATGATTTCATAGAAAATTCGGCATCAACGGCAATATGCCGCAATGCCCCGCGCATAATTTATAGACATCCAAATCAGAAAAACCCTATTTCATTAGCGATGCTCCAAACCCCAAACATTGTACATTAATACGCTCCAAACAAATCCCTAATCCCAACACCACCAATTTTGCACTGTACATTTAAGTACAATACGACAACTTAAACCCCTTCCCCCTTAATTATTCATAGAATACAAATTTTCCTTCCCCCCCATTAATATAAAAAATTTACCGATCTAGGCGCGGCGTGAGCAGTAGAGACTCGAACCCTAGACCTCAATCTTCATACAAACGACATTCGTCAACCTCAGGATTGTCCTTACAATATGCCTCCAGAGGGTCTTCTTTCTGGGCGCGCTGGCGGAAGTGGGCTTTCGCCTGGCTCACCTCTTCCACTTCATCCCACGCCACTTTACACTCATCTGAACCCTCTTTTCCATCACACAATTCATGCGCTTCGCTGACTTTCTTCTCTATCAGCTCCGAGAGCCTCTGCTCCCTCACCTGGGTGCCCTTAAATTTGGGGGCACCCTTGCACAAAAACCTGTTACACTTTCTGGGTGCCCTTGAATTTGGAGACAACACAGAGGGCGAACCTAATACAGTGAAAGTATTTTTCTTCGCGGGTATAGAGCATGATGTAAAGGAAGGAAGAGTAATCTGTGCAGAAAAAGCCATTGCGACCACCAAAATAGGCGAAATGGAGCTCAAATTTATTAGCCGGAATTACTCGAATAGATGGGTGGGCTGAGCGGATAAGCATTAAACGTTGGAAACGATGGGCGTTTCGATTGCGTAAACCTCTTTTTAATAAAGATTCATGGGGCGTCTGAAAGTTCTAGAAAAAAAAAATTGTTTTTTAAATCGAGATTGCTTCTATTAATTAGCAATCGTATGTGAAATGTATGATGGGAACGCCGAAGGGGATAGAGTGAAGAATTAAAACTTAAATGAATAAGATGGAGAGGATGGGGGTAAAATAACGTGAGGTATGGGGGAGGAGAAGTGCATTGTATTTTATTGAATTTTCTCTATCTTGATTGCATTATTTATTTGAGTGCAATATACGTTCAAAGGGGTGCGAACTAAAGAATTGAGGAAAATCGTAAATGTTTTACAAATGTTTTAGATTGAGTATCATTTATTTATGTGATTATAATTTTAGGCTGAAGTGGTCAAAATAAGAAATGGACAAAATTGAATAGGTTACAGAGTCGTAATCCAATTGCAATTTTTTTGTAGGGTCAAATAATATAGCCCCTGGAAATTTTAGTCATATGAGGGACATGTAGAATTTTTTGTGGCAATCGAGCTGAAATAGGAAGACCTAAATAAGATCCTTTATATGTGTTCCACTTTATCAGCGAAATGTCTCATGTTATTCACATGAGTGCAATTTTCCTATTAAATGGTGGTCAAAATAAAAATTGGGAAAGATCCAATAGGCTTTAGGCCCGTAATGCAACTGAGAATGACTAAAATATTTTTGATTGGACAACGTCCGATTTGTTATATAAGATGAAAACAACAATGTAATGTCAGATATAAAAAAATTCAGAATAAAATACATTCATGCACCACACCTTTTCCATGGCTTAAATCGAAACTCCTAAATAATATTTGGTATTTGTGTTATACTTCACTTTAATACGACATTCATCAACAATAATATATATGGGAATAAACGCAATCCATCACGGAGTAAGCATTCAGAGAAATTGTTGTCCAACCCTCAATTTCATATTAGGGTTAGATATGAAAATTTAACTCTGTTGCAACGACACACACCTGAAACCATCAAGTACTTGTCTCCATTACCATGTAACCATAGTTGGCACTATAGTTCAAAGTCATTTTGCGATAATAGAAATAAAATTAGCGTATTATCGATGACAAGTAAGGCAAGTCACTTGCACACATTATATTGGTGTTGGGAGTAGTCACAACAATTAAACATTACCCACACCTTGTATGCCTTTTTATCAATATTTCCTTGATATGACAAGCATAACAATGAAATTTTAGGGTTTTAAAGTTATAGATATTTTAGATTTATCCGCATCCTGAACACTATTATAATTTTTTCTTAACAGGGCAAGTTTAGTGTAAGAAAATTAGGGTTTACAGAGGTAAGACACATTTTAAATTTGTTTTTTAAGGCATTTGATATAGATAATTCTTATATTGATAAGATTATGGTTTACAAGATATGATATGAATCGTGTAGCTTCAAAAGAATCATGTATGTAGTTTGTTTCTCAATCTATTTAATACGAAAATAAAAGTCAAGCAGGGAAAATAAACCCACGTCAAACAAACCCACCAACCACCCTAAGCGCTCTTCAAGACCCAAAGCATAACATGGAGAGCGAGACATCCTATCTTTTAGACTTGACATTTTCCTTGCATAATAATAAAAGCACTTTATTTGATATTCGGGGGCAGTAACCATGTTGAAACTCAAGTTAAATAAACAGAGCATTACGGGGAAGTGCGATAAATGTAGATCTCACCACAATTAAATTAAATAAATAAACACAATGTTATGGGGAACTATGCTAAATGGAGCTCTTGTTAATAGTCGTCCTAATATCAGCACCATTATGGGTTAATGAGACCTGTAAATGAAGATAAATTTGTAACCCTAATATTTCCTCGTCTTACTAAATTCAAATTGATTGAGTTGGCTCTATATCTATATCTTGAGCGGGTTCATTTCGCTACATAATAATAAAAGAACTTTATTTGAGATTCGGAGGCGTTAACCACACTGAAAGCCAAGTTATATAAACAGAGAGTTACAAGGAATTGTGCTAAAAAGAGATCTTGTGACAATTAAGGTAAATAAATAAACATAACATTATGGGGAATGGTGTTAAACGGACCTCTCGCTAATAGTCGTCCTAAAACCAACACCATTATGGGTTAAATCAAACTTACAAATAGAGATAAATCTGTAACCCTAATATCCCGTCGCCTTACTATATACAAATTGATTGCATTAGCTCTGTATCTGTATCTAGAGCGGGTTCATTGGTCTACAAGAGGAAAGCACTGCATGTCGTTGTTTTGTTTGTTGTATGCAGAAGAAAAAGATTGAGGATTACAACAATTTAAATAGGAAATAAATAATACTTTAATCTCATTTTCAAATATGAAAACCTGAAGGGAGAAAAAAATGTGTATCTTATATATCATAGATATATATAGATTATTGTTATCTTCTAGAATTTGTCCACCTTAAAATTAGTCTAAACATATTTGGCAGTTTGATGGAATATTAGCATCTTCAATTGAAATAGGAGTCAGGATCACATTCCTTTTTATGAGGATAAGCATGGATCGATTTGATGTACTCCTCACATGTTCTTATTCTTTCTTCTTTTGTCAGTTTCTAGACCCACTCTGGTTGAAACACAAGGAGCCTTGTGGAATAGGCTGCATATTGCTCCATCTTCTTCAACCTAGGAATTCTCAACTCCTCAAACCTGCTCAACTTGCACAATCATCAACTGGTAATAATATTTTCTTATTCATCTAGATTGAATCTAGGTAACTGATCAGAAATATAACTTATTTATATTTAATCACCTTTTGACAACATGTTGAATTCTTTCCTCTGTAAAAGCAGAGTGAGTTGCAAGTTCAAGGAGAAGAGATAGTTGATGGGAATCTTCGAATGCAGTTCTAGCACATTGTCTTGGCCCAACATACTGAGCATGTGCAGCTGGATAATTCCACCATCACCAACCAATAAACAATCAATTCCTTCAGCTATATCTCTAGTACAAATGCTTCTACTGAGCACGAGCTTTACAACCAAGAATACCTAGCCCTCCTCTTCCTCCCACCAATGAGATTGCCTCTTCCCCTGACTCATCTTCCTTGCGGAGAATCCATAGAGAGTAATCTCCTCAACTTATTGCGTAAATGAGAAATTTAGTTAGCTATGTTACTCCAAGAAAACTTCTACTACTTGGTTATGTTATCAAAACCCACAAGTATAAATTTGTAGCTACATGAAAAAGTAATTCCATCTAAGATTTCCAACACAAATTGTAATTTCGAACGCTCTAATCAAAAGCCAAATTGGTACTTGTGTGGAATTTAATGGCATATTTTCTTATGATCCGACATCAATTTATCCTTAATGTCGTGATAAATTCTTAAATCCCAAAATTTTATGTGCAGATAGTCATAAGGTCATATTTTATATATGTTAACAAAATCTAAACTAAAGAACTTATCCTGCCACGTGGAGCTTTAAGTTTATTTATTTTCCATTTTAATGGAGGAGCACCATTAGGACCAATGCCGATTCCAATGGCTGTATCAGATCTGAAATATGGGTGCATTTCGAACACATAAGCTTCTATATTTCTTTCTTGAATGGAAAGTGCAAGAGCCACGCCTGCGAAACCCCCACCTGCAATTACAATATCTACTTCTTCTCGTATCTCTCGCTCAGTTTTTTCAAAGAATCCATGGATGGGGTAAACCCTAAAAACATCATCTTGGCGGAAGGATCTTGGCATGAAAAGACAACGCGAGGCATCAGTGCAGAGGAAATGTTTAACTTGCTAGCGCTCTGTTTGGCCGAGGAAGAGGAATAATAGGTGAAATTAGTTTTGGCCTTGTGACCTCTTAAGGAAATAACAATGGCATCGTAAGCCATGGCGACATCCTCCACGGTGTCGAATGTGCTGAGCCAAACCCTAAGTTTTTTCACAGGATTTGGGATCTTTGCTGTGAATCGATCCCAGGGCCTCTTCCTCACTCTCCCGTAAGAAGCGTCTAACCGTTCCGTGCTCGAAGCCATAAGCATTGGAAAACTACGACTGCTCCACGGACAATAAAGAAGAAAAAGACAAATTTATAACTGCAAAATTGGAGAAACGGCTAACGCCATTACCGACTGGTTTCTTCCTTATGCATCTGGTCGGGTTCGTCATGGTAACAGAAATTTCCTTTGGGGAAAAGAGGACGATACTCTAGTTTGGGACACGTTTCGCCCAAATCTTCAATGACAACTAAACATTGAAGAGGTATATGTTATTGGTTTATAGGGAGACAGCATAACAGCCACCGTCGGATTTCAACGAACATAATGAAATTCAATCTTCGCCGTGTAAATTGTGACTCATGTCAGATTCAGCCGGGCCTTTCTCACTAGGAAACGCCTCCGGCGTAACAAGGTTGCTGATTTGGCAAATCGTGACGCATTTAGAAAAATACTAAAATATTAAACCTAGTAGATGATATTGTTTTGTATTTTAATGTCTAAAATATGTAGATGTTATATGCGATTAATACCACCTAATGATAATGAATGAATGAAATATTTTAATGATGTCCACGAGACTGAAGAGTCTATGGGACCAAACGAAAGTGATACATGAAGCAGTTTTTAGACTCTTTGTCATATCAACTCTCCTACTGTGAATCTTGAGCACTAAACCAACGATCTTTTGAAGTTTTGTTTCTGCAAATAACTCATTTAAGTTGTCCACTTTTAAATCGCTTTCATACTGGATACGGATATCATCATATGTTGAACACTCCATAATGAAATGTCATTCCGTTTCAACAACCCCTTTGCTGTAAAAAAGACAAATTCTCCTTTCCCAATCCTCTTTGGGAATAGTCCATCTACCAATTTCACAACGAAGATGATGTGATCCGGTCCTCAACTGGGCCATGAAAATCCTTGCCTTACCTTTGATAACTGCTCTCAGGTAAGCTTTTTCATCATGATCCCAAGTGGGGTTGAAATCTTTGATATATTGAGCTTTCTTACGACCCATTTGTTCTATCCACATGGCAGTCCTAAACTTCTCCATCACATAATTTTTTATTTACCTATTGCTATTAGGACACTCCTGAAAATTGATGCCCCATTTGTTCATCCATTTGTTGTTCTGTTTCATCCAGGTTTTCTTTCTGCACTCTAGATTATCCTTTGTAACCATTTTGGGCCAGGGAAGATCATCCATGCTTTCAACTTTTTTCAAATAGCTTATCAGTCGAGCTATTGTCGATGCTTCTATCGGGAAGGTACCCGTCTCAGCTAACAAGATCTCATAAGGAACTGTTGATTTGACTTTAAGAGTGCTTGTGATTAGATGTTTCTGGATTCTTTCTAAATGCCGCCATCCATGTTTTGACACGCTACTTCCCCAAACCTCACAACCGTAAAGAGCAACCAGAGTAACCAACAAACTGTTATCACTGAATCACAGCACCCTTATGTTTCCACAAGTGCATATACTTGAACTCACGGTGTGATTGGATAACATGGGTACTATCTCCAAGTTGTGGAACTTGCTACTTGAGATAGACCTCCAGAGAAAGTTGGTTCTTGCTCCTAAACTACCTGCCACAATCTACTCTAATGCAGGGGAAGCTAACTATTCTAATTTAAATTTCCAAGGCACCAAGGAGAGAGAATGCATAAAATGAAAGGCTACACTAAAGCGGTGATACACCAAAAAAGGAGGGTGTGAGAGTAGTTTTCAAATGCATGAAATACAAAAACAAAGTGCACACTAGAAGAGGTGATGACAATTCTCCATAATCTAGCAAAACGCATTTTACAACAATATTTCGAACATACACAATGATAATGGATCCCTGCAAGAACATAATAATAGACACAATATTCTTGTAATCAAGGTTGAAGGGGCAAGAAGAATGCAAGAAAACACAGCAGGGGAAGATGCATCCACAAACTTGTATTTTATTGCTTCCTGATACGCACAGTTCAATTGGTTACAAGAAAAGGGCCTGAATCACCATGCAAGGAGTCCGTAATAAGGGCCTACAACACATTATCTTCACAAAGCAATTTTGGCAGAGCTTTGCTACAAAAACTACCTCCCTTTACAATGAGCCCAACACTCTAATTTATAGAAAAAAAGAGAAGAGAAGAGAAAGAGAAGGGAAAATGGAAATCCTGAAATCTGTCCTTCAACCACTTGTAAGAGGCATTAAATAGAGTAAAATGATTATATATTACTTGCAAAAGGCTCCCCATATTGTCCCAGGTGCTGCAGCAAATAAAGAATGATGACCATGCCTCTTAATTGCACTCCCAACCACCAAATAAAACACTGTTATGAACCCAGCCACGTTTTATAAAAAATTCCCACCGATTTCTCATAAAATCTAGAATTTCTTGATTGTTGTGCGTCAAGCTCGGAGCCACGATTCCAACGGTACCAATTTTGTGCGATTTCGTTGAGAAACGCAAAAGTTATGGCCTTCTGAGTGCGGACAATTGTTTTGGGTATGGCAGGCGTTTTCTGTCATTTGACAAGAATGAGCATTAACTAACTGGAGCCGAATATGTTTCTTTTATTTAAATATATCTACCCTTGTTAAAAATAAGAAGTTTTTGTGCTATGTACCTTGGGATATAATATTATAATGTATATGGGTTGATGGAGATGCCGACATGTGGCACACATCCCCTTATCTTATTATATCATTCATTTATGATTTATTATGCTTAAGATGTCGGCCTCAGTATTGGCCATAGGTAAGAATGGTATATATATGGGTTAGAAGGTTGTAGAGGACGTCGTGCTCATTCCAGAAAGTCCAATTTTGTGAAAATCAAAGCTCGGAGTCAAAAGTTATGGCCGTTTGAAGTTTCACGGGTCAAACGTTGACTTTCCTTCTTTGCCTTCGGCCGTTTCGGCTTTTCGCAACCCTTGCGTACTTTTGTCCCGGCTGTCCCGGACGCATTCTCCCGCATCAACCGATTCGGGCTTCCTTGTCTCTCTTTTGCGGCCTTTTCGCTTTTTCGCGTCCCTCGCGTTCCGCGCATACTTTTGTCCCGACTGTCCCGGACAAAACTCTTTGAATTGCCCGCGATAGACCATCTTGTTGCAAATCGGCTGATTCGCGTCCCACACATACTTTTGTCCCGACTGTCCCAAACCGTGCGAAACAAAAACTTGACAATTTTTCTTGCTTTCGGCCGTTTCAGCTTTTCGCGTCCCGACGTCCCAACTGTCCCGCGGACCGCCTGGGACAAAAATGTCTGACTTAGCAGATTTTTTTGTATTTCGGCCCCAAGCTTGGTACGACGAACCTTGGTACGACCCGCACTGGTACGATCTGCACCCTTCAGACCCGAAATGCTTTAAAATAGTCCTGCAACCTTATTTTTGTATTTTTTTCCCTTTTTCTAACTCGTTGCGATTTTTTCTTGGATGGGAGAGTTAGAGAGAAGCCAAGGGGACCCCAAAAAACATGATTTTGGGCCTTGAATCAATCTACTTGCTCGGGACTGAATAATTTGATGCATGTTATCAAAATTACCTTAAGGGGTGAATTTTGGATAACACAAACCAAAGAGGGTTTTCTTAGTTTTCCAGTCCCAGAGTTCAGCTTTCCTATGTCTATTCTGCAGTAGGTAAGATGCTTTCCAACCTCCATGTATCATTTTTGCTCTGCAAGTCTCCCAGCTCATCTTGTTGTGGAAATCAATCCCTAGATATTTATATTCTGTAACAATTTCCAACATATTCCCCTCAAACAGAAAGTTAAATTGCCTCTCTTTTCCTTTCAGAGAAAAAATCATGATTTTTGTTTTGCTGGTGTTCACTTGCATCCCGACTTCCTAGCAAAAGAATTCTAAAGCTTTTAGATGCTCCCTCAAACCTTGAGTTGTTGAAATTAAGATAAAATCATCGACATATAAGAGTAACTTCACCACGTACTCGGCCAACTGAACACCTCCTCCTTCGGTTTTACGTAACCATTCTTCAAGCTTATCAATGTATAAACCAAATAAAGTGGGAGAAAGAGGGCAACCTTGTTTGACCCCAATGTCACTACCAAAGCATTTAGACATACCTTCTCTTGTTCTAATTTTAGCTTTGACCTGCTCATAAAGTCTATGCACTGCTGCTCTAAGCTCATATGGAATCTTAAGTTCCTCCATCCTGTTCCAAAGTTTGTCTCTAGGAACCGTGTCGAAAGCTTTCTTAAAAGTAACAAAACAGCAAAAAGCTTCATCCCCTTGGGTATCCCATACCTTTTCAATCAAGTGCCTAAGAGTGATGCAATGATCAATGGTTGAATGTTTATATCGGGAACCTGCTTGTCCTTTTGCCCTTTTGCCCTCTCTTTCTGCCCAACTACTGATTCTACGTTCTATCATGACCCCAAATAGCTTATCAAAAAGAGGATTGATCATACAACCATGCTAGTAATCTCATCCACATCTATTGCCAGTTTGCCACAATATAAGAGCTTTTCTTGTTGCCAAAAAAAAAAATCCATCCAAAATTAGAAAATTTAATAGTTACATTTGATGAATAAGGTTAGTAAAATTATGTTATAAGTAAGTATGATGATTCATTTTACATTGTTAAAAAATATTTACGAAAAATTGATAAAACATCATAGATTTTGTTATGAAATTTAGCAAAAATCTTTTTCTCATAAGAAAATATACTATTTCATAATTTAATTTAACAGAATAGATTATTTATAAAAAAAAGTGCAATATTTAAGAATGAAGAAAATTACACAAAAAAATATATATTAGTTCATTGACACGGTATATATGGGAAAAGTTGCAATAAGTAAAATATTAAAAATAAATATGAAAACACATTATATTACACTCTTTAATGTTTAAGAAAAAATATGTTATGAAAAATTGATAAACATCATAGATTTTGTTACAAAATTTTGCCAAAAAAATTCTTATAAGAAAATGTACAATTTCATAATTTAATTTAACAAAATATTTTATCACTAAAAAAAATACAACTTCTAAGAATGAAAAAAATTATAGAAAAAAAAAATTAGTTCATTGACACCATATAGATGAGAAAAGTTGCAATAAATAAAGTATTAAAAATAAATTTGAAAACACATAATATTACACTCTTTAATGTTTTAGATAACTACACACAAGTTTATGTTGTTCGCATCCATTGCATAATATTATTTAATTACACTGAAGAATTAGGTAAAAAACGTACGCCAAATACCATGTTATTGGCATTTTAAATATTCATATCCATGCAATATTAAATGTAATTCAATACCATTGTATTTGGTGTTGGTGACTTGGCTATCTATTCCGCTCAGCTCATACTTGGATGCAAGCATTGTGGGACTGTGAGAACGATCGAAGCGAATCAGATACAGAGCACAGCCACGGGTGTTAGAGAGCGACGTCCCTACGACTTTTTGGAAATATCAAAGTATAGAATAAAGACTTGCAGGAAGCGAGGATTACATTTTCATTTATCGTGAGCCACTGTTAACTCGACTGGTGGAATTTGTATTAAAATCATAGTAGAGCATAACAAAGCAGGTCAATCTGTATGTTTGGTTTTAATGGATTTTGATCAGAGAATGAGGGAATTGCAAATGCACGGACCGAGGCCGACCGCTCTTAAAATATCAAAGGAGCCTCACAAGATTTAAAAGGATAATGGCGGGGTTATGGCTCCGGCTCTCGCTTACAGGTCGCAACCAGTGGTAATATACACACAATCTCTGAAGATCATACACATCGAAGTGCACAACTTCATGACTTTCGCGCAATGTCGCACCTCTCATCGCGGTATTCTTAACAAAAACAAGGATGTCTCCGCCGCCGCCTCCTTCGACTACTCTAGATCTTGCAACGACATTAATGAAAAGCAACACGAACTAGAAGTCACAGATAACAAGTTTGTTTGTGGTGTAAGTGATACTGAGGTCCCAAAAGCAACACGAATTCGAATTTGGTTCTGGTGGAGGAAAATGTCACAGAGAATCACCACCGGCAGAATTTGTTGATAGAGCATGATCTTTAAAACTCTCGGCTTGGATTCGCAAGTGCTTCCCGCAATGCCAAATATTGATTCCAAGATTCAATATTTATGTTGTATTTCTGGGGATTCATGGCTCTTTTTCTGAATTGGGTTTTCATCACGTTACAGGTGAAGACAATGTAAAGACACATCGATGGTTCAATTTTACTAGGATTGGATCTGCAGGGTCGTTGGTGATTACCCAATGTATTTCATGAACTATTATAAATTATAAAATTTTGATTGGAAAATGAAATATTGTTGTCGCTTGCATGACTTCTCATTTCACTGGTTTGATTATCAATGGTTTTTCACGCCTTATATATACTAAAGCTTAAAATTGTACGAAGTGAAACAAAAAAAACATTATTGTTGAGTTTCAAACGCGAAGCCTTTTAGTTTTCATCCATTTTTTATTTTGGACCCCTTAATCACAAATTTCACTCACTAGAATACTCCGAGAGAGATTGGGATGAAAAAGTTGCACACATATAGCATATATTGTTTGGGTACAAACACTCTAAGTTGTGGAATAGGAGTGGGAAATGAAAGTATTTAACTCCTACCTTTATATTTCCGATTTTTCATTGACATTTTCATTCCACCTAGAAATATATATATTATTGAATATAATACCTAAATGACATAAAACAATAAAATAAAAAAATAGCAAAGCCCATTTTATATTGGTTATCTTTGACAACTTGCATCATCAAGAGTATTGATGAGGGTAGTTGTTATTGCTTGCTACCTTGTTAACTTCAAACAAACCATAATTATAAATGTGCATGAAATT
Organism: Taxus chinensis; assembly: GCA_019776745.2. Classification (NCBI taxonomy): domain Eukaryota; kingdom Viridiplantae; phylum Streptophyta; class Pinopsida; order Cupressales; family Taxaceae; genus Taxus; species Taxus chinensis. The sequence continues at coordinate 829,544,642 of CM034149.1, read as the reverse complement.
GCCATCCTGAGATGCCTAGCCCACTCCACATATCCTTTCCTTTAAAGTTTCTCATATGACATGTAAATAATTTGCTATTTGAATAGCCTATTTTGACTACCTGAAACAAAGAGGGCTAACATTACGAACATCGACTAATAACATTAGACGCATTGATCAATCACTCCTTGCATTATTACAATTCTCCTTGATAAGTTTTATATATGTCCATCAACCTACACCTACTATCTTATTCAAGCTAGTAACAAATATAGCAAAGGTTCATACGAAAAGAAAGTTTCACTAAGGAGTTGTCTTATCATCCCTTAAACCCCTTCCCCGTCACCTCTCCTCCTCTTGAAATGTCTCACTCCTTCAACTTCAACTAGTTCATTGCATCCCCTTCGACATCTCCCTTGCACAATTCACATGCAAATTTTGAGAAATATATGTTTATTATGAAGATGAATATCAATCAGTCTACTCATCGACCCCTTGAAAAAATTAATATAATATAATTAACAACAATATTTATAATGATAGATGTATGTTTACTACGAGGGTAGATGTCTATCAATCTTGTCATCACACCTTAGAAAAAATTAATATATTTTAATCATAGTATGAAGCAAGTGAGATTTTCTCTTACTATATGAATCAATGGTCCTCATTTTTCCTTATTTATTACACTAAAAGGCTTGTACCCTGGTAGAAATATGGTGCGCCCTTTGGAACTGTGTCAGATGTCCATATCGACGCATCAAGATCTCGATTGTCCACCACATAGGTTGTATTAACGACCTCCAATTAATCTGATTCGTTCACGTGTGCATCACGATGTCTACTGAGCATGAAGGGCCTTGTCACAGAGCCACCATTGATGATGACCAACATTGTTTTGTTGGTGATTGTCATGGATTATCCTGCATATGAGGTTATGTTTTATGTGTTAGATGATGGGTCAGACATGGTTACATTTGAGTATTTGTGTCAGACAACATGTATCCTTTTGTAATGGATTCAATGCCAGGTCTAGAACTCCTAAAGCATGACGCGAGATAAAAGTATGTTTAATATTTCTAATAATTTGGAAGACATCATTTGATAATTTAAAAGAAATCAAGAAACAATGGATTTATGACTAATTGTTGGAGGCCCTCGATTATTAATAGTTATTGACATACTACGTGATTTCTTGCATTTGCTTGAGCTTATAACTAAATAGTTAGGGTTTAGGGTTTTGACCCTATAACTTATTAAACTTTCCCCATTTATTTATTTGGCCAACTTTAATATCAAATTGCATGCACTTGAATCATGAATTCTCAATCTAAAACATTCATTCCATATACATGTATGGCTAAAAACTAGAGGGACTCAATTACCAATGCTTATTCACATATCTCATGTTTTTCTTCAATTACTCCATCTTTAAGCTTAAAAAGAGGGGCTTACAAAGTGTTCCAAGAGGCAAACACTTTGTTTGATTATCAAACATGAAAACTTTTGGATTTTACCCATTTTTAGTTTACCCACTTTAAGTGCAAGTTGCATTCACGCAAATAATGCGAGTGAGATCGAATTGATAAAGTGTAACTAATAAAATTAAAAAAAGTAATGCTCCACTGGTAGATTAAATCTACTTGTAACTCATATTACTAATCACTAGAGGGCCTCAATTTTCCATGATTTTTCATGCATCACCTATTTTCCTACAATTACTCATGCATTTACTCAAGCTTGAAACTAAAACAAATGGGGTTGCAAAGTGCCACATAAAGAAAGTAATGTGGTTGGGTTTCAACTCTAGAATCTATTCAATTTTCCCCATTTTTTATTTTGGCCACTTTAAGCTCTAATATCATGCACGTGAATAATGGAGTTTAAGTCTAAAACTTTCGTTTACCATCCATGCAAGAATATCCACTATAATGACTCAACAGTGAATGATTTTTAATGCTTCGGATGTTTTTCTTAAATTGCTCTATCTTTAAGTTAAAAGGGGGGGCTGCAAGGTACTCTAAGAAGAAAGCATTTCACATGGGTCTAAAACATGGAAACTTTTGGATTTTCTCCATTTTTAAGTTTGTTCCCTTTCAATACAAATTACACGCTCGTGAATAATGCAAGCAAGATAGAAATGATATAGTGGAACACAATGCACATCTCCTCCCCCCAACCCTTTCTTTATCTCCCCTCTTCCTCTCTCTTTTTCGCTTTCTCAAGTTTCAATTCTTCCATCTATCCCCTTCGGCGTTTCCATCATACTTTTCATGTACGATTGCTAGTTGATAAAAAAAATTAGGCATGCAAGTAACATGCATCCCACTGTAAAGTTATTTTCTTACTATCACACTGAGATTTTAGGACAAATAAAAAAACTTTCTAGCTATTACATTTTATTTTGAATTAAAATTGTTTGTAATTCAAAACATAAACAAAAAATTAGTTTTAAATGCATGAAAAATAAAACTAAGTAGCTCACTTTTTTCTTAAAGAAAGTGAAGAAATTATTAAATTTAAGATTAAACCATACGGAAAAAATATTGGAAGTACATGATCTGATTTAATAACCGCACAAACTTCCCAAAACCCTACTGTGAGGCATTTAGTATTTGTCTTCATTGAGCAATGTAAATCAATTTTTTGGCCACAAAATTATACATCACAACAGTGCGAAAGAGGGAAAATACGGAGATTTAAAAATAATAGGAGTCGGATAAATTAAAAAATGAAGGATGCATTTATCCAGACATTGTTTATTAATCGTAGATTCCATGAAATTGAAAACAGTTAAAGACTTTGGACAGATTTCCTCCTAGAATTTTATTTCTGGTGGTCGAAAGGCCATGAAATTTTTAAAGAAATTTCTTGTAAAAATTTGATTGTTCAAAGGATTAAAATTTTTTGTTAGGAATCGTTAGTCAAGAAACTATTAAACAAAATTCCACCACACATAATATAGTGGATATGTTAAATGAAAAAAATGTTTCCACACGTACTTTACAAACTTAAGTTGAAAGGATAAAAAATATTTATTGGGAAAAACTCTCGAATAAGATTTATAAAAATTTTCTCTAAAATTCACAAATATATTTCAACCCAAGGAGAAGCATTAATGTATGTGGAGTTGTGGCATATGTATGAATACATGATGATCTCGAGGGAAAGTGTGTTAGGTTTGAGATTGCTTAGCCGCCATTATATTGAGTTAGTGTTAATCTACAAGAGATAAACATTACTTCATTTGTGGTGAGAAAATCAAACCAGAAACCAAATTTGTTAGTGTTTTTTTCTAAACCAAACTACCAATGTCTTTTTTCTCTGCCAAATACTATAGTCTAGTTTTGTTTTTTTAATGTATTGTACCCTATCAAGAATAAAGCTTCTCCCAATCAAATTAAAGAAAATTGTGTAAATAAAATAAAATATCAAAACAGAACTTTAGTCAAAACTCGTTAAATCATAAATAACACAGTTTGATTGGTTTATAAAAAGTGAGTAATTATCTTGGTGAAGACTATATACCTACCTTCGACAAGATAATAATAAACCAATACCAAAGTCAAAATACTAAAGAGTTGCATCAAGACAGATCTCAACACAAACCATGCTATGAACAAAAAATAAAATACAAATAAACTAAGAACCAATGCATTTGATTAAGTTAGAACACTATCATTGTTTCGTATAAGACTTTGAAGGCAGTTATGTATCTTCATAAGTGCAGCACGCTCCTTTTGATTCTTAAGGTTGAATTGATACAATTGCAACCAATAAGAGAAAATTTGAGTTTGTTGAATAACTAAAGCGGAGTCATTCCCAACTTACAGTTGTTGGCAACGATTTTTCTATGTATGGAAGAGAATAGTCAACTAGCAAGTGTTCCAAATGACAATGAGGATAGAGGGGAAGAGATGCCAAGCAAGGCAGTCTTGTTATTGAAATTGTTGGGAAAGAGTTCATGGAGAGAGGAGGAGAGGGAAGCTCAAAGTTGAACAACAAAAGGGAACTACCAAAAGATGTGGGGAATACTTTCAAGAGTTGAACAAAAGGTGCACTATTCTGCAGCAAGACCCAGCTTGAATAAAGTGAGGCCAACTAGAAGCTTCATATGTAGAATACATCATCCCAAAAGTTGACATTTAGCCTCGATATGGGGACTGCCAAATGGCGTAAGCCATTCTCTACCATTGAGAGTCAGAGAAGGACATAGACCACTAGTTATTAAGAGATTCACCAAGTGGTAGTGGTTACTGAATTAGCTAATAAAAAATCCTTGGTGTGGCTGTGTTGATGGAAGCAAGGTTTGGCAAGTGTCAATCCTTCTAAGGGGGTGAAGGATTGTCAATGATTTTAAGGAAAACCTCATGTGGGATCAACTGTAAAATTGAAGAGTAAATAGGTTTAATTTTGGTGGGCAGGGTAAACTTCTGACGTAGCAATTGCCAAGAGAGTCCATTGTTGATATTCTTGTCCCAAATGTCCTTAACCATATTAATGTCTTTCTTTGCAAAGGATTTTTCTTTGAATTCAGGTTAGACAACGAGTGAAAGATAAATGGAATGAATAATTTGATTCCACCAAAGACTGAACAAGGGAATACTTAATCCGTGCTGAAGAGATTGATGATGTCATTGAAGAAATGGAACCATAACTTGCCAAGTGATTTAATCACGCCGAAAAGGAAGAGAGCCAAAAATATTTTTAAAATGTGTATTTATGAGTTTATCTTACCATAAGGTAAGAGTCTAGGAATCTTGTTGAATATGTTCTCTCACAAGGATCTTCCAAGGCTCGATGCCTTGAGTGGCTCTCACCACCCATTTTGCAGCAAGGCATTTGCCTTGTTGAAGTAGATCAATACTTCCAAGCCCACCTACAAATTTAGGTTGAGTGTAGAGTTCCCCAAGAAATTTTTATCATCCCTTTCTTCCCATTATTTTTAAGAAAGCTTCAGACAAGTTGGGTGAGCTTGCCATAAGCAGATTTAGAAGGGAACCAATAAGAGGAATAATATGCATGACTAGACAAAAAATTTCGATTAATGACCAGTAACTTGGCAGTAAGGGAGAGAAATTTACACGACCAATTTTCAACCTTTTTCTAAATTTTAGTGAGCACCCAGTCTTACATATCTTGAGGAGAGAGATGTATACCAAAAAGGATAACCAAATAATGGGTAATCTTCCCATGGGGGAGGATATTCCAAGTTATGGGAATCCAAGATAGATTTGGATCACTTTTGATGAATATCACCTATGTTTTATGGTTGCATAGCTTGGAACCAGATATGTTGTAATAAATATTAAGTATTGACTGAGCATTAACAATCTCTTATTTTTCATTTTTTAGAAAGAGGAGATAGTCATCAGCAAAATGAAAGTAAAGAGCATAAGATCCCTAAAGAAGAGCAATTCCTTTTAGGTCTCCCTGATAGTGAGCTCATAAGAGCATATAACCAAGGGCATCAACAACCACCACATACAAGAAAGGGGTAAGGGGTCAACCCTGTCAAATTAAACATTGAAGGTCAAAGGACGTTGTGAGGTTGTCGTTAACCATGACCTAAACATGTGCTTTGGCAAAAAGCATTTGAATAAGTTATTTGGGATTGAATCCCAACCACTCAAGCATTTCGAGGATAAACCACCATTATATCTAGTCATACACTTTGTCAAAATCAATTTTAACCAAGAGTGCATCTTGATGTGGATCTTCATCCCATTGGATAATTTCTTATGCATAAATAAGATTATCCAAAATATACTTTCCTTGTAAAAAACCAGTTTTCTCTGGGTGAACAATATCTTGGGTAATCAATTTAAATTTCATAGCAATAGCCTTTGCAATGATTTTGTAAGAAACATTGAGAAGAGTGATGGGGTCTCAGCCACATATTTGATTATTGTTTCCAACTTTGGGAATAATCTTGATTAAGACATGGTTAATGACAGCACCCTAGGATTTGTTGGCCTATGCTTCTTTGTAAACATTAAACAAGTTTGTCTTAATGGTGGGCCATAGATCTTGGAAAAATTCAACTAAGAGCCCACCCAAACTAGGGGCCTTCACAGTCTTCATTACCAAAATTGTTGTCTCAAGATCAATAATAGTAAGTTTTTGCTTAAGGAGGTGACTAGTAGCCTGATTTACCTTACAAGGGATGCATCCACGAATCCATTCTTCTAGAAAGGATTCGTACTCTTCAATATCATGTTCCTCCTGAAACAACTTACTATAATGCTAGAAAAAAATTCCTTTGATATCATCAAGTGAGTGAGACTCCGTCCTATCTTCCGTAATAATGTGTGGAGGTGTTCAACTCTTTGTTTATACTGCAAATATTTGAAAAAATATTTAGAGTTACTGTCACCATATCTAAAAATTTTATAGGACACGGAAAAATCTTTTAGATTTTAAACTATTTTTCTTGAGTCCTCCATTTAAAAACTTGTTTCTCCATCCAAATACACTATATTACTTATGGTCAGCATATTCCTATACATTTCACCATATTCAATTATTAAAATGATATCAAAATTTTAATTAAAGTTCATATTTCTAATATATATGTGTATGTATGTATGTATGTATGTATGTGTTGGACGGAATTTTCTTTCTTGTCGAGACTAGTGGACTAGATAATAAAGAAAATGAAGCAACTCAAACATGCAAGGGTTTAAGGTACCTTGGAATAAGATGATAACAAATGGACGGGTGCAAAGTAGATAACATGTTGCAAGCTTGATGGATCTACACAACAAAGATAACTAGAAGGAAAATGAATTATATGGTAGATGAGGGGGTTGCCTGACGAATTCGGTTCCAAGAAGCATGAACTTCCTTATGTGGATATCAATCCCCTTATTTGATAAAAGAGGATAAAATAACTAATAAAGGACTGGATAAAATGCAGAATTTGAAATCATAGAACTGAAAGGAAAGTGCAAATCTAATCTAGATTAACACAAAATGAAATATACCTGACTAGGTCAATGACGATCGGGTCGATGGCGACCCAGGTTGCAAAAGTCCATTCGATGGCAACCAAGGCAAATGGATCAGGACAGTAACTAAAAATGCAGATCTTAACAGCTCTATGTGCAAATCTGAAGATGTTGAAGGCCTGTAGAGATTGATAGAAACCTTCATAAAAGATTTGAAACAAGGGAAACAAAAAGGATGCAAGAAAATGGGGATCTAAGGAGATAGGATGAAAGTATGGATCGGATCGATGGTGATTGGGCTGAGTTGGCGGCGATCGGGGACTAACATAGTGGATCTAAATTGACAAAATGACAAAAAGGTAGATCTGGGAACTAAATGGGATCAAAAATAGAGTTACAAATTGTAATGGATCTAGATGGCAGAATAAGGTGATGCAAAAGATGTTAGGTCGACGGTGACCAGGTAGGATCGACGATGACTTGGGCTGACCTAGGCTTGAACGAAGATAGATGGGCTGGAATGGCAACATGTAAACAAGATGGATGGAAGATAAGGCTAGAACTGGATCTCTGATGGTAGTTGAACTTGCAAAACATTAGTGACAGATAACAACAATAATAATAATGGAGATAAAAGATACACCAAGGCAAGATGAAGATAAACTCCCCAAAGTCTTCACAAATGATGCAAGTAAGCTCAAAGGGACTCCAAGAAGATTGAAACAGTTGAAGAGAAGCTCAAGTATGAAGATAAGATCACAAGTTCACAATAGAATTCTAATTTTTGTGTCTTTTTTCGAAGGAGGGGGCAAGGGCATATTTATAGTGTCGACGACGACCTAGGTGGGTCGTCGCGGATTGCGGGGAGCCCTCCATTTGGGCGGTGGTAGGATGCCTAGCTTAAGGCATCGAGACCATTACGTGCGATATTAGGGCTTTGAAAGGCTTAGGCAGGTTAGGGTTGCATATGGGAGTGAAACAGGAAGCTTAGGGATGAAATGGAGTAAATAAAGGCCAAGGGGAGCCTACGGATGAGCAACTAGGTAGTTTAGGGATGATGAACAACCTAGAGAGGAGAATTAGGATTTATTGAGGGATAATGAGATGAGGATTAGGAATTAATTAAAGGATCGGCAATAATTTAAGATGATTGGGATAATAGATGGGAAGGATGGGAAAATATGAAATAAAATAAAAGGGGTCTAGATAGGTGACCATGGTGAAAAGAAGCAAACACGGGGCGACAAGGGTAGGAATTAACCAAATTTTGGTGTCTACATTTGCCCCTTTTTGTCAAATGGTTTGTGTAAGCAAGCCATGAGACAAAGGGTATAATGAAGGATGATGGAGGATTGATGATGTGCTCCCCCTCAAACTAGGGATCAATGACACAAAGGGGAATCGATCTCGAGGTTGAAAGAGATAGATGAAGAAGGGTGGGTGGGAAAAGAAGGATGGGGGAAATGAGGATGTAAGGTGCCCCAAGCAAGAAGGATTCACAAAATATTTAAAATGTTATGGTGATTTTAGGAGTCACTTCGGTAGGAAACAAAGGTCACAGTCTTTAGGGAGATGACGACAATGTCCTACGGGCTTGTGAGTCCGCAAAAATCACAGAAAAATGGAAGGAATCCAATGGGAAACCACTCAAATGGATTCAAGTTGTGGGGACCAATGGGTCATAGACACACATCAAAACTATGTGCAGCCAAATGTGAAAATAATGTGAAATCATTCATGCATGAGGAATTAGTGAAAATATGCATCCACAAAGGATGAGGATGAGGATGGAAATAATGGTACCCTAGCAAAGGGCATGATAATGGCCAAAGAGGTGAAATATAAAAATATGTGAGATAATGCCCCGAGAGGGAACACAAATATGGCCACAAAATTGGACTTGAGATGAGGTATGGATGATAATATAGTGCCCCAACAAAGGACACAACAATGGCCGAAAAGGCAGAATAAGAAATGATGATAAATGTTAGAAACAACGGGGAATGTTGTGTTATGGGTGGCACACTGAAAACAAGATGGAAGGTAAGATCGTATACATAGATGATATGATACTTGATCAAATGGGAGATTTTGATAGATAACATATAAATGATTTAGACATGATAAATGTTATGCTGATAAAGAAAAGAGAAAATAGATAAAAATTATAAATGTGAAAAATTAGAATAGAACGTAACCAGAATGATTGGCAACCTATAGGTACTAACAATGCTACGTCATATCAATGACTCCAACTATATTGAAGGTAACCAAGAAAGGGATCCATGTAATGTAATACACATGCAACCAAAATAAGTGTTAACACATAACCAACGATATTTAGTTATATCAAAAATCATGAGGGAAGTATGGATGAAATGCGCTGATAAAATTAATGTCAACATGAAAAAGGGGTTTTAGATGCAACTCATATGTGGGAAGAGGGTTCTCCATAGGTGGTTTTTCCTAGGACTATGCCCCGACTTTGGGAGGAGGGAAAAGAAAAATGCAAACTGATCAATGTGGGAAGCTTGCAATATATGAGAAAGTTGATCAATGTGAGAAGCTTTCTTAGGATGCTTACTTTTATATCTTATATGCTTTTTCTTTTAGATACATAGAAGGTTGATCAATGCAGGAAGTCTTCGCTGCCATGATAGAGTAGCCATCCTTCAAGGGAGGGGTCTATTTTTTTTTCTTCTCTTTTTTTTGATAAATGGCAAGGATAACATATGCGATAGTTGTCTTTCGAGGGATCAGTCTATGTTTTTGACTTTTTACTTTATATGAACAATTATCCTTCGAGGGAGCAATCAGTTTTCTGATATGATAAATTTTGAGATGAGCATCCATGGGATTATAGTTTTTTTATGAGGAAGAGATGGGTATATCTAAGTAGACCACCTACGAGGGGATGAGAAGATGTACAAGAAACACCTATGGACCCTTCACGAGGTTCCAATAGGTAGATAAGAGGGCGATGGATGTAATGATCATGAAGTTCTAACCAAGAAGGAAGAGCCTATCCATAAGGAAGATGTTACGGACATAGTTGTGGTGCCCATATTTAAGGTCATGACTAGGAAGGTGATGGTAGACCACATAATTCCAAATCATTATAATGATATATGGAAGAGGCTAATGATGGAGGAATGATCTAAGGATATGACTAAGTGTTCATTGGTAGGTATAATAACAATAGAATGGTCACAAGTGCAGTTTGTTAAGAGGTTCCACTTCTAGTTTACCATCAAGGGAGGCCAAACATTAGGCTCTTGACCCATATTTATGCATGATAATGTAAGGTACAATCTAGTTGGGGAAAACTTTCCACATTTGCTCCTTTCTAGAGTAGTAACGTTATGATTTTCTTTAAGGACAAGGTCACCAAAATTAAAGTCACGTTCTTTGAGCTTCTTGTTGTATGGGGGAGTTGATGAGATAATATGATAACTTGCAAAATATTGGATGAGGAAATATTGGTGAGAGGAGATAAAAACTATGCACTATGAGAAGCGAGAAATATTTGTCCTAGTGAGATGAAGATGGACAGAATAGTGGGCCTAAGATGAAATATGGTGCCTCGAGAGAGGCACAAATATGGCCACAAAGGTGGAATTAGGATGAGATGGAGAAATAGATAAGTAGCTTGGATAAGATGAGACAAGAAATTGGATGAGATAGATAAGACAATGTCAAGGACTAAAAGGAAAGGAACTAACCCGATACCGTACCGATCCTAGAGCGAAGTCCCCCACTATCCAGGGATTTTTTTTAATAGAGAGAGAGAAATGGATCATCGTGCGGGGTATATTTGGATGAGGGAGAAGATGAAAGATGATTAAGAGTAAGGAGTGGATAATCCCCCATCGAGGGATGTTGTATCACACTAGGTAACTTGGATGGAGATATGGATAGGTTCAAGGACATGAGAGAGATGGGGTGAGATTTTTAGAAGGAGTAGCGATGGTGACTTTAGGTTTTGATTGGATATATGATTGAAGATCATAGGGGTGATTGGTAAGACAAACAACCTAGATGAACAAGGGAGGGACCCATTTTGGAGGAGTAACATGTGGAGGAGAAATGGCCACAAAAGTAGTGGTTGAGTGAGGGGACTTAGATAATTTGATGGATGAAGATGTAGAAATGGGAATTGGATTGGTAATGGATAGGAAAGTGGATGGAGAAGGATGTCCCCCCTAGATGACAAAGTCATCTTCATCAATAAGATCATGAACGATAGCCTGAAGGGCCTTATAATGTTTGGTGTCATGACCCAAGGTGCGATGGTAAGTGCAAACAACATTGGAGTTGAACCATGATGGATTTTTACTATGTGGATCAAATTCCTTGATAATAGGAAGTGTGATCGCATATATTTGGATTAAATGTGTAAGGATCTCTATGTAAGATCCAATAGAAGTGGTAAAGGGAAGGTTGCTCTTGTGAGGCTTGATAGGAGATTCAGATTTGGATTTGGGAGGAGTGGATGTATGTGTTGGAGGCGTAGATTTGAGAGGTAAGTTAGATGTCTTGGTGTTTCGAGATTGGTTAGTGATGGGTGTTTTAGATGAAGGGCCTGGCCCTAAGAGGGACGGGGGCGCTCCTAAGATAGATGATGTGGCATTGGATTGTTTAGAAGGGGTATGGTGTCCCCGAGATTTCACCCTGAAATCTAGGACTACCCCTTTAAAAAAATTCATTCTTTTCAAGTAACGGGTCATGTTTTGTGTTTTGTTTTTCTTGCAATTGTTTGCATTGCTTTAAGGTATACCCTAAAAGTCATAAAAGCCAAATTCGACAAATACCCACATGTTAAAGTTCACTTTATCCCTTCACCAGGATTTTTCCGAAAGCATTTTATTTATCTATTTATTAAATAAATAAATTTCTTTTAAAAATAGATTGAGTTGAAGTTAAACCCCATCGTGGATTTCCATGCCATTATTATTTTCATCTCTGAGTGGAGCATTCACGTGAGGAGGAGTTTTTACAGACTAGTTAATCGGCAAGTTATTTTCAAGCAATTGTCTACAATTTCTGGCAAGTTTTACCTTTTTATTTATTTATTTGTGTTTGGTTTTGGTTTTTCTTTGTGATATGTTTGGTAATTCCCCTTGGTATTTTCTTTCATTCTGCTTAACCAGTCCAATTGCCTAGGGTTTTTAAAAGTCATCAATGGCCTCAGGAAAAGGGGAAATTTATTGTGAAAGATGGTTTTAAATGCAACAGCTTGGGTAAAGGTTGTAATTTTTAGTTACTTTCAGTCATGGTTTTCCATGCCAATTTTGGGAATTTAATTCTAAGTGCAAGGCACACTTTTTGGGGTTGCCTTCCAGGTTGAGATTTAACACCATAACTTAAGTGAAAAGTGTGGAAATTAGAGCTACATGGCAGGTTGAATTTTAACGTTGCCTTTCCCTCACGTTTTTCACACAAATGTTAGCTAATTTACTTATGCAAGTTGCACTTTTTGGAGCTACCTTCCAGGTTGAGTTTTAATGCCATGACTTAAGTGAAGACTATGAAAAATAGAGCTACTTGGCAGGTTGAATTTTAATGTTGCCTTTCCCTCATGTTTTTCACACAAAAGTTAGCTAATTCACTTATGCAAGTCGCACTTTTTTGAGCTGCCTTCCATATTGATTTTTAACGCCATGACTTAAGTGAAAAGTGTGGAAGTTGGAGCTTCCTGGCAGGTTGTAATTTAACGCTGCCTTGCCATCACGTTTTCCACACAAATATTAGCCAAAAAATGTGACCATATTTGGCATAATTTCATGATAAAAAAGTGATTTCTTTTCATTATTTTTAGCAAGTGTTGGCGCCAAAGTTAGGAAGAAATTCAAATCAAAAAGGTGGGATAAAAAGAAGACAAAAAAGATTGCTAAAATTAGGCAAACTCGGGCGCCCAAAGAATGAGAAAAATCACAATGTATTATTAGAAATTGCTAAAAATAAGAGAAGAAATTAGTAAAATTAGCATGTAGTTGCTTATATAAGAAGTGGATGCCATAAGTGAGGGATAATTAATTCTTTTGTTGCCCTGGAAAGTGTTGGCACTAAAGGAAGAGGTTGTGAGCATAAAAAATATTTTTAATTGTCGGAAAGCATCCAATTTTGGCACATAAGGTTGGAAGAGAATTTTTATTATTATTTTGGCTATCTGCATGTTGATGTGAGTGCACAAGTGACTAAAATAATATTTTTAGCTTGCTTAGCATGCAAGCAAAGTCTAAAAATAGAGGGAAACATGATTTATAATCAAATTTTGGTGAAGAAATTATACATTCATGCCATGGACTTCATGTTTGTCTGAATTATTTGTAGGAATACTTGACTTGTGCCCATATTGGTGAGAAGAAGGCAGAGTCAATGTCAGATACATTGAATATATCTTCAGAATTAGGAGCAAGTGCAACTTCTGCACAAATAGATCCAACTCTCATAATTGCAAAGGCTTCTAACAAAAATAAAAAAAGAAGATCTCAGACAAAGGTCGATTTAGGCACAATGAAGGGTGGTGATAGAGATGATCCAATAAAATCATGCATAGTTTGCAAGTTTGCTAAGATCAATGATACAGATATAGGGCCTAAATCTATTACTGATTTGATTGACAGATCTAGGGCCACCGGTAAGTCATCCCTTATGCGGGTAATAAGGAACATTGGAATTTGTTCTAGAATATATGAAGTTCTATCATCCTCTATCTAGGATAATCAGGGATGTAGTAGGAAATACAATGATCAGACTGGATGCACAATTCATTGATTACTGCCTCAAGATTCTGGCACGACCCATAGTAATTGCAATCAACATGTAGGATGATTGTGATATATGGGAAAATAACAAAGTGGAACACGTAGGTATAATGAATAGGAGATATATGAAGAAGCCTAGGTCACCATTGAAATTCCCAAGGACTCTTTCACGATCAAATCTGCTGCAGGAAGTTGATGATATTACTCGATGGTTGTGCAAGATAAATGGGGAAGGTAATGCAAATAACTTCCACTCATGGATTTACTCCTTTGTCATAATAATTGAGATCAACAGAGTTGATTCAATAGTCAATTAGGCAGAGATCATCAATAACAACATTACTGAGCAACTCGTAAATGTGAGTCAAAATTCAGTTTTAAAATGACTTCAAACCTTGTGTATACCGCAACCTCACATGGAATAATCTCCAAACTGAATAGAAGAGGGATACTTTCAAAGGATATTATTTATGAGTGTTACCCACAATTAGCGATTCCTAAGTGCTACAACGATTACATGACAGTGAATGATGGCTTCTTCTACGGATTCATTTGTAAGCTAGATGGTGATCTGAAAGCCAATAAAGTGAGCAAGGAAGCTTGGGAAGCTTTCTCCCGACACAATTACATCTTCATTCAGTTTGTTTACTTCACATATCTCATGGTTCGTGGCTTCTCAGGAGAACCAATCAAGTTATCGAGCTACCCAAATGATAAATGGATTATCATGGAGTTATGCAGGCAACTCGTAGAGTTACAGGACTTACAATTGAAGTGGCATAAATCCACGGTCAGCTTCCCAGTCACAGTGGGCCATTATAGTTGTCACACCATCCACAAAGCCAAAGGAGTCGAAGAAGAAATGTTTTTTTTTTCTATGAGCACGAGTTCTTCCCAGCTCGAATGAATTTTTATCCTTATGGAATAGCTAGGAAGATAGTTTCTTAGAAATACTCACACGTCCCTTCATTAGAGTATTTTTGGATGAAGTGCAAGAGTGAATACAAAGTCAAAAAAGGAGATTTCAATAGATTATCAGCTCAACAGGTTTCTAACTTTGGTCTGGCAAGGATACCTGCAAATCTTTCAAACGATGGGCATGTGGTACTTGACACATATCATCAAATGGGAGGAGATAAAGCTGCTCTTCAAGCCATTGTAGGGGGAAGCCAAACCATCGAGAAGAGGTCTTCAATAGTCCTAGTTAACACCTTAAATTAGTTATTAACAAAGGATATTGTTTGGATGAAGCTTTGATGAACCAAATCATAGGGAATTTTAGCACTGGGAATCTCAGCAAAAGGAAGCATGAGGGTGAGAGCAATAAAAGACCAGAAAAGCTAAAGTACACAAAAATTCTCAGGCACTAAAAAAAAGAAATTCTTCATCTGTTACACCAGTGTCACTTACAGACAAAGCTTCTCCTTCATCAACTCACAACACTTCAGCGATTATGGCATCACAAGAAGTCATGGTTATTCCACTACTGAATTTGGCATCATTCCTATACACTCCTCATCTTCTACCACTCAGTTTTCCACTTCTTCCTCCTCCTCTTACAGAGGAATTGAAGGCACAACTGGTAGAATTCGAAAGGGCACTATCCTTAGATTGCACAGAAGGAGGGATTCATAATACCGCAGTGAATTTAGATGCAACAGAACCTGAGCAAGAAATGGCAGTGCACACCGAGACTTATCATTCCCCAGAGAGTAATTTCTCATCCTGGTTGGCTTTGCAAACTTTCCCAAAGGCTAGAGAAGAAATCAACCTAGAAGAGGAAGATTTTCAGCTGGTCATGAGCGTAGGTGGAAAAGGTAGAACACCTAAAGTTGTTAAAGTGACTTCAAGGTTAGTTATTGAAGAATCAAGGAAAAAGTTTGTAGAATTATCAGTTCCAGTTGAAGGGAAGCAGAAGGGAGAGCTAACGGCGATAGACATATCAATAACCAAAGTGCCACTGGGGAAAATCACCACATAAGGATTGAAGCAGGATAACTAGACATTGACAGACACTTTATTCCTCAATCTTGACAGGAAAAAGGCAGAGAAAGCCAAGCTTCACGTGCAGATCTCCCAGTTCTATGAGTTTATCACTAAGGTTGCCAAACCTTCCTCTCAGCCAGTGTTAGTACAAGAGCACGTGAGTTGCCATTTGATTAAAGAGGTTAAAGATGCAGGTAATCAAGTCAAATCTATTGATGAATGGAAGAGGCAAATCATCCACCATGCATTTAGAGCAATTCAAGGAAGTACCAACTAGCTTGGAAAGTATGCAGGGGGTATTGTCTCAGGTGAAAGAATTGATGATAGGTATGAAGGATGAGAATGTAGTTTTTGAGATCCACTTAGAGATATTGGCTAGTATAAATTCACTGTCGGAGAGTGTATTGGTTGAAGAACAACTTGTATCTGATGGATCAATGGAAAAGGGTAAGTAGTTGGAAATAGCATTGTCTTTCCGCATGGAGATGCTCAAACTTATGTTGAGTATAATGTAGTTGTTAGAGGACAAGATGGAAGGTGTGCTAAAGGGCATAATTGCTTTTACTAAAGAAGAGGAAATTGATGGTATTCATCACTATACAAGGTACATTTTAGAAAAGTTGCCAACTTCCCTTGAGGAATTTATTCCAGTCATCCAGAAGAAGATTTATGAAGCTGTCATACCTTTCACATTGGATTCAATTAGAAAACTAGTGAATCTTCATGCAAATATCAAGGATTTTGGACCTAGTTTAGAGAAGGTGAAGGCAAACATTGATATTCAGTCCAGGGGATTGCTAAGCTTCAAGACTGAAAAAATAAGATATTGCTAAAGCAGATGGGAAAGAAATGAATCACATGCTTACAAGTACATTTAGTATCAGAATAGAAGGGGAAAGCGTGAAGTATAACAACCAACATATTTTCTTTCTTTTCCTCTTTCTTCTCTTCTTTCTTATTTTCTTGGACAAAATTGTAAAAACTAAAGTAACTTGGTTTAAAAAGCCATTACTTTAAGTTATTTAAAAGGGTCCTTTAATTAAGAATAGGTGGCATACATGCACAACTTTGATTTAGTCTTTAGATGCATGTCATGTAAAGAGGAATTCCCAGGAGAAAGATTACTAGTTGTTTCCTTTATAGCTTCCACATGCGTGAATTCATTTATAGTTTCCTATTTGTATTTTCCCTTGATGCTCTATAAATAGAGGAAGAGCCTATGGGTTTAAAGACCCTCATAATTTATTTAGCAAGAACATTCTTGAGTTTTTCAAACTTTGTGTTGAAACCCTTGTTGCGATTTTTGTGAAAGTTGGGGAATTGAATAAAAGGTGGATTTCCAGAGAACTTTGTGTCTGTGGTGCTTTTCTCATCACTTATATTTAAGGTTTTAGATAAATTTTGCGTTATCTTAGATCTAGGTTAGAAGTTATTCCTTTCCTTTACTGTTGAATGTTGTGAGTTTTATCTGTTTATTTAATTTGTGTGGATGAGACCAACTCTAAAAGCTATTGGTTAAATCAACATATCTTACTTTCTTGTTTCCTAAATTCTATTATTTCCCCCTTTTGCGACTATTATTTTCCCCTTTTGCAAATATTCCATAACAGTTTCTTACTTGCTGCAAAATTGCTAAGTTATGGTTCATGAGCTTTGTAATTAAAGTAAACCCCCCCCCCCCCCCCGAAAAATAGTTATTAGGATTCACCCTTACCAAATTGATAAATTGTAGACACAAATATTACACATTAGACAATATTTAACCTAGTCTTATACTACTATTTAGAAGGTTCTCAAGTGTACAAAGTACTAATTAATCCCACCTTTTGGCCACCTTTTTCTTATCTTTTATTTTTTCTTTCCCGCGTATTGCCCAATACCTATTAGCCCATTTCATGACCTTTTCAACATTCTAGCCTGAAATTAGGGTGCCCCAGCCTATACTGGGGCACCCTGGTCTCATTCCGGGCACCTCGGTCTATGCACAACCTCTTTTGCTTCTTTTGGGGTCACTTATAGTTGTTGGTCATCCTTATCTTCTTCTCGGTCGGCCTTGTCGAGATTAATTACGAAATTATGCTTGAGAGCCCTATAAATATAAAGTTATAAGACCATAATAAGGGTCCTAGGTCATTGCATGTTATCACTACTATCAACTCATCTAGGGTTGCATCCATTACATCACTTGTATCCACATAGTGCCATGCACTCAAGCTAGGATATCTGCATCACACACACTGCATAGGGGGAGGGATTCCATTCTATTCCATACACACATACTACTTACACTTCTATAGATATTATTGCTTGCTACTTCACAAAGTGTGAATGACACGAGAACACCTAGGGCACAACATGCACACACACACAAGAACTACATCAGGGTCCGTAATGTAGTGAAACACTTAGTGATAAGTCCACTAGTTTGGAGGCTAAGGTAAGTCTGACCCATTCATATGCATCTTTTACTTTTCTAGGGTTGGATACTTCTCCTTGCATCATGGGTCATTCAACAATATATCTAATGAATCCAACACGATAGACAGGAAGCACTTAGAGACACTTAGCGATCATACCATATTCAAATTATGAGGATTTGCATTATTCTAAGCGCCCAGACTGCAAACCAGGGTGCCCTTAGTACACCCCTAAGCACCTATGTCATCTCAGACATCCCAAATCTACCCTTCATAGGGCCCCTGAGTGTTCATCTACACTGTTGAGTTTCAGTTCCAGATCTACGACAACATGCGACAGTTATCATCAATCAACTAAGTCATTTCCTTTTTCTTCTTCTCTCATATCAGGGTTTGATTTCACTTAGAATAGTTTATTTGTATTTATTTCATACTATCTTGGTATTGTTTTAGTTTATCTACTACAACATTTTATCTCTCCTAATTAGATTAACATTAATACCCTAGATATCCCCTTTAGGCTATCTAGGACCAAAAACTCTTATTTTTGTTGATCATTTTGGTCAACCTGATTGTTCGTTCTCATCACCTTCTATGGTGCTCCATCTTTGCCATCATGATTTTCTCCCCATTTTCTTTTTGTTTATACAATATTTATTCACCATCCACTGATTACCTTCTCCTTACCTGTAGTCGTCAGCCCACTCACGGTGTCATGAGTATCTCTATTCACACATACTTGCAAAAATACCCGGATTGCCTCCTTCACCTCCAAAATTACTTAGTTGACTGATTAGGTTTCTCCACACCTATCACCCGAATATGTCTACCATAAATTTGTTTCCGCCTTAGCCCTTGATGAGTATCAAATCACCTTCACATATGATGACCTTCCCTCCCCCTCGAGTTCT
Organism: Taxus chinensis; assembly: GCA_019776745.2. Lineage (NCBI taxonomy): Eukaryota > Viridiplantae > Streptophyta > Pinopsida > Cupressales > Taxaceae > Taxus > Taxus chinensis. The sequence continues at coordinate 829,525,632 of CM034149.1, read as the reverse complement.
TAGCCCATGATCCTCCATTATATATCCTGGTCTGTGTTAACAAAGTCAGTATCAAGTGTGCCCTAGTAGACAATGGATCTAGCCTCAACATTTGTAACATTAGTTTTCTCCATCATATCGGCATGACCCTGACATCCCTTGCTCCTTCCAGCGTTTCTATTCGCAGCTTTGATAACATCCCAAAATGAGCTTTAGGTATTATACAGTTACCCATTACCATCGGCCCATGTACGCTTACTATCCCCTGCCATGTAATGCACAATGACCTTAATTATAACATTCTCCTTGGTCGGCCCTAGATCCATGTCATACATGTAGTTCCCTCCACAATCCATGCTCAACTCAAGTTTTGTTATCAGGGCACTGTTTATGATGTTCCTACTGATCCGTCCCCTTTCGCATATTGCAACTCTGTTCAACAACCTTTGGACTCCCCCGCTTCCCCACACAGTTGGTCCACCTCACTCCAAAGTATGGGTTAGGATACGACTATCTTCGTCATTTTGATTTTTCTCACTACCAAGACCATGAAAGTTACCGAACTTTGGGACCTCCCTGCATGTTCACATAAGTTTGGCCTTGGCTATTAGCCTTTTGAACCATCGCCTGTCGAGGTGCAAACCATATCTCATGTTACATCTCTTCCCCTGTTGCACCCAGAACTTATTAGTAACGACACTCCTTCCTTTTGGGGGCAGCAACGATACTTTCCCTACTGATGATGTGTTATTAGATCATATGGGTGCTTATGAGGATCTACCTACTTACCATCATAAACGACGCTAATCCCTTCCCTCTTGTTAATATGATTTGTTTAGGGGATTTTGTTAACTCTGCTGATACTTTCGACCTACCTGACACTATTCCTACAGTGCACATATATTGAGGATCGTTCCGCACTTATCAACAAAGAAACCATACAACATAATTTAGGAACAGTTGAACAATCCTCATATTGTCTTGTTAGTCATTTCCCTTACCCCTACTGAACAAAAGGATCTCAAGCAGGTCCTTCACGAATTTTCTGATATCTTCACCTGGGACTATAATGACAAGTCAGGTATCAATACCTCTATCGCAATGCATAACATTTTCCTCAATCCCAATACCAAGCCCGTCCAACAAAAAATCTGTAAGATGCATCCTAAGGTTGCACTTTTAGTCAAAGAAGAAATCCAAAAATTGCTCGATGTTGGCTTCATCTGCGTGCTGTTGACTATCCCGAATGGGTTTCCAACATTGTTCCGGTAATGAAGCCCGATGGTCATGTACATTATTGCATTGATTTCCATGATTTAAATATATATTCCCCGAAGGATAGTTTTCCCCTCCCACACATTGATACTATAGTAGACTCTACTGCAGGATATGACATACTCTCCTTTATGGATGGTTTCGCCGGCTATAATCAAATTAAAATAAATCTGGATGATCAAGAAAAAACCTGCTTTCACTATGCCATGGGGTACATTTTTCTATACTTTCATGCCAGTTGGCCTCAAGAATGTCAGGGCTACCTATCAACGCGTTATGACACATATTTTTCACAATTACATCCAGAAGATCATCAAAGATTACGTCGATGATATTCTCGCTAAGTCTTGTCATCGTTCTTCACACGCACGTGAACTTTGGGTGCTATTTGAATGATTACGTCAGTATCGTGTTCACCTCAATCCCAAAAAATGTGTCTTCAGCGTCACCATAGGCAAGTTACTAGGATATATTATCTCATGTTGAGGCATTGAAATTTGACCCCACTAAAATCAAGGCTATTCTCGACATGCCTCTGCCAAAAAATTTTGCATCAACTTTGCTCCTTACAAGGTCAGATTCAAGCTATTCATTGCTTCATTGCATAACTTGGCTGACAAGACCTAAACCTTTTATGCGTCTTATGAAGAAAGATACCCAGTTCGCTTGGGATGAATAATGTCAGCAAGCATTCGATCACATCAAAGCTTATCTATTAAACCCTCATGTCCTAGTCCCACCTACAACAGACCGCCACTTTCTCTTGTATATTTCCGCTACCTTCCACGCCTTAGGCACACTATTGGCCCAACATGATGATACCCATTGAGAATGAGCTATCTACTATATTAGTCGTACTCTTCTCTCTTATGAATGTAATTATAGTTACATCGAAAAATTATGCCTCGGCCTTGTCTTCATTGCCAAAAAGTTGTCGTCATTACATCCTTAGCCATGAGGTTCACATTATCACTAAAGTTGACCCTTTACACTATCTCTTGTCCTGTACTCATCTTTCAGGGCGTTTGGCTCATTGGGTCATGCTCCTTACATAATTCGACCTTAAGTTCATCCCACTGAAAGCAATTAAGGGGCAGGTCATTCCTGATTAGTTGGTCTCCGCCCCTCTTTTAGATGCTTCCCCTATTTCTAATTCCTTTCACAATGATTTCACTGTTTATACCATTTAATCACAGCATATGGAGCATGTACTTCAATGGCTCTCGTTGCCTGCTCTGGTGCCGGTTGGTATTGTATTTATTACCCCACATGGTGATCCACTTTCCTTTGCACAAGCCGATTAGGATTCTCCTACACAAATAATATCGCTGAATACAAAGCCCTAATTTTAGGTTTGCTTACTATTAAACATCTCCTCATCTGTAACTTGTGCATCCATGGGGACTCTCAATTATTCATTAACCAAGTTAATGACACCTATCACACTAAGGAAGAACACATTATTCCATACAATTCCTTTGTAAAAGACCTCATTAGCTACCTTTGAGTCTTATTCCATCACCAGCGATTCCTCGCAAAGACAATCACCATGCCAATGCCATTGTCAGTGCCGCCTCCCTTATCCCACAGGACCTTCGCGATGATCATGCCACTTTCATCGTTACCCACTTACGACAACCATCTATTTCCACCATACCTATCATTGCATATGTCATCACCCGTAGTCATGACACCACTGAATGGTCTACACCTATCTATAACTATTTGTACAAGCACACTATTCTTGATACTTTACAACCTCGTGAAGCCCGTAGGATATGTCATGAAGCACTTCGTTATGTTATCGTCGGTGTTGAATTGTTCAAACGTGCTCTTGACAATCGCTTGCTTTGTTGTCTTTCCCTTGTAGATATTCCCACCATTGTATATCACATTCATGATAGCCTCTGTGGTGGCCATTTCTCCAATAAATCCATGACACAAAAACTCTTATGTCAAGGGTATTGGTGGAAACAATGGAACATGATTGCCTGGATTATGCTCAGCATTGCGATAAATGTCGAAAGCATGGCAATCTCCATCATGTGCCCGCCTATGACCTTCAACCTATCACTCCCACAAGGACTTTTTCCCTTTGGGGATTTTATTTAATTGATCTTATCAACTGAGAATCCTCTAATGGCCACAAATTCATAATTACCGTCACCGAATACTTCACCAAATGGGTTGAAGCTCCACCCTTACATACAACCACCGATACCGACATTTGTAACTTTCTTACCACACACATTATCACCCTCTTTGGTGTACCTATCTGTCCTTATCATCGATAATTTCTCCTCCTTCAAAAATAAATATGTCAAGAAATTTTGTGTTACGTTTAAGATAAATCATCATTTTCCACACCTTATTACCCACAAGACAATGACCAAGCAGAAGCTACTAATAAAACCATTGTCAAAATCCTACGTAAAATTGTCGATTATAGTGACACTAATTGGCATAATCAAATCCTATATGCGTTATGGGCCTACCGCACTAGCATTCGCACCCCCACGAATGCTACCCCTTTCACCCTAGTTTATGGTGTTGAGGCCGTTATTCCGTTAGAACTAGAAATACCGACTCTTTGAATCTCTCTTAAAGGAATCCTTAAAGATGACACTTACCGTGAAAATTGTTTACATGAGTTAGAAATATTGTACTCATGTCATGTCTAAGCATTGGAAAACCTACGCGCATACTAATCTCGCATTTTGCATGCTTACAACCGCAAAACCCGACCTCGAGACTTCAATATCGGGGATCTTGTCTTAAAAGAAAACAAAAAAAATACCAAAGTTAAAGTCTCACTTAAAGGGAAATTCAAGCCCAACTAGCTTGGCCCTTACATCATCACAGATAAACTTGGGGGTGGCGTTTACCACCTTTCCACCCTTCTTAGGGAAACCACTAAAAAACCCATTAAATGTCATGCATCTCAAGAAATATTACACTTAATTGACATGCTTCACTCACCATCCTATGATGCATTCTAGTTCCTTGGTCCATACTCTACTGTCGACGGTTTACCAATCTAATGGACCTTACCTACATGCGACATGTCATCCTATAACATTTCTTGAAACTAGTGACCAATGATTTAGGCTAAAGCACCACCCTCACTCTCCATCACATCACGTTAGTGGTATATGCCTTAGTGCTAAATCACCAATCTCTTAACCTATTATCCATTATCACACTTACATACACTATCATACACCCATCCTATCATCCATTTCGTAATGACATACGCTATAGGATAAATCATCACTTCTCTCTACTCATCCATTAGTGGTATACGCTTTAGGGATAAATCACCACCATCACCTTATTCATCACATAGTGGTCTACACTTAGTGTTAAAATCACACACCTTTCCATTACATCCACCACCTACTCATTCTACGCTTCATACGCTTAGGGACCACTCACACATCTCCCTAGTGTGCATATATGCTTAGGCTAGGCTACATGCATCACCTTTCTTCTTCCATCCATCTATATTGATATACGCTTAGGGATAAATCATCACTCACCCATTCAACCAAGTCATGGTATACGCTTCTACTATAGGGTATCCACACACATCTTTCCATACGATCTGCATTCCCATCCATTCATATTATAGTGATATACGCTTAGGGATAAATCATCAACTCACACCATTTAACAAGTCATGGTATAAACTAAGGCTATAGGGTCCACGTGCACTACCTTTCTATATGATCACATTCCCACACACTCCTTCCATTGTGATATACACTTAGGGATAAATCAGCACTCCTCCAATCCAATAAAGTTGTGATACACGCTTCAACTATCAAGGTTCACACACATCATCACTCCACATGTCGCATTACATCACCACTCCCCATACAAACCCATTACTTCATGTTAGACACAACCTACACTACTCGACCATTTCCCGATGACACATAATCTCGTTTATGGTTCATTCTTGACTACTAAGGGGGAAAAAAAAATGAACCTCACTAACATACACTTCCATACATTCGATGGGGGCACATTTCTCCCTATATCATTCCATCTTGTATTCCATTCCATCCATCCACAACATACTGCATTGTCTTGGTAGCATTTACTTTGGCTTACTAGTGTTTTGCAAGATCATTTTATTACACATGTTAGCATTGATTTCTTATATGTCATTATCATACACACATGTGCGTTCACACCTTTGTTTAGTGTGATCACAGATATATGACATTTACATGTGGCATGGATGCTCACCTTCTACCCTTACTATACTCGTCACTAGGGGCATCCACATTCATCTAATCTAGGTGTTATTGTTTCATTTTGTACTTAGCATATTTTACTACTTGTTCTACATGCTTTGACATATCAGTTTTTCACTCTAACATGTTAATGGGTGTTCCATGTGCAACACTTGTTTTATAGGACTACATGTTTCCATGACTACATATTTGTTTTTACTTGTCTGCTTTGTTTTCCATTCCTTGCGGGTTTTTCCCTTTTGCTTGTGTGCACACTTGAATGTTGTTTGTGGCCATGATGGCCTTGCATGTCTTGTGACATCGTGAGTGATGTCCCATGTTTGAAACCTACTTTTGTGTGGTCTCCTTGTTTTCTTGCGTGTTTACACTATTGTACTTGGTATTTTTTCTACATTCTCTATGTCTTTTACACTTATTTACATGCATGTGTTCAGACTAACAACTTGTATTGGCTAGCCATCCCATTTTGTGTGTGCCTTATTTTCTCACCAAGCACTTTTCCTTTTCCCCCTAAGTAGGGTAGAGTTCTATAGGTCAGAGTGAAGTTGGTCCTCTTTTCGGGCCACATTCTCCTTCTAGGGTCATAGCATGTGCCCCCAAAGAGGGGGGCATCATTGAGGGTTTCTACTAACACATTGTATCTACACCGATTCACACACAATCGAGTGAGTTCAGACTAGTCTACAAACTCAATACACAACGGACTTAACAGGACATGGTGTCCTTTGGAAATTATGTGGAGTGGTTACAGACTCAGGGGTTACAGTGGTGGCCTCTCTACACTTCTTCGTCCAGTGGCATAAGATCGCCCAAAAAACTAGCACAAGTACAGAGATCTCTTCAAAAAAATTAGTAGAAGTAGTTAGAGTTGGAGGACACAGAGCATTTCCTCCCTACACTTCTTTAGCCAGGGTGGCGTGAGATCGCCCAAAAAACTCACGACACTACATGATATCCTTCTACACCCTTTTTCTTGACATGGATCAGGTGCACATGTTCCATTTATTTACTTTTTCTAGCATAATTTACATTTATGTATTTTACACAACAATTTTTACATACATACATATTTGACTACTTGATCATTTTCTCCTTGCACAGTCTGTTGTATGAGAAACAAATAGTCAAATTGGGGGCAACAACAACAACAAAAATTACAAAACGACAACACACCGTGATGAGTACTTGCCATACTAACCATACAAGGTACACCACACACATGCAACAACTACACATGTGTTCCTGCCCTAGGTTCACTCTCATCACTTTTATTCACATTTTTCATCTTTAGAATCCATGCTCCTCCACATTTTTCTTTTAGTAATTCCATGCTTGAGTCTATTCCATCGACACGTCTTCTTCTACACTCTACATGGTTATCAGGTACCCATCTCTATCTACTTTATGTTACCAAGCTTTCCACTCACCAACATAAAGTGGGGGAAATGTAGACACAAATATTACACATTAGACAATATTTAAACTGGTCTTATACTACTATTTAGAAGGTTCTCAAGTGTACAAAGTACTAATTAATCCCACATTTTAGCCACCTTTTTCTTATCTTTTATTTTATCTTTCCTGTATATTTCTTGATACCTAATCATCCCATCTCATGACCTTTCTAACATTCTAGCCTGAAATCAGGCTGCCCCAGTCCCATGTACTGGGGCACCTTGGTCCCATTCACAAGTGCCCCAGTATATGCACAATTTTTGGGTCACTTTTAATTGTTGGTCATCCTTATCTTCTTCTCAGTCGGCCTTGTCGAGATTGATTACGAAATTAACCTCAAGAGCCCTATAAATATAAAGTTATGAGACCATAATAAAGGTCCTAGGTCATTGCATCTTATCACTACTATCACCTCATCTAGGGTTGCATCCATAGCATCACTTCCATCCACATAGTGCCATGCACTCGAGATAGGAGATTTGGATCACACACACTACATAGGGGGAGGGATTCCATTCTATTCCATGCACACATACTACTTACATTTCTATCACTACTATTGCTTGTTACTTCACAAACTGCGACTAACACGAGAGCACCCAGGGCACAACATGCACACACACACACACCATAACTACATCAGGGTCTATAATGTAGTGCAACACTTAGTGATAAGTCCACTAGTTTGATGGTTGAGGTCAGTCTGACCCATTCATATCCATATTTTATTTTTCAAGGGTTGGATACTTCTCCTTACATCACGGGTCATTCCACAGTACATCTGATGAATCCAATGCAATAGACAAGATACACTCATAGACACTTAACGACCATACCAAATTCAGATTCTGAGGATTTGCACTGTTCCGAGCACCCAGACTACAAACCAGGGCACCCCCAGGTGCCCCAGTACACTCCCAGGTGCCTGTGTTGTCTTAGATAACGTAGATTTGCCCTTCGTAGGGCCCTTGAGTGTTCTTCTGCACTGCCGAGTTCTAGTTCCAGATTTGCGACAACCTATGACAATCGTCATCAATCATCTAAGTCATTTCCTTTCTTCCTCTCGCATATTAGGGGTTGATTTCACTTAGAATAGCTTATTTATATTTATTTCATATTATCTTGGTACTGTTTTAGTTTATCTACTCCAACATTTTAGTCCTCTTAATAAGATTAACATTCATACCCTAGATATCCCCTTAGGCCATCTATGACCAATTTTTTTTTTTTGTTAATCATAAACATCTTACACGGGAGCCTCACCGGTAAATGAGGGAGATTTATCTCATGTCTGCCTAGGTTTTACGCTACGCATAAAATCTAGCCAACAAGGTAAGATATACCTTTTTACGAGGATGCATGCGAGACCTTTGGGGAGACATGCCAAGAGTCTTGGATTTTGATTATGAAGATTTTCCCTTAGAGGAGGTGATAATGATCTCGACTGGAGGGTCTATAGGGTGTGATGTAGGGATAGACGTTGATGAAGGAAGAGGATTATAAATGATGTGGTTGATGAGATATAAAATTGTTATAGATTGTGTAGGTTTTGGAAAGATTAGTATAGAGTTAGTTGGTTTTATAGATGCAGCATGAGTGCAGTTTGTGGTTACCTTAGGTGGAGGTGTTTGTGTCATAAATGTTTCAAGGGGTATTATATTTATATTTACAAATTGAGGTGTAGGTGTAGGTGTGGTTAGGATAGAAGATGTGATTGATGTAGAAATAGGTATAGATATAGGAATGGATGTTGGAGAAGGAGTGGGTGTAAAAGACTTGGATGGAATAAATGATGTAGCCATAGATAAATATGTTGGTATATGCGACGAGGATGTTGAGATAGGTGTTGAGATCATTGTAAGTGAGGTTGTAGAAGTATATGTGGTATACATGAGTGTAGTTGGGATTGATGTGGAAGTGAGAGATGTAACATTCTAACATTTCCAACACATTTTGAATGGGGTCAATCAGAGCTACAGTGCACAAGTTATACTCCTGGAAGTTGCCTCACTAGAAATGTTGCCTAGGTTGTTATCTGGATCATTCCTTCCTCCTTCAGAAGCAATGGTTCCCATTACACCAAGAGGTACCATTAAGTGTGGAAAGTGTTTCTTTACTTGGGGTGTACATGGTGAGCCACTCACCTTAATGACTGATATTCCTTTCTTGATCACCTGATAGAGCTGAAAAGGATGTCCTCTAGTGGTCTTTGTCAAAGTGTCCACAATCTAATATTCTTCAACCAAAGAAAAGGTTTCTGGGTTGAGTTCGGGTATGTCCAATTGTTCTGTTATGAATGAGGTATCCAAAAGAGGTGGGTGATATGGTTTGAGAAGGTCTGCATTGAAGATAGGATGTAGACCAAGGTAAGGCGGAAGATTAAACTCAAAAGAATTGCCACCCACTTGTTTGGTGAGAGTGTAAGGACCACACCATAGAGATCGAATTTTCTTGTGTGGACCAACAATCCTTTCCTTCTCAAGTTACAACCAGACCTTATGACCAACCTTGAAATGATGTAAACCATGTGTTGATCATGGCATTGTTTAAACTTTTCATTCATCTTCTGTAAGATGTCATGGAACTGTTGTTGAGTATATCAAATCTGTTCAACAAACCTTGTCACCTTTTCCGCTTAAGTTTTTCCATGAGGCATGTATTCCATTGCATGCATTGGGATGCATACATCAATGAGTGCCATAGGAAATTATGTAGGGCCTGATTGTATCCATGTTGTATGTAGGGCAGGGCCTTGTCCCATGTGTGTGGGTGTTTGGAGTGATACATACGAAGCATGTGAATAATCAGGTGGTTCACCACCTCTGTCTATCCGTCAGTCTGTGGGTGGAAGGATGTGGACTTCATCAACTTGGTGTTAATCATTTCCCATAAGGCAGACTCAAAGATGCTCAAGAACCTGATGTCCTTATCAAAAACAATAGACTTGGAAAGCTCAAAGGTGATCCATACATGACTAAAATAGAGTTTAGCAGTTTCCTCAGTAAAAATATTTTTCTTACAAGCAATCATTATAGCCATCTTAGAAAACTGATCAACTACAACATAAACACAATCATTTCCATGTTTCAAAGTTGACAAACCTGAGAGGAAGTCCATTGAGATGGAGGCCCAAGGCTTGGTCGGTTCTGACAATGGTGTATATAATCCTTGTTTCTTATTATTTTGTTTGGAAATTACATAGGGGGTGTAAGACTTGATGTACTTAACCACATAATTCCATAGATTGGGCTAGTAAAAGTGATTTTGGATTATTGTCAATGTTTTGTCCACGCCAAAGTGTCTAGCTATCCTACTAAAGTGTGCCTCCCATATCATTTGTTGTTGATCAACAACTGGAACACAAATGTGTCCCATGTGGCATATGTAGACACAAAATCACGCACTTTGGGTAATTATTTATCCCTGACTATAGACTACTATTTACATGGTTCATAAGTACTAAAAGTGATGATTAACCCATGTCTTTGGTCATATTTCTTTTTTTTATGCTTCTACTTTCAATCTTGCATTCTTACTTAGTCTGTCTTTTCACCTTTCGACATTTTTCATTCTAGACACCAGTGCCAAGCACCCCTGTCCCCTATGGGCACCTTTGTCCTCTTTGTACTTTGGTCACACTTTTTGTGTCCTTTCTATCTGTTTGAGCATCTTATCTTTTTGGTAGTTAGCCTTTTCAGGGTTATTTGTGAAATTCAAGTGAGGGAATCATATAAATATAAAGTTATGTGATCATAATAAGGACCAAATACTAAGCACTGCTTATCACCACCTAAGGTTGCATCCATCAAGACATCTATAGCTCCATTTGCATCCATCTAGCTCCATCACAAGGGACAAGGTTGTTTCATCAACATCACACTTCATAGGAGGGGAGTATATTGTTTCCATGCACACATTATTTACATTATACATCTAGCTACTTACTCGTTACTTCAAGCGAGACATGCACAAGAGCAACCTAGGGCACAATTCCACACACATACATAGAACTGGATTGGGGTTGAGATGTAGTGCAACACTCAGTAGTAAGTACATCAATGTGGCAACTAAGGACGGTCCAACCCCTCATTTTGCATCTTTTTTTTTTAGGATTTGATGTCTATTTGAGGGTTTCGCAGGTTTATTGCAACCTCAACGATCTTTGTGTGAATCCGTAGCAACAAAAAAGTGAACATCAATGAACATCTTGCAACCCTAAGAATTATCAAGAAAGGAATATACTAATCATTTTAGGATATCATTTTAGAATAGTGTCAAATCGGGTTCACTAAAATGATTATGCTCAAATGTAATATTATAGCCTAATTTGATGTTATAATAGCAATAAAGAAATGCAATAATGAAAATACATAAATATACCAAAGTAAGCTAAACAATAAATAATAAAACCCTAATGTGCAAAGAAGGGTAAGATGTCTTAGTTGATTCTCGGTGTCGTCGAAGGTGTACATGATTGTAAACTAGAGAAAGCTGAAGTATTGACCATCATACTGGAGTACAAAAGAATGCATATTTTGATAGATAAACTAGACTGGGGCACCTGGAGAGGGATAGGGGTGCTTGTGGACGCTCGAGTACTGATTCTGGGCACCTGGGTTTGCGAAAATGCTTAGAAACCCTAGTTCTCAGGGTCGTAAAATGTTCGTTAATGCTCACCTTTTTTCGCTACAGATTTACACAAAGATCGTCGAGGTTGCAATAAACCTTCAATGAAGAATGAACTTGCAAAACTCTCAAATAGAAATCAAATCCCAAAAAAAGAAATATATATAATGAGGGATCAGACTATCTTTAGCTGCAACAATGATGGACTTACTACTGAGCGTTGCACTACATCTCAGACCCAATGTAGCTATGTGTGTGTGTGGAATTATACCCTAGGTTGCTCTTATGTGTGTCACACTTGAGGTATCCTATAACATACATCACATTCACACATTCAACCATTCAATATTTTTCTCAGGCGACATTCCTAGATTAACGATATACGCTATAAGCCACATCATCACTTCCACTTGTATCATTTAGTGATATACGTTATATGCTACATTATCACTTCTGCTTGCATCATTTAGTAATATACGCTATAAGCTACATCATCACTTCCTCTGGAATCATCTAGTGATATACACTTTAGGATAAATCATCACTTCTCCTACTCATCTTGTGATATATGCTTTAGGCTAAATCATCACACATTTTCACACCTCATCCTTGTGTCGCATATCATCACTACACATTCACCACACTATGATACATACAACACATAGTTTGACCATTTCCCGATGAAACACTCTCGTTTACGATTCATTCTTGACTACTGAGGGGTCATAAATAAATGAACCTCATTGCATATATACCCATCCACTCGGGGGCACGTTGTTCCTATCATTCACTCTACATTCCATTCCATCTCATCCACCGCATACCGCATATCTTGGTTACATTTACTCTTGCTTACTTATGTGTTTACATGTTCATATTATTACACATGCTAGATAGATATCTTGTATGTCATTATATTTATCGTACACACATGCGCACTGACTTGCTTTTCTAGTTGTGATCGCAGATTCACAAATCTATTACATGTAGCATGGGTGCTTAGCGCAATACTTATTACCAGTCCCAAAGAGGCTCCTAGAGGCATCCACTTTCGTACACTACATGTGTTATTGTTTCATTTTGTACTTAGCACTTCACATTATCATATCATAAACACTTTGACATATTTTTTATCTTTCTAACATGCTAGCAGGTGCTTCATGTGCAACATTTGTTATGCAGGACTATTTGATTCCATGGTTATATGTTATATTGCTTGTCATTGTATGCTCTTGTTTTTGGGCTTTGCCCTTTATCTTGTGTGTACACTTTTTTGCTTACGACCATGATGGCCTTGACTGTCTTGCGACATCATGAGTGATGTCCCATATTTGCAACCCATTTTTTGCAGTATACATTGTCTTCTTACATGTTTACGCATTGTCTGTGTAGCTTACATTTCATCTTATACATAAGTGTTTGTATTTGATTGTACTAACACTTGTTTTTCCTAGCCATTTGTTTATGTGTGCCTTAGTTTCTACCAAACACATTCCCTTCCCCCTACAGGGCATAGTTCAACACAATGGTTGGTCCTCTTTTGGGCCACATACTCCTTCAGCGACGTCACATGCACCCCAAACGAGGGGGGGATCACATGGGTGAATCAATCATCCCATAAAAAATTACACACATCATGGTACCGATATAGAATAGTTTCAGTTTTAGACATGGCTCAAAATTAGATTTGAGTCCTTAGTACATAATGACCTTCCCTGAGTGCTAGTTACAAGGGACAATTACATAGATCTTCGACATGTCATAGAGGATTTTGACAAGGCAGAGAGTCATTTAGCACTAGGCATTTACATACTTAATTTTATAGGGCAAAGAATCCTTAGCACATGCATACCATATGTAGTGGTGTTTTACACAACGGGAAGCAATTAAAGGTTGGTGGACAACACCAGACAATTCTCCCTATACTTCTTCCATTACATTGGCATGAGATCACCTTAAAAACTAGCACATCGACATCATCTTCAGGATCTTTTCTACACCCTTTCTCTCTTCACGGATCAAGTGCACATGTTCCTTTTTCACATTTTCATTATTTTCTTTTACATACTTCCTTACATGCTGTTGGCTAGATTTTCTGCATAGCTGAAAACCTAGGTAGTCATGAGATAAATCTCCCTCATTTACCGGTGAGGCTCTCGTGTTAGATTTGTCAATATAAATATGCTAGTATCTATATGGGGGTTTTACTTTAACTATTCAGCTCATGAACCATAGTTGTATAGCTTTGCAGCAAGTAAGCAGCTATTTAGGAAAGGAAATATTTATAGAAGAAAGAAATAATAAAACACAGGGAAGAAACGGGGAAGATGTGCAACCCAATCAATAGATAATAAAGTTGATTGCATGCACATAGTGAAACCAATAGATATCAACACACAAAATTATAAGCAAAGGCAACTCCAGATCTATATCTAAAATAACACAAAGTTTATTAGAAGATCTAAGATAGAAAGCTAGAAACAAAATGCACCGTGACACAAAGTTATCCGGAAATCTGGTCCTTTATATTCCTTTGCTTCAAATAGATATCAAGGGTTTTAGCAAAAAGTCTGGAACACAAGAATGCTGCTTACAAATTCTAATATCTTTTAACCTGAAGGTTCTTCCTCTACTTATAGAATGTAGAGGGGCAATTACAAGCCGGAATCTTTTAGTTGAACTGGCACATGTGGAAGTGGGAAAGGAAACAACTGGCAATCTCCCTCCTGGAATTCCTCTTTGCATGACATGCATGATTTGCAACTAAAAATAGAACCTTCTATTTTGCACGTCTGCCACCTATCTCCAAGTAGTTGACTTCTTCAAGTAATGGCTTTTAAACCAATCACTTAAGTTGTATAATTTAATTAATCACTCAATTATTTTGTCGGAGGAAATAAGAGAAAGAAGAAGAAAGAGGAAAGTTGCAGTCTTGTCCTTTTTCATATTCTGCATGCAGTTGATTATTTTGCCTTTGATTCTCACCTAGTTGGATCTGGAAGCAGCTGGATCTGGAAGCGGTTGGATTTGGAATTTTGCTTACGGGTGTTGCCTTTGCCTTGTCTTCCCTTTTATCCTTGAAGCTTTTACAGTTCTTCTCCTATACATGCATCAGTGCAATGTCTGAAATAAATAACTCATCATTTTTATTTTTAATTGCATATGAGCAATTAAAAATTCTGGAAAGCACTTCGGGTGAATGCAACTTCAATGAAGGTTTCAACTTGAAGATTGCGAGCACATGCACAAGATCCTGGAAGGAATTCTCCGTGCACTGACTTCTTCACGGGCTGCATTCGAAACAAGAGGATGAAGCCTTTGCAATTATGGATTTGGATCTGAATCTGGCTCTGGATCTATGCATGATTTTGCTGATATTTCTCATTCATGTCGCTTTGCCATGGCTGGAGCAATCTTTGTTTGAGCAATTCTTTTTCTTTTTATTCAGTCGGAATTCTTTACAACCGGTGCAGATCTGGAGATTTCTTCAGATTCGGAGGATATGCTCAATGTATTGGACATTGATTTAAGCTCCCTTTCTCTTATAAAAGCACCTATAATGAATTCCTGCAACTAATTCAACAAAGATGGCAACCAAAACATGAACACTTAATTTTAATTATAAAAATTTGCATATATCAAGTCTGTTGCCCCAAAATTTGATGTTTTGTTTATATGCAAAGCAAGCACGAATTTTGTCAACTTCACCTTAGCACTTGTACCACTATGCAGTCAATTAATTAGACGTAATTCAAGCTTCTTCAACTCTAGGCGCCAAACTTTGAAGCCTTCCAGCAGTAAAAACACCTTCTTCTGTGCAAAATTTCTCCTTAATTGGGCACCAAAATTGCCTGGGTTGCACTTCCTTGTTAAAGAATTAATTAATTCATCATTATGGCAACCCATTCTTATATAACCTTCACCATTCTATAATTAATAACTGCCTCTCCTATTCCTGACAATTAAGTAATTACTTAGCATGCTTTTCTCTTCAATTTGGGCGCCTATTTTGTGCATGCTCATGGCTACCATTAAATAAACTAAATTTATTTAATTTTAGCTTTCTACTTCCAGTTCACATTGACTTCACAGTGTGCTTTGACCTTATGCACCAAAAATAGGAATTATTTCCATTAATTAATACTTTAATAAGTATTATCTCTCCTCAATATGGGTCGCACTTTTTTGCATGAGAGGGGGCTGCATTAAATAAATTAAATTTATTTAATTTTAGAATTCTATTTCTAATCTTCTTTATCCTTTCATCATGCGTTGACTTTTCCTCATGCTTGGGTGCCAAAATTGGGTGAATAAATATTAATAAATATTATTAAATGCATTATTATTCACCCAAGGTGGGTTGCACTTTTTGGCAAGGGTGAATTCTATTTTTAAAAGTCAATTTCTAATGGGATTATTCACCCTGCACCGCAGCTCCAAAAATCCCATGATCCGCTTAAGTTGTTTAACTTTCATAATGGGATTTTTTACCCTGCAAGGCAGGTAAGAAATTTCCATCAATACCTTAAGTGATTTTCTTTTATTTCACAATGGGAATTTTCACCCTACAAGGCAAGTAATAAATTTCCGCCTGTCTGCTGCCTCTAATAATCCCATAATGACTTAAGTGATTTTGCCCCCATGGGAAAAAGTACTTTGCTAGGCAGGTACAAAATTCCCACCTGCCTACTGCCACCAAAAATCTCATTGTAGATTAAAACCTTCTTTTCCCAAAAATACAACCTGCCCAGAAGAAGCTTTTTCGTGCATGACTTCGTCTTTTTAGAGAGAATCAAACCTCCTGTGGCAAATTCCTTCTGGCATAACATCCATAGATGATCTCGAGATACTCTAGGCAAGAAATTAGACTAAACCGACAAAGGAATTGACCTAGAAAAATTTCACAGAAAACAAAACGGGAAAACACAAAAAATGCAAAATGTTGCCAGAAGTCACAGATAAAGCCCAAGATTCATTCCTGGTTAAAACCTTACTGGTATATGGGAATATTGACATGTAAGACCACAACAAGGTTAAACAGGAGCACAATTTGCTTCAAATGGGGCTCAAAATAATTAAATAAAAATTTCCCGCAGGCAAACCCTAATGACATAATATAACGATTTCGGGCATCTAGGTATTTGGCAAAATTGGCTAATATGACTCTCTGGGAATATCCTGACGTAAAACATACACTTTTTGGCAATTAAAAACACAAAACGACCCATTATTTTAAAAGTACGAAATTATTTACATAGGGTAGTCCCAGATTCAGGGTGAAATCTGGTGACACCACATGCATTTTTATACATATACATGTGTATTTGACTACTCGATCATCTTCTCTTTTGCAAGTCTGTCCGTATGGGAAGCAGGTAGTCGACATCACTTAACAACACACACGTCAACACCAACAATAGGTACAATACTACATTCACACATGTGTTTATGCCCTAGGTTCATTCTCATCACTTTTTACACTTTTTCATCTTTAATCTCCATGCTCCATTTTTTTATCACTCCACACTTTATCTAGTCCCTCGACACACTTTCTACATCAATATACATGGATATTAGATACACATCTCTATTTACTTTATGTTACTAAACATTCTTCTTGCCAACATAAAGTGGGGGAAAATGTAGACATAAAATCACGTACTTTGGGTAATTATTTAGTCCTGATTACATACTATTATTTACATGATTCCAAAGTACGAAAAATAATGATTAACCCATGTATTTGGCCATATTTCTTTGCTTTATGCTTCTGCTTTCAATCTTGCACTCTTACTTACCTTGTTTATCTTTTCACCTTTCGACATTTTTCATTATGGACACCAATGCCCAGCCAAGATGCTAGCGCTAGGTGCTCTCATCGCCTCTGGACGCCCTTGTCCTCTTTGTACTTTGGTCACACTTTTTGTGTCCTTTCTATCCATTTGAGCATCTTATCTTTTTGGTAGCCTGCCTTTTCAGGGTTAATTGTGAAATTCAAGTGTGGGAATCATATAAATATAAAGTTATGTGATCATAATAAGGGACCAAACACCAAGCACTACTTGTCACCACCTAAGGTGACATCCATCAAGACATATATAGCTCCATTTGCATTCATCCAACTCCATCACAAGGGACAAAGGTTGGTTCATCTGCATCACACTTCATAGGAGGAGAGTATATCGTTTCCATGCACACATTATTTACATTATACATCTAGCTACTTGCTCGCTACTTCAAGTCGGACACGCACAAGAGCAACCTAGGGCATAATTTTGCACACACACAAAACTATGTTTGGTCTGAGATGTAGTGTAATGCTCAGTAGTAATTCCATCATTATGGTATCTGAGGACAATCTGACAACTCATTCTACATCTTTATTTTTTTTTGGAATTTGATGTTTATTTGAGGGTTTTTTAGGTTCATTTTTCATGCGAATTTGTAGCGACAAAAAATGAGCACCAATGAACATCTTACAACCCTGAGAATTAGGGTTTCTAAGGATTTCCGCATACCCAGGCACCCATAATCAATACCCAGGTGCCCACGGGTGCCCCAAGTCCCTCTCTAAACACCCAGTCCAACTTATCTATCCAAATTTGCATTCTTCTGTGCTCCAGTGTAACAGTCAGTGCTTCGAATTTCTCCAGTTTTTAGTCCTGTACACCTTCGACGACACCACAAATCAGCTAAGACATCTTACCCTTCTTTGCACATTAGGGTTTTGTTATTTATTGCTTAACTTGCTTTCGTATATTTTTTCTTTTCATTATTACATTTATTTACTGCTATTATAACATCAGATTAGGCTAAAATATTACGTTTTAGCATAATCAATAGAGGAGGTTATCCTGTAGAAAGAAATAAAGGACATGTTTACCCCCCAAAGAGCCTGATATGTATTTCAAAAATCAGGATGGGTCTCATACAAAGTGCGCCAACTAGAAATCTCATATCCACAAAGGTCAAGGATAGTTGCGAGGGTTGTAATTGGAGGGCATATCAAGCAATCTGTTGTTGAATTGGCACTTCCTTTCTTATGTTTTATTATCATATGGAAATGTTATAGGTATGTGGCCACTTTTGGTGTCTCTCATTCCTTAGCTTTCTTTACTTCTGAAGGAACTCCAATGACATGTGGTCTGTGTGGATAACTATCTCCTTCCCCAAAATGTAGTGTTTTCATTGCTTGCATGCTTGGACAATGGCATAGAGATCCTTTTCATATCTTGGATACCTCATGACTGTGTCACTATGATATGCAACATGGTGGCCATGTTGCATGATAACAACTCCCAGGGCATACTCAGATGCATTTGTAATCAATTCAAAAGGTCGATGTAGGTCAAGTAAAGAGAGAACAAGGGCTGAACATAATCTTCCTTCCAATTTTTTGAATGCTCTCTATTGTGCCTCCCCCATCAAAATGTAGCCTTGTTTCCTCCTTTAGTCACTTGATTCAGTGCCCAAGAAATATATGAAAAACACAAGACAAACTGGCAATAGAAATTGGCAAGACACAAGAAGCTACAGAGTTCTGTAAGAGTCTTTGGAGTAGGCCATTTTCTGAATAACTTGGATCTTTTCTAGGTCAACATGGACTCCATCCACAACGTACCCTAGGTACTGAACCTTTCTCATCCCAAATGTGCATTTGTCTAGATTTGCATACACCCTGTGCTTTTGAAGGGTTTGAATTACTTCTCGAACAAGTTATAGATGTTGCTCCCACGTTTGACTATAGATGAGTATATCATCTAAGTAGACAACCACGAAGGAATTGGTGGAGGGCCACAGGATGTCATCCATAATCCTCATTAATGTTGTAGGAGCATTAGTTAAGCTGAAAGGCATGACCAACCATTCAAATAGAGATTCCGAGACTTTAATGCAATCTTCCATATACCTGTGGGCTTTATGGGAATTTGGTGGTAGCCAGACTTGAGATCAATTTTGGCGAAGAATATCACACCACAGAGTTGGTCTCGAAAATAATTGATCCTCAGAAGGGGGTAGTGATTCTTCATAATACTTTTGTTGAAGGCCCAATAGTCAATACAAAGTCTCCATGTTCCATCTTTCTTGGGTGCTAAGACAATTGGGCATCCATGAGGCGAAGAACTTGGCCTAATGTGACCCTTTTCGATCAACTCTTGGAGATGCCTCTCGATCTCATCATTTTCGAGAACCGACTTGTGATACACAAGGTTTTTAGGGTAAAGGAGAGCCTGAGACCAAATCAATAACATGTTTTAGCTCACACTGAAGTGGCATCCCTGTGGGTGACTGGAATAAATAATCATACTTAGCTATTATTTGGTCCATCTACTTCTTTTTAAGCACTAAATGTGTGGTCAAGGTGGTTGTAACAAATTTCTTGGTGGTTTTTACCCTGATCATCAGGATGACAAACTACTTTATTTTCTCCACCAACGTCTTACATTTCTTGGCATTGATGAGAGAAACTGAGTTGGAGGGGATGACCTTAGGTATCTGATAGCGCCGACACCCAATGCTAATGACGACCCTTCAAGGTCATGACTCGTAGATGTCCCGTCTCTCCCACATGAATGGTTGGCCTAAAAGAACATCATAAACATCCAATGGAACAACATCACACAAGACTTCATTGTGGAAGGGTTTGATTGCATATGAGAGGAGAAATTGTTTTGTAACATGGAGATCTCTTCTTGGGTTTAACCACCCAATACTATATGGTTGGGATGTGGCTTTATAGGCATGTTCAAACTTTTCACAATATTACCATAAATTAAGTTCTTTTGACTTCCACTATCAAGAATAAAATGCAAAGGCTTACCTTTTACCCAAAGTTTGGAGTGAAATAGCCTTTCCTTCTCATCCATTTTCTTAACTTGAGAGGTGTCAATGATCACATCCGGTCAACATCTATAGTTTCATCTTCTTCATCTCTCACATCGGGGTGTGCCACTGATGGAGTAGTGGGTGCTGAAGATTGTGACTCGATTAGTAAGGACTTGATGGCTCGACATTCTTCCTTGGACGAAGATTAGTATTGTGGAGGTCACACCACTTTTTTGTCTTATCTTTTTGTGTTTTATTTCCTTATGACTCTTTCTATTTCCAGCCCTGACCTCAGGTTTGAACTTCCTTATCATTTTCCCCCTCAGAGGTTGGTTCTTTGTATTTTTCTTTTTATGCTTTTGTTCAATCTTGATCGTGAACTTGTATGCCTCACCAAAGTTATGAAATTAGAAGTGGTCCATGTCCTCCCATGTGTATCATTGTAGGCCACTATGATACGTGAGGATCTTGTGTTGCCCTATGTCTTGGATGCCCAATCTTGCAGACAAAGAATAAAAATTATTAGTGTAATCTTGAACTGATTGGTCCTTACCTTGGTGGAGTTATTTCCACTGTATGTAAAAATCATCAAAGGATTTAACATGGTAGTATTCTTCCTTTATTACATCCACAAAATCATCCCATATGGGTTCTTCTGTGATGGCCAGCTCGTCCCTATTGAGTCTGCTCTTGTACACCCCCACCAATTTTTGATAGAAAGTGACAATTTCAAGAAAACAAATGTTATCTTCTCTTTATCAGTGAATTTATTGACATAAAAGTAGGAGGATAATTGGTCCAACTAGTTTTATATTGCATCAACATTATTTTACCCTAAAAAATAAAAATATCAAAATTTACTTGAATCTTGAAGGGTGTTGGGGCACTGAAGGAGTGACTCAAATATGAGGAGGCATGATTTCCCATTTGTAGTTGTTAAAGGATTTGGGCGAATTGTTGTAACATTTGCTCCTTTTTCTCCACGAGAGCTTCATTCACCATTTTCTTGAGAGGATCATTTGTACTGGTGTTGTTTGCCATTTGAGGTCTCCTGCAACAAACAATCAAGTATTCTGAAGGATCTTGTGTGGACCACCCAAGCTTCTTATATCCCGACCTCGTTCTGGGAATCATACACTCTCAAGAAAACTTCGTTTTAACACCACTAATCCAAAACTAAGGGATTTTGGGATTAAATGATAGAATAACAATTGTGCCAGATGTAAACAGTAAAACTATCTCTGAAAAGAGATGTATATTGCTCAAAAGATTGTGATTATAATAGCTATCCTTGCAAGGAGATGTGTGTCCTTCCCTTGCAGGTTACATGTGCTTATATATTATTTTTAGAAATATGAAGAGACATAGAAGAATGTGGAAGGTCACCAATCTCGAGGGAGACAAGGCAATTCATCTTTCGTGAATTACATATGCGATAATTTTGAGGCCTACAAAAATTACATTTTGAGGCCTTTAGAAGTGGATCTCGAGGGTCAAATTTTGCCATACAAAGTTCTGCATCCTTCCCCCATATTCTACACGTCCTAAGCTTTCAGACGCATTTTGAATAGAGTCAATTGGAGCTAGGGTGCAAAAGTTATGACTCACGGAAGTTGCCCCACTTGAATTGCTACCTGGGTGGTTGTTTGGATCACTCGTCCAACATCAAAGGACCAAACACATTGAGGTTCATATGCACCTCATTAAGGAGATCATTCATGGATAGGTCACCAATCTTAGGTTTTGCCAGACTACGGACCCGATAATTGATATTTTCACCATACCCTTCACTAAGAGCAAATATCTTTATTTACGGGCTCTTCTTAAGTTATAAGTAGTTTCAACTTTTGGGGGCCTCTTTAGTCCTTTGTTATTCTTCTCTCTATCACTACACCGTAACCGAAAATATAGTGAGAATGCATTTGATCTCAATCTTCCACCCTACCTTGGGTTGTATCTAGTTTTCAACGTCGAGTTGCTTTGCTTGTACTTTCCTCCACTCTTAGATACATCTGACATTGATGAATAGTTGAAGAGTACAAATTCAAACCCAGACTATGAGATACCCATGAACTCTAATAAGATTATTGATAAGGTGGTCAAGGACATGAAGCATCGACAAATCACACTCTCTCAAGCAATGAAGGTAGGGCATATGACACACCAAGGGAATGATTCACCAAGAGCCAAATTTAGAACTCATTTCCACCCCTGGTAAAAACCGTAGGAGCAATGGGGCCCTTTGCTTCTAAAGGAGGAATGAATAATCCAAAATATGATTTTTGAAGATTTATTTTTGAAAACTCCCGAAAATATATTTTTAGTAGTTTTTCACAACTTTAGTATTTTACATTTTGGGGGTCTTTAAAGCATTTATGGGCTTTAGACTATATGACAATAGGCAGAGTTTTTTGAGTTTTGTTACGTCATTTTTCAAATGGATCTTTTTGGTTAGCAAATCATGTCAATGAGATGGGAGATATGACCCCAACAAAGAACACTGAATAAAATAATAGTAAAAATATGTTAGATTTCATATTTTTCCACTTCTATCTTTTCGAATCCATCCCTAAAGTGGATATGAATGGTATCCTTATAGGATGAACTTTTGGTTCCAATCCAAAAACCTTCCTATTTTATTTTTAGCAGTTTCATATTCTCCATTGTATAGCTATGAAACTGCTTGTTTTGAATAAAGAGATATATCTTTGGGCATGCATCTTAGAAATTCAATCTCTCTTATGGAGTTTTGTCAATTTGTATATATTTCAAATTCCAATAAAATTAGTTAGTTTTTACATCTCTTTCATTGTGAATTGATTGTTATAACATATTAAGCACCATTGTTAATATGTTGTCCACCTAGTTGCACCTCAATCCAGATCATGCACCATGAGTGTGTGTCGTGCGCATGTGTAAAATGTTTTTTTAAATGAAGGTATATAACATGTATGAAGAATGACACTCAAAATTGTTATATAAATATGAATGTTACGTAGAGTTAATTTAATCTTAGTTAAGACAATTTACCAACCTTAAATGTAAATCCACTTAAAAAGATATAATAATTATCCACTTAAAAAGACATAATATTTAAATGTAAATCCACTTAAAAAAGAAATAATAGTTAATGTAAATCCACTTTAACAGAAATAATAAAAAGTGGTCTATTCGAAAATTTGAATTTCCATTCCCACCTTACAGTGCCAGAGAGAGAAGCAGCTGTTGCAACGGCAAAGAGACATTAAACAGTTCGCAGATCACACAGATCAAAGGAAGAGCAGGCAAAGCGCAACTAATGGACGAGTGCGAAGTAATCGACAGAGAAGCGGAGTATTTAGCGTCGAATCAGGAGGATGGAAACGAATGGGAGATGTACAAAGAGAATGTGAAGCCTCTCAAGGAAGGTCGCAACGTCAAATTACTGAACGAGGCCCTCAAAGGACACCGACACAATTCTGTAAAGCACTCTCTACTCGACAAGCGGAGGTTTGAAACTCTCCCTCTCCTATTTTTCCTTTTCAAAAATGTTTAAACAGAGTTAGGGTTTATATATTTGCAGTCTGAAGCTCTTATATGTTTTTTATTTTTTAAGGCGTATCTGTAAAGTAAGGTGGATTGGCACTCGGCGGTTTCCAGATATAATGCCTGTGGAACTAATCTCAAAAATCTTCTTAATTTTGTTTTTGTTTTTGTTTTGGATCAGGAAGCTCATCGAGGCCATTGATGAATACACTGGCGATGATCCTCTCCAGCCCTGGATTGCGTATGTTTCCTGTTTTTTTAAAATTTAATTTAATGTTGTTTCTGAATTCTTTTATTTGAAATTAGTGTGCTAGGGCAAGAACACTACCAAACTCCAGAAGAGGCTTATACATTCGTGCATTTTTATTTTTAAAAAGTTCACCGGGATTTTGTTTTTCTTCTTTTAGATTTGGTAAATTTCCCTTGCCGGGTGACCTCGGTTGTAGATGCCACAGCCTCTTTAGTCAAAGTCATCCAGGGCTTAGATGTTGCAATTGTATTTTGTGCATTTCTTTTTTTATCTTTTTCAAGTTCGAAGCACCTTCCTCTGATTCTTTTAGATTTTTATAAATTCCACCTTACCGAGTAACCTTCTGCTCAGATGCCACAACCTCTTCGAAAAACATCACCCGGGCTTAGATGCCACAACCTCTTACGCAAAAATCACCCGGGCTTAGATACTACAATCTCTCTGGAAAAAATCACTTGGGTTTAGAAGCTGCAACCCACGGGTTCCCCTTTTGTCTAAGTCACTTGGGACTTGCCCCTGGCCTGGTCCAGTTGTGGTATGCTAAACTTAGCCACTTGGATGTCAAATTTTATTCAATTTCAACATTTTATCCTGTCTCCTGGGGGTTTGAGCCTTGGAGATTTAAGTTCTGACCAGTAAATAAGTTTAAGCATCTGCCGAATGAATTTTGTGAAGTTTGTTTTGTTATTTAAGAATATGATTGTTTTTTGAGATTCCAAATTAAAATGCCATAACTTCGACAGTTGAGCTCTGATACTTGAATGCAATCAGTAGACTTTGGCTGTATATCTTTTTCCGAGCTTGCTTCCCTGAGTTACCTTTTGCTTTTAGTTGTGTTTAGGGTCCCCAGTGCTGATATTACGGGCCGCCTTATTGTGGTGTGGTGGTGAGGCTGAGGACTGTTTTATTAGGAAGTGTACATGAACCTGCATCATGCAGCTCTGTTTTTAATACTCCACACTGCATGTAGCCATATTTCAATATTCCACAACCTCTGTGACATGTTCTCCAAATTGTGGGTGGGAACCTTAATCCATTTATGTATAGAGTGAAACAGAGCTGTGATACAATCGAGAATCAATAGATACCGTTTGCAAAGTACCAGAAGTATTAAGATTGTTCAATTCAATGCGCTTTCTTTGTAAATTTGTAATCCAGAAGGCTTATTTTTCTATGTCACTTTCTTGTTGTTGCACTTAGGCGCGGTAGAACAAGTAGGTCTAGAGAAAAAGTTGTACAAAGAAGCATATAAAGAAAATACAGGGAAATGTTCTTATAAAAATACATTTAAAAAAAAAGTACAAGACACTTCAAAATATTATGAAATGCCTAAGAAGGCTACTTAATAATCTTAAATGTCTCTGTTACTGATTTTAATGATTCGAGACTTACAGGATCCTTACGGGAGTCAAATGACCTTAAGTATTTTGTGTATATGCTTTTGTTTCTAAAAGGAATGCACCATGTCCAGAGCATTTTGATTAGCATAGAAATGGCATAGTTGGAGATGCAGACAACACAAGCAAAGTTGTCTGAGGCTGAATTTGAAATCTTATAAAATCCTATCTTCAATGAATTTTCCACGTTGTAGATTAACACCTTTGTCTAGTCAACACCACAGGTTATACAGTTATACTTGTTTTCTGCATTGCACAAGGCTGTTGATGCCTTGTATGGGACTCTTATACTCTTGTCATATTTCATAATTAGCTTTATTTTTGTTTACAAATGATCAAATTGTTTGTTGATTTAATCCTCTTTATCATATGTCAGATGCATCAAATGGGTTCGGGAGTCTTTTCCATCTGGTGGAGATCAGTCAGGATTGCTTTCAATATATGAACAATGCGTGCGTGCATTTTGGAATGAAAAACGTTATCATGGTGATCTTCGTTACGTGAAAATTTGGCTGGAGTATGTAAGTTGATAACCAGGATGATTTGGTCCTACTATTCTGACTATGATGTTATTAACTAAAAACAATTTATTGATTATTTCCCAGACTTGTCAGTGCGTCGATCACAGGGCAGTTTTCATTTTGATTCATGCAATCAACTGCAGGCAATATTGTTTACTTTGGTGCCACTTAGACATTGTATTCTTATGATAATTCTGAACTTTATACTAATTTCACAGGCTGATGAGTGTGCTGATCCTGAAGTAGTCTACAATTTTCTCGAAGTAAATGGTATTGGACAAGATCATTCCTTGTTCTATATAAGATATGCAACATGCTTGGAGCTGAAAAACAAGATGAAAAAGGCAGATGAAATATATTCTTTAGGCATTGCGAGGTAAGTCTAGTGCAACACCTAAAAAACAACTCCTAACTATATGATACGCATGCGATTTCTGACTGAGCCATGCTAATGTGTTGGACAAAACATCCAATATCTATGTTACATAAATACATCATTTTGACACATGTTGGTTATTTGGATGCTTGTTTGTGACCTTGTATTATATGCACAACAATTTGATGAATGAAAAGTGATGTGCTTGATCGTGGTAAAAATGGCTTAAACTCTTATGAAGTAGTTCCTCCTAGATATCCAATAAAATAGCAAACATTGTTAGTTGTTATTGCTTAATATTTGTGGAATTACTATTTATCTGTTAATATTCGTCTAGTCCATGTGGGTTTAAGTGCCATTTGCATCAATTAGGAAAGGGATTGAGATTTCATCCTTGTTTCTTTAGTGGGAAAGTATGAGCTTTCCTTGTATATATAATATCATTGACACTCATTTGATAAGCCAACTTGTGGAGTTAACCCATAAAGGTGCTATGTGTGGAATTTATATAATTCAATAAAGGATGTCATAACCCTCAAATAAGTTGTATGATAGTGAGAGAGTTACGAAAAACACAAAACATATGATTTAGAGATCCAAGTTGCTCGATGTTATATTAAAAAACCATCAGCTGCCTATTGTAATTGTAATTGCAAATGGATACTTCAATGGTCCAATGTTGTGGCTACCATACTAGAGTGATACTGGATTAGATTGTCAAAAGTTGTGTCATAAATTATGTGGCATAATGGCTTATGAGGTTTTGGGGCTATATTGAGGTTTATATCTCTTTATATCTCACATACGTTGAATGATGATCCTCTATTGAGGCTGTTCATGTCCCCTATGAAAAATATCAGGCTTAGATGGGGTTGCTCATGCTGCTTGATACTAGATGAAGCATCTTCAATTTAGGATGCTTATTCTTCTTGATACTCAATAACATTGTCCATTTGAGGTTGTTCATGCCTCTCGATACTAGATGAAGCGTCTTCAATTTAGGATGCTTATTCTTCTTGATACTTAATAACACTGTCCATTTGAGGTTGTTCATGCCTCTCGATACTTGATGAAGGACCCTTAATTGAGGTTTCCTATGCTCCTTAATATTGGTGGTTAGTTGAGGTTGCACATGCCCCTCAATACTTGATGGAGGGCCCTCAATTGAGGCTGCTTATGCTCCTCGATACTTGATAATAATGATGCTCAATTGAGGTTACTTAAAATTCACAAATAATGATTGTTGAGGCTTAGTTGAGGTTGCCTATACTCGTTGATGTTTGACGACATGTTTCAATTGAGGGTACTCATGCTTCCTACTGCTTGGTTTGATTAGTAGAATCAATTTAGGTGTTAGATGCCCAAGATGATAGAGGTCTGGATGCTCAATTAAGGCTATTCATGCAATTTAGGGCTAGTTTGAGGTTTTATGTCTCCAAAGATTAATTAAGCTCTCAAGGGATTTTTTGAGGATTGATGATGTCCCCAAAGATTAATTAGGCTCTCATTGATTGTATGAGGTTGTTGATGTCTCCAAAGATTAATTAGGCTCTCATTGGATGTCGAGGTCCTCCAAGATTAATCAGGCCAGCAATTGATGCTTTTAGATCATTTGTACCAACTATATTTGTGTTATATGGAGAGGTTCAAATTGGTTGGAGTTTCAAATTATTGATGTCTCACAACTACGAACATTAATGGACATGTCTTTGGTCGCAGTTCTGTGATGGTATTCATTCAATCTGGACCTATTATGTGATCCATGTACACAATACAATCACTTCATCGTTATTGAAGTTAAGATTTGTCTTGTATTTTGTTCTCATGTGTAGGTATCATAGAGAGGAAATTTGTAACAATGTGAAGTAAGCGATCATGCATTCTTCTAAGTTATAATTCGATGGTGGGTGGAATGATTTTCTTTTAGGTTAAATCCCCACAAATTGATTGATTCCTCTCCCTAATGGTTGTGAGACACATCAACCTCCTTATAAGGACCGATCAAACACATGAATGCTACCCCTCAATCTTCTTGACTTGATTCAATCCCTATCAACCAATGTCCTCTCCCTATTAATAGGTCAAGGATGAGATCATAAATGAACATCGACATATCACTAGTAATTTCTTGTGAGGGTTTATTCATGACGAATTCCCCCAGGCTAAGCAGATTAGTTTCATCTTACCAACCGAAGTATGTGGGAGTTTGGGCTGGGTCTAAGTCCCAATGTGGTTGAACGTCTAAAAAGACCAACTAAGCATTGTCCCTTACTTTTTTTGGTAGTTCAATGTATTGGCTAATATGCGATAAGTTCATTGGGAAGAATATAGGTAACAAGTGGTTTTATATTTCTTGCTTTTCTTAAATATATTTGTGTAATATTGTTGTAAGTGATTTTTGTTGTTTTCATGTTTTTTGCACTTAAATAAACACTTTTTTTTCGTTTTATTCTAGGTAATCTATGTTGCCAGGAAACGGGTACGGGTATGGGTTTGAAACGTGGAAACATCGATTTTCAAAAAAACCTTGGGTACGAAACATTATAGACACGCCTGTACAATAAATTATAAAAAGTTATTATATAATACTCATTTTCAAAATTTTAGTCCATGGACCATAAGAGATACATCACTCAAAATATTTTGTATTCATTGAAGTTCAAAAGATTCATCATTCAACTTGGTTACAATTTCAATGTTTCATATATACATGATATAATCTAGGTTCTAGAATATCTCATCTTCAAGTTGCTCCTTGATGTCTCTTTGCTCTTCACAATGCTAAATGTTAGTTTAATAAAACTGAATTCAGCAAGAGACAAAAAGGATTGGGATTTAGAATGGAGACCAAATATGTCATTATATAGCTTTTTGGAAGTGTCTTTAGGAAGGTTGGATGTGTAGATTAGGTTTAAAAGCAATAGATAAAAAATAGTTTTTTTTGTTTTTGGCTTCTAAAGTATGGAAATGTCCCAGAAATGCTGGGCAAGTTTCGGAAACGTCCTCGGCGTTTCTAAGACGTTTACATACTCGTTTCTGTACTGGAAACATTTCTAGGCAGGTATGGAGGGTGGGGGGCGTTTCCATGCATCATAGTAGGTAACATAATTTGAAATTGAACCTTGTAAATTCTTCATTATAGCGATGCTGGTTTTCGCTTAACAATTCTATTCATCAACAAAGATTTATCATTGTCTTTTGATTGCTGCATTAACATAATGGCTTATACTTGGAAAAGTTATTTTTTTTGAATTCTTGTCTAGGTTTCATACCATTACTATGGATGTTGAGTCTTTTAATGAATGTATTCTCATATTTGTCAATTATTATGAGGATCACAATACATGGTTTCTTTTGTAATGTCCATGATTGCTACTTTCTTTAGGAGTGCACAACCAGTGGAGAAGTTGGAAATCGCTCGGAGGCAATTTAAATTACGTGAAAGAAAAGCTTCCAAGCGAAAGGAAGTATGAATATTTTTGCCACATTTTACAATTCGTGAAAATCCGTATTTTCAATCTCCCTATTTTGTTTTCCTTTGTATAGATGGGGAGGGCCCCAATCTTGTTAGCCTTCACCCGCCTGACCGAGCATACCCTATATATTAGATGGGGATTCACATAGCATAAAATGATTTGGGATCCAGTTTTGGCTTATATTACTTGTTAAATTTATTATTAATTGACTTGCAGGATGATACATCACCGTCTAGAGAAAATGGTTCCTTTCGAAGCTTTGGGACTGTCATGAATGGTACATTGGGTTATGCCATGTCTTAAACTTTTACATTTACTATTTTTGTTTTGATGATGCTTGTGAAAATATCACTTTGGTAATTCCAAGTCTATGACATGCATGCACATTTTTTCTGTGTTGATTTATGGGTGACTATTCATTGGGAAATAATTTTGAATATAGATTTTTTATCGCAGATATGGCACCAAGGCAACCTCTGCAATCATTCCAAGGTCCTAGGAAAAGAACGAAACCACTGACAGAGAGGCAAGTATTTTGACATTGACTCTTGTTTGATCTTGACTTCTGAAGTTGCATTTGTCTCTGTTTGTTGGATCATGGATGGATCATCCATATGTAAAATACTTTGAATCTTGGGTTTCCCTCTTCTAGGTCAGAAGAACAAGATTGTGGCAAAACTTGGTATGGAATTTCCTAATGTTTCACCTAGAACATTGTTTTGTGACAATGGAGAAAAATGCAAGAGATTTGAAACAAAACATACGAGGAACACACTTCTAGTAATGTTCTAACACCCAAAAGACCGTACAAACTGGCAAATTTGTATTAGATATAATCAGACGAGTCTCTAAACAGACACACATCAAATGAAGTCATCCTTGTAATAAGTCAAAACGGTTGTTTATCTTGTTAAAAATAAATAAAATGATGTATAATTGTTGAACTTTCAAAGGCTTATGATAGATATAATGATCCACAACATCAGTACTTTAACATCCAGCTTTAAATGGCTTGTGCTCAACCATCTATTGCTAGGTGATTAGGTAATGCTTGAGTTTTTTGGTTCCAAACTTCTATGATAACTGTTGCTCTTGTTGGCCTCGTAAACTTTAATTGTTGTAAGTCTGCCTAATCTGCCCTATCAGTGAATGATCGACCTTGGTAGGATAATGTTGCAGGTCCTTGTTGAATTGTCTTGTGTGTTTCATTTTTGGGAGTTTTGAAGGCTTAACAAGTGTGATATATTTAGTTGGGGGTTTGGCTGTTGGGGTTGGTTGAAGATCTTAGTTTTAGACCTTTCAACTCGATAGGAAATCCTGGTAAACATCTTTATATGTTTCTGTGATTTTCTCTCTGCTTTCTTTTCTATATTTTTAGCCAAGCTTAGAGGATTATTGCCACACCTCAAACTTTTTAAGAGGGCGGAACCAATTGGACTGAACCTGCCGATGTCCATTCAACACCTTGATCACTATGCTAACTCTATATTTTGTTGTGTAAACTCTATTATTTAACCCATGTACATGACCTCTCTCATTTCTGGCTCATCATTAGCTTGTATGCTTTGCAAAATCATGAGGAATATATAGATTTATAATCTGAAACATTGCAGCAGCAGAGAAATTACACGGGTTCAAGATGTTGACATTAATTCAATCAATGATCACAGTTAATATCATGAAGCAGGTTTTTGATTTTGCAGATGTTAATTTTAGAGCTTACAGGCCCTTAGGCCTAGACTATGGAGACTTGAGAGCTAGGAGCACTCTCTGAAATATTGGATGATAGTATGATGTATCAAATTTTGAATAACTATGAATAATACACAGGGAAATGTATCTTATATCATTGTTCACTTTATACTTTCATGGTTATGCACAACTTTGACTGTTACAGAGTTTTGAACATTTACCAAATCTTTTTGAAACTCAAAACTTTGGTAAACCTTTCTGTTTCTCAAACCAACAGAACTCTTTGAACCTTGTAATTATTGGTAGAATTAGAATTTGGTTTCGTACAACTTTTGGGACAGAATCTTGTAGGATACATGTAAAATTTGTTGAAAGATGTTCATCCCATGAAACATTTGTCGCAACTCATCCTTCTTGACTGTGTTAAGTATCATTGCCTTTCCTCATTAGTATGATGGAAGATATCTGCTATTTAGCTATGCACTGCTACTTGTTATATGATAGAGCTATTGCATCAATTTTTGTATTTCATGCTTGTGATGACAATGATATTTTTGGGACCTAACGGTCATTTTTCACAGCCCTAACTCAATGGCATGCTCCATTCCTTTGTCTAGAGTGGCTTTCAAACTTTAGTAACCTATTGTTGGGTTAACTTTAGATTCAATTGTGTACAAACTTTTATTTAGAATTTTCGAGTCCACTACATTGTTCCCTAGGATAATGTGTTGGCCTTTGTTGAGATATTTGCAAAATTAGTTTGACTGTTGCCTCTATATCTAGAGTTCTTGGGGCTTGTTCCTTGGGGGGTGAGTGATAGTATAGAGAGTCTAATTGGGTCTTTGTAGTTGTATATTTGTATTAAAGTAATACAATTTAATATGTAAACTTGAACCAATCAATTGATTTCCAACATTATCAATTATTTTGTTTCAAGTGATCTGTAGTAATTTGTGTTTCGATTTCCAGTCATGGCCATTATTTAAGACTTGGCTTTTGCCAAAAGCACAAAAGTCGACTACTCAAAATTATAATGTATGTAGTCACAATATTTTTGACAATTGCAAGTATAGGGATTGCAATAAAATCATTCTTGGTATTGTAGTAAGACCTATTGCAAATTTTTGGGATTATGAAAAATGTTATAAGGCCTTGCTGTTGTTGAAGTTGTCCAAGTCAGATGATTTGATAGCTGAGGTTTGGAATGCCATTGAGGCAAGTGCGCTTTGAACCAATATAAAGAACAAGTACAAAAAAATGGAGAAGAGCTAAGTCCTATATCTGAAGAATTTACTGTTTTTCGCAAAGATGCATGAGGAGGGGTCCTTGAACATTTTCGTATGAAAAATCTCTGAAACTAGTTTGGTGCCATAAAAAAAGTGGACGACAATTATTTGGTTGTGCTTTTTTTGAATAAGTTGCTGCCCTTCTATGAAATATTTGTGAAGAGCCAGATCTTGACATTTGAATCTTGATTAAGGCATTTGTAGAAGGAACATAGGCATGACATTGCATGTATTGCTCAGTCAAAGAGGAAGTGGAATCGTCACCCAATGAATCTTCCAGATTCTAAGTGAAATGCCATTATTACCATAAGGTTGGGCATATAAAAACGGATTGTTGGAAGCCACACTATGATCTACCCAACTAATGTTGCCGAATACTCTGCCCCTACTGCTAGGGTGCACGTATCTATGTGCCGGATACTGATAGGAATATCTTGCTTCTCGGATACAACTTAGATATCGTACCCATATGTATTTAGATATAACATGTAATTGTGCCATACTAGATATAACCGGATATAGTAAGCAGGACAACTATAACTGTATTTGATTTAACAGTTGAAAAAACATACAAAAAACTCCTTCACAAGGCTAAAAAATGCTAAAATAGTAAAAATTGCAAATGATCTTCTATAATACATTTAAGTAGCAACAATTAAGAGTGTTGATTCACTATTGTACTTCAAGCTTTCACATTGACCCGACCCAGGTGCCCGCCATGCCAACACAAGAGAGCTCGGATACCAGCTCGTCGAGCAGCTCGGCGAGCTACTCACCAAGAATGCATGCATAAGGGGACATAATGGGAAAAGGAGCCCCTCCATTAAAACTGAGATATCTTGCACTGTACTCATCAGATTTTCATGAAATTGCAGTCATCGTAAAGGTAATTCGAAGCCCTACAGGATGGAATCATCAGAAATGGAATTTGGGAGGATTTGGTACCCCGAAATTGCAGGAACTCTCCTAGTTGTGAAAAGTGCCCAGGTAGGTGAAGGAGCAATAAATGAAGTATGGACACACATCCTTCTCCCACAGGGTAGAGTACAAGAGGCATGGGCATTAGCAAGGGCCCCCCATAATGTGATGCAAGTAGGCATGGTGCCCCTTGTGGGTGATTTCATGCCTAGAAATTTGAATCTCTCCCTCTCTCTCTAATTCTTCCTATAAAATGTAAAGGGGAGCTCATTTATAAGGGGTTGGACATTTTTCATCCCTTCGCTCCCTCTTCTTCTCTTCTGGGTGAAATTGGGACTTCAAACCTCCTCCCTAAGCATTGTAATGGTAGTTTTGCTTCTTGCCTGTGATATGATGTACTGTGCAAATCCTTTGGAGCAATGAAATCATGTTTGTGATAATTCCTCTATTCTTGCATGTGTTTTGATTGTTTTATCTTGCCTCTTTTCATATTATAGGTATTCTGTGCATGTTCTTGTTTCCATTGCAAGTTTGAGGTGATGTTGTGTTTAATGAAAATGGTGCATTATGTGTATCTTGGTCTGTGATGCTTGTCCATCCTCCCCACTCTCACCTTTCTATTGTTGAACACCCCTCCCTTCTCTTTGTGCTATCACCATCCCTTGTAGGATTTCCCTTTTCATGCACTCTTTCTCCCCCTGTCTCCTTGGAAAGATTAGGATAGGTGTAGTTAGGTGTTTTTCTTGCATTAGGAGTAGTTGTAGCATAGGATTAGGAAGAGGAAGCTGGCCTTCTCCGGAGGGTTTATCCCAATTGCAAGGTCCCACACCTTGGGATAACTCTATGTTACCATCAGTCACAAAAGCTAGCAATTCGGGGGGGTGCTGTGATTTGGTGATAACAGGTATACAGATGGACCGTCTCCATCCTTTTAGGTATTTGTTGAACGCACCTGATCACCTTCTACTTACCAAACAAGAGCTAAACATGATCATCAGGGATGATATTTACAGGCAGGGTTACGCCCAAAAATGGCCTTTTATGCGGAGCACTTTTTGGAGCTCATTGACGGTCTTATTGTACGCCCTCAGTATACGCTTTGCCATTGGATGCACCCTTCGCATCCCCTGGGCCAGTTCAGAGTGGGATCTCATAGGCTTCGGTGCGGGACGGATCACCAGATTGATCGTTCAAAACAAGATCTACCAGTTTTGTAGTCTTCAGGAGGTTGAGACAGAAGCACACTTCATCTTCCATTGCCCCCTTTTGCTACGAGATCAGGGGGAGGTTTCACTACCTCTTCAGGAGGACCTAGGTTCTTTCTGACTTCTTCAGGTATGAAGACCAAAAGTGTCTAGCTCTTTACATGCAGGAGGCCCTGAGGCTTTGTGAGCACACTCTTCAGATCCCTTCCAGACTAGATTCTACCCAGTGGATCACTTCCTTTTTCACTGTACTGTCGTTAGTGAGAGGCAATAAGCGCCAAATTGATGCTAGTTTTGCATCATCCTCCTCCAAATTAGTATAGTCCAGAGGGACCATACACAACTCCTTGAGACCTCATTGACACAACCATTACTAGTTCTAACACCAGGCGACAGACTAGATCCACCAGGGCCTTGCGGTGTACCAGATTGTCTAGACAACACGTCAGGTGGCCTCGACATCTCACCGCCTCTTTTTATGATCGTCATTCTATCAAGAGTTTCTTTCAGTCGGGCTCAGATGTTAAGAGAGTTGGATTTACCACTCCCTGATAGGCATTCCTCATTGCCTCCCCTAGGGCCTTCTTGCTTTTCTTCTTGGGGCATTTCTATCCCCCCGTTTTAGGTTCATGGCATGTCTGATCGTTCTTTTTAGTTCTGCCTTCTCTTGCGTTTCTTCCTTTTTATCGTTCCTCTTTTGCATTGTACTTCTTTTGGGAACCATTTGGTTCTCCTGCTTTGTATTGAAACATGTGTACTTTGTAGTCTCGTTAACCTACTTTTGTGGTCATTTGTCAGACATTAATATATTTATCTTATCTCATCTATTTTCCGTTGGCCTACACAACCTGCAATTTTTTTAATTCATTGAATACCAAATTTCCTACCTTCCTGTGGGTTGAAGTATGTAATTTTAATCTAATATGTGTTGTGAACACCACTTCCCCATGCTTTTGTCAGAAAGAATGGGGACCCTCTATTGAATTCAAAAAAAAATGCAAGGACCAAGATTCAATGACTGTTTAAGTTGCAATTATGTTAGATGTCATTTTGTTTAAAAATGAGTTTTATGGACTAACATTGCCTTAACAAAGTTGTGGTTTTAAGTGTGAAAGTACAGGTTTTAACTCAAAAGAAAAACAAACATTTTTTTGGTTTGTGACGTTTTGCAGGCTGCTAAGGAATGCATCCCAGTGTTATACAAACCATTAATTTTTTTAGAACAATTTTGACCGTTTGACAATACGTAGCAATTATTTATTGCCGTGCTCTTCGTCACTTATCAAGACAAATAGTTCCGCGGTCTTACAAGTTATGACAATCCCGAACGAAAATTCAATGTGGAGTTTTTTTCATTTGTTTGCCATTCGCAAATTGATAGGACATAGTTTTGCGGTCTTACAAGTTCTTACAATCCTGAAGGAAAATTCAACGTGGAGTTTTTTCATTTGTTTCCTTCTCGCAAACTGACATGACAGATTCGTGGTCTTACAAGTTCTGACAATCTCAACGGAAAATTCAACGTGGAGTTTTTCATTTGTCCACTTTTTGCAAACTGACAAGACATATAGTCTCGCGGTCTTACAAATTCAGCCTTTTTTTAAAGAAATGTACTATGTGGCACCTCTCCTATTGGTTTGCTGCTGATGATTGAAAGAGTCTAGCAAAAGATTGACATTACAATATTTGAAGCAACAAGTAACTTTTTCATTGGTTTGCACTTTGTGCTCTAACATATTTGATAGAGAGGCTAAAGTAGCATTGACAGATCTGAGAATTGTGCGCACAGGGAGCTTTTTCATTGGTTCACTTTTCACACTCTGATATGTTCCTACAAAGGGTTGACACCTCAAAAATGGGACTCTACGTGTCTGGGATTTATGACCCCACAATTTACAAGGAAAACACAATCACACTTCGCGCCCTGACATATTTGATAGAGAGGCTGAAGCAGCACTGATAGATATGAGAATTGTATGCACATGGAGGTTTTTCATTGGTTCACTTTTTCGCACTCTGACATGTTCTTACAAAGGGTTGACATCTCAAAAATGGGACCCTGCGTGTTTGGGATTTATGACCCTGCAATTTATAGGGAAAACACAATGCGAAGCTATCAAAGCTCGCTATGTGGCAGCAATGGAATTTAAAAGCGAAGGGACATAAAATCTATGAAAACACATGGAAAATCATGAAAAGTGGCTAGTTAATGCCACCTCAGTCATGAAAAGACACGAGTAACTCAAATTCACTGCCAAGTATCTTTAACGACCGAGTAGACTTGAATGCTGCAATAGTATGCCGCCATTTCACCATGTATGGCCAGATTAAAAAACTAAAGGATTTCACAATAGATACCTTGCATTCAAGCTAACAAAGTGTTTGAAACTCAAACTTAAGTAGTTGTGTAAGAGAACAAAGCACTTTAGTTTTAGAATTGAGAGCTTCATACACACAAGGTCATCTAAATGTCCCTAAATCAGTCACCAACAAAGGCTCATTTGCACACCTTCACAAACCAACTCTTCGGGGACACGTTTTTTTGACAAACGGGCTGTAGGTGCAGATGACTCTTGACAATGAATACTTGAAAAGAATACGCGACACATAAGCTTTACACAGAAACAAGCCAATGCTTGTGTATTTTATTAATATCAAAATCAAGCATTACAAACAAATGAGAGAGCTGCAATATTTATAGATATTGGACAACTTCTATCTCATCCACCATATATGGAAACAAATCACCTAATCTGAGCAAATATGCAGGAATAGCATATTGCTCCTAACTGCCCCTATTATCCTTCATGGAAATCATCCGGGAACAAAATATGCAAGATAAAACATGATCCCACAAACCAAGGGATGAGACAACTAAAAGACAACTAACTAATAATTGACTTATCTAAACTAACTTAAGTAATTAAAAAATTACTTTATTACAATATCACTTTAACTCATATGATGAATTAAGTGTTAGTTTATTTCTAACAATGACAACATGACTTTAAAGATGGAAGTTGAAGAGGCCAGATTAGTAGTTTATGACGAAGTTGACAAGGACATAAGGCAATATATGGCAGACCTTGTAGCAATCCAACAGACGAGACTGCATGTCTTAGATGGAAAGCCAAAGGTAATGCCGTGTATTGATTTGCTTAGGGGGCATTCTAGGCAAAAATATAGACTACAGAGGAATTTTAATATCAAAAGGCGATAATATTATTAGGAACATAACTGCCAATGCAATTACTACCATCTTCCACCAACAAACATTGTGTTCAACCAAGACACTAGAGAAGTGGGGGCAAAAGAACAAAAGGCAATGCTAAAGGAGTGGGCAAACGATTAGGCTAAATTCAAGGCGAAGGTCTCCCTTGACAAAATGACAATCAGAGCATTTAGATGAGGAATTAGGATTGTTATGGTTACGATGAATAGTATTTTCGGTGCACTAGACATTGTGCACGTGAACCAAACTTGGGTGCCCTGTTTGGCCATGATAATCAATGACAACACGATTCCTACTTTGGCTGGAGGTGTCCTACAACCTCTATAATAATATTATAGAAGTTAAGCAGAAAGGAGCCCATTTCTACATGATGTCCTACTTGTTAGATGCAGTATGTGCAGTGCAACAATTTCAAGGAGTTCCTAATTGGGACCCCCTACATCCACATATAGTGTCCAAGGTTTTTAGAAGTATACATATGCATAACTACAAAAAGAACATTGAAATAGTTTGGAATCACTACTACCTTGTGATTTTCATACAATATA
Organism: Taxus chinensis; assembly: GCA_019776745.2. Taxonomy (NCBI): domain Eukaryota; kingdom Viridiplantae; phylum Streptophyta; class Pinopsida; order Cupressales; family Taxaceae; genus Taxus; species Taxus chinensis. The sequence continues at coordinate 829,486,783 of CM034149.1, read as the reverse complement.
TGATACTCCAATCCCTAGGATAAGCCAAAAGACTATTAATTCATTGACCTCTCAGGGAGCTTTCTGGTGTTATCCGAATTGCACAGTGATTAAGGTAGAGGGCATCCTCTCCATTCCTTTCAGATTGCCAAGGTTTCTCCTAGAGAAACTAGCAGAGCAGGAGATTGCCTACCAATTTGTTCATGGTGTCAGCCATAGTTCGCATACTCGTACTCGGCAAATACTCGGTAGACCAAAAAAAATTTGACTCGACAAAAACTCGACAATATTCAACAACTTAAAAAATACGCAAATTTCTTTAAAAAACATAAATTTTAAGCAACACATAGCTACAAAATGTATCAAATGAGCCCATAAAATGTTGGAGAAGCGTTTCTATTAGATTTGAATACAAATACAATACAAAATCGCATCATCATGCGAATATAATAGCCGGATGATAAGTAATATGAATTTATGATGATTGAGATTGAAAAATACTCGGGAATACTCGCCAAAACTCGGCGAATACTGGCCAAAACTCGACGAAAACTCGGGTGGCGAGTTTTTCAGGAGAGTACTCGTTTGGGATTTTTTTTGGGGAGTACTCACCAACTCGGGGAATAATTGGCGAGTTTTCCAACTATGGTGTTAGCAATGTATCCAAGGAGGTGAAGAAGCAAAAGGTTAGTTACTCCACTTTGTCCATTTAGGGTGGTTCCACAATTCTCATTGATTGGCAAAAGGCAAAACGGTGGCTTCACATAGGCCATCCTTTCATTTGGATTATCACATTTTGAGGCCCTTTGATTCGGCAAAAGGGGTGGCTCAATTCTGCAAAAGTACTCCAAACATGGCTACGAATGGTTATAAACATCAGACCCACAAGGATGACTTGGTCTCCAAGAATGAAACCAATGACCAAATTATAACCATCAACATGAGGAACCACAAAGTCACTTATACTCCTCTAGGGCAACTAATTAGAAATTGTGGAATTGAGCTTAGGCCAGGGCAAGAAGGAGAAGAAGTGGATGAAGATTCAGATGAAGAGGTATTTGGCCCTAAGCAATTGAAAAAACTTCTTGTTGGGGTCCCTCTTGCATATTCAAAGAAAGAGTTGGTCCCTCCCATGGCGAAGCTTCTCCAAGCATGCCTCTTTCAATCCCAGCAGGTGCTTCAGTGGTCACCACGGGGCCTTCTTTAGGCACATTGTTGGTCAACACTTCTATTTGTGTTCCCTTGGTAAGTACCCTTGCGACTGTGGCTCCTCTTTCTTTTCCTACTTCTTATACTTCTTCAGTATTTGTTAGTGTTGTGGTTACTCCTTCCCAACCATCCTCTTCTTAGCTTTTGTCCCCTAATATTATTATTTCCTCTACCTCTTCTTTCGAGGACGAGACAGGAGATAGTGAAGAGATTTTAGGCCCCACTAGCTTTCAAACTCCTCATTCATCCACTGTTTCAACCAATCCCCTTGTTTCTCCTTCTCTTTTGGCCTCCATTTTGACATCAATTTCAATCCCTCTTCCCATCTCTGCTACCCATTACCTCAATTGCTTCATCCTTTCTTTTGCCAATTCCAATGCCCCCACCATTTTCAACACAAATGACAGTTCCCCCTTTTCCCTTTCTTCCTCTCAGGTTGTCACAATGACAACTACTCAGCCAGTCAATTCCATCATAGTGACACCGCCTGCTTTAGTTGCAATTCTTGCAACCATCGCCTCTGGTGTACCTCCTCTTTTAGCTAGTTCATCCTCAGTCCCAACTTCTTTTGGCACCATTTTTATGAGATCCTCTCAGGGAAAATTGAAGGCACCTATGCAACCTTTTCTATCTTTCTAGGCCCCTCCTCCAATGCCTCCATCATCTAGTTGTTTTTTCAACCCACCTTTGCTCCCTTCTATCACTCCATATGTTTCCCAAACCTTTCTACTAGGCATGCCCTTGCCACTTCTTCCTATTCCTTCCCATATTCTTGCTTTCTATTTCTCTACTTCCATGGCTACACAAAGCTTCACAAGTCATCTCTTGGCCCCCTTACAACCTTATCAACCTCAACCCTCATCGTCTTGGATCCCAGGGCCTATATCGCAAGTGATGGGACCCTCTTCAACGATTCCCTCTATAGCTACATGTGTAGTTACAACCCAAGGGGAAGAAACATGGACAACTTCTAGTAGTCAACAAGCAATGGCTTCTACTATGGTGCAGGTTGAAGACCCCAAAGTAGCCCTAAAATATGACTTGCGTACAAACACTCTAAAAAGGGTAACTAAAAGGAAGCTTGCCCAAGGGGCAATCCCTTTTTATATGGAGATTGAGGACATTCTCAGGATCTCTAAAAGAGCCCACACAGGGAAGAAAATCATGGACATTGACCCTCGGTCTGTCATCGATGCTATTTAACACATGAAAGCTGATTTGATCAAAAGAATACATGCCAGATTGGATGCCCTCAATGCTCAAAGACAATTGACTGTGCGCAAGAACACTTTGCCTAATGTTCAAACTGCCTTGATGACTTTGTATGAACTCTTGGTTACCATACAAAGTCATAAAGATATAGTAGGGTAGGGAATACAACAAATTAGGAGTCAACACAAGCGCATGGCCAGGCTTAACTCCATGATAGATAAGTTATTGGTAGTCAACACTAGTCGTATCCGTATTTGATACCGTATCCGTATTCACATCTATATTTGTATCCATGTGACTCTGATCCCAACAAAAGGGATGAGGTGAATGTGGCAGTAGCTGCAGATGAACAAGATTGAGGAAGAGTATGCTCTCTCAGCATCGTGCTCAATTGATAGTGCTACTAGTTGGTTCACTGATTTTGACGCATCCAAATATTTTTTTTGTCCTAAGGATTGGTGTGTAGCATTCCCCAGAATGTTTGATTTAGTTTTATAAGTTGGAGTCACTAGTAGTAAAGGCAATAGGAGATATGTTGGCTAGATTTTCTGCATAGCTGAAAACCTAGGTAGTCATGAGATAAATCTCCCTTATTCATCGGTGAGGCTTCCATGTAAGATTTTGTCAGTAATATATCCTAATATCTATTTGTGGGTATTACTTTAACCGTGTAACTCATGAACCATAGCTATACGGTTCTGCAACAAGTAAGCAACTGTAAAAGAAAGGAAAAAATCTGCAGAAGAAGGAAATAATAGGAAGCGAAAGAAAGTAGAGAGGATGTGCAACTCAAGCAATAGTTTACAAAGTTGATTGCATGCACATAGATTAAAACAAATAGATCATTAAGCACAAAATTCAAAGCAAATGAAACCTTCAGATCTAAAAAGAAAGTAAGAAGCAAAATGTACCGTTGACACAAAGTTCTCCGAAAATCTCTTCTATATTCCTCTGCTTGCAGAAATCAGGGGTTTCAACTCAAAGTCTTGAACACAAGAATGCTAATTACCAACTTCGATCCCTTAACCCGTAAGTTCTTCCTCTACTTATAACATGTTGAGGGGAAATTACAAATGGGAGACTATAACTGAACTAGATCATAAACAAGAAGTAAAGAGAACATCTGGTAATCATCTTCCTTTAATTCCTCTCTTAATGACATGCATCAAGAGTTCAAGCTAAAATTGTGCACATCTGTCACTTAACTCAAAGAGTCATTCCAAATAACTTAAACTAATGGTTTTCAAACCAATAACTTTTAAGTTTACAATTACATCTGGGAACCTAAGAAATAAGAGAAGAAAGAAAAGAAGGAAGATCTGTCAGCTGCAACTTCTACACTTTCTTTTTGTTTTGATACTAAATATACTTTTTGAACATATAGTTCAGCAATTTCCCATCCGCTTTAGCCACAACTTCTTTTTCTGTCCTGAATTGCAGCAATCCTTCACTCAAAACTTCGATGCTTGCTTCCACCTCCTTCAAACTAGGCCCAAACTTCTTAATGTCTGATTGTATTGTTACCATCTGTTATGTTTGTGGAGCCTGTTTTCATGTTAGAGTGTGGTACACCTATGTGTTACACTCGGGTATTTTTACGGCGGTCCCGCTCGTTGGTGAGCGGGTCAAGGGGGTGCGGGGGCGAAGCCCCCGAAGCAAATTTTCGTGGGTGGTTTATTAACCCATGGGTAATGGGTAACTGTTATGGACTGTTTTTGGGCCCATGGTTTTTTCGGTACTCATTGTTTTGATACCCACGGTTTTTGCCCATTGTTTTGATACCCACGGTTTTGTATCAAACTGCTTAAGCAATTGTCTATTTATATGGTCTTATGCATATGATAGATAGACAAACAAATGTATTGCAAATGTGCTTTGAATTCGGGTGTGAATTCTGTAGAGTTTGTTGAGCATAGCTCCAAACGGATTTGGGTATTGTATTGAGAGAGTGGAGGCTTGTAATAAAATCTGAGCAAGTGATTCTTGGTGGACATAGCCTAATTTGGGTGAACCACGTTAAATCTTGTCTCTCTATGTTGTGTTATTTATTCTGCACTTCTATTTGAGATCTGTAATATTTTCTGCATATTAGTTTCTACTGTTGCGATTCTGTAAGGGATTATTTTGCATATTTTATCTCTTATTTCCTAACAATTGGTATCAGAGCCTGGTTTTGGTTTGTTGAAGTGTTGAATTGCAGGGAAAGTTTTATCTTGAGTGGGAGCTATGGCAGATGATGGAAGATCTAGGGTTGATAAATTCAACAGGCAAAATTTCAGTCTTTGGAAGATGCAGATGGAAGATTACCTTTATCAGAAGGATCTTTATACTCCGCTGTCTGAGAAGGTGAACAAACCCTCGAGTATGACATATGTGGAATGGGATTTGTTGGATCGGAAGGCACTTGGAACAATCCGACTGTGTCTTGCATCTTCGGTATTATTTAATGTTTCAAAAGAAAAGACTACAAAAGATTTAATGGATGCATTAGGGAAGTTGTATGAAAAACTCTCTGCCTCTAACAAGATATTTTTAATGAAAAAGTTGTTTAATATGAAGATGTCTGAGAATAGTTCAGTAGCAGATCATTTAAATGATTTCAATACGGTTGTGAATATGCTAGCTTCGGTTACAATAGAATATGATGAAGAAGTTAGGACTTTATTAATTCTGTGCTCTTTACCTGAAAGTTGGAATAGCTTGGTAATGGCAGTAAGCAACTCGGTTCCAGCTAACTCAAAGTTGAAGTTTGAGAATGTTGTAGGGGTGATTCTAAGCGAGGAAATGCGAATAAAAAGTTCTGGGCAATCTTCTATTTCAGGGAATGCTTTGACAGTGGAAACTAGAGGGAGACAAAAGAATAGAGGAAACCGTGGAAAATCGAAAGACCGGGCAAGGTCAAAATCCAAGAGCAAGATAGTATGTTGGAACTGTGGAAAGTCTGGGCATGCAAAGGACTGTTGGGAGCTTCGGGACAAGAAGAAACAACAGGAAGAAAACAAGGAGGCAAATGTGTTATCGGGTAATGTATGCCAGGATGCTTTGATTCCTTCTTTGCATAATATTACTGAATCTTGGGTTTTAGATTCAGGGGCTTCTTTTCATGCACTCCACATAGGCATTATTTTGTTGATTATGCTCAAGGGGATTTTGGGCATGTTTTTCTTGGTGATGATGAGCCTTGCAGTATAGTTGGAAAAGGTTCTGTTCAGGTTAAGATGTAGAATGAGAATACATGGCTATTGAAGGATGTCAGACATGCGCCTACATTAAGGAGAAATTTGATATCGGCGGGGCAATTGAGAAGTGATGGTTGTACTGTGATATTCATAGCTGACTCTTGGAAGGTTACCAAGGGTGCTCTTGTGGTGGCAAGAGGTAAGAAGGTTGAAACCTTGTATTTATCCACTGATAGTACTAATGATTGTAATCTTGTAGCTTCAGATGCAGATACAACATTATGGCACTATAGGCTCGGTCATATGAGCCATAAGGGCATGGACATCATAAAGAAGAATTTGCCTGGTTATATAGAAATAGGTTTGGATTTATGTGAAAACTGTATATATGGGAAACAAAAGCGAGTAAGGTTTCTCAAGGTTGGACCTACGAAGAAAGAGAGTAAGTTAGAGCTGGTACATTCTGATGTGTGGGGGCCGGCTCAGGTATCATCTTTTGGGGGCTTAAGTTATTATGTTGTTTTTATTGATGATGCAACAAGGAAAGTTTGAGTTTATTGTATCAGAAACAAATCTGATGTATTTGATACTTTTGTTAAATGGAAAGCCTTGGTAGAGAATGAAACGGGTCTTAAGTTAAAATGTGTCAGATCAGATAATGGAGGGGAGTATTGCAGCAATGAATTTGATGATTATTGTTCTAAGAATGAAATCCGCATGTAAAAGACGGTTCCAAGAACCCCGCAGCAGAATGGGGTGTTAGAAAGGATGAATAGAACAATAATGGAACGTGCTAAGAGCATGAGGATACATGCAGGACTGCCTCTTTATTTTTGAGGATAGCGGCGAGCACAACTGTGTACTTAATAAACAGAGGACCCTCAAGTGCCTTGGATGGAGGCATACCTGAGGAGGCTTGGTACGGTAAGAAAGTCGATTACTCATTTCTTAGAGTCTTTGGATGTGAGGTGTTTGTTCATATTGACAAGCATGATAGGACCAAGCTAGAGGCTAAATCAGAAAAATGCACTTTTATTGGTTATGGAGGTGATGACTTTGGATTTAAATGTTGGAGTATTAAGGACAAGAAAATCATTCGGTCTAGGGATGTGGTCTTTAATGAGAAAGTCATGTATAAGCAATAGTTGCAGGAAAATAGGGAAGAATCCAAGAAAGAATATGCAGTGGTAGAGGATCTTCCGGATGGGACAGTGACCCATGAATCAGTTTAGGAACCTACTCAATAGGAACCCCAAACTCCTATAGTGAGGAGGTCTTTTAGGGTAAGAAAAGAACCGGAACGTTTTTCTCCTTATCTTTATTATTTATTACTCACTGATAGTGGAGAGTCAGAGAGCTTTGATGAAACAATGCAGGTAGATGCCAATAAGAAGTGGGAGCAAGCCATGGATGAGGAGCAAAAGTTTCTCATGGAGAACCAGACTTGGGATTTGGTGAAGCTACTGGAAGGGAAAAGAGCATTGCAGAACAAGTGGGTGTACAGAGTTAAACATGAAGGAGGAAAGAAAAGATATAAGGCCCAGTTAGTGGTCAAGAGGTTTGCACAGAAACAAGGTATAGATTTTGATGAGATTTTTTCTCCTGTAGTAAAAATGACTTCTATCATAACTGTTCTTGGAATAGTGGCAGTAGAAGACTTGCACTTAGAACAGTTAGATGTAAAGACTGCATTTCTCCATGGTGATTTGGAGGAGCTATATATGCAGCAGCTAGAAGGATATGAAGTCAAAGGTAAAGAGGAGATGGTGTGCAAACTGAATAAGAGCTTGTATGGCTTGAAACAAGCTCCACGTCAATGGTATAAGAAGTTTGATAGCTTTATGATGGAGCAAGGTTATATTAGATGTCATTCTGACCATTGCGCGTATACAAAGAAATTTGAGGATGGAAGTTATATTATCCTGTATTTGTATGTTGATGACATGTTGGTTGCAGGTAAAAACATGCAAGAAATAAAAGTACTCAAGAAACAGCTAAGTGAATCCTTTGATATGAAGGATTTGGGGGTAGCCAGACAAATCCTTGGTATGAGGATAACTCGAGATAGGAAGGAACAGAAGCTGACTTTATCTCAGGAAGAGTACATTAAGAAGGTATTGGATAGGTTTAACATGTAGAATGTTAAACCGGTTGGGACTCCTTTGGCAGGCCATTTTAAGTTATCAAAGGAGCAGTGTCCAAAGACAGAGCAAGAAAGAAATCGGATGTTCAAGGTACCTTACTCATCAGCGGTTGGCAATTTGATGTATGCTATGGTGTGCACTAGGCCTGATATTGCCCATGCAGTAGGAGCTGTGAGTAGATTTATGAGTGATCCAGGTAAAGAGCATTGACAAGTAGTAAAGTGGATCCTTCAGTATTTGAGAGGGACCATGGGGACAGTTTTGTGCTACAGTGGATCAGACACCACTTTACGTGGTTATGTAGATTCAAACATGGCTGGAGATGTTGACAGCAGGAGGAGCACGACAGGTTATATTTACATTGTAGGTGGGACAGCAGTGAGCTGGATTTCACGACTACAGAAACTGGTGGCTTTATCCACCACGGAGGCTGAGTATGTTGCTGTCACAGAGGCAAGCAAAGAGATGATTTGGTTACAACAATTGCTTGAGTTGGGGCATAAGCAGAAGGAATGTAAGCTACATAGTGATAGTCAGAGTGCTATACACCTAGCTAAGAACTTTGCTTTCTACTCCAGGATGAAGCATATACAGTTGAGATATCACTTCATCAGGACAACTTTGGAAGAAGATAAGTTGAAGTTAGAGAAGATTCATACCAGTCAGAATCCTACAGACATGATGACCAAGGTGGTCACAAGAGATAAATTAAAGCTATGTTCAACTTTGGTTGGCCTTCGCAGATGACAGTGAAGGGTTGAGAAGCTTGCTCAGTGGAAATCAGTCTCCAAGTGGGAGATTGTTATGTTTGTGGAGCTTGTTTTCATGTTAGAGTGTGGTACACCTTTTATGTGTTACACCCTGGTATTTTTACGGCGGTCCCGCTCGCCAGTGAGCGGGTCAAGGGGGTTCGGGGGCGAAGCCGCCGAAGCAAATTTTCGTGGGTGGTTTATTAAGCCATGGGCAATGGGTAACCGTTATGGGCTGTCTTTGGGCCCATGGTTTTTTTTGGTACCCATTGTTTTGATACCCACGGTTTTGTATCAAACTGCTTAAGCAATTGTCTATTTATATGGTCTTATGCACATGATAAATAGACAAACAAATGTATTTTGTAGATGTGCTTTGAATTCGGGTGTGAATTCTGTAGAGGCTTGTATTGAAAGAGTGGAGGCTTGTACTAAAATCTAAGCAAGTGTTCTTGGTGGATGTAGCCCACATTGGGTGAACCACGTTAAATATTGTCTTCGTGTTGTGCATTTTTCATTTCTGTAATTCTATTCATAGTTCTTATTATTGCGATTCTGAGGAATTATTCCGCATTAGATATTATTAATTCCTAACAAGATAAGAATAAGAAGACTTAGCTAAGAAAAGGCTCAATCCTCTCTGGGAATCATCAGTGGAAGATCTTTCCAGGTCATGTGTGGCACCCTATTGCTAATGGTCCTTTTGTATGAAGATAGATGTTCCCGACTACTTCCTCATTGGTGAATCTATTATTATCATATGCTTGACAACAACGACGTAACTACCCTCGAGCGCCTGCACTCTTTTGAGCATGCAGTCTGATTTTCTGGATGCATGGAAATAGATTGTGAAGGGCAAGCTCCCCACCCCTATATATGTTAGTTGATCCATCAGGCATAGTTTTGGGAACCGGGTATCTAGCATTCCAAACCTGTATTAGACAGCTTATTTATGCCCTGATGTTTGAGTGCACAAGTTACTTTCATGACATTACTGTGATTCATGTATGTATCGTGCTATGTTACCAGTTGATTTAGCTGAACTGAAATGCGAGTATTGTGGATGAACCTTTATGACGTAGCAGGTACTTATCTGAGTTGTACAGTGGCTTGTATGCGTTATTTTGATCTTAGTTCTGGTTTGATTCATCGATAGCTTTATGGTTGTGATACCTGAATTTATGTTATGCTTTTTTGTATTAGATGATCACTTAATCTATTAATGTGCTAATCTAATTATGCATGTTAGGAAGGTCTTGACAAGCTTTCAGCAAAGGATCTCGCACAACTGGTAGGCTTCACATGATTCAGGTGAGTGTTCAACTCTATCTTCCTGGAGTACCAAGGTGCTGAGGTCAATTGATTATAGCAAAATAAATACTACATTTTGGTTAGTGTTTCCGGGGCATGCATTTAAAACTATCGGTCAGTAGTGTTGACCTATTGGCATGATAGTTACTGATATATCTGTTGCCGTAAGCTTGCCTTTCGGCCATTGAGGATTGGGTAGATCAAGGAACTGATTAGTTTCAGATAAATATGGTTATGGACCTAATTCTTCAATGCGCATCAACCTGGGTGGAAGATAATCTACATCATGCAGATCTATGAGATTTTTTTAGCCTTTTCCGCCCATACTCAGTTATACAAGTGTAAGTCAACATATGCATCAAGGAAAAATTAATTTCCTCTATAGACTTCCAGGGGTTGGACTGCGAAGCCAACCACTTACCAGACATTGCTTTGATGCGGATGAACCTGAGAAGATGCATGTTGTATGCATCACCATCTTGTGGGCTTGTGTCCTGTGAATCCGAGTTATAACTTGGAGTATGTCGTGACTGCTACGTACTCTTATCTAGAATTTGCCAAAGTTACAATTTTTTGTGTCAAACCCAGAGGATCTGCAACATTCACGCTTATTCCTTCACGACAGAGGTGAAGATCTTGAGTGGCTGAGTGCTGAAAACACAAATGTTTACCTATGGATTCAGCTAAGGACACGAGACCATGTCCCTAGGGGCATGAGAAAGGCAGTTGAAATGCTGGTGGACCTTTACGCTGAAAGAGAAGTTGAGAAGAAGCATGGCTTAGCCATATAAGTAAAGCTTTTCCGGTGTCTGAGGGAATTCTTGAGGAAACACTTTAAGCTTTTCAGAGCCTTCTACTACTTTGACCTTCGTCCTTTCTGTATCATGAAGGATTCAAATCTTGCACTATGGAATATGCCTGTGAGCCGAAGCGTTAATATCTCCCCCACTTAGGAAAGAACAGTAAATAATCCCCTTGTTAGTAACTAATTCGCGAGTGCGTCAAAAAAGAAAAGATTGAGGACAACGAGCGTGCATTTGATTCATGTGTACTGCCGACCAATGTTTTCCTAAAGTGCATGGTCTTTCTCCTCCCATAAGATGGTCATTGCGTCAAGTAACACAGTGCCCAGTGTAGGTAATCCAATGAGATCTGCAGTAGATATCCAAGCTAATCCTTTGAATACAAAATTACATTGTTGAAAACACATACACCTATGCTGAAGCACATACATTTTGATCTTCGTACTCGTTTTTGCAGGCTTCGATTGGAGGAATATCTTTTAATGATGTCATCAGGACAAGTAGTCTTGGGTGCATTGTAATCTTTAGGAATACCCCATATGGAAGTAATACGAACTTCAACAAATTGCTGGGAGTTCAATTTAGAACTACATGTGGGATACTAAGGAAATAACATTTCAGCTGTCGATTCCTCTAGCCTTGTACACGAGGTGGATCAGGTGGAATAGGAGGATTGGGATCAAGTGGATCAGGAACCTGGAGAAAATACTGGTGGTGATTCTAGATTGTGATGGAAATGCATTTCCACTAGCTACTTGCAACATACACATCAAGTTTATTACCAAATGTCTTTTCACCTACCAAAATCTTAGGGGTACTTGACTGATGCTCCCGAACAGATCCGGTGCACAAGTGTGAGTATGTGATGACGTGCTAATTGGATGAAAATACAACCATCAGCTAGAATGCAACTTCCCAAGTCATTCTTTGCTCACTACTCTTCAAGGGCACGTGTAAATCTAGTGTAAAAAGTACATGATTTGAATAATGAATCCGTGGTGGATTATCCATCGTTTTGCCACCTTCTACATCTTCTATGGCTAAGCAGGAATATATCCAAAGTTGCGGGGTAGCACTCAGAAAAGTGGGATCACACTTAAGGAGATTATGCAAGGTCTTATTAGAAAGCGTTTAGGAATATGATGCACATTTTAAAAGCTGCTGCGTATACCAGGTATGTAGTTAGCTTGAAGTTGATATAGATCTGCAAATCACACATGCACAGCTGGTTTACTGGTGTTATGACTAATGATCTCCGCTTTAGGAGGGCGCTATCTCAATAAGACCTTTATAGATCTCACATGATTCTAATGGAAGGCATAGATCTGCATGTCGAGGAAGTTGTGAGTGTTGGCTTCTCCATTTATCCTGCATAGCAATTTAGTAATATCATCCACTTCCTGCACCAAATTGGATCGTGGAAGAGTCCTCGGGAACTTTGATTGAGACCTGGGATTCTTCATATATTTGCTATTCATTATGCCCACACAGTCTGCTTTGTGCTTCTCCCATCTGTTGCCAGCGTCCAACATGCTAATTGTAGTCACCACCGGTTGCGTTGTAATCTTCTGACAATAATTGATAAATTGTGCATCCAGCCTGATTATCGTCTTTCCTGCAGCATCCCGGATTGTTCTGGATAGGAGATTGTATGACCTTGCACACTCCATGACAAATTCAGGCAACCGAGCTGTGTCTGGGAATGCTGAAGCTCGAATAACTCCACTGCTTTTTACTGCCCGCATAAGAGATGTCTTTCTAGCCCTGGATCTGTCAATCAATTCGGAGAGGGGTTCGGGGCCTAGATCTGTATCACCGATATCAACAAATCTCGAAGCAATGCATGATTTCGTTGATCCTTCACTTTCATCCCGCTTTATCATGGTCGGAGCAATCTTTGTCTGATTAACTCTTTTTCTTTTTATTCTACTAGAGTTCTTTGCAATTGGTGCAGATCTGAGAATTTCTTCAGATTCAGAAGATATATTCAATGCATCTGACATTGATTTGAGCTCCCTTTCACTTATATAAGCACCTATAATGAATACCTGCCATTAACTCAGACAAAGACGGAATCTAGAGCATGAACACTTGATTTTTATCACAAAAATCTGCATATAAAGCCCACTGCCCTAAAATTTGAGGCTTTGCTTGCATGCAAAACAAACATAAATATTTTTAACTTCATCTGGGCACTTGTACCAATATGCAGATAATTAATCAAGCTCCTCCAATCTTAGGCACCAAACTTTGAAGTTTTCCGACAATGAAAAACACCTTTTATGCAAAAATCTTCTTTCCTTGGGCGCCAAAACTGTCCGGGCTGCAATCCTATGCTAAAAGAATTAATTACTTCTTTACTATGGCAGCCCATGCTTATATAACTCTCATCATTCTATTTTTAATAATTGCCTCTCCTATTCCGGGCAATTAATTAATAAATAAACATGCTTATTCCTTTAACTTGGGCGCCTAAATTTGCATGCTCATGGCTGCCATTAAATAAATAAATTTAATTTATTTTTTGCCTTCATCATTCATTTCTCTTTGACTTCACATCATGCATTGACCTTCTATTTATCCATGGCGCCGAAGTTAGGAATAAAAGCTATTAATAAATGCCACAAAAAGCATTATTTAATCACCAAATGGGTCACACTTTTTAGCATGTTCCAAGCAACCATTAAATAAATAAATTTAATTTATTTTTAGCCTTCTTCCTTCAGTCTTCTTTGACTTCACATCATGCATTGACTTTCCATCATCCCTAGTGCCAAAATTAGGAAGGAAAACTATTAATAAATTGCATTAGAGTTATTATTTAATGCCCAAAGGGGTCGCACTTTTTAGCATGTGTGATTTCTAAATTTAAGAAGTCAACTTTGATGGGATTATTCACCTTGCATTGCAGCTCCATAAATCCCTTCATTCACTTACGCTGTTTTACTTCCATAATGAGAATATTTATCTTGCAAGGCAGGTAATAAATTCCTGTCGGTGCTTTAAGTGATTTTTCTTTATTTTATAATGAGAATTTTTACCCGGCAAAGCAGGTAAGAAATTCCTGCCTGCCTGCCGCCTCTAATTTTCCCATCACAGCTTAAGTGACCTTGACTTCATGGGAATTTTCACCTTGTAAGGCAGGTAATAAATTCCCACTTGCTTGCTGCTACCAAAAATCCCACTACAGCTTAAACCTATTCATTCTCAAAAAGTGCGACTTGCTTGGGAGAGGTTTTTTGTGCATGACTTCGTCATTTTTGATTAGAAGTTTGCATTTTGAGGTTGATTCCTTCTGGCACTGTGTTGGTAGATGATCTCCAGATGCTTCGGCCAATTAAACAGACTATACTGGCGAAGAATTGATCTAGGGGAATTTCATAGAGAAAACTGAGGAGAAAACCGAAGAAAAACGCAAAAGAAATAAATAAAAGCGAAAAACGTTGCCAGAAGTTGTAGACAAAGCTCAAGATCCATTCTTGATGAAAACCCTATTGATATATGTGAATACTGGCATGCGAAACTTCAACAGGGTTCAATCGGAGCACAATTTACTTCAAATGAGGCACTATATATTTAATAAATAATTAAATAAAAATTTCCTGCAGACAAAACTTGGCGGAGGGATAAAACGAGTTTGGGCATCTGGGTATTTGTTGAAATTGGCTCGTATGATACATTGAGAATATTCTAACATATTACAGACATCTTCTGGCAATAGAAACACAAAAAGACCCGTTATTTTAAAAGAACGATTTTTTTTTCAAATGGGTAGTCCCAAATTTTAGGGTGAAATCTGGGGACACCAGGATATTTGTGTAGTAATCAATAATGTAAATTTCCTTTTAAGTAATGTTTGTCATGTTCCTAACATGCATAAAATTTTCCTATCTATTTGTTAATTAATAAAAAAAATCCCAACATTGTTGCAAATTTCTTTGGGAAGCAATGCATTTTTTCAAATGTGAAATGGGAACAAGTAATTGCCCTAGGCATGGGGCAAGATGGCTAGTATAGGCTTGTCCAATTTTGGTGTCTCCGAGATTTCACCCTGAAATTTGGGACTACCTCTTTTAAATTTTTCATTCTTTTCAAAGTAACGGGTCGTGTTTGGTGTTTGTTTTGCCTGCAATTGTCTGCATTGCTCTAAGGTATCCTCAGGGAGTCATAAAAGCCAAATTCGACAAATACCCACACGCTGAAGCTCACTCAATCCCTTCACCAAACTTTGTTTGAAAGTGTTTTATTTATTTATTAAATAAATAAAGTTATTTAAAAAATAGATTGAGCTAAAATTAGAGGATTTGAGTTATATAAAGCACATCAACCCATCATTATTACCACATAACATTCACCCAGGGGGAAGAATTTTTGCAGATCAGCTAATTGGAGGAATTTTTTTTGCAATTGCCCGCATCTTCTTTCGGGTTTTTTTTTAATTTCTTTTTGTCTGTGTTTTGGTTTTTCTCAGATTTTTGTCCAACAATCCCCGTAGTCTATTCATTCTTCCTGCCGGACCTTTTCCAAGGCCTATGGTTTTGAAAAGTTATCCAGTGTTTTTAATTGCTAATTAATTAGTCTAAAGGTGACCAGGGCTCAGGATTCCTTCTGGAGATTGCAAAAGGTTGCTTGGTCCAAAAAGATGCAATAATGGATTTTATGAAGATAAGAAAAATATTGCCACCAATGCATAGAGCTCGAGAAAATATGCACTATTACAAAAAAATGACACCTAAAATGGAGCCGTGGAGTGAAAGTTATGGCACTTGCAAGTTTTTGCTACTACATCTTCCCGGGCCGAAAATCCAAAAATGGAAAAAAAATATAGTCTAGAGCCAGTTGCATTTTTCAAAGTTGCCCTTTCACTTGAATTTCCACGCAAAACATAAAAGCAATCCCTAGTGCAAGTCGTGGAAATTGGAGCTGCCTAGCAAGACGGAGTTTAATGTTTTCATTTAAGTGAAAAGCGTGAAATTTGGAGCTTCCCGACAGGGTGTAATTTAACACTGCCCTTCTGTCATGCTTTTCACACAATATAAGTCAATCCACTTAAGCGAAAAACGTAAAATAAGGAGCTTCCCGGCAGGTTGAAGTTTAATGCTGCCCTTCCTTGATGTTTTTCACGCAAAAGTTAGCCAATTCACTTAACCAAGTCGCACTTTTTGGAGCTGCCTGACAGGATGGAGTTTAATGTCACAACTTAAGTGAAAAATGTAAAATAAGGAGCTTCTCGGCAGGTTGAAGTTTAACGCTGCCCTTCCTTCATGTTTTTCACGCAAAAGTTAGCCAATTCACTTAACCAAGTCGCACTTTTTGAAGTTGCTCGACAGGATGGAGTTTAACGTCACCACTTAAGTAAAAAACGTAAAATAAGGAGCTGCCCATCAAGTTGTAATTTAACGCTGCCTTGCCTTCATGTATTTCACGCAAGCATTAGCCAAAAAGTGCGACCCATATTAGCATGACTTCATGTTTAAAAAGTAATGTTTAAATTTATTTTTAGCAAATTTTGGCGCCAAAGAAGGAGAAAAAACACAACTTATTATTGGAAATTGCTAAAAATAAGAAGAAGCAATTGATAAAATTAGCATGCAGTTGCT
The DNA here is from genome assembly GCA_019776745.2 of Taxus chinensis. Taxonomy (NCBI): domain Eukaryota; kingdom Viridiplantae; phylum Streptophyta; class Pinopsida; order Cupressales; family Taxaceae; genus Taxus; species Taxus chinensis. The sequence goes on along the minus strand of CM034149.1, from coordinate 829,470,597 downwards.
TATATAAGAAGTGGGTGCCATAAGTGAAGGGCAATTAATTCGTTTGTGTGGAGCATGCTACCCTAGAGAAGTTTGACGCGAAAGGGAAAAGTTGTTAGCATTAAAAAATATTTTTAATTGCCGGGAAACATCCAGTTTTGGCACCTAGGGTTGGAAAGGCTTTCTTTTTATTATTCTGGCTATTTGCATGTTGATGTGAGTGCACAAGGGAATAAAATAATATTTTTAGCTTGCTTGACATGAAAACAAATTGGACATTCATGTCATGAACTTCATGTTTGTCTGAATTATTTGCAGGAATAATTCACTGATGCTCATATTTATGTGAATTAAGCTAGTGTTTATGTCAAATACAAGGGCAATCATGGCAACCTCTGCACAAATAGGTCTAGCTCTCACAATTGCTAAAGATTCAGATACTGATGGAGCAAAGAAGGCAAAAGCAAGTTCAAATATGTTGAAGGGTGATGATAAAGTCGATCCAGCAGAGCCATGCATAACATTTAGGCTTACAGAGATTAGTGATACAGACATGCGTCACAAATCTATCAGTGATTTGATTGATAGATCCAGGGCAACCGGTAGGACACCTCTCATGTGGGCTATGAGAAATAGTGGAATTATCCGAGCAACAACATTTCCGGCTGCAACCCAGTTTGCGGAATTTGTTCTAAAGTGTGCAAAGTTCTACCATCCTTTATCCAAAACAATTAGGGGTGTAGCAGGGAAGACAGATGGAAAGACAATTCATTACATGCTGGACAAATACATTTGGTATTAGAACAAAGGGCAGTTATGAAGTGTTGCAGCCGGAATTACTTCTTTCTTCTTATCTTTCTTATTTTCTCTGACAAAATTGTAAAACTAAAGTAATTGGTTGAAAGCCATTACTTTAATTTATTTTGAAAGGTCCTTTAATTAATAATATGTGGCAGCCATGAAAAACTTTGATTTAGTCTTCAGGTGCATGTCATGTAAAGAGGAATTCCAGGAGAAAGATTGCCAGTTGTTTCTTTTATAGCTTCCACATGTGACAATTCATTGAAAGCTTCCTATTTGTATTTGCCCTCTATGCACTATAAATAGAGGAAGAGCCTATGGGTTAAATCATCACAACTAGTTTTATCAGAATTTGTTTTAGCCAAAGCTTTTGTAATTAGAGCATTCTTGAGTTTTCAGACTTTGTGCTGGAACCTTTGATGTGATTGTTGCGAAGGCTTGGGATTGAATAAAAGGTGGGTTTCTGGAGAACTTTGTGTCTACAGTGTTTTGTTAAGCTCTTCTTTTCAGAGGTTTTAGATAAATTGTGTTATCTCAGATCTAGGTTAGAGGTCATTTCTTTCCCGTTTTGTTGAATGTTTTGATTTATCTGTTTATTTAATTTGTGTGGATGAGACCAACTCTGTTAACTATTGGTTGATTCAACACATCCTCCTTTCCTTACTTTGTTTTCCTCCCCTACTGCAAATATTTCTTTAACAGTTTACTTGCTGCAAAATTGCCCATCTGTGGTTCACGAGCTGTGGGAATTAAAGTAAAACCCTCGAAAATAGTTATTAGGATTCACCCTTACTAAATTGATAAACATCTTACACGGGAGCCTCATTGTTAAGTGAGGGAGATTTATCTCATGACTGCCTAGGTTTTATGTTTTGTATAAAATCTAGCCAACAAGTTCACTACAATAAACTTAAAAGGACGTGGAGGAAGACTCCACCATACAAGATGTGTTGGATGATGACATTTCTCATAGGATTGTTGACACTGTTCCGGTCAACTTACATGCACTAATTGTGGAGATTTTATACACAATAAAAAATATTTGGGAGGCTAAAATGCTTCATGTATGGTGGATGAAATGCATAGATTATAGGATATGTGCAAGAGGCGCATGATGAGATGGCATGAATAGCCAGTCAAAGAAATGCAACGGCTTAGAGGTCCAATGAGAAGGTTATTAATCCAATATAGTTTGTTCATCTTGCTCTCGCATTTGACCTTTTTATAATACTCGTAATATAACAATATTATGAAATAAAAGGCAATACGTGAGTGGGAGATTGCCATGCATGCAGAATTTGAAGCCTTGCTAAATAACCATACTAGGGGCTTGGTGGAATTGCCCGTTGGATACAAATGGGTGGCAAAAGTAACAATCAAAGTCAATGGCACATTGGACGAGTTCAAGGCTCATCTTGCTACGTAAGGCTTTTCACAACAAGAGGGAACATATGAGGAGATGGTTCTTTCTTCTACCGTGGAGTTAGTTTTTACTCCTACAAATACTGCAAAAATGGCCACATTTTAGTGCTAATCTTCAGAGATTTGGACAAGGAGGTTTATATGGTGCAGCTTAAAGGTTTTTAGATACCTGGTCATGGTCATCTAGTTTGCAGATTGTTTGAGTCTTTGTCCAGACTTAGGCAGGGTCCATGAGCTTGGTATATTTATAATTATCAATATCTCCAGAAGTTTGTTTTCAGCACAATAGAGATTGAGTTGAAGTTATCAGCCAATGATGATTCTTCACTGATAAAAAAATCACCCTATAGACATTAGGAAGTTTGATATATCTTTTGCCTACACAACCATATTTGTGTTTTTGTTAGCGATCTTTCATGGCTGTTGTCTCAACCAAAGCTCAGATATTGGACAACAACAAAGTGTTAGACTGTGTATTTTAAATTAAGATCAAAGGAGCAGGCTGCTGATTTAATGAATAAATCCTTTGGTCCTATTGTATTTTTAAAATTATGGGACAAATTTGAAATAGTTTCTAGATTAATCATTAAGGGGGAAAGTTAAGTTTAATATGTCAACATTAACTTATTTTCTATACTTTAATTATACAACACAACTTCCTCACCCGAATGTAACTACTTCATGATTAATAGATGATGGACACACACAAGATGAAAGTGTGTCAAGTGTGCCGTGCATCTTCCCGGTTCTTTTAATTCTCTCTCACACAACTTTTAACAATTTGAACAAATACAAATTTATTTAGATTTGAGGATGATGTCAATACGTTTTGTAGTTATCTGATAGAAGCTTATCTAGAGTAAGAATTCCCAAATCTGAATGATAATATTCCTTAGCTTAGCTTGTAGGTAGTGATTGCTCTTGGTATATCTGTTGTTTTCTTGATGATTTCCTGATAAAACCCATAAATCATACTACAAATAACACGTTCGGAAAATTGGAGAGCAGCATGAGAGAATAATGAATTAGCTGCCAAAAGTAATGCTCTCCAAGTTTTATTAGGATAGATTTAATACATTTACAAATGTGAGGATGTGTTTTGGATGGATAAGACCAAGCACACAAACTGTCCTTAGAAGTGGGCATGCAAAATCCACCTCAGCTAGTCTAACTGACATGCAGCCAGTAAGGCTCCAGTGAACTGATATCCACTTCAGCCAGTCTAATTCACATGCTGCCAGTGAGGCTTCACTGACATGGGCCAGGTTTACAGACAAATATTTACAATACGTAGCTAATTACAAGAGGGGTGATAATAACAATTGTGATTCTCATCAATTCCATACATGATATTCACGTTTGAGATGGTGGTGATATTCTCATCATGTCATTGTATCACTGGGTCCTTTTCTGTAGGCTTTGTAAGGGGCATTCAACAAGGAAAATTTTATCATTATTATTTTCAGCGTGTAGAGTATAGAATGCAATCACATCTTTGCAATTACAAGAATTTATCCAAAACAAAATCATAGATTAATTATATTCTTTAGCTTGTTGAGTTCTATTTCTTAAACAGGATTTATTGTGGTGTAAGGTAAGGCAAGTTTTGCCACTATTTCTTAAAGAAATATCTGTTTTGCTGTTGTAACTGGAAAATAAGAATGATAAATTACTCTTAGTTTAGTCTATGCTTATATTTTGATGGTTTCAATTCATGATATCCTTATTAGAGCTGATATGAATATTTTCAATATCCCTTATGGTATTGGTTGGTTCACTCGAAGGAATTTGCAGGCTCAATGAGAGGTTTTGTTGCAATTCTTGCCAACTAGTTGTATAGATTGCAATCATGTCAATGCAGTTTCATGAATATTTACCCTCCTTTCTGGCTGCTCACGAATTGTTGATCTAATTTTGGTTCATGTATTGTTGAGCACCATTTTATGTCATTGTTCATGAACTCTCGTATTTTGTATTAGACTTGCATGATTATTTATCTGACTTGTCTATGTTATTTGATTTGGATGTTTCTGTATCATCTGCATGGTCTCAGTAATGTCTTTTGTTACTGGACCTTTTTATGTTCGTGTACATGTTACCAATTAGGTGAATGTGCATGTCCAGTGGTCACACATCATGTGTGTGTTTACCGTCTAATTGAAAAATGGTTGCGAATAGTGATCATAGATGGCCTGGTGGAGCATTGTTACCAGAGTTGCTCACAAAATCACAATGAAAGTTTGTGGTTTTTCAATGATGAAAAATGATAATGTTTTAAAGTATACGATTAATTATTTTTTAAATGGTTGATAATCAGCCATTTTTTTCTGTTTGACAACTAATTGCCACTGCTGATTTTTGTTTCCTGCAACAAAAAAATGACACTTGTGATCAGATTGTTGAAATTAACAGTATCTATAATTATTTTTCATTGGATCACATATTCTCGTGATCTTTCAAAGACGAGTTCAATTCTATTTGCAGTTAATTGCCATCTATATCTAGGTAAAGGCTTATCTCAAGGTGATATGCGAGAGAGGACCCAATGCACATAATCACTGTACTGTCTGTCTTCACATGCAATACTGCTTTGCAGTCACAAACCATGATCAATGAATTTAGATTCTGCTTCCATGTTTTTAAGCTCTAAAATAATTATTTATTCTTGACAGTTTGCTTGTTGATCATTCAGAAACGAAAATCAGAACCTCGTTATCTATAGCGAATCAACGGATGAATTACATTCAAGTCCTCTAGAACCTTCCAGAAGTCGAGCTGAAACAAGAGAGGGCCAGCAACTATCTTGGAGGACTCTTGGTACTCGGGTAGAGAGAAATAAAGAAAATACCATCATTCCAACAAAGTGGACAGGAATCAAGGTGCAACCTTCGCTATTTATTCTTCTTTGTTCTATTGATACTGATTAGTTAAAACTTCATTCGAAATATAGGCGTTAAGGTCAGAGTTTCTACTTTTATTTATGCAGATTCCTCAAAGAATTTCAAAAGTTGCTGCACCCAGTATTCAAGTATTTGTTGATGAAGACTGTTCAAGGTAATGAGACATTTTTCTGTTCTCAAAAATTCTTCCCATTTTTATTGGTTAAATTCATATTTAGAAGCATATTTTATTATCTTTTTTTTTGGTGAACCCGTAGGAGGGCTTTGCAATGCTAAATGTTTTTATTTAATTTACCTTTAGCTGTGCTTCATAATGCATGGTAGACCCGTAGCAATTTATAAATACATCTAAATATAGAAAGTGTATAGACTAAACCTAAGTGTTGGATTATGTTTGATTTTCTTCTTCTGGTAGAGTTCTAGGACACGAATATGTTTTAGACTTGCATCCGCACATAAGCAGGAACAATATAAACAAGATGAAATGTGAAAAAAAAGATGCCTTTGCCTACATACGGAATCAAAGGATATTAGTGGACATAGTAAACCTTCGCATTGAAAGTAATTATAAATTAGGATGGATGGATAATGATATCCCTGAAATTCAGCGAATCATACAAGGGATATCAGTGGACATAATAAACACTTATTTTAAGTAATTCAACGCCTTTCATTAATTTATGTGGGATTTTACTTGTTTTTACTCCCATGACATTTATTTTCCTTTATTTTTTGTAATAATTACAAGGCAGCACGACCCACTTAGTACTCAAGCACCCTAAACATTTGTTAGTGGTGGGAGGAATTGTAATGTAATCCATCAAAACCACCACGGAAGAGAAGCCCAAAGAAGTGGATACTATTCACCATTCTTCTTTGTATTAACAAATACTTCAGAGTGCTTGTGTGCTAAGTGGGTTCCCTTGGCTTGTGATTATTAGCAAAAATACATAGAGGAAAAATCTCATTAGATAATGACTGCTCATGGAGGTCATCTTGAGATGACTTAAACAAACACGTGACATAAGTAAAGTCCTACAAAAAAATAATGATGTGACATTTGTTTGTTTAAAATTTGGCCATTATATCATTGCGATTTAGTCGTCAGCCACCTTAGCATTGGCATTTTAACTAAAATCAGTCAAGTTTGCAAATCTTAATGGAAAATACGCTTGCATGTTTGGTGTATAATCCAAATAAAAATGATGCAAAAATTTGTTCTCAATGTGGAGGGAACACTAACAAATGGGGTTCCATTGGATGTCCCTTTTACAAATGATGCTAAAATATGCTCTTTTTATTACATTGGCAGCAAGGATAAAGAAATGCTATATGTGCACAGTTAATTTTCTTTCACTCATGTAAAAGAGAATTAAAGCAATTGGCAGCTTACATAATTGCTTTAAACATGTTCTTATAAGCAATAGTTCTCTGCTTTTTATATTTTATCCAACCTCTTACGTCCATGTGCATTTTGAAAATTTTATTCATCGAAACAAGTTAATTCCAACAAGATAATTTATGGTCAATTAACATTACCAATTATATCTATTGTCACCTTTTTCAATTAGGAACTATTCTACTCTCATGGGTCAAAATAAAAAGCCCACCAATGGTTTAGCTTTGCAATTGAGCCGTGGAGATCTCCAAGCTATCAAGAGGTTGGTATCTATTAAGTTGTTTTTGGCTGTAATTGCTTTTGCAGTAAATGGTGCTAATTTGTTCATTTATTTTAACCTCTCTTGTAGGGAAGTGGAGCTGCTGAAGAAGAACCCATTGATTTATTTTCCAAGAGAAAATCTTCCAAGATAACAAAAGTTGTCTTTGGTTCCTTTGTCTTTACAGAACAAATATGAAATATTTTGAGGCAAAGGAAATAATATTGGAACCATAAATCCAATATACAAATTTTCAAGAAGTAACCTATAGATCTTGGTGTTTATTTGATATTTTAATGTCAAATTAATTTTTTTTGTGTTCATTTTGAGTGAAATCATTAGCCAACTCCTAAAATCTATTTTTTTCAAAAGCTGCAAACCACAAATGAAAGGTAACACATGTATAGGGGCAACATTTAGTTAGTAACAAATAAGTGGCCATCATTACCATATGGCGGTTGAAAAGAGAAGAACGTGCTTAAATTTTCTGAGATTCATAGAAAAACATTTTCAGCAATATATTTGGAGATGGTTGTGATAAATCTTTTATTTTCCAATTTAAATTAAAGTATTGAATTTGTTACAGGGTATTATTTTGAGCAATATATTTGTTAGTAGGTGCTTATCTTATATTTATCATAAGCTTAAAAGTCTTGTAAATTTTCACAAGAAGACAAGTTGAACAATATATTTGGATGTAGCTGTGTTTTATCCTTTATTTACCATCAAACATTGTATTGGAATAAGGTACAGGGCTGAGCTGGAAAGAAGTCAATCCATGATATTATAATCACTGGCATCGGGGTCGTGCTGTAATTTGTTAAAACAAGAATAAAACATTGTACACTGAAAGAATCATAATTCATATTAAGGGTGTAGGAGGCAATTTGCATGCAGGGATCAAATTTGAAGTTGTCAATGCCCTTCAAATGTCTTTCAGCTTGTCATGGAAGAGTGATTAAAAATTTACACTTAAAATAAAAATTTAAATTTAAAATTACACTTCAATATTATAAGGCATTAAAATAATATAAATTTTCATTAGAAGGGCTAACTAAAAAAATCACTTGTCATGTAAATTGTATGTTAAGTTATTTTTTTATATTTTGCTTAATTTATTTTAATAAATAAAATATTAAAAAATAATTAGAGCAAAAAAAAGTCATACTTGCTAGCTTTTTATTTTCTATATTAAAAAAAATCTTCATCCACTTCACATAAATCATGCACAAAATTACTAGGAAAAAGGATAAATGTCTAGAAAATAAGCAATTACCTTACTCTTTCTATTTTCAAAATAGTAATATTCTCTTTTAACTTTTGTAAATTATGTTTGGAATTTGGTGGTTTATTCTCAATGTCATCATGTATTTTATAAACCAGTCATTTAAATATTACCAAATCCACAACCTTATGCATGAGTGAGAATTTGTAGAAGAAACAAGTGAAGTCAAGTTGTAAGTTTTGTTGCTTAAAATATTATCAATGTAAATGTGTTAGCCAAGACCTTGTTTGATGAAAAATATTGAATGCATTTTTAAATTTTGGAACAACTTGCTATGTAATCTATAATTTGTTTAAATACATGTCTATTTTACACATTAGCACAACAATTATGCCATTTTTTATTTCTCAATAGTACATTGTTATTGCTTCTTGCCACTACAATATTTTAAGAGTGGTAATATATTACTTAGAAGGTATTTTTGATTCAATGTATAGCATTCTATTATATTTATTAAAAAAGCTTTTCAATAACCCTGTACTTCTTGGATTATAGGTTTTAACATATATATGAGAGACATGCCCTAAACTCTACACAAACGGTTTGTTTGTTGCCTTAGGAAGGTATAATATAGTTTGATAATAATAATCTTTAAATTGGAGATTCCTCTGTCTCCTCCATAACTGTGGTTTCTATTAGTTAAGACAACTTAACTGGGAATGAAATGATTTGAAAGATGTGACACTATGATTACCTAAGTTGGTGAGATTAAGGTTCATGTCTCATGCTAATTTATTTTTTTATGGCCAACTCATAAATTTATTACAAGGATTTGTCAAACCTATAACTAATGTAATTATTTTTTGAATCTAGATTAAATAAATTAAATAAATTTCAAATTTTTTATTAGATGTTATATATTTAATAATTTTGATTTTGTCATATTTATTTTATTTACATTATATATATATTGAAAAGAAATTAACATTTTCATTTTTTCTATTGAAGAGTAATGTGTTGTTTAATATGTCATTTACCAAGGGTAAATCTCAACCTAACCCTTGAAATTAAAATATGGGGAGCCCTTTCAATTTGATCACTGATTGCATATTAAAATAATGTGCACCCATGGGGATGGGGTTCAAGGGTAGTTACAGCTATAGATTGCCTTTCTTGCACTAAACATAAGGTAAACACAAACACAATATTTTTAAGGGTCAATGAAGATTATACCCAATTATCAAAAACTACATATAAATAGACGTTCATTTGATATTTGTGTATCACATAGGATGATAATGACATTTGATTATATAATGTTAGATGGAACTCTACTTTAAGACATGATCATTGTATCCATATTGTGCAATTTTTAGTGTCCCATTAATGACAGGGCATCATACAATTAAAATCCCCTCCCTTTCGTGAAAACCCTAAGCATGGAGTCTAGCCATAAATAGGGTGGCGACACTATTGAAGGAGGTTCTAGTGTGGTTTTAGGCAAAGACAGTTTTATTCAGGGGGTAAACCCTATAGATCTGTCTGTATCATGGATAAACTTAGCTTTCAGTGCTCACTTGCAGCCTATTTCCATGTCTCGTGGCGGCAATATTGTTGAAACTCAGGCTCTTGGAGTGGCAACAGATACAAGCAAAAGTGGAGGCGTTTTTCAGGCTCCCTTTGGTGATGGTGAAGTTCCTAAGGCCAACATGTCTGACAAGGGTGTCTCTGCCATGAACACCTCCTTCAAGGATGCTTTGAATGGTAAGAGATCCCCTATGAAACCTGCAAACATTACCCAGTGTGTTTCATTTGGGTAAGAGGTTACTTCTTCTGAAAAATACTACGCGGAACACACATTAATCTACAGATTTGGAGGTCTATGAACCAACCTTCCTACACTTCATGATTGGATATCCAAGCATTGGACTCCAATACTAGCTGGAAGGATAGATCTATACCCATGTGCTAAAGGTATTTTCATTGTTGCTTTTTCTTCAATAGCTGATAAGAACACCATTGCATCCAAAGCTCTGGATCTGCCAATCTAGATACTTGGTTATGAAACCCCGATTCCCCTCCTTTAACCCGCTCACTAAATCATTCTCCTGCAAACCTGTTTGAATCAAGCTACCCCATTTACCTCTCCAATTTTGGAGTCATGATTGTCTTGTTTATATTGGAAACACCTTGGGAAATACCTTTTATATAGATTCTCAAACCTTTGATTATACCCATACTACTTATGCCCAGATCTTGGTGGAACTTGACACCATTAAAAATCTTCCTGCAACCATTGATCTCAAAGTGTAAAACAGAACTTGGTCATGAAGGCCCAAAATTTTGATGTAGAAGATGTTTCTATCTAGGTCACACCTCTACTGATTGTGGGGTAGCAAGGTGCCAACATAAGAGACACAATTGGTGGAAACATGCCCTCCTGGAACACCTAGTTTTCAAAGCCAAAGAGGATCTAGACTCGAATGTAGATACTAAAGACGATTTCAATTTTGTCCTGAAAACCCCTCTTTCGAAAATTCTAGTTGTTGACAGCAAAAATGCCAAAGAATCTCATTCAATTGGAGACAAAAAGGAAAATACAAAATTAACCCTGGATAGCAATAGTGTTGTCCTAGTTGGAATCATGGAGTATAAGGAAAATACGCCTTCTTTATTTAATTCTCCAATTGCACAGGCTTCAGCAAGTTGGATAACAATGCGTAAAAAGAAAAGAAATTATTTCCAAGAATTCTGCTTCTCCACCTAGTTAGTTTTTCATTACTGTTTGACTGCTCCTTATTGCTTCACTTTTCTTTGCCGGGCAGCAGCTGTTTGGGCGTTGTACATCAGCTGTTTTTATGCTGGTTTTAGGTACTATTCTGAGCAGGGTGTTTTTTGCTGCAGGGCGTTCACGTTTTGTCTTGATTTTGATCATTTTTCTGTGCCTTAATTGTTTAAATCTGGCTTTTTGAGCCTTCTTGTACAAGGGTATAGTCCTTTTCAAAAAACTATTTCACATTAATAAAAAAAATAGACGGAAATTGGGAGAAAAGTGACTCACTATTGAATTTGTGACCAATGTCAATATAATTTTTATACAAATCAATCGAAAGTAAATGTAAGTATTGAAGACCCTGTAACAAATGCATAGCCTAGTTATATGCTTGGTAATGTTTTTGGTTAAAAGCAAAACAATAAACAGATTACATACATCACTATCTTATTGGTTATTAAGAGTCCCTAACATATTTCCAACATTTAGAAACAAAGAAACACTATAGGGACAAAATTATATAATAATTTGTTCACAGTCGATAAATTTAACAAATCGATAACATTGATTTAGTCAATACATAAATCTCTGAGAACTGTGACATTTCTATTGTTGTGTATCAACAAAGCAGACAGCCACATGGAATGGTATTGCTTTGACAGAATCCCTGTCTACACAATCATCTCATGCCTTGGTTCATTTGGAGCTTCTATAAAGGTCATCAATAATGTCCTACATCAACAAACAGCCACATTTATAATGATCAGATACAATATTAGTTGAAGTAAATACACAAGCACCTTGAATTATTTGGTGTTCAGATAGAGCTTGTACACCCAAATTCAAGTGGCTAAAATCATAGCTTTTCATAGGAAGGAATATCAGCTTTGGAGCCTTCAAAAATGCATACAGTAAATAAGGGGTACATTTTCCATGGCCTTACCTTGTAGTAGTTCAGTAATTGAGGTCTCTTCAGTTTGAAAGTAGGAGTAATCAGGTCCCTCTCGACATCAAACGGATTGGGTTCAAGGTAAATTGCCTTTAGCAGTTCAAAACCCTTGAGCTAGATTTCAAAAGAACAGCTCCAACAATCAGCAAAATCAAGTCCCCAAATAAAACAACATAGAAGTGGAACAGAATCTTAATGAAATCCAGCCATTTAATAACACCAAAAAACCTGGCTAAAAGTTCAAACTACCTTGTGCTTTTTCCCAGTTGCATTGAGCTCATCTAGGATGTATTTCTTTGCCTTCAGACTTTGACATAAGGATTCAAAATTTCCTGTTTCCCCATTTGCATTGGCCCAACTTTCAAGTGATTGTGGATTAGGTATAACAATGGCTACAAGAAAGGACTCAAAGCTGTTGCCATAAACCCATATCTGGAAATTTGATATAACATGATCAGTGCCAAATGAATTAAGATAGTGAAATCTGCTTATAGTGAAATTTGTTTAAAACTAAAAGTAGATTGCCTATGCAGCATGTTGATATATTAGAATATGAATAGCAGAATGATTAGTACTTATAAAACACAAATTAGAAAGTATACGCAACATGTTGATATATCGAACTATGAATAGCAGATACAACCATAATTTTATTTCTAGCTGCTTTACTTTAAATTCTGAATAATGAGATAGAGTAGAATAGGGGAACATCCCTCCATTATATTGTTTTTAGAATGCTTTATCTGCCAACTCCTATTCAACATTTTGCTTGCCAAATAGTAGAGATTAGATTTTTGAGAAGGAACAGCACGTGTCTATACCCAAATTACTTGTTACTACTCATTTGAACGTCACTGAATTTTGACACGTCCAATAAATTACTCATTACTAATCATTTTGCTTAAAGCTACTAGTAGATATTGGAATTGTGCCAAGGAACAATATGCTTAGATAAACAGTAAAACTATGACTACAGCCAAATTACTCATTACCATTCAAATGAACTGAATTAGATTCCGACATTGCCAATAAATGCTAACTTATTAGAAGCTGTCACCATAGATGACCTAGCACAAGGTCCTGGTTCTGAATATTTGCATTCATTATGCATCATATACGAAGACCATGTACATTGCACATGAGAATAATGAAAGTGTTCCTATTTCTAAAGCTTGTATGCAATGTTCTCTGTTGTAGGCAAGTAATTTCTGTGGCTCGCTAGGCAAGTTATGTGCACACTCCAGTACGGTATACCCTATTTCTTTCACCAAGGACATCCCATAATAGCTGCTTTCAAGAGATATTTGTCTCCATCTTCACACTGGATACAAAGAAAGCTTTAGGAAGTTTGCCATACTGGATGGTATGAATACTACTTGGAAACCCTAAATTACTACTACTAAAACAGGTTCCTCTACAAGGTACTAAAATGAACTGCACATAATACTTACAGCTCCTTTGCAGTGGAAGATTCTTATATTCCTTAAATATCCCAAGTTCATGGGTCAATAAATGCCTAGAATAACATATCCACTTGCTCAATATATTGTCTTAACAAAGAAGATATACGACATCACAAAATTATAAATCTTGGGAGAATTTATAACTTTCATGGCATTGCCACGTAACGTAATTTCCTTGCTCTAAGCGGTCCAATTCAATAAACAAGGTTGTTGAGATGACAATGTAGACAAACCGAATGACCTTGCAAGAGTTTGTGAAGCTGTAATCCTTTGGCATCCGGTGTCAAATATAGTCATATACAACCTATCTTAGATGCAATCTTGGCGGCAATGCATTTTTCTAAATTCTTCTAGATCATTTAATAAATTTAAAGCTAGATATGATTAGCTGCAACATGTGAATTTGCAATCGTTTCCTTTCTTTTACAGTTTTACCCATAAGTAGATACCTATGAATACATAGAGGCCTTTTGTGGACAACCCTAATTGAAATAACTGGGCAATTTATGCAAACTACAGCAAGTTCCCTTGATTTTGTGCTTTTACATTGTCGTGTCTATTTGTCCTGAGACAGCTTGTTAAACCTCTCAAATGGTGCAATTGACATATTGTCACCTTGCTTCCATCATGCTGTAGTTGGTGTTCATTGGCTTGAGGATCAGTTTTCACTTTTAACTTCAATTCTAAAACATTAAGCTTCATTTTGAAGGAGCACTAGTCTTGAGGCCTTTGACTTTTACAAGTGCCTTGACATGGTTTCACTTTCATCATAGCAACAACCTGTAAGATTCGTTTTCTTTTTTTGGGACAGTGACACTCAGGATGCACCACATGCACAGGCTTCTCAACATCTTCCGAGTTCTAACCTCGATCACCAGGGGGGCTCGCTGCATTGATACCATAGCTCACTGCATGTTCGCAGTCCTCAATGTGCACTGAAAACTGTCCTGTAAAGCCTTGTGTGCCCTGTAAAGCTCAAATTATCTGGCACTGAAAACTGCTAGCACCTCCTACTCAAGTTATATACCCTGATGCAGTCTACTCAGAAATCAGAAATCTTTCTCAGCTCGGGAGTTAATGTTCAATTTTTAAATATCCAGCAAGCTGGATAACCAAGGAAATTCCTACAGCATTCCACAACTGAAGTCAAAGCTTCTAAGTTGAGGAATTTTCATCTTTTGGATGATACAATATCATATGAAGCGATTTCCTACATTTTCCCATAACATTTAGTCAAGGGACTCTTACCTCCCTTCTGGACCTACAATATGACACCCATTATTATTGAGCTTTGTAGGTAAATATAAACTTAGCACGGCTCATTTTATCAATACCGGAAACAATCTTGTAATTCAAAGAAATATCAAGATGATTATTCCAAGAGCTCTATCTTAATATCCCTGTAAAATAGAGAATTTTCAATTTAATACCTACTTTAAAGTAGTTATCGCCTACCTAAACACAATATATATTTTTGTGCTTATTTACCATTATTTTTATTATATTATATTTTGGGGGTCTAATGATAGTTAAGGGTTAAGCGATAAGTTATCCATGGGTTAATTAGGGTTTCTAGTGGTTGAAAACAAAGGGAGAAAACCCTAAAGAATGTATCAAATTTTTACAATATTATAACTTAATGCAAGAGATAGCCACCATTATATGAGAACTCTTTTGATATAGTCGGATTAGCAGGTGCAATCCACCCTTTGGGGAGTATGTGCTCCCATCTTTCCATTTTTATAAGCATTTTTACTTTATTTTTGCATTTCCATTTTCTATTGGTATTTGGAATGCAGCAAGTGGTATTAGAGCTTCAGTCAATTTTCGTAAGTGCTGCCAAAATGCACGAGGGAGTTTATCTAAGAAATAACTCGAAGTTCGAAAGTTCATGACCAAGGATAAGATGGAGGAGCTATTTGCTGATTATTCTAAGGAGGTTCAAAGGGACATTCGTTCATTCGGGAAACAACTAGAGTCGGCAAATCTGAGATATTCAAACCCTCAACGTGTAAATACCCACCAAGCGATGAAGAGGAAAAGGCTTAAAGCTTGCATCGTCCATCATTTAACCTACAAATGAAGATCCCATGGTATGACTTTGGAGGTGGTATAGAGTTCCACAAATTGCCGAGCAAGTTTAGACTGGCTTTTAGGGTGCAAAATATTAGAAGGCAAGCAAGATGATAAGTAGAATGTGTCCCTACAACATTTGGAAGGTGTTGCCCACACATGGGGAGGGGTATTTTCAAATCTTGATTAGGACTTCACTGATTTTGTTGATGCTTTAATTCAAAGAGTAAATCACAATTAGACGAAGACACGTGCTACCACAATGATGCACTTCTTTCAAAAAGATTTCTGTGGATGATTATATGGAAAAACTTCAAGTTTTGGAGTCCATGGCAAAACTTTCTTTGATGATCTATATTTCCAACTTGTGGTGTGATATTCAAATAGGCATAAGGATATTTGAACGTGAATCTTTTGAAAGGACTACTATTGTAATTAGAAGAGCTACAATCCACATTGATGCCCTAAACATAAAATGGTAGGAAATATGTCCCTAAAGCCATTTACTTTTAATAGGAAACCTAAGGATGAGGGAAAAGTTAAGTCTTTATTATTTGAAACCCCTAGCCATTAGTCCACCCCTACTGCCATCGTTGTAAATGCATGTTGTAGGTGTTCTAAACCATGTAACATGGGCCGCGTATATGACACAAAAAAGGTTTGTATGGTAGAAGATGTGTGTTCGTTTGAGCCAAAATTAGAGTCCAATAATGAGAATACCCTTGATCAAGATAAAGTAGTGTGATCCAAAAACTATCTCCCTCCACAATAGAAACATGGGAACCATCAATATCGCTTTCTACAATGATAGGGTTGGACTTGGACTGCATATACACCTTCAATTTATTTACTCATATCAAGAGTTCTTGAATTTTGGTCATGGTTGATCCACGAAGCACACTTAATATTCTATGAAAGAAACACATTCACAACCTAGGTCTCCATTTAGAAACTTCTAGGAGTTTTCAAATTCAGGTTCTAGGAGACTAAAGTATTGAATGCATAGGAGTAGTCCATAACGTGGAACTTTCAGTGGAAAATTATACCCTTAAAGATAAAATTTATGTGGTAGATATTAGGGGTGTGGATGTTGTTTTAGGGATTCAATGATTATACTCACTCCAAGCATACTCCAAAAATCATTAGGAATGATTCTCAACATTCAAGCAAATGGACCACGAGTATATTATCAAATTATTTCCCATAAGAATAATTAAAACTATTGATAGTAGTGAGATGAACAAAAGTGTTAAGTGGCATTTTGGTTGTAGAATTGTCTGTCCCAAATGAACATGCTGTAGGGATTTCAGAGCTACTATGCAAATTCAAGGTAGTTTTACAAGATCTGCCAAAGAGCTTGTCACAAGACAAGGCATTTGAACAAAATATTGTGCCTGATCCTACAAATGGGTCACCAGTGCTAAAACCCTATAGATAGGGGCATTTTTAGAAGTCAGAGATAAAATAATTGATAAATGAATTCTTGGGGGTTGGCATCGTCATCCCTAGTAAGACCCCATATGCTACTCCAGTGGCACTCGCTAGGAAGATGGGTCATACATACTCTATATTGCCTATAAGGTCATAAACAAAATCACAACTAAAAACAAATTTCCAAGGCCAAGGATTAATGATCTATTTGATGACTTGCATAGGGCGAAGTATTTCTCAAAGGTAGATCTTACATATTGACACTATTAAATACTAATTGGGATTCTACACCTGAATAAGACTACACTCAAAATGCATCAAGGGAACTTCCAATATGGGTGTCATGCCCTTTGTTCTTAGCAATGCTCTTGTCACTTTTCAAGCATTGATGAACAAGGTATTTAGTAAATTCTTATGTAAGCTTGCCGTAGTATATTTCAATGACATCCTTGTGTATGGTAATTCTTTGGAATCCCATCTCAAACATTTGGATGCTGTGTTCAATATATTGCCCAAGGATAAGTTGTATGCCAAGGCATCTAACCGTGAATTCGTAAAGGCATCTTTGGAATACCCTGATCACATTATTTGTGATGATGGAGTTTGCATTGATCTTGAAAATATCTAGGCCATATGTGATTGGCTTGTGCCCAAGACTCTTAAGAAACTTCATAATTTCCTAGGTTTGACAAGATTCTACAGAAGATACATATGGAACTTCTCAACAATAGCACATCCCCTCGCTGACCTTACCAAGAAGGATTCCTTCCAGTGGTCCACTAAGGTACAAAAATCCTTGGAAGATCTCAAGCGAGCTCTAGTTTCTACTCCAATTTTAACAATCCTTAATTTATCAAAGTATTTTGTTATCAAATATGATGCTTCTGGATTTAGAATGGGTGTAGTTCTTTCTTAGGATGACTATTTCATTGCATTTGAAAGCAGGAAATTGAACGAATGGGAACAAAAGATGTAAAGGAGATGCTATCACCTTACATGCAATACCCAAATGACGTTTGTTTTTGTAGGTTCTTTATTAAGGATGACCTCAACCTTAAGCACTTGCTAACTTAAGAGACATTGACAAAGGAGCAATAAAAATGGATTGATCGCCTACAAGTGTATCACTTT
Source organism: Taxus chinensis (assembly GCA_019776745.2). NCBI lineage: Eukaryota > Viridiplantae > Streptophyta > Pinopsida > Cupressales > Taxaceae > Taxus > Taxus chinensis. The sequence continues at coordinate 829,452,792 of CM034149.1, read as the reverse complement.
GAGATCCTTAACAAGAAAAGGAAGGAGAATGTGGTGGCAGATGCACCGTCCCACCGAGAAGAACCACCCATATTTCAAGACATGTCCATCAACCAACCTGCTTGGATATATGACCTTGTATAGGACTACTCAACACACCCCGCCTCACCAAACTTATGCAAGAAATTGAAGATCGGTTTATGACATTTATATTTTTCCAAGGACACATTTACTTGAGGGGTGACTCCCCCTTTCATTAGAAGACGCTAGAGCACAAGCACAAGTCTCCATCTATAGGCCGTGTTGTGTTATAGAAAACACATATAGAAACAACAATTGTAATTTGTTTTGGAAGGGAATGAAGTCAAACATTCTACAATTTGTAAATTAGTGTAACCTATGCCTACAAAACAAGGTTGAGAGTGTCCTTTCGCCAGGCCTTCTGCAACCAAATTTGGTTCCACATTGACAATGGGAAATTGTGTTAATGGAATTTATCTCAGGTCTTCCTAGCTTGGAGGGCGAGGATTAATTTTTTGTGGTGGTAGATAGATTGACAAAGTATGCCCACTTCATTCCCACAAGAAAGGCAAGAAGATTTGAAATTGTCACATGGTGTTTGTATGGTTGCAACTGTATAAAAGAAGACATTGAAGCAAGCAAGGAACAAAAGTTGCAACCAAAGTATTAGGTTCCATACATATTCTAACAAAGGTGGAGGATGTTGTGTACACACTGGACATAACAAATAAATGGACGCAAGACATGTTTCATGTGTCATGTTTGAAGAAGAAGATTGGTATGCATATGTGGCCATGCACAGAACTGTTGATGACTAGAGCTAGAGGCATTGTAGGGGAGGAATTTGAAAAGCTTTGGAACAAGGCCATGTGCATGTTCAAGGTGTGAAGTGGAAAGGGCTACTGATGGAGGAAGCAACTTTGGAAACAACGGAGTTTGTAGGCAAGCATCTCGGCTCCAAAAGAGTGCTACCAAAAATGGGGGAAAAACAAATTCTAGACATGGTGGGTAAAGTGTGCAAGCTGCAAAGAATGAGAGGAAAAATACAGGGCGCAAGTGAAAATGACCAGTTTGAATGTAAGGATGGAAGAATGTTGGAAAATATGCCCAAAATGTTGGAGAAGTGCTCATTCTCATTAATGGTTTATGTCAAGTAGTGGTATTTGGTAGGATGGCCAAAGCTTTCTTGCAGTAAGTAGAGGTCTTGAGCTCCATTCTCATAATGTAAACTTTTGGAGTTTGACTAGCTTTGAGCACAAACCTCTTTAAGGGGGAGGGTATGATGTGTACCTAAACACAACATATGTTTATGTGCTTCGTAAGCATTATTTTTATCATGTTATATTTTAGGTGTCTAGAGTTAGTGAAGGATTTAAACCACAAGTTATCCATGTGTTAGGCAAGGTTTATAATGGTCGAATACAAAAGGGTGGGGGTGGGGGGGAACCCTAAATAATCTCTCATATGTTTATGATATTGAAACTTAATGCAAGAGATAGCTGACATCGTGTGTTACAATATCAAATTCTATTGGTATTTCGGACGCAACATTAGATATTGCCTCTGTAGGATTTGACTTTAATGAAAGACATTTTCTATAACAGCTTATAGTTGTGCTTTGATCATTTTGGCACACCTTTATAAAAAAATTTCTTGCTAAGGTTGTAAGGCTTCTACTACAATTCTCTCTATTGTTCTCCTGTGTAGTTCTCGTTTCTGGTTATTTTCTCTCGTCTCTTTTCCTCAAGCAAAGAAAATAATTTCATATTCCCATTGGTTTCTATGACCATATAGTGGAGGGACAATGGGCTTAAACTCTTTTCCTTATGTCTGGTCCTTGTCCAAGGTCTCATAGAATTTAGGTTACCTCTATAGATATGAAACAAAAGTGTTAATTTTTTATAAGCTTATGCACCTTGCTTTGGTATGGAATTTTAGATAAACTATCTGATAATACCCTAGACAAGAACATATGTGACAACTGAGATTAAAATAGATCACAAAAGAAACTCATATATGTATGTAATAGCAACAATTTTATGTCGAAATCCTGTAGTAATGCTTGGTTCTGCTTCAGAAATCCTGTAGTAAGCAAAGAAAATAATTTCATATTCCCATTGGTTCCTATGACCATATAGTGGAGGGACAATGGGCTTAAACTCTTTTCTTTATGTCTGGTCCTTGTCCAAGGTCTCATAGAATTTAGGTTACCTCTATAGATATGAAACAAAAGTGTTGATTTTTTATAAGCTTATGCACCTTGCTTTGGTATGGAATTTTAGATAAACTATCTGATAATACCCTAGACAAGAACAAATGTGACAACTGAGATTAAAATAGATCACAAAAGAAACTCATATATGTATGTAATAGCCACAATTTTATGTCGAAATCCTGTAGTAATGCTTGGTTGTGCCTCAGACTCTGGTTCTACGGCGTAGGTTTTCTTTTCATGGCTCCAGAAATGCATAATTTTCCTTAGGTCACTGAAATTGCCTATGTTCTATACTTTATATTCCAGATATATTGGAGAACAGGAAATGTTTAGTCTTCCCATCTTAACTGTTCATGCATATACCCATCTCGTGCAGGATTCTCTGGCAATTCTGTTGGCAATTTCATAGATGTTTTAACTTTTAAGAGATCTGGTCAAAACAGATATAATTCACTAGGGTTTGTTTTGATTGGAATGATCTTTGGTGCATTGAACAATCCAAGATACTCAAAATCTGATTTTGCATGGATTTTCTGTTGTAAACAGATGGAGTTGCTGTTACATTGTCTGTTCGTACAATGCTGCCCATTTTGCTTGTTGGAGTATTTAATTTGCAAAGATGTTGTCTTTTAAGTGAATCACTGGAGAAGCTCATCATAGAGACTTTTAGTGTTATGGACATTAAATTGTTCTGGTGCAAAACAATCATTTTTAACCATTCAATAAAGAGGGTAAATATAAATAAATTAAACTTCATGATACACTACGTTTGATAGATGTAACCAAGATTTTTGAGGTTGAGATACAACTGCAGCATGACTAATCTATCTGATTAATCTAACAATAAACACTCCCTTGATGGTATACAATTGCTATATGATTAAAAATGTACTTGTCTCAGATAGCCTAATCACATTTTCCAAGAAGAGCCCGCTCATATGATTGTAAATAAAGCTTATAAACAGTTCTGTTGCCTTCCCAAATTAAGATTCTCAGTAAACAAATTTTGTACATACCTAAAAGAATTAATCAGAAGATGGTCTGGCTAAAATAGTTTATGATTCACTTGTTCTTGTATAATCCCAAAACAAGGATTGAATCTATATCGAAAAGTATACTCAACATTTTAGGGGAGAATAGCATAGGTATTTTCATTTTTCTGGACTTTCAACTTACAGCTTTTCTAGATTTCCACATTGAATGAGGAAAATATGTTGATATGTTGGTAAGTTGCTAATCATTGGTGTTTCCAAAAGTATTGTGGCAAACAATCTATTTATATCTATCCATTCCCAAGCTACCAATCCATTCATTTAACTTCCAACAACATATTCTCAGTTGCCAATTTATTGTTACAAAATTTCCAGCCAAGTATTACATGGGTAGGGTTACATACCGAAGCAATAGAAGAGCAACGGCTGTATACGTTCTCTATATTTTCCACGGCCACATATTCACCTTGTGAAAGTTTAAAAATATTCTTCTTCCTGTCAATGATTTTTAATGACCCATCTAGTTGCCACTCACCAATATCACCTGCATAATTCATTCACATTTTATCTTACTTGAGTTAGTCATTGCACACTTCAGTCACCAAACGAACCAAATACCATAGGTTATTTTTATGTGTTGTGTTTATTCAAGGCACATAAACAACCTCAAGAAGACAAATATTGACATTCCTATTACCTGTGTGGAACCAGCCATTGACCAGAACTTCGTTTGTCATATCCTTACGTTTATGATACCCAGAAATAAAGTTTTTCCCCTTATGCAAATCTCTCCGACGGTGTTCTCGAAAGTGCATCATAGCCCATTTCGGGAACAGATTTGAGTTTTACTTCAATAGATGTGATAGGTGGCCCAACTGTTCCAATCATGAGAAGACATTGGCCAACGAAGTGAAACTTCCCGCACAAGTTTCAGTCAGCCTGTTTAAAATATAACCAAACTATGAAACAACTTAAATCTATAAAAGAAATACAAATTATAGGAAAATCTAAACTAACAGTGAGCACAAATAAATGAAATATGAAAAAGTGATGCAACACAAAGTGTGTGGCTTCTTCCGTAGAGGCTAAACTTTCTTCAAAATAAGATGTTTACTACAAAGCAGATATTGTTAGAATAGAAATATGGTAGGCCAAAAACAGATGCAAAAAGGACAATTAGCCTGATTAAAATCTAATATCAATCTCAAGCTTATCCCACTCAAACCCCCTCTTAATGTATTTTTTTTTTCCCTCAACCTTACACTTGAGACTTATTAACAAGCCTGTGGATCCTTCTCAGCGTCATGAATTTGGGAATTGTGTCTAATGTTGTTTGATTGATGGCGAGGAGAAAAAATCGATCAACTAAATACTAAACAGTAATCACTAAAGAAATGTCGCCTTAAAAAGAGAGGGTAGGCTTAAAGAAGCTAAATCCCAAACCATGAGTACAAGTACAATTATCTCTATGAGATAAAGACCCCTCAATGAAGTGTGGGGCTGATGAGGATTGAAGCAAGAGACCAATGCTATCACATGCACCTAGTAAAAGCTCAAGCCAAAGAAATCAAGTTCACCATCTATCATTGTGAAAGGACCAATGTAAGAATTGAGAACGCTCATAGGGAAATGTTTATGATTGGAGGGACCGAGTTGGAAAATCCTAGGAGGTTGGGTATTCCTCCTAGAACCTCTTCTAGTATTCAATGTATGAATCAAGTTGTGAACCACTCCACCTAGAACAAGACCTAGGGGGTTAGAATGCTCTTGTAGTAATACAAAGAAGAGTGTCATCTCATTGATTTGTCCCCATTTGTGTGTAATCAACTATATCAAATGGGTGCTTAATGTATCCACTGTTGAAGTGGGATGAAATAGGTAATCATACTAATGGGCAACTCTATGGGTTTTTATAGGGATCTTACGCTTGTAAATGACCACCTATAGGAGAAAAAGGACCGAACACCTTTGAAAAAGCACAAGAAGAAAGTGGATAAGAGACTGCCCAAGTCTATACAAATTGTGCTATTTCCCCCAAATCTCATAGTAGAAAAGGCACCTAGAAATAAAGGACCAATCACCTATGAACAAGCACAGGAAAAAAGTGGATAAGGAACTGCTCGAGTCTAAAACAATTGTGCTATTTCCTCCAAATCTCATAGTAGAAAAGGCACCTAGAAATAAAGGACAAAGATGAACAAGCACAGGAAGAAAGTGAGTAAGGAATTGCCTGAGTCTAAAACAATTGTGCTATTTCCTCAAAATCTCATAGTAGAAAAGGCCCCCTAGAAATAAATAGCTCCTTGGTATCCAACTTCTTGAGAGGGCATGGAAAAAATATCTTGTAAGCTCCATAGAATATGATGATCAACCTCAACTCATAATTGGTGGGAGGACACCCTTTGCCATCCAAGGGGAATCCTCATGACATGTGACCAATGATGTTGTAGATAGTCAAATTGAATGATGATGCCATCTTCAATCCATAGAAAATGCTCAACCATAGAAAGCCAACTTGGGGCTAATAATTGTAGAGGACACGTCCAAGTGACCTAGAAGTATTTTCATTATATATCCTCCCTCACAACCTTGTCAACAATCTCAAGGCAAGGAGTACCTCGGTGGAGGAAGTTCTTCAATAGAGATGCCAATTTGTTGAAGGAGCAAATTGGTCTCAAGTTACCAACAGTGTTGATCTTGGCTCCCTAGGGCAACCTAAATAGACAATCCTTTGTAGGGAACAAAATGCCAAATTTGGGTACCTCTTCAACTTGATGCTGAATAACACAAGGATATGAATCTACGAATATAAAAATGTGAGATTGAATTAAGTTCCTGATAGAATTGGAGTCGTAGAGCCCCTCCTAGAGGCCCTAACTTTGCCTCTTAGGACTTAATGAAAAGCCTCACTACCTCATATTCATTCATTTGGCCACATAGGTTCATTGAATCTCCCATTTTCTATCTAGGACCTAGTGAGGTAGACTTAGCTCGAGCCATAACCATTCTCTAAAAAAACTAAATCCTTAGTGACAACCAACAAGGGTGGCTCAAGCCATAACCATTCTTATTTACAAATTATATCCTTAGTGACAAATTGAGTTGACGTATTTGACTCAATTTGCTAACATAAGACAATTTTTAAAAAAATAGGGACATGAGTATGGATTCAATTAAAATCATTTGTGCTCATAATTATACACTTAAAAAGTCTAAATCAAAACTTGGCGAAATTCTTCGCGAGGCAAAAGAACAAACAAGAAATCGGCTAAAACTTGAAGAGTAATTTTGCCATTACTTGGCTAAACTTGCCAAGTTTTCTCTATCCACCGTGGTCAATAATGCATTATAACCCTGGTTTTAAAAACGTTAATTTACATCTAAGGCCCACTTTTTCTAGGATTTCCTAGAAGAATATAGTGAATGTGATAAACTGGCCATGCCATTGGAGCTCTACGGTCTTCAAAATATCAAGGAATACATCTAGCATATACTCGACAAAAACAAGTTTGAAATTAGACATTCAAAAGATATAGGTAGGAATAATAATGTAATGTCCCTTTTGGGGACAAAACTGAAAACTAAGGAAATTAGCTCAAACCCCAAAATTAGCAAGTCTGATTTTAAAATCAACAAACTGAAATTAAAATATGAAATCAACACTCTACAAGGGCAGCAAATTGTTTATGAAATTCAAATCCATCTTTCACCAAGCAAATCAATGAATAATGCCACAAAACAATTCTATCCTAGCCACAACAATATTTATTGATCATAAACACATCAAAAGATTCAAAGAATATCTAATATCATGGCTGTAATTAATTATTTAAATTAGCGGCAGACTAGCCAAAACTGATGGCTAGGAAAAATAGTAAACCCTTGCCAAAAATCACCAAAATGGAGATTCCGGCTTTATAAAATATGGCAAATCAGATTATGAAGTGAAATATCAATAATATGCCTTCTAGGGCATCAAAACCTAGACCAAGGTAGGTCGGCTTCCCACCTAGGGAAGGCTGCCCAATGCCAATAAAAAATCTGAATATGCTTTCTTTTATTCAAATCTACAATAATCTTCAAGTTCAAAACAATGTTGAAGGGTTTTCGTCCTCCAAAAAAACCACTAGAAGGGTTTTCGTCCATCTAGGAAGCCACACAAGAGGGTTTTCGTCCTCTAGTTTAAGAACCATGGAGCAACAAGCTCACAATGCCCCAAAATTGAAAATGTGCCAAAACTAGATCCCTCAAATGAGCTCTCTAATCTTCTTTTATAATCTCCTTTTGACGCCAAAGCTCATAACGGTAAGGCCGACCCCTAATAAGTCATTATAATCTTTTATTAAGCCTCATTAAAGGCATTAAACCCAGCCGACCTTATTAAGAAGGGAAATACAAAAATAAAACATGAATATGAATGATAAAAGCTGAAATATAATCCATGATCTCCCCTTGTTCAACCATCGCTTGCCAAGGAATCCTTTATTTTAGATTAATTCGAAGAAGGGGACATTATAGATAAGATGATAACATTACTTTCTATTTTTCTAAGTTTCTAGTTTCTAGCAACTAGGTCCTAGAGTTTTCAATGTCCCATAATAAATTGCTTGAATTTTCTCCTTCCTTCGATTAACTACGGTTTCCATCTAATTTATTTTTTGGTTTTTTCTGGGGTTTCTATTGTCTACCTTACAAGAATAACATCGACATTCGGTTTAACGACACTTAATAAGCCTAAGTCTACCGACCCTTCTTAAAAGCACTGTGAATAGTTTGAGGCCAATTGTGAGAAATGCAATTATTGTGGGATGAAGAAGAGTGGAGGTGTCAGTCATGTAAAACTTTAGATACTATTGTAGTATAACAACATTCTATTCAATGTGGTGAAAAATTCCATACTACGAGATTTTAGTCACTGCATTGATCATTGTCGGGAAGGGATCCAAGGCTCCTACTCATGATTTTAGTGGCTTGTTGGACGATTCCGTCAAACACAAGGTACTATAAGAAGAACAAAAAATAAGTATGGAAAAAGAAGGGCTACAACATATTGTCTGATGGGTGGGCGGAAAGAAAAAAACTGCACATCGATTAATTTTCTAGTGGCTTCAAGGGGTACTAGCTATTCTTGAAGTCAATTGATGCATCCACCAAGTGAAAAATACAAACATTTTGTGTGAGATGTTGGATGAAGTGGTGATCTAAGTCGGTGTGGAGAATGTTGTCCAAGTTGTGATGGTGAATGCAACATATGTAGCAACGGGGAGACTTCTTGAGGGAGAGGCACCCTACACGTTTTTTGATCCCTTATGTAGACCATTGTATTGATCTCCTACCTGAGGGAATAGGAAAAATGAAATGGGTGAAGAATGTGGTTGAAAAGACAAGAAATATCACAAAGTACATTTACAAATCACCCTTGGGTGATAAGTTTGATGAGAGAGAAATCAATAGAAAGGAGTTTGTGTGAGCAGGAGTCACATGATTCACTACAACCTTCATCACATTGCAAAGCATTGTAGCCTCACTAACATCTCTTAAGCAGATGTTTGTGAGCACACAATGGTTGGAGACTTTCTATGCTAGGAAGCTTGATGGGGAAAGGGTGGTAAAAAACCATTTTTGATTGTGTTTGCGATGCAATGCTAAGAAAATCATTAAGGCAACCTTAAACATAACTAGTTTTTTATTTATCTTTTATTTATTATTTATTATTTATACATGTAGCAGCCTATTACTTGTCCCACAATTTTTTAGTTCCCAATCTTTTAAGGCCAATTAGGAGGTTATGTATGCCCTCCATACATGCATAGAGAGGATGATCCTTGACGAAGAAACTAGAGATGCAATTTTTGACGAGCTACAAATTTACAAGATTGCAACGGGGATGCTCATTTCTTTGGCTCCATGCGTGAAAAGGAGAAACAATGCTCAACCAGGTAAAAACAATTTGAGACATTTGTTTCTAGTCTCATTACATAGATATTATAAATCTTTCATTTATTCAAGACTAGTTCACTTATAAATTATAAACATCCTATTTGGAGATTTGTGGTGGAAAGATTATGGTGCAAAAACACCCAAATCTTTAGAGACTATTCATTTGCATTTTGTGCCACTCATATAGTGCTTCTGGGTGTGAAATAAATGGAGCACATTTGAATTTGTTCAGACAAAGAAGCGTAACATGCTGAACAACAAAATGCCTCCACAACCTTATTTTTGTGGGATACAATGTCTTCGTATAAGACAATTGGAGGGGGCAGAGAGGCATGTGACAATCCACTTGGATTATATTGACCCATATGTTGAATGAATTGTCGATGAAGAGGAACCCATGTTTACCAAGGAGGACATCACATGGAGAGAGAGGCAAAGGAAGCGATGGTGTCTGTTGGTGCTCAGATCTGTCTCGCCCCATTTGCCATTATTTTCCTCTGATCTGCGTATTGTGAAATTTTTTGTCTCTCGATGTGGGTTTTCTAAAAGCTTTTATTTCCATTTGAGATGCTTCGAGTTGTTTGCAAAATCCATTGTCATGTCCCTCCTTGAAGAAGTCTCCGAGTCTGCCCTATTTTTGCCCCAATTTCTTCAAAGTTTGCGGGCTCTGCCATTTTTCCTATTTTCTCGACCATGGAAGCTCGAGAATGGTTAATCTATATTTGTATGCCTTTGAAATCCAAATCCATGGTCGAAAAGATGCTCGGAACCATGATTCACTTATTTTTGTTTCAAAAGAAATTTTCATCCTTAGCGAAAAATCGGGTTCTGGGCGTGAATGGTGATTTTCTGTATTCTGACGGTCTAACGGGTGTCTTTTTCCTGTCAAATTTATTCCTTAGCGTTCGGTGGTCACGTGGCTTCTTTTGGTTGGTCAAGGGACGGTGGGCAAATGCTTTAACTTATCGCTTTTTGCTTTTTTGGCAAAAAGGCAAATTTGGTCCCGTGGCCCCACTCAAATTTGATTGGTTCTTTTGGTGCTTATGTGGCTTCTTCTAATTGGATGGGGTGCGGCGGGTCTGTTTTTGAACTTGTTCTTTTTGGCTACTTTGGCAAAAGTTTAAACCCGGCGGGGCCAGGCTCTAATTGGAGCAAATTTAAGAGGCTGGGAAAAAGTCTCACTTTGACCCCGCAGGAGGACACATGGCAAAGCTAATGGCGGAGGTGCGGACTCTCGGGGGAAATTTGGAAAAATTTACTTTTGGGAGAAAAAGGTTAAAAATGGAAAAGTGCGGTTCCGCTGGGACCCACATTGGGACACGTGTCAGGCTCATTTCCCAAGGGCTGAAGTGCGGAGCAAAATGGAAATTTTTCCCATTTTTCCAAAAGGTTGTAAAAAGTCAAAGGAAGCCCCCGGGCTTGTTTTAAAGTTGAATCTTCCATGTGGATGGCCCAAATTCAAAGCAAAGATCAACGGCAACTGTGAGTCTGAAATCTGATTTTCCCCCATTTTTACTGAAACACGCTTGGAAGTGCGAGTCTTCATGATTTCTTGGTATTTCCTGCATGCCAAACAGAGAGGGGAGTTAATTTTGATATCTAAGTTTGGTGGGAAAGATCTGGAGACATCTTTCGCCATTAAAATGGTCTGACTATTGAGCTCGATCTGATTTTCCATTTTTCTTCTCCCAAGCACACAAGGAACCAGATTTGACAGATTAGGGGCGGAAGTGGTTGGCGAGTTGAAGGAGTGTTCTACCAGACGAAGGAGTTGAATCTTGAGATTTTCGAAGAGATCTGCCCCATGAGCACCTGACAACTTTTACAGATCTGATTTTGGGAATCGCGATCGTGATCATGGTGAGCACTGGTACATTAAATGTTTTTGTCTTTTGGGGAAGAAGGGGCTTTGTTGTAAATGTTATAAATGGCACAAATTTTTCGTGCAAATGGTTGGAGTGTTAGAGGTCGAAGAAAATTCCCAAGAGGAAAATTTGACAAAGCCTGTCTTTTGAGAAGCCGTCTGAGAAGCCTGTATATCTCTTTTGTATTAAGTTTGATCGTGTCAAGGTGGTTGCAAGTGTATGGCCATTGACAAGCTCTGAGATTGTTCTAGAAAATTTCCCCTGCTGATAAATTTAATCAAACTCAAGTTATTCTGTGTGGATCTTATGAAAAATGTGTTCGTTTTACTCCTGAATGTCTGCAAATAGTTTTCCTTGTTTCCTGTTGCAATCTTGTATCAAAATCTGTCTTGATCACACAGGTCTCAATCCTTGTGACAGTTTAGTGGCATCTGCAATCTCATTTCTCAGAAGAGCTTTCATCTGGGAATGAAATAAACGATTTAAAATCACTTTTCTTTCATTCATTGACAGAGATTGTTTGTAAGCCTCTGGGTGTACCTCAGGCGTGATTGATCTTAGATTTTGATATTTTATTAGATTTTCTAACTCGAGCCTTTGTGTTAGAATCTCAGAGATTGTGTGAAAAAGTGCTAATCTGGGCCTCCATTGACGTACATATTCTGGTTAAAGGAACATTTTAGCTATTTTGAAGTATTATGTTGTTTAGACTTTCCATTTTGTAAGAGTTCTCAGAAATTTGGCAAATCAAGTTCATTCTGCCTCACCTCCCACCAAAATTTATTTAAAAACAACTAATCCTACCCATACTACCCCTGTTTGTCATGTGTGTATACAAATGCACAAATTTTACTACCAAAACATGTAGAAACAATCAGAATTCCAAATGTCTTTAGTAGCCTGAACCTTGCCTAGAGAATATCTCCACTATCTAGAGTGACAACTTGTGAGAGTTAGATTTTGTTGCAATGATCATATTTTCTTCAAGGTCTCCTTAACAACTTCATTAGGAAGGATATCTTCATCTCCTCCATAAATAACAGGTTACAAAAAGGTTCTCTCACCTTGGTTGAAAGGCACAACCATAAAGTAGTGAGGATAGGTCGCATCCTCTTAAGGTGCTACCCACTCTTGTTCAAAGCCTGGGTGCCTAAAAGTCAGATAGATTGCTTCTCTGGCTACAAAACGACATACATGATCATCTATCTGCCTCTGAGCATCCCGCCAGGTCCATGATGTTGCTCAGCCTTTGAAGGAGATTTAATTTGGGTACCAACAGTGTCAAAGGTAGTAGAGTCCCTAGGAGCTAGACGAGTTGGTGAAGATGCATATATCTTTGCGTATAATTTTGTTACAGGGGAGTAATCTTTACCTTCCACTTGCAAGGGGCAACAAACTTATGCTAGGTGTTGGAGATGATTGTATGTTTCATATCAGGATATTTCGGTGCATTGATGACTTTCACTATAGTTTATCATCTATGCTTGTAATTCGTCTTTTTTTGGTCAAAAATTAATAGTAAATATACCTATTCATTCTCTTTTTCATGTCATTTAACAATGTTTTTCATGTTAAAGTTTATTTTATGAATTTATATATTTTAAAAAAGTAGCAATAAAGTTTCCAAGGCCAAGTGATTGTTGAGAACTCTTGAGTTTTGAGTATGAGTCAAAATTTCCAACTGCCGAGTAATGTCCAAGTACAAGTTTTTGAACTGAGCTTAAAAATATTTGACATACTTCCAAGGAAAATCAAGCTCTTTAGGCCTTCCTCTAAATGAACTTGTCAAAATAGGTTCAAATTATTTAGAATAGGTTATTTTGCCTACACAAGGAGACCAAGTATCACTCCCTTATTGATAGGAGTATCCCCATAGATTTTAGGGATCACCTTTAACCAGTTCACCCGATAATTGGTCTCATTTGGCCAACTAGGTTATAAAATCTTTTTTGTGAAATTCTATTTCATATATCAGTGTATATTTTCAATTTTCCCTAACTCTTTTGTAGGTTATATATAAGCCCAATGCATGTTGAGGTGTCACTCCTTAAGATGGTTACATACCACAAAGTGTATTCACCTCTCTCTTACCCTAATATTTTTTTACACTTGTTGAGCGATTTAGAGATGGGAATCTAATGTTTGTAGTTTGGGTTATATTGTCTTTTCTTTTCATTCGTGATAAGATAACTTTCAACTTAGCTACACTACATTTTGGTGAACTCTACATGAAATCTCCTTGTGGTTGGTTACAAATACATCTTTCCACTTAACCTTCATGTTTGTCAAATCTTTATTCTACCTATCCACCCTTAGGATGTCAAATGACAAAATAATAGATTTTGATAGACATTATTATGATTTTAAAGATGGTAATCCTACGGTGTTGTCCTACCATCTCCATACCTGATCTCGTACCAATCAACTTAGGAAATATAAGTAAAATCATTTTATGCAATCTTTGTTGTAGCCATCTCACAGAATCACCTCATAACAACAAACAACCCCCAACATACGATAAATAAATGTAATGTCTCCAAATGGACAAATTTTGGTCCTAAACAAAACAACTGCAAATCCGAGATCCATAACAACAATTTCTAGAAGGTACACTTGAAAAAAATAATGCAAATTTGAATTTCTACAATGAAATGTGACTTGCCTTGATATTATTGATACTCAAAGCTGATTGAAAATCATCCAAATCTTTAACCAAACAATTCAGAATTTATTATAGATGAAAGAACACCAAAAATTTAATTTTTTGGATCAAGAAGAAGAGTTGGAAAATTCATTAAAGTCTGCAGAAAATTAGCTTAAGGACAAGGCTGGGAAAAATGTTTCCAAGGCCCAAATCAGATGCATACAAGCTGGAAATGACCTCTAAAAATATGACAATGAAGATGAGATCTTGTAATGTCCCCATTTTTGAAGACCCTTAGGGAGGTTGTAAGGGGAAAATTATATTAAATAATTAGATAATATTGCTTGGAGAGTGATTTTAATCATTTGACATTATAAAGCAATATTTATTTAATTATTTAATATTTATGGAGCAAGTAATTTATTTAATTATTTAATTAAATTCCCAAAATGAAAATTAAAAAGGGGAATTAATTAAATAATATTTAGGTGACTTTTAAATATTAAAATCACCCTTTGAAAAGGGGACGCCACACCTAGGGAAAATAAACTGTTTTTATTTAATAATTTCCCTCCCAAGGATTTCGAATTTCGTGCCTCCTTGCTTATAACAGGAGTGCTAGGATCATTGTTAGACTTATGTTATGATGAGATTTATTTGATACTCCATGCTTGGAGTTGGGATGCATGCCCATTAATGCTTTCTCTCTCTCTTGCGTGGGAAGTTAGTGAGTTGGTTTCGATCAATTGAAGTATTCTCTCTTGTTCCATTTGTTGGGTTCTCTTGTGTTGGAGTATGTTCTTTGCATGATTCCTACTTGTTAGCTTTGGCGACTTGTTTAGATGTGAGACGCATTTATTTGGAAATGTAATTGCATGTTATTTGAAAGTGTTTAAGGGTTTCTTAGTGCTTATTAATTGCTGCTACATTTTGAATGATTATAGGGCAAAGCCACTTGCATTAGAGGATTTTGGGGTATGTTTGGGTGCACTTTGAAAGGGGATTCAAATCTGGTCTGTTATCGCTCAATTTTCTAAGTATATTGCACATGATTGGATGATTTTTGGGATCTTAACATTGCTGGAATTTACCTTGAAGGAATCAATTGGGTTAAGGCATTTAATATCACATTTTGCAAGGTGTTTTGGTGTTTCTAAATGCTGCTGCAGTTAAATATTAATTTCAGATCCTTAGAGAGTTGTTTGGGTGGTTTGGAAGCAAGGGAAAAGGCTAGAATTTAATTAATTATTTTTCCTAACCCTAAGCAACTGGTTTGCAAATTTATGGTTCAGTTTTGAGTGGGTTACAAGGTGTAAAAAATTCAGATTGATAGCTCTTTAGAAAGCTCTTAATTTATAGAGAATTCTACAATTTATTTGAGGGAGAAATATTGAATTTTGAGCAAGTTATGGATTTTTCAAGTTTTCGCTATTATCAAGCTTTCTGGTTGTCATAAATTAATATTTATTTCAGATATGCTGTTTTTGGGGCTAGTCTAATAGTGGATTTGATTGTAGAAATTAGGAGAAATAAGGAGAAAGTGTTTTATAATTTTTGGAGTTATTTGGATGCCCTAAATGTGCTGGGCCACCTAATTTTTAGGGCAAAATTAGGGTTTCATGTTGGCTATGCAAAAATTGGTTTTGGGACATTGTTCTTCATATTTGTGTGGCCCAAGATCCAAAGTTTGAAGATTTTTTCTTGGACTGTTAAGCAGGAATTAATTTTTGATTATTAATTGTTTTCAGCTGTGTGTGATCAGATTTGTAGTAATTCCTAACTTGTCCTAAAAGGGGACATTACATATCTGGATCAGCTGTGCCCTAGAATGTGTCAAACTCCACTCACAAGGGTTGTAGATAGCCTTAGATATGGCTGGAAATGCATGCCAAAAATCAATTACTCTCTTCTTCAAACCCTAATTGGAGAAAATATAAGTCTGCACCTTAGGGCCTTCACATACTACTGAAAATTCCAAGTTTATCTTGAAAACTCAATGGAAACTCCTGAATAGAGCTCCCTCTCATAAAGGATGAAGAGTTTTCGTTCTTCAATCCTTGGCAATAGAGGGTTTTTGTTCTCTAATGCAACACTTCAAAAGGTTTTCGTCTTTTGAGATAAAACTGGAAAGCAATTAACTCAACCAAAATTTCAGATATGAAAATATGAGAAAAAGTGATGCCTTCTCCATGCATGGCGACTTGCAAAGGACCAATCAACTCTATTCACTTTATTTAATATTTTCCCTTTGCTTTCTATCACCATATGGGTCGCCTTTTTCCACTATGGAGAAATAAAAATAAAGTAACTTTTTATTTTATTACTTTATCACTAATAAATAATTAAAGTGCTCATACAAAATTATTAGGAACTAAAATTACTTTATTAGGATAAGTTTCCCTTATTTCTTATTTCCTTAGCCGTTGGGAAACAAAATTAGGCTAAAGGTCTTTGACCTGCTACTTTCGAGAAAGGGATCTTACAATAAACACCCAACATTCAAAATCCTATTATGCAAACCCATTCGACAGAAGCCAAAACTGCCCAAGTTCCTCCAAACAATGCCAAAAAATCCCTTAGACATTCAAAATTCCCTCATGTAGACGCAAATTTTATCTTATATAATATTTTGGGAAATTTGACCGGGAGCCAAATCTACCATTGTACCTTCTCATAAAGATCCTTCAATCACTAATGTCATTCTAGTTGACCCTAATTGGCCATAGTACCAAAATATGCCTTTAAATAATGCTCACCTAAGGCTAATTCAAATTTAGCACCATCTAAGTTTCAAAATGGTTTGCAATCAACATGTTTTTTCCAATGAACAATTTGCCACCACAGATTTACATCTACTTTTGTTGTTATAATGTTATATACTACTGAAATCAACATACACAGGGCGGGGCTGCATATTGATGTTTGCCATAATTGTGACTGCTAACTACATCTCATGTTCAATATGTAATTGTGTATATGCTCACATACAATGCCTACAATGCTTATAAACCAGATTTCACTCCTATATTATGATACTACAACCATTTGATCCTTCCAATCTATGACACAATTGTGGCTGCTAACTACATCTCATATTCAATATGTAATTGTGTATATGTTCACATACAATGCGTACAATGCTTATAAACCAGATTTCACTCGTATTTTATGATACTACAACCATTTGACCCTTCCAATCTACAAAACAATGGTGTAGTAAAAGATTATACTGACTTTTTAGACTATATACAACTAGAACCTACTTCCACTTGCTGTATATTATATGAAGCAATTGTATAGAATGAAAGTAAGAAATTAAATGAATCAAACACACATGAGGTGAAGGATTGAAAAATTTATTTCTACTCCAGTGAAACCCAATGTGGGCAAAGTCCAAATGATTGGGCTTGTGCTTCCTCATCTCCACTATCATCTTGCATGATTTACATCTCAATTGCTCAATTTGCACCTTCAAATGCATTGTGGGCCTTATCTAGTACTTCTACAATTCTCGCGTGACATTGTAGGCTTTATTCAATACTTCTACAATGCTCTATCATATTGTCTTTGTCATGTCCCTTCTTGGAGACTAGTGGATTTGAAGACCTTAACCCATTTTCCTCCTAGTGGGTTTAAGGAAGCAAGGGGAAGACTTGGATGACATTTTTATTGTTATCTAAGTAGATATTTTTTATTATTATCATCTATTCCTATTGATAAGCCTAGTGCTCCAATAGAAGAACTTTAATTAGAAAATAAAGTATTTTGAACATGTAGGCTCTAAATGCAAATTAGATAATTAAAAGGTATTTATTATAAGGTTGGTCGTAAGTTATGATATAGCACCCATTATGTTATAAAAAGGAGGATGCTTGGCCATTATGTGATATTTTGAATCTTATTATTTCTTCTGGGTAAAGGTTGGACATTTCCTTTCTTATCAAGGAAAAAAACCCCTGTTTGAGACCACTTTAAGGATGGAAACCCTTGATAGTGGAACTTCTCTTGGGGACGAAAACCCTCGAGCAAGAATATTTGGAACTCTTGAATATCTCAAGGAATTTGGAGCTGATATCTTTCTATCTAGCGCTAGGTGACTTGCAACATGAGCATTTTGTATTTGTTTTGATGGATGTATGGTATGATTCTTGCATGGATGGACTTGTACTAATTTTTAAAAGTGAAAACAATCATTTCCTTGCATGTTTGAGCCACTAATTCATTATTTCCAAGAGGGGCAAATTGCTTGTAAGTTAGGTTTAGTGCGTTTTGGTGGATGTTGGGGCAAACTGATTTGATATTCGCATTCTTCATATTTTTAAACCCCAAAATACCAAGTTTCATGAATTTTACAGCTTCCTAGGTAAAGTTATGAATTTTTAAAGTAATTTTGCAGACAAAAGGTTTACAGAAAATTCATATCTTCATTTCCGGGGCACTAAAAGTCAGTTTTCCTTTATATTTTGATTGCTTGTAATTAATCAGATTTTTTGAGCTTGGTTGGGCACAATTTCAAAGAGTTTAGGGCATCCAAAAGTGAGTGGGAGTTATCAAAATAGGTCGCTGCCATAGGAAGGAAAAATTTGCAGGTTTCAATGTGCATTTTCAGTCATATCCAGCCCTTAGAAGTCTGATTCCAGCCATCTAAAAAATAATTTCAGCCATCTCTCATTCAGCCCTAGCTATTTTCTAGGAGTCCCCCCAAAAGGGACATAGTCTTGGGGTAGATAACTTATTCAAAATTCTTGACTGCTAAATAGTCATCTTCTACCTCGAGAACTTTGAATCGAATGCTTGAATGACACCGAAGGGGTGTATTTATGCTTACAAGTGAGAAACTAAGTAGTAGAGAGGATTCAAAATGCCTCTCACCAAAAGAGATGGAAGAGAAATCAATTTGACTTTGCTTTGGTCGCTTGGTTATGCTATTTTATCTTATATGGAGCATGGTTGCCTACAGCGAAACTTGTTTGTATGTCCTTGTGTAATGTCCCCTTTTATAGATTAAAATAATTAATAATATTATTTAAGGTGGGCCTGGTCATTTCTAATGTTTGGGCAACTTAATAATATTATTATTATTAAAAATAAAAAATATTCAGAATTTTTTTAATAAAGAATTTGATCACACTCTGTGATCCATCATCTAGATGACGACAATTTTGAAAATCTGATGTATTTAATGTGGTTGTTTTTCAAGTGGTGTGGGTCCCAAGATGTGTGAATCGTCCTTGGGCCTTTTTGTATCTTTCTCTTGCCTTTGTTCTACTTCTTTACCATATTTTGCTTCTTGGAGTGAATGAAACATGTCTTAGCGCACTTTAGTAGTAGTCACAAAAACTAAGTTGATTATCTCAATCAACTAAATTATGCTGTTTTTCCAAGATCCAATTCGGATCAACCTCCCCATTATGGAGGCTATTGTTCGCCAAAAGCTCTCAATTGAAGAAATGATGATTTTCCTACTACTTACTCAAATGGAGATACCTTCCTCACTTCTAATGGAGTGAATTAAATTAGTCTTTTTATAATCTACTCTTTCAAACTTGCTGCCCTACAAAATCAGGTTGGTTTTGGAGTCCTATGAACCCGCCAAGTGTTCACTAAATGACGACCCTCATGCACTCTTTGGTGTCTTGGCCTTTCTCTTACAATCTCTAGTGTCTTAGTTTTCTCTCACTCTTTTGTGTCTTGGCTTGCTCTTTTAGTCCCTTTGCTGCAAAATGCAATCCTGTAGGCTAGTGTACCTCTCTCTCATTGCAGATGCTTGCTATATCATCTATATTGTCATTGAAATATTTATGAGTGGTGAAACTATCCTGCTTATGTGAGTGATTGCCCTTATCTTGGGTCTCAGTATTCAAAGTTTGCATCATTATTAAATGGAAATATCTGGAAATGCTTTCAATGAAGGTGATTTGTATCTTCTACTATATACCCATGAAACCTATCATCTACCTTCCTTGTTGAATGACGAAACCTCTTCTACGTAGTAGCACCTATCTTGGGTCTCATTATCAAAGTTTCATCAACAACAATAATTGTAAATATCCGAAAATGCCTTCAATGAAGGCGGTGTATGTCCTACCATACACCCCATGAAATCAGCAGTTTTCTTGTGGAGTGCTACTCACATTAGCAAACATCATGCTCAATCACTTCCACCATGGAAACAAATCTTCAGTCCATGAGCATGTTTGTAGATATCCATCGTGTACCTAAATGCAACTACTGTCATACAAAGTCAAATTTGGAAACACTTCTACATACTGAAAATACATGCTACAACCTATTATAGCTTTATTTGTGCATGCTGCAATCATCATTTTACATAGACATGCTAGGTCGATGCTGAAATCAGTCCTCCACATCAGTGCGATGCCCCAAATGCATCAAGCAACCATTGTGCTGATGAAAACACGCTCATGTACCCACACTACAATCATTGCGATGCGCCAAATGTATGTTGTGACCATTTTGATGCTGAAAAAACTCATATACCCACGCTAAAATCATTATGATGATCCACATGCGTGCTACAACTATTGTGATGAGAAATTAAATATGCTGCAATTGATGCCATTTAAAATATACTTTGGATAAGCATAGAGAAATATAAACCAATGTGATGACACCTTCGTGTCGCTTGATCTTCAATGCTTATATGCTTTGCTAGAAATGCCTTCCCTTCTTATTCCACTTCCACTTGGGCGGTTACCTATTGATGTGGCTACATATATTCGCACATTCTTTAGGGTAAAACAGAACTTTGAAGTACATTATTGTTTTGTAAACGGTTAATGCAATGAGGAAGAAGGTTAATGTGCTGGAGTTTTTTCTCTTGGATGGGCTTTCCTAGGTGAAATTGTGTATTTTGTGTATGCCTTTTTAAAGATTCTGTTAGTTCTTTTGTATAAGTTTAACAGTCAATTTCTCTTCAACCTCAATACACTTGGCTGAACAGGTCACGAGCTTTAGAGGAGGGTATTAAATATGCATTTGGATTTCAGAATTTTCTTGCATACAAAAATTTAATCTTCTTTTAATACAACTTACAAGTGCATTAATGTCTTGGCCAAAGATGACAGCACCAATTTTTAATCAATTTCCCAAAGCAATAAATTATACACCCGTTTTCAAAAAGTAATAGATATGTGATATAGGTGAGGGGTGGGATATATCCAAAAAATACCCTCGTACCAAATGATTAAGTAATGCCATTATTATAGGAGATGGCATGGATTGTACTATAACCCACAGAGGCTGTGAGAAATGTACTGCAACAATGAACTCTGCAACCTTCAGCGCATGCTTCTTTTCTTTCAAAGATGAGATTGGTTATGTAAGGTCTTTTGTTTTTTCAAATGTTCAATATGGTTCACTTTGGAAGTAGTTTTTAGATTCGTTAATCCATAGATCTGACTTTTTGGGTATACGTGGAACTCAAATTCTTCGGAAATATCCTTGTGCAAAATTTAAAAAAAAAATCCATAAAACATTGAAGAGTTTTGAGGAATCAAAATGTTAAAAGTTACATTGGATACAAAAAGTTCAGTCATTCCGTTTAAGATTGAGTTTATTGTTTTTGTAGGTTTCAATGCAATCCATTTCTTAAAAATAAAAAGTTAGCATCTTCCTCAAATTAGGCATGCCATTAAAATGGCTATTGCCATTTTTTGTCAAATTTGATAGATATCTACAAATATTTTCCTAGCATTATTTCTGGTTGGCAGCTGTGAAAGGGAAGGGACTTATAGACCAAGATGTAACATTCAAGAGCATAAAATAATCGGCCATCGTTCCAATACAAAATAATAGGCCATCATCAGTCTCTCTACATTAATTACAACAAACAATTTTCTCAGGAGCATAAAATTTATGGCATGGTGGAGTTCAAAAATACATTGTCCTTGCCATTAAAATTGAAATCTAAGTAGGGGGAAACTGAAAGTACTACTGTGAGTGCTCAAGGAGCGGTTCTAATGAAAATATGGACATGAATTTCATAGAATGCACTGTAAGAGCAGCCATGAGCCTACAGCCTCAAGTCAACATAGTACTTGGCAGGCCTTGGAGAAAGTATTTACAAGGTGTGCACATGAGCTCCTTCCTTGATGATGCAGTTCATTTGGCATGTGGGCTGGCTGTGAGTGGGGTTGGACCATTCGAAACAAATGGAATCACACTACTGTGCTTATTAGGTAAAGTATATAAATCGAAGACCTAATGCATCAATGACAGATGTTTCTACAAAACCTGTGTGCAGGCTAGAGCATGAAGGCAGTGACATGTTTGAGGGCATACCCCGTGCAGATGCCATATTTTATTAATGTATCTTTCTTCATTTCATTGTCGCCCTTCCTTGGTATGTGTTTATTCTTATTTATAATCTCAATTGCTTCTGATGTGAGTTTTAATATTTTAAGAAGAATATAAGCATAACTGGATGATGTGCCATGAAATGATGCAGACGATGTTTTTGGGCAGTGTATCCATGTGTGAATTTCTCTTAAGAAATGCCTATTGACTTAATAAAAGATTTAGTTCTAGCCTACCTGACATAACATATTTTTAAAAAATACAGGCATGAGTAGGCAATAATCAGGTGATTACTACTTTGCTCAAATTAGCTTTAATAAATTATAATATTTTCTGTTCACAATTTTGGTCTTTGCAATATTTGACGTACTTCATGGACAATCGAACATTCAAGGTTTTCTGTTAGGAGCATTTCTTTACATGTGAGAGATTGCCTTTAGCCACTTGATAGATTGACTTTAGCTGCTTCACTCAGGGCTTGGTCTCCAATAGATCCCTGGGGGAGGTCAATGTGCCAAAACCTTTGTTTAGAGATAATTTCTTGTTTTCACGATTACATTTTATCTCTCTCTCTCTCTCTCTATATATATATATATTGTATATTTGTGTTTTTCCCTAACCCTTTTGCAGGTTATCAAGCACAACACAATGAGTTGCTACTCGTTTAGATAATCACAAAGTAGAAAGTGCATGCATCCATCTCTAACCATGAGTTTTTTTAATGCTTTTATAGTGTTGTGGAGATAAGATTTAAATATCCATAGGTAAGGTTGTATCGTCCTTTCTTTTCATTATTGATTAGAGAATTTTTACCTTATTGCGTTACAGGCCAAATATGGGCACCTCTCCGTACTCGAGGTTGAATAACCCCAAGGATCTGAATATGTGAATATAATAAGCATCCATGAAGATACTCTCAAAAGGAAGTGATTGGGAGATAAAATAAACTTGGACAATGCATTGAGGAATCCTTGTTTGCAACAAATCACTCCCTTAAGATACTCTCAAGGCAAAAGGGTTTGGAGACAATAAATGTGGACAATGCATTGAGGAATTCCTGGATGCAATAAATCATACTTTGAAGCACGAGAATTCTAACATTCTCTATAGAATTCCAGTTAGTAGATCCCAAATTGGGGCCTCAACCTTGAAAACCAAACAAAATTTTAGGCTTAATGGCTACATTAAAGAGGAGCATCTTCCAAGGGATATCCTAGACATCTACACAAAAACATTGGCACTCTAGGATAGCAAGTGAGGCATACCTCTTGTAAATACACAACTGAGATCAAACATCAATCTAAAAGATGGCCTTGAAAATTGAACCACCAAATAGGTGTAGGATGTTGTGATCTCTAATGCCTCTTTGTTAAAATCTTAAAATATCGAGAGAGCATTCTTAGCGGTGTTGAAGACCGTAAATTAGTTTTACCAAGGTTCACCACAAGTTGGCGAAGATTGCTGAAACAAGTAAGGACATTAAGTTTTCTTTGTAAGCCATTGAAAAGTGAGCAAGAAGGGCAGCATCATTGACAAAAATAAGTATATAAATGAAAACAATGTTACCCGTCCCCTAGATTTTGGGGACATCATAAGTGTCCCAAACATCTCAAGGACTTGGATGGGATCCCCCAAATGTTTTATAGTTTTAAATTTTTATGATGCTTTTACTCTAAAAAGGCTGTTATTTTTACCAAAGCATTGAATTCTAATATTGATAGTACCCTAACAAACATTAAATACAGTTTAAACCCTTAATTTCATTGAGTAAAGTCAAACTATTTAAATATTAAGTTTTATATATTATTTTATAGCAGTCCCCCATCCATCCCCAAATACGAGAAATCTTTTGTAACTATGAATCAAAACATAATGTAATATACAATCATTGTCGACATGAGTATGCTGCCAACGAAAGTCCTCATCCTCGTCTACATAAATATCAAAAAATGTTAGTGAGAGATAACTGCTTGACTCTGATGGTGCTCCTTACATAATTAGAGAAACCATTGGTGAGAGATGGCGTCGCTGCTTGACACTAATGGTGCTCCTAACATAATCAAATAAACCATGCAATGCTTAGAATTGGCCAAGACTTATCCAATAGATCCTCGTGACAAAAGTAATGAAAGAATCAAAGACACAAATATCACATAGCTTCTAAAAATGTAAATGTCTTGAGATGGAGTTGGGCCTTTCTAAAATCTACAAAGCAAAAAGGACTTTGAAAGACCTCTAAAAAGTCTCCTCAATAATTGCCTACACTGTAAATATGTGGTCAATAGCCCAAAAATCTCTTTTGAAGCTTGCTTGTCCCTTGCTCAACGATTACCACTCTAAATATTCATAAAGTTTCATATCCAAAATTGTGTCAAAAAGTTTGGAAAATGTATGCACAATCATAATAGTCACCTAATTATTTAGGTTTGAGCTTCCCAATTTACCAATGGGATGAATAATGTGTTATAACCAAGAGGGAGGAAGCCCTGAGCAAACAATCTCATTAAATATATCTATCACAAGGACATCAAAAGAAAATTCTATAATAAGAATTGGGGAATGCAATATATGACAAAGGGTCTCCTTACTAGAGATACATTCTTCACTCAAGGACAAAGTCCTATTGCAATATACATGGCATTTCGAAGAGTGTTAATGGTTAAGAATTCCAAACTTATCTCGATATACAACATGAACCTACTGTTGTATTTGAGAATCTTGTTATGCTTGGTGTCACCAATCAACAATTTACCAACAATAATATGAAACTCATTTGTATGATAGAGGACAAATTGATTCTAACGCTAACTATTGCCACTTGATATACTAGCCATTATAGTGTTTAACATGGTCAAACATGCTATGACATGCATAGAACTATGAAATTAATATGTAAGATTGTTCACGGATACTCCATTGCACGATTC
Source organism: Taxus chinensis (assembly GCA_019776745.2). Taxonomy (NCBI): domain Eukaryota; kingdom Viridiplantae; phylum Streptophyta; class Pinopsida; order Cupressales; family Taxaceae; genus Taxus; species Taxus chinensis. Next base: position 829,427,890 of record CM034149.1, on the reverse strand, counting down.
ATGAAAACTAATTTACTTTCTTTGTATGTTATTCTCAAGTTCTATGTTATTGGAAGTTGGAACAACACTTAAATGTGTAATGTCCCCTTTCCTACGCTAAAGTCCTAAGGGCCAATTCGAGTCCAAGCCTTGGTCATACCCAAGGGGCTATGGACGTTGAGAGTTATTGGGTATGAATATCTAGTCCATTTTGTTATAATTCTTCATTGAGATAAGCAAAAGGTGTTTTGGAGGGACTAGATATTATGTTTTGTTGTTAGGAAGGGGCCACATGGTACTAATGTTCTAATTTTGCGTTGGGGGTCACTTTTGGACTATGGGGACTTAAAAGGGGAAAAGTAACTTAAGTTACTTTATTGGCCCTTCCTAGGGAAAAATGCGACTTCGGCTTTTTGGGGCTCTTTTGCCTTGAAAGAAGTTATATAAGGAGTTAGGAGGAAAAAGGAAGGGTCATTTCTGCATACATAATTATTTTCCTTCATGTGCAACTACCGTTTGCAAATCTATAACTTGTGGAGTGAAATCCCACAGGAACCCTAGCTTTGGTGGTGAGAAATCCATCCCTAGCTAGCAGGACATTCTTCGGTAGTGAGAGATCTACTCTAGCTTGTCATTTTGGAGCTGTTTTCAGGGCTGATTTACAGAGATATTTTCAGAGGTTTCAGAGGAAGGGTTTTGGAGACATTTGGTGAAGATAATCAAAGGGTTTTCAGATCAGATTTATGGAAGCCATTTGAGTAGGGTTTAGCATCACTTTGAAGGCCTTTTCATCAATTTCCAACCCCTTTCCAAGTTAGGCGACTTGTTTGGAATATTGCAGCCTATATTTGAGGGGTTTCTAGTGGTACGAATTCAAATCTGAAGGTTGGAATATCATCCCTTATATTTGTAAATGTTATTTCCAAAGTTTCATAATTTTTGCACTTGTATTCGGGGAGTTACGAATTTTAAAAGTTTTCCAACTGTCTAGGGCACGCTGTAATTTTCTGGCAGCATTTTATTATCTAAAAAATTCCAAAAATAGTTTTCTTATGTTCTTTATAATATTAGCAAGCTCTCTTTAAATTTTCAAGTGATTCAGGTGGGTATTTTGGGAGACATTATTTTTTTCTTTAGTTCTTTGCCCTAACTGTTAAAAATCTATACAAAATCAGTATTTTATTTCGCTGCAATTTTTCAATATTTTGTGCATTTTTAAGTGGTATACCACAAGGGATATTTCAAAATGCTCATATTTGATGTTTTATATAGCCTTTTTGGCTGCCATTTACATCATACATTTCATTATGCAATTCTACACATGCTCCTATACATGTCATGTACATTTACGTACATTGCATATCGTATTTCAAACCCCAACTATGCCGCTGCGAATCATGTGATTCTTCTTACAATTCCACAAATAGTAGTGCACAAGGATGTGTTTTTCAAACTTACGTAAGGTTGAATTCAACTGCTAGTTGCTGGCATGAACAAGTGTTATTCTTGTGCTCAAGCATTCAACTAATTCTTGTGCTCTGTTAGGTGTAAAGTTTATGAATTAGCTGTAGGAAATATAAGTATGCAAACAATGAATCAAACACACCAATAAAAGAGAGATAGACACAAGAAGTTAGCCCTAAGAAACCCAATGTGGGAAAACTCTAAAAGATTGAAGCCATGGTTCCTCATCTCCACTATCTTCTTTGCAGTTTTACATGTTTACCAGTAGCCTTCTCGAGGCCTTCAAGGATATCAACATCAATCAACATCATAACACTTGCAAATGCTCTCTGCAATCTATTGTGAATCACTTGCTTTCTCAACAAAATTGATTACCATCCTCAACAATCTCAACTGTGTGGTCTTCTTCTATTTCACAGTCATACTGAATAGTGATTCCATCCATTCTCCATGAATTGGATGAATTAGAATGCCTTCTTGACCCTCCATTGGTTCATTTATACAGTTGCAAGAATCCTGGCTCAAACAAGAAGCCAAAAAGGCAGAAATTTAAAGAGAACCCGTTTTCCTGTTGTTCACTCTTCCCTGTGTTTTGTTCAAGCAGACCTACTGACTTGTGCAAGGCAAAACCTTGCAGGCAGTTATGAAACCTCCACATTGTTTTTACTGACACTTATGCCAGGATAGAAAAATATGTGTTATTTAATTCTAAAAAACAGTGTTGATTATTTTTTTCTGTTTTTTCCCGACACTGCTCCGAGATCTGATCCTGACTATTCTTACTCTATTCCTGGTTGAAAAATGATTGGAAAAAGAGTTGTTAGAGCGGTTCAAGCTACAACTTAGTTGATTAACTCAATCAACTAATTCGGACAATGTTCATGATCCAATTTTGGATCAATAAGTGGCACCTTGATAGAGAATGGTGTGTACTCTCTCTCTTGTTGACAAAATTGGAACACCTCAAGGCTGTGGATAACCTATGGCTGAGGTGAACCTATAGAGAGGACTGGTTCCCTTGCGAATCACCTAAAGAAACGCAAAATTTGACAAGGAAAAGGGAGAAGGAATGCGGGAAACTGGAAATAAAGGTGATACACCAAAAGTTTAACACTTGCATGTAACTCTGCATACAAAGAATTCAAAATCCACACACCTGCACAACTCTAAACTATTTTGCAAAATTAATTCAAAGGTTTAGGAGCAAAGGACAGCGGCAGAGGGAGTAATTTCCACACTAAGGCAATACAATACCCTATTAAACACAATGAAAACTCAGAAAACCAGCAATATGAGAAGGCAAAACGGATTTTATTACTCAAAGGTGCACGTACAAAGCTCCAAAATCAGAGCCCAAACAGCTGCAAGTGTCTTATTAAAAATTTTACAATGCAAAAATCCTTCCTTTATCCAATTAACTCCTGCTGTTAATAATAGACTGTTGTCTATTATTAATTTTATTTAATTCTCCCACGCTGCTGGACCAAACTCTACAGACTGCTGCATGCATGCTTTTTATTTATTATTTATTCCCTATGCTTGGCGCAGAATTAGAAATGAGCAGCAGTTGTAATCTTTTAATATCTATTTCCTCTTTTGGCTTATACTGCTTGTCCTTCCTTTGCTTTTTCCTTTTGTCTTTTATGCTTTGTGCTTTTTTGCTTTTGTCTTTTCTTGCTGACTGCTGCGTATGGACTGTTTATCTGCATGTTTATTTTTATTTATTTTAGTTATTTCTACTTCTTCTACAGCTGGCGCATGGGAAGTAGACAACAGTTTATAAACCTTTTTTTATTTTTTTTATCGCGCCAAACTGAAGTAGCAACATGTTTTATTATTATTTTTTTTTCTTATCTCTGTCCCTTCATGCACCAACAATCAGCATGCAACAGTTCTAAAAATAAGATCACTTCTCCTCCATCCTTTGCATGCATTCCCAAAAATAAAACTGAAATTCTATTTTTAGCTCTTTCAATTTTAGCCAATGCCAATTTTAGCCACACTATTTGTAGCAAATGCTATTTTTAGGCAATTTTCCGTTTTTAGCCAATTTGCGTAGAAAATATGTTAACAGGTCGTAGCAGTAACTGCAATTAATTCAGTTCCTTTTGTTTTGCAAAGCCTTCTCAATGAATAATCTCAGCAAATAGTTCAAACTGTATGAACATATCTTGATTTATTTATCGATGTCTTGAATGTCAATAGTCAGGCTCTTCTAAACAACTACATTTGCATAGCTTTCGTAGTTCTGCTACTTGCTAAACCATTGCGAAATCTAACAGATTGACAATAGGGCTTCTGGTTTTTAGATGAATACATTCAGTTTTTGACGATCAGAAAAAGAAGTGCACATGTCACGAGTAAGGTACTTAGCGTTATAACATAGTAAATACAATTTGCTTATCATAATAGAGGTGATCTAGATTTTTTCTTGACCTAGTTACAAAAGAAAGAGAGAGATCCAACATAGATGTAATTGCAAGAATCCAAGTTTTAAGTGCGCTTCAGCGTCAATTTGGCATGGTGTCTGTGGTATGCGTGCAGAGTTTTTCATAGAAAGAGAATACACAGGATGGGTAATCTCTATGGAACTTATGTACATACAACTTGTGCATGAATAAAAGCATCTAAGATAATGTAATAGAAAATTGTAATGATATTTACATCTGTTCTCAAAACTATAGACTACATGATAAAAGGGACATAAGTGCGAGTTTCTAAGACTTGAAATAAACATATATAGAGAGACCAAGGATGACCCATTTGGACCAAACTACCTAATAAAAGTACAATTTTTTATACCACATACAATCTATTACGACAACCCAACTATTTCAACTTATTGTACTTGGTCTATATTTGTACTTTTTAAAATGATGATGTCGTCAAGCTTTGGTGTATGCATAGAGGACTTGGGATCTGTCCCAAATTATAGTCTTCTATGGTTTTTGGTTAAGTTTTTGTTTTGGATTGAATATGCTACTGATGCCAGAGCTTCATAACTTTGCTTTTTGTAGTTAAAAAAGTGTTTTATGTCTTTGTTATGCATGCAGAGTTCTTCATAGAAAGAGAATGTACAGGATAGGTGATCTCTAGGTAACCACATGTACATGCCACTTGTTCATGACTAGAAGCATTTAAGAAAGTGTAATAGAAAATTATAATGATATTTACGTTTGTTCTCAAAATTATGGACTACATGATAAAAAGGACATAAAATGTGAGTTTCTAAGACTCGAGATAAACATATACATAGAGACCAAGTATGACCCATTTGGACTGGACTACCTAGTAAAAGTACAACTTTTTTATACCAGATATAATCAATTGAAATAACTATGATGAGAACCCAACTATTTCAACTTATTGTACTTGGTCTATATTTGTACTTCTATAACTGATAATGTCATCAAGCGTTGGGGTATGCATAAAGGACTTGGGATCTGTCCCAAATGATAGTCTTCTATGGTTTTGGTTAAGTTTTTTATTTTGGATTGAATATGCCGCCGATGGCAGAGCTTCATAACTTTGCTTTTTGTAGTTTAAAAAATGTTTTATGTGTATGCAAGGTAAGATAATTAGACATTTCTTGAGCTCTTTTAGTACACGCATGGCTTTTTATAGCCAATGCACCTGGCATGTCACATGTCTTGATTATGTCCACATGCAATTAGCAAAGGAACATACATAGATTCTGATCTGAAGATCCCCAATTATGCATTACTCAACATAATAGACAAATGAAAACATACCATATCCTTGAATTACAACACTACAACTTGTAACCCTCAAAAATTCTTCCACATGTTTAGCAAGTGGGGCTGCTCCAGAGAGGATCATACGCACATGACCTCCTAGACCTTGTTTCACCTGTACGTTTGGGACATGGAAAAAAACATTCATCAAATAAATCATGTATGCAAGAAACAAAGAAATCGAGTCCATAAATGTCATCATGGAGTTCTCCACAAACCAACCTTGCTAAATACAAGTTTATCAAAAAGTGGTGCAGCTTTATCCTGTTTCAAACCCTTTTGCAGATTGCTTAGCTTGCTGTATTTATTACATTAAAACAACCTCAATTAGAAATTAAGAACTCCACATGATTCCAGAAAAGAAAAAGGGAACGAAAAACACACTGCTTAATTTTCTAATGTTTCCAACATGATCCAAAATCTCTGGTTTCTATAAGTCGAACAAGGGACTCCAGTAATATGACATACTAGTTGTACGCAAAATCAAATAACTTCTTTCTTAAGGTTCCTCCAGCTGATATCTTTTCATTTATACCTGCACAACAGACATAACATATTACCAAAACACATCTGTATCTAATGAAACACATCAAAACAAAATTGCTTAGGCTTCTTGAAATATTATGCAATGACATTATCATCTATAAAATGGAACCTGTGTATATCCGATCAAAAACACGTGGTACACCACAGAATATAGTTGGCTTCAACTCTGCAATATCTTCAACCAAAACTTTCACATCCTATGAAAATACAGAAAACATTAAAGACCAAAAAATGTCTGAAAGTTTATAAGCATATAGAGTATGATAAAAAGGTATGTAAGAACAGAGAAAAACAAGTCAGCCAAAACATACCCCACGCCAGAAGCCGATTGAGGCACTTCTGTAAATGCAATATTCCTCGATTACCCGATCAAATATATGTGCGAGTGGAAGAAATGAAAAATACACGTCTGTTTCTGTCATCTGCATGGAAACAAAGAAATATAATTTTCCATTGACACAAATAAATTTGATAGAGAAATGTACTTGGAACATGATATACAAATCTCTTTTTCCTCCAAGGAAAATTCAAGGTACAATAGCAAAATACAATCCATGTGTACTACAGAAAGCATGTGTATGGAACAGATCCATGTGTAGACAGGTGCTGAGCCATTTTGTTAGACTCATCATTAATAGATAATTAATGAATAACTGCAAAGTGATGTACATAGAATTGATTAAAATTTGAATTGTTATTGTTGGTTTCATATGGATGGTTGCTTTCTTCCCACCCATGATAGCGCACTCTATACAAGAACTTTGCGTTGATCATTGAGAGAGCTCGCTCAGCTTTATGCAGTTTGTCTAGCCTATGTTTCTGGTAATATGCATAATGAGAGCATTAACATTTCCAAAAGGCTTGTCACCTTAGTTACCAAATCCGGCCAGATCTGCACCAAATCCGGCTGGATCCGGATTTTTCAGCCGACCAGGATAAATTCTGTCCAGGTCAGCCCTAATTTAGGAAAAACCATTATTTTTTATTTTAAAATTTTTTCTGTAGTTTTCTGGAAAAAACAGTCAACAATCAACCTTATATATTAAAAAATATAACATTTTACATTACATTTAACTGTAGTTTTCTGGAAAAAACAGTCAACTATCAACCTTATATATTAAAAAATATAACATTTTACATTACATTAAACTGTAGTTTTTTGGAAAAAACAGTCAACTATCAACCTTATATATTAAAAAATATAACATTTTACATTACATTATTGAAGTTTTCATTGTATTTGTCAAATTTTCATATTTATAAAATTCAACTCATATATATTTCGGACCGGATTTTTCCGAACTTTTTCAAGAATTCAAGATTTAGGATTTTTTTTTCCTTTCTAAATGGATCTAGATTTCTGGACCTGGTAACTAAGGTTGTCACATTTATGATTATGTTATATTGTTCTAAATAGTTCTTTCTATGTTTTGTATATAGTTCATATTGCTGCTTGTACATGATAATTGTTCTTGCTGATTTGCCCACTACATTTTTCCATTGTTGCCATCTCAAATTTGAGCCCCCAAGTGCCTTAAAAAAAATGCAGTCACAGCTTAGTGGTCTGAACCATGAAGTCAGAAGCTCATAAAACCAAGAGTTCTAAATATGGAGATAGCTGAAGAAAACTAGAGAAGAGAGGATGGTTTAGCTTAAGATTTCAGTAACTTGTAACGAATAACCATTATTGACTTCATTTGGAAAGAAGCTGAAGCATAGTAGCACAACAGTTGCATGGATCATGGCCAGACTGTAATCTTTTGCAATTACTTGGATTTGAATGGAAAAAATCGACAATTAAAATAATAATATTTAAAAAATAGAAAAAAAAACAAGTTTTTTTCCATTCTTTTTCCCTTGTTTTGCAAGTTTGCATTTGTGCATGATCTAAATGCATTTTTTATTTCCATGGAGTTATTTTGAAAAACATGCGCATTTAATCCCTTTCCTGTATTTGAATGTCAATTCATGTGATGTGTCTTAAGTTGACTGACATAAGAAACCTCAAATGCATTTTCAATGTGCTACACTCCATTTAAAATTCATTTCTCAATACCATGGAAACTCGAATGATGTCACCCCACACATGAGGTGGAACCAAATGCTTTAATGACCTGTTTTAAAGTGTAAATGAGAGTCTCCAAAACTTTCAGCATTTGTTATTATTTCTTTCTTTCTTTTTTTTTTTGAAAAAAACAGTCACCCATTATATTGATAAAAATATTGGATTACATACTCTATCATGCCAAGCATGGAAGCTATTAGCCATATCTCTAGCACTATAAACAAAAAGAACAATATGAGTAATCATTGAGAAGAGTCAAGGTTTATAATTTTCCTGATTTCTTCTTGTATCTTTGTTGACCACCATAGGGGAGGTAGCCCATACAAATGATGTCCTTGTTGTCAAGTGCCCAATTAGCCAATCCATCTGTAATCTTATTACTTTGTCTAGGGATGTGGGTGAACTGAATCTCCTGAATCTGTTGCTGAAGTTTTCGAATTTCACACAATTCCTTGGCAATTCTCCATTGTGGAGGTTTACCAGTACATGAATCCCTCAACTAGTTCATCATGATTCTGGAATCCGAGTGGACTTTGATCTTTTCCATCCTACTTTAATACCCTCATGTATTCCCTTACGGATAGCTCTAATTTCTGCCATGTTATTTGTAGAGATGCCCAAGTTTTCGGCAAGCAAAAACTGGATATCTCCATCTTTTTAACGTCCAATAACTCCCATAGCTGCTCTGCCTGGATTGTCCCTAGAAGCTCCATCAGTATGTGTTACCACCATCAAAAGTTGTTCTATCCTGACCTTGGTTAGACTGAATGACAATCTTTTCCTTTTTCTTGTGAAAACGTGGCATAGTGGCTAGCTGGGGATCCAAAGATAGTTGTTGGAAGATATGCTGCCATACTGGAGTTGGTTGTTCAGGTATAGAAACCTTATGTTTACGGCTCTCATTCTAGTTGCTTTTAATCTTTTCCCATACAAATATAACTTCTCTGCTAGTTTGGCGAAATATTCTATAGTTCCTCTCTTTCCACATGTTCCAAAGGAGTAATGAGATACCACTCCACATAGCTGGAAACAAATTTTGCCCTGTGGGAATTGCTTTATTCCAAGTTTCATTTATCTGCGCTTAGGGAACCCAAACTATTCCATTGCAATTTAAACAACCGAGCCAAATGTGTCCATAGAATAGAAACCTAGGGACATTGAAAGAGAAGATGGTCCAAAGTTTCCTCATCATGAAAACAAAGTACACATCTAAAAGGTCCCCTAAATCCTTTTTTTTAGCCTATCTCCAGTTAACAATCTTCTATGAATGATAAGCCAAAGGAAGAAACTTACCTTCAACCATATCTGTGGCTGCTATAAACACTGAAACAATGATTTTTGGGGGATGAATACAACTTGTAATGAGGGAAAACATATCTAGAAGCAACATCATATTTCCCTGAAGAAATACCTCCCCACCCTATTTCATTAGGTTCAGCTGAAAAAAGAAGTAGGTCTATCAGCCAAAGTTTTAGTCAACAAGTTTAGATTCTCTTGCTCCATCCTAACTGGCCATTCCCTATGAGGTTTCCAATGAGTATCCATATCCCAAGGCTGAGAAGAAGTTTGAATATAATGATTTAACTTGATCCATCCTTTCTCATGCAATTGATCCTTAATAACGTTGAAGGTTTGGAAGGATAGAAAGAATTGGGGGATGACCATCCCAAGAGTCCATCCAGAAATTGGCAGACTAACCATTGTGGACCATCCAGAACAGCTTACTTTTAATCAATTTTTCGCCACTTTTAATGAATTTTAAAGTAGGAGAACCATTATTGGGAAGAGCAGTCCTGATAATTCTCTCTGGTCGACTACTTTCCGCATATTTTCCCCTTGAAATTAAACAGCCCATAGATCATCAGGATGACTTATGAGCCTCTAGTATAACTTGGCTTCCAAAGTTGTATTTTGTTGTGAGGATGAACGGAATCCCAAACCTCCCTGTTTGTTTTGGTTTACAAAGAGAAGACCATTTCACCAAATGCCCCACTTTTTCTTTTCCTGAGCTTCACTCCAAAGAAATTTTTGACACATGGAATCTATCTTTTTCAAGATAGTAGCAGGAATATTCATAATAGAGGCCACATAAATGGGCATAAGCTTGAAGAACTCTACCTTAATAAGAGTCATCCTTTCCCCAGAAGATAGTCATTTGTTTGTCCATTTTTGAATTGTCTGCTCAAACCTGTCAATTAACCATTTCCAATCTTTGGGTCTATCTGGAGCTAAAGGAATACCCAAGTATTTTATAGGAAGAACTCCTTTTTGGAATTGAAGAATATGTAAGATCTGCTCTTCTTGTCTTTGAGAGCAATAGAATAAATAAATATGGGATTTTCCTTTATTTATATTCTGCTCAGTAGCTGAAGAAAGAGATTGAAGAGTCTTTTGAATATGTTTGGCTTCTACTATATTTTCACCGTGGACTCGAACCTAGCCTTAGTCCTTTTTGTTATCACATGGGATTTGTTCCTTGGTAGATATTGTGACAAGGCACTTTACCATCATCTGCACCAATTGGACTACAAGATTTCAATATTGAGAGAATTGACTATCCATAGAAATGACAACGTGTCATAAGAAAGATGTATGTTTGAGGCCTAAGGGGGAGGTGGACAGGCTTGGCTACTAGAATCACTTAAGCCTAATGCAAGAAGTGTGTAGAGCTATGTCTAATTGTGCTCAAGGGGAGACCTCAATTTAGAGATAGGATAGCACAAATCAAACAAAATTTTCCTATCTCCTAAGTCAATAGAAGTCAAATGGGAGATTGCTGATGAATAAAACTTAAACGAATCTATGAGGGGTAATTAATGGTATTGATATATCTTTGATTAAAATTCAATATGCCAACATGGCATAAGTTAATCCAATCAGCTCTAGACAATATTTAATGTTACAATTAGATGCTAGGTCAGCTAGAGAGAAACATGAAAACTTATACACAAAATTCTAGGAATTTGATAACTTGAGTGAGAAGATGATGTTGTTCTCCATTCTTGGGCCACCTCTATCTCTCTTATAATTTATATTGTATCAATCTATTCTCCACTCAAGCATACAATTAATTACTTCTCTATGGAGGGTGTACACATCTAAAAATGGTCCCTATGTATTTATTAGTTGTTAAATTGCACGATTTTAATATGTTTGTGTAATTGTAGATTGTTGGTCTAAATTAGGCATTATTGGCATGTTTTTTTGACTTTTCATGATCCCTGACCCTCTTTCAACTCCCCCTAAGCCATGATTTCCCTTCTCCTCGGATCTTCCCCTAATTTGGCCACACTTCCATCTGAACTGTCCATATGCTCATGGAAAAGGTGGTTGTGGCTCCTTGTCCCTTGCTCTCACCTTTTTCGCATTTTGACTATTGGAGGTCCGGTTCCGAGCGCTAATAGGGTCCTAATTTGAATAAAACTTGTTTATAGATACAAAAACATCCTAAGTCATTGATCATCTAGCACTACCAAGGATAATCCAAACATTTATAAAGAATCAAGAAACATGTTGAGCACTTTGTTGAAGTATTTTAGATCAAGCAATCGTGTAATGTCCCCTTTTTCAGATAAAAATTAAAATAAGAGAAAATCGATTTGCACATGTGAGTTTAAAAATCAAAACATATTTTTGTGTGCAAATCAAAAATAAGAGAGAAAATTGATTATCTTTGGGATGGTAATTTATTTATTTTTGGAGATAAAAATTAAATAACCAAGCAAGTCGCATTTTCTTCGAAGTATTTAATAATTAATATTTGGAATAAATTGATTTATTTTAAGCATGGGGTCGATTCATATGGACATTATTTGATTTAATTTCCCCATGCATTTAATATTTGTTTTGAATGTGATTTCTGGGCAATATTTAAATAATGATTACTCTCCTAGATTTTGGTGCCAAAAATGGAGAAGGAACTTTGGAGATTGAGCAAGAAAAAGATATAAAAGAAGATTGATGGGCACTCCTTTTTGCATGTTAACGGTTTATGAAACTTATCTTTATCCTTGAAGAAGGGATGTATGCCCACTAATGATATAAAGCAAAAAGTGTTTTTCAACACCACCTTTGAGTGAAGTGTGTATGCCCTTTGAGCTTGAATTGATAAGTTATTTGCATGTCTCTTTCAATTTAAGTAAAGACGCCATTGTTGAGGGAGTTTTGTGAGGTTATTTGGAGTGTTTTTAAGCCATTGTTAAATCTATAAATTCTGGAAAATTGCTCCTGGTTTTCCCATGATATAAATTGACTTGTAGAAGGAAAGTTTATGGTGTTTTTGAATGTTATTTGTGCAAGAATAAAATTTGAACTGTTATTGCTCATTATTCTATGATAAATGCACTTGTCTCATGATATTTGGAGCTTGCTAACATTGCTGGAATTTATTTAATGCAAGTTGACTTAACTGGGCATTTATTAATAGTGTTTTGGAAGAGTTTGAAAAGTTTTGCGAGCTGCTGTTATAACTTCCTTATTACAAATTTGAAACTACATTTTATTGGGTTAACGAGTGAAAGGAAAGAGCTAGAAATAAGTTTAATTATTTTTCCTAACCCCAGCGACTTGAACTGCAGATTCGAGGGCTATTCTGAGTAGGTTTCAGTGGGTGAAAAATTCTGATTTTGGTTGCATTTAAAAAATCATAATTTTATCTTTCCTACTACACTTTATTTTAGGCTAAAAGAGTTTATATTGTGAGAGATTAATTTTCAAAATTTACAGTCATTTTCAGCAGTTTTAATTTATTTTTATACTAATTGCAAAGTTAATTGGTTAAAGGCGTGTAAATTCCAACTAGATAGCCCATCTAAACCCTTACCTTGGCTCATTCCAACCCTATTTAAGTTGTATTGAAGCTCGACACTGGGTTAGTTGAGGTGAACCTAGACGGGTTTCTCTTTTAAGTTTACTTCCATTGCAAGTAGATTAATAGAATTTAAAAAATATCCCAAAATGGGATATTACAAATCGTCAGAGTATCCATGTTAGAGAAATCATTAAAAAGAGGAAGGAAGATTCATACACTACACAATAGTGGTTTGCCTAGATGATGAATTATTGCAATTATTGGTGTGTTATTTTCAATGTTGTTACAATCTAGGGACCTGACAAGTATCAACATGGTTCTGCTCTTCTTTAGTTTAATGCAGGCCCCCAAACTATTTTTTTGTTACCTTAAGGTTTTTCTAGACGTTGCTGCCCAATTAGGCCAAGAAGTTTTTCCATTTTGCATGTAATTGGAGCGAAAGCACAAAAATCTGTGCAAATGTTTTTGGAGATTAGAACTAGGTGAGAGCAGTTGTCAATTTTTTTTGGACCAATCAGCAATATTGTCCAAAGCGCCCTGCAGGTCCAATCATTGCCCAAAGAGAAAAAAAATGCTTTAGACAAAGTTTCTTTGTTTCTCATTTTTTCAGGTTAGCTTTGTCAAGCATTTGGATGTGCATTTCCATTGTCAAGGTATGATGATTTTCACTAGATCTCTCAATATTCAAGATACACTTCTAAACCTCACATGTAAACCCCTTTCATTGGTTTTGGACTTAGTAATTAGGCTTCATTACTACTTTTGCATGCATTGAATCCGAGTAAAATCTAATAGCTATTGTATTGCAATTTAATTGAAATCCATTTGCCTATATCACAAAGAGAGTGTCTCTTAGGAACAATAACACAAACTATCTATAACGAGTTTATAAGTTTTGAACAATATTGCATATCATAATTAATTATACGAGTTGAAAGCAATCAATAGGATTTTTGGCATTTTCCAAAAAAGAGTATGAGGTTTGGGTTTCATGCCCCATTCTCTCAATGATATTGTTTATGGTTGAAGTCAAGTGAACCAATATTAGGAAATTAACATCGATGTCAATTACCATAGAAGAGGTTTAGACTCTAGTAATACAAACAAATCCCTTATGTTTCTCTTTGTTGGTCAACCATTGTGAATTTCCTACACCACGTTTCAATCTCCTTTATTAGTCCTCTGAATATATAGACTAGTCCCCTCCCCCCCCCCCCCCCCTCTCTCTATATATATTTTACCCATTGTGGATTTCCTACGTCACATTTCAATCTTCATTAGTATTCTTTCAAGCATATGGACTAGTCACTATATATATCACTTTTGTTGTTTTCTTGTGATCTTGCGAGTACTTGCATGGGAAAGACTAATGAACAAAATGTTAGGAATGCAATGCATTGAATTTTCTTTGGTTTGCATGATGACAAATAGAATGTTGTTAAATGTTAACAATGAAAATATGGTAAAATATACACCAAAAAAACCTACTTTATCTCCCAACCATCAACAATTCACAAAATATAGTTAAAGCTTTGGCGATTATATTTAGTTGGTATTTAAAAAAATCAAATATGTGAACTATTGGAAAAAGCAATAACACCTAGCAATGTAAAGAAACAATTAGCCACTACAACTCTTAACTTTGTGGTATAGCAATGTAGATGCCTAAAAATGGTCCATAGGCATTTATTAGTTGTTAAATTACATGATTTGAGGAAGTATGTGTACTTGTTGATCCAAATTAGGCCTTATTGGCACATTCATCAAATTTGGATGGAGCTCACACCTTCTCCCAACAAACTTTAGATATTCCATTCTCTGTCCTACTCCTTTCCTCCCTCCTTGGGCTATGTGTCCATAGCATGCCCAATGCTTTGCACATTGTATGAAGTGTTGGGACGCTCCTAGGCTTCTTGATGAGGTCTTTTCCCACTCTTTTTCACATGACTCATGCTATGTCTTTTTCACTTTTTCAACCATTTGATGTTAGCTTGAGTGCTGATAGGGTCCTAATTTGAATTCAATTTGTCTATAAATACATAGGGATTCTAAATCATTTATCAAAAAGCAGTCAAAAGGAATATCAAGGGAATTTAGAGCATCCATTTATTGTTCAGCAATCTACCAAGCACTTACAAACATTGTATAGGAATAAAGAAAACATTAAAGCTTTCATTGAGGCACACAAGTTTAAGTTAGACATGCACCGCACAACTCTGGTTTGCATATTGTTGGAACTGTTCCAATCATTGAGGATTGTTGTTCTCAATATTGCTACTGTCTAGGGGGCCTGAAAAATAGCAAGATAATTTTGCTATTCTTTGATTTTACTGTAGGCGGCCTTACAAGTATTGTTTTCTTCAATTCTCAAATATCGCTGCCCAATTAGCATAAGAGAGGAAGTCTGTTTTGTAAGTGATCAGGATCAAAGTGCACAAATCTAAACGAGGTGTTTGCTATTTTGTCGGGGAGCATCCAACTGATCTATTCTGAAGAGATTGCTCTATTTGTCTGTCATATGTTTATGAACAGATCTAGAAAGAAAGTAAGAAGCAAAATGCACCGTTGACACAAAGTTCTCCGGAAATCTCTTCTATATTCCCCTGCTTGCAGAAATTAGGGGTTTCAGCTCAAAGTCATGGAACACAAGAATGTTGATTACAAATTTTGATCCCTTTAACCTGTAGGTTCTTCCTCTACTTATAACACGTAGAGGGCAAATTACAAATGGAAGACTATAACTGAACTAGAACATAAACAAGAAGTAAAAAGAACATCTGGAAATCATCTTCACCTAATTCCTCTTCCCCTAACTCCTCTCTTAATGACATGCATCAGGTGTTCAAGCTAAAAATTGTGCACAACTGTCACTTAACTCAAAGAGTCATTCCAAATAACTTAAAATAATGGTTTTTCAAACCAATAACGTTTAAGTTTACAATTACATCCGGGGACATAAGAAATAAGAGAAGAAACAAAAGAAGAAGGAAGATATGCCAGCTGTAACTTTAGCGTTTCTTCAGGAAGTGGTGAAGATCGAAGTGGCCAAGGAGAGAACACAAATGTTGCTAGGAATTCAATGAAGGAACGACAAATATCTTGCTGAGGTTCACAGGCTGGTGAAGTGTGGTGAGTTGATGCTAGAAAAGTTGAGAAACTAGCACCATAGCCGTAGAAGTGACCTTTTTCTGTGTATGAGACTTTTTGTGCACTTTAAGCTTTTTAGGCCTTCTGTTGCTTTTTCCCTCATGCTTCCTTTTGATGGAGTCTCCTGCGTTGAGGTTGCCTGTGATCTGATTCATCAAAGCTTCATCAAGGTTAATATCCCTTTGTCAGCAACCAGTTCGAGGTGTTGACAAGAACCGTAGCAGATCTTTCCTCGATCGTGTGGCATCCACCAATGTTCTCCTGAAGAGCAAGCTCTATCCCCTCCCATCTTGGTGGTATGGGTTAAGTAACACAGGCCCATCGTCTATGAGATCCGCAAGTATCCGTGCTAATCCATAATCAAACACTTGTCGCGCCAATAATCTGCTAAAGTCTTTCTTTCTGACTTCGTACTTGCTTCTGCACTTCATCCATAAGTCTTCTAATGAAGGCACATGCGATTTTTCCTGGGAGATTGTCTTCCTTTGCTACCCCCATATGGATTGAAGTTCAGCCGTGCTGGGAAGAACTCATGCTCACACTCAGAGAACATCTCAACTTCAATTCCTTTGGCTTTGTGAATGCTCTGACAACTGTAATAGCCCACTGTGATTGGAAAGAAGCCCGTAGACTCGTGCCTGCTTTGATTGTAGGTCACGCATCTCCACGAGTTGTCTCCACAACTCCATGATGACCAATTTGTCGCTTGGATATCTAGGCAACTTGTTTGGTTCTCCTAAAAAGCCGGTTACCCTGGATATGTAAAGTCTGCAAATTTGATGAAGATATAGCCATGTTGGGATACAACTTCCCAAGCTTCCTTGCTCACCCTATTGGTCTTCAGATCACTGTTCAACTTGCAAATGAATTCGTAGGAAAAATCCATCGTTGACCACCTTGTAATCTTTATTGCATTTAGGCACAATCAGTTGCGGGTAGCACTCAAAAATAGGATCCTTCGATAGTACGCCCCGTCTATCCAGCTTGGAAAAGATACCCTGCGAGGCTGTTGCATATAACCAGGTAGGAAGTCATCTTGAAGCTGTATGTCCGCCTCACACTTCGGAGCTGCTCACCGATGTTGTCATTGATGATCTCCGCCCAATTGATATTAAATCTACTTTGTTGATCTCAATGGTCCTAATGAAGGCATACATCCATGAGCGGAAGTTGTGAGTGTTAGCTTCTCCATTATCCTGCATAAGATAAGATAAGATAAGATAATGTTATTAATGTCCAACACATGACCACAAAAGTAGGTCAATGGGACTGAAGAGTACAAAGCAAACAAATCCAACAAGAGGACCCAAACGGGTCACCCGAAATACAATGAGAAGGAGAGGAGAAGGAAACAACAGAGGTCGAGAGGCCAGAAATGAAGAAGAGAGATGACAGTGTGGGGAGGGAGCGGAAGGAGCAACATCCCCAACAACATCACCTAACACTTGAGGCCAGATGGGAGTAACTTGCAGTGCGCCGACGACAAGAAGCAGAGACTGTGGAATGCCTGGGGAGCTGACAACCGGGAGGAAGGCGGTGTCTCAAAGTAGGCCTGGTGGATCGCTGTCCATGTGGAGGTGCCATGGGACATGCTTGAGATAAGGAGCCATGGGTGGAAGGAACGGACTCACGAGACCGGACGGACCTAGGATACGGGTCCAAACATGTGACCCAATGCTGCTTAGCACCCCTCACTGGAGAGAGCAACGGGAAGAAGGAAGTGATCAACCTAGTAGCCAACTGTCGGGAGGGAGGATGGAGGAGCCTGTCCCAGAGTCTGATGGCCTCTTGAAGGTAGAGGGCAAGACATCTCTGATCATAGTATCTGAAGAAAGTTATAAAGGAAGCTCACGGAATAGGCAATGGAAACGCCCACGAATCTCATAGTAAACAGGACATCTAAAAATGAAGTGTTCTTCGGTTTCAACCTCTTGGAGAGAGCAAAGAAGGCAAGTCCGCTCCGAGCGGTCTAAGTGGTGGTCAGTCTCAATACGGAGTTGATGTGAGCCCATTCGAAACTGACCCAAAGAGATACAAAGGACCTGCAACCAATGTCGGGAAACGTACATGGGTCTGAAGATGAGCCCATCATGGATCTCGAGAAAGTGTGTCGCGTAGAATGACATCTTCGGACGCAACCCCTTGGGGGGTTGGTCCATGTGTGTTGGATGAACTGTCTGTAGATATCATCTCTGATTATCCTATGAAGATCATGTTGGTTGGGTAGCAGGTGGGCGGGAGCATCCAGAGAATAGCTGAAGGGTGGGAGACGGTCCATCTGGATGTCAATGGACGCGAAGAGGCATGAAATGCAGACATACCAAAAGCGAGAACATCTACTGTGATCTGAGGAAGCAATAGCCTCAGAGGAGCAATAGGCAAGATAAGTGTACCTGTCTTTGTCAGCAGAGGAACTAAAATACCCTTGAATACGGTGCAATAGCAACACAAGGCTGAAGATGGTCTCCAACCGAAAAGGGCGAGCCCCAAACTCAGCGAGGATAATGTTGTGAGGAACAGATTCTTTGCACCTGATAATGCGTCTGAGCATGAGGATCTGGACGCGCTCAATAGTGGCCCAATCTAAGTCCAAAAGAGAGGGACCCCAAACTTCCGAACCATACAGAACCGTGGGCCTAACCAGGGAATCAGAGAGGGACATCTTTGAAGGAATGCCCTGAAAGTGGTGGCAGAAACACTGTCTCTCAAGAATCGCCAAAGAACCATATCCCTTATTGACCCGGGGTCGGAGAGCAGGACAAAGGCTAAAACGAGGTCCAGAGAAGAGAATCCCCAAGTAGGTATAAGAGCAAGTGATCTGAATCTCCACACCCTTAAAGAAGAAGTGGAGGTTGGAAGTCTTCAAACAATTGAAAACCATAACTTTGGTTTTCCCAAGATTCACAGTTAGCTGCTGATGATCATAGAAAAGGGCTAAGGCATCAAGCTGCCTCTGGAGGCCCTCAACAGAAGAAGCAAGGAGAACTGCATCATCTGCAAAGAGAAGGATGTAAATCAGACCCTGGTGCAGAAGGCACCCATCACCTTCCTGTATGTGATCCCTGAGAAACTCCTCAAGCTCATCGATATAGATCCCAAATAAGGTAGGAGAAAGGGGGCAGCCCTGTTTGACACAAATAGGACTCCTGATGAAATCAGACAGGCTAGTATAAGTGCGAAGGCGGCCAAGGACCTCTTCATAAAGGACCGCGACATAGCAATTTGGTAATATCATCCACTTCCTGCACCACATTGGATCGTGGAAGAGTCCTCGGGAACTTCGATGGAGATCTAGGCTTCTTTATATACTTGTTGTTCATTATGCCCACACAGTCTACTTTGTGCTTCTCTCATTTGTTGCCGACGTCCAACATGCTGATTGTAGTCACCATTGGTTGTGTTGGAATCTTCAGACAATAATTGATAAATTGTGCGTCCAGCCGGATTATTGTCTTTCCCGCAGCATCCCAGATTGATCTGGATAGTGGATGGCACGACCTTGCACACTCCATGACGAATTTAGGCAACTGAGCTATGACTTGGAATGCTGAAGCTCGAATGATTCCACTGCTCTTTACTGGCCGCATGAGAGATGTCTTTCCAGCCCTGGATCTGTCAATCAATTCAGAGAGGGGTTCGGGGCCTAGATCCGTATCACCGATATCAGTAAATCTGGAAGCAATGCATAATTCCGTTGATCCTTCTCTTTCATCCCGCTTTATTATGGTCAGAGCAATCTTTGTTTGAGCAACTCTTTTTCTTTTTATTCTGCCAGAATTCTTTGCAATTGGTGCAGATCTGGGAATTTCTTCAGATTCAGAAGATATATTCAATGTATCTGACATTTATTTGAACACCTTTCACTTATATAAGCACCTGTAATGAATACCTGCAATTAATTCAGACAAAGACGGAATCGAGAGCATGAACACTTGATTTTTATCACAAAAATTTGCATATAAAGCCCGCTGCCCTAAAATTTGAGGTTTTGCTTGCATGCAAAGCAAGCATAAACATTTTTAAATTCACCAGGGCACCTATACCAATATGTAGATAATTAATCAAGCTCCTCCAACCCTAGGTGCCAAACTTTGAAGCTTTCCGGCAATGAAAAACACTTTTTTATGCAAAAATTCTCCTTTGGGCACCAAAACTGTCCGCGCTGCAATCCTTTGCTAAAAGAATTAGTTACTTCTTTACTATGGCAGCCCATGCTTATATAACTCTCAGCATTCTATTTTTAATAATTGCCCCTCCTATTCCTAACAATTAATTAATAAACAAACATGTTTATTCATCCAACTTGGGCGCCTATTTTTGCATGCTGCTAGCTGCTATTAAATAAATCTAATTTATTTATTTTTAGCATGCTACCTTCAGTTCTCTTTGAGTTAACATCATGCATTGACCTTCTATTTATCCATGGTGCCAAAATTAGGAATAAAAGCGATTATTAAATGCCATTAAAAGTATTATTTAATGCCCAAAGGGGTTGCAATTTTTAGCATCAGTGATTTCTAAATTTAAGAAGTCAACTTTGATGGGATTATTCACCTTGCAGTGCAGCTCTAAAAATCCCTTCATTTACTTAAGTTGTTTGACTTCCATAATGGGAATTTTTACCCTGCAAGGCAAGTAATAAATTCCCACCTGCCTACCACTTCTAATTTTCCCATTGCAGCTTAAGTGACTTTCCAAAAAGTGCGACTTGCATTAAAATTAGCCTCCTTTGAAAAAGTGCGACTTGTTGCATACAAAGCTCATGATTCATTTATGATGAAAACCCTATTAATATATGCGAATACTAGCATGCAAAACTTCAACAGGGTTCAACTGGAGTACAATTTACTTCAAATGGGGCACTATTTATTTAATAAATAATTAAATAAAAATTTCCCACAGACAAAACTTGGTGGAGGGATAAAACAAGTTTGGGCATCTGGGTATTTGTCGAAATTGGCTCCATATGATACACTGGGAATATCCTAACATAACATAAACATTTTCTGGCAATAAAAACACAAAAAACCCGCTATTTTAAAAGAACGATTTTTTTAAAATGGGTTGTCCTAGATTTTAGGGTGAAATCTGGGGACACCAAGATTTAAACCAATCACTTAAGTTTTATAATTTAATTGATTGCTGAATTACTTTGTCGGAGAAAATAAACGGAAAAGGAAAAGAAATAAGAAGAAAGCTGCAACCCTCTTTCACCAAACTGGATCTGGAAGTAGCTGACTGTGATTTACTTGCGGGTATTGCCTTTGACTTGTCTTCCCTTTTATCCATGAAGCTTTTGCAATTCTTCTTCAGTACATGCACTGATAAAATGCTTGCCGTAAACAATTCAGACAAAACTCATCCACCTTTTATTTTTAATTGCATATGAGCGATTAAAAATTCTAGAAAGCACTCTGGGTGAAGGAAAGTACAAGTAAATTCAATGAAGGCTTCAACTGAAAGATTTGGAGCACATGCACAAGCTCCTAAAAGGAATTTTCCATGCACTAACTTCCACACGGGCTACGATAGAAACAAGAGGATGAACTTTTGCTGGAAGCCTTTGCAATTATGAGATCTAGATATGTCAATTAAATCGGTGATAGGTTCAAGGCCTATGTCTGTATCATTGACTTCAGCAAATCTGGAAGCTATGCATTGATTTTGCTGATCCTTTTCTTTCATCATGCTTCATCATGGCTGGAACAATCTTTGTCTGAGCTCTTTTTCTTTTAATTCTGTCGGAATCCTTTGCAATTGGATCCATTTGTGCAGATCTGACAACTTCTTTAGATTCAGAAGATATATTCAATGTACATGACATTGATTTGAAATCCCTTTTACTTATATGAGCACCTGTGATGAATACTTGTAATTAATTCAGACAAAGATGGAGTCCAGGGCATGAATACTTGATTTTTATCACCAAAATCTGCATATAAACCTTGTTGCCCTAAAATTTGAGGCTTTGCTTGCATGCAAAGAAAGCAAAAATATTATTTAATTCATTAAAGCACTTATACCAACATGCAGATAATTATCATAGCAAGAATCAAGCCATTCCAACCCTAAGGCATCAAACCTTGAAGCTCCCTGGCAATGGAAAAACACTCTTTAATGCAAAAACCTCCTTTTGGCGCCAAAACCTGTCCGGGCTGCAATCTTTTGCAAAAAGAATTAATTGCTTCTTTATTATGGCAGCCCATGCTTATATAATCCTCAGCATACTATTATTAATAATTGTCCTTCCTCTTTCTGGCAATTTAATTAATAAACAATAATGTTTATTCACCCAAATTGGATGCCCAATTATGCATGTTGCTGGTTGCTTTTAAATAAATTTATTTTAGCATGCATCCTTGACTTCTCCTTAGCTTTTTCATTTGCCTTGACTTTCCTTCTATTTATGGCGCCAAAATTGGGTGAATAATCCATTAATAAATATTATTAATTGCATTGTTATTCACCCAAGGTGGGTCGCATTTTTTAGCAAGGGTAATTTCCAAAAATAGGAAGTCAACTTTGATGGGAATTTTTACCCTGCACTACAACTCCAAAAATCCCCTCTTTCACTTAAGTTGTTTGACTTTCATAATGAAAATTTTTACCCTGCACAGGCAGGTAAGAAATTCCTGATGGTGCTTTAAGTGATTTTCTTTTATAATAGGAATTTTTACCCTGCAAGGCAGGTAAGAAATTCCCGCTTGCCTGCTGCCTCTAATTTTTCCATCGCAGCTTAAGTGACTTTGACTTCGTGGGAAAAAGTACCCTGCAAGGCAGATAAGAAATTCCCCGCCTGCCTGCCGCCTCTAATTTTTCCGTCAGAGCTTAAATGACTTTGACTTCATAGGAAAAAGTACCTTGCAAAGCAGGTAAGAAATTCCCGCCTGCTTGCCACTACCAAAAAATCCCATTGCAGCGTACACTCATTAATTCCAAAAAATGTGACTTTCTTGGGAGAGGCTTTTTGTGCATGACTTCATCTTTTTTGGTCAGAAGTTTGCATTTTGAGGCTGATTCCTTCTGGTGCTACGTCAGTAGTTGATCTCCAGATGCTTCAGGCAATTAAACAGACTATACTGGACAAAGAATAGACCTAGGGGAATTTCACAGAGAAACTGTGGAGAAAACCGGAGAAAAACACAAGAAATAAATAAAAGCGAAAAATGTTGCTAGAAGTTGCAGACAATGCTCTGAATTCATTCCTGGTGAAAACCCTATTGAGATGGGTGAATACTGGCATGCAGAACTTCAACACAATTCAACTGGAGCACAATTTACTTCAAACGGGGCATTATTTATTCAATAAATAATTAAATAAAAATTTCCCGCAGACAAAACTTGGCGGAGGGATAAAATGAGTTAAAGGCATTTGGGTATTTGTCGAAATTGGCTCATATGATTCACTGGGAATATCCTAACATAATACAGACATCTTCTGGCAATAAAAACACAAAAAGACCCATTATTTTAAAAGAACGATTTTTTAAAAATGGGTAGTCCCATATTTCAGGGTGAAATTTGGGGACACCACTTAGACATTGTGAATTCTAAACAAAGTGTGTGCATCAATTTAAAAATCTTATTTTCTACCATACCCTTCCTTTTGAGTTTTTTTTTTAAAACACCTTAAGAGTAGCATTAACTTTAGGAATCCAGTTGGGTTGTTAAAATCACTGTGTGGAATATAAACGTCACATACCAACTATTTCACCACTCCGTTATCATAAAACCACATGCCCAACAATTCATGCATTGAATCAGTTCATCTGATTCTAAAATAAGTGGAGTCTCTCAGTACGAATTCTTGGTGTGCACAAAACCCACATCAACATATTCTTTGCACTTTTTCTCTTGAGCATTATTATACAAATATCAAAGCCCATAAGGGCTCTTGAATATTTCATCTTATCTTCCTCAAATTTTGTGACTTTGCTTGAGTTTGTTGTATTAATGTCGAAATTGATGCCCTTACTTAAGTTTGTTGTACAAATTTTGGAGTTGTAACCTTACTCAAGTTTGCTATACAAATGTAACAATTAGAAGCCTTACTGAAGTTTCCTATACAAAAGTTGAAGTTGGTGACTTGGCTTGTGCTCTTGAAGTTATTGGCCTTACTCAACTTTATTATGTGAACATCAGAGTTGGTGATCTTAATTGAGTTTTGCTATGAATGTATTGGAATTGGCAATTTAACTAGACTTTGCAATATGGACATTGAAATTGTTCACCTTACTCGAGTTTTCTTTAAGAGTATCTTGGGATTGTACGGATTTGGGAATTGAAAAGGTTGAGTCAAATTTAATAAAAATGAGCTTGGGAATCTTACATTTGTCGAGAATAAATTTTATTGATAAACACTTGCTTCTCGCTTAAGTTAGCTGGCTCAAAAAGTATACCATAGTAAACTCAAGAATTTGGGTTCGGACTTATTTGAATTTACTAAAATCTCATCTTCTAACCTTTTAATGATCCGATCCTCCTAAAATTTGAAATTTCCAATTGATATGACATCAATCTTGACCTCCTACTCAATCATACTTGGGCCAAAATTTTAACTTAATTGTATCTTCTTTTCAGTGTTTAAGAGAATCGATGGCATCAAGTCTCTTGCTCACAATCAATTTTCCCAACCAACAATTTGATAGGCTTCCAGTCTTCCTACTCCTTAGGTTGTTTGTTTCCTTTCAATTTTCTCATTAGTTTGGATTTTATGTTGCTTGAGAACTAAAATAGCCATCTTTGTCTTGGTGGTAGTCATAACTTGATCTTATTTTTGTTTAACTTGCTGACTAACTATCTCTTGCTCATTTTGTCACCACCAATGAGAAAAAACCTTATCTTCCTCTTCATCTCTCTTGTTTAATTTGGTTTCCATCATAACAATATCCAAACTTTGTACTCGTTCTCTTGATCATTAGATTCTTACATTATGTTGACATATGGTCTAGCTTGTGATATCTAACAAATTCAACTTGGATGACTTAATTGAGGGAAAGTTCACTCACCTTTTTATATATTGCTCTTAGGTTGAACATCCTTCATTACTTATTGTTCACTCGCTTGCCTACATGCACGTTCATGTTCATCAACATCTATTGAAGTTGTTTCCAAGATAAATGTTATTTTTCTCTTATTTTATGCTCTTTTGTAGAGAAACCTTCCTTTCTTATGCTACTTAACTATAATGGCATGTCTACTAAAAAATGAGAAGAAAGGAAAAATGAAATTATGTTAGTATCCATGAATAACCAAAGTAGGGCAATGGGACTCGAAAAGTACAGTTAGTTATGTAGGAGAAGTACAAGGGTAAAAAGACCTTAGGTTATTGGTAAACAACTAAATTCAAAGCATAAAATAACAAGGAACAAAGAGAGAAAGGGTAAAATTAAAGTGGTTAAACTTCAAACCATAAGATATGGTATAAGAATAAATATCCATATAAGGTAAGGACTCCTCATAAACATGAAGCCAATGAAAACCATGTTGTTGCCACAAGGTTGCAATTGGGTTCGGATCAAAGTAACCAACAACATTGTCTTTAGATGTCCCTACAAAAAGACCCAAGAACTAATATTAGAATGTTCATGAGTGAAGAGAGGGTTGAGGGGCCTCAGTTGGACAGTCCCAAGAGGAAGTTGAGTACGCCCCCTAGAGCCTCTCTGAAGGACCAAGGCCAATGAAACTCTAGTGGATTAAAAAACTAGTAATGTGCACTTGTCACCCTGCATGCAAACAAGGGGAAGCCACTCAATGCTGAAATGAAGCAGATCAAATTTCCCTGGAATGGGATTAAGGGGTATGATGTGGTTTGACAATAATATATCGCCTCACAAATCTATCTCCCTTTGGGTCTGACATATATAGGGGGTGATTAACACCTCTAATGCATGCAACAAGATGAAAGGACGTAATCACTTTGAAAGCTCTAAGGGTTCCTATGATCTATGTCTCGGTAACTAAATAGAAAACTCAAAGAAAAAGGGCTAGGCACCTATGATTAGGGTATTGATAAATGGACTAAGAATCACTCACATCTTTCAACAAATAGTTGTATCTCCCCCAAATCTCATAGTACATAGGACACTTCAAAAAAAGTGTTCCTCAGCCCAACATCGTAGAGGGAGAAAAGGAAATAAATTTTTTACCTTTCAAGTTATGGTGGTCAATCTCAATCCATAAATGGTGGGAGCACACATTCAAGTGGCCAAGTGGAATCTTCAAGCCATGTAACCAATGGCGAGTGGAGTTAGTTGTAATATCCCCTTCTGGGTAAATACAGCAATAAAAGGAACACTCTGCTGATCAATGATAAGATGGCAATCAACAAATAGTTTTTATGACTCAAACTGATTAGAACATCACTGCAAATGATTACACCCAGCCAAGAGTGCTTGTGCCTTTGGTAGGATGAATCAATAAACCCAAGAACAGAGGTTTAATGGCCTCTATCAAACAGCCCAAACAATTAACTTCCGACTGAAGTAATAGGCTTCAACAACTGATACAGATTGCTGCTATTAGAGCATCTAAATCCCAACGATAACTTCCCAAACACTCAGAAATTTACATCTCAATCAAATCACTGGAAACTGCCTCTCTAAGCCTATATAAAATCAGATCTGAGCTTCTTATGTAGATTGCTACACAAGGCTTTGATTATCAACTAAACAAGCAATGATCTGCATGCCAAGAAGTCATTAATATCCTATTCACATCAACACATACAGATTGCTGATATAAAGGGCTGCAAGCACCATCATACCATGCTTTGACCCAGTCGATTTTAGGGGACTAATATTGCAAGGCTACACTCCCACAAAATCTGCAACAAGGGGACCTCAATGGACCTCAACAAACATGTGAACTGTAGCCCATCAATATTGGAATATACCAGTCACAACTAAAATACTCAATTGATTAGAAATCGCTGCCAAAAGGAACTCAGCTCAATGCACATAACTCAGATTTAATCCTTTCATGCAAGTCGTAGAAACTGCCCTAAATGCATGCATAAAATATGGTCCAAACCTAGATATAAATTGCTGCAAATATATTTATTTTGCACCCAATTTACTCCCTAAAACCAGACGCCAACATAAGCATGCAGTTGCTGGGGTTTGGGAGAGTTATTCCAATAAAATATTGCCTTGCAACAAATCGCTATAACTGGTAGATTATCATCACACAGTTCGCTGTTTGTTTTATGACTCTAACATGCATCAAAATACCTCATAATCATCGCACTGGGGTCGCTGGGTTAAGGAAGAAATAGAAGATTTATGTAAACCGAAAACCAGACCAATATTCATCAAATATTATCATTAAACTTGCATCTAATGCGTTGCTGCATAAGGGAGACAATATCATGCAACCAGCTGATCGATTCACATTGAATAATGCTCCAAAAACAGTCCACAAACACCATGAGAAAGTCGCTAGGGCTGGAATGAAACATTCACCAAAGTCGACTTGCAATGGCACCAATGAATCCTCCAATTGATAACAAAAACCAACTACAAATGGATTGCAAATAGATTTCCAACACACGAGAGAACAAGAACATCAATGGTGGGCATACATCCCTACTCCAAGCATGGAGTCCAAATCGAATTCATCATAACATAGCATGTCTTACAATGTTCCAATAACCTCCTTTTATAGACAAAGAGTACCAAATTTGAATTTCCCTTTTGGAGGGAAAATACAAACTCTAATTAAATAACACTAGAACTATGTGCACTTTATTATACAAACTCTAATTTCTGGCTTCATTTGGAATGTTACTAAGCCGAAGCTTCTGCCGAGACTTCGGAGGGAAAATTCAGATGAATTGGTCTTCCACAACTATACCAGTGAAGGGAGACATGGAGAAATTACTTCGAGAGAAGAAGATGAGGTACACGGTGCGGAAGTCCGGAATTCCAGGAACTGACATCTTGTATCAAGATAGCAGGTGGATGAATCACTTTGTGACAACTGAGGAGGAAGACAAGATTCCCATCTTGATAGGACCAAGCATTCCTTCCCGGAGGGGCATGGACCTTGAAGAAGCTTTGAGAAACTTTGAACTACAAAAGGGTAACTTTGAAATGTTAGATGATGCGGGCCTTGAAGAAGAGGAGATAGTTCTGGATAAATTTCGAATAGAGGAATCAGTGGACAAGGCTTTCCATGATGAGGAAATTTTCTCATTCCCCTTCGCAGATGAATATTCTCTCGAGTATGTCATCCATGAAGAGACAAATCCAACTTGTGATGAGCCCTCAAATGGTTTGAAAGAACAATCAGTGCAGGAATTGTTAAGCATTGCGGAAGAAACTGAAGACCCTGAGCTTAGTCTCGAGTTCATGATGCAGGCTATGGAGTTGCCAGATAGGAAAGAGTCCAATTTAGAAATCCCAATCAATTTGGAGGGTAGCCATGATGAAGTAAAGCAAGGAAAAGAACCTAATGTCCCTCCTGAGCCAATGGATTATGAAGGCAATGATGAAAGTGAGGTATTTTCTTTCCCATTTGAAAAGGACTCTCTCTTATGAAGAAGTCGAATCAGGGAGTTTTGAAGCCCTCAAAGTTGAGATTCCTCCAGAAGAAAGAGTGATAAAATGTAGTGATCCCCAAAATATGGAAGAAATGCCTACTGATGGGTTCCTCGAATCTCAAAGTGGAGAACTTTCAAGTAAGGGTGAAGATGAACTTCTGGAAACACCAGATAAGGATTCAGTACAAGAGATCTTGGAAGCAACAGAAAGCACTGAAGATCCAGAGTTGAGTCTTGATCTCTTGATTCAAGCCTTGGCCCTGCAAGATAGACATGAGGTCATTGTTGATCGTCTGCTTGACATACAAACACCTCACATTGATAGGAGTAAAAAAGATGGATGCGATACTTCTTGCAAAAAGGAGGTACATGAATGTGAATGGGTGAAACAAGAAAAATCAGGTTACTCAATCTATTCAAATAAGAACCAGCCCTGGAGTAGTAATGATATGATAGAAGAAAAAGCAACAGTGTGGATAAGCACAGAAGGCAACTGGCACTATGAAACCGATTTCAAAGGAAATGAGGGCAATGGAATCTCTGAGGAAGACCCGAGCATCAAAAAGCTCATGTAGGCTCACTCCTACAAAGTGTTCATACAAATGTGAAAGAACCTACTTTTCATAAGCAGTTGAAGAGAGGAGGCTACTTTCTGGAACCAGTCAATGGCTTCGCAGAACAACATCACTCAGTGTTACCCACTCAGGGGTAACTTTTGAGGAATGAAAAGTGCTTCAGTGAAAGCGGGTTGTCCCTCGCCTTGTACCATAGGTGATTTGTTAGGTGTGTTTCTCCTCCTGTCGTGTGTGTCTTTTCCTTCCCCTGTGTGTTGCATGTTTTCATTCGTCGTTTTGTTTCGCATGTGTTTCCTTCTTCGCTATCTCTCTCTTGTAAGTTGTACATGACTCTGCAGGCCCCAATGGATAAGGCACTGGTCAATATGTTGTAAGTTGATATTAGGGGAGTTCTCATGCCATGTCTTCGTTGCGCTCAATCCATACCATGTCCCCAAGCTAGAGCCAATTGTTGTCATGCAAATGTACAATAGGGAATTCGGCACTTTCCGAGCATGACAACAAACCCTTGTGCCAAAATTTTCATGTTTTACCCTTCCGAGGCACCCCAAGTCTACCTAGTTAGTTTCGAGGACCTCCTAGTTGATGTTAACACAGTCCCTTAGGTGAATTAGGAAAGTCAAGTCAATCCCCTAGGTGATTTTAGGAGTTCTTGAAAAATGTTATCTTTGGGTAGTGGTTGGAAGGGCTACCACTGGCTTTCCCAACACCGATGCAACCCCCTGGAGAGGAATGAAGGAGCAAACTCTAACACGGAGGTGAATTTAAGGTCTAGTAACATCATGAAATTGATTTTGAAAGATTCAGGGAAGGTTTGTAGGAGTTGGAATAGTTTCATCAAAAACAAGGTTCTCAGGCCTAGTCAGCGCGTAGGGTCAAAAGAGTTGCCGAGCTTCGAGAAGTGATTCTGAGAGCTTTGGATGGAGTTAGGAACCAAACAAGACATCGTTGGAAAGAGAATTCAAATCCCTACAAAATGGTGAAATAAAAATTTCAACAACACCTTAGCGCAATATGTCTTCAATCAGTTTTTTCACAGGCCTAGGCAATGCGCAGGGCCAAAAAAGCAACTGAACTTCGGGAAGTGATTTCGGGAGCTTTGGATGGAGTTAGGAACCAAACAAGACATCATCGGAAAGGGAATTCAAAGATTTACAAGGTGGTAAAATCATATTTTTCACAACACTTTGGTGCAATACGTAAACAACTGAGTTTTTCCATACACAACTAGGGAGCCAAATAAAAAATTTGGTTTTTCAGGGCTTAAATGGAGGACTCACGATCTGATACCCCCACCATTGGATTCAGAAGTCTATTTGCAGTCAATTTCATATAAAATTTCACCAAAAAAATTCCATTGAGAGCTCAAGTTATCGCCGTCACAATTTCGCAATCAAGACCTCATACTTAGCCATATTTTGAAGTGGACATGTGTCAGCTCTAGGAGCCTAGCGTAATTTTGTGTCCCTTTCGTCCCTCAAGCTAGGGGACATGAGGGACAAGAAATTGCACCCAGCCCCTAAAAGACCCTTGATCACACATAGGACCTCCAGGATAGCTAGTTCAGCCCCCAGGTGCTTGCAGGAGCTCATTCCTTCAATCGTTAAGATCGTGACAAGTGTCGCATGGAGGTGCATTGTGCAAATTGATGTTGCCTTTGTCCCTTTGTGCAAAGGGACATGAAAATGCGCCCAGCCCCTTGAAGCCCTCAGGTCATTCATGTGACCCTCTCCAGTGCAAATTTCTAGCCCTCGAGAGCTAGTGGAGCCAAATGCTCGATCATCAGATCTTCACTCAGTGTCACAATGAGGTGCAACGTGCAAATTTTTGACCCTTTCATCCCTTAATTCCAAAGGGACATCAGGGACATAAAATTGTGCCTCCCCCTTGGAATGCAATTTTTAAATGTTTGAAACCGAAACTTAGACGTTTTTAACCGCTTCTTCTTCTTCGCAGTTCACCCTGCTATTGCTCTGTAACTTGTCCACCATTGATGCTTTGAACCAGCTCTACCACAACAACTAAACACTCAAATCTATGAAAACATACAGATTTCAAAAGAGATCTTGATCGGAAAAGCCGAAGAAACAAAGGACGGAGAAGAAGAACGAAGATCTTCACCTGAAAACTCTCATTACCGTGAATCGTAAATCTTCATATCTTTCAAAATAAAAGTCGGATTGAGATGTCATCTTTTGCAGTCTTTCTAATCTTTCAAGACGATCGAGATGCAACAACTAGGAGGTCAAATGGTGCCCTGAATCATTTGTTCCAACAAAAATTCCATTTCATGCCCTAGCTCACGTTTGTTGGATTTCTCAACAATATGACAGTCGGATTGAGCTAAAAACTTGCACATGGACTCCAAATGAAAAACTTATCACATTGGAGTTGATTTCATTGCGATCCGAGACAAAAACCAAACCTGCAAATTTTTAGCTCCATTAATGGCTGCCATGGCAGCTCCGTGCCTGAAGCCATTGCCAGGCGAAAATTTTGAATTTTATTTCCAAGCATTCTAGTGGGCAACATCAAGTGAAATTTGGAGGATGTGACCGCGACGACAAGCCAAGTTCGAAAAAATATGTTACGTCGCAAACCGAGCAGTGGAAGTTCACTTTTTAAAAATAATAAGTTTTCCTATACAGACTTGCTATGTTTGGGAAGTCACCATCAAAAGCGGCGATGGCGAAGGCAGTGTGCATTGAAGATCACCAGGAAGCCAAAATGATTGTCCGGAGTGGAAAATAGAGAAAATGACAACTTACTAAAAATAGTAAGTCACCCCAAGAAGTGGTCGAGGCGAAGGCAGTGTGCACAAGAGCAAAAGAGGGAGTTCATCACATCAAGATGGTCAAGAAGAGGCAAAAATCACCTCACCAAAAATAGTAAGTCTTCCATCTGGGCACTTGTTATTAATAGTAAGTTACACTCAAAGGGATATTTTGGCACAATGGGACATAGAGGGGTGATCATCACAGGCATTTAACACAAAGCATTCGAAATCCATCTCAGGGAACTCGACGGTGTTTTTCGACACTCACTACATGGTTCGGGTCACAGGTATATCATGTGCAGGGTGAAAGTTGCGGTCATCGGTGAAACAGTTCATTCAACTTGGCAGGATCGGTTCTGAGTTCCTATCTCTTTGGAAAGGAACTTTATCAGTCAGTGTTCGTGGTCATCAGTGAAGTCATTCGACAAGTGTTTTTGAACACTTAAACCCAAGGTGTCCTTGAACAATCCAAAGAAGCTTCTCAAGGTGCAAAGAGTTCGGAGATTTATAGATCGTCACGTTGGTGCATTCCATCGAGTCATCTAGGAGCTGTGGATTTCGTAGGAGGCAGATTATTTGTCATCGGCATTTCTTTCCCCCTTCTTCCTGCTCTCTTTCCTCTCTTCTCTCCCCTTACTTCCTCTCTCCTCCATGTTCTAATTCTTCGTTGGGGGGTGCACTTTTTAGATGTCCTTTAATGAAATTAAAAAGCAACTTTATGTTTCGAATGTAGAAGTCGCCTTTATGTTATAAAAAGGGACTTAATATTCTCCTAGGAAGTTGAAAAGTTTTAAGTTGCACGAGGACAAATGAAAAGCCTTTGGGGGTAGATGAAGAGTCACCTCTCATTTTATAAATTGTAAAGGCCTTCTCTTTTCAAGGGGTTGGTGATTGATTTTGTAAACGCAAGAGTGTGTTCTACTTTGAGAGAACAAAAGAGAGCCATTTTCTTTCAGTTCCCCCCCTCACTAGTTTTCCTCCATTCCCACACTATGTACAACTTTTGTTTAAGCAATCAATACAAGGAGTTTCTAGCCTTTTTTGACTGAGGGATTTATTCATACTTTGTGCTCATAAATTCTAATCGGTCTTATTGCTATTTACAGAGTTTTTTCTTCTCATAAATGCATGTCTTGAAATTTCTAACTAGTGTGTGTAGAAATATGATTTTCTACGTGCAACATTAGTTCTCCTATCTCATTTCTCACTCCCCTTTCCCGCTTTACAGACAAAGTCCTCTCTAGCAAGAAATTGCTAGCTTTGCCGCAGGGTCAGTGGAGTGTCCCTGTTGGATCCCTAGCCACAAAGCCACCAGGAAAATCCACCTTTACTCGTGCATGCATATATGGCAGTTGCACCAGTTAAGTAGAGGGACTTAGATTCCCAAAGCATTGGCAAGAAATCCACAAGTTTGTCCACTTGATAAATTTTCTCGCCAACAACAATAAACATGACTAGCCCATGTGCACATTGACTTAACTAAAGAGGGCCCGCCAACATGGAAGACAGATATCCCAAGAGTATTTAGAACCCAATCCTCAAACTTATT
The DNA here is from genome assembly GCA_019776745.2 of Taxus chinensis. Lineage (NCBI taxonomy): Eukaryota > Viridiplantae > Streptophyta > Pinopsida > Cupressales > Taxaceae > Taxus > Taxus chinensis. The sequence continues at coordinate 829,394,683 of CM034149.1, read as the reverse complement.
GGTTTGAGGGTCTTGCATTCTTCGTTTTAGGAAATGCCTCAAAAAGGGGGACATTACATTAGTTAAGATGAATGATGATGCATCTACAATCTTTAAGAAACGATCAACATAGAAATCCAAAATAGGGGTCAACTAGTAGTGGAGTATTGCTAATGATCTGAATGCACTATCAATAAATATCCTCTTTGACCACTCTATTGATGACCTTCAAGGGAAAAAGGTCAAGAGTGGACACTAAGGAACACCTAAATGGAGGAAGAATACTACTAGATGTCCATAGATTGAAGGAGCAATTTGACCATGAAATACCAACAAGGAAATCCTCTCTAATGTTTCACCCCCCTCTTCGGGTTGTCAGTCCATCAGGAGCTTCTTTTCGTCGGCCTCTAATGTTAGGAGGGGTGTGGCTACCATCCTTGATTAGACCTTTGGTCCTCATTTGCCCTACCGTTTCATTCTCTTCTTCGCTTTGGTCGTTTTTCTCCCTCGCTTGCTCCTTTACCCCTGCTTGTGGGGGCATTGGCTTCGGGTTTCCTTTCTGCTGTCTTTTCTCTTCTTTTCTGTTTTTGGGAACTCGTTTTGAGTTGTCCCCGCTCGCACTTTGTATATTGTTTTGGCTGCAGTCCCATTGACCTACTTTTGTGGTCATTCGTTGGACATTAATATATTTATCTTATCTTATTTATCTTATCTAAAGAACAAAGTGCCAAGTAGAGGTGAATCTCACGACCCAAACCTAAATCACTCAACGATCTGAGATTTTGCGAGGTGGATATAGAAAGTAAAGGTGTAGATACACTCAAGGCGAAGAGGGTGGAAAACAAATCTACTTGGGCAATGTATTGTGGAATTGCCTATTAACAACAAACCATACACTTGGGCATGAGAGTCTAGTCTCTCCACATGATCCCAATGAGATGTTCTTGAACTAGACCCCAAACCTTGGACACATGAAGAACAATAAGTTAAGTAATTGCTTTGAAGACGCACATTTGTGAAAAGATATCCTAGGAATGTATTTAAAAAAAAACTCTAAGACAAAAAGTGAGAGATATCCCTTGTAAAGACACGATTGAGAGGCAAGTTTTAGACTATAAGACAATCTAGTGAACTCAATTCCCAATAAATATAATCCTTTTCCATTTTTATAAGATTGATATTGTAGAAAAACAAGAACTTGATCAAAGCACCAATGAATATGTTGAAGATCATGAACTTGGAAATATAATGTCATTGCTAACCTGCTCTCCATTCCTACAAAACAATAAGGCATATGCCCTAACTGCAATAACCTATCACTCTGAACATTGAAGTTTGAGAAGCATTTGTAATTTTGATGAAATTTCATTCCAGCTTGGTATGATGCAGATTCCAACAATCATGCCTTCTATAAAATCCTTAGATTGCAATATCCACTTCTTCTAGCATAATAGTGGTGTATATTCCCGTGTTAGAGTCCCCTCCCAAGCACCACCAAACTCGTTGTGACCGACTCATACCAAACCCTAGGCAATCCTAGCATCCAAAGTCTTCTTCTTACTAGGCCTTGGGACACGATTGATCTTTTCTCTTGTTTTCTCTAAATTTTAGATTTAGCAATAAATTTAAGATGCCTTCCTAAGAGTTCAAGCTCAATGGACCTTCAAACAATTGCTTCAAAAAATAAACTTCACACTTGACAAAATTCAAAAATTACACCTCAAAAAATCTATCTTTCTAAGATCTTTCTTATGCCAACCATGCAAATCTTGAAGTTGTCTAAACTCCTTGGAGTCATTGCCTTTTTGTGTGTTGTGTACTAGCAGTCGTATACCTTCGTGACGATGTTCTTAATCTTGACATCTATCATCTGATTGATCTAGATACTCCTAATGGAGTCTATCTTGCTATGGTTGTTAGATGATGGCACCTACTGCAAATCACACTCTTAATTGTAATGAATTCTTGCATCGACAAGTAATGACCAACCCAAAGTTGAGGATGATAGGATCAATCAATCATTCCACATTAGGTGTCCCTCAACATCGTTGGAGGAAACCTAGGTTTCCTTGCTTTCATCTCAGATGTATTTTCGAACTGCAACGTTCTAAAGGAACTAGAAGTCTATGGCCAACAAATCTTCTCGTGATATATCTAGAGTACTTCAAAATCTCTACCCAACAAAACACTTAAGGCTCCATCTTCTCTAACTTTGTTATCAAACTTGGTCATCAAGGAAATTGGCATTCTTGACCCAATTTTTATGGGAAAGAAAGCAAAAAATTTTAGCACAGAAAATGAGTTTTCATAACCAAACCAGAAAGAAAATATACACAAAGTAAGATTACTTGGAATTGAAAATAGAACCTGGCACTTTAATAATATAGTGTAAGCATGTACAATTGATTCTCTAAATATGAAATGAAATGAAAGATTTTCATAACATCCACAAGACCAAACAGTCTATGGGATCAAGAGCTGTAATATTGCTGACTTGTGTAAACTCAAATGCTTGCCACAAGGGATGCCTTAATAATCATGCAAAACTTCCAATCCCTTTTTGAGGTTGGATCTTCTACTACTGATCTTGATAAAAAATCCTTGTTTTATTAACTAGTTTTGTTTCCTCAAACAATTCGGTTAGCTTGTATGCACTACTTGGTTGTAGTTGCTACGGATGTCCCACTAGGCCACACACTACATGTAGTGCCATTCTATCTCCACAACCCCCTTGTCACAAACAAGGCAAGTTCTCGTTTCCCAATCCTCCTTAAGCGATGTCCACCTACTGGTTTCACATCTAGGATGATGTGAACTGGGCCATTAGCAACATTTTTGCCTCCCACTTAATTTCTGCTCCTACGTATGCCTTCTCATCATGGTCACATGTGGGATTGAACTCTTTGATATAGTAAAGCTTTCTTCCATCCCGGTTGCCTTGTCCACCTAACTGTACTAAATTTCTCTCTCACATATTTTTTTATTTCCCCTTTAGTGTTTGGGCACTTTTGCATGTTGAGTCCCCATTTACTCATCCACTTATTGTTTTGTTTCATCCACATGCTTTTCCTTCTGCTTGAATCCTCCCCTATCACCATTCTGGCCACCGATGAGTCTCCATGTGTTTAGTCTTTTTAAATAACTTAGTGTTCGAGTCATCATCAATGCCTCCAACGGAAAAGTCCCTATTTCAGCTAACAAGATCTCTAATGGAACAAATGTTTTAACCCTGAAATTGGTTATGATTAAATGTTTTTAGGTTTGCTCTATTTGCCTCCACTTTACATCAAACGCACTACTGCTTCAAATTTTGCATGCGTTTAGGACCAATGGTGTGACAAGTACGTCAAGAAAACAACAATCTAGGGAGAATACAACAGAGATCCCCAAACATCTGCTCGAACCAGATATATAATGGACTGGGTGGTGTTGATTAGACAAACACCTAAAACATCTACTATTAATTAATCCTGACTATACTAACCAAAAATTAAGTATTGGTCATCCAAACACATACATATTTCGAAGGCACATTCTAATATTTCTCTTTTAGTTGGGTAAAAATAACACATTACTAACTCAAGTAGCCCAAGTGCATAACAAAAGATAATTCACACTATGCTAAATATAATACCTACAAATCTGAAATTACCATTTTTAAGTTGAACTCATTAAGTATGTAACTTTACTGATATACAGTTGCATGTTAGGAACCAACCAGCCACTGTGAATATCCCATGTTATAAAATGCATTTCTAAAGTGGCTTCATTGTATAACATCATAACTTTTAGCAAAGATTCTAAACCAAAAGTTTGTAAACATCGACCATAAACATAAAGAACCACCAAACCAAAAGAAAATATGTGATCTAAATAAGACCAAAGTTGAGCTGTTTTTTCCTTCTTCCATCTAATCCTGATTTAGAAAAAGGTAGCACAAACATATTTGCATTTAGGAAAACAATGGACTTGTCGTATTCACAAAATAGGAAACAATACTTTATTCTTGTGTTCTTTTTATCATTTTATTGTGCATTACTTCATATGCTATCACCAAAATGATATCTGGAAAAAAAGAAGTTTGTGTACACTTACCACTTTATCTGTAATAAGAAGCAAGTGATCAATTGTGGAAATTTCTGCAATGATGTTCTCATTTGTAAGTAAGACACCTTTTGGTTCTCCAGTCGTGCCACTAGTATACATAATTGTGCAAATATCATTCTTCTTGGGTGGTGAAGGCTCGTATCTTGTCTTCTTTCCCTACATACAAAGGAAAAAGCTATCACTTAACTAATCAATTGAGACACACAATTATCAATTGTATAAAAAAGAATTGCATTTGCAAATGTGAAAACCTTTGCAAAAAATCAAGGATTTGAATGCATCAATGTGTTGTATGGGGCGCAACTTCGGCTTCAGATTGGATCTTGGAGTCTAAGTCACATTACCATAGTTACCATGTTCGAATTGTTCAGATGGGGAAAAAAGTTTAGAAGTTCAGAATTTTACAAAAGATTCAGTTCAGTTTGGTTTTTATTTTTTACAGATTTAAAGAATATATTAAAAATAATCGTCATCCATATTTTTATTTTTACTGAAAAAAATATGCTATATTTTATAAAGTACAAATAATAAAACTTAATGAAAGAACTTTAGAATGTTTAGTCATAAAGATCTAAAATAATAAAATTTCAAAGTTTAAACTTTAACTAACATTTTATTAAAAGTTCAAACTAAATACGAAGTTACAAAATAAAAAATATTGAACTCTTTGCTAAATACTCAAATGAAAATGTCAATACACTATTACAAAATAAAAATAAAACCTAACTCAAATTTTGCCATGGATTAAAGAGCAGCAGCCGCATATTGAAACTTAAACAGCCACAGGAATAAGGGATAAAGCATTCACGATGCCCAGCGAGTCAGATCTGATGGAGCTTGAAGCTTTAACAAATCTCGGATGGCATGAAAAATAAAAATAATGCTTGCAAGTTAAATGCAAGATACAGGCGCTGCTGGTTGAAATCTTTACACACTCAGTCATGTTGAATTTGCACAGTCAGCACTGAAATAAAAACACTTCTCTTTCATGCAGCATCAAGTAATTTAAACATTAAATTACTTAAAAAAGACACAAATTCAAACATTAAATTACTTAAAAAAGACACAAAATATGGAGAATCGCCGATGACCCACAATGGTAATAGAAGAAGAGATAAACAGAAGGAAAAACACATGGTTGAAACAAAATAACAAATGGATGAGTAAATGGGACATCAACATACAAGATTGTCCAAACACCAAGGAAGAAATTAAAAAGTATGTGAGAGAGAAATTCAGGGCAGCCATGTTGACAAAACAATAGGACGAAAGAAAGCATATTACATCAAAAAGTTTAACCCCACATGGGACCACAATGAAAAGGCATACAGGGAGGGCAGCAATTGATTGGAAAACGAAGATGTTAATAGCCCAGCTAAGGACCAGCTCACACCATCTTAGGTGTGAAACCAACAGGTGGACAGTGCCTAAGGAGGCATAGGAAACAAGAACATGTTCATTTTGTGATGAGAGAGTAGTGGAGACAGAATGGCATTACATCATGGAGTGTGCAGCGTACAGTGACATTCATATCAAGTACAAAAACAACCTGCATATCGACAACCTAACCGACTTGTTTGAGGAGGCAAGATTAAACAAAACAACAAACTTTGTAATCAAGATCCATAGCAGACGACTTAGAATCGAGAAGGGGCTAGAAATTTAGAAAGAATAATAAGGCAGCCACGTATGTTTGTTTGTTGTGTTGGCTCGGATTGGTCTTACTGCTGCTCTTGGTCCCATAGACCGCTTTGGTCTCATGGACGTTATTAAAATCTTTCATTCATTCATTCCTTTTAGGTTTTCATTTTAAAGTGGTAAAATTATAATATTTTTAAATTTATTTTTTTATCCAAACTTTTTACAGGAAGAATACTTTTGAAATAAGTCGAACTTTACCGAACAATTTCTAAAACCCATAAAAGAATAGAACGAACCGACTTTTCACCGTATTGTACGAGTATGCTAACTATGGCATTACACATTTTTGCACTAAGAATATTATTAGCCTTGATGTAATATAAATTGTTTACGTTCTTCGGTGATAATTTTCGTTTCTTTTCATTGCTAATGTTAAGTTTAGAGGCATGTAGTGTAATATATCCTTTAGATAGCCAACCTACCGATTCTCTCATGATTCACTTGCAACAATGAATAAAGTGAATGAGATGAAAGATGATGGAAATAATGGATCAAAATAGGCTTACGAATGGATCTGGTAAGTGTATGATATCTTGATAAGTGGCATTATGAAGGTCATACGTTGGCTAAAATCAAGTTCCACTTAGCTTCAATACACAATACTCATAACAACCTTTAATTCAATATACCTTATATCAAATGGATGAAATCGTTGTTAGATCATGGTACTTCAAAATGTGTCCTCCAACAGGGCACACGTGTGAAGCCTGGATGCACTTCAACAGGGTACACATGTGGAAATGGTGCACTTCAACAGAGCATACTCGTAGGGAATAGTAGTCCTATTCTTGGTTGTCCAAATTTAGCAGTTGTTTTTCTATAGTTTGTTTTCCAGTTTTAGAATAGCAATTCTTTACTTAGTCGTTTGACTTTGTCTGTTTAAGGCTACAAATCCCTAGGATATAATTAGACCCACCATTGATTTAGCTTTGGGATGGATCCACTTTTAGGATCTGGCTATTTTTAGGGTCTCTTCTTCAGCTATGAAAGAAGGCCTAAGGTAGGTTTTTAAATCATTCGATTTTTCATTTAATGTGTGTTTTTCTAGAGTGTGTTCCAAAGCATTGTAGCTTCCATTTTCTTATTATTAAAACAATGATGTGATTTGGAGCAGATACGAGTATCTTTCAATTAGTTCTTTTCTACTATATGTGGTTGTAAATTCTAGCATTTAAAGCAAAGTTACCAAGTCCCGAAATCTCGATTCGTTCGAGAGAGAAAAAATATGAAAATCCATAATTCTTGACAAAGTTAGGAAAATTCTGATCTAAAGTATATACATATTATATGAGCTTAATTTTATAAATATGCATAATTGACAAATCAAATGAAAACCTTGAATAACATAATGTAAAATCAAAAACATTATATTTTTTGAGGTACCCACGTACAATGCAATCTCTCATAAGATAGATAAGATAAGATAAGATAATTATATTAAAGGAGAAAACCCAGTGGAAAAAACTCCACCCAAAAGAGAGACATGAAGAACTAAAGAGGCTTGAAGGCCCCCCTAAAGACGATGAAGTTGCGGATGTAGATAGAAGAATTGGGTCCTGGAAACAAGGCCATGTGAGGTACCCAAGTACATAAAAAGATGAAATGGGAATAAATAAGACAACTCAATAGGAATCCAAGATTGGATGAGTAACTAATAAAGAATCTCCAACAAGTAGAACTTGCTCCAAAGATTGCCCTCCAATAAGCAGAACTTGCACGAACAAATATGTCCAATATTGTTTTAAAACCATTAGTTGGCCAAGTGGGCACAAAAAATAGAGGACAAAGTCGGCACTGCAGAGGAATAGAGAAGTTGTGTGAACATGCCATGCTCAAAGAGTACTACAACAATTCACATTAGCTATAAGGAAGACATAGTGATCCTCAATATGGGTTCCGACAATAGGTGCCTTTTTAGATACCCATCTACAATGCATGTACAAAATTCTTCTCAAGAGAAACACATGCACTAAATGTGCTTATTGCAGAAAAAAGAAATGAAACAAATAAGTCATAATGGGGGGGGGTTTAGTCTCCTACCAAACCGGGCACCATCCTCCGGTCTTCGAAATAGATTTCCCGAAAATGAACCAAGTGATCGTCATCTTCTTCATCATCCATTGCAAAAACTCCCCCAAAAAGCGGCACTTTATAAAGTAGCGTGTTTACAAAAATAAATATAATCATCACGAAGAGTGCGAGAAAACATGCACTTTTGACCAAAGTGACACTCAAATCCGAGCAACTGATTAAAAGTTATAGCAAACACCGTTTCCTGTAACTAATGTCTTATTTAATTAAAATTTGCAAAGTGATTAAAAAAATGCCATAAATGAAGGGAAAGGGGGTCGTGTGTATACTCATTGGAACTGAAAAAGAATGAAGAACATAATGGTGTAGCTTGTGAGGGGGAATTGGCCTCATGCCAACTCGAGCCTCACCCTTCGTCTTCGTCGGGTGAATATATAAGGTTTAAAAATAAACAACACAATAATTGTACCATCCTTTACAATGCCAATGATATTGTTTTTATACCAAAAAAACAATAAAAAACAAGTGGTGGGTTAGAACCCATAACCTCCACTTTGCAAACAATATTCTAAACCTGTGTCACAGGGTTTGGAGAATTTCATCAATGAAGTTCGAAATTCGCCGTTTTTCAAAGCTCTGAAAAAAGTTCGATAATGTTCGGTATGATTCGGCTAAAAATGCTGGTGAAAAATTACATTAGAATCGCTGCTTAAACGAACAAGTCGAATATGTGTGAACATCTTGAGCATGAGCAGAAAAGTCAAGCTATAAGGGAGCATGCCCTAGCTGTCGACTTTGGAAAACGTGAAGGATTCTTTAGAAATCCTTTTGCCCCCAATCTGAGATGCGATCATGATGTTATGCCTGGACGTATTTCCTGTAGCTCGTCGACAAATCCACCATACGACAGTCGCCATTGAAACCATGTACATATTTGTCGAAAAATCCATTTGCAACAGATTACCTAGCTAGAGTTCTTTGTGCCTTGTTTCATGTTCTATAAAGTTTAGGCTATATATTTTTAATTTATGTTTTGTTGTTTATTTTAATCTATTTTTAAGTTTTACTTTTACATTTGTTTTAATATTTATTTGAATGTTAGTTGTTGCATTTCTATTCTCTTTAACTTTAAACTTTAAAATAAACTTAAAGTTAAAGAACTTTAATTTTAGTTATATATATTTGAATATTTCTATGAACTTTAATATTTTTATAATGATGAACTTTAGTTATGTTAATATTTTTATTATAATGAACTTTATAATTTATATCTAATATTTTTTAGATTCTTTTTTATGTTTAATGTATTTTTTATTATTCATTTACATTTTTATATTATTGATTTGCTTTTATGTTTAATGTATTTTTATAATAATTTTTTTATTGGTCGAATATAATGGCGAATATTTTTTCCGAACTTTATCTATTGGCGAACTTGAACCGAATTTTATCCTCATCGAACTCGAACCTTGTGACTTAGTTCTAAACCACTTAATCTCCTTGTTTAAATTTCAAAGACATTTATAAACCAAAAAAGATACCATGGTCAAGATTGACTAAAATGGGCGGGAAGGAACACCACGTGGTAGGAAGAGAGACGTCAGTGCAGGAGCAAAAGGTTTAATGTTCTGGTTTCTTGGCTGAGTCACTTGGCACAACTTTGTTCACTCGACCCCATAGTCTACACGTAGAACTCAGATCTCACCATCCCTTACAGCGGCCTCAATGGCGTTCCGAGGCTTCATTCTGGACTCAAAGTCCAATTTGTAAACACCAAAACTCATAACCACTTTGAACCAAGAAGGAGACAGATCTATTTGCAGATTAACTATTAGTTTCACAAACGAAGTATTCAAAAACTGCAAATAACTCAAAAATGACAAACGTATCACCAGAATTGCTTTGATACCATATTAGAGTTTCTGAATCTCTGATGAAAAACGAATGCACGAGCAATTGCAGAAATCGAAATAACTAACAATAAGATGCAATATGATCAAAACTCACAAAGCAAGAATGGCTCCAAATCAACTCAATGCTCTGTTGGCTAGATTTTATGCATAGCTAAAAACCTAGGCATTCATGAGATAAATTTCCCTCATTTAACGGTGAGGCTCCCGTGTAAGATGTTTATCAATTTGGTAAGGGTGAATCCTAATAACTATTTTCAAGGGGTTTTACTTTAATTTCCACAACTCGTGAACCACAGCTGGGAAATTTCGCAACAAGTAAGCAGTTGTGATGGGTTATTTACAAATGGGGGAAAAACAAACATAGGGAAAGAAGAAAGGAAGATGTGCTGAATCAACCAATAGTTAACAAAGTTGGTCTCATCCACACAATTTAAATAAACAGATAAATCACAACATTCAGCAGAACGGGAAAGAAATGACTTCTAACCTAGATCTAAGATAACACAAAGTTTATCTAAAACCTCTAAAAAGAACTCAACAAAACACTGCAAACACAAAGTTCTCTAGAAATCCACCTTTTATTCAATCTCAAACCTTTGCAGCAATCACATCAAGGGTTCCAGCACAAAGTCTGACAACTCAAGAATGCTCTAATCACAAAAGCTCTTGCTAAAACAAGTTCGGATAAAACTAGTTGTGATCCCATTAACTTGTAGGCTCTTCTTCTATTTATAATGCATAGAGGGCAATTAGAAATAAAAAGCTTTCAATGAACCGCCGCATGTGGAAGCTATGAAAAAGGGAAGCAGTTGCCAGTATTTTCCCCTAGACTTTCTCTTTGCATAACATGCATGCTTTACAATTGAAAATAGAACCTTCTATTTTGTATGTAAGCCACCTATTTCCAAGTAATTGACTTTTTGTAGTAACTCGAAGTAACAACTTTTAAACCAATTACTTAAGTTTTACAATTTCATTGATTACTCAATTACTTTGTCGGAGAAAATAAGAGAAAGAAGAAGAAAAAGGAAAAGAACAAAAAAAGTTATTCCTGCTGCAACACTCCCAATCTTATTCTTCTTCCATACTCTTCATGTTGATCCAACCTGTATTGCACTTCCACCTCATGAATGATCTGAATGATATCTTTACCTTGAATCTGAGATGTTTTTTCTCCCATATGTTGTAGAATCCTTTCCTTTGATTCTCACCAAACTGGATCTGGAAGCAGCGGACTGTGATTTGCTTACGAGTGTTTCCTTTGACCTGTCTTCTGCTCTTACCCTTGAAGCTTTTGCGGTTCCTCTCTAGTACATGCACCAGTGAAATGCTTGCCATAAACAATTCAGACACAACTCATCACCTTTTATTTTTAATTGTATATGAGCAATTTTGAATTCAGGAAATCACTCTGGGTGCAAACAAATATAAGTAGGCTCAATGTGGGTTTAACTGGAAGATTGGGAAGCACATGCACAGGCTTTTGGAGGGAGTTTGCATGCAATTTATGAATAATTTCCACATGGGCTGCGTTTCGAATATAGGAGGAAAACTTTTAAAATCTTCTGACAAAATTTAAGTGAATTTTCACTTATAGCAAAAGGGCTGTGAGGAAGTTTGGTGTCCCCAGATTTCATCATGAAATCTGCTACTACCCTATTCGAAATTTTTTTGTACTTTTAAAATAATGGGTCGTTTTGTGTTTTTATTGCTTGAAAGTTCTTGTATTGCGTCAAGATATTCCCAAAGAGCCATATTAGCCATTTTCGCCAAATACCCAGATGCCCAAAATTGTTATATTTTGTCGTCGGGATTTGTCTGCGAGAAATGTGTATTTAATTATTTTGAGCTCCGTTTGAGGCAATTTGCGCTCCGTTTTAACCCTGTTGTGATAGAACATATCATTATTCCTATATGCCAGAAGGATTTTAACTAGGAATAAGTTTTGGGCTTTATTTGTGACTTTTGGCAATTTTTTGTGTTTTTGTGTTTTCCCGTTTCGTTTTCTGTGAAATTTCTCTAGATCAATTTCTTCGCCGGGTTAGCTCGATTCTTGGCCTGGAATATTCAAAGATCACATACGCACATTGTGCCAGAAGGAAGTTGCCATCGAAAGTCCGGTTCACAGGGAAAAGGCGAAGTCGTGCACTAAAAAGCCCCTGCGGAGTTGGACGCATTTTTGGAAAACAAAGGATTTAAGTTGATCACGAAAAAAATAGAAGCAGTAGGCAGGTGGGAATTTATTACCTGCCTAGCAGGGTACTTTTTTCCATGGAAGTCAAATCACTTAAGTGACAATGGGAAAATTAGAGGCAGCAAGCAGACGGAAATTTATTGCCTGCCTTGCAGGGTAAAAATTCCCATGGTGAAATAAAAGAAAGGCGACTTAAGTGAAATCATGGGATTCTATTGCCTGCAATGCAAGGTAAATAATCTCATTGTCAAAGTCATATCACTTAAGTGGATCATGGGATTTCCGGGGTTGCCTTGCAGGGTAAAAATTCCCATTGTCATGTGTTTTTAAAAATAGAATTCTATTATGCTAAAAAGTGTGACCCCTTTAGGGAGAACATGGCAGCCTTTAAAGTGAATATTTTAATTAATTCTTATTCTAAAAATGGCCCCAGAGCATAGAAGAAAGTCAACAAAGCAAAGGGGAATAAAATAGATGGAAATAGATGGTCTAAATTGATTAAATTTAATTTATTTAAAGGCTGCCCCCTTCATGACAAAAAGTGCGCCCCTTTTGGTATATATTTAATGTTTTTCGAAGCATTAATTGATTAAATTAAATTCTATTTTCAGTGTCTAAGGTTAAAGCACACTGTGAAGCTTAAGTGAAGTGAAGAGTGGATGATTAAATTGACTAAATTTAATTTAATGGATGACTGTCCTTAATCATGCAATTTTAGCACAGCAGTTAAAGAGAAGAGCTTGATTTTTAATTAATTAATTGCCAGGTATAGGAAGGGCAATTATTAATTATAAAATTATAAGGGTTATATAAGCATGGGCTGCCATAAGGGTGAATTAATTAATTCACAAGTGAAAAAGTGCAGCCCTGAGGAAAAGTACGCCCCATATTGAAGAGGATTTTGCTCAAAAGAAGATCAAATCAAGGCTAAAAACTTCCAAATTTGGTGCATGCATTGAAGGAAATTGATTTGTGTTTGCATACGTGATATAGATGCTCAGGTGAAGTTGGAAAAATTCATGCTCACTTTGCATGCAAATAAAACATTAATTTTTGGGGCAGCAGGCTTGAATAGTGTAGATTTTTATTATTAAAATTCACTGTTCATGTTCCAATTGCCATCTTTGTCTGAATTACTTGCAGGAATTCATTACAGGTGCTTTACAAAAGAAATTGAGCTTTAATCAATGTCCAATACATTGAATATATCCTCCGAATCTGAAGAATTATCTAGATCTACACCAGTTTCGAAGAAATCCAGCCAAATAAGAAGAAAAAGAATTATTCAGACAAAGATAGGCAAAGCCATGGCAAAGAGGGACGAAAAAGAAAACACAACGGAGTCATGCATCACTTCCAAATTTGTAGACATAGGAGACACAGATCTAAATCTGGAACCTTTTTCCGAATTGATTGATAGATCCAGAGCAGGAAAGACTTCACTCATGCGTGCAGTTAAAAGCAGTGGAATTATCCAAGCTGCAACCTTTCCATACATAGCCCAGTTGCCAAAGTTTGTTATGGAGTGCACTAGATCTTACCATCCTTCATCCAAATCAGTGCGAGATGCTACGGGGAAAACAATAATTCGGCTGGAAGCAGAGTTCATCAATTATTGTTTGAAGATTCCGGTGCGAAAGGTGGTGACTTCCATTAGCATTCAGGATGCCAACAGCAGGTGGGAGAAGCATAGAGTTGATTGCGTGAACATAATGAACAACAGATACATGAAGAAGCCCAAATCTCCTTCTAAGTTCCCAAGAACTCTTCCACGGTCAAATCTCGTGCAAGAGGTTGATGATATTGTCAAATTGTTTTGTAGGATTAACTGCGAGGCGAATGCTTACAATTTCCGTTCATGGATGTATGCCTTCATCAGGACCATTGAAGTCAACAAGGTTGATTCCATAATCAATTGGTCGGAGATCATTAGCGACAACATTGGTGAGCAACTACGGAACGTGAAGCGTACTTTCAGCTTCAAAATGACTTCCTACTTGGTATACGTTGCAGCTTCACAATGCATCTTCTCCAAGCTGGATAGATGTGGCGTTCTTTCTAAGGACCCCATTTTCGAGTGCTACCCACAACTTACTATACCTGCGTGCGAGAAAGATTTCAAAATGGTGAATGATGGATTCTTCTACGATTTCATTTGCAGGCTAGACAAGGACCTAAAGGCCAACAGGGTAAGCAAAGAAGCGTGGCAAGCCGTATCCAAGATTGGCAGTCTATTCATTCAGTTTGCAGATTTCACATACTTCAGGGTTACTGGCTTTTCTGGAGAACCAATAAAGATGCCCAGATATCCGAATGATAGATTGATCACCATAGAGTTGAGCAGGCAACTTGTGGAGATACATGACCTTCAGTCGAAACGGCACAAGTCTACGGGCTTTTTCCCGATCACTTTGGGACATTATAGCTGTCAGAGCATTCATAGAGCTCGAGGGATGGAGATGCCGATGTTATCTGAGTATGAGCAAGAATTCTTCCCGACACGGCTGAAATTCAATCCATTTGGAGTAGCCAAAAAGACAATCTCCTAGGAGTACGCACATGTGCCTTCATTAGAAGATTTCTGGATGAAGTGCAAAAGTGAGTACGAGGTTAGAAAGAGGGATTTCGGCAGGCTATCAACACGGCAAGTGTTCGACTTTGGACTAGCGTGGATACCTGCAGATCTTAAAGATTATGGGAATGTGTTACTTGACACTTATCATCAAATGGGAGGAGATAGAGCCGTACTTCAGGATAATGTAGGACGCTACCATACAATTGAAGAAAGATCTGGAGTTGTTTTGGTGAATACTTCAAACTAGTTGCTGATGAAAGGATATTGCCTTGATGAAGCATTGATGAATCAAGTCACGGGAAACTTTGGCGCAGGAGATTCCCTCAAGAGGAAGCACGGAGGAGAAAGCAGTAGAAGGTCCGAGAAGTTGAAAGTACATAGAAGATCTCAATCAAAGGAGAAGATCACTTCTATGGCCATGACTTTAGTTCCGGCTTCTCCAGTATCTACTACTTCACCAACTGTTGCACCTCAGCAGGACACTTCCATGCTTCCACTGAATCTGGCGACATTCATCTTCTCTCCCCAGCCACTCCGTTCAGCACCTGTTCCAGAAGAGACATTGAAGCTACAGATGGCGGAGTTCGAAAGAGCTTTGTCCTTGGATGATTCAGAAGATGGCAGCCATAACACTGTAGCACTTTCTGATGGAGAGGAAACAGAGCGGGAGATAGTAGTGTACTCAGCGACTTCTCATTCTCCGAGAAGTAACTTCTCAGAATGATTGGCTTCGCAGTTGGTTCTAGAAGCGAGAGTGGAGATGAACTTGGAAGAACACGACTTGCAACTACTCCAGAGTCTAGGCGGAAAAGACAGAAGGCCTAAAGTTGCTAAGGTGACTTCAAGGTTGATCATCGAAGAGTCGGGACAGAAGTTTGCTGAGATGTCAATTCTGACGGAAGAAAAGGAGGATGAGCTCACGACAGAAGATGTAACAGTAACCAGAGTACCCCTCAATCAAGCCACCACAGAAGGATTGAAGCAAGATACAAAGACATTGATAGATGCTCTATTCCTTAGGCTTGACAGAGAAAAGGCGGAGAAAGACGAGCTTCAGAAGCAAGTATATCAATTGTGCGAGATCATAGCCAAGGTTGTTCAACCTTCCATTCAGCCCATTTTAGAGCAGGTGAGTGATCATCTTATGCAGGAAATGGAGGATGCAAGCAATCAGGTGAAAGCTATTGACGAATGGAAGAGTGTGATTATTCGTCAAGCTTCTGTACAACTTGGAGAGGTGCCAACCCGCCTGAAGGTTATGAATGATGCAGCAAATCAGCTAAAGCAACTGATGACGAGCATAGTAGATATGAACACAGTTGCTGAGAGTAACCTAAGTATTTTGGCCGAAATCAACAAGCTGCCGGGAGATGTATTGGTTGCAGAGCAAATTGTACCGGATGGATCAGTTGAAAAGGGAAAGCAGCAGGAGTTTGCAGTATCTTTCCGTTTGGAGATCTGCAAAGTTTTGCTGAAGAGGATGCAGGCACTTGAGAGTAGGACATCATCCTTACCAGACAGTATCATTTCTTTCACTGAGGAGGACGTGGTCGGAGATGTTACTTCATACATACGGATCGTTCCTACCAAAGTGCCTAATTCCCTGGAAGGGTCTCTTCCGATGGTACAAAAAAGAATTGATAGAGCTACTAAACCTTTCACGATGAATTCCGTTAGTAGACTGGTGGCACTGCAGGCAGATATTGCGAGGTTCGGGCCAAGCTTGGAAGATGTGGAAGCGTGCATCAAGGTGTTGAATGAAGGATTGCTGCAGTTCAGGATAGAGAAAGAAGCAGTGGCTAAAACAGATGGGAAGATGCTAAATCACATGTTCGACAAATATATCCAATATCAGAACAAAAAGAAGACATAAATGTTACAACTGGCTTGACTTCTTCTTCTATTCTTTGTTCTTCTATTTTCCACGTTCCCGGATGAAATTGTAAGACTTCAAAGTTATTGGTTTCAAAACCATTACTTAAAGTCATGTGGAACAATTCTATTAGTCAAGTGATACATGTGTCACTTAAGGAGAAGTTAGTTGAAGATGATTGCCAAATGTCATCTTTACTTGTTTATGTTTCAGTTCAGTTAGATTTCCCATTTGTACTTTCCCTCCTACATTCTATAAGTAGGAGAAGAACCTCCGGGTTAATCATACGAATGTGTAAGCAGCAACCTTGTGTTCCAAACTTTGTGTTGAAACCCTTGAGAGCCACTTGAAGCAAAGGAATATACAGGAGCAGATTTTTGGAGAACTTTGTGTCACGGTGTATTGTGTTTTTTGCTTTTTATCTCAGATATTTTAATAGACTTTGTGTTATTTCAGATCTAGATCTAGAGCTACCTTTGCTTAGAATTCTGTGTTTATATCTATTGGTTTCTTCTATGTGCATGCAATCAAATCTGTTATCTATTGATTGGGATGCACATCTTCCCCATTTCTTCTCTGTGTCTATATAATTCCTTTCTTCTATAAATAATTCCTTTTTTTAAACAGCTGCTTACTTGTTGCAGAATTGTTCAGTTATGGTTCATGAACTGAGTAGTTAAAGTAAAACCCCATTTAGATATTAACATACTTTAATTGACAAATCTGACACGGGAGCCTCACCGGCAAATGAGGGAGATTTATCTCATGACTGCCTAGGTTTTGTGCTATGCAGAAAATCTAGTCAACAAAGTTGGAGCGGAAAGGCAGGAAGCTTGTAAAAATCCCAACTTGCACTTAAGTTTTATGTGAAAACATGAAGTCATGGCAGCGTAAAAACAAGAAGCAACAGGCAGCTTGGATATGCAACTTGTATTGGCTTTTCCACTTGAGTTTGGCATAAAAAACATGAAGTCATGAAAGCGTAAAAACAAGAAGTTGCAGGCACCTTGGATGTGCGACTTGTTTTGGCGTATCCACTTAGATTTGGCCTAAAAAACATGAAGTGATGGCAACATAAAAACAAGAAGCAGCAGGCAGCTTGGATGTGCGACTTGTTTTGGCTTTTCCACTTAAGTTTGGCGTAAAAAAAAGAAGCCATGGCAGCGTAAAAACAAGAAGCAATAGGTAGCTTGTAAAAAATACGTTTTGACCTTGCCAACGTGAAAAGCCAAGTGGAAGGGCGGCTTTAATAAATACAACTTGCCAAATGAATTGCTTCCCCAAAAACTGCGACTTGCATAAGCAATTGGCATGGAAATTTGAGGAATGACGCTGAATGGAAAATAGAAAGTGTTGGCATCTTGCACTTTCACGTTTTGGTATAAGAAGCTTTTTTTTCCATTTTTGGATTTTCGGTGAAGAAAACAAAAATATAGAATAAAATTTTTCATTTTTGGAAAGGGTCCAGGAAGGGCAAAAACTTGCAAGTTCCATAACTTTCATTCTGTGGCTCCGTTTTAGGTTTCATTTTTTTCTAAAAGTGCATATTTTCTTGAGCTCTACGCATTGGTGGCAATATTGTTCTTATTTTCATACAATCCATTATTGCATCTTTCTGGACCAAGCAACCTCTTGCAATCTCTTGAAGGAATCCTGTGTAAATCAACACAAGTAAAAAAAACCAAAATTTTAAAGGGGAATCCCAAGATTTCCAAGTGAAATTTTTGGGTACACCCATGCTCCATATGATCCATGAGATAGACTGATGAAAAACATGTACATATAGGAGGTGAATGTGCAAACCTCCCTCCTAAATGAGTGGGAAATAACTCTCACTAATTGATACTAGAAGTAGAGTTGACTTCACACAGCTTAGAAAGCTAACTCAACAGAATTGGTAATCTAACTAAACATAACTGGTACACCTAAGAAAGCATATCCCATGAGTGTAGGAAAACTCAAAATAAATAAATAAATACAAGGAAAATAAATATCCTACACTAACAAGGTGTGAAACCCTAGTTGATCCAGTGATCGTAGAATGAAGTCTCTGTTTGAGCAGTTGCAGCCATAGTTATCAAGTCCAAAAATCCGGATCCATTTGGGAGGGCAAAAAAATCTGAAAATCTGAAATTCTTGAAAAAGTTTGCAAAACTTCAGTGCAAAATATATGCATACCTACTATAAATGAACATAATTTATAAATTTGCAAAAAAATGACAAATTACAACATAATATAAAGTGTTAATATATTTAATATTAAATAATAAATAAGGGTGTTGAGCGTAATTTTATAGGAAAAATACTTTTTTTAGAGATTGAAAAAAAAGGTAGACCCGAACATAACTCATCCAAGCCGACAGAAAAATCTAGATCATGGTGGAAACTATGGTTGCAACAATGGCAAATCCTAGTATGCAATAAAGTTACTTGTTGTAGGGATCCTCTAACTATGTGCCATGCAAGCTAAGATTGCATAATAGCTAGGGAGAAACAGAATAATGGTACCTTGTCGAAAAGAAGGTTACACCTCCCACAGATCCCAAAGATTTGCTGAAGTACAACAAAAAGGCAGTGAAGGTGAAGCAAATCCTATTGGACCACCAAGAAGACTGCTAAGGATATGTACAATGCTTTGGGAATCTTGTACCATAGTGTGAATGTATTTGAGGTGATGTTTTTGAGGAACAAACTCAACACTACCCGCATAAGCGAGAAAAATATTGAGGCAAGCTATATAATGATGCTAGTAAAGCTTAGAGATTAGATTGTGGAGTTGGTGACAAAATCAAAGATAATGAGCTAGTCCAAATTTCTCTGAGAGAATTTTGTCCTCCGTGGCACAACTTTGTTCAGGTTATCCATGGTCAAGAGAAGTTAACTAACATCGAGCAATTGTGGAATGCTTTTAAAAATGAGACTACTACAAGTATTAAACAATTTTAAGGATAATGTTCTAGATCAGGCTCTCATCGGGAAGGTGAGGAAGGGATGAAAGAAAGAATTCACAAATGCTCAAAAGAAGAGAGAAGACTCATGGTCTTCTAATCACTAGAAGAAGGATTTGAGTTACATCAAGTGCTTCGATTACAATTAGCATGGCCACTATGCTTCTAAGTGTCTAGAGAAGAGAAAGGGAAGGGAAAACAACAAAAAAAAAACATTTGGTATGAGGTGTGGAAGTTTAAGGAGTTAGATGAGTTGATTGCAAAGCTTAACACAAACTTTGGCATGGCAATGTGCCTTTCCACCAACACAGTCTCAAGAGTTTGGTGATATGTTGATAGTGGAGCCTTGAGACATATGACTTCGAACAAGGAAACCTTCTTCAGATTGAATGGGCAACATACCAACATGCATGGAGCTTGATGATGATGCAAAGTAGTCAAGGAACTGGGATAGAGTCTATATCATTCCACACACCAGCAGGAGAAGTTTTAGAGCTGCATGAGGGATTGTATGTCCCTAGTATGACTAAGAATATCCTTTCAGTTTCTTGTCTAATAGATTTGAAGTGTAGGGTTGAGTTTGATGATCAAGAAGTAATCATCAACAAACATAGCCTCGAGATGGGTCAAGTCTTGGCCAAGAGAGTTTGAGAGGATGATCTTTACAGGTTGTTGGTAGATTTAGTGAAGCATATAGCTTTGTTGACCAACAACGACAATCGATGTGAGTTTTGGCATGGAAGATTTGGGCACCTAAACTATGGATCGTTGCCTCTTCTAAAGAACATAGTGGTTGGGTTCCCCAACTTCAAGGCAAGGAAAAGGGGTGTCCAAGGGATGTGCACTTGGAAAACATGCCACAAACTCTTTTCCGAGCAGTGAGGTTAGGTCAAGGCGAATTCTAGACCTCACTCATTCAATAATCTATGGACCTGTGTCATCAACATCATTGACAAGGAATTGTACATGTTATTTTTATTGATGATTCTTCTAGAAAGACCTGAATTTGTTTTACGAAGACAAAGGATGAAGTCTTCAACTAGTTCAAGTATTTCAAAGCCCTTATTAAGAACTAGACAAACAAGAAGTTCAAGTTAGCGAGATCAGACAATGGAGGGGAGTATACCTCCAATGACTTTGATTCCTTTTTCTGAAAAGCAAGGATCAAGGAGTTTACATTATCCTACAACCCAAAACATATTGGGGTTGCACAAAGAATGAACACATCCATAGTAAATATTGCTAAGTCTACAATTAATGACTTAGATTTACACATGTTTCTTTGGGTAGAAGTTTGTTGTGTTGCAGTCTCTATATTGAATAGGTGTCTTCGCGAAGTGTTGAAGAACAATAATCTTAAGGAAAATTTTAGTGGGGAGAAACCAGATGTTTCTCATTTTAGAGTGTTTGGGAGTCCAATTTCCATTCATGTTTCATAGTAGAGAACGAAGTTCAAACCCTCTAGTTTGAAGGGTATTCTAGTTGACTATAGTGATACCTCTAAGGCTATAAGCTCTATGTTCCATCTCATTGGAAGATACTAGTAAGTCGGGATGTGAAGGCGTATGAGGATGCATGGTCTTCCGAGTCCCATGAGCTTCTAATGGCGGTTGAGGAGAAGTGATGATCCATGTGTCAGGGAGAATAGGTTTAGTTTACAGAAATTCTAGTACAATTACCCCCCAACACAATGAGGAAGCCTAAAGGGCTTCAACAAACATTGTAGGAGGCAGAGGAGCAAGTTAGTCCTCCAAAATGACTTGTTTTTAGGTATGTCATCCTCCTAAGAAGTTTCCCAATTATGTTCCACTAATGTCTTCCATCGTCGATGAAGATCCTTCCATTTACGAGGAGGCAGTTGGTCATCAAGTATGCCAAGATGCCCTAGTAAAGGAAGACAACTCCATCACGAAGAATGATGTGTGGGAGATAGTGCCGAAACTAGTGGAGAAATCAATGGTGGATTCTAAGCGGTTGTACAAGTTGAAGCATGCAGCTAATGGCAACATAGAGAAGTGCAAGAATATATTTAGCTAGAGGAGTCTCTTAGAGAGAGGGAGCTGACTATGAGGAGAGATTTTTTGCAATTGCCGAGTATACTTATATTAGGATCAATGTGTGTTTAACAACTAATTTTAGTTGGGAGTTGCATCATATGGATGTTATGACTATTAATTTAAATGGCCTAATTGAGGAAGAAGTGTACATTAATCAATTGAGAGGATTTGAGGTGCATGGGTGAGAGATCCATGTGTGTAGCTCGAAGAAAGCTCTTCACAGGCTGAAATAAGCAACCCATGCTTGGTACTCCAGGATTGATGAGTACTTGTTAGATTCGAGCTTCACCAAAACAGCTATAGATCCCAATCTATATTATTTATTTGATGGTTATGATTTGTTGGTTCTAGCCTTGCATGTAGATGACCTGATACCTACAAGAAGCTTAGTGCAGGGTGCAAGGAAGGGTTGGACATATAGTACAACAAGAAGAACATTGGACTAATGCACTATTTCTTGGGTCTAGAGGTGTAGCAAAGGATGGGTGAGGTGTTCCTCGGGAAAGGAAAATACACAATTGATATTCTTAAGCAGTTCCGAATGATGTATTGCAAACCCATTGCCACTCCTATGATACCAAATCTGAAGTTACACGCTGACATGGATTCAGATTTGGTAGGCCATTGTTTATGAGCAGTAGATTAGGTCCTTGATGTGTCTTATTATTACTTCAACAAAAGTATGTTTTGCAGTAAACATTTTGGACCATTTCATGGTTGAGCCAAAGCAAATTCTTTGCATTAATGCAAAGCATGTGTTACGATACTTGAAGAGCACAATACATTATGGTTTGAGATATGTTGGGGATGATGAGTTGATGCTACATGGATTTGTTGATTCTAACTAGGAAAGAGATGTAGGCGACGGGAAGAGTACTTTAGGATGTTGTTTTAGTTTGGGTTCTCGAGTCTTATCCTAGTTAGTAGGGAGCACACTTCAGTGGAATTCAATTCAACACATGCAAAGTACATGACAGCCAACACTACTAGTTGTGAAGTCGTATGGATTTGCAAGTTGCTGAGCTGATATGTGAGACAATGGAGTATATTGTTATTTACAACAAGAATCGGAGTTATATCAAACTCTCTGAGAATCCAGTATTTCATGACCACTCCAAGAAATTTGATATTAGACATCATTCTCACTGTAATATCCCCTTTTGGGATATTATCCAAAGATGCAATTTAATTTATTGAATTGACTCTAGAAAGACTAAACCCTCTTAGTTAGACCTCAAATAATCCAATGTTAGCTTCAATACAACCCAAATAGAGTTGGAGTGAGCCAAGGTGGTGGATTAGATGGGAGAACCAGTTAGGAAATTAATCACTTCAAATCTGAAATTAATTACAGCAATAATTAATTAATAAATGCACTAGACTGCTGCAAGCCTCAAAAATTAATAACTCCTTCACCATCCATTATTTTTCTATCAAACCAATGCCAAAAGATTCTTAATATTTTTAGCTTTCCAACAAGCTATAGATCACAATTTTTGGATAAGTAGAAGCTAGACTGCACGGAAACGTATTAGAGGTCCCTGTACCAGCCTAGAAATGTACCAAGTACTGGTACAGGACTGGAAACGTTGTGGGTACGTCCAGAAACATACCCACAGGGACAAGGTGCGATTTTTACCGTACCCTGTCCTTGTGAGTATGTTTCCGGACGTACCCGCTTTTAAAAAATGATTTTGTTGAACCGAAACTCAAAAACTTTTTAAAAATGCATTTTTTTAATATTAAAAGTTTCTATATCTAACCTAATTATAAACTACCCCCCCAAACACTTATATAAACACCCAATCCCTCTACTTTTTTCTCACACTCTAGTGTCCCCAGATTTCACCTTGAAATCTGGGACTACCCATGTAAAAAATTTCGTACTTTTAAAATAATCAGTCGTTTTGTGTTTTAATTGGCAGAAAATGTTTGTTTTATGTCAAGATAGTCCCAGAGAGTCATATAAGCCAATTTCGACAAATACCCAAATGCTCAAACTCGTATCCTGTCGTTGGGGTTTGCCTATAGAAATTTTTTATTTAATTATTTTAAGCCCCGTTTGAGGTAAATTGTGCTCCGGTTTAACCCTGTTGAGGTTTTACATGTCAATATTCTCATATACCAGTAGGGTTTTAACCAGGAATGAATTCTGGGCTTTATTTGTGACTTCTGGCAACGTTTTGCGTTTTTGGTATTTTTCTCGTTTTATTTTCAGTGAAATTTCCCTAGGTCAATTCCTTTGTCGGTTCAGTCTGTTTTCTTGCCTGGAGTATCTGGAGATCATCTACGGACGTCATGCCAGAAGGAATTTGCCACAGGAGGTTTGGTTCTCTCTAAAAAGACGAAGTCATGCACAAAAAAGGCCTCTTCTTGGCAGGTCGCATTTTTGGGAAAGAAAGGTTTTAAGCTACAATGGGATTTTTGGTAGCAGCAAGCACGTAGGAATTTTGTACCTGCTTGACAGGGTACTTTTTCCCATGGAAGCAAAGCCACTTAAGTCATAATGGGATAATTAGAGGCAGTAGGCAGGCAATAATTTCTTACTTGCCTTGCAGATTGAAAAATCCCATTATGAAAGTCAAACAGCTTAAGTGGATCATAAGATTTTTGGAGTTACGATGCAGAGTGAATAATCCCATTGGAAATTGAATTTTAAAAATAGAAATTAGCCATGTCAAAAAGTGCAACCCCTTTTGGAATATGTTGGCTAGATGTTGGAACATGTCATGAGATAAATCTCCCTCATTTACCAATGAGGCTCCCGTGTCAGATTTGTCAATTAAAATATGCTAGTATCTATATGGGGTTTTACTTTAACTATTCAGCTCATGAACCATAGCTGTACAATTCTGCAGCAAGTAAACAGTTGTTTAAGAAAGAAAATATTTATAGAAGAAGGGAATTATATAAACGCAGAGAAAAAATGGGGAAGATGTGCATCCCAATCAATAGATAACAGAGTTGATTGCACACACATAGCAGAAACCAATAGATATCAACACAGAATTATAAGCAAAGGCAACTCTAGAGCTAAATCTAAAATAACACACTTTATTCAAAGATCTAAGATAGAAAGTCAAAAACAAAATACACCGTGACACAAAGTTTTCCGAAAATATGCTCTTGTATATTCCTTTGCTTCAAGTGACTCTCAAGGGTTTCAGCACAAAGTCTAGAACACAAGAATGTTGCTTACCAATTCTGATCATTAACCCGGAAGTTCTTCTTCTACTTATAGAATGTAGAAGGGAAAGTACAAATGGGAAACTCAACTGAACTGAAACATAAACAAAAAGTAAAGATGACATTTGGCTATCATCCTCCACTAACTCCTCCTTAAGTGACACATCTATCACTTAACTAATAGAATTGTTCCACATAACTTAAAGCAATGGTTTCAAAACCAATCACTTTAAAGTTTTACAAATTCATCCGGGAACGTGAAAAATAGAAGAAGTTAAGTCAGCTGTAACATTTATATCTTCTTTTTGTTCTGATACTGAATATGCTTGTCGAACATGTAATTCAACATCTTCTCATCTGTTTTAGCCACAGCTTCCTTTTCTGTCCTGAATTGCAGCAATCCTTCGTTCAACACCTTAATACATGCTTCCACATCCTCCAAGCTCGGCCCGAACCTCACAATATCCGACTGCGGTGCCACCAATCTGCTAATGGAATTCATCGTGAAAGGCTTAGTAGCTCCATCAATTCTCCCTTGTATCATCAGAAGAGATCCTTCCAGGGAATTAGGCACTTTGCTAGGAATGATCCCTACGTATGAAGTAACATTTCCGACCACTTCCTCCTCAGTGAAAGCAATGATAGTCTGGTAAAGACGATGTCTTACTCTCAAGTGCCTACATCCTTTTCAGCAGAATTCTGCAAATCTCCAAACGGAAAGATACTGCAAACTCCAGCTACTTCCCCTTCTCAATTGATCCGTCTGGTACAATCTTTTCCGCAACCAACACTTCTCCCCACAACTTATTGATTTCGGCCAAAGTACTCAAGTTACTCTTAGCAACTGTATTCACATCTACTATGCTCGTCATCAGTTGCTTCAGATGATCTGCTGCATCATTCATAACCTTCAGGCGGGCTAGCACCTCTCCGAGTTGTACAGAAGCTTTATGAATAATCAGATTCTTCCATTCGTCGATAGCTTTCACCTGATTGCTTGAATCTTCCATATCATGCATCAGATGATCACTCACCTGCTCTTGAGCTGAAATGGGTTGAGTGGAAGATTTAGCCACCTTAGCAATGATCTCGCACAACTAAGATACCTGCTTCTGAAGTTCAACGTTCTCCGCCTTTTCTTTGTCAAGCCTAAGGAATAGAGTATCTATCAATGTCTGTGTATCCTGCTTCAATCCTTCTGTGGTGGCTTGACTAATAGGTACCCTGGTTACTGTTATGTCTTCTGTCGTGAGCTCATCTTCTTTCTTCCCTTCCGTCGGAACTGACATCTCAGCGAACTTCTACCCTGACTCCTCGATGATCAACCTTGAAGTTACCTTAGCAACTTTAAGTTTTCTGTCTTTTCCGCCTAGACTCTGTGGAGCAGCGACAAGTCGTGTTCCTCCAAGTTCATTTCTACTCTAGCCTCTGGAACCAACTGCGAAGTCAACCATGCTGAGAAATTACTTACTCGGAGAATGAGAAATTGCTGAGTGTACTACTATCTCCCGCTCTGATTCCTCTCCATCAAAAACTGCGACTGTGTTGTGGCTGCCATCCTCTGAATCATCCAAAGACAAAGCTCTTTCAAACTCTGTCATCTGCAGCTTCAACATTTTTTCAGGAACAGGCGCTGAACGGAGTGACTGAGGAGAAAAGATGAATGTTGCCAGATTCAGTGTAGGCATAGAAGTGTCCTGCTGAGGTGCAACAGTCGATGAAGTACTGGATGCTGGAGAAGCCAAGACTAATGTCATAGCCGTGGAAGTGATCCTCTTTTGATTAAGACCTTTTGTGCAATTTCATCTTCTCGAGCCTTGTGCTGCTTTCTCCTCTATGCTTCCTCTTGAGGGAATCTCTTGTGCCGAAGTTGCTCGTGATTTGAGTCATTAATGCTTCATCAAGACAGTATCCCTTTGTCAGAAACCAGTCTGAAGTATTCATCAGAACAGCACCAGACCTTTCCTCTCCTCCCATTTGATGGTATGTGTCATGTAACACATTCCCATCATCTTTAAGATCCGTAGGTATCCGTGCTAGTCCAATGTTGAACACTTGTTGTGCTGATAGCCTGCTGAAATCCTTCTTTCTAACCTCATACTCACTTTTGCACTTCATCTAGAAATCCTCTAATGAAGGCACATGTGCGTACTCCTGGGAGATCGTCTTCCTAGCTACTTCAAATGGATCGAAGTTCAGTCGTGCTGGGAAGAACTCTTGCTCATACTCAGATATCATTTTCGCTTCCAATCCTCGGGCTTTATGAATGCTCTGGTAGCTATAATGTCCCACAGTGATCGGGAAGAAGCCCATAAACTTGTGCCGTTTTGACTGAAGATCGTGTATCTCCACAAGTTGTTTGTTCAACTCCATGGTAATCAATCTATCATTCGGATATCTGCACAGCTTAACCAGTTCTCCAGAAAAGCCGGTAACCCTGAAGTATCTAGCCTATAGATGAATTCGTAGAAGAATCGATCATTGACCACTTTGAAATCTTTCTTGCACCCAGATACAGTAAGTTGTGGGTAGCACTCAAAAATGGGGTCCTTAGAAAGAACGCCACATCTATCCAGCTTAGAGAATATGCCTTGTGAAGCTGTTGCATATACCAAATAAGAAGTCATTTTGAAGCTGAAAGTACGCTCCACATTTCGGAGTTGCTCACCAATGTTGTCGCTAATGATTTCTGACCAGTTGATTATCGAATCCGCTTTGTTGATTTCAATGGTCTTGATGAAAGCATACATCCATGTACGGAAAGTGTGAGCGTTCGCTTCGCCATTTATCCTGCAGAACAATTTGGCAATATCATCTACCTCCTGTACCAGATTGGACCGCGGAAGAGTTCTTGGGAACTTGGAAGGAGATCTGGGCTTCTTCATGTATCTGTTGTTCATTATGTTCACGCACTCAACTCTATGCTTCTCCCACCTGTTGCCGGCATCCTGAATGCTAATAGAAGTCACCACCTTTCGTGTCGGAATCTTCAAACAATAATTGATCAGCTGTGCGTCCAACTGAATTATTGTTTTCCCTGTAACGTCTCGCACTGATCTGGATGATGATTGATAAGACCTGGCACTCTCCATAACTAACTCTGGCAACTGGGCTGTGTATGGAAAGGTTGCAGCTCGAATAATTCCACTGCTTTTAACTGCACGCATGAAGGAAGTCTTTCCTACTCTGGATCTATCAATCAATTCATAAAAGAGGTTCTGGACCTAGATCTGTGTCTCCAATCTCTGTGAATTTGGAAGTGATGCATAATTCTGTTGTGCTCTCTTTTTCATCCCTCTTTGTCATGGTTGTGTCTATCTTTGTCTGAACAATTCTTTTTCTCCTTATCTTGCTGGAATTCCTTAAAAATGGTGCAAATCTAGATAATTCTTCAAATTCGGAGGATATATTCAATGTATTGGACATTGATTTAAGCTCCCTTTTTTTTGTAAAACACCTGTAATGAATTCCTGCAACTAATTCAGACAAAGATGGCAACCGGAATATACACAGTGGATTTTAATTATAAAAATCTGCATAATTCAAGCCTGTTGCCCCAAATTTGATGTTCTATTTGCATGCAAAGTAAGCATGAATTTTACCAACTTCACCTGAGCACATGTATCACTTATGCAAATAATTATCCAGACACAAATCAACCTCTTTAAACCTATGCGCCAATTCTGGAAGCTTTTAACATTAATTTCACCTTCTTTTGAGCAAAAATCTTCTTCAAATGAGACGCACTTTTCCTTTGGGCTGCACTTCTTTGCTTGTGAATTAATTAATTCATCCTTATGGCAGCCCCTGCTTATATAATACTCACGATTCTATAATTAATTAATGCCTTTCCTATTCCTGACAATTAACTAATTAATTACTAAGTTTTACTCTTCAAATGGGGCACCTATTTTGTGCATGCTCATGGCTGCCATTAAATAAATTAAATTTATTTAATTTTAGACTTCTGCTTCCAGTTAATTCAAGCCTCACAGTATGCTTTGACCTAAGGCACTGAAAATAAGAATTAATTTAATCATTTAATACTTTAAAAAGTATTTCTTCTCTCCCAAATGCGGCACACTTTTTGACATAAAGGGGCTGCATTAAATAAATATTATTTATTTAATTTTAGAACAGTCTATTTTCAACCTCCTTTTGTCCATTTACCTCTGTTGACTTTTCCACAAGCCTGGGCGCCAAAATTGGAGAAGATATTAATTAATTTAATTAATTTAAAGCTGCCTTCCTTTCCCTAAAGGGGTCTCACTTTTTGGCATAAGAGATTTCTATTTTTAAAAGTCAGATGACAATACAATTTTTTACCCTGGAAGGCAGCCCTGAAAATGTCATGATTCACTTAAGTCGTTTGACTTTCATAATGGGATTATTTACCCTGCAAGGCAGGCAATAAACTCCCATGATTCACTTAAGTGATATTTTTTTTATTCCACAATAGGAATTTTTACCTTGTAAGGCAGGTACGAAATTCCCGCCTGCCTGCTGCCTCTAATTTTCTCATTGTGACTTAAGTGACATTGCTTCCATGGAAAAAAGTACCCTGCTAGGCAGGTACAAAATTCTCATCTGCCTGTTGCTTCCAAAAATCTCATGATCCACTCCAAACCCTCTTTTTCCAAAAATGCACCCAGCCCAGAATAGGCTTTTATGTGCACGTCTTCGTCTTTTCCCAGAGAACCAGACCTCCGATGGCGAATTCCTTCTGGCACAACGTGCGTATGTGATCTCCAGATACTCCAGGCCAAGAATCAGGCCAAATCGGCAAAGGAACTAATCCAGAAAAATTTCACAGAAAACGAAACGGAAAAACACAAAAAACACAAAACGTTCTCAGAAGTTACAAATAAAGCCTAGAATGCATTCCTGGTTAAAACCCTACTAGTATATGGGAATAACGATGTGTACGATCACAACAGAGTTAAACCGGAGCACTAATTGCTTCAAATGGGGCTCAAAATAATAAAATACAAATTTCCTGCAGGTAAATCCTGACAACAGAATATAAGAATTTTGGGCATCTGGGTATTTGGCGAAAATGGCTCCTTGGGAATATCTTGACACATTACAGGAACTTTCTAGGAATAAAAACACAAAACGACCCATTATTTTAAAAGTACGAATTTTTTTTGGATAGGGTAGTCTCAAATTTGAGGATGAAATCTGGGGACACCAGAATAGATGGATAGCTTTAATTGCATTTATTAATTGTTTCTATTTCAGAAATTGGCACCCAAGCATGAGGAAAAGTCAACACAGGATAAGAGGATACGGGAAATTGGAAATATAATTCTAAAATTAAATAAATTTAATTTATTTGATGCAGCCCTCTCTCATGCAAAAAAGTGTGACCCACCTAGAGGAGGGATAATACTTTTTAAATTATTTATTGATAGAATTAATTCCTATTTTTGGCGCATGAGGTCAAAGCATTGTGTGAAGTCAAAGTAGACTAGAAGTATAAAGCTAAAATTAAATAAATTTAATTTATTTAATGGCAGCCATGAGCATGCACAAAATAGGTGTCCAAATTGAAGAGAAAAACATGTTTATTAATTAATTAATTGCCAGGAATAGGAGAGGCAATTATTAATCATAGAATGATGAAGGTTATATAAGCATGGATTGCCATATTAATGAAGTAATCAATTCTTCTAACAAAGGAGTGCAGCTCAGGGAATTTTGGCACCCAGAGGAGAAATTTTGCTCAGAAAAAGGTGTTTTCATTGCCGGAAAGCTTCAAAGTTTGGCGCCTAGGTTTGAAGAAGCTTGATTTAAGTCTGATTACTTGTCTGCATAGTGATACACGTGCCCAGGTGAAGTTGACAATATTCACACTAGCTTTGCATGCAAGCAAAGCCTCAAATTTTAGGGCAGTGGGCTTTATATACAAATTTTTATGATAAAAATCAAGTGTTCAAGCTTCGGATTCCGTCTTTGTCTGAATTAATTGCAGGTATTCATTACAGGTGCTTATATAATTGAAAGGGAGCTTAAATCAATCTCCAATACATTGAATATATCTTCCGAATATGAAGAAATTCCCAGATCTGCACCAATTATAAAGAATTCCGGCTGAACAAAAATGAAAAAGAGTTGCTCTGACAAAGATTGCTCTGGTCATGGTGAAACATGATGAAAGAAAAGGATCAGCACAATCATGCATAGCTTCCAGATCCAAATCCCGATTCAGATTCAAATCCAAATCCATAATTGCAAAGGTTTCATCCTCTCGTTTCTAATGCAGCCCATGTAGAAGTCAATGCATGAAAAATTCCTTCCAGGATCTTGTGCATGTGCTCCCAATCTTCCAATTGAAGCCTTCATTGACTTTGCATTCTCCCGGAGTGCTTTTCAGAATTTTTAATTGCTCATATGCAATTAAAAATAAAAGTGATAAGTTATTTACGGCAAACATTACACTGATGCATGTACTAGAGAAGAATAGCAAAAGCTTCAAGGATAAGAAGGAAGACAAGTCAAATGCAATACCCGCAAGCAAATCACAGCCGCTTCCAGATCTAGTTTGGTAAGAATCAAGGGCAAAAGAATCAGCTGCATGCAGAATATGAAAAAGGACAAGACAACAACTTTCCTCTTTCTTATTCTTTCTCTTATTTCCTTCGACAAAGCAATTGAGCGATTAATTAAATTATAAAACTTAACTGATCGGTTTAAAAGTCATTACTTGGACAAGTCAACTACTTAGAAATAGGTGGCGGACATGCAAAATAGAAGGTTCTATCTTCAGTTGTAAATCATGCATGTCATACAAAGAGGAATTCGAGGAGAGAGATTGCCAGTTGTTTCTTTTTCGACTTCCACATGTGCCAGTTCACTAAAAGCTTCATAGTTGTAATTTCCCCCTCTACATGCTATAAGTAGAGGAAGAACCTACGGGTTAAAGGGATCGGAATTTGTAAGCAGCATTCTAGGTGTTCCAGACTTTGTGTTGAAACCTCTGATAGCTATTTGAAGCAAAGGAATAGAAAGTAGCAGATTTTCGAAGAACTTTTGTGTCGACAGTGCATTTTGTTGCTAACTTTTTGTCTTAGATCTACTTATAAACTGTGTTATTCTAAATCTAGATCTGAAAGTTGCCTTTGCTTATAATTCTGTGTGTTAATATCTATTGGTTCTGTCTATGTGCATGTAATCAACTCTTTAATCTATTGATTGGGTTGCACATCTTCCTTCTTTCTTTCCTGTTTTTATTATTTTCTTTCTTCATCAGATATTTCTTTTCTTTAACAGCTACTTACTTGCTGCAAAACTATACAACTATGGTTCATGATCTGCATGGTTAAAGTAATACCCCCAAATAGATACTAGCATATTTAATTGACAAATCTTACACGGGAGTCTTACCGGTAAATGAGGGAGATTTATCTCATGACTGCCACACTTATATAAACACCCAATCCCTCTACTTTTTTCTCACACTCAATATTTGGTATTTTGCATGAGCTTGAAGGAGAGAGAGAAAAAGAGGTTGAAGGAGAAAGAAAGAGTTTGGAGAAGAGAAAACGAGCTTGGAGGAGAGAGTGATTGAGCTTGAAGGAGAAGCAAGTCTACAAACATCAAGGAGGATTTTTCCAGGTATTTTACATGCATTCAGGTCTTTTTTTTTTTAACCTTTTGACTTTGAGCAATGTTTCATTGTTTTGTATATGAATATGATTAATGATCAATATCATAAATGATGTGTTTCAAACACATCATTCATGATCTAAATTTATTTTTAATATTTAATAATTTATTTATTTTACGGTTATTAAAATATAATGTATTAATTAATTTTTCCGTATTTTAAGTTTAATAGTGAAGTTTTATTTAATTAAATGTCTACCCTTTGTGTATGCTCTCACCTCGCACCATTTATGGCGAACTTGGTGATCAGAATCAGATATTGCCGTGTAGGACTAAATGTTTAATTTTTTTAGTTAGTTGTGTCCGTTTTTTATTTTAAAGTTTTAAATTGAATTTGTTAAAAATTTAAACGTCTACCCTCTATGAATGCTCTTACCCTCACCATTTATGGCGAACTTGGTGATCAGAATCAGAGAATGACGTGTATGGGTCAACAAATTAATTTTCTAATTTGTATTTGTTGTTTTTAATTAAATTATTTTAATATTTAACAATGTTTTAAAAAATATTTCTTATTGTAGGTTATTGAATTAATCCTATAATCATGGCATTCAGTTCAACTTCAGTGGGGCAAGAGGGGGAAAATGTTTCGAGTGGTATGGCAATGAAAATGGATCCAAATTATCCTTTATAGAGACATGTGGAAGTGATAGAGCTTGTTTCCGGTGATGGTGTTCGTGTTTGGACGTGTCCCCATTGTGCCGCCATATTTAAATCCTCATATACCCGTTTGAGAGCTCATTTGACTGGGGCATCGGGAACGGGTATTAGACCGTGTAGGAAGGTGGAAAAGAAAACCATAGCCATGTACCTAAAAGAGCAAGAGGATGCAAACATTGAAGCAGCAAGAGCTCGCTCTAGAGTTGTTTCTTTACAGCAGAGGTCCATGGGAAAACCACCAACATCAACACCATCATTTCATCCTTTCATTGAGACTCATGCTAAAACTATTCTAAATGACAACCCTTTTGATGTAGATACCTCAGGGCCATCAAGCAAGAGAACAAAAGGCCCATTAGAAAAAGTATTTAACATCGAGAAAAGGGATATTGCAGATGAATTGGTGTCTCGGTGTATATTTGCATGTGGACTACCATTCAATGTCTTGAGATCACCTTATTGGCAACAGATGGTGAGAGGCATTAATGAGGCACCACAGGGGTATACAAGCCCTAGCTATAATAAGGTTCACACTTCTCTTTTGGCAAAAGAAGTGCAAAACATTCAGACATCTCTACAGCCAATTAGAGATTCTTGGACTGATTAAGGAGTGTCTATTATATCAGATGGATGGAAAGACTCCAGAAACGGACCTCTCATCAACATTATTGCAGTATGCCCTAAAGGGCCAATGTTTGTGAAGGTTGTTGATTGTGAGGGGGAAGTAAAAGATGCCCAATTCATTACAAATATTCTCATTGAAGTTATTGAGTCAATGGGTCCGCAGAGGGTTGTCCAAGTCATCACGGACAATGCCAAAAATTGCAAGGCAGCGGGATTGATAGTAGAGGGTAGGTATGAGCACATATTTTGGACACCATGTGCAATACACTCCTGAATCTAAGATGCAGAAGATTGGGAAAATTGCATGGATTGAGCAAATATACACGGAGGCAAACGAGATTCAAATGTTTGTCACCAACCATCACATGTCTCAAGCCATATTCAGAAGATTTTCAAAGTTGGAGCTATTGAAGGTAAAGGAACAATTCATTTTAAATTTACTATTTGATTTTAAAATCAATTTCAAATTGTATTGTTATTGAATTGTTTCCATTATTTTTTAATAGGTTGCTGAGACTAGGTTTGCCTCTCACACACTCGTCTTGAGACGACTTGTGAAGGTGAGATGTGCTTTGAACATGATGGTGATTGATAATGTTTGAACCATCTGCAGGCAATCTAACACAGAAAGAGCCCAAAGAATAAAATCATGGATCCTTGATGAGCATTGGTGCGGAAAAGTTGAATATTTGTTGAGTTTCACAGAGCCTATTTTGAGTATGATACGATTTGTTGACAAAGATAATGCTTGCATTGAAGAAATATATGATAGCATTGACTCTATGCTTGAAAAAATTCATGAAATCATACAGGCCAAAGAGTAGGACCCTGAGGAATTTTTTTACAATGAAGTTAAAAATGTCGTCGTGAAAAGGTGGAACAAAATGACCACCCCATCGCATCTCCTTGCTTATGCTTTAAATCCCAAATATTACAGCAATGAAATAGTTGGGAGACTTGGTAGACAGCGACCATATGATGACCATGAGGTTGCAAATGGGAAGAGGTTAGCATTCAGGAGGTTGTTTCCTGATCCAGCTACATCACTTGCAGTCCGCTAGGAGATGTCGATGTTTGTAAATGGACAAGGTAGCATGGGAGAGAAAGAGGCTATTTGTGACAAACCCACCATGGATCCAATCACGTGGTGGACTTGCCATGGCCATGATGCCAAGTTCTTACTACCAGTTGCGATCAAATTGCTCTCACAGGTATAAAGTTTGTAACTTGTTATTTGATATTTTAATTATCAATTACGAATTAAAATTCAAAATGATATCATTCTTTTTTAATTAATAATATTAATACTTTGTTTTTTGTGACAGGTGGCAAGTAATTCTTCTGCAGAGTGCAACTGGAGTACTTATGGCTTCATCCACTCAGCCAAATTGTTGTCACAGGTATAAAGTTTGTAGCTTGTTATTTGATATTTTAAATTACCAATTACGAATTAAAATTCAAAATGATATCATTCTTTTTTTAATTAATAATATTAATACTTTGGTTTTTGTGACAGGTGGCTAGTAATTCTTTTGCAGAGCGCAACTGGAGTACTAATGGCTTCATCCACTCAACCAAACGCACCATGTTGGCATCGAAGAAGGTTGAAGATCTGATATACGTTCATTCCAACTTGCGCCTCTTAACCCATAGGACACAAGAGTATACTAGTGGTCCTAACAAGCTTTGGGACCTCCAACCTGAAAACACGGACTTTGAAGCTTCTGCTACTTGTTTGGCCAGTGTTTCACTTCTTGGCATTGATGAGGAACTTCTAGGAAGCCCTTCACAAGGGTTCGAAAGTGGAGCTAGTGGGAGTGGAGCTGTAAGTGGCACCCATGAAGATGATTTTGACGATCATCTAGATGATATGCTCTAGAAGTTGAGAATTTGAATGTACTATGTTATTTACTATCATGTTTTGAACATTATGTCATTATGAATCAATACAAACTCGAGTCTCAATTCTCAAAGTATTGGAAATTTCAATTTTGTTTTCATGTTCTATGAATGATTTTAAGTTGTATGACTCTATGAGTATTAAATTTCAATAAGTATGCAAATGCTTCTTTAAATTTATAATTTACATACATATTTATATATTTATATACA
The DNA here is from genome assembly GCA_019776745.2 of Taxus chinensis. NCBI lineage: Eukaryota > Viridiplantae > Streptophyta > Pinopsida > Cupressales > Taxaceae > Taxus > Taxus chinensis. The sequence continues at coordinate 829,359,055 of CM034149.1, read as the reverse complement.
TACATATATATATATATATATCTAAAACGTACCCAAAAGCGTACCGTACCCAAGATTTTTAAAAATTTGCCGTATCAGCGTACCGTACCCGTATCTGTGCAGTTTAGAGTAGAAGGCATGCAAATCAACCCACAAAATCTAAAACTGTGTGGATAAAACCATGGCACAAACAACTAAAACTTGGAAAATTCATAACTTGCTCAATACTTCATCTTTTACCGTGAAGTAAAGTGCAGACTAATCAATAATTCAAGAGCTTTCCAAAGATATAAAATATGAATTTTATGATAACTGAAACCCCTTCAAAACAGCCCCCGAAATCCCAAACCCAGTCGCTAGGGTTAGAATAAATTGCATAAATAATTTCCCGCAGTTAATACCCCTTCAATACACTCAAAATAGCTACCCAAACTAAGCAAAAATGAGCCAACATATATCAGATTACAAATAAAACTTGTTCACCCTTAAAACATGCTAAAAGATGCCCAATTCAAGTCGCCATAGTTAGAAGGAGAATCACCAACAAGTATATTTGCAAATCTCATGAAAATACTTCAATTGAATATCAAATCAGCACAATAACTCCCACGCAAGAGAGAGAACATTAATGGGCATGCATCCGAACTCCAAGCATGGAGTAAAAATCAAATGATCAATCCAACATCCCCTCTAAAGAAATGCGACCTCCCTTTTATAGACCTAAGGGGTGCAATATCCAATAAAGACCAACATTTCCCTTTTGGAGGGAAAACATAAATTCTCATTAAAATATTTAATACTAAGACTATATGCACTTTATTTATCTTTTAATTAAATAAATAAAAGTAACTAACATATGTGCACATTAAACTAACTAAAGAGACTCCTACTTGTAGCGCTAGGCACGCCAAAGGGTTACAATGCAAATGAAAAATAAATATTAATAATGTCTCGAAAAAGGGGACATTACATTCTCTAAGACAGAGTTTAGAAGGGAGCAATCGCTCTAAACTATATTCCAACAGATCAACAGTTTGCAGACATTTTGACGAAGCCTCTAGCTAAGGGGAAGTTTGAGATGTTCCCGGAGAGACAGGGATTGGTGGAAAACACATTCCTTGGTAAGACGGAGTGTTAGATTATGGTACTGCAGAATGTGTCGTCCTGCAAGATGCACATGTGGAACATGGGCACACTTCAGCAGAGCGTAAAGTCATAGAGAACAACAGTCTTATTCTTGATTGTCCTGTTAGCAATTGCTTTTAAGTAGTTTGTTTTCTTGTTTAAGAATAACAGTTCTTTATTTAGCAGTTTGAATGTCTATTTAAGGGCACAGATCTGTAATATAATATTAGGTTGAGGATTGATTTAATTTTGGTATGGATCCGATTATAGGATCCAAACTATTTTTAGGGTCTCCTCTTCAGCTATAAAAGAAGGCCTAGGGTAGACATTTTTTTTATTCAGTGTGTGTGTTTTTCTAGAGGGTGTTCCTAAGCTTTGTAGCTTTTGTGTTCTGATTATTAAAACAGTGAAGTGATTTGGAGCAGATCTGAATATTTTTCCATTAGTGTTTCTCTACTCTATGTGATTGTAGATTCTAGCATTTAAAGTTCAGCAGTTTTGATTGGCTTTCAGTTTTTAACTATCTAGTTGAGAGTTCTTTAAGATCAAAGTCTGCTTACCATGGTGAAGAGAAATCTTCAACTATCACATTGTCAAATATAAGTAAAATAAGAGTGAATGGTGATGATTTTAAGGTGGAAAATATCCACTCATCACCATAGAAGCCCTGTTAATTTACCACTTGAACTTATCAAATTGACATCATCAGGGGCAACTCAAAAAAAGTATTTGCAGTTAATTGAATGCACTTGCAATCTGCTTGTCTTTTCATAACAAGATTTTCATTGAAAAACAAAAGGATACTAAGAGCAAATTTGGGGAAATCACCAAAACTTAAAGACATTGATGACCATAAATGTCTGCTTCAATTATTGAAATAACACTTGATGAATTAAAAATTACAAATGCAGTTAAAATTCCCAGGGATATCCGCTCACATTGACAAACAATGGACTCAACGAGTAGTTCAATAGAATCGTTGGAGGACAAGTATCAAAACGCAAAAGATGACCTTGATGACCATAAACATCTAGTTAAATTTTTTAAACATGATGCTTGATCAATTACAAAGGGAAAATGTGGGACAAAATCCTGCAGACGGTCACATTACACGAAGACTGATATAGTGGCTTGAAGATGTTCAAATCAAAAATACATTTGGGACATTTTTGACTAAGATGATTTAGTATTTGAGTGCACTGACCATATACATTCAGGAGACGTGCCATGTTTATATTTTCTTGGTAATTGTCTAGGTTTACTGTGTTAAACAAACTATATTGTGAGTTTCCCTCGTATTTAATGAATTTGAGAAACAAAAGCCATCATATGCATCAAGCTATGAAAAGTTATCTGGTGACAAACATATTGACTTGAGAAGAAATACTTTGCAATAGAAACTACAAAATCTTTCTATCGAAGTAGAAACATGATAATATAAGTTATTGTTTCAAGAAGTACAAATTTGCATACTCTGTTCACTAAAAACAGAAAAATCCTGAAAATCGAGGATGCAACGCTAGATCTGCTACAACATGCAAAAGCTATTTGACCAGCATATATTGTAATTTTCTAAATGATCCATCATCAAAATCCATAAAAGCATCTCCAAGCACATCTCCAACAACATACTGATTATACTTGCAAAAGTAAATTAGCAGCATTCTTATTCATTGACCACCCTAAGTACCCCTAGATGCTATGCTAAACTTGTTTCTGTTAAATTTATGGAGACGGTAATACCAGTGATAAGAACTCGTCCCAAGAGTATATGTTAACTCCAGCTCTTTCAGCTAGTTCCCTTTGCCCATCAGTTATATTTTCAAAGCTCACCAATGCTGTATGTATTTGAGTAACATTTGTCAGACTTTCCTCTTAAAACAAAAATTACTTCAAAGCATAAACAGTGGCATCAAGAATAAATTGTGCGTACTCTTTAAGTATTCCGTACACTTGGGCAAACATTCCAGCATCTGCGTTCAGCAATTTCTAAAGAGTCTCCTTAAATATTCAACAAACAGTTCATCTAATCAAAATAGATGACAAACTAGTAACACTAAGTCTATATCCATCTGAGACAAGATTAACAACTTATAAATATTTTACATTTGTATACAACTCATCAAACTATAAACCCATATCACAAAAGATTGTGAAATAAGTACATCAAATTTGATTCACTGGCAGACAAAACAATATATTTAAATTTAATACATGGCTGATTATTGAAAATCTAGAACATGTTCATTTCAAAACTTTGCCATTGTTGAATGTAATCAAATAATTTTAAGAACTTTGCAACAATTGAACTGTCTAGATGCCAAATTTTACTTGAACAGTTCCTATAATAAACATAAATGCGATGAACATATACACATACTTCACAATTATAGATTATCAGATACATAAAGTAAAAGAAAACATTATAGTCAAGACAATCGACTATTTTTATCTGTACAGATCAAAGTTCAGTTATTTGGAAACTCGACAGAAAGGACCCACATAATATTTTGTGATCGCTTGAAACTCAACAGACAGGACTCGCATAATATTTTTATGATTGCTTGAAACTCAACAGACAGGACTCGCATAATATTTTATGATCGCTTGAAACTCAACAGACAAGACTCGTATAATATTTTGTGATCACTTGATGGCAACCAACACTTTCCTAATGAGTCACGACAAAAAATAGGCAATATAATCTGAGCCAAGGACATGAGAAATAGGAATTTTTTCATTGTACTTAATGCAATATACACCATCTCCAAACATATCATCCTGGAAATCCCCATGAATACCAGTGAAGTAGATATATATTTGATTAAACCATATCAGGTGCAATGGTTGTACACTACCACTGACAAGCAACCATACCACACCTACGAGGCTACGACTAATCTCGAAAGTTAAAAGCAGGTCTTAGGTATATAATTTGATTGTTCCATTTCTTTGAACCATACAAATTTATTTACTAACAAAACATGTAGATAAATTCAGCCAATTGAAATATCAAAATTCTTACCTGCATCTATCTTTCCCCCATAAATAGGACGGCATCCCTGCCTATACCAGTCAAGAGGTGGTTTCGGGTTTGGATTTAGAAATGTGTTCAATAGGTGACTGCATATAATAAGATGAAGTCCGAGTTATCAATGTGATGGAAGTCATTGTCACAGGTTGTGAAGACAGTGAAGGGTGCCTAATGAATGAGAGACGACCCATTGGACCCAGCTAAGACTATAAATTTGATAGAGATGTAAGTCAAAATATAGAAATTATTCAAGTAGACTTCTGAAGCTGTTTCTAATCAATTATTTTGTAGGCTCTCCTTACATGTTCTGTCAATTCAACTGTTTTTCTTTAATTTCCTTCTTGACAGCTAGCACAAGCTTAAAACACCAGCCATGTCCTCAAAAGTTTCTAGAATTTGGCACCTTTCTTCTAATGTGTTTTTCTTTTTGGCGTATAGTCTTCTGCTTCCACATACTAATCTCTGCCTTGCATTTTCTCTTTTGATCTGCCATCTCTTTTCCATGCTTGGCAGCTACATTCAACTCTCCTCCAACTGATCTGTCCTTACATGCAACTGACTTTCCAAAGAGCATACCTTAAACATCAACTCTGAACCATCATTGCTAAAATTTGTCTGCCAACATCTTCTGGGATCTCAAATCTCCTTGCAGATCTGTACTATCTCATTAGAATCTATCACAATTACTGCACAATTGGACAGAAATAATGTTCTTATTATCCTTCAGTTTATAAATGGCAATATATCCATTGCTACGTTGATTGAAACATCTTGCATATCGTTTCCCACAATGGATCCAGCTTGTATGTCTGGAACCACTTTAGCTTCCCAAAATTGTGAATCACCCCAATACATTTTCTCTAAACTACCCTTTCAATCAACTTTATTGCTATGTTCCATGGGGACACATCCCCTGCCTTTTTAGGTTCGTTCCCGTATCGGGGACGTTTCGGAAACTCGGGGATGGGTAGGAAACCTCCCCTACCCATCCCCAATCCATTAAAAAAATCGGAGATGTCCCCGGGACGTCAAAATTGAAGAGGGGGACAGCAGGGGACAGCCAGACATCCCCGGTACGTCAAGGAGACTTCTACAAGTCCCCCATCCGTACTGGGGAGGTATGGGCATCCCCTATGTCCCAACAAACGTAAAGTTATTTTTCGTTTTTTAAAAACACAGTTAATTAAAAAAAGGAATGTGGGGGGCAACAAGGACCCCCGCGCTCATTCCTAACTAACCTAAACCTAAACCAAACTCTCTTACAACTAAAACAAAAAAATAAGCTCATTTTTGTCATTTCCCATCTTGTGAAGGAGAAGACGAAGATAGAAAACAGCAGAGAGAAGAAAAGAGAACAGCAGTGAGAAGAAGGCAAGAGAACAATATTCTACAGTGAATTCATTTGATAATGTTGTATTGCTCATGGAGCAACGTGTCTATAAATAGAGAACATAGAGTAAATATGTTTTGGTGATAAACAAATTGTGGTATTATGTTGAATGGTTTGCTGTGGCAGCAGAGGGTGTATAAACAGAGCAATGAGTAATATGTTTTCATGAAAAACACGGGGGTATTTACCCAATTCTTTGAACTATGTGTATGAATACATAACGTAGAGTAATATGTTTTGGTGAAAAACATTTGTGTGGTATCAGTTCAATGTTGTGCTTTGCAACATTGGATGTATGAACAGAGCATAGAGCAATATGTTTTCCAAAAAAGATTGTTTTTAACTCAATGTTGTGGAAGGTGTGTGTGACTACAAAAACAAAAGAGTAAAATGTTTTGGTGAAAAAGAGTGTGTTATTCAGTTCAATGTTGTGTTGTGCAGCAAAGGTGTATGAACAGAGCATAAAGTAATATGTTTTGCTGAAAAAAACAACAGGGTTTTTACTGAATTTTGGAAAACCCTATTATTATGACCGCTCCAATATGCCTGCTCAAAAGTGTGACAATGCATTTGCTAATTGTATGCTTGTTGATGCATATGATTGCATTTGAATTGTTAAATTTTTGTGCATGTGTTGTGTACTATATACTTTTTCTATGTTTCAGCCATTTTGTAGTTGTCTAGTTGAAACTTACAGCCCTTGGGCATTTCATTGTAATTATTATTGTAATTGAAACTTGAATCTTATGTGAAATCTCAATTCAGCTCCAATTTTATGCATTAAGGCTCTATAATGTGTGTGAATGAATGCTTTATCAATGTTCTCATATGAATATTTGAAATTTCCTATATTTTTTTAAAATTTTCCCTTATTTTTTAATAGCTGTCCCCCTGCCGTCCACTGAAATCTGGTGTATTTTTTTCCATCCCAAAAACCCTGTCCCTCTGCCCCCATGTCCTCCAATCCCTCCACCAGTGTCCCCCCATCCCCTCGGTGGAACTATGAAGAGCATTTATTGTACAATGTCCTGTACGAACTTTTGCCAGATCTAGATGATTGTAAACAAAATTCAATACACTCTGCCACAAAACCTGAAATAGATCAGATCCGATGAATGGCAACATACTCTAAATTAATAAAAAAGAGATTACTAAAGCTATTTCCAATCAAACTCCAGGAGGAAATATTGACAGGAACAAATAATGCTTTTCATCGTGATTACGAGTAAACATGTGCTGATTGTTCTGCAAACTGCATGCCTAGTTCTAGAAAGACTTCTGTTGCACTTAAAAGCGCTCATCCTTACATCTCTGGTTTCATAGGAACCCAAACATACCTGGTGACACTCACTAGCGGACTATTACCGAATGTCACCTTGAGTATTCTAGCAGTCATTAGGAGGCCTGCCTCTCTTGTTACTCCCTGCAAGGTGCTCCAGAACAGTAAATTTGGCTGCCCATGTGAAATCGGATCTTCCTGCTACCCATTTTATCAACTATTGCATGTCAGAGTGTATATAAACTTGGGATCAAATCAAGAAGGTCAGGATGGTTTGTTCATATGTTATGCTCACTCACAAAATAATTCCAATGATCTGACAAGAGACATCAGTTATGAATCTATCTAAATCAATAAACAATTATGGACACTGAAGGCGGACGCAAATGCAATTATTCTTCTCAAAATGCAGTAGTGACATGATTCACTTAATTATGGAAGATAACATATGTCTGAGGCATGGGCTGTGCGCGAGCATAAAAGCTAGCAGTTTGGCATTGTAGCAACTAGCATTTTACTCCTCTTCTGAAAGTCCCCAATTCCACATCGACATATCATGAAATAAACCTACATTGTGCACAATCAATGAAATCAAAACCATATCAGGGATAATCATCTTGTTACATTAGAAGAATCATTGAGGAGACTGGTGATTCCACATTCCTATTCAAATCACAATGGAATCTCTAAAGAGACAATATGAGCATAATGTAAAGTGGTCCTGACATTTGAGGATTTGGTATCGCAGAAGAACATGCAACATAGACAAATACCAAAATGAGGCAGTGCCTCTGATGTATCTGTAATGATAGCATGTGCCACGTCATCCATGATGCCTACTGTCAGGACAGGGGTAGCATATGAAGGTTACTAGTAGCAAGAGTATACCTCAGTGGAACTGTAGTACTTTTCCGTCATTGAATCCATCAACTGTAGGGATAAGCTGCACAAAAATCTTAGGCTTAGCTGCCAAGGACTGAGGGTTTCCATTCCGTTAAATCAATGCTCAGTGAAGAAACGATAAGACAGTAAAATCAAATAACTTATTTATTGCCAATGAGCTGGTATTGCATTTCCTTGGTAAGCAAAAAAAAAGGCACCACTGTTTTAAATCCATCATAGGCACCGTAGGACCACAACGATAAATCTGTACGTAATTCTTCAAACATAAGGGCTGTAGAAAGATAAGACCTGGAGCTATTGTAACAATTGTGTCCGCCAAGAGTCTTCCTGAACAAAGAATGAAAAAAGAAAAGAAACAAAAAAATCACGGTTGACAACATAAGGCCAGTTCCAGTAGCTATTGTTCAAATATAATGTTTTCATTTTACAAATGGTATATGCCATCTATGTTATTGTAATCTTCCTAGTAGTTTCTTTTCCTCAATTAGTTGATATTGTTACTTGTAATTGGAGGTGGATTTGACCCTCAACCTCCACTACATCTTAGTTTCATTACAATCTAATTGACTGACTTGCCAGCAGCTTCTAATTACCATGCTCCGCCAAATAGGGTAATACACAAAATATTGTCATTCTAGTTGTAAAGACACCAAAAAATTACTTTGATAACAAACCAATCAAGAGTGATTTTTTTGCATACCGCTGGTATCTTTCTCTCTTCCACAAAAGCTATTGAAACTTCGGCGTGACAAATAATAAATTCAACAGCATCCTGATCACCTACGGTCATAAAACATCACTGTTTTTTAGATTATTTGTTCTAGTGTTTAGCATATGATCTATATTATTCTCATAATAATGACCTAGTTATCTTCTCTCCCCTATAGAAAGAAAAGTAAGAGACATAAATAACATTTCAAATATTTCGTTAACTAAACAAGAAGCTAATACAGGGAAGAGTGAATCCTTAGTTATCACTGAAATAACAAAGAAAAGTCACAAAAAATAGAAGTACCTCAAAGTAACTTTAGAAAGCTACTTTCAAGAATCAAAGGTATAAAACTGGAAGGCAAGAGACACTTACATAGAAAAGATAAGGTGATAATTAGTGCAAATTTAAATAATGGAAATGTAGGATTTGCATGTCTTTTGAGTCAAAATGCAATAAATTTTTTCTGGTGGTACTCCATAATTTTTAATGCAGTAAACATAAAATTTAAACTAAAGGTCGTGCACCCAATGAAGAGTACAATAAATCTAAGGATCGTTTGTTCACGTAATGTAATAAAACCTTAAAACACTTGCAGACTTTGAATCTCAATTTTGAAGTTAGGGGCTCCTTTGTTGTTGTCTATTAAGAACCATCAATGTATTTGGTGCCATCGTCAATGTGTACAAATTGAAGAAAAAAAGGAATAAAGGTCCCAATTGTGCCACTTGAAGGAGCAGAGAACCAAGTATATGACAGTAATAGCATGGAGGGGGAGCTGATTGTTCGAGTATAGGCATTCTTCTTCCAATAAGACCTAAAGAAGATAGGAATATGCTCATATGGATATACTTGAAACTGAATCCATGCATATGGATAAATGATTAGTTGTTAAAAGTGCCTTTCGAGTCTCACAAGTTACATACTTAGCTGCCCCAAGGAAGGGGATTTTAGGTAAGTTGACTCCAAGTTGGCTGATTTTTGAATCCAATACACTGGGTCCTCCTTTCTTTTTTGTATAAAATGTCTGACGAAAAGTTGCTAATCCTTACCAAGCAATAAAAAATTCAAACTCACAATGAGAGCATGCTTACAACTAACTCACTTGGACATTTTGCAAAACCGTAAATTTATTGCCTGTTTTCTGTTCCACGCAATTTTAAGCCCTTAAAAGTGACATAACATTAGCACTGAAAAAACTATATTCTGTCTCAATATACATTTTGGGTGTGGACAAGAGAAAGCTGCATACTTAGCTACCACAAGGAAGGGGAAGGCTAGTTGACACCGAGTTGGCTGCTTTTTGAATCCAATACACTGGGTCTTTCTTCCTTTTAGTTTTTTTGTATAAAATGTCTGATAAAAGTTGTTTATCCGCATTAAGAAATAAACAATTCAAACTCGCGATGAGAACATGCTTAAAATTAATTCACTTGGAAATTTTGCAAAACAGTAATTTTATTGGCTGTTTTCTGTTCCACGCAATTTTAAGCCTGTTAAGATTGGCATATCTCGAGCACTGAAAAACTATATGCTGTCTCAAAATACATTTTGGGTGTAGACATGAGATAGACAACGGCTTGAGAACAAAGAACAGCCTGAAAACATTACAAAAGGAATAGAAGAAATGAGCAGCTTAGGTTTTATAATCAGGCCAAAATCTCAAAACTTCTCTGCATATATAAATTATTGTTCACACAAAACACTCAAATTTCCTGTTAAAGTAGATTTTGTGTGCAACAAAATGAGTCCAAAGGATAGATTTCATTTCAACCTTTATAATCTTTCGACATGTCCAGAGATCTTTTCAAGCACTCATCACTAGCTAAAAAAAGGAAGTATTGTCTTGCAAGAGTTCCCTTTTTTGTTAGATAACCATATATGTATTAACTCAAAGTTTTCGAACCAATTGCATGAAAGCATGTATAGAAATGGTAAGTCAGAAAAGCAATATAACAATTCAAGCTAAAATACAACATTGTTGAGATGCATGAACTTCATTACCTACCTAGAGTGTCATAGAGTGGAACACAATAAATCCCCTGGCTGTTGCAAGCCTGCAAAATATTCGCAAAAAAAATAAAGATTATGCAGCCTTTTTATTCATAAATAGATCAAGTTAACTCGTGAATAAGATCAAACGTATAACTATATCGCCACAGAATTTCCGATTGGGATAGCTGAAACTTCCCTTTGGGACAGGGCATGGAGGAGGAGGTAATTTACTAAGATTGTTAATGTCCCATAATGGGCAAGAACAAAGATGTTCCATAATAGGAATGTTCTTACATTTTCTTGAAGATAAGGATTTAAAGGTAGCAAGAGAGAACATGCGCCAAAGTTTAATGCAAGCACCATGTTCTATTATGAGTTTGAGATACAAGTCTTGCATTAAAGCTTTCCTATTTAACATGAAGTAATCCTTCAATGTACTAAAATCATACCTCCATGCTAATAATCCATTTGGGGCAATTAACTCCATAAATTCCACAACGTCCTCCCTGAAATTGTACAATTTAAGACAATTAGAAAATTAACGCATCTTAAGAAAATCATATCAACAAAATATCGTAAGAGAGGCAGAATCAACAACACAGTAACAGAACATTGTAACTTATATCGAAGAGATCAAAATATGAAACCAACTACTAAATAGTCTATAAATCCTTATGGCTTAGGATACCGATTCACACCCTCCTCCCTCACCCAACAACCCCAATTCTGATTCAGGTACACATTCAGTTTGACTGTGGATATGCCCCAGGTGCAACTCAACGATTTGTCAGCAGACAAATCATTGGTTTACCTGATGTCCCAGACATACCAAAGGTGTATCCACAAGAAATCCACATGCCTAAACAGGTTTTTCTTTTTTCAACATTAAACTGAATGGACGATAGTGTAATGCCCTGGTGTCCCCAGATTTCATCCTGAAATCTGGGACTACCCTATGTAAAATAAAATTGTACTTTTAAAATAATGAGTCGTTTTATGTTTTTATTGCCAGAAAGTTTCTGTATTGTGTCAAGATATTCCCAAGGAGCCATATAAGCCAATTTCGACAAATACCCAGATGCCCAAAATTGTTTTATTCTGTCGCTGGGGTTTGCTTGCGGGAAATTTGTATTTAATTATTTTGAGCCCCGTTTGAGGGAAATTGTGCTCCGATTTAACCCTGTTGTGATCGTGTCAATATTCCCATATACCATTGGGGTTTTAACTAGGAATGAATCCTGGGCTTTATTTGTGACTTTTGGCAACGTTTTGTGTTTTTGGTGTTTTCCCGTTTCGTTTTCTGTGAAATTTCCCTAGGTCAATTCCTTTGCCGGTTTGGTCTGATTCCTTGCTTGGAGTATCTGGACATCACCTATGGACGTTATGCCAGGAGGAATTCACCAAAGGAGGTCTGGTTCTCTCTGAAATGACGAAGTCATGCACGAAAAAAGCTTCTTTTGGGTAGGCCACATTTTTGGAAAATAAAGACTTTAAAGCTACAATGGGATTTTTGGTAGTAGCGGGCAGGTGGAATTTTTGTACCTACCTAGCAGGGTACTTTTTCCCATGGAAGCAACGCCACTTAAGTCACCATGGAAAAATTAGAGGCAACAGGCAGGCGGGAATTTCTTACCTGCCTTGCAGGGTGAAAATTCCCATTGTGAAATAAAATAAAAATGACTTAAGGCATTGACGGGATTTTCTTACCTGCCTTGTAGGGTAAATAATCCCATTATGAAAGTTAAACAGCTTAAGTGGATCATGGGATTTTTGGAGCTGCGGTGCAGGGTGAATAATCCCATTGAAAATTGGCTTTTAAAAATAGAAATTGCCTATGCCAAAAAGTGCGACCCCTTTTGGGAAAGAAGGGCAGCTTTAAATGCATTAAATTAATTAATTCCTCCAAATTTGGCGCCCAAGCATGTGGAAAAGTCAACAAAGGGTAAGTGGATAAAGGAAATTAGAATTAGAAATTCTAAAATTAAATAAATATCATTTATGTAATGGCTGCCCCTTCATGTCAAAAAGTGCGCCCCATTTGGAAGAGGAATAATGCTTTTAAAAGTATTAATTGATATAATTAATTCCTATTTTCAGTGGATGAGGTCAAAGCATACTGTGAGACTTAAATGAACTGGAAGTAGATGAGCTAAAATTAAATAAATTTAATTTATTTAATGACAGCCATGAACATGCACAAAATAGGCACCCCATCAGTTGAAGAGAAAAGTTTATTAATTAATTAATTAATTGTCAGGAATAGGAGGGGCAATAATTAATTATAGAATGATGAGGGTTATATAAGCAAAGGCTGCCATAAGGATGAATTAATTAATTCTTTAGCAAGGAAGTGCAGCCCAGACAAAAAGTGCGCCCCATTTGGAGAGGAATTTTGCTCAGAAGAAGGTGTCACCAACTGCTGGAAGCTTCAAAATTTGGCGCTTAGGTTTGAAGGAGCTTGATTTTTGTCTGAATAATTGTCTGCATAAGTAGTGGTATAGGTGCTCAGGTAAAGTTGGTAAAATTCATGCTTGCTTTGCATGCAAATAAAACATCAAATTTTGGGGCAGCAGGCTTGATATATGCAAATTTTTATGATTAAAATCCACTGTTCATGTTCCGGTTGCCATTTTTGTCTGAATTAATTGCAGGAATTCATTACAGGTGCTTTTATAAGAAAAAGGGAGCTTAAATCAATGTCCAATACATTGAACATATCCTCCGAATCTGAAGAATTATTCAGATCTGCACCAGTTGTGAAGAATTTCAGCCGAATAAAGAGAAAAAGAATTGCTCAGACAAAGACATATACGGCCATGGCAAAGAGGGATGAAAAAGAAAGCACAACAGAGTCATGCATCACTTCTAAGTTTGCTGACATTGGAGATACATATCTAGGTCCAGAACCTCTTTCCGAATTGATTGACAGATCTAGAGCTGGAAAGACTTCCCTCCTGCGTGCAGTCAAAAGCAGTGGAATCATCCGAGCTGCAGCATTTCCATTCACAACCTAGTTGCCAGAGTTCGTCATGGAGTGTGCTAGGTCTTACCATCCATTATCCAGATCAGTCCCAGATGCTGCGGGGAAAACAATAATCCGGTTGGACGCACAGTTCATCAATTATTGTTTGAAGATTCCGGCACGAAAGGTGGTGACTACTATTAGCATACAGGATGCCGGCAACAGATGGGAGAAGCATAGAGTTGACTGCATAGGCATAATGAACAACAGATACATGAATAAGCCCAGATCTCCTTCCAAGTTCCCGAGAACTCTTCGACGATCCAATCTGGTACAAGAGGTGGATGATATTGCCAAATTGTTATGCAGGGTAAATGGCGAAGCGAACGCTCACAACTTCCACGCATGGATGTATGCTTTCATCAGGACCATTGAAATCAACAAAGTAGATTCAATAATCAATTGGTCAGAAATCATTAGCTACAACATTGGTGAACAGCTCCGGAATGTGAGGCGTACTTACAGCTTCAAAATGACTTCTTATTTGGTATATGCAGCAACTTCACAAGGGATCTTCTCCAAGCTAGAAAGATGTGGTGTTCTTTCCAAGGACCCTATTTTCGAGTGCTACCCACAACTTATTGTACCTGCGTGCAAGAAAGATTATAAGATGGTCAACGATGGATTCTTCTACGAATTCATTTGCAGGCTAGACGGCGATCTAAAGGCCAACAGGGTGAGCAACGAAGCGTGCGAAGCTGTGTCAAGGATTGGCAGTATCTTCATTCAGTTTGCGGATTTTACATACCTCAGGGTCACCGGCTTTTCTGGAGAACCAGTTAAGTTGCCCAGATATCCGAGTGATAGATTGGTCATCATGGAGTTGAGCAAACAAATTATGGAGATGCATAACCTACAGTCGAAGCGGCACAAGTCTACAGGCTTCTTCTCGATCATTGTGAGCCATTATAGTTGTCAGAGCATTCATAACGCCCGAGGAATTGAAGCGGAGATGTTCTCTGAGTACGAGCAAGAGTTTTTCCCAGCACAGCTGAACTTCGATCCATTTGGAGTGGCAAGGAAGACAATGTCCAAAAGTACGTGCACGTGCCTTCATTGAAGATTTCTGGATGAAGTGCAAAAGCGAGTACGAGGTTAGAAAGAAAGATTTCAGCAGGTTATCAGCGCGGCAAGTGTTTGACTTTGGATTAGCATGGATACCTGTAGATCTTAAAGATAATGGGCCTGTGTTACTTGACACATACCATCGGATGGGAGAAAATAGAGTTGTACTTCAGGTGAACGTAGGGAGCTGCCATACGATCGAGGAAAGGTCTATCATTGTTCTGGTCAATACTTCAAACTGGTTGTTGACAAAGGGATACTGCCTTGATGAAGCATTGATGAATCAAATCACGGGCAACTTCGGCACATGAGATTCCCTCAAGAGGACGCACGGAGGAGAAAGCAGCAGAAGGCCTGAGAAGATTAAAGTGCACAGAAGGTCTCATTCGAAGGAGAAGGTCACTTCTATGGCTATGATGTTAGTTCCGGCTTCTCCAAGTACTTCACCGACTATTGCACCTCACATCGGATATTGTCATTCCTCCGTTGAATCCGGCAACATTCATCTTCTCTCCTCAGCCACTCCGTTCAGCGCGTCTACCTGAAGAAACGTTGAAGCTGCATATGGCAGAATTTGAAAGAGCTTTGTCTTTGGATGACTCAGAGGATGGCAGCCACAACACTGTAGTGGTTTCAGATGGAGAGGAATTAGAGCGCGAGATAGTGGTACACTCGGCAACTTCTCATTCTCCGAGAAGTAATTTCTCAAAATGGTTGACTTCACAGTTAGTTCCAGAGGCTAGAGAGGAAATCAACTTGGAGGAACACAACTTGCAACTACTCCTGAATCTAGGCGGAAAAGATAGAAAACCTAAAGTTGCTAAGGTAACTTCAAGGGCATGCTCTCCAACCCAGGGTGAATAAAGGGTATGGGTCTCTTGCCATTCTTGAGAGACAGCGTTTTCAGTATCACTTCCAGGACGTCTCCTCCAAGATGTTTCTTATAAACTCCCTCATCCGCCCCATTGTTCTCTATGGGTCTGTCGTCTAGGGGCCCTCCCTTTTGGACACTGATTGGGCTTCTGCTGAGAGGATTCAAACTCTCCTCCTTCGCCATTTCATCAGATGCAAACAGACGGTCCCCCAACATATTATTTTGGTAGAGTTCAGAGCCCGACCTTTCCGTCTGGAGACTATATTTGACATATCATCCTTTCTTCACCGTATCAGGAGATTTGGAGATCTCTCCGATGAGCAAGACAAGTATCCATATCTCGCCTATTGTTCCTCTGTGAGTACTACCTAGACTGTGGGCCGTTATTGGTTGCCGAGACTTCTACCCTGTTGGACTCAGTTGGTATACAGATTGATCGTCTCCCCCCCTTCCAGTATTCTTTGAATGCTCCCAGTCATCTCTTGCCCACCAAGCAAGTGTTGAACAGGCCCATCCGGGAGGATATCTATAGGAGCTTTATTCAGACTACTTGGGTGAACCCCCTGGGGTTTGCGCCCTCAAATGTCCTTTTATGCAGAGCACTTTCTTGAAATCAGAGATGGACTCATCATCTGCCCTTAGTACACCTCTCGTCACTGGGTGCATGCCCTCCGTATACTTTTGGGCCAGTTTCGAGTCAGCTCCCATAGACTTCGGTGCGAGACTTTATCACCACATTGATCGGGAGGATAGACTTTGTAGGCTCTGTAGCCTTCATGAGGTGGAGACATAGACTCATTTCATCTTCCGCTGCCCCATATACTATGAGATCAGAGGACGTTTTCACTCTCTCTTCAGAGGGATTCAGACTCTCCCAGCCTTCTTCAGATATATCGACCAACAGTGTCTTGCCCTTTACATCTGTGAGTCTTTTCTGCTACGAGACTGGATTCTTCATCCCCCTTCGAGAGTCATCCCCACGAGATGAATTACAGCCTTCTTTCCGGTTCTATCTGCAGGTGGAGGAACTAAATGGCAGAGCCTTTCTGACCCAGATACCGTGCATAGATCAGTTCGTCCCCGGTTGGACCTTCACTCTTCCCTCGATCACCGCCAGTAGAATCAGATGCACACACGTACCAGAGGGCAGTCTAACTCCATTCGTACCCCTGGCCGTCGCGTCAGTCTTAGATCTCAGCAAGGAAGGAGGTTTTCACCCCCCTCTTCGGGTTGTCAGTCCATCAGGAGCTTCTTTTCGTCGGCCTCTACTGTTAGGAGGGGTGTGGCTACCATTCCTGATTAGACCATTGGTCCTCGTTTGCCCCCCCTTCATTCCCTTCTTTGCTTCCCTTGTTTTTCTCCCCCGCTTGCTTCATTGCCCCCGCATGTGGGGGTATTGTCTTCGGGCTTCCTTTCTGTTGTCTTTTCTCTTCTTTTCTGTTTTTGGGAACTTGTTTTGAGTTGTCCCCGCTCGCACTTTGTATATTGTTTGGGCTGCAATCCCATTGACCTACTTTTGTGGTCATTCATTGGACATTAATATATTTATCTTTATCTTTATCTACACTCTTGCACCTATTTTTTTGCCAATCCCTTTCGAATTCAATGTTTTTTGATAAAAATAAGAGTTTTTTTATAGATTAAAAACATCAGAATTTTTTTAATAAATTAAATCAAAATTGAGGATGTCCCCTTCCAAGTCTCCGAAATTTTCAAGACATCCAAGACGTTATCAAAATTGAGGGGACAAGTAACAATGGAAAAATATACAAAAAGATTAAAATAAATAATTTTTTGCCTATTAAATAAGGAATAACCACATGGTATGCATCTAAAAAAATGACCATAAAATAGTGTTGATAATCTATATAATGCCTCGGGAGGATATATACATAGCTGGGGGGAGGGGCCTACTTTGGATAGGCGCACTCCCTCGACGAGTTAGTTAAACCCAATGTTACATGCCATGATAAATATATATTATTACATCAAAAATTTTAGTATTCATAGTCATATTACTTTCCATAGAGAACATCTAACTCAACATCATGATGTAGTATATTAGAACCACGTGTAGTAGCACTCCCTCTACCACTAGCTACGCAACACAATCTCTCTAATGTTTTATGTTGTCATCTAGCACCCTTATTCAAACCCTTAGGAGCTTCAATCAGGTCTTTTCTTCTAAATTAGTTGTGCTTGTCATGTTGAACATGTTTATAATTCTTCTTTCTATTTTTCTACATGTTGCTTTTGGGATTTCAATGTTCATACTTAGCTTTGTGTTTGTCATGTTGAACATCTTTATAATTCTTCTTTCTGTTGGCTAGATTTTATGCATAGCAAAAAACCTAGGCAGTTATGAGATAAATCTCCCGTATTTACCGGTGAGGCTCCCGGTTCAGATTTGTTAATAAAATATGCTAATATCTATATGGGGGTTTTACTTTAACCATGCAGCTCATGAACCATAGTTGTATAACTCTGCAGCAAGTAAGCAACTGTTTAAGAAAGGGAATATTTATAGAAGAAAGAAGTAATGAAACACAGGGAAGAAATGGGGAAGATGTGCAACCCAATCAATAGATAACAGAGATGATTGCATACACATAGAAGAAACCAATAGATATTAACGCACAAAATTATAAGCAAAGGCACTTAAGATCTAGATCTAAAATAACACAAAGTCTATTAGAAGATCTAAGATAGAAAGCTAGAAACAAATTGCACCGTGACACAAAGTTCTCCAGAAACCTGCTCCTTTTTATTCCTTTGCTTCAAGTGGCTATCAGGGGTTTCAGCACAAAGTCTGGAACACAAGAATGTTGCTTACAAATTCTGATCTTTTAACCCATAGGTTCTTCCTTTATTTATAGCATGTAGAGGGGAAATTACAAATATGAAGCTTTTAGTTGAACTGGTACATGTGTAAGTCGGAAAGGAAACAACTGACAATCTCCCTCCTGGAATTTCTCTTTGCATGATTAGCAATTGAAGATAGAACCTTCTATGTCTGCCACCTATTTCCAGGTAGTTGACTTTTTCAAGTAATGGTTTTTAAACCAATCACTTAAGTTTTATAATTTAATTGACCGCTCAATTACTTTATCGAAAGAAATAAGAAAAAGAAGATGAAAGAGGAAAGTTGTAGTCTTGTCCTTTTTCATATTCTGCATGTAGTTGATTCTTTTGCCTTTAATTCTCACCAAGCTGGATCTGGGAGCAACTGGATATGGAAGTGGCTGAAAGCGGCTTAATCTGGGCCTATTGACTTCAACAAATCTAGAAGCTACGCATGATTCCGCTAAGCTTTCTCTTTCATCCTATTTTGCCATGGCTGGAGCAATCTTTGAACAATTCTTTTCCTCTTTATTCAGCCAGAATTCTTCACAGCCGGTGTAGATCTGGAGATTTTTTCAGATTCGGAGGATATATTCAATGTATTAGACATTGATTTAAACTCCCTTTCTCTTATAAAAGCACCTGTTATGAACTCCTGCAATTAATTCAGACAAAGATGGCGACCGGAACATGAACAGTGGATTTTTATCATAAAAATCTGCATATATCAAGCCCACTGCCCCAAATTTTATGTTTTATTTGCATGCAGAGCAAGCTTGAATTTTACCAACTTCCCCTGAGCACCTGTATCACTTATGCAAACAATTATCTAAACAGAAATCAACGTCCTTCAACCTGTGCGCCAATTCTGTAAGCTTTTAGCATTAATTACACCTTCTGAGCAAAAATCCTCTCCAAATGGGGCGCACTTTTTGTTTGGGCTGCACTTCTCTAGTTGTGAATTAATTAATTCATCCATATGATAGCCCCTGCTTATATAATCTTCATGATTCTATAATTAATTAATGTCTTTCCTATTCCTGGCAATTAATTAATTAATTAATTAATAAGTTTTACTCTTCAAATGGGGCGCCTATTTTGTGCATGCTCATGGCTGCCATTAAATAAATTAAATTTATTTAATTTTAGACTTCTACTTATAGTTAACTCAAGCCTCACAATATGCTTTGACCTTAGCCACTGAAAATAGGAATTAATTAATTCATTTAATACTTTAAAAAGTATTATTTCTCTCCTAAATGGGGCGCACTTTTTGACATGAAGGAATCGCGTTAAATAAATAATATTTATTTAATTTTAGAACTGTCTATTTCGAACTTCTTTTTGTCCACTTCCCTTTGTTGACTTTTCCACAAGTCTGGGTGCCAAAATTGGGTGAATAAATATTTGTTAATATTTATTTAATGCATTATTATTCACTCAAGGTGGGTCGCACTTTTTGGAATAAGAAATTTCTATTTTTAAAAGTCAATTGGCAATGGGTTTTTTTTAGCCTGCAAGGCAACTCTGAAAATCCCATGATGCACTTAAGTTGTTTGACTTTCATAATGAGATTATTTACCCTGCAAGGTAGGTGATAAAATTCCATTCATGCCTTAAGTGATTTTTCTTTTATTTCACAATGGAAATTTTTATCCTGCAAGGCAGATAAGAAATTCCCGCCTTCCTGCTGCCTCTAATTTTCCCATTGTGACTTAAGTGACGTTGCTTCCATGGGAAAAAGTAACCTGCTAGGTAGGTACAAAATTTCCATATGCCTGCTGCTTCCAAAAATCCCATGATTCACTTCAAACCCTCTTTTTCCAAAAATGCGGCGTACCCAGAAGAAGCTTTTTGGTTCACGACTTCGTCTTTTCCGAGAGAACCAGACCTTCGATGGCGAATTCCTTTTGGCACAACGTTCATATGTGGTCTTCAGATACTCCAGACCAAGAATCAAGCCAAACCGGGAAAGGAATTGATCCAAAGAAATTTCACAGAAAACGAAACAGGAAAATACAAAAAACACAAAACATTACTAAAAGTCACAAATAAAGCCCAGGATTCATTCCTAGTTAAAACCCTACTAGTATATGGGAATAATCACATGTACGATCACAACAGGGTTAAACCAGAGCACAAATTGTCTCAAACGGGGCTCAAAAAAATTAAATACAAATTTATCTTGGGCAAACCCCAACGACAGAATAAAACAATTTTGGGTAACTCGGTATTTGGCGAAAATGGCTAATATGGCTCCTTGGGAATATCTTGACACATTATAGGAACTTTCTAGCAATAAAAACACAAAACAACCCATTATTTTTTTAATAGGGTAGTCTCAGATTTCAAGGTGAAATCTAGGGACAACACTTTCTATTTTTCTACATACTGCTTTTTGGGATTTCATACTTAGTTGGACGCTAAGGAGTTAACTTTGTACTCACGCTTGATTGCTAGTACTCACAACAAAAAAATAACAAAAATCATAAATTTTTCTGGAACATTTGCAGAAATTTCTATTCTAAAGTCGTTGATATTCTCACTGAGACTTAATTCAAAGAAGTAGATTCTAGATTGCTAGACACTAATCTACGTTGAAGTTCTTGACACAATATGCATTTACTTGGACAAATGTGGGTTTAAAGGCAAAATATATCAAAAAGTCACACCCCTTAGGTATGGGCATGTTAGCTAGATTTTCTGCATAGCTGAAAACCTAGGCAGTCATGAGATAAATCTCCATCATTTACCAGTGAGGCTCCCGTGTCAAATTTGTCAATAAAATATGCTAGTATCTATATGGAGGTTTTACTTTAACCATGCAACTCATGAACCATAGTTGTATAGTTTTGCAACAAGTAAGCAACTGTTAAAGAAAGAAAATATTTAAAGAAGGGATTAATAAAACGCAGGTAAGAAATAGGGAAGATTTGCAACTCAATCAATAGATAACAGAGTTCATTGCATGCACATAGATGGAACCAATAGATATAAACACAAAATTATAAGCAAAGGCAACTTCAGATCTAGATCTAAAATAACACAAAGTTTATAAGTAGATCTAAGACAAAAGTTAGAAACAAAATGCAACGTGACACAAAATTCTTTGAAAATCTGCTCCTTTGTATTCCTTTGCTTCAAATAACTATCAGGGGTTTCAACACAAAGTCTAGTACACAAGAATTGCTGCTTACAAATTCTCTTTATTAACTCGAAAGTTCTTCTCCTACTTATAGAATGTAGGAGGGAAAGTACAAATGGGAAACTCAACTGAAATGAAACATAAATAAAAGTAAAGATAACATTTGGCAATTATCCCCCTCTAATTCCTCTTAAAGTGATTACATCTATCACTTAACTAATAGAATTGTTCCACATAATTTGAAGTAATGGTTTCAAAACCAATAACTTTAACGATTTACAATTACATCCGGGAAACGTGAAAAATAGAAGAACAAAAAGTAGAAGAAGAAAGGCACGCCAACTGTAACATCTACATCTTTTTTTTGTTATGATACTGAATATACTTGTCGAACATGTAATTCAACATCTTCCCATCTGTCTTAGCCACAACGTCCTTTTCTGTCCTGACTTGCAGCAAGCCTTCGTTCAATACCCTGATACATGCTTCCACCTCCTACAAGCTAGGCCCGAACTTCTCAATATCTGACTGCAGTGCCACCAACTTATTGATGGAATTCATCGTGAAAGACTTAACAGCTCCATCAATTCTCCCTTGCACCATCAGAAGAGATCCTTCCAGAGAATTAGGCACTTTGCTAGGAATGATCCTCATGTATGAAGTAACTTTTCTGACCACTTACTCATTAGTGAAAGCAATGACATTGTCTGGTAAAGATGATGCCATACTCTCAAGTGCCTGCATCCTTTACAGCATAATTCTGCAGATCTCCAAATGAAAAGATACTACAAACTCAAGTTGCTTCCCCTTTTCAACTGATCCATCGAGCACAATCTGTTCAGCAATCAACACTTCTCTCGCCAACTTATTTATTTCGGCCTGAGTACTTAGGTTACTCTCAGCAACTGTGTTCATATCTATTGTGCTTGTCACCAATTGCTTCAGCTGATCTTATGCATCTTTCATAATCTTTAGGCGGGCTGACACCTCTCTGAGTTGTACGAAAGCTTGTCGAATGATCAGACTTTTCCATTCGTCGATAGCTTTAACCTGGTTACTTGCATCTTCTATTTCTTGCATCAAATGATCACTCACCTGCTTTTGTGCTGAAATGGGTTGAGTGGAAGATTTAGCAACCTTGGGAATGATCTCGCACAATTGAGACACCTGCTTCTGAAGTTCAACTTTCTCCACCTTTTCTTTGTCAAGCCTAATAAATAGAGCATCTATCAATGTCTGCGTGTTCTGCTTCAATCCTTCTGTGGTGACTTGACCTATGGGTACCTAATAAATAGAGCATCTATCAATGTCTGCGTGTTCTACCCAGATGCCCAAAATTGTTTTATTCTGTCGTCGGGATTTGTCTGCAGGAAATTTGTATTTAATTATTTTGAGCCCCGTATGAGGCTATTTGCACTCTGTTTTAACTCTATTATGAGCGAATATGTTATTATTCCTATATGCCAGAAGGATTTTAACTTATTTTAAGTTTTGGGCTTTATTTGTAACTTTTGGCAATTTTTCGTGTTTTTGTGGTGTCCCGTTTTGTTTTCTGTGAAATTTCTCTGGAGCAATTCCTTCGCCAGGTAAGCCCGATTTTTGGCCTGGAGTAGCTGGAAAACATACACGCACATTATGCCCGGAGGAAGTCGCCATCGGATGTCTGGGAAAAAGCAAAGTCGTGCACAGAAAAGCCCCTGCGAGGATGGGCGCATTTTTGGAAAACAAAGGATTTAAGCTGCGATGGGAAAAATATAAGCCGCAGGCAGAGTGGGAATTTTATACCTGCCTGGCAGGGTACTTTTTCCCATGTTATAAAAGTCACTTAAGTTGCACTGGGAAAAATAGAGGCTGCAGGCAAGTGGGAATTTATTGCCTGCCTTGCAGGGTAAAAATTCCCATGATATAATAAAAGGAAAGTGACTTAAGTGAAATCATGGGATTTTAGTGCCTGCCTTGCAGGATAAAAAATCCCATTGTCAAAGTCAAATCACTTAAGTGGATCATGGGATTTTGGTGCCTGCCTTGCAGGGTAAAGAATCCCATTGTGGAAAAATTCTTAAAAATGAAATTACATGTGCAAAAAAGTGCGCCCCCTTTGGTGAGAGATTAAAAGGATTAAATTTGATTATTTTTATTAATCTTTCTTCTCAAAAAGTGCGCCCAAGCTTGGAGAAGGTCAACAAGTCAAAGATGGAATAAAAGAAAGGAGTTAAATGCATTAAATGTAATTTATTTAATGGCTGCCCTCTTCCTCTCAAAAAGTGCGCCCCATTTGGGTATTATTTAAGGCATTAAAACATTAAATTAATTTCTATTTTCAGTGGCTATGGTCAAAGCACACTATGGAGCTTGAGTGAAGTGCTGTGTGAAGGATTAAAATGGATTAATTTAATTTATTGGATGGCTGTCCTTAAACATGCTATTTTTAAAAGAGAAAAGCATGATTTTTAATTAATTAATTGCCTTTAATTGTTAGGGCAATTATTAATTATAGAATTGTGAAGGTTATATAAGCATGGGCAGCCATATGGGTGAATAATTTAATCCACAGGTAAAGAATTGCAGCCAGGAGGAAAAGTGCGCCCCCATTAGAGGAAGGATTTTGTTCAGACAAAGTGCTAACAAGGCTAAAAGCTTCCAGATTTGGCGCATGCTTTGGAGGAGGTTGATCTTTGTCTGCATAGTTGTTTTCACAGGTGTTACAGGAGCTCAGGTGTTGATTGAAAGGATTCATGTTCTCTTTATGTGCAAATTAAACACCAATTTTTGGGGCGGCAGGCTTGAAAAGTGCAGATTTTTATAATTTAAATTCACTATTCATGCTCCGGTGGCCATTTTTGTCTGAATAAATTACAAGAACTCATTACAGGTGCTTTACAAAAGAAAAGGAGTTTTATCAATGTCCAATACATTGCAAATATCCTCCGAATCTGAAGAATTGTCCAGATCTGCACCAGTATCGAAGAAATCCGGCCAAGTTAGAAGAAAAAGAATTATTCAGACGAAGATAGACAAAACCATGGCGAAAGGAGATGAAAAAGAGAGCACGATGGATTCATGCATTGCTTCCAAACTTGCAGACATAGAAGACACAGATCTAGGCCCAGAACCTCTTTCTGATTTGATTGATAGATCCAGAGCGGGAAAGACTTCACTCATGCGTGCGGTCAAAAGTAGCAGAATTATCCGAGCTGCAACTTTTCCATGTACACCCCAATTGCCAGAGTTCGTGATGGAGTGTGCTACATCTTACCATCCTTCATCCAGATCAGTGCGTGATGTTGCGAGAAAGACGATAATTCGTTTGGATTCGGAATTCATCACGTATTGTCTGAAGATTCCAGTGCGAAAGGTGGTGACTTCTATTAGCATTCAGGATGCTGACAGTAGATGGGAGAAACATAGAGCTGATTGCGTGAGCATAATGAACAGCCGGTTCATGAAGAAGCCTAGATCCCCTTCAAAGTTCCCGAGAACTCTTCCACGGTCAAATTTGGTGCAGGAGGCAGATGATGTCGTCAAATTGCGAAGGAAAAACACATTTATATTGACAAATCTGACACGGGAGCCTCACCGGTTAAATGAGGCAGTCATTAGATAAATCTCCCTCATTTAACCGGTGAGGCTCCCGTGTCAGATTTGTCAATATAAATGTGTTTTTCCTTCGCAATTTGACGACATCATCTGCCTCCTGCACCAAATTTGACCGTGGAAGAGTTCTCGGGAACTTTGAAGGGGATCTAGGCTTCTTCATGAACCGGTTGTTCATTATGCTCACGCAATCAGCTCTATGTTTCTCCCATCTACTGTCAGCATCCTCAATGCTAATAGAAGTCACCACCTTTCGCACTGGAATCTTCAGACAATAAGTGATGAATTCCGCATCCAAACGAATTATCGTCTTTCCCGCAACATCACGCACTGATCTGGATGAAGGATGATAAGATGTAGCACACTCCATCACAAACTCTGGCAATTGGAGTGTACATGGAAAAGTTGCAGCTCGGATAATTCCGCTACTTTTGACCGCACGCATGAGTGAAGTCTTTCCCGCTCTGGATCTATCAATCAAATCAGAAAGAGGTTTTGGGCCTAGATCTGTGTCTCCTATGTCTGCAAGTTTGGAAGCAATGCATGAATCCATCGTGCTCTCTTTTTCATCTCCTTTCGCCATGGTTTTGTCTATCTTCGTCTGAATAATTCTTTTTCTTCTAACTTGGTCGGATTTCTTCAATACTGGTGCAGATCTGGACAATTCTTCAGATTCGGAGGATATTTGCAATGTATTGGACATTGATAAAACTCCTTTTCTTTTGTAAAGCACCTGTAATGAATTCTTGCAATTTATTCAGACAAAAATGGCCACCGGAGCATGAATAGTGAATTTAAATTATAAAAATCTGCACTTTTCAAGCCTGCTGCCCCAAAAATTAGTGTTTAATTTGCACATAAGGAGAGTATGAATCCTTTCAATCAACACCTGAGCTCCTGTAACACCTGTGAAAACAACTATGCAGACAAAGATCAACCTCCTCCAAAGCATGTGCCAAATCTGGAAGCTTTTAGCCTTGTTAGCACTTTGTCTGAACAAAATCCTTCCTCTAATGGGGGCGCACTTTTCCTCCTGGCTGCAATTCTTTACCTGTGAATTAAATTATTCACCCATATGGCTCCCCATGCTTATATAACCTTCACAATTCTATAATTAATAATTGCCCTAACAATTAAAGGCAATTAATTAATTAAAAATCATGTTTTTCTCTTTTAAAAATAGCATGTTTAAGGACAGCCATCCAATAAATTAAATTAATTCATTTTAATCCTTCACACAGCACTTCACTCAAGCTCCACAGTGTGCTTTTGACCATAGCCACTGAAAATAGAAATTAATTTAATGTTTTAATGCCTTAAATAATACCCAAATGGGGCGCACTTTTTGAGAGGAAGAGGGCAGCCATTAAATAAATTACATTTAATGCATTTAACTCCTTTCTTTTATTCCATCTTTGACTTGTTGACCTCCTCCAAGCTTGGGCGCACTTTTTGAGAAGAAAGATTAATAAAAATAATCAAATTTAATCCTTTTAATCTCTCACCAAAGGGGGCGCACTTTTTTGCACATGTAATTTCATTTTTAAGAATTTTTCCACAATGGGATTCTTTACCCTGCAAGGCAGGCACCAAAATCCCATGATCCACTTAAGTGATTTGACTTTGACAATGGGATTCTTTACCCTGCAAAGCAGGCACTAAAATCCCATGATTTCACTTAAGTCACTTTCCTTTTATTATATCATGGGAATTTTTACTCTGCAAGGCAGGCAATAAATTCCCACCTGCCTGCAGCCTCTATTTTTTCCACTGCAGCTTAAGTGACTTTTATAACATGGGAAAAAGTACCCTGCCAGGCAGGTATAAAATTCCCACCCTGCCTGTGGCTTATACTTTTCCCATCGCAGCTTAAATCCTTTGTTTTCCAAAAATGCGCCCATCCCCGCGGGGGTTTTTCTGTGCACGACTTCACTTTTTCCCAGTGATCCAGACCTCCGATGGCGACTTCCTCCGGGCATAATGTGCGTGTATGTTTTCCAGCTGCTCCAGGCCAAAAATCGGGCTTACCTAGCGAAGGAATTGCTCCAGAGAAATTTCACAGAAAACAAAACGGGACACCACAAAAACACGAAAAATTGCCAAAAGTTACAAATAAAGCCCAAAACTTAAAATAAGTTAAAATCCTTCTGGCACATAGGAATAATAACATATTCGCTCATAATAAAGTTAAAACAGAGCGCAAATAGCCTCATACGGGGCTCAAAATAATTAAATACAAATTTCCCGCAGACAAATCCCGACGACAGAATAAAACAATTTTGGGCATCTGGGTATTTGGCGAAAAGGGCTAATATGGTTCTTTGGGATTATCTTGACGCAATACAAGAACTTTCAGGCAATAAAAACAACAAACAACCCGTTATTTTAAAAGTACGAAAATTTTTCGGATAGGGTAGTCACAGATTTCAGGGTGAAATCTGAGTGACACCACCGTGGGATGCCAATCTGGGTAGATTGCTGCCCCGGATCATTGTAAAGGGTAGAGGTGTGGGAGAAAATGGAGATAGGAACGATCGTTGTGGAGGGGGAGTGGCGGGGAAGGACAGTACACCAGAAGGACCGAGGTTTAGTCCTAAGGGAGGTGGAAAGCATATATCTGCGGTGGGAAATGAAGGATCGCTTCTTCCAGTGAAGAGGGCACCTGTAGGGAGCCTTAAGAATGGGGAAGGAGGGGAGGGCCTGGGTAAAAGCTTGGCGAAAACGACATTGAAGGGATTTGCACTCTACATCGTACCATTGGTTCATGGGGCAAGATTTAGTAGTACTAGTGTCCGAGGGACGGATGGTGGAGCTCTTGGCCTCCGCACTAAGCATGTTAGAGAATAGGGGCTCAGAGGGGAGAAGGTCGCAAATGTGGGATGAGTAGGATCCGTATCCCCTTTATCAAATTAAAAGGAGATGCGAGGTGGGAAGTGGGGAGTGGGAGGAGGGGCGGTGGTGGTAGGAGAGCTGGCAACTAGAGAGAGATAGGACAACATGATCGGCAAGGGGAATGGGGGAAACAAAGGAGAAGACGAGGGGTGAGATGTTCGGGCTGGCAATGATATAGTCTACTACACTAGTGCCCCCGCCATGGGGACAACATGTGAAGAAACGTGAATCCGGAAAGCACTCGATCTCATTGAAGATCACCATCCCCTGAGATTCCCCGAGCTAGAGGAGTAACCGTCCATAAGCTGTGAGAGGGCCATCCGTATCCGCAGAAATCCTATGTAAACCAACTAACATAGGGTCAATCCTCTGTGTGCAGAACATATCTACCGATCTGTCATGGAGAGGGACCTGTAGGTGTCTGGTACGGGTATTAAAATCGCCTAAAATGATAACCTCCCCTGCAAAAGAGTACTGGCTAATACTGTTGTATAAGTCAAAGAAAGGATCACCGTTTGGGCCATTGTGGATGGCATAAGGGGAAGCAGCCGGAGGAAAGTAACACACTGCTATATAGAGATCCCTATAAAACCGAGCGGATCCACTGATACGAATCCACATGAACCTAGCAGACTCATCAAAACCAACCATCGAGATCTTGTTCCGGAGGGAGTCCCTATAAAGACAGGCAACCCCACCAGAGCCCCTGACACCACCTGAACCCCGAGTCTCCTGTCTGCAAGCTGATAACCAAAGAAAGCCAATAATACCTCGGAGAGGACAAACAAGGCTCTCGTGTGTCTCTATGATGAAGAGAATGTCGGCAACCCAGAGAGCGTCTAACATAAGGCCAAGGGAGGACCAAAGGGAACCATTCCCATTCTAACAACTGATAGATAAGTTTCTGGCCTGACTCCTCTCCCACTTGGCCCGTCATTGGGGAGCCCCTTGGCAGGGTTCCCAGCCAGGAGGAGGAGTGTCTCTGATAACAGCCCGGAGATTCCTGATAACCGCCCATTTGCCTGCTTTCCTCGCTGCCATGACTTGCTCCCTAGAGCATTATGGGGCTTGAAAACCAAGAAAAACTTGTTCGGTTTAGTTGTCACTCCAGTGGTCCTTTATGGTTGTGAGGTTTGGGGCAGATACGTGCTAGATCTAAAATGGAGACAAATAGAGAGGATCCAAAAACATTTAATCACAAGTAGTCTCAAAGATACAAATTCATTCCCATATGAGATTCTTTTAGCTGAAACAAGGACCTTCCTGATGGAGGCAGCGGAAATGACACGAACATTAAGTTATATTAAAAAGGCACAAAGTATGGAGAACCAATTATGGCCCAAATTAGTGATCGAAGAAGAGCTAAGCAAACGAAAAAATACGCGGATAAAACAAAACAAGAAGCTGATGAACAAACGGGATATTACAATACAGAAGTGACCAAACAACAAGGGGAAAATCAAAAAGTATGTAAGAGAGAAATTCAGGGAAGCCATGTGGACAAAGCTACTTGGGAAGAAAACTAACTATATCAAAGAGTTTAATCCCATGTGGGAACATGATGAAAAAACCTACATGTGCACGGAAATCAAGTGGAAGGCAAATATTTTGATGGCCCAATTGAGTACTAGCTCACATCATCTTTGGTGTGAGACCGATAGGTGGACAACACCCAAGAAGGATTGCGAAATGAGAATATGCTTATTTTGTAACAAAGGGGGGTGGAGACAGAATGGCATTAAATCATGGAGTGTGCAGCGTAAAGTGACATATGTATCAAGGAAGCCACCCTAAGAGTTGACAAATTAACCAACTTGTTTGAGGCAGGCTTGAAAAAGACGGCCAATTTTTTATCAAGATCCACAGTAGAAAATCCAACCCAAAAAAAGGGTTAGAAAGTCTACAAGATTGATGGGGCAGCCTTTGTGTCTAGTCATGCTCAAGAGGGGCCCTTTTGTTTCAGCTCTTGGTACCATAGGTTGTTTGGTCTCATGGACGTTATTAAAATATTTAATTTATTCATTGAATCTTGAACCCCAACACAACAAATACAGTTTAAACCCCTTAATTTTATTGACTAAAGTTTTTTTTAAATGGTCGTCCCCAAATTTTGGGATTTTTTTGCCGTCCCAAAACCTTCGCTCCCTTGTCTCCCATCCCCGAGACATAGGTAACTATTTATTTTTTTGCACAGCCATACTCAAGGCAAAAGAAAATCATGGTATTGGTAAATTTGATTCTTCATATCCAAACCCGTCTTATGGCAATTAGAAGTACCAAATTTGGCACTTAGCTTGCTAAAGAAGCCATTATGATAAATTTAGCTTAGTGAGAAGCTCACAAATAGCTTGCAAAGGAAGCCAGCCTCATTAGTTGGCCTTGAACTTACAAACAGGGAAGGATAAATATGCATGTGAGATATTGCAACACATGGACCCATTGAAGACTATTAATGGAGATTGCAAGGCTCGAATAGAAAGGGAAATCAATGCATATGTCAAGGTAGAGGATTTGAAGATGCATCTCTTGTGTTTCCTTTCCTTTTCCACACTATTTTGTGGCTCTCCCAAGGTTTGACCTTGCTTTATGAGAGAGTCTCTAACATTAAGAGAACCCTAGATCACTAACCTTCTAAAAGACGTTCAGATGTGTAAACTTCTATTTAAAAAAAAACACATTTATATTAAAAGAAGATAAAGTACGAATTACAATGCCAAGCAATTATACTCATACTCGAGGAAATATCCTTAGATTTCCAATAACAAGTAAGAGGAGAGAGATAACATATCTATAATTTATCCATCGTGTGATTTCAGATAAAGGACCTGCTCAATCTGTTGCCGTTTCTCCGAGAGACCAGGTCAAAGGTACAGGAGCCAAAGTTGATCAGATTGGAATGATCTAACACCCAATTGGCCAAAACGTCTGCCATCTTGTTTTGTCCCCTAGGCACATGTTGATATGCGATTTTTTGAAATTGTTTGGCTATGACATTAATATTATCCTGAATTTTTGCAATAAGCCAATTATGGGATGGATGTTGCTCTGGAGCTTGTAGACAGGTTGACAATAACCTTTGAGTCAGATTCCACTATAATACTAGGACACCCCAATTTAGTTGCCTCCAGAGGAGCACGGGTTGGATAGCCATGATTTCAGCCACATTACTGGTGGAGTGTCCCAACTGATGAGCAAAGAAAATGAGGGGAGCTGCCCAAAGAATCATGGGCTATCCCTCCCATACTAGTTGGACCCGGGTTACCTCTAGCTGCTCCATCAATGTTTAATTTTACGAATTTGATTAGGAGGTGGTTTCCATGTTCTGAGACCAGTAGGCATCCTCTTTTTAGTAGACTGCTTTGTTTGTAATTGCCTATTACCTAGATTGAGTGTTTGTACAACAGAACTTTCCACTTCGCAGGCGGTGGGGAAGGTAATTTTTAGATTGTGCACTATAATTTCTTCAATATTACTTCTAGTCAGTTCCATAACATACCAGTTGTCTCTACTTTTAGATTTGAAAATGCGTATGTTTCTTTCTTTCCATACATTCCACAACATAAGAGAGGTGGCATTCCAGATTCCTTTGGTAAAATCCTGGGTATCCTTAACTGAATGTTTCCAGCCTCTAATAGTATCCACTAGATTCATAGTGGAGTTCCAAGTAACAAATAAACAATCAACCAATGTATACCATAGAGAAGAAGTGAAAGGGCATTGGAAAAAGAGAGGACTCAGGGTCTCCGCTGCTTCTTTGCATAAAGGACACCGAAAGACTCCAACCATCCCTCTTTTCATCAAATTATCTCCAGTAAGAACCCTCTTATAGATTAAAATCTAGATAAAGAATCTCACCTTAGGTCATAGGGCAAGTTGCTAAAGATCCATGAAAATATCCTTCTAGGGATGTGGATGAGGAGTTACCAAAGCTCTATAACCATCAACTACTAAGTACTTTCCGTTCGACTCTTTTCGCCATGCCAAGGAATCTGGTTCAGAAGTGATAGGAAGGATCCTGTTTTGCAGGAGTGTTTGGAAAAAATGAACTTGATCATTGGTCAAGTTGATTTGCCACAAGGATGGAGAAAGCCATTCTCTCCCTTGATATGTTGAATTTTTTTAATGGCTCACCTTTTGTTGTGCTTGTCCCTGAAGAGTATTCATAATATTTCTAAGATCTGGATACTGTTCAATCAAAGGTGGGTGACCATCCCATGAATCAGTCCAGAAATTTGCCTGATCTCCTTTCCCAATTTTCCAAAACAAGTGATTTTTGATGATTTCTTCACCTATTTTGAGAACTGAGAGAATGGGGGAGCCCCCCAAGAAGGTAAAGAGTGTCGAACTAGTTCGTGAGGCCTCATACCCTGTGTATATTTTGCTCTAATATTGATACTCCACAATTGGTCTGGATTTTGTAGCAATCTCTAATATAACTTTGTTGACAGGGCTTTATTATTCGGCACAGTAGATCTGAAACTCAATCCCCCCTCTTTCTTTGGCAAGCTTAAGGTTTTTCATTTCACGAGATGCCATTTTCGAACTTGTTGAGTGCCTGACAACAAGAATTTTTGACTAATAAAATCTCATTGGTGCAAAACTTTTGCAGGAATGTTCAAGAGAGAGGCAAAATAGATAGGAATAGAGTGCAACACAACTTTAATCATAGTTATTCTCCTCATCTGAGGATAACCATCTATTGGTCCAATTACTAAATTTCTGATGATTCTTTGCAGGCAGCCAACCCCAATCCGTTAATGTTTTAGAGTCCAATGAGATACCCAAGTATTTAAGAGGTAGTGTGCTTGGTTGAAATCCAAGTTTTGATAGAATGTCTTGTTTTAGCCTGGGAGAGCAATGGAAGAAAATAATTTTTGATTTGTTCCTCTTGATATCTTGTCCAGTAGCCTTTGAAAAGAGCTCCAATTTTTTATGGATTTGATTAGCTTCTTTCAAAGACGCTTACCCCATGATAGAAGAATCATCAACAAACTGCAAGTGGGACAACAGGTCCACCTGTGTAGCCAATTTAATACACCTCAACTTCCTCTTGACTCATGTTCTGGAGAATAGTCTACCTAAAGATTATGAAACTAAATGAACACGAATGGAGATAAAGGATCTCCCTGTCTTATACCTCGGGTTGCAGAGAATCTATATGTAGGAGTTCCATTGACCAAAATTGAGTAAGAAACCGAAGAAATGCATGCTTGTATCCAATGAACCCAGAGGGGGGAAAACCCAAAGCGCAGGAGGATGTCCATAAGTAAAGATCAACTTACCTTATCATAAGCTTTAGACAAATCAAGCCTTAAAAACATAGCGGGTTTCTTTTGAATGTCCATGGAATGGAGAGCTTCCTGATCTAGTACAATATCATCAAAAAATTGTCTACGGGGTACAAATCGACCTTCTTCTAGAGATATTACTGTCCATGATAGATTTTAGCCTTTCAGCTATCACTTTTGTAGTTATTCTGTAGAGCACATTACATAGAGCTATGGGATGATATTCCGTAAGGGTAGAAGCCTCTTTCTTAGGAACCAAAGCAATATAGGTGTGGTTTATTACCTTAAGAACAGTCTTCGCTTGTCTGCATTCTACCACCACTCCTAGAAGATCTTTTTTAATAATGTCACAAAATTCCTGATAGAATTCTATCGGAAAGCCATCAGGTCGTGGTGATTTTCCCTTTTTCATGGTCAATACAACAATTTGAAGTTCCTTTTCTGAAACCGGCTTCAAAAGGAACGTATTATCTGCCTCACTAACCAGATTAGGAATAATATTAAACAATTGTTTTTGGGCATACCTATCTAGATTAGTTGCAGTAAAGATCTCATAAAAGTACTTTATGGCTAAATGTTGGATTTCTTCTTGTGCATTAGCCCGGGTACCATCCTCTTATTTATCAAGGTAAGCAATGTGATTATAAGAACGATGAGCTAAAAGAGATTTATGGCAGAAAGAGGTGTTTTTATCTCCCTCTTTTAGCCACTTAATTCTGGCTTTCCGTTTCCAAAATATTTCTTCTCTTAATTCCCATTCCTTTAATTCTTGCTTGAGAAGGATTTCCTTAGATTGCAATTTCTTTGAGTACCCTTGCAGCCTTACTTGATGGGACACCTCCTGCCTTACTTGATGGGACACCTCCTGCCTTACTTGATGGGACACCTCCTGTAAGGCTTCCAAAACATCCCCTTTTTTCCCATGGACATTTCCAAAGTCAGAGGCATTCCACTTCTTGAGTTGGTTAGTGAGATGCTGCATTCTTCTAGCAAAGCAAAACATTTTGGTACCATGCTTGGGCTGGCCCTCCTTCCACCATTTCTCAATTAAGGAAGGAAGATGTTCATCTCTCAGCCACATCAATTGAAATCTAAATGGAGCTTTGAACGGTTGTGATTTTCTCAATTCCAACAACACCAGCCAGTGATCAGATCCTGCGTTTTCTAGAACATTAGCAGTTGGTATAATGCCGCTTTCAAACCATTATTCAGAAATCAGAAATCTATCCAACTGTTCCAGTATACAATTCTCCCTTACTCTTCTATTGGACCATGTCATTAGTCCGTTTTGGGTTTGAATATCAATCAAGTTCATCCTTTGTTACTCATGAGAGAAGAGGATAAAGTCTCCCCCTATAATGACAGGTATTCCAGGATGTGCTGCTACAATATTTTGAATAATCTTCCACTGGGCTTTTTTTGCTTCCACATGTAGCAGGACATAAATGTTCAATATTATTCAGACGTGTTAACTTCATCAGTTTAACCCTACTGAGATTTGGTACTATGTGAGAGTGCACGTCAAACTGTCAGGTCAGAAATGACCCCAAATAACATTCAATACAACTTTGAGACCCCATTGTTTCATTTAAGCTGAAAATTGAATCTCTAATGTAGGTGGAACATCAAACGAGAAGCCAGATATTGGAAGATTGAAACACTTCCTAGGCTCTAGCAATTCAACTGGCCCGTTTTTGCCATTTAAATTTTTGAGATGTTGAGTCTAAGCTATATGTAAAAGCAAGGCAAGTTGATGCTAGGGTTGGGGATACTGATCCGGTATTTTACCAAATTAGAAATATAAGAAATTCCAGGTAATTTTACCTGTTATTATGGATTATGGAAAGAATTCTACTGTAATTACAGACTAGGCACTGACAGTTGCACCATATTACAATCAGATATTTGATTGAAAATCAAATGTAATCCTCATGGGATTCCTACCCTAATAATGAATGCCAACACCTAAGACACTATCCTTATTTAAGCAGCTCTGACTTGTGTAAATGTTTAATATAGAAATTAATGCTTTAATGAACACTTGATTGATTATCATCTATTGCAAAACATTCCCTCTATGATATACTGTTTAGGTGATTAGCATCTTGATGGGTGTTTGTTAACGTGCGTCATAAAAGTTAAGAAACCAAAATGCAATCTTGTAATCTCCAGATGACAGTTTGCAATCTCTACTAATGATTAATTAACACAAAAAAGAGTTGACCAGAATTAACAACTCGAGCAGGTTCTGAGACAAGGTCTTGACTTTAAGTTTACAGGGATTATAAAATATCTGACAAACTCATGCTGGTAACGATGAAAATAAACAATGTTTGCTTTCAATTACCAATTGCTACTTCAAATATAGTATATGCTCACCGAACCAACATCGCAGCTCCTTATAGCTGATCCAATTTGGATTGATAAGTCATATACTTCTTGATATGTCAACCACACGTATTTTCCTGCCTGGACAAGTGCAATAAATTAAATCTATGTATATACAAACATTCCTAGTCAACCAAGGAAGAAATAAAGCAAATGCAAAAAGAACAAATGGACAACAGGGCCAGAAATACCAACATAATGAAATCAGCAACTGTCAATTACCTTTCCATTTTCAATCTCACGCTGGCCTAGCATTTGATTATCCGGTTGTTTCTGGACAGATTGGCTGCAAAATATGTCATAAAAATATCTAAGATATCAGCCTGTCATTAACAAGTTACCAGCTATGTCACAAGGTTCTCCAAATTTTATCAAAAAAG
Source organism: Taxus chinensis (assembly GCA_019776745.2). Classification (NCBI taxonomy): domain Eukaryota; kingdom Viridiplantae; phylum Streptophyta; class Pinopsida; order Cupressales; family Taxaceae; genus Taxus; species Taxus chinensis. The sequence continues at coordinate 829,323,152 of CM034149.1, read as the reverse complement.
CTCAAATTATGCCGAACTTTACTCTCGTCGAAGATGAACTCGAACTTTATCCATTATTTTTCCATGGGAAGTTTTTGACATGATTTTGCAATATTTTACAAATATCTGTAATATACATATAATGACTGAAAGTAGCAGACAAAAAGCTCTCTCCGCTGTGTCCCTCCGACATATTTATGCAGTTTTTTCAAAAAATAAGAATGATAAAAAATAAAAATAAAATTGTTCAAACTTAAAAGACATTTTTTTCTCAAACTTTATCCTCGTCAAAGCATAAACGTGAACTCAAACCTCGTGACTTAGATTACCAGCCACTAAAAGGTACAGATGCCATTCTACAGAACATTGCTGAATGGAGAACAACTGAAGTAAAACTTTGTTGTGTGTTCCAATTAAGAATCACAGGAACATGAAACAAACAAATTTTTGGTACTTTGAGCAGTAATTATAGCAAATCATAATTCATTTAGAATAAATCAGAATCTATAGCCTAATAAGAACATGGTACATGAAGCAAATAAACATCCAGCTTTCACAAAGACCTACACCTTATGCAGACACTTTCCATGCCATGCATTGCAGATGACCACATGGGGCCCTTTCTTTTTATTCACCATTAAGCAAGGATAAAGTGTTAAAAATACTACAAAGAACCTACGTTCATCAGTACTGACATTTGTCCATGAACAAGAAGTGGCTCTTGATTATGGAATACATCAAGATACTTTCTACTATTCACTAGGAAACATAAACTGAATAATAAGAAATTAGCAACAGCTTTACTTATAAAGTTCCTGAGGTTACTTGTGAGACTACCTCACCAGCATTTATTATAATTTAAATGCAATTTGAAACTGTCTAGGCATTGATTTTGCAGATCATAAATAAGTAACGGGTTGCCAAAACAAGATCCTGAATGGGTTACAGACCAGTCAACATAGATAACATTTACTCATAAGAAATACTGACAAAAGAAGATATACACGATGACAAGAAAAACATTGTCACCAACAAAGAAAAAAACTAATTTTAACTTGAGTGATTCGTATAACACTCTAAATTTAGAAAGGAGAAGAGATCCATTCCAATCATTCATAAGCATGTTTTCCAGCTCAATGCAATAAGACTTCCCTTCTTTCCCCTACAAACATTGTAGTTTACCTTGTGATTCACCACAACTCTTGTACCATAGCAACCCATAGTATTGGGCTATGAGAAATTAAATGAAGTGAAATGGTTTAATTTATGTCCAGGAGACCCAACGATCTATGGAACCACAAACACTTGCATTGCCTCAACCATCCAAAGATGTTGAAATTGCAGATTGAGTTGTTTCTTTAAGAAGGTTGTTTACTTCTATTCTTTTTGCTTCAAATAGCTTCTTATCCTTGTTAGGAATTAGCTTGTTATTGTGAACATTAGATATTTATATATTTGTGTGTGTGCAAATATATATTATATATTTGTGTGAGTAAATAATGTAAGTAAGTTGTAACTCACGTAGATAAGAGTTGTTGAGATATGTTGAGTGATTAGTGGATCATGAGATATTCTAGGGAATTGTTTGAGATTGAAGTTGACTCATTGTATTAAGGAGATCAATCTTCTATATATTGTAATCTCCCTTGTCTAATAAAATATCCCGGATGGAATAGAAAAATATTATACTATATTTTTCCGGTGTTATTTGATTAAATCTATGTGTTCATTTTGCATACAATCTGAACTAGAATTTTAATCCTATGTTCCCATACGGTTGACCCGAATGTCCTTGTAGGTTGGCATTTGAAGATGAAATGTTTTTGTATTACAACTACACTTGTGGTGGACAAAACACATATCCTCTCCTCCTTAGGGGTCACCCATCTACCAATCTCACATCTAACCTTGTGAAAACTAGTCCTTATTCGTCCAATGAGTATATTCCCATCCAATTGATTTCAGTCCACGTGTGTGTGATGCAGTCGCGGTTAGGGGTCTCAATAAAGAGATGTTTTATACCATGCAGCCCTTTAAATAATCAGTGGAATCATTCATAAAAGCAATAAGCAACACAAAGAATGTCACAAAAATAGGAACTTCTATTATTTCAACAGAAACAATTACACAAGAATGCATATAGCGATCTCACAAGTCAAGATGCTCAACAAATTCACAAAAAATCTGCAGATCTAAGCTCACTAACTCATAGTCTTTGCAAGTATAGCTTACAATGCACCCATTGAGTTGACTAGTCTAGATTGTAGCTATAGTTCACGAGGGAGCCATCACTGACACAAATATGATGGTATGTTTTAGCAGAGGTTCCTGGGTTACGGCATCAGAACTTGCAACAGATCGTAGTCTACATTAAAAAAGTTAAGATGGAATCAGCACTGGTGTCCCCAGATTTCACCCTGAAATTTGAGACTACCCTATCCGAAAAAAATTCGTACTTTTAAAATAATTGGTTTTGTGTTTTTATTGCCAGAAAGTTCCTGTATTGTGTCAAGATATTCCCAAGGAGCCATATTAGCCATTTTCGCCAAATACCCAGATGCCTAAAATTGTTATATTCTGTCGCCGAGATTTGCCTGCAAGAAATTTGTATTTAATTATTTTGAGCCCCGTTTGAGGCAATTTGTGCTCCAGTTTAATCATGTTGTAATCGTACATGTCATTATTCTCATATACCAGTAAGGTTTTAACCAGGAATGCATTCTTGGCTTTATTTGTAACTTCTGGCAACGTTTTGTGTTTTTTTGTGTTTTCCCATTTCGTTTTCTGTGAAATTTCTCAGGATCAATTCCTTTGACGGTTTGGCCTGATTCTTGGCCTGGAGTATCTGGAGATCACATACACACGTTGTGCCAGAAGGAATTCGTCATCGGAGGTCTGGTTCTCTGGGCAAAAACGAAGTCGTGCACCAAAAAGCCTCTTCTGGGCTAGCCGGATTTTTGGAAAAAGCGGGTTTGAAGTGGATCATGGGATTTTTGGAAGCAGCAGGCAGGTGGGAATTTTGTACCTGCCTAGCAGGATACTTTTTCCCATGGAAGCAACATCACTTAAGTCACAATGGGAAAATTAGAAGCAGCACGCAGGCGGGAATTTCTTACCTGCCTTGTAGGGTAAAAATTCCCATTGTGGAAAAAAAGAAAAATCACTTAAGTGAATCATGGGATTTTATTGCCTGCCTTGCAGAGTAAATAATTCCATTATGAAAGTTAAACAACTTAAGAGAATCATGGGATTTTCAGGGCTGCCTTGCAGGGTAAATAATCCCATCGTCATCTGACTTTTAAAAATAGAAATCCTTTATGTCAAAAAGTGGGACCCCTTTAAGGAATTAAAGGCAGCCTTAAATTAATTAATTTAATTAATTTATCTTCTAATTTTGGTGCCCAAGCTTGTCGAAAAGTCAACAGAGGTAAAAGGACAAAGGGAAGTTGAAAATAGACTATTTTAAAATTAAATAAATAATATTTATTTAATGCAGCCTCTTTATGTCAAAAAGTGAGCCCCATTTGAGAGAGAAATAATATTTTTTTAAGTATTAAATGATTAAATTAATTTCTATTTTCAGTGGCTAAGGTCAAAGCATATTGTGAGGCTTGAGTTAACTGGAAGCAAAAGTCTAAAATTAAATAAATTTAATTTATTTAATGGCAGCCATGAGCATACACAAAATAGGCGCCCCATTTGAAGAGTGAAACTTATTAATTAATTAATTAATTGTCAGGAATAAGAAAGACATTAATTAATTATAGGATTATGAAGATTATATAAGCAGGGGCTGCCATAAGGATGAATTACTTAATTCAAAGGCAAAGAAGTGCAGCCCAGAGGAAAAAGTGCGCCCCATTTGGAGAGGATTTTTGCCCAAAAGAAAGGTGAAATTAATGCTGAAAGCTTCCAGAATTGGCGCACAGGTTGAAGGAGGTTGATTTGTGTCTGGATAATTATTTGCATAAGTGATACAGGTGCTCAGGTGAAGTTGGTAAAATTCATGCTTGCTTTGCATGCAAATAAAACATCAAATTTGGGGCAGCAGGCTTGAATTATGTAGATTTTTATGATTAAAATTCACTGTTCATGTTCCTATTGTCATCTTTGTCTGAATTAATTGCAGGAATTCATTATAGGTGCTTTACAAAAGAAAGGGAGCTTAAATCAATGTCCCATACATTGAATATATCCTCCGAATCTGAAGAATTATCCACATCTGCACTAGTTTTGAAGAATTCCGACAAGGAGAAAAAGAATTGTTTAGACAAAGATAGACACACACATGGCAAAGAAGGATGAAAAAGAAAGCACAACGAAATCATGCATCACTTCCAAATTCACAGACATTGGAGACAAATCTAGGTCCGGAACCTCTTTCCGAATTGATTGATAGATCAAGAGCAGGAAAGACTTCCCTCATGCGTGCAATTAAAAGCAGTGGAATTATTCGAGCTGCGGCCTTTCCATACACAACTCAGTTGTCAGAGTTCGTTATGGAGTGTGCTAGGTCTTACCATCCATCATCCAGATCAGTCTGAGATGCTACGGGGAAAACAATAATTCGGTTGGACACACAGTTCATCAATTATTGTTTGAAGATTTTGGCACGAAAGGTGGCGACTTCTATTAGCATTCAGGATGCCGGCAGCAGGTGCGAGAAGCATAGAGTTGAGTGCGTGAACATAATGAACAGCAAATGTATGAAGAGGCCCAAATCTCCTTCCAAGTTCCCAAGAACTCTTCCACGGTCCAATCTAGTACAGGAGGTAGATGATATTGCCAAATTGTTATGCAGGATAAAAGACGAAGCAAACGCTCACACTTTCCGTACATGGATGTATGCTTTCATCAAGACCATTGAAATCAACAAAGCAGATTCGATAATCAACTGGTCAGAAATCATTAGCAACAACATTGGTGAGCAACTCCGAAACGTGAAACGTGCTTTTAGCTTCAAAATGACTTCTTATTTGGTATATGCACAACCTCACATGGCATCTTCTCCAAGCTGGATAGATGTGGTGTTCTTTCAAAGGACCCCATTTTCGAGTCCTACCCACAGCTTACTGTACCTGCGTGCAACAAAGATTTCAAAGTGGTCAACGATGGATTCTTCTACGAGTTCATTTGCAAGCTAGACAGGGACCTAAAGGCCAACAGGGTAAGCAAGGAAGCATGGGAAGTTGTATCCAGAATTGACAGTCTATTTATTCAGTTTGCGGATTTCACATACCTCAGGGTCATTGGCTTTTCTGGAGAACTGGTTAAGCTGCTCAGATATCTGAATGATAGATTGATCACCATGGAGCTAAGCAGACAACTTGTGGAGATGCACGACCTTCAGTTGAAACGACACAAGTCTACGAGCTTCTTCCCAATCACTATGGGTCATTATAGCTGCCAGAGCATTCATAGAGCTCGAGGAATGGAGGCAGAAATGTTCTGAGTATGAACAAGAGTTCTTCCCAGCACGACTGAACTTCGATCCATTTTGAGTAGCCAGGAAGATGATCTCCCACGAGTACGCACATGTGCCTTCATTAGAGAATTTCTTGATGAAGTGCAAAAGTGAGTACGAGGTTAGAACTAAGGATTTCAACAGGGTATCAGCACGGCAAGTGTTCGACTTTGGATTAGCACGGATACCTGTGGATCTTAAAGATGATGGAGCAGTGCTACTTGACACATACCATCAAATGGGAGGAGATAGAATCGTACTTCAGGAGAACATAGGGGGCTGCCATACGATTGAGGAAAGGTCTGGCATTGTTCTGATGAATACTTCAAACTGGTTGCTGACGAAGGGACACTGTCTTGACGAAGCATTAATGAATCAAATCACGGGCAACTTCGGCACAGGAGATTCCCTCAAGAGGAAGCACGGAGGAGAAAGCAGCAGGAGGCCCGAGAAGATGAAAGTGCACAGAAGGTCTCCTTCAAAGGAGAAGATCACTTCCACGGCCATGACGTTAGTTCCGACTTCTCCAGCATCCAGTACTTCACCGACTGTTGCACATCAGCAGGACACTGTCATTCCTCAGTTGAATCTGGCAACATTCATCTTCTCTCCCCAGCCACTTCGTTCAGCACCGGTTCCTAAAGAAACGTTGAAGTTGCAGATGACAGAGTTTGAAAGAGTTGTTTTTGAATGATTCAGAGGATGGCAGCCACTACACAGTCGCAGTTTCTGATGGAGAGGAGTCAAAGCGGGAGATAGTAGTACACTCAACTACATCTCATTCTCCGAGAAGTAATTTCTCAGAATGGTTGACTTCACTGTTGAATCCAGAAGCTAGAGTGGAAATGAACTTGGAGGAACACGACTTGCAGCTGCTCCAGAGTCTAGGCAGAAAAGACAAAAAACCTAAAGTTGCTAAGGTAACTTCAAGGTTGACCATCGAGGAGTCGGGGCAGAAGTTTGCTGATATGTCAATTCTGGCGAAGGGGAAGAAAGAGCATGAGCTCACTGCAGAAGACATAACAGTAACCAAAGTACCTATCGGTCAAGCCACCACAGAAGGACTAAAGCAGGATACACAGACATTGATAGATGCTCTATTCCTTAGGCTTGACAGAGAAAAGGCAGAAAAAGAGGAGCTTCAGAAGCAAGTATCTTAGTTGTGCGAGATCTTTGCCAAGGTTGCTAAATCTTCCACTCAGCCCATTTCAGCTCAGAAGCAGGTGAGTGATCATCTGATGCAGGAGATGGAAGATGCAAGCAATCAGGTGAAAGCTATCGACGAATGGAAGAATCTGATTATTCGTCAAGCTTCTGTACAACTCGGAGAGGTGCCAACCCGCCTGAAGGTTATGAATGATGCAGCAGATCAGTTGAAGCAACTGGTGACGAGCATAGTAGATGTGAATACAGTTGCTGAGAGGAACCTGAGTACTTTTGCCGAAATCAATAAGTTGCCGAGAGAAGTGTTGGTTGCGGAAAATATTGTACCGGACGGATTAGTTGAGAAGGGGAAGCAACTGGAGTTTGCAGTATCTTTCCGTTTGGAGATCTGCAGAATTCTGCTGAAAAGGATGCAAGCACTTGAGAGTAAGACATCGTCTTTACCAGACTATCATTGCTTTCATTGAGGAAGTGGTCGGAAATGTTACTTCATACGTACGGATCATTCCTAGCAAAGTGCCTAATTCCCTGGAAGGGTCTCTTCTAATGGTACAAGGGAGAATTGATGGAGCTACTAAGCCTTTCACGATGAATTCCATTAGCAGATTGGTGGCACCGCAGTCGGATATTACGAGGTTCGGGCCGAGCTTGGAGGATGTGGAAGCATGTATCAAGGTGTTGAGCGAAGGATTGCTGCAATTCAGGACAGAAAAGGAAGTTGTGGCTAAGACAGATGGGAAGATGTTAAATTACATGTTCGACAAGTATATTCAGTATCAGAACAAAAAGAAGATATAAATGTTACAGCTGGCTTAACTTCTTCTTCTATTCTTTCTTCTTCTATTTTCCATGTTCCCGGATGAAATTGTAAAACTTTGAAATGATTGGTTTTGAAACCATTGCTTTAAGTTATGTGGAACAATTCTATTAGTTAAGTGATAGATGTGTCACTTAAGGAGGGGTTAGTGGAGGATGATTGTCAAATGTCATATTTATTTCTTGTTTATGTTTCAGTTCAGTTGAGTTTCCCATTTGTACTTTCCCTTCTACATTCTATAAGTAAAAGAAGAACCTCCGGGTTAATGATCAGAATTGGTAAGCAGCATTCTTGTGTTCCAGACTTTGTGTTGAAACCCTTGAGAGCCACTTGAAGCAAAGGAATATATAGGAGCAAATTTCCGAAAAACTGTGTCACGGTGTATTTTGTTTCTAGCTTTCTATCTTAGATCTTTGAATAAACTTTGTGTTATTTTAGATCTAGATCTAGAGTTGCCTTTGCTTATAATTCTGTGTTGATATCTATTGGTTTCTTCTATGTGCGTGCAATCAACTCTGTTATCTATTGATTGGAATGCACATCTTCCCCATTTCTTCTGTGTTTATATAATTCTCTTCTTCTATAAATATTTTCTTTCTTAAACAGCTGCTTACTTGCTGCAAAACTGTACAGCTATGGTTCATGAGCTGAATAGTTAAAGTAAAACCCCATATAGATACTAGCATATTTTAATTGACAAATCTAACATGGGAGCCTCACCGGTAAATTAGGGAGATTTATCTCATGACTGCCTAGGTTTTATGCTATACAGAAAATCTAGCCAACAAGCACTAAGGGTTCAATTGCACAATAGACAACATACTAAGATTTAGGAACAAAAGAGCCATATCACAAAAATTCCATAAGTCAATTAGAATAAACAAAATGTAATGTCCCCATTTTTGAAGACCCTTAACCTATCTTTCCTCGTGGGCTTTGGGATGTTCCAAGGGGAAAATTATATTAAATAATTAAATAATATTGCTTGGAGAGTGATTTTTATCATTTCACATTATAAAACAATAATTATTTAATTATTTAATTATGTAATTTATTTAATTTAATTCCCAAAATGCATAATTAAAAGAGAAATTAATTAAATACTATTTTGGTGGCTTTTAATGTTAAAATCACTCTTAGAAAGGGGACACCACACCTAGGGAGGATTAACTATTTTTATTTAATGATTTTCCTCTCATAGGGACTTCGAATTTTGTGTTTCTTGTTTATAAAAGGAGAGCTTGGGATCATTGTGAGACTTATGTTGGATTGATCATTTGATTTCACTCCATGCTTGGAGTATTGGGATGTATGCCCATGGAATGTATGCCCTAGTTCTTGCATTGTGCTCTCTCTAATTTGGATCCATTATTGAAGAATATTGAAGACTCATTGTTCTCTCCATTGTGCTCTCGTGTTGAATGAATTTATGCATTGTCTCTCTATTCTAAGCATTGGCAACTTGTCTAGAGTATTGGCGCATTTTATTGAGAGTAAAATCTGCATGTTATTGAATATTGTGAAGGGTTTTATGGTGCTTTATGATCTGCTGGTTATTATTGCATTAATTAGAGCCATAGCGACTTGCATAAGTGGTTGTTTGGGCATGCGTATGTGTCTTTGAGGTAGATCTTCCATATGATCTGTATTGGCATAGTTTTCTAAGTGTGGTACAACTATTTTGGGCATGTTGAAAGGTTAGAAAGTGCTGCAAATAATTTATGCACTTTATTCTAACCTTGGTGATTTGCATTCAGATTTTGGGGGCTATTTTGAAGGTGTTTCAGTGATCTAAAAATTCAGATCTAAGGTGCAGTGGAAAGCCCTAGATTTCTAGTTTATTTTGCATCTTGTTTCATGCAAAAACTCCAAGTATTAAGTAAGATATTAATTTTTGAAGTTTCAGCTGTTCTGGGTGCATTTTAATTGTTTAACTGCTGTTATAAAAATCATATCTGCAGTTTGGGTTTGGGTTCAATTTAATATTGAATGTGGTTGTAGAAATAAGGAGAAGGTGATTTCATAATTTTTGGAGTGGATTTGATGCTTTGAATGTGTTGTGTGACCAACCTTTTAGGGAAAAATTCGGGTTTCGTGTTTGCTATGTGAAATCTTGTTTTAGAATATTATTTTTCATACTTTTGTGGCCCAAAATCCACAGTTTGAAAATTTTTGCTAGGATGGTTAAGCGGGAAATAGTTTTGGAAGATTGCAGCAGTTGGGGTTTAAATATTGATTATTTTTCAGCCGTTAAAAATCTTATTTGAATGTGTTTAAATTCCGATTGTTTTCTTCCAATTTATCCCACCACCTTAACTAGTTTCAACCCCATTTGGGTTCGAAATAGCTTACATTATTTTAGGTCAAAGTAAAAGGGTTTTCCCATTCTTTGCTTAAACTTGATAAGTATTTCTCCATTTTTCCAAATTGTCCTAGAAGGGGGACATTACACAAAACTATATCAAAGCAAAGATAGAAAAAGGAAATATATCGAAATGCTTTCTATTAGGATCCAAGATCAACCTTCTTTCAAGTAGGATTACATAGTTTTTATACAAAAATATGATGACTATTGAGTTACGGTCCTTTCATCTCCTTCTCGTATATTCAAAGGCTTTTCATGTTCTCTACTTATGCATAGCGAAGCTATACATTTTAGCTTTTGTCTTATACTAACTATATACATACAAAAGGATTGCAGAATCATGAAATATATCCATGTAAACTTGCTATTACAAAAAATTTACTATCCAACAGTATGCTTATATTTACTCAAGACCCATCTTACAACATACTTCAAAACAAGTGATTCATATGGCCTTAGGTGTGCCCCAATCCTCTATCCAAGAATACGATTGAAATGGTAGCTCAACTCAATGCACAATGAGCCATCTCCATCATGAGTTAGGTGAAATCAAGTCGGCTTCCGCGAACAATGTTGAACTTTTGAAATTAAGAAAATTTTGCACCATGTTATGCCCTTGCACATAAAAACTACACAGTAGCTCCTCCATTGAATTCTTGCATATTATCACAATATGTATCCAAAGATCTTACATTTGGATAGTATATGTGCATCAACAAGACAAACACATGTTGGTAATGCGAGCCTTTGAAATTGCTCCATGGGATGTCACACACACAATAGGTGATTTTTTGCACACAGACCAACTCTGTTCGAAAGCATCCATGCTTACACTACTAAAATACATGCTTGTGCTATCTCCTGAAAGATACTATAGACTCAAGAAGATATCCCATACCTTGCCCGATTCCCCAAGACTTGTTGCAATCATAAAGCAACTATGAACTATTAAATGGCACTTGCACATGTCTATAGACTTGCACAAAACTATTACAGTCATATGTGTGTTACAAAGGTAGGCATAAAACAACAATAAACACTTGCGTGCATTGCAAACACAGGTGAAACCAAAACTTTCACAAAACGAAACAACATATACTTAGCAATTTGACTCGCACAATGCAACATTTAACTAAATTTCCTAGATAACATATTTTTGGGTGATGTAAGATTACAAGTGAACCTTAATGCTTTTGCACCAATATGCTTTTTCATAATGCTCATAAGTTGGGTTGAATTTTTGTAAGAGAGTCTTGTCATTTCTTTCCTATTTTCTAAACTTTGCATTCACATTGTTTTTAATTTCTTTATTAAGGTTTGAGCATTCATTTAAGCTTGTATCCATTCTACTCATCCATTTGTGGTTTACTCTAAGATATTGATTCTTCCCCTCCTGTTGGGCCTTGCCCCAATACATCCCATGTACAGGGTACGAGCCAGATATTATTGAAAAACATCCCGAGTTTACCTTCGACAACCCTCGTTTGGGTTCTGTAAAAGAAGAACAAGACAAATCTTGGTCACCTAGGGAGAATCTAGACAGAACCCAATGTCAAAAATGCATTTTTTATTTTTTTTCTTATTTTCTCTAAAATTATCTGTTGAAAAGTCATCAAGTGAGGAAAAAGCCAACAAATAATCATCCTCCGAGAGTCAACATAACAAAGCACTAGCGATTAGCATATCACGCCTACAAATAATTGGGGTTGGCAAGAGCCTAAATATAGTCTTTGGTTGTTGCAAGTTGTAACAAAATGGTGGGTGAGGAGGCATGGAAGCCATTTGCAGTGGAAGGGAAATGATACATTTTGTGGTCCATCATCCATTGCAATAGCACCGTGGTAAGCCAATGTAATGTCCCCTTCTAGGACAGTTAGGAATTAACACAAATCTGATCACATAGCTGTAAATAATTAATATTCAAACCCTAAACTGCTGCAATTTTTAAAAATTCATATCTTTGACTAGAGAAGTCCAAATGAGCTGAAATTTTGGATAATGGACCACAAAAAAATGAAAAACAATATGAAAAAATCAGATTTTGCACAACCAACCCGAATCCCTAATTTTGACCTAAAAATTAGGTCGCCCAACACATTTAGAGCATCAAATCCACTCCAAAAATTATGAAAACATCTTCTCCTTTTTTCTCCTACTTTCTACAATCATATGCAATATTAAATCAACCCCAAACTGCAGATCTGATATAAATATCAATTTTTAATACCCAGAAAAGCCTGCAGACAACTGAAATATTCAAAAATTGTATAACTCCTTCAATATTCCATATTTTCTCCTCAAATAAAATGCAAATAATTCTATAAATTAAGATCTTTCCAAAGTACTAAAGATCTAAATTTTATGGCACCCCGAAAACCTCCCAAAAAAACCCCCAAAAGTCTCAATCAAGTCGCTAGGGTTAGATGGAATGACATAAATTATTTTCAGCTCTTTCTACACTTCAAATAACAATCCTACACTTGGAGAATTATACCTACATAGATCATATTATATTTTACCTTGTTCACTCACAAAACATACTAAAACAAGTCCCTTATCAAATCGCCATTGTTAGAAAGTATGAATCATACAAAGAACATACTTCAACACAAGAGAACTCAACAATGGAGCAAGAGAAAAATACTTCAATTGATCAAAACCAGCTCACTAACTTCCCACGCAAGAGAGAGAGAGAAAGCATCAATGGGCATGCATCCCAACTCCAAGCATGGAGCATAAAATAAATATCATTATAATATCATAATATCAGTCTAACAATGATCCTAGCACTCCTTTTAGGGAAAAATTAAAGTTATAAAAGAGTGTTGAGGCAAATATCATTCAATTACTAGCATAGTTTTCCCCTTGCAACATCCCAAAGGTCCACCGGGAAAGATAGGCCAAGGTCTTCAAAAAGGGGACATTACATAAAATTTGTTGGTACATATCTCAATGTTGTTCAAGTATAATTTGCATTTCATACCGCTTATGATTTCTTCATTAGAGCCATAAGAAGCAAGTTCATCCAAAAGCACCTGATCTTAGCAAAATGTTGATAGTGGCACTGGAAACTACTATGGAGCATTTTCTGATAGACACAGACTAGTTCGCTCGCACAGCATGGGGATGTGACTTATGGGAGGTGGATGAAGGGTATGTGATTGTTGTGACTGGACAAAAGATGAAGCCTATTAAGAAGAAAGTGGGCTTCAACAAGAGTTGAGACAATACAAAAGATGGGGAAAGTAGAATCCTAATAAAGCAGAATGCCTAAAGAAGGTTGTAGGTAGAAATGAGAAAGGGAAATTGCATAAAACGGGAGGTAGTAGACCTCCAACAAAAGAAACGAGCCAGACTCAAAGGAATCAGGTGTATAGGAAGTACGTGCAGAATAAAACCATGAAGAAGAGATCATCCCAGATTAGGAAAGTGATTCGATAATCAAAGATAGAGATTGTCAACAGGTAGATTAGTGTAGTGATAGTCTTAATAGAGAACTTGTTCTAAAGGATGTTCTGAAGGAAGAGGAGGAACTCACAATTGGCTAAATAAAGAAAAGTCTAATCAAGAAGCAGAAACACTTCATTCACCCATAAGAGGCGCATTCTCCATGCCATCACAGTTAGATAGAGCACCAGAAGCAAGTGATCTAAAACTTTACAGCAAGGTTGTAGAATGCCAACGGTGGTTTAGCGGTGCCCATCAAACCACAGATCCAAACAAGTGCAAGACAACAAATATCTAGATCGTGGGAGGGAAAAGATGTTGATGAACAAAGTTGCTAAGCTATTGAAATTAATCAAAACTAAGGATGGGAGCACAGCCAATGCTACGAACACACAGAAAAAAGTCTACAACCAAAGCATGTGAATCCTCAAACCTGTTACATAATCTGCTACAAAGCACAAAAAAAGGGCAAGACAAAATAGATTAAATGGTCTATATGTAAAAACAAAGAAGCCTTGCGATAGAGATGCAACGATGGATATTGAACTTGCAAGATATGAAGTCCCAAATGTTGTGTTCAATTTCGGAAGCCTTGTAAATGTGATGCCTTGCTCCCATGGGATGCGTATGTTGAGTTACAACCTTGTAACACTCAGTCTCACAAACTATGGGCATGTAGAGCCAATTGAAAAATTGGAAGATGTGAAAATCAAAGTCATAGAATTATGTTTGCAGGGGGACTTTGACATTATTGAGATGAAAACAGATGAAACACATTATCCTGCAGAAATTGGTAAGAAATTGGCCTACAATGGTCGCATGAATATCAACACAATGGAAAATCAATAAGAGGCCCACCAAGATGATGCTATAATCATCATCCCTATGAACAAAATAGAAAGAAGACCATATACCACAAGAGCCAAATTCAACGTATCGGCAAATTCCAGAAAATTGGTACATAGTGGATTAAAGGCCAAAGAAAGAAATTGAACATGGGAGTACTTTCCCTCAGAATTCATAAGCTCCACAGAGTCGTGCACAAACCAAGTAAACCAAAGCAATTGCAAAGGCAAGTTTTGCGGATTCGCCAAATATCGCAGCAATAAATCAACGACGGATATAAATCACCATCGGTGCAATCACTCACCCAATCAGAGACAGACAGGATACATCGAATGGTTGTAACCAACAAGGAGTACATAGAGCCGAATATGTAAAGCAAAGTACCATGGGCATCAATCTCCTCTAAGTGGAGATTCAGATGTTGCACATGATTAGTAGGGTTCGTGGAGAAAATCATGAGATGAGGCCTATGAGAATGGTTTTTAGTTTTTACAATGGACCGGCAAATCCCACAATAATGTGGAATAAAGGATTTTATGACTTCATCAACAAACTGCGAGGCCCATGTTCCTCAAGTTGAAATGCAAGTAAGCAGGTTGAATCATGGTGTTGAAGGGGATGCACAAGGCCTAAATGGTGGGTTGTGCACCGATTAGATGACCTCGATTAGAAAGTAGCTTGCAAAATGTTACAAACTTTGTAATTCCATATCAGTCAACTCCCTTAATAGATAAGTGGCCTAGGTTCCAAGTACGGGCAATGCCCAAAGGTACATGTTCACCCGCGAACATGTGGAGAGAACATAAAATAGTTCCTTGCTTATACATGGGCACTTGTGTACATCTCCCCAATTGGACACTCTGACACCACCTCCAAAATCATGGTACATACACATGGAATGCAGATCTAGAAACAATGTAATCATAGAACGTAGATCCATGATAGGAATTCATTCAGATCATTTATGTTTGAAGATGGATCTCCAATTAGTCGATGCACCTCTCAGGAAAGAATTGGATTTTTGAATTTTTCGATGTTACCCACTTGAATCTTATTCAGAAGCATCTCAGAATTTGGATGATATGCAAGAACGAAGTGAGAATAACAAGAGCATTAAACATGACATTGACCAATATTGTGATCATTTCTCTATAAAATCGGAAGAGATTCAGGTACACAACTTATTTGATGATTTGGATTCCCCATCCCAAGTAATTTCATTACAAACTGATCCACAAGTCACTCTAGCAAAGATCTAGATTTTGGAACAAAAGGCATATTTGAGCCTAATATCGAGAAGTTGCCCACCCCTGAAGTGAGCTCATGGGAAATACAATGGAAGAGGTATGTGAAACCTAAATATGGTGAAGACTAGCTCGTGCTAGAAGGTAGAAGTCACCAACGATATCGCCCAAACTCCATGGGAGTTGAAAAGGCAACAGTAGAATGTAGCTTTCTGACTCCTCAAGTACCTAAGATGGCATAGTACTGAAGTAGAACAACAAAATATGTTGGCTCTAACTCCTGAGTAGAGCTTCCATCTCTATAAGTGAAACTAAAATGTTTCCATATCTAAAATGCTTCCTAAGCTTGCAATCACGATGGGATGTTGACCCTTCAAGAAAAGCATCACATAAGCCTCATTGTATAATATTTTGACAAGTCCAAATCAAGAAAGGCCATATGCAAGCTGATAGTCTTAACATGAGGTCACATGAAATTATAAGATGCCAAAAAATGCCTATCAAATGCATTGTGAAACTCCTTTTATAATTTGCTCTACTACCCTATTCAAACACCCAAAACTTCATTACCAAGTAACAATGACTTATGCAACCTCTATAGAAGCATTAATGAAATAAGGATCCTTGCATCAAATGTATTATCGAGTGTCAAAACATGCTAGGAACACATAAAATGTTATGACCATAGGAACCAAGATTCTGGAAGTTAAATGTTCAGCACATGAAACCATCACTTTTTCACAGATGGCTATCTAGATCATTGTCATCAAATGGCACTACCATTGCGAAAATGACCATATCCAAAACAAGGCATCGCTCAGCGATAGTAAAGTGAATGTCATTTGGATTGAAAAATTGCCATCCAACTTAGTGCTTCTCTAGAGCAGTAGTGACAACTTTCAAACTAACATTGGCGGAAACCCAACTTCATCGCTTAAACATTGGAAATGTACCCTGGATGATTGGGAACCTTCATCAAGTTTTGCAAGAGATTTAAGGAACATTTGGAAGTAGTGTGCAACTAAAAGCTCAAACCTCATTATAGGGCAAACAAATCCATTCAAGCTTTTTGAAGGAAACGAAGTGCTTACTAGAACGCTTTCTATTTGTCCAAAATACACCATAACCACATCCCCAATTCATGTGTTTCATCTATTACAAATGTTGCACTTTTACCAGTAAATATAGTTCAAGATAAAAAAATACTTTTTTAGGGTTACCTGCAAATCCTCTAAAACTTCAAACCAAATATTAGACCACAAAACCCTGGTAACAAATGTGCTAGATGTATTCATATATCAATGTTTTAAAAATCGGAACCTGACTCGGAATCAGGTTGAAGGTTGGATCGGACCGGAATCGGAACAATTCAAACTTTATGAAGCTAGTTAACTAAAAAAACACATAAAAAATTACATTTTTAATGAGAAACAATATATTTGAAAGATTAGAAACCATGATTCAAACAATTACCACAAAATATGCAAAGTTTTGCTCATGTATATACTATGTAAGAAAGGTGTTTATAGTAAAATGGCATGAACTCCAATTCCAATACACAATACATATATCACATATGAGATTCCGAAACAAAATACATAAACAATGAGGCTCTAAATGGCCTCTATAGTCCAAGACTCCAAAAAAAACATGCTATGATGATACATACAAGTTACAAAACTCTAGAAGATACTAGATGACATTAATGATCAATCATCAAACTCTGCACCACTGTTGAAAATGGGATCCTCAGGCTCATCCTCATTAATATCATCACCAACCTCCTCTGACTCGAACCCATCCAAATCCTCAGGTACATCTGCAACAATTGTGTTAGCATGGGGACGTCGGAGAGTAGCACGAGTGCGACTAGTGCCTGTCATGTCTTGTGACGTGGTGCTACTCGCTAGTGGCTCATCATCCTGATCCAAAGCCATCCACCCCAAGTCATCGGGATCAAACTCTGTTGGCCGACTCTCCTCTACCCAATCTAAGGTTGGATCTATATCATCCAAGACAATGGGATCAATATCAGGTCTGTGGTTCAACAACTGGTTACCGCGTTAGCCGAAGGTTGTATTGCACAAAGACAAGATCATTTAACCGTTGTTGCAAAAGGTTTCTTTTCTTCGTGTGAATCCGCTCAAAGATGGACCAGTTGTGCTCGCACACAGAAGCACTGCAAGTTTGGCTCAGGATCCGAATTGCAAACTTTTGCAATTGAGGACACTGACTACCAAATGAATCCCACCAATGTGTTGCGCGATAAAAAATGTAAATGTTTAATTATTAAACAATGACGATAAAAAACAAAGTTAAAAATTAAAACTTATAACTTAAAGGCTAAAGCGTAATTCAACAAATTAGATTGTGTCTTATGCTAAAAATTCATGATTATTCATTGAAACGTTTAATCAAATGAACTTCAAAAAATTTAGAATTGCTTACCTTGGTTGGTCCACATCTCTTGCAATTTTTACAAGGTTTTTCCCAAAGGTACCTGTGGCTCTATTACTGAAGAAAACTGATCTGTCGGTGAACTTCCAGTTGTTGCCTCTCATCAGGGACCATGCGCTCTACGCACTCTTACAAACCATCTTTGACTTCTCCTGTTTGATCTTCTCCAAGCTGAACTCTATAATGATATCTTGGGTTCAAGAAATATGTCTAGCTGCATGTATAGGGCGATGGAGTTGATTGTTCCATTTATTATCTATAATCTCCCATATAGGCCCATACTTAGCTACCCTGTCTTTCTATGCTGCCCTTATCAACTTCTTTGCTTGATCCATACCCTTATTAATGATAGCCCATGACTAATTTTTCCCCATCCACCAACCGCAACACCTCAACAAGAGGCTCAACAATTTTCACAACCTGTGTTATTTTTTTTCCAAAATAAATTATCAAAATTTTTATTTTTTATGTATTTCTTATCTTGTTTCTGAGCTTCACTTGGATGTATTCCATTTATCACTTGAAAACATATTTTTCAAGATTCTGTTGTTGGGAAGGAAGAGATTGCAACGTGTGAAAGTTTGTTGCAAATCTTGTGATGGATGGTCCGAACAAGTTCTCTTCCTTTAGTGTGCTTCCTTATTAGATTTAATACCCACGTGTGATTGTAAATGTATTTGGTGTGATGCTTTTGACATGCTCTCACAATGTTCTTGATACACTCTTTTTTTTCCTATATCCTCAAGCATGGGGTCTATGTAATGTGCAGCACATGGAGTCCAAAATATTGTTTTATGTTTAGCCTCTAACATCTTACCAACAAGAACATAGTTAGAAGCATTATCTGTGATGATTTGTACAATATTTTGCACCCCCACCTCCACAACAATCTCATCCAAAATCTCAAGACAACTAATTTGCATCTTTCACCCTATCAGATGCATTAATTAATTTTAAAAACATAGTTCCTTGTTGACAAGAGGCAAAAAAAATTTATTATGGTATGGTTCTTGCCATCACTCCACCTATATGACAAAATAGTGCATCAAGTTTTGGCCCATGATAATTTGCAACTGTTCAAATATTCATCTATGGACCCAACTTCTTTCTTCAAAAGAAATATTCTCGGGGTCATGCATACTAGGTCCAGTTTTATAACTGGTTACCAACAACAAAAATGGAATACTAAACATAGGCTAGTAACCAGCCTGTTTCGAGTTCGGGTTCGACTGGAATTTAAAGACCTATGCCTGGATTATGATAGCTTCCCATTTAACAATGTCCTTGACGCAAGTAGATTCTTTATATTGCTTGGTCCAATGGTTTTTTAAGGAGGATTGATAACCTGAAGGCATAAAAAAGCCCAAAGGTCAGATCAACATGAAAAACAATGTAGTTTTTTTGATATGTGGGGGGCCACACCCCAACAAAAGGCCTAACTGGCATATACTGAAAGGGGTCTCTATGTAATATCCCCTTGCGGGATATTATCCAGTTATACAAATTAATTTACTGAATCGACTCTAGAAGGACTAAACCCTCATAGTTCGACCTCAAATAATCCAATGTTATCTTCAATACAACCTAAAAAGGGTTGGAGTGAGCCAAGGTGGTGGATTAGATGGAAGAACCAGTTAGGAAATAAATCACTTCAAATCCAAAATTGATTACAGCAGTAATTAATTAATAAATGCACTAGACGGCTGCAAATTTCAAAAATTATCAACTCATTCACCATCCATTATTTTTTTATCAAACCAATGCCAAAAGATTCTTAATATTTTTAGCTTTCCAACAAGCTATAGATCACAATTTTTGGATTAATAGAAGGCATGCAAATCAACCCACCAAATATGAAACTGTGTAGATAAAACCCTGGCACAAACCGCTGAAACTTGGAAAATTCATAATTTGCTCAATACTTCATCTTTTGCCGTGAAGTAAAGTGCAGACTGGTCTATAATTCAAAACTTTTCCAAAGAACTAAAGATCTGAATTTTTATCCCGCCGAAAACCCTACAAAACAACCCCCAAAATCCTATACGCAGTCGCTAGGGTTAGCATAAAATATGTAATTATTTCCAGCTCGTAGAAATCTTCAAAAACATCCCACAATGGCTGCCCACACTTAGAAACCTAAGCCAACTCAGATCAAATTAAAAATATTGCTTATTCACTCTTAAAACATGTCAAAAGATGCTCAAATCAAGTTGCCATAATTAGAATAAAATCAACAATAACCAGTAGAATATAAAGCACCATAAAACCCGTCACAATATTCAATAACATGTAGATTTTACCCTCAATAAAATGTGTCAATACTCTAGACAAGTCGCCAAAGCTAGAAACGGAATCACCAACAAGTAGATTTGCAAATCTCAGAATATCAAACCAGCACAATAACTCCCACGTAAGAGAGAGAGAACATTAATGGGCATGCATGAGATAGTTTAGGCCAGAACTTGTGGAATCTACAGACGAGTTCAAGTTGGGAGAGATTAGCCCCCCTCCTTGAGAACCTTTTGTAGCAGATCCTCCTCTATCTTCTCCTGCATTTCATGAGCTATTCTTGTGCTTGGAAACCACTTGCAGCAAAGGATTGGCCACCATTTTGCATGATAGAGGCAATCCTAAGATTAAGGGTTCCTGTCTTTCTAATTTAAGAGTCAGACTAAAAGTTATTTAGTTGATTCCCCTGTTAATTTCGCATAGCCGGAGAGCACACATCGGAGCCGTTCACGTAATTGGGCAATTATTGTGTTAGGATATCATAGGATAAAAATCACTCTCCAAGCAATAATCTTGGCTGCCATTGTAATAGCACTTTTCCCGCTTGCCGCATGCCAAAGCTCCTTTCAGTAAGCATGATTTTCTAAGGGTCTTTCAACAAATGGGGACATTTAAAATCTTGTTTTCATTTTAACTAAATTGGTCAGAGCAAAAGCAGTCAACATTTGTTTGGCCCAAGGCATGTTCCCTCCTCCCTATTTTAGCTTCCATCTCTTTTTGCCTAACTTTCTCTTCTTTATGTTTCTCATTCAAGTTTTTCATTTCCAACGTAATTAGCATCAAATTATCAGGTGCATCACATGGGGAAACTTGGCCTCTTTGACCAGCCAAGTGTTGTTTCAACCTATGAATCCTCCCCCCCTGATGTGTTTCTTACAATATTTACAAAAAAACTTGATTATCAACTACGTCTGAGATAGTTCCATGTAGGGTCTTTAGTTTTGGGGGCCATTGCAAATGGAAAGAAATCTGCAAGATAAAAACAAAATAAATTTGAGATTTCCTATTTAATAAAATTTACAAATAGGGGCAAGTTTAAAATTTAACATACCTTTCAATGTGCACACAAATGAGGTGAAGAAACACTCCAAGCTTGTATATGGGCTGCATCCTCCAAATGTTGATATGAAGACCACCACAAAGAGCCCACACTTGCAATGCCAAACAACCCCCACAGCTCACTCCAAATCAACACTTTTCAATGCTGCCCCAAGCCTCCAAATCCTTCCAAATAAGAGAGGTGCTCACAAATAGAGGTGAGGAAGTCTCTATATGGATGCCAATATCACCACAAAGAGCCCACAAGCAATGACAAACAAGCTCCAAGCCTCCAACGTCCAAGCTCACTCCAAAACTAAACTCTTCAATCTTATGCTCACAAATACTCAATGAGAGAGGTGTGAAGTGAATAGGGGGGGGGGGGTGTATATATAAACACCAAATTAAGATTTAGGAGTTTTAAAAAATATAAATTGTAAGTAAAAATATGAATTTTTTATTAAAAAACGCATCGTATAGTCTGCGTAACGCCACGACTTGGCCGGTTTTGGATGTAAACCAAACCTCAATTGAGAGAGGTGTGAAGTGCCAATAGAGGGGGGGGGGTCCGTATATATAACCGACCAAATTAAGATTTAGGACCGTTTTAAAAAATATAAATTGTAAGTAAAAATGTGAATTTTTTATTAAAATGTTCAAAGCTGTATAGTCTGCAGTAGGCCACGACTTGGCCTGGTTTGGGTCGAAACCGAACCGGTTTGGGGCCACAACCGGTCAAACCGATTTGAAAAAAATTCAACTCGGTCGGTGCTCCAGGAAGTGTCAAATCGACCGGTTCATGATTTTGGTTCAACCGGTTTTTAAATCTATGTTTTGTGAAATGAATGCATCAGATCACTCATTTGGCCTTTAGCCCAAGTTGTAAAGGCACTCATTTCCGGTTGTGAGACTTATACCAAGCCCAACCTGTATTAGTGAGATTACGTAGGTTATTTAACAGCCCCGAAATCAATCATGCACAACGACAACACCATTAGGGATATATGTTAAGTTGGCCATGACTATGTCAAATGTTTTCAGGCTACAACATGTAATGCGTCAAAGGTCCTTTCATGTTCAGGAGGGTCAATTCTTAACTGTATAAAAATTATGCACCCAAACAAGTGCAGATATCGAATGTTTAAACCAACACTGTTACAAAACCCTTGAATCTAGATGCTCAAGTTTCTTCATACCTATTTCACAGTTGATGATGGTAAGTATTGATGTTCTAGATGACATCAACAAGAACATTTGCTAGGACGCTTCTACCAGGCTAGAAATGTATGGCACTAAACATCAGATCTTGACTACTATGGTTAGATCTTGAATGTTGTTGCTCAAGGACTTGGCAACTAGTTTGAACATTTCAGTGCTACCAAAATCATATGAATCGGGCAAAACAAGATATTCTTGCATACAATTGATTGGCGGGAACTACAATATATGTCGATGGCTCTAAATGAGATGGTGCAAATTTTCCAGCCACTTCTAACAATGCTATTAGCCAATGTGAGAACAGGAGCGGGAAGTTTAATTTGGATAGCAAGTACATTAGCTAATAGTCGACATTGATCAAATGTGAGCGCACCAAAATTGAAAACCATGTACTTAGAACAACGTCAATAACCACTGATACTCCTGATAAGATAAGAGTATGCGAAAAAAATACGGATTAACAATCAAACTGAATGTCCTATTCAAAAGTAGCCTAATAGGACTATAACCCATACAATAGAGCCCAAGTGCCTAACAATGGGAAGCATTGGCAAAACGAGTTCCCAAAATCAGAAGTACACTTCCATCAACCAAAACATACATTGTACTTTCAAAAGCTAAACCCCCACAGGTGGGGGCAATTCAACTATATCAGGGGATAAACAAGCTACAAGCAGAGCAAATTTCTATTGTCTATTGACATGGCAAACCGAAGGATCCAGTAGGCTTCTACATTCTTCAGAAACGGTAGTCACCATCTATACTAACATTCATAAAGCCGACAACACCAAAAACTTGCGTATTTGTTCACTGGCAATACGAAGAGGGGGGCTAGGGTCCCCCTACACATGTTGAACACATGAGACTCAAACAACGGCTATGCAGACGGGTGGAGGTGGGCAATAAGACATCTAGTACTTTTGTACAAGCCAAGCACTATTGGTGGTGACCGGGGAGATGCCAAGATCCACCCACCCCTCTTGGACGAACTATTCGATGCACTATTCCTATGATTAGAATGGCTCTTCGTTTAGTTCCTTCTCATGCGAGTATGAACCGGAAAGAAGGTTGTAATCTATTTCGTGGACAATGACTCTAAGAGGGGGATTTAGAATACAACTCCACATTGAAAGTATTACAGATTGAGTCTTCTATATTTGCATGATGTATATACAAATAACAAACATATATTTGAGGCCAGCTAAGAACCTTGCCAATCCAACATTGCAAAATTCTCTAGGATAATTGTAACATCTAGATGTGTAGTCAGATCAATATGCAACTTATTATAGTTGGAGACTTCAACATTGAACATGGCAAAGCTTAAAACTAAACAAACTGAGCTTCGTGGATGAAATGCGACCAAGAACAACCTATTCCTAGTGTCTACCATTGCAACAACCGAAAGTTAACACACAACCATGGAGGAACATTGTTGGATGAATATAGAATATTACGAAAGATGAGCTCATTGTTGGCAAGTCTAAGCCATGCATATTGGACTGATCACAATGCAGATTTGTAATTTCATTTCCAATTTTGTAACTAGCAATAATCTTGTATGCATAGCAAACCCCAATCTCTCCAGCCATAATGGGTGATACTGTCACTGGGATACAATGTGCATTAAAAAACATGCACAACACATTAATTACAAGATTGCAATTGCAAATTCAAAGCACATGCAAAAAAGCCATCTTTTGAATGGTACAAAATGCAAAGAGGATATTTGTTCTTTACACTTCCATTACATAGTACAAATCATGCACACACTCTATATTATGCTCCTGGATAGCTATGTAAGCTCTTTCATCTGTTGGTCAGCAACATAGTCTTTATGGAAGAAATTCAAAGGCTTCCAATACTGAACAGGTGGATTTGGTCAGTATCAACAATGTCCAAAGAAGTATCGTCCCTTAGATAGAGGTTTCCAATATCCCATAAAGTTCTACATTGGTTGTTCCCATATACTAATTCATTACTCCCCATGTTCTCAACAGACTGATTTGCAGGCCGAGCAACCATGCAGACCTCATGTTTGCATATCTATTGATGATGTAAATAGACTATTTTTAGAGGGTGATATCATGGACTATGTATAAACAATCCTTGATCAGGTCATTCGAGTTGACTTATAGAGCTACTGCGTGTCCAATCTCACAGATAAAAAAGGTGAATTGACAATAGCTTTCAACTTAATGACACCTTGTCATTGATAAGCCCATGAGACATAAAATAATATGCAGCCAAAAAGGGAAGGACCATCTAAGGCACCTAACAAATTTGACCATTGGAATCCAAAAAGTGAATATGCTCTAGTTGTGACTGCGATTTTATATTGTTGAGTTTGACTGAAACTACAACCATAGAATCTATTGGGCTATGTTTGCCCTTAGCATTATGTTGCACAGTCCCAAATCTCAAGCAGTCCACCAGTTAAATCTGGCCACTCATTGATCACTGATGCAACTGCAACTATAACAACCATTTATACATCAACCCAAAAATCTAGGTAACCAATGTCATCATCGAAATTACTTTAATGGCAACTTGCTCAATGATCAATAGCTACGTGTAAGCCTCCCACTAAGCAGTTATAAAGCAGTATTTACATATACATACGGAAATTATTTATACCATTCCCATTCCAAGAATAGCAACTGAAGATGTGCATTCTGATTTAATGGATTGACAGGGTATGGTCTCATCCAGACACTTGCAGCAGAATACCAAATGATCGACAATACAAAATCCAGAGAAAAGGAGCCTGCTATCATAACTCTTAAAAAACTTGAGCATAACACAGAGCAAAAGCAACAGATCAAAATATCGCGGTACTAGAAACAAATGCTACCTTTGCCACCACTGTAAAGTGCTCCGGAAGATGTGTGGATCGCTTACAACTACTTAGCTTTTAGATATCATAGTCAAGGTAATCATAACAAAACTCAGATATCTTTGGAACAAACCATGCCTTGTTTGGATTTGTTTTATGCTTGAATATTTTGCCCATGCACAACTGCTCTTAAAGGTTCTCCCTTACTAGTCTTCTCAATTGAAATTAAGTTATTAGGAATACTTACATTTTGGGTATCCTTGATCAGAACTCTCACTTACAATATTTATGCTAATAACCTATTACAATAGGTAATGCACGTCTCCTCACAATTTCTATCTACCTGGGACACTGCTATCTTGAACTGTAGCTGTTAGAGGTCATTATGACAGTTTTTTGTTTTCCTTTTTCTCTGGACCACTTATTCTCATCATTAAGGACTCCTCCTACCCACTAGCTTTACCCTTTTTGGCCTTTAACCAATTACTTTAGTTTTACAATTTTGTCTGATAGAATAAGAATTAGAGAGAGAAGGGAAAAAGAAGAAAAATGTGTCGGCCATCACACTCTACGTTGTTCCTTTGTTTCTGAAATTGAATATACTTGTCAAACTTGTGACTCAATAACTTCCCGTCTGCTTTAGCAACCACTTCCTTCTCAGTCTTGAACCGCAGCAATCCTCTGGACAAAGTAGCAACATTAGCCTTTACCTTCTCTAAATCAGGCCCATATCCTTCAATGTTTGCATGAAGCTTTATGGGTCTGTCAATTGAGTCTAACGTGAAAGGCATGACGGCTTCATCAATCTTCTTCTACACAACCAAAATAAATTCTTCACAGGAAGCAAGCAATTCATCTGGAATGTTCTCTGGCACTTCTCCCATCTCATTTTCCAACAATTGCATCCTTTTCAGGATAAGCTCGAGGATCTCCATGCGAAAGGAAACTGCGATCTCTAACTGCTTCCCCCTTTCTATCAATCCATCAGGTACAATTTACTCTACAATTAGCACATCCTCTGGCAATGAATGTATCTTCGCTAAGGTATCCAAAAGACTTTCGGCAACTATGTTCTCATTTTCTATCCCTTTCATTAGTTCCTTTAGCTGAGATAATGCCCTGTGCATATTATCCAATCCGGGTGGTATTCCCTCGAACTTTTCTTAAGCTTGGTGAATAATTTGCTCTTTCCATTGAGCAATAGCTTTGACTTGGTTCCCTGCATCTTAAAATATCTTCAACCAGATGGCTACATACTTGTTCTTGCACTAACATGGGCTAAGAAGAAGGTTTAGCAACCTTAGTGATGATCTCACAAAACTGGGGGATCTGCATCCGTAGCTTATCTTTCTCTGCCTTTTCTTTGTCGAGCTTAAGGAATAAAGTGTCTACTAGTGTCCATGTATCTTGCTTTAGTCCTAAAGTGGTGATTTTCCCAATGGTACATTAGTCACCACTATGTTTGCAACAGTTAGCTCTCCCTTTTGTTTCCTTTCAACTGGAACTGATAATTCAACGAACTTCTGTCTTAATTCTTCAATAATCAACCTTGAAGTCATTTTAGCAACTTTAGACCTTTTACCTTTAACTTCCAAGCTCAAAAGCAGTTACAAGTCTTTCTCTTCCAAGTTGATTTCCTCTCTGGCTTTTGGGACTGTCTGCAAAGTCAACCACGATGAAAAATTGCTTCTCAGAGAATGAGAAGTCACTAAGTGTACCACCATCTCATGCGCAGACTCTGCTACATTCAAATTTACCACAGTGTTGTGGCTGCCACCCTCTAAATTGTCCAAAGACAACGCTTTTTCAAACTCTGCCATCGGTGCTTTCAGCTTCTCTGCAAGGAGAGGTGAAGATTTGAGTGGCTGAGGAGCAAATATAAATGACGCTATATTCAATGGAGGAACGAAAACATTTGTCTGGGGTGCAGCGGCTGCTGAAGTGCTATGAGTTAACGCTGGAGAAGCTTCATTTGAAAGTAGTACTAGCACGATAGTTGTAGACTTGACCTTCTCCATTGCCTGAGACTTCTTGTATACTTTAAGCTTCTCTGGTCTCTTGTTACTTTCACCTTCATGCTTCCTTTTGCCAGAGTCTCCTGTAATAAAGTTACCTGTGATCTGATTCATCAAAGCTCCGTCCAGGCAATACCCCTTCGTTAACAACCAGTTTAAGGTGTTAACTAGAACTGCGGAAGACATTTCCACAATCGTCTGACAACCGCATATGCTTTCCTGAAGAGCAGCTCTATCTCCTCCCATTTGATGGTATTTGTCAAATACCACATGCCCATCATCTGCGAGATATGCAGATATCCGTGTTAAACCATAATCAAACACTTGTTGCGCTGATAACCTGCTGAAATCTTTCTTCTTGACTTCATACTCGCTTCTGCACTTTATCCAAAAGTTTTCCAACAAAGGTACATGCGAATATTCTTGGGAGATTGTCTTCTTCATTATCCCCTATGGATCAAAGTTCAATCATGCTGGGAAGAACTCATGCTCATATCCAGAAAACATTTTTGCTTCGATTCCCTTAGCTTTATGGATGCTCTGGTAGCTATAATAACCCACTGCGACCGAAAAGCAACCTATAGATTTGTGTCGCTTAGATTGTAAGTCATGTGTTTCCACGAACTGCGTGCACAACTCCATGATAAACCATTTATCGCTTGGATACCTTGGCAACTTAATTGGTTCTCCTGGAAAGCCACTCACCCTGAGATACATGAAGTCTACAAACTGGATGAAGATACAGCCATGTTGGGATACAACTTCCCAAGATTCTTTGCTCACCCTGTTGGTCTTCGGATCACTATTTAATTTACAGATGAATCCGTAGAAGAACCCATCGTTGACCACCCTATAATCTTTGTAGCATTCAGGAACTGTCAACTGTGGGAAGCACTCAAAAATTGGATCTTTCGATAATATGCCCTGCCTATCCAATTTGGAAAATATGCCCTACGAGGCTACTGCATATACCAAATATGAAGTCATTTTAAAGTTGAACGTTTGCCTCACACTTCGAAGCTGCTCGCCGATGTTGTCACTGATGATCTCCGCCCAATTGATTATTGAATCAACTTTGTTGATCTCAATGGTTCTCACAAAATCATACATCCATGAGTGAAAGTTATGGGTATTGGCTTCTCTGTTTAACCTGTAGAGCAATTTAGTAATATCATCCTCCTGCACCAGATTGGATCATGGAAAAGTCCTCGGGAACTTTGATGGAGATCTGGGCTTCTTCATGTATCTGCTATTCATTATGCCCACGCAATCTACTTTGTGCTTCTCCCATCTATTGTCAGCATGTTGGCTAGATTTTCTGCATAGCATCAAACCTAGGCAGTCATGAGATAAATCTCCCTCATTTAACCGGTGAGGCTCCCGTGTCAGATTTGTCAATAAAAATGTGTTATTATCTATCAGGGGTTTTACTTTAACCACTTAGTTCATGAACCATAACTAAGAAGTTCTGCAGCAAGTAAGCAGCTGTTTAAGAAAGGAAAAGTTATAGAAGAAGGAAGTAAAGGAAATATAGAGAAGAAATGGGGAAGATGTGCATCCCAATTAGTAGATAGCAGAGCTAATTGCATGCACATAGAAGAAACTTAATAGATATGAACACACATAATTATAAAACAAAGGCAGCTCTAGATCCAGATCTAAAATAACACAAAGTTTACTAAGAGATCTAAGATTAAAAGCAAGAAACAAAGTACACCGTGACACAAAGTTCTCCGGAAACTTGCTCCTTTGTATTCCTTTGCTCCAAGTTTCTCTCAAGGGTTCAGCACAAAGTCTAGAACTCAGGATTGCTGCTTACAAATTCTGATCAATCATTAACCTGGAGGTTCTTCTCCTACTTATAGAATGTAGGAGGGAAAGTACAAATAGAAGACTCAAACTGAACTAAAGTATGAACAACAAGTAAAGATGACATTTGGCAATCATCCTCAACTAACTTCTTCTTAAGTGACACATGTATCACTTAACTAATAGAATGGTTCCACATGACTTCAAGTAATGGTTACAAAACCAATAACTTAGAAGTTTTACAATTTCATCCGGGAACATAGAAAATAGAAGAAGAAAGAAAGAAGAAGTCATGCCAGCTGTAATATTTACATCTTCTTCTTGTTCTGATATCTGATATACTTGTCGAACATATAATTCAGCATCCTTCCGTCTGTTTTAGCCAATGCTTCCTTCTCTGTCCTAAACTGCAGCAACCCTTCATTCAACACTCTAATGCATGCTTCCACATCTTCCAGGCTCCACCCAAACCTTGCAATGTCTGCCTGCAGTGCCACCAGTCTACTGATAGAATTCATCGTGAAAGGCTTGGTAGCTCTATCAATTCTCTTTTGTACCATCAGAAGAGAACCTTCCAGGGAATTAGGCACCTCGTTAGAAACAATCCGCACGTATGAAGTAACACCTCCATCCACTCTTTCCTCAGTGAAAGAAATGATATTTTCTGGTAAATCTGATGTTCTACTCTCAAGCGCCTGCATCCTTTTCAGCAAAACTCTGTAGATCTCCAAACAGAAAGATACTGCAAACTCTAGCTGCTTCCCCTTCTCGACTGATCCATCCAGTACAATTTTTTCTGCAACCAATACATCTCCCAGTAACTTGCTGATCTCGGCCAAAATACTCAGGTTACTCTCTGCAACTGTATTCATGCCTTCTATGCTTTCCATCAGTTGCTTTAGTTGATTTGTTGCATCGTTCATAACCTTTAGGTGAGCTGGCACTTCCCCAAGTTGCACAGAAGCTTGACAAATAATCAGATCCTTCCATTCGTCAATAGCCTTTACTTGATTGCTTGCATCTTCCATTTCCTGCATAAGATGATCACTCACCTGCTCTGAAATGGGCTAAATGGAAGGTTTAGCAACCTTGGCTATGATCTCACATAATTGAGATATTTGCTTCTGCAGCTCTTCTTTTTCCACCTTTTCACTATCAAGCCTAAGGAACAAAGCATCCATCAATGTCTGCGTGTCCTGCTTCAATCCTTCAGTGGTAGCTTGACCGAGTGGTATTTTGGTCACCGTCACATCTTCTGTCGTGAGCTCCTCTTCTATCTTTCCTTCTGTCAGAATTGATATCTCAAAAAACTTCTCTCCCGAATCCTTGATGATCAACCTAGAAGTTGCTTTAGCAACTTTAGGCCTTCTGTCTCTTCTGCTCAGATCCTGAAGTAGCTGCAAGTCATGCTCCTCTAAGTTCATCTCTACTCTTGCTTCCGGAACCAACTACAAAGCTAACCATTCTGAGAAGTTACTTCTCGGGGAGTGAGAAGTCGCTGAGTGCACTACCATCTCTCGCTCTGCATCCTCTCCGTCAGAAAGTGCCACAGTGTTATGGCTGCCATCTTCTGAAACATCCAAGGACAAAGCTCTTTCAAACTCCGTCATCTGCAGCTTCAACATCTCCTCTGGAACGAGTGATGAACGAAGTGGCTGAGGAGAGAAGATGAATGTTGCCGGTTTCAATGAAGGCATGGAAGCATCCTGCTGCTGTGGTGCAATAGTTGGTGAAGTACTGGGTACTGGAGAAACCGGAGTCAAAGCTATGGTCGTAGAAGTGATATTCTCTTTCTCTTGAGATCTTCTGTGTACTTTCAACTTCTCGGACCTCCTGCTGCTTTCTCCTTCATGCTTTCGCTTGAGGGAATATCCTGTGCCAAAGTTGCCCGTGATTTGATTCATCAACACTTCATCAAGGCAGTATCCCTTCGTCAGCAGCCAGTTTGAAGTATTCACCAACACAGCTCCATATCTCTCTTCAATTGAATGGCAGCCTCCATTCTTATCCTGCAGTATAGCTTTATCTCCTCCCATTTGATGGTAAGTGTCAAGTACCACGTTCCTATCATCTTTAAGATCCGCAGGTATCCGCGCTAGTCCAAAGTCGAACACTTGCTTTGCTGATAGCCTGCTGAAATCTTTCTTTCTAACCTCGTACTCACTTCTGTACTTCATCCAGAAATCTTCTAACGAAGGCACATGTGCGTACTCCTGGGAGATTGTCTTCCTGGCTACTCCAAATGGATCGAAGTTAAGCCGTGCAGGGAAGAACTCTTGCTCATACTCGGATAACATTTGTGCTTCCATCCCTCGAGCTCTGTGAATGCTGATGCAACTGTAATATCCCACAGTGATTGGGAAGAAGCCCGTAGACTTGTGCCGTTTCGACTGAAGGTCGTGTAACTCCACAAGTTGCCTGCTCAGCTCCATGGCGATCAATCTATCACTCGGATACCTGGGCATCTTTATTGGTTCTCCAAAAAAGCCTGTAACCCTGAGGTATGTGAAATCTGCAAACTGGATGAATAAACTGCCAATCTTGGACACTGCTTCCCACGCTTCCTTGCTTACCCTGTGAGTCTTCAAGTCTTTGTCTAGCCTGCAGATGAAATCGTAGAAGAAGTCATCGTTGATCACTTTGAAGTCCTTCTCGCACGCAGGTACAGTAAGCTGTGGGTAGCACTCGAAAATGGGGTCCTTGGAAAGAACACCACATCTATCCAGCTTGGAAAAGACACCC
Organism: Taxus chinensis; assembly: GCA_019776745.2. Classification (NCBI taxonomy): domain Eukaryota; kingdom Viridiplantae; phylum Streptophyta; class Pinopsida; order Cupressales; family Taxaceae; genus Taxus; species Taxus chinensis. The sequence continues at coordinate 829,291,422 of CM034149.1, read as the reverse complement.
TGTGAAGCTGTAGCATACACCAAGTATGAAGTCATCTTGAAGCTGAAAGTACGCTTCACGTTCCGAAGTTGCTCACCGATGTTGCTGCTAATAATTTCCGACCAATTGATTATAGAATCAACCTTGTTGATTTCAATGGTCCTGATGAAAGCATACATCCATGTACGGAAAGTGTAGGCATTCGCTTCGCCATTCAACCTGCATAGCAATTTGACGACATCATCTGCCTCCTGCACCAAATTGGACCGTGGAAGAGTTCTCGGGAACTTTGAAGGGGATCTAGGCTTCTTCATGAACCGGCTATTCATGATGCTCACACAATCAGCTCTATGCTTTTCCCACCTACTGTCAGCATCCTGAATGCTAATAGAAGTCACCACCTTTCGTACTGGAATCTTCAAACAATAATTGATGAACTCCGCATCCAAACGAATTATTGTCTTTCCCGCAACATCACGCACTGATCTGGATGAAGGATGATAAGATCTAGCACACTCCATCACGAACTCTGGCAATTGGGCTGTACACGGGAAAGCTGCAGCTCGGATAATTCCACTACTTTTGACCGCACGCATGAGTGAAGTCTTTCCCGCTCTGGATCTATCAATCAAATCAGAAAGAGGTTCTGGGCCTAGATCTGTGTCTCCTATGTCTGCAAGTTTGGAAGCAATGCATGAATCCATCGTGCTCTCTTTTTCATCTCCTTTCGCCATGGCTTTCTCTATCTTCGTCTGAATAATTCTTTTTCTTCTAACTTGGCCGGATTTCTTCAATACTGGTGCAGATCTGGACAATTCTTCAGATTCGGAGGATATTTGCAATGTATTGGACATTGATAAAAACTCCTTTTCTTTTGTAAAGCACCTGTAATGAGTTCCTGCAATTTATTCAGACAAAAATGGCCACCGGAGCATGAATAGTGAATTTAAATTATAAAAATCTGCACTTTTCAAGCCTGCTGCCCCAAAAATTGGTGTTTAATTTGCACATAAAGAGAGCATGAATCCTTTCAATCAACACCTGAGCTCCTGTAACACCTGTGAAAACAACTATGCAGACAAAGATCAACCTCCTCCAAAGCATGCGCCAAATCTGGAAGCTTTTAGCCTTGTTAGCACTTTGTCTGAACAAAATCCTTCCTCTAATGGGGGCGCACTTTTCCTCCTGGCTGCAATTCTTTACCTGTGAATTAAATTATTCACCCATATGGCTGCCCATGCTTATATAACCTTCACAATTCTATAATTAATAATTGCCCTAACAATTAAAGGCAATTAATTAATTAAAAATCATGCTTTTCTCTTTTAAAAATAGCATGTTTAAGGACAGCCATCCAATAAATTAAATTAATCCAATTTAATCCTTCACACAGCACTTCACTCAAGCTCCACAGTGTGCTTTGACCATAGCCACTGAAAATAGAAATTAATTTAATGTTTTAATGCCTTAAAAAATATTAAATAATACCCAAATGGGGCGCACTTTTTGAGAGGAAGAGGGCAGCCATTAAATAAATTAAATTTAATGCATTTAATTCCTTTCTTTTATTCCATCTTTGACTTTTTGACCTCCTCCAAGCTTGGGCGCACTTTTTGAGAGGAAAGATTAATTAAAATAATCAATTTAATCATTTTATTCCATCACCAAAGGGGGCGCACTTTTTTGCACATGTAATTCTATTTTTAAGAATTTTTCCATAATGGGATTCTTTACCCTGCCAGGCAGGCACCAAAATCCCATGATCCACTTAAGTGATTTGACTTTGACAATGGGATTCTTTACCCTGCAAGGCAGGCACTAAAATCCCATGATTTCACTTAAGTCACTTTCCTTTTATTATATCATGGGAATTTTTACCCTGCAAGGCAGGCAATAAATTCCCACTTGCCTGCAGCGTCTATTTTTCCCACTGCAGCTTAAGTGACTTTTATAACACCGGGAAAAAGTACCCTGCTAGGCAGGTATAAAATTCCCACCCTGCCTGCGGATTATATTTTTCCCATCGCAGCTTAAATCCTTTGTTTTCCAAAAATGCGCCCATCCCCGCAGGGGCTTTTCTGTGCACGACTTCGCTTTTTCCCAGTGATCCAGACCTCTGATGGCGACTTCCTCCGGGCATAATGTGCGTGTATGTTTTCCAGCTGCTCCAAGCCAAAAATCGGGCTTACCCGGCGAAGGAATTGCTCCAGAGAAATTTCACAGAAAACAAAACGGGACACCACAAAAACACGAAAAATTGCCAAAAGTTACAAATAAAGCCCAAAACTTAAAATAAGTTAAAATCCTTCTGGCACATAGGAATAATAACATATTCGCTCATAATAGAGTTAAAACAGAGTGCAAATAGCCTCATACGGGGCTCAAAATAATTAAATACAAATTTCCCGCAGACAAATCCCGACGACAGAATAAAACAATTTTGGGCATCTGGGTATTTGGCGAAAAGGGCTAATATGGCTCTTTGGGATTATCTTGACGCAATACAAGAACTTTCAGGCAATAAAAACAACAAACGACCCGTTATTTTAAAAGTACGAAAAAATTTCGGATAGGGTAGTCACAGATTTCAGGGTGAAATCTGAGTGACACCAATTCAGCATCTAACATGTTAATTGCAATCACCACTGGTCGTGTCGCAATCTTCAGGCAATAATTAATAAATTGTGCATCTAACCTGATTATTGTCTTTCTTGTAGCATCTCGAATTGTTCTAGAAAAAGGATGATGAGACCTTGCACACTCCATAACAAATTCGGGCAATTGAGCTATGATTGGAAACTCTGAAACTTGAATAATCCCCCTACTTTTAATTGTCCGCATGAGAGATGTCCTTCCGGCTCTAGCTCTGTCAATTAATTCAATGATGGGTTCAAGGCCTATGTCTTGGAAATGCTAGAGCTTGAATTACCCCGCTACTTTTAATTGCCCGCATGAGAGATGTCTTTACAACTCTGGCTCTGTCCATTAAATCAATGATGGTTTCAGGGCCTATGTTTGTATTATTAATGTCAGCAAATCTGGAAGCTATGCATGATTCTGTTGATCCTTCTCTTTCATCATGCTTCATTATGCCTGGAACAATCTTTGTCTGAGCTCCTTTTCTTTTAATTCTGACAGAATTCCTTGTAATAATTGGATCAATTTGTGCAGATCCGACAATTTCTTTTGATTCAGAAAATATATTCAATGTATCTGACATTGATTTGGATTTTGTTTCACTAATATGAGCATCCTTTGATGAATACCTACAATTAATTCAGACAAAAACGGATTCCATGGCATGAAAACTTGATTTTTATCACCAAAATCTGCATATAAAGTTTGCTGCCCTAAAATTTGAGACTTTGTTTGCATGCAAAGCAAGCAAAAATAATTCATCTGGGCACTTATACCAACATGCAAACACTTAGAATAACAAAAATCAAGCTATTCCAACCCTAGGCGCCAAAACTGGAAGCTTCCTGGCAGTGAAAATATTCTTTAATGCAAAATCCTCCTTCCCTTGGCGCCAAAACCTTTCCAGGCTGCAAACTTCATCAAAAAGAATTAATTGCTTCTTCTTTATGGCATCTCATTCTTATATAGCCATCTGCATGCTAATTTTAATAATTGTCTTTTCCTATTTTTGGCAATTTAATTAATTAGAAGCCATGCTTCTTCCAATTTGGGCGCCCAAGTTTGTATGCTTCTGATTGTTTTTTTATGAATTTATTTTATTTATTTTTAGCATGCATCCTTGACTTCTCTTTAGCTTATTCACTTGCCTTGACTTTCCTTCTATTTATGGCGCCAAAATTGACTAGAAATACCATTCATAAATATCATTAAATACATGCATTAATGTCAAGGTGGTTCACACTTTTTGGCAAGGAAGGTTCTAAAAATAGGAAGTCAAAGCAATGAGAATTCCTACCCTGCAATGCAGCTCCAAAAATCTCATCTTCCACTTATGTGATTTGACTTTCATAATGAGAATTTTCACCCTGCAACGCATGTAAGAAATTCCCGCCTGTCTGCCACTGCCAAAATTTTCATTAACTTAAATTTTTCCTTTCAAAGAGTGCGACTTACATGGAAAAGTCATCTTCTCAAAAATGCGACTTGCATGGGTGAATAAACTTCTTTGATGGGAAATGTCACCTTGTTTGGCAGATAAGAAATTCTCGTCGGTCTTTTAAGTGATTTTTCTTTTATAATGGGAATTTTAACCCTACTAGGCAGGTAGGAAATTCACCGCCTGCCTGCCACCTCTAAATTCTCATTGGCAGCTTAATTGATTTTGACTTGATAGGAAAAAGTAACCTGCTAGGCAAACAAGAAATTCCTGTTTGCCTGCCACTACCAAAATTCCCACTGGCAACTTAAATTTATTATCCCAAAAAATGTGATTTGCCTAGGAGAGGCTTTTTTGCTTAAATTCTTCTTTTTTGGTCAGAAGTCAACACTCTGTGACTAATTCTTTCCATTGTTGAGGCCATAAATGACTTCCAGATGTTTCAGGCAATTAAACAGGCTATATAGAACAAACAACGGATCAAGGGGAGTATAATAGATAGACCACGGAAAAAACCGAAAACAAATGCAAAAAGAAATAAATAAAAAGGAAAAAACATTGCCAGAAGTTGCAAACAATTGCTCTAAATTCATTCCTGGTGAAAACCCTATTGAGATGTGAAACTATTGGCGTGAAAACCCTATTGTAGCACAATTCAAATTAAGTGGAATTTTATTTATTTAATAAATAATTAAATAAAATTCTCGCAGACAAAACCCAGTGGAGAGATCAAATGAGTTTTAACATCTGGGTATTTGTCGAAATTGGCTCATATGATTAACTAAGAATATCTTAACATAATAAAGACAACTTCAGGCAATAAAAACACAAAAAAAAAACCCATTATTTTTAAAAAAATAACTAAAATTTAAAGGGGTAGTACTAGATTTCAGGCTGAAATCTGGGGACACCAGGGTCATGTGATTAATGATCAAGGTATGCAGGTGGATGATAAGAGGATGTGAGTTTGGGCATCTACTATCACACTAGTCACAGAGAGGAGACTCTTTAGCTTATACAACTATGATAGAAAGGTTAGTAAGGGATGTTCACATATAGAAGCACCCTTAACCAAAATGATAAATAATGGAGCTCATGCATGGAGGGGTAGAACTCAAGAAGCTTTTGATAAGCTTAAAAGGTTTTTAGTTCATGTTTTGTATTTTCTATTTCAGATTTCTCATAACTATTTGTGGTAGAAGGTGGTGTTTCAAGAGGATGTAATTTAATGCAAAATGGGGACTCCATAAAAATTAAGACCATAACATTGAAAGATTCAAAAAATAGTTTCTCTATATATGCCAAGGAAATTCTTGCCATCATGCATGTTTTGGCAAATTTCATAAAACATCTAGTTAGTGGTGGATGTGTGGTTGAGATAGACTACCATGGATTGAAGTTCTTCTTGGGACAACTTGACATAAATGATCAACAACAGAAAGGGGTAAGAAAAGTCTGAAATATCCCTTTCAAGGGCTGAAACTGAAAAGTAGGAAATTAGTACAAACCCCAAGATAATCACATCTGATTTTTAAACCAGTAAACTGAAAATAAAACCCATATTTGGAGAGCGATCAGATTTTCCGAACAGCAGTATGAAAATAGATGAAAAACATTTGAAACACTTCAAACAACTTTGCCAAAATAGATATAAGTATTTTACGCATCCAATAAACCAATAATCAATGAGAAATCTGATCCAAAACACTGCTGGAAATTAATTAAAAACCAAAAGTATAGCTGCAATAAAATTATAAAATAAGGGTTTAGAAACCCCAAACTCCACATGATTCCAGCCTTATAAATAATAAGGAAGACAAATATGAATTCAAATCAGATTGTCGTGCCCTATATGGCACCAAACCCTTCACTAATGCAAGTCGCTCTACAAGGGAGAGGCTTCACAATGCATATAAAAATCTAATTATGCCTTCTGTCCTCTCAAATCTGAAATATGTCTTCAAGCCAACAAGGAAGGAAGGTTTCCGTCCCCCAACCAATCAATAGAAGAGTTTCCCGTCCTTGTTGGCTAGATTTTTTGCATAGCTGAAAACCTAGGCAGTCATAAGATAAATCTCCCTCATTTACAGGTGAGGCTCCCGTGTAAGATTTTGTCAGTTATATATCCTAATATCTATTTGTGGGTATTACTTTAACTATATAGCTCATGAACCATAGCTATGACAGTTCTGCAGCAAGTAAGCAACTGTAAAAGAAAGGAATAATCTATAGAAGAGGAAAATAATAGGAAACGGAAGAAAGTAGAGAGGATGTGCAACCCAAGCAATAGTTTACAGAGTTGATTGCATGCACATAGATTAAAACAAATAGATCATTAAGCATAGAAATCAAAGCAAAGGAAACTTTCGGATCTAGATCTATAATAACACAGTTTATGAACAGATCTAGAAAGAAAGTAAGAAACAAAATGCACCGTTGACACAAAGTTCTCCGGAAATCTCTTCTATATTCCTCTGCTTGCAGAAATTAGGGTTTCAGCTCAAAGTCTGGAACACAAGAATGCTGATTACAAATTCTGATCCTTTAACCCGTAAGTTCTTCCTCTATTTATAGTGTATAAAGGGCAATTACAAATAAGAAGCTTTAAATGAATTCCCGCATGCAGAAGCTATAGAAAAGGGTAACAGCTGGCAATCTTCCTCCTCAAATTCCTCTTTGCATGACATGCATGATTTATAACTGAAAAATAGAACCTTCTATTTTGCATGTCTGCCACCTATTTCCAAGTAATTGACTTCTTCAAGTAACGGTTTTTAAACCAATCACTTAAGTTTTATAATTTAATTGATTGCTCAATTACTTTGTCGGAGAAAATAAAATAAGGAAAAGAAATAAGAAGAAAGTTGCAACCCTCTCAGTCTTGTTCTTCTTCCTTTGTTGCATGAGGTTGACTCTTTTGCCTTTGATTCTCACCAAACTGGATCTGGAAGCTATGCATGATTGTGATTTGCCTACGGGTGCTACCTCTTACATGTCTTCCCCTTTTATCCTTGAAGCTTTTGCAATTCTTTTTCAGTACATGCAAAGTGAAATTCAATGAAGGCTTCAACTGGAAGATTGGGAGCACATGCACAAGATCCTGGAAGGAATTTTCCATGCATTGACTTCTACACGGGCTGTGTTGGAAACAAGAGGATGACTTTTTTTTCGGAAGCCTTTGCAATTATGAGATCTGGATCTGTCAATTAAATTGGTGATAGGTTCAGGGTCTATGTTTGTATCATTGACTTCAGCAAATCTAGAAGCTATGCATGATTCTGCTGATCTTTCTCTTTCATCATGCTTCAACATGGCTGGAACAATCTTTGTCTAAGTTCTTTTTCTTTTAATTCTGCCGGAATCCCTTGCAATTGGATCCATTTGTGCAGATCTGGCAACTTCTTCAGATTCGGAAGATATATTCAATGTACCTGACATTGATTTGAGCACCTATGATGAATACCTGCAATTTTATTTAGACAAAAATGGAGTCCATAGCACGAATACTTGATTTTTATCACCAAAATCTGCATATAAAGTTTGCTGCCCTAAAATTTGAGGTTTTGTTTGCATTCAAAGCAAGCATAAATATTTTTAACTTCACCTGGGCAATTATACCAACATGCAGATAATTAACAAGGCTTAAATCAAGCTCCTCTAACCCTAGGCGCCAAACTTTGAAGCTTTAAGGCAATGAAAAACACTTTTTGATGCAAAAATCCTCCTTCCTTGGGCGCCAAAACTATCCAGGCTGCAATCCTTTGCAAAAAGAATTAATTACATCTTCATTATGGCAGCCCATGCTTATATAACTCTCAGCATTCTATTTTTAATAATTGTCCACCCTATTACTGGCAATTAATTAATAAACAATGATGTTTATTCACCCAAATTGGGCGCCTATTTTTGCATGTTGCTGGCTGTCATTAAATAAATTTAATTTATTTATTTTTAGCATGCTACCTTCAATTCTCTTTAGCTTATCCTCATGCATTGACTTTCTATTCATCCATGGCGCCAAAATTAGGCAGAAAAGATATTAATAAATATCATTAATATCATTGTTTAATCACCAAATGGGTCACACTTTTTGGCATGGGTGAATTCTAAATTTAAGAAGTCAACTTCTGATGGGAATTTTCACCCTGCACCGCAGCTCTAAAAATCCCTTCTTCCACTTAAGTGATTTGACTTTCATCATGGGAATTTTTACCCTGCAAGGCAGGTAAGAAATTTTTGCCTGCCTGCCACCTTCTAATTTTCCCACTGCAGCTTAAGTGACTTTCTAAAAAAGTGACTTGTATTAAAAATAGCTTCTTTTGAAAAAGTGCGACTTGCATGGGTGAATAAAACCTTCTGATGGAAAAAGTTAGCCTGCTAGGCAGGCAGAAAATTCCCATCGGTGCTTTAAGTGATTTTTTTTTATTTTATAATGGAAATTTTTACCCTGCAAGGCAGGTAAGAAATTCCCGCCTGCCTGCCGCCTCTAATTTTCCCATGCAACTTAAGTGACTTTGACTTCATGGGAAAAAGTACCCTGCAAGGCAGGTAATAAATTCCCACCTGCCTGCAGCTACCAAAAATCCCATTGCAGCTTACACCTCACTAATTCCAAAAAATGCGACTTGCCTGGGAGAGGCTTTTTGTGCATGACTTCATCATTTTTGGTTAGCAGTTTGCATTTTGAGGTTGATTCCTTCTAGCGTTGTGTTGGTAGATGATCTCCAGATGCTTCAGGCAATTAAACAGACTATACTGGCGAAAGAATTGACCTAGGGGAATTTCACAGAGAAACTACGGAGAAAACCGAAGAAAAATGCAAAAGAAATAAATAAAAACGAAAAACGTTGCCAGAAGTTGCAGACAATGCCCTGAATTCATTCCTGGTGAAAACCCTATTGAGATGAGTGAATACTGGCATGCAAAACTTCAACAGGATTCAACCGGAGCACAATTTACTTCAAACGGGGCATTATTTATTCAATAAATAATTAAATAAAAAATTCCCGCAGACAAAACTTGGCGGAGGGATAAAATGAGTTTGGGCATCTGGGTATTTGTCAAAATTGGCTCATATGATTCACTGGGAATATCCTAACATAATACAGACATCTTCTGGTAATAAAAACACAAAAAGACTTGTTATTTTAAAAAAGAACGAAATTTTTTCAAATGGGTAGTCCCAGATTTCAGGGTGAAATTTGGGGACACCAGTCCTAAGAAGATACCACACACTTGGATTGCTGCCCAAGAGTGGATGAACAATGAGTAACCAACGCACAAGTCCAAATAGAGAAAATGCGCCAATGATAGATGATGCAAATGAGCTCTCTAACCTTCCATTATATCCTCTCTTTAGCACCAAAGCCCCAAAAGGACAAGGCCAACCCCTAAAGTGTTCTTTTTAATCTTTGATTGGCTTCATTAAATCTCCAAACCCAGTCGACCTGTTAAAAGCAAAAACACACATAAAAAGAAATATTAAAATTAGAAAAAGGAAGCTCAATTTTGCTTCCCAGATCTTCCACATCGTTGCCATGGAAAAGGGAATGGCAAGAAGTCCAAAAACAAGTCCTTAACTTGAAAAAGGGGAAATTACAAAGTCTCATATTATGATTTTATTATAGAGGAGTTAAAGAATGTAGCAGTTGATGTTTTTTCTAGAATAACCATTCTTTGTTTTGTCATTTATGATGATTGGAAGGTCTTTATCATGGTAGAATGTGTTAAGAAAATATTTTCTGCTAACATCTTAAAAAGAAATGTGAAGGATAACAAGTATATGCTAGTAGTTGGACCCATTTTATATAAGGATATAATCTTTCCATTGCTTGAATCAAAGATGAAACAGAAAATGTGAAAGATCTTGCATGATACACCCACGGTGGGACACTCTAGAGCCTCCATATTGGCAGATATATAAGAGAGAGATTCTCATGGAGGAGCTTTGAAGAGGAGGGTCTCAAATGTGTCATGGAGTACATCAACCACCAACAGAATGAGGTAAAGCATGTCCTTTTGGGAAACTTATTTCAGCCTTTGCTTATTCCCACTTACAATTGTATAAGTGTGTCCATCGACTTCAATATTCCCAAGGCACATGATAAAGTTTGCATTCATGTTGAGGATAGGATAAGTGAGTATGCATACTTATTTGATATTTATGTGGAATTCCAAGCACATCAAGTGGCAAAGCTAATTTTTAACGAGTAATTAAAGCTAGATGGTTTACATGAAAATATTATCAGTAATTGGATGGCAGATTTCTCAACTTTTTTTGGAAGGAGTTGTTTTGCTTATCTAGCACCAAGCTCACTTTTGGAATTAGTTATTACACACAAACAGGTGGACAAGTAGAGATAGTGAATTTGAGGATTGAAGGACACTTTAGAGAGCATTTTGATGAGCCAACACAGAGATCATATTGCCCAAAGGTGTTTACACATTTTAATAAGGGATCCAGGAGATATTTCCAGACATCAACAGGGTCAAAACTATGGTCAATGTCGAATTATTATTGTTGAATATGAGGAACTTGTAAATACTAACAAGGTTCAGTGGTTGCAGCTCATGGGTCATTCTTTGGAGCTGAAATTTGATCTTAATAAAAAGTTTTCAGCTAGAGGACAGCAGAAAAGGTTGGAATTTTCCAACGATTTTCAAGATGCGATTAAGGTGGGAAGACTTGAACTTGAGAAACCAAAAGAAGCAAAATTTCCAATAGAAAGCATTTGAAGTTCAAGTTAAGGTACAAACATAGGTTGATCAAATTTTTCAATTTTGGCTGAAATTTCAGAATAAAATTATAGGAAATGATAAAGTTTTCAAAGAAATACCAGATGATCCTAATATTGTTGCACAAGGAAGTTTGGCAAAAGTGAAATCTGGTCTAGAATCTTCAGTTTTCAATTATACTAGAGTGGTGCAGCAGAAGCATTTCTTGATATTGAATTGGGATCCTAGAATTTGCAGAGTAGTTCACTCAAAAGGATTGAAGTGTTGGATTAGTCAATGCTTGAGGACAAGCAATTTTTGGGATGGGCGGATTGTCATGTCTCTTTTTCAAATAAAGTATGATAAATTAATAATATAACTTAATTGTCGAAAAAGTAACTTTATTAAAGACACTTATGTTTTATTATTATAAAAAGCAACTTTTGATAAAGTTTTATTATTATAAAAAGTTACTTTCGAAAAAGCAAGTCATATCGAAGGAATAGAAATGGAAAGTTGCTTTTGGAGGCTTTTCCTTGGGAAAAGTGAAAGTAAAGTTATAAAATAGTATTGAGGGGTCATTTGGACGCATCTTTTTACTCTCATTTATTTGGACATTGAAGCTTTTAGTTGTTTCTACAACTTTTGCATTTGAGGACGAAAACCATCCTTTGCAATTTACATCTAAGAATGAAAACCATCCTTTGCAATCTACATTTGAGGACAAAAACCCTCAAGTGTATTCAGATTTGTGGATGAAAAACCCACTAATCTTCTGGGGTAGTTCCAATCAGGAGCTACATTTGAGCTTATAATCAACAAATTTGCAAGATCATATCAAAATTATCAATAAGGGCATAATTTAGATCATATTTCAGAGATTTGCAGCTAGGGCATCATCTGTAAATCTGATTTTTAAAGTTTCTTGTCTTGGAACAGCCACTAACCAGGTGATATATATATATATATATAAATAGCAACGATTTTATATTAGATGGAAACCAAATTTACATATATGGGTATGCCAAGCCTGAAAACTTTTGGTCCAAGCCCCAACATTATACAACAAAAAGGCAATTACAATCATCATAGAGAGCATTCCAAGTTGAGAATGTATTTGATATCGTCTTGTAGCTGGTTAGACCATCATAAAGGGGATGAGCCGTAACACAGGAGATTCTAATTATCAAGCACCCATTTAGCCAAACCATCTGCAATCTTATTTCTATCCTGAGAAATATGAACAAATTGTACCTCCATAAAATTTTCTTGCAATTTTTTGATCTTCCAAACTTCTTTGGAAATTCGCCAATTTGGTGGGAGAGTGGCTTTGCTACTAGATAAAATCTTGATTGCCAATTGAGAGTCAAATCTAACTTGAATTTTAAGCCAACCACTCTTTACTGCCACCATACCTTTATAGATTGTTTTCATCTCTGCTACATTATTGGTAGTAACACCCATATTAACAGCAAAAAAGAACTACACATCACCTTCATGGTGTCTACCAGTGCCACCCATAGCAACTTTGTCTAGATTACCTCTGGAAGCTCCGTTCGTGTTCAACTGTCCATAGCCCAAGGGAGGTGCCATGGTTTGATTGTCCTTCTTTCTTTCCTTCTTAATATGAAACTGTGGTAAAGTAACTTCTCTTGGATCCAAATAAAGTTGATTACAAAGATATTCCCATTCCAGGGATAAAGTATTAGGTAAAGGGATCTTATGCTTGAGAGTTTCAACTATATTTATTTGTGTTTTTTCCTAGATATAGGAACCATCTTTGCTACTTTGCTGAAATAGTTCGTTATCTTTCCAGGTATTCCAAAGAAGAAGAGAAATCCCACTCCATAGCACCGAAAGAAGCCTTTGTCCTATAGGAATCATCCTCTACCATTCTTTGATAACCTGTTCAAGAGAATCAAAATTATGCCACCTCACCTTGAAGAGAGTTGCAAATTGTCACCAGTTATGAACAACCCAAGGGCACATGATAAATAAGTGAGTCAAAGATTCCTCATCCTGTAAGCACATAACACATCTAAAGGTCCATAAAATCCTTTCTTGATAAGTTGATCTCATGTTAAAACCCTCTTATGAATAAGAATCCATAGATAAAAACTAACTTTAGGCTACATCCCCGAGTGCCATAGGTTCTTGGAAAGGAACTTTAGAGGGTGAGGATTGTCAATCACCAAGGATGCATAACCTGAAGAAATAGTATAATAGCTTGAAGGATCTGATCCCCATCCCAATTTGTCAGGAAATGGCGATGAGGAAAGAGGACAATTATTAAAAACACTTTGCAGTAAAAGTTGGTGTTCATGTTGAATTACAAGTGGCCATCTAGAGAGAGGAATCCATTCTTTTTCGCCTTCCCACCGATTGGATGATAATCATCCGTATTGGGAAACCTTCCTCCACCAAATATTGTGCATTTGCTTTATTATGGGAATAAGTTGAGGATATTGTACAATAAGAGGAGGCTCTCCATCCCATGAGTTAGTCCAGAACTTGGCATACTACCCATTATTGACTATCCAGAACAGTTGTTTTTTTTAAAGTCATGGCCCGTTTTAATAACCTGTAGGTTAGGAGATCCCTTTGTAGGAAGGCCCTTAGCCTATACTTCCCCGTAGACTTGGGGATGTTGCAAGGGGAACATTTTTATTAATTAACTATTATTGCTTGAAGCAATAATTATTTAATTATTTAATTATGAATATTATTTAATTTAATTCCCAAAATATAAAAATTAAATGGGGAATTAATTAAATAAATATTTAGGTGGTTTTTATTGATAAAATCACCCTTTGAAAAGGGGACGCCACACCTAGAGAAAACAAACTACTTTCATTTAATAACTTTCCTCTCCTAGGGATTTCGTATTTTGTGCCTCCTTACTTATAAAAGGAGCGCTAGGATCATTATTATTATTATTATTATTATGTTGATTGATCATTTGATGTTCACTCCATGTTTGGAGTTGGGATGCATGCCCATTAATGTTCTCTCTCTCTTGCGTGGGAGTTATTGTGTTGGTTTGATATTCAAGTGAAGTGTTTTCATGAGATTTGCAAATCTACTTGTTGGTGATTCTCTTTCTAGCTTTGGCGCCTTTTATTGAGAGTAAAATCTGCATGTTATTGAATATTATGAAGGGTTTTATGGTGTTTTAGATCTGTTGGTTATTGTTGGTTATATTCTAACTATGGTGACTTGATTAGGGTATCTTTTAGCATGCTTGAAGGATTATTAAGTGCTGGAAATTAGTTGTGCAATTCATTCTAACCCTAGCGACTGGGTTTGGGATTTCGGGGGCTGTTTTGAAGGGGATTCAGTTATCATAAAATTCAGATTTTAATATCTTTGGAAAGCTCTTGAATTATAGATTAATCTGCACTTTATTTCATGGTAAAAGATGAAGTATTGAGCAAGTTACGAATTTTCCAAGTTTCAGCTGTTTGTGCCAGGGTTTTATCTACACAGTTTCAGATTTCGTGGGTTGATTTGCACGCCTTCTACTTATCCAAAAATTGTGATCTATAGCTTGTTGGAAAGCTAAAAATATTAACAATATTTTGGCATGAGTTTGATAGAAAAATAATGGATGGTGAAGGAGTTATTAATTTTTGAAGTTTGCAACAGTTTAGTGCATTTATAAATTAATTACTGTTGTAATTAATTTCAGATTTGAAATGATTAATTTCCTAACTAGTTCTCCCATCTAATCCACCACCTTGGCTCACTCTAACCCTTTTAGGGTTGTATTGAAGCTAACATTGGATTATTTGAGGTCAAACTAGGAGGGTTTAGTCCTTCTAGAGTCGATTCAGTAAAATAATTTTGCATATTTGGATAATATCCCAAAAGGGGATACTACAGGGAAGCACACACAATTTCTTCCAGGGGGTCCCCACCAGCGTACTTGGCTATCAAAACCAAAGCCCAAAGGTCGAAAGGTTACACTAACATCCTCTAATAGATTTTTTCAGCTAAGGCTTTCATCTGGCTAGGCAATGATCTAAATCCCAAGCCACCTTCTGTTTTTCGCTGACAAAGAGTTTTCCATTTGACTAAGGACCATTTCCTTTTATCCTGATTTCCACCTGTTTCAACATCTTGCCAAGAATATTTACCATTGATGCAATGTATATGGGCATAGCTTGGAGAACCAATTTGACTAATATCATCTTGCCTCTTGAAGAACACCATTTGTTAGTCCACTTATGAAGTTTTATCTCATACCCGTGAATTAGCCAATGCCAGTCTTTTAACTTATGAGCTGCTAAATCGAAACCCAAGTATCGTAAATGAAGCTCCCCTTTCTGAAATTGGAGAATATTTAAAATTTGGTCCTCTTGTTGTTGAGAGCAATGAAAGAAAAAAATGTTCGATTTTTCTTGGTTAATCGGTTGACCGGTGGCTTATGAAAAGGTATGAAGAACCTTGTCAATTTGTTACGCTTCTAGAGAAGTAGCTCTTCCAAGCATCGTAGAGTCATCAACAAACTGGAGATGAGAAATAGGTAGAATATTTTTAGCCAACTGAATACCATGAATTTTCTTCTCTTGAAAGCTTTCATAGCAAGTCTTCCTAAGCCTTCCGCCAAAATAATGAATAAGAAAGGTGATAAAGGGTCTCCTTGCCTTATACCTCTAGAGACCGTAAAAAATTCCAAAGGAGAGCCATTAAGTAAAACTGCAAAGGAGACTGAAGAGATACATGCCTTTATCCATTGAATCCATTTTGTAGAAAATCCAAACTGGGCCAGAAATTTGCACATGAAACCCCCAATCAACCCTCTCATATGCTTTAGATAAATCTAGTCTGATAAACATAGCCGGATTTTTTCTGTATGTCCATAGAGTGGAGAATTTCCTGGGCTAGAACAATTTCATCATGAATATGACGACCTGGTATAAAAACCCCTTGTACAGGGGAGATAAACTTGTGCAATAGGGGTTTAAGTCATTCTGCCATAGTCTTAGTGATTATTTTGAACAGAACATTGCATAGGGCTATAGGATGGCATCCTAAAATATACTCTACATCATTACTTTTTGGGGTAAGAGCAATGAACGTTCTATTTATTTGCTTGAGAAGAGTTTTGGCATTTCTAACCTCCTCAATCACCTGTAAGAGATCCCTCTTGATAAACCCCAAAATGTCTGAAAGAACTCAATCGTAAATTCATCAGGTCCAGGTGTTTTTCCTTTTTTCATTTTGAAGACAATACTGTGGAGTTCTTCTTCCGTAATGGGCTGCATCAGCCTTTCATTTTCTTGTTGAGAAATAGATTTAGGAAGGATATTCAAAATTTTGTGTTGTGAGTTCGAGTCTAGGAGTTGAGAGGTGAACAACTGCTGAAAGTACTACTGAGCTACCTACTTCATCCCCTAACTCGAGTACACTCTAGTACGATCCCCTTTGTTTAGGGAGTGAATATGGTTTTGGGATCTTCTGGATTGTACATATCTATGGAAGAAATCTGAGTTTTTGTCCCCTTCCTTCAGCGATTGGATCCTAGACTTTTGCTTCCACATGATCTCCTCCCTCGTTTCCCATTCCTGTAGTTCAGATTTCAAACAACATTCCTCTTTGAAGAGGTATATAGAATACCCCGAATGTCGTTGAATGATGTTAAGATCTTGCATTTGTTCCAAAAATTTTGTTTTCCTATCACTAATATCTCCAAACTCATTCCAATTCCAAGCTTTTAGCTTAAATTGTAAATATGATAATCTTGACAAACATGAACATTTGAGTTCCATATCTTGGCTTTCCTTCTAGCCACCATTGTTGAACAAGTTTATCGATATCCTTGTGACGCAACCACATAAGCTAAAAGTGAAAAGTACCTTTGCACGATGCGGTTCTACCTATCTCCAAACATACCGGCCAATGGTCTGAGCCACTGTTATTGAGAATCATAGTCCTATGTGTAATCCTTAGCCCGTCAATCTTCAGATAGCAGAAATTAATCCAGTCTTTTCAATATACAATCTTTCCCATGCCTTATGTTAGACCATGTCATTATTCCATTAACTGTGGGTACATCCACTAGCCGATGCAAATGAATGAAATTAGTCTTAAAGCTCGAACTAGCATCTATATGGGGATTACCACCTTGCTTCTCTTGGATGGTTAATATAGTATTAAAATCCCCTCCTTATATGAGTGGTAAACAAGGGAAGGAGCATATAATAGAAGATATAGCATGCCATTGTTGTCTTTTCTCTTCAAGAGTTAACGGAGCATACACATTAAAGATTAAAAATTCCTAGTCAACTGTTGTGGAATATTCATGTAAACATAGAATACCTTTGCTGGCACATGAATTTAAAATAGTAATCACTTTAAGGTCTTAACACGATACCAAACCTCCTGAAGCTCCTTGATAACTTATAGATAAATGTTTAGCTCGAGGCCTGAGATTGTTAGCTAAAACATTCATAAGATCAATAGAGGTTTTGGTTTCTTGGATGCAAATCATCGTAGGATGCTCATTCTTGATCATTCTTCTAACCTCTTGGTTTGATTTGATTCCTTTGTTTCATTGAGAACCCTTCAAGCCCTCTTATATTGCTTAAGCCCATTCCAGACATTTACATTGGGAAGGGCTATGGAGAAATAATCAAGGACCATTAGCCTCTGTCTGTTCCATCCCAATTGCTGCATATTCTAACCCATTCCCTCTAAAATTTAGGCCACTCAAGCATGTTGACTTTGCCACGATAGCCCCCTATTAGTATCCATTTTTTATTTTTTATTTTTCTCAAGTTCACATGCCCAATCTAGATTCCAATTGGTTTGGCATTGTAATGATTCTCAAGGTTCCCAATGGCCTTATCCAATTCCTTCTATTTTCCTTTGCTTAATGGAGGTGATCTTCAAAGTTGCTCAAGCTCTTCCTTGTAATTTCTCAATAATTGACTTGTAATCATGGCATTGTATCATTATCTTCTTCCAACCTTGCTATGTTCAGCATTGGTCCTATCACCTGATTTGGTTTTTTTTCACCTTGTGCATCCTTTTGCTTCCTGAATTTGTTGTGGCCTTTTCTAAAAGACTATTTTCTTGAACCTCATATTACAACTTTATTGCATCCCCTAAAGTCTCTCCGACTTTGTCCATATCATTTGCTTCAAAGCTCTTATCGCTACTTGTTTTCAAATCTTTTCCTAACTCATTAATCCCAGTAAACTCCCTCCTCGGTGCAACAACAGAATTCTCTTTGGATCTCATTTCTTGCACTTGTACTCCACTCAAACAATCAAGTACTGACAATAACTAATAAAAATCTGGCCCATAACTCATGGCATCATAGGCAACAACACAAGGATTATATTCTCGTAGTCTACCACCTAATTCCCATAATATATTCATTCAATGCACAAAAGATTAAAACGCTTCTATGGCATTCCAAGTGATTGTTCTAATGTTCCATAGTGTATCACACAATTTTGGCACATACACCATGTACATAAACACGTATAAAGAAGCATGCCAAGTCGTCATCATGAACATGCTTAAACAACGTGTAACCAATTGACCATGTACAAACAATTTGGCTTCCAAAACTTAGCAAGTAACTATTATCTCAATCTTGCCACACATTTGCAACACTGAATCTCCCATGCACTTGAACCCTACTAACTTGGACGGATCATTCAGCCATAGGAGCTCACATTAGGATGTACTGACAGCTACAGGTTGCAAGCATTGCTCGACAATGCCTATGATATCTACAGGCAAGAAATTGATAGTTCAGCTCGGACTCTAGACAAGCTAAAAAATGGGGGGTCCAAAGTTCGAGAGGTTTTGGACTGCGTAGCCTTTGCACCAATTCTGGATGTTTTTGGGAGAGAAAAGCAAGGACTCTAACCATGGAAAGGCCTTTAAGAAGAGATGGGACACGTCTTAGCCCTAGTTTTCATAAGGTTGGGGATGGATTGACTCTGATATGGCTATCTGGAGTTAGGCCATCGTAGACGTTACTCCCATTGTTTTATGATGTAAAATAGAAGACAAGCTTTCACAAAAAATGTCCAGGAACTAAAATAGTACACTACTAACAAGGAAAATGTAATAACTAACAAGAAATCATAAGATGTAAGAAAATGCAAATCTAACTAAACTAAAACAGTTCCATAGGTGCAAAGACAGTCATCAAAGGCAGACCTTTGCCTAACAATAGCACATGGATTAGCCAGTGATCGTCCATCCCGACTTGCATATGGGCTTCCAGCACTATTGAGCCCACCTTGAGCATGTGCCTCATAATCCTAGGTTTCTAGCTCCTCTGCCTTCTAAGAGGAATTGAGTCTAGAAAATCATGTTTGCATTTCAACTCCATGTTACTAAAGTGTATAGGCTTACACTCTACGATGCTCTTCCCTAGATTGTATCCTTTACTCAATGTTTATTAAGTTGCTCCAATAATGAAATCACATAGATTCCTTTGACCTGCCAGACAAACCCCAACATTACGGTGGGATCTTAGATCCCGAGTAAGATATAAACAGGTAAAATGAGGACTGAAGTATACGCTGCAAAGGGGATCCCAATGGGCTTACTCTTTTAGGACAGTCAAAATCGCTCCAATGTACCCAGCAAGGAAGACCTCCAATGAGTTAATATACATCAGATGCTTGATGACCTAACTTATTCCGTAAGACACGTACAGAAAATTCAAGTTGCTGCCCCATTTTTTCAATCCTAAAGATCAACACCTAAAGAGACAATTGTCGGTGTAAGTGGCTGAAAGTGATGGATGATGATGAAGCCGCCACTATTGTCACTTGAGAAAACATGGTAACATTCCTAGAATGGTCAAAAACTTTTATATTTTATAACTATATCCACAAAGAAGCAAAGATTGTCTGGAAGATTGACAGAAAATCAAATATGTATGATGAACCTATGGCTTCCCTCCCATATAAAATATCCATAATTATAGTATTAATGGAATGTTCTCGATACTTTCTGAGGGCAAGTGAAACATAAGAAAAATATGCCAAAAAAGAAGCAATATATTTGGAGCTTATACAAAGAAATAAGTCACTATAATCTTGAGGATTTTAAATATTTATGCCTGTATATATTTTTTAATCAGCCGTCAACAACCCGCCAATGACCACCATATAATCCCCAACTTAATAGCCGTCCCGGAGATAGCCTGTCTCCCCGTCAAAAAATAACCATGGCACATACTATAGACCGTTGGTTCCCACATACTTCATTCCAAGGTCGTGCTGAGATG
This sequence comes from Taxus chinensis, assembly GCA_019776745.2. Classification (NCBI taxonomy): domain Eukaryota; kingdom Viridiplantae; phylum Streptophyta; class Pinopsida; order Cupressales; family Taxaceae; genus Taxus; species Taxus chinensis. The sequence continues at coordinate 829,271,392 of CM034149.1, read as the reverse complement.
GACTAAAAACTGATGATGCTGATTCACAAGGCATTCCTTAGAGCATGCATCCAGTCTATAGCGTAAATTGTTGGTGACTTGAGGACGACATTGAAGAGAAGTACCAGTATAAATGAGTCTTCAATGCAAGCAGTGGGGTCGCCTAGGCTCAACTTTTTGTTCACTTGACTCTTGATAGAAGAACAGATCAAATGAAAAACCCACGACGAAAAGCTCGCTTAGGCATTCAACTCAAGCTTCTGTCACATAGAAAATTGCACCTATCTGCTGATGATAATTTTCCTTAATGTTAGACTTCATACTATGTGGGAGTCTGAGTTCATCTTAAAATTAGAATCTGCAACAGCAGACCATTTCTACGATGTATTGCAACTATTACAAACAAGACACCCTCTTGTAAGTAACCTTAGCTAAGGTATATCTTTCTTACAACTCACTTCTCATTTTTATGTTAAGTATAGAAGGACTGATCCACAAGCAATTTAATTACTGCAATTGATTTTTGAGGTGCATTTTTACGCATGTGTGTTTTAGTGATCTACCAACAATAATGACAAACTCCCATAAGCAATCATTACCTCATTACCCTGAGTGTGAACATTTTTCCTCACCTAGCTGGTTACGGTAATAATCTTTAATTACTAGGCAAAGAGACCCACTTAACACTGACAACACATCGTATGCATTTGTTAGTAGGAGAGAGGAATGGTGAATGTCCAATTCGCCTACACTTGGGCAAATCTCACTCCTCTATAGCCTCTTTCTCCCATAACATAAAAAAGTATTTGAATATAAATCTTTAAAAAAGCAAAAACATTACAAATATGTTAATAATGGCAGCCATTGACGCTGACATATTTCAAAACTGCACAAGAACCAGGACCTGAAGCCATGGCTTGATCGACATAATTCATTATCTGACATATGACGAATCGTCAAATGGCTTGATAGATGAGGATCGAGCCTGCGCATCGTGAGGGTCATGTTTCACGAGAATTTGTCAAGATGATATTAGACACTTGTTACTTTTAATATGCTCCTGTCAATGTGGATCAAATCCTCTTACCAAGTACATGTGCCACATTAATTTGCATCCCGTACACTATCAGGTGTTAGGGAGTTGGTTATAGTGCTCATTTATATCACACCTAATATTTGGGATATTATATCACTTTGATATATGTTAGTTATATTATATATTTTGATATATGCTACTAATCTGAATTTTATGGACTCATGACATGTGTGCACCCATGTCCAAGGCTAGTAATTGTTATATCCTAGTGCCATATTAGCTCCTATTGCATAGACTTGCTCTCCTCAAAAGTTTACTCTTGCCAATGGCCACTTAGAAAAATGCTTGTATCAATCACAAGTCAATCAATTTGCTACTGATTAGTCAGCCTTAGATGCTTCACAGTTACACCATATCTACTCTCCTGAATGGAACCATTACCGTCCAGATAGTTCAATCATGGGCAGTAACGGTCCCGTCCAAGGCCATTCCAACGGTCAATTTCTCAATTTCAGTATCTTTTTATGGGTCGATACTTTCCACTATGGGTCAGCCTTAGCGCAAAATTATAGCATACGATAACCCTATGTAAGAAAGTTTAATGCACTCATTCACTTACCTCGCACTTTTAAATTAGCACTCAACTTATAGCAAATATTATCTCAAAAAGGCATACAAAGCTCTCCTAAATTTCCCTAGGGCAGCAGCAGACATTAGGAGCAGCCCCCCACACAAGTCTCTGAAGCACTCCAAACCACGTTCAAGAGTCGAGCTTCCCAAATCAAAGAACCCTCAAAGCCAAGTCAAGTCAAGCACAACCAAGCTAAGTCATTACAAAGCATTCATCAAGTGTTCAAATTATCAAATATAGTTGCATCCATGCAGTATTATGTCACATCTCTAGGTGGAGAACTATATGTGCAGTTTGAGACCTCTTCAGGAGTGGTGCCAACGTAGGCATGATGTACGAATTGCACTTCAACCCAACCACTAACCTTTTTACAAGGGTTTTAGCCTTTGGCTGGGGTTTCAGGCCATTAAGGTTGATTGATCTCAAAGGGTTTCACACATTGTTGACGACCTAATATTTTACAACAAAGCACATATACCAATCAATTCATTAAGGTTCAAAGAATTACGGAGGCCCGTTTGCAACCCAATCCAAACCATCTTCAATAGGACAAAACTGCCAGATACGGTTTGGATCCCTAAAGAGCACAGTTTTTTCCCTGCGTTATTGTGCAGTTCCAAGAATCAAAGACAAAACATCTACAAGATATTTCTAGCCTAGTTCATCCCTCTATCACACCTCAGATCAGCTTCCAAATCTAGTCAAACAGCTAAGTGTGTTCACTCTTCTTATGTTTTACTCTATTTAGCACATGTTCTTATTGATCTATCATTGCGAATCACTTCATATGTATGTTCAGATCTAAATATTAATGCTTAATTAATAATTTTAATATACATCTTGTTTCTAACCCTAATCTGGAAATTAAGTAAAGGAATTATTTCCCCTTCCACATATTTACTGTATGTATATTCTAATCTGAATGCTTAGTAATAATATGAATATACATAATGTTTCTAACCCTAATTTGGAAATTAAGTAAAGGAATTATATCCCCTTCCCCATAATTAGTTATTTTTCCGGGTGTAATCAATTTCAAGTTGTTGATTTGAACACCCAATACCTTCATTTGAGAATGTTTGATTCCATACAGACCAATAATAAGCAATCAAGAAGCATTTTGAATGTATTTTAAAATTTAAATTTGTATGACACCATCAAATCCCAATATTCTATTGATGCTTGATCTACGGAAGTGTCATATGATGGACTGGTAGCAACAATTTGCTTATCTACAGACCACAGAACCTTTGGCTTAGACTTAAAAGTTAACTTTGACATTCATTGTCATTAATTTCCTACACATTGTCTTAGGAGATGTCTCAAATCATTAATTTATATTGAATATCATCGATCTAATAAAGATGAACACAACCTAGATTATTGCATGCTTAGTGGTTTTTCTTCAATGTGGCAATTTGGTATGTAAGACCCTCCCTTTGTGGGTTTTAAGGAGACCTCTTATGGAAGATGTCTCAAAACTACCCTTCTTATCGATGCCTAAAAAAGAATTTAAGTTATTTTTTACCAATTTGGTGCATGAGTTATTTTTCACCAATTTGACATATGAGTCTTTTTCACCCATTTAGGGTACGGGAACTACTTGTGGTGTCTTCACAAGACCTTGTGTTATTCACCACTTTAGGGTACGAGACCTACTTGTTAATTAGAATAGTCAAGAGACCCCTTTTATAGTGATTACCAAAAAAAAATGGTTTGCTTTTCAACAATTTTGGTGATTGAAAGTTGTTTTTCACCCAATTTAATGTATAAGACCCCCCTCTACGTACATTAAAAAAGGACCCCACATGTGAAAGAAGTTTCTAATTGATCTCTTTTTGAACGCCCACAAAAAGTCCATGGATTGTTTTACCCCTAATACGGTAAAAGTTGATGCCCTCGAGCTCTAAATTGAAATCTTTTGAAAAGAGATGTAGAGGGAGCCCCAGGCCTAACTCTAAGATAAAATAGAGATAATCGCCGAAGCTCCAACCTCCCTCTATTTTGTTTGTTCTAAGCAGGATGGAAGTGAGATGCACGATGTCTATGATCAGTTAAGTCTATCAACACTAGATGGATGCTAAGAATCATTCACCATAAGTAGAATACATAGGGTTAGGAGACATCTATATGAAGGGAGGGGGCCTTTTAGCCCGTATAGATATATTTTTACCAATTTTGGGTATGAGAACCCTCCCTCTTGTAAACGGGATTTATGAGATCATTTTCAATCATTTAATATATGAGACCCCACAAAGAAATTTCAACTTCCTATGTGATGAATGTATAGTCACTCGGTCAAAATATTACTATTTAACAACAAATATGTCCCGGTCCAAGCTTGTGAGCAAGATGGTGATGGCGGGGCAACAACTCCCTTAACGGAAAGAAAACAGCTATACATCCATTTACAGAGTGAAATTCGGTGAGATGGAAAATCACGCCAAATCAACCCTCCCAGTCCCATCTATTCCCAGACTCACGTGACCAGAGCGGAGCAAGTCTGCGCTGCTAATGTGGAGATAATTCTAGCCTATCTGGTACTCTGCCAGATTTCTCGTGTATGAGACTGAGCAAAGTGTAAATAGTGAATTTCAGGAACGAGATTTTTTTAATAGAAGTTCTAAGTTTAATGGAAAGGACGTGTGAAATGATTCCTGAACCGTAAGTATTTGTGTTAATCCGAATTTTCGCTAAATCGACAGAATTATCCAAAGATCGCCTTAAATCATACAGAAAAAACACATATGTTCAGATTGTTCGATTTAATGTCCAATTTATCAGAAATTTACGCAAATATATTCCAAATTTTCATCCTGTTAACCACTAGGCCTTCTCAGCCCACCATAACGGCGCAGAAAGCCAAAGGACCTCACTCGATTGCTGTAGCCTGCTTATGTTTGGTATAAATTTAAGCAAATGTGTCCGAAAAATTCCAATCTAACAGAAATTACCCGCTGCCGTGTCCAAATTACCCATTATAACATAAACCAATGCAAATATGGTTAAATTTTCCATTGAATAAATGAGAAGGATAGCAAAGCTACCTGAACATGTCCCAGCAGGACTCGATCCCGGGCGGCAGGGGAGCAAAACCGTCCTTAGCAAAAATGCTCCGGTAAACAGGGCCATCAGAAGGCTCTCCGTTCTGCGTTTCCTTTCCTTCTTCGACCTTGTGCAGAAAATTCTTGATCTCCTCCATTTTTCAACAAAGAAAAAATCTATCTCGTTTACTCTCTGTATTCAGCCTAAAACCAAACTCGTTTGCACGGCATTTGAAGCGCGAGAGGAAATTTGTGTTTTAAGCCTAACACAGAATGATCCATAATCCACCAATGATTATAAATTTAAGCAGTTGTGCATTATATTACACCGAAATATTTCGTTGGGGACATTAATTGGCAACGTTTCGGGCCGCGAGACACAGCTGTTTTGACATTTAATGTTGATACAGAAACTGGTGTGGGCTTCAATAGGTTTTTTTCTCCCGCCGACTGCTTTAAATGCACTTAGGTATTAAAAGTCAGGACTCACAGGTGAGTTCGTCACTTTGTTGACTTGAACTTTATTATTACAGTTGACAGGTTACTGAGATTTATGCGGTTCCTGCTTTGACGTTACAAATTAACTGGAATTTTACGAGGGTAAATGTTTTTTTGGCGCTTAAAATAAAAACTTGCCAGGTCGGGGATCCGTGCAGGGACCATGGAAGCTTTCATCATACTCCGTTGACGCTGTTCCTGCCAAATGCATTTACCAGCAGATAACTTGGGGGTTTTATGTTTTACTCAAACCGCGCTAAATTGAAGGCGTAAAACAAGATGCTGTCTATTGTGTGGAGGCGGACATTGATGTAGATTGCTCCTGCATTACACTATTTCAACTGTATGGAGGCGGACATTGATCTAGATTGCCCTTGCATTAGAATGTAGCGTTCAACTGTACGGAGGCAGACATTCACGTAGATTGCCCGGGGCGCCTGCATTACAATGCGGCGTTCTAATGTGCGTGGGTCGTGACGGGTTAAATTTGATGCCCGTTTAGACGTTTTTTTAAGTTTTTAACCTCAAAATACAGCAAAATATAGTTTGGACTGTAGCAAAGGACGGGCAAGTTTTTTTCGAAACTGTCAATGTCCACATTAAAAAAGTTGGTCTTTTTTAAATTTATATATAGTGGAGGGCATAGGTGAGTTGTAGTGTAACCGGTAGTAGATACTTGATAAGATAAAAGGGCAATTACAAAGTGGGAGACCAAACGATCCAAAGAAAGAGCAATGCAAAGAAAATACAAAGGGCCTGAGAAGGTAGGAACTATGGAGAAAACAATCCCAACACCAAAAAATAGGGGTGGGCATGCAAGTGAGAAGAAGAGAAGAAAGAAGGCCGAGGAGAAGAGGAGAAGAAAGTCCATCATGGGATGGTGGAATTAGCTACACTAACATTCGAGGCTGACTCGAAGAAACTCTGGATGAAAAGACGGCCAGAAGAGGAGGCGGCAAAATGCAAGGGTCGCCTACTAAGCTATTCTCTGGACGTCGTAATGTATCTAGAAGATCTAGTAGATCTCGTCTGTCGCCTAGTGTTCGACCTTGTACAAACCTGAAGATGATGGATCAGTGAACTGTGAATGTTATCCTTGGGATGAACCGATATGGAGTCAGAGACGAAGCTAGTCACCCATTGGCGTTTGGTGCCTCTCGCTGAAGGTAGTGTTATGAAGAAGGATGTGATCATCCAAGTAGAGTCCGGCCTGTAATGTGGTCGAAGAGTGTGCTCATGAAGTCGTATCGCCTCCTGTATCTATAAAGCAAGACACTTTTGATCCTCATATTTGAAGAAGTCCAAAAGAGTCTATGCCCCTCTAAAGAGACAGTAAAACCTCCCTCTGAGCGCATAGTATATAGGGCAATGGAATATAAAGTGCATCTTTGTCTCGAGCTCCTAAAGATTACATAGAGGGCAGATCCTGTTAGAACGATCAAAGTGGTGGTTTGTCTCACAACAGAGTATGGGGGAACCAACTCTGATATGGCCAAGAGCGATGCGGAGCACATGTGTCCAGTGATGACGAGTGTACTGTGGGCAAATAATAAGGCCATCGCTCAGCTCCATAAAATGCTCGGAATAATCTTAGGGTGAAGACCCCCCTGGGGTTTCACCTAGGTGGTAAGGATGCAACATCTATAGATATCCTCCCTAATGGCCCTATTCAGCACTTGTCTAGTAGGAATAAGGTGGCGCGGTGCATCTGAGTACTGAAAAGGAGGGATTCAATGCTTTCCACCCACAGTTCAAACCCGACAAATTCCACACTAGGTTGTGGCGGCCCACTTCTTGGTAGATTGAAGCCCCACACCCAACAAATTCCACACTAGGTTTTGGTGGCCCGCTTCTTGGCAAATTGAAGCCCTACACCCTCCAATTAGTATGAGCCCATGCTCCTAAATTAGATGTTCCAAACACACATTGCATTGTCAAAAAAAATTTATTCATGTCAAATATAGATATGAGATAGAGTCATCTACCTGTAACCCAATGAAACAAGGGTGGCATGACTTGCTTGCATCGTTTTCTCCCTTTGGAGAGGATATATCGATCAATTTAGTCACTGAAATATTAAAGCCACCGTAAATATTTTACAGTCAACCAAGTTTGGCTTTTCCAAAATGCTAAAGAGACAATTAACGATGGTCGTATTTTAAGAGGATTACCGTACATATTTTCGGCAACCATGAAGTAAATAATGACCTTTGATGGCTTTGAGCCACAATAGTAGGTACAAAGAAAATCCTTTCTTTCATGTTATCTCTGTAATAAATTTCTACATGTCAAGGAGATGGCTCCATGTGTGTTTTCAACCTTCCTCTGCGCTTCCAAGCTATCTATGAATGTATAAGTTATTATCTCTTTTTAGTATGCACAACCTTCCTTTCCCTTTAACAACTTCTTAGGTTGAAGGGAACATTAATCTCACAATTTTAGCTGCAGTAAAAAAACATGTAAACCTAAAGGGAATTCCGGTCTTTCAGGGGTGGGGTGTATCCTTCGTGATGAGAGGGGTGTGCTTATCAAATCTGGTTCTTTTCTATGCCTCCTCACTTCTAGTAATGCAGTTGAGGCTCAAGCATTGTTGCATGGTATAAAACTTGCCCTTAATTGTGGTTGTTCTAAGCTTTACATTGAAGGAGATTCACAAGTCATCGTCCTTGCCATTTGCAAGGGTAAAGAGATAGCTTGGTTTCTTAATATTTTCATAAATCAGATCATTCATTGGCTTTCCTTCCTATATGAATGGTCTATTCACCATATCTATCGCGAAAATAATCAAGCTGCAAATATCCTTGCTAACTTTGGGGTTGATCAAAATGATGAGGCCATCATTCATAATAAAGCTAAGGCCTGGGAGTTTCTTAATGCCACCCTCTGTCATGATCGTAATGGTCTCTCCTCACACGTGTTTGGGGGCTTTGAATGTTGGGAGGGTTCTTGGTCGCTTTCATTCGTGCCATTGGTTCCCTTTCCCTATGCCTCGTGTCTCTTCGCTAATGGTGTTTCCATCTTTCCCTCTTGTTCCTTTGTGAGGTGAGAAGCTTGAAATTGCCTTTTTTTACAGTGGTGTCTTCTACTCGCCTGTAGCACGTCTTTCATATTGGCTCTGCTTCGGTTTAGGATGCAGTCGAGAAAATTTTGGGCATTGGGTATTTACATAGCTCATGGAGGGCACGGGTTAATTCGGAGTTAGCTGGTGTTTTCGTGTCCAATTCTCTCTTGTTGTGTGATAACAAGGATTTGGCGATGCCAGTCGCAAATCATTTCATCTATCCTCACTACCGCATGGGTTTGGTTGAAGCAGTGGCAAATGTTTGTCTTTCTTCCCTATTTTCAATTGTTGGCCCCTCTCCATCCCCTCTTTGGGTAGGCAGAAGGGTTTGTGAAGAATTGGAGCATAAGAATCATGTTCTCCTCTAATTCATGGAATTTGTTCATTGTATTTACCGCTCTCAAGGGGCTTCCCTTCTTTGAACCTGTATACTCTCACCGCCCCTGTCTCGCCTCTGCCTAAGAGAGTGATGGTTCTAAAGGTTGCGGCGGGTTATGCTTTTTCCTTCCTTAAAAAGGTGGCGACACTTCGTTCTGCAGACCAGTTTCGTGGTCGCAAGCTCTCAAATTCTGTTCAAGTAAAGGAAGGGGTGGAGATTCTTGAAATCTTTGGCTAATCTTTTCTCTAATCCCTTTTTTGGCTTAGTGGTTTTTGTTGGCCCTATTATCCTTGTTCTCATTTGGCCTTTATCTGGTTTCGGCCCCTTGCCTATGGGGATTGTAATTTTGATCGTTCTTTAATGTTGTCATCTTTTGCTTATTGTAGGGTGGGGGTCCCAACAACCCTCCGGTTAATAGCTCCAGTCAAAAGCATTTAAATATCTAAAAAAACATGTTAACCCTATGTGAGTTTTATTTTTACTTTTTCAATTTGAGCAATACTGCCAAATATGAATAAAACAAGGTGACATGTGACAGCTTGATTAAGGTCCAAGCTACATGGAAAGAAAACTTGATGTTGGTGGGAACCGAGCATTGTTCTCAAATTTACATGTCTTTTGCTAGTCTGAAATTGAAATTAGACATTCAAAAGGGACGACACTTACCCACGCCTCCCGATAAAATTGTTTAGGGTTCATATTATATATTACATGATTAAATAATATTCACATGTCAAAAGCGTTTAACTATCTTAAAAAATATGTTAACCCTATGTGAGTTTGATTTTTACTTTTTCAGGTTGAGCAATATTGCCAAATATGAATAAAACAAGGTGACATGTGACAGCTTGAACAAGGTCCAAGCTACATGGAAAAAAAACTTGATGTTGGTGGGAACTGAGCACTGTTTTCAAATTTAAATGTCTTTTGCTGGTCTGAACTTGAAATTAGACATTCAAAAGGGATGACACTTACCCACACCTCTTGATAAAATTGTTTGGGGTTCATATTATATATTTCATGATTAAATAATATTCACAAGTCTCGCAACATTATAACACGATCATTTTACGAGTTGTACGCTGCTAGTCCTCGCCATACTGAGCTATAAAACTTTTGGTGATTTGTTATTGCTAGTGAATAGTGTTATGGTTGAACCAGTCCATGCCGATGGGCAATACATTTTATTATATTTGATACACATCAATAATAAATGTTTGGCTTTTTTGTTATTTTCTAATTAAATAAGTTAGATGTAAAAGATATGAAAAGTGTTGGGAATTCAGGACTACAATATAGTGTTATGATTCAATAACAAACCCAATCATGCACACAAGATCTAAACAATTCCCCAAAATCTACAGCAATAGAAGTATAAACTAGAATAATCCAAATCAAAACAAAGTACACACACAACACAACATGTACTGTGGTTCACGCAATGTGGGCTACGTCCACCAAAGATAGAGATCTCATATATATAATATAACAAGATTACAAACCAACTCTTCAATACAAGAGTACAATTCATCTCTCCAAGAGTATCTCCTCTCCTTCAGATCTCTAAATGGATCTCCATGAGTGCACTACAACCATGCCTCCAAACACCACCAGATCTCACATACCATGAACTGCTGCATCTCCCACTGTGCAACCAAGCTCCCCTGTGAATATGCAAACAATGCCTCTCACATGGGTCTACCAATGTGCAACCATATATGTGCACCAAGAAGTAATTCTCTCCTCCATCTCATTGCATCTGCCACTGCAAACAAAAAGACAACCTCCTAGATACAATATTTGGATGCTATTTGTATCCACAAGCTCTTCAACGAGCTACGATACTAGATTCCTATGGATCAACAATACAATATGATCTTATGGATCTATAATACAAGATCTCACAACAACATGTGGATCTACAAGATGAAAGACTATGTGCTTTGCATACTATGCAAGCTATTACATTTAAACAAGACAATATAAAGGAAATATAAAAGAAGACATGACCACCTTCTCACCATTCAGATGTACCTACTATTTCCTTCTGTCCAACTTCTCTCCATTGAAGATTTGTCTTCATGCAACCTTTTTCTTCTTTTTCTTCTTCTTCATATTCAACCAAGGAGAATTAACATTCTTCCTCTATCCTTATGTTCTAACCTTAGTTTTCTAGCTTATATAAGCTTAGACAAATTTAGGGCACCTTAGCTATGCATTTACAACCTTTAGATCAACTTTATAACAAAGTTAGATATAATTCTCGTGAGTTAAATATAGACTTTCACGCACAGGTAACCAGTGTCGGTTACCCTGACAGTCACCAGTTACCTTGATGTTGACCGGCGCTGGTTACCCTAACGGACGTTGGTTACCTTGACGCTAACCGGCGCCGGTTACCCTGATCGACGTCGGTTACTGAGTAAACCAACAAGGTGTAAATCATGCTAACTGTGAAGCAATTCAGCTCCATAAATCCTAACAAAAAGATGTTAAACTCAAATTTATTAATCTCATAGTTAGTCATCTCAAATTCAATGCCCAACATTACAGTAAAAAATTATTATATTTGATAATTGATAAGTAAACATTTGTAATATTGCAACATTTGAACTTGTGCAGATTTCTCTCTAGTAGTCCATGACTCACATTGGCCATCCATCTCTTCCTAGCATGCAAGTGAAATTATAATTTCCAGGTTTTAAGGTTGTTATTTAAGGAGTGTTGTCGACTGATATGAGAAAGTGAGCAACACAATGATTCGGTGAAACATCCACGTGGGATGTCATGACCAAACCAAATAAGTCTAGACTACCCCAAAACTAAGTCTTCAAGGTAGACAACTTAATCTCTTTATACTTCAATGTATAACATCATTTTATTATATGAAAATATTGATTTGTGTATTATATGAAAATTATGAAAACCAAAAATGAAAATGAAACGTCATTCATGATGTGACCTTAGTTATAAAATTGTCATGATTTTTTTGGATAGGTAGGGGTGACCGTCAAAATTTAACCCCTGGTCACAATAATGCCCGAAAATTCAAATGAATCATGTTCGGCAACTAGTTATCACAATTAAGGAGCAATGGAAATGTCATAGGGTTACAAATAGAGGAAACGAGTACTCACATTTTAGGTGGCAACTTCAAATCCTACAATTTACCCACATTGTGTGTTGAGGGCTTCATGTGTGTTGCCCAAAGGCTATAAACTATTTAACTAAAAATGCATAAACTTTGTATTACAAACATCTAATATGCTACAATGTATATATGCATTGCACAACATAAACCAATTCTACAAATAGCCTCATGGGTATAAGCAACCCAACAAACGAGTTACATAACCATATGGGAATAAGAATAAGACAAATAATAATAACAAACAATATTCAACCATACACCAAATTAAATTTAAGTGAATAACAAACTAATTACTAGGCAAAACTAACCCATTACCTATGTTTTTACCCAACATCCCCCCTTTTAATTCTACACGATCTCAAGCTAACAGGAGAAAAAATATTTGAATGCCTCAAATTTGTCTCATGTAAGTGACTTTGTGAAGACATATGCACGTTGTACTTGTGTCGGGAAAAGCTAGAGATGAATTGCTACACCCTTAACCCTGGGTCATATATCAGGATATGGATAGCTGACCTATGGTTAACATAATATCTTATCGTGTCATATCATATTTATTCATGCTCACATATGCTTAGTGGGTAGGCCTCAGGGCTCTGGATAGTATATTAAGGTATATATAGGATTTAGAGAGTAGGATATTATCATCATATTGAGCACTTTAGTCTTATTGTATGGTTTAGAGGTTTCCCCCTTGAAGTGGCTAAGTCATTCTACTTGCATATTAAGATCACATATCTATATTTTGGTGTTCTATTGTGTTTTATTATTGTTTACATTCAGATCTATCTTAGTAATTTCATTACATGAATGTTGTGTTGTCAAACATGTTCGCGTATGAAACGTATATGTACCTCAATGTGCTTTGTCCTTTCATGGAAGACTGGATTATGAACAAGTTTTAAAATATCTTCATTTCCAGCATGTAAGATTTTAGCTTTTTCTTATGGTTGTCCTAGTCCTTCAAGTATGTGACCTAGTCATATTGCTTCATAGACAACACCTCTTGTTATGTGATACTCATCTTATGTGGAAGATCGAGAAACAAAGTTTTGTTTCTTGCCCCCTATGATATTAGACTAGATCCCAAAAATAATATATATCTAGAAGTGAATTTTCTATCATCAATATTACCTACATGATTTATGTTTGAATATCCTATCAAGAAAAATGTATCATTTTTCTCGTATTCTAGGCCAAAATTGATGGTTCCTTTAATGTACCTCAAAATATGCTTTATTGCTTTACAGTGACATGTCCGTAGGTCCTGTGTGAACCATGAAAGATAGCTATTAACATAGCTAATATCCGACCTAGTGTAAGTCAAGTAAACCAAACCCCTAATCAATTAACAATAGAGATTGCATTCACTTGTGGTGATGGATTTGTATGAGAAAATTGAAGTCTTGTCTCCATAGCCATGAAAGATAACTAATAACATAGTTGATATCCGACCTAGTGTAATTCGAGTAAACCAGACCCCTAATCAATCGACAATAGAGATTGCATTCACTTATGGTGATGGATTTATATGAGACAATTCAAGTCTTTTCTACGTAGGTGTGGAAACCAAATTACAATCCATCATCCAAAACTTCTCGAGCATAGTCTTGGAATATTTCAACTAAGATATAAACATGTGATTCTCCTTTTGTCATACACTTCCAAGCCAAGACAATAGTGTAATAACCCGAGATCAGTCATGTCAAACAATCAATTAAGATCTTTCTTGGTGGCATCAATCATCTTCACTTAACTACTACTAATGAGTAGATCATTGACATAAACAAAAATCAAAATCGCCCCCTTACTTTTTGAGGTAGAGATTGGGGTCATAAGGATTCTTCTGGAATCCTTGATGAATCATATGCTCATCTATCTCGACATACTGAGCCTAATGAGACAGTTTGAGACCATATAGAGATTTCACAAGTCTACAAACATTTTCTTCTTTTCTAGGTACGAAAAAACCTTTTAGTTGAGTTATGTAGACCTCTTCCTAAAAATATCCATTGAGATAGACACTTTTCGTGTCCATTTGGTGGACTCTCAAACCAAATTATGAAGCTAAGGAAAAAATCATCTTAATAGTTTCAATCTTAGTTGTGGGAGCATTAAAAGTCAATGCCTTATTTCTTAGCATACCCCTTTATTACCAACCTCGCCTTATGCTTGTCAATAGCCATTTGCTCTGTAATTTGTTTTGAAAATCCATCTGCATCAAATGGATTTCTTCCATGGTGAGAGATAAATAGGCTACCATGTGTTATTTTTCTTCACATACTGATACCCAACAACCATGGCATCTTTTCGAGGTTTGGGCTATAAGGCTTCTTAAATTGTAGAGGGCTTAATAGATTTAACAACTTTACTCATTAAGGAAAAATTTACTTCATCTCGAGCCTTACTACAAGTGAGTGGTCTAGGTATGGATTTCTCTGCCCGAGAGTATTAAATTTGGCATCTCGTATAACATTACTATACCATTTAGGCATATGCTGAGTTGTTCTCGCGGGTGGTGGTCCTATCAAATCATCACCATCATCATTGTCTTCATCAAAGGGAAGATCATCATCTATTTTCACAACAAGATTGATTTAATCATCAAATGATTTTTTGGAAGGAACTTCCTCGTTTTTTCTCAAAAAACTCAACATCCCTAATTGTATAGATTCTTTTGGTTTTTGGATCCATCAATCTGTAGTCAAGATCTTCTTCACTACATCCTAAGAAGATATATGTTCACATCTCTTCATATCAAGTTATGTTCTCTTTTTCTTGGGAATGTGCATGCTTACTTTACATCCAAAAAATTTGAGACGTGCAATAGATGGTTTTCGCCTTAACCATGCTTCCTGTGGTGTTACCCCATCAAGAGAAACAATGAAAACTTTATTCAGTAGGTATACTGTCGTTTTGGTTATTTTGGCTCAATATGTCTTCGTCAAGGCAAAATCATCAATCACACATCACACCATCTCCATGATATTACAATTTCTCTATTTAACAACACCATTTTGTTGTGGTGTATGTGGAGGAGCCATTTGTCAAAAAAGTCCATGAGTTTCTAAGAATGCTTAGAACTTGTTATTGGTGTATTCCCCCTATTTGAGGGGAGTACTTTGATTTTACAACCAAACTCAGTTACAATGGTCGCTTTGAACTTTTTGAAATTCTCAAATACTTCATCTTTAGTATGAAGGCAATAAATCCACATTTTTCTTGAAAAATCATCAACGCAAAGCATAATTTTTTTAAAAATATCATGAATAGGTCTCATGGTCTGCAAAGATCAATATGCACTAGATCAAGCTTACCTAGAGCCCGAAATGTTGATCTATGTTATTTTCCTGCCAAACAATGTTGACCTTTATCCAAGTCCTTTTTGAGAGGTGATGATCCCCTCACCATATCATACTGACAAAGTGTGTCAAGATATCCAAATCTGACGTGGCCAAGACTTTTGTGCCAGAACTGTGGTGAGGATGTGATCTTTACCACAAGAGCTTGATTTTCTCTCTAGATAAATTCATGCTAGAACATCTGACCCATATTGGAAGCTCATGCAACAATCTTAGATCTTGTCAACTAATCTCTGATCACACACATTTTCTTACCACATGTACAATCAAAACTAACCTTTAGATTGAGATCCAAGAGTTGACTGATTAACAATAGATTCTTTTTCAAGTTAGGGACATATAAAACATTAATTATTCTACAATTACATGTACCAAGGGGTAAAGAAATGCTATTAATGCCTTGGACATTGTAGGAGCTATCATTACCCAACAAAACATGATTTTTGGTGGGTGTGTCACTCAAAGTGAAGAACCGGTCTTTATGTCCAACCATGTGTTGGGTTACACTTGAATCAACATAAAATATGACATTGTGTGAAGACGATTCTTCATGTGACTGAGCAACGTATAAGAAGTATTTATTGTCAAAGTGATCTTTTTGTTTAACAACATTGCCTTGTTGTTGGGGCTTCTTCTTCATATTCTTGTTGTATTAACCTTGTTTCTTATTTTGTTTTCCATGTTGTGATTATTAGTTATATAGCATATAATTCACAGCCGTTTCCAAAATATAACTGAATCACTAAAATTAGGGTTTAAACCCAATTTTTTTTGCCGAAATCGATGCTCTGATACCAAATGTAACGAACCATTACACCAAAACCTCAAGGCGTTAGTGAAATCCGCACATGAGGATCATAACATCCCACCACGTTTCCGTAGAGCCCAACTCGGGTTGGGTTTGCGCCTGCACGCCCATACGTACGAGCCCCACTTCACTGACGTTTAGGCACCCCATGGGCCTTGATAAGAACCTTGCATATAATAAATCAATAAATTGCATAAGATAACACAACACCAGATATATGGGGTGCTAAGATGCCCAAATAATCAATATATGCAGAACATTACCTTTAAGGCAGGGCAACACCATGCAATGCTCCTTAAGGAAGGAGTAACTCCACAATCTCCCAAGATGGGAATCCACTTCGAGGGGGACACCTCCAATATATCTCTACCAAGTAGAAGACTCAACTCATACATCCATCACCCTCTCATAATGATACTTGCATCCTTTAAATAGGATGGATAACACCTAATCCCAATGTAGGCCGACCCATTACCCAATATAATTAATTCTTATGTGAGCCCATATAACTAACTAAGGGAATGTGTGCCACATGTCAGCATCTCCATCAACCCATATACATTATATTATCATATCCCATGTGAACCCATACATATAAATAAGGGGATGTGTGCTACATGTCGGCATCTCCATCAACCCATATATATTATATTATCATATCCCAAGGTACATAGCATTGCCTCCCTCTTTGACATGTTTCGTCCCCAAAACATAAGAAGATGCCATATAATGAGTGCGCTTTAAATTATTGCACACTTGTCGCCATGCTCGATCATCCAACCACCCATATGAAATCCTAGGGGGTGATGCTGCTCCAAACCTGATTCCATATTCCCTTGTGCTCATCTAATTCCATCCTGGTCCATATGTGTTCCTCCTCGGCATCCATGTATATCCATAATTATTATTCATGTGATTCCATGTCATATAATTATTGTTCCATTGATTCCATGTATAGCTAAAATTATTACTCCTCCAATTCCCTGTATATCCATATAGATTGTTGTCGTTGTGTGTCCTAGCATGTCTCCACGATTTTTTCCTCTCACGATGATGTGGGTGTCTATATGGTGCAACCTTAGTATGCTCAACCTTATCAATCTTTTCCTCCACTTTCTTTTCCTCTTCCAACTTGTTTGCTATTTCTTTTTTCTCTTGAGTAGAGAAACTATTTTTTACTTTTTCATCATGTTCTTCATCCTCTCCTTCTGATTCATCCTTATTCCCTTCTTCACCATCTTCAAATTCATCTTCATGATCCAATTTTACATTAATTTTTTCCTTGTTAACTGTGATATCTTGCAATGTAATTTTCTTTCTCTTATACCACAATTTCATGAATTTCTTTTGCACATTAATATTAACTATTCCCAATGTCTCTAACCAAGGATATCTAAGAACAATATCCATACCATCCATATCTAAAGCATAAAAATCTAATTGTAAAACATATTTATCCATAGAAAGCTTTAAATCTTCAAAAACTTGAATATGCTTACCATCCATTTGAGATTCCTTGATATGCTTTGTTTGCACATGTAGATTTTGAGCTACATCCATATTGATGAAGTTATATTTGCTGCTAGGGTTTATGGAAACAATTACCTTTTTTCTTTGAATGCACCCTTCAAACTGAAATATTGAAGCTTCCTTCCTTGGAGATGCACTATCCTGTGTAGCAGCTTCATCACTCAACATTTTTTTCTTCTGCATCATCAACATTTTCTTCTTCTTGCATCATCAACATTTTCTTCTTCTTCTTCTTCTTCTTCTTCGTCTTCCGATGTTGCTTCTTCTTCTTCTTCTTCTTCTTCTTCTTCTTCTACTACTACTACTTCTTCTTTTTTAACAAATTGTGTTTCTTTTTTGTTTCCCATCTAGCTAAGAAAATATCCTCCATTTCCTCCCAATTCCAATCCAATAGATCTATATCCAAATAAGAATACCAATATCGCGCTTTCCCACCAAGATGAAGATAAAAATGAACCCATACTAAACATTCTTCAAAATACATTTGTTTAAATTGTATCCACCATTTTTTTTGCATCAATTTCCCCATTACCATAGAAAATTGGTATATCCATGATGCATAAAAATTAGGGTTTCACAAACTTACTCTTTTGACCAATATCTGACCTGATGATTTCATAAATCATTCAGCCTCAGATATGAAACCACAAAGAAGTAACCCCTGCTAAAATTTTGAGAGATTTCCGAAAATGTAAGAAATTCAGGAAAATTCCTCAAATTGCGGCAATGTGGAGCAAAATACTGAAAAACAATAAAACTGAAATAAATCTGGCAAAATAGATCCAAAAATTCTGAAATTTAAGTGGTATCACCATTTAATATGTTACCAATAACCCCAAAAAAATTATTTCCTGATTCGGCATTATTCAGAAGATATAGATGCAACCTTGTTGAATTAGGGTTTTAACCCTAAAACGGACACAACTTTTGCAAAACAGCTCCAAAAAATCTAAAATTCAGAGGGAAGATCACTTGAACTATGTATCCACTCCCCACAAAAAATATCTGAAAAATTATAAGTCAATCTCAAGATATAGATGAATCACCAACATTAGGGTTTCATCCCACAAATTACCCGGATCATTGCTCTGATACCACTTGATAAGAACCTTGCATATAATAAATCAATAAATTGCAGAAGATAACACAACACTAGATATATGGGGCGCTAAGATGCCCAAATAATCAATATATGCAGAACATTACCTTTAAGGCAGGGCAACACCATACAATGCTCCTTAAGGAAGGAGTAACTCCACAATCTCCCAAGATGGGAATCCACTTCGAGGGGGACACCTCCAATATATCTCTACCAAGTAGAAGACTCAACTCATACATCCATCACCCTCTCATAATGATACTCGCATCCTTTAAATAGGATGGGTAACACCTAATCCCAATGTAGGCCGACCCATTACCCAATATAATTAATTCTTATGTGAGCCCATATAACTAAGGGAATGTGTGCCACATGTCGGCATCTCCATCAACCCATATACATTATATTATCATATCCCATGTGAACCCATACATATAAATAAGGGGATGTGTGCCACATGTCGGCATCTCCATCTACCCATATATAATATATTATCATATCCTAAGGTACATAGCAGCCTTGTTGTTGGGGCTTCTTCTTCATATTCCCGTTGTATTAACCTTGTTTCTTATTTTGTTGTCCATGTTGTGATTATTAGTTATTTGACTTCTTGCCACTTGATGATTCCTTTTGGAATGCATTGTACCAATAATCTTTCAATTCATGGCCCTTATGACCATAAATTGGACACTACTTTTGTTGTTTGTTCAATTGTTGATTTTTCTACTTTTAGAATTGCTTAGAAGAATTAAATAGTCTCTTCCCTTTTTAATATGAAGCAAGATCACGTTATTCTTCTTCTTCTATTGCATGCATGGATTCCTCGTGTTGTAACATGTTTACCAACTTTTCAAAAGTCAGTATTTGTCTTGTGACATTCATAGTGGTCACAAAGGTTCAATCGGAGGGGGTCTTGCTCTAAATATGATGGGTACAAGAGAGTCATTCACTACTTCCTATTTTAATGCTCATAGTAAATCTCAAAATGTTGCAACACATCATATAAAGGCCTCAATTTTTTCACCACTTTTCAATTTGAGGTTCTGAAGCTGACTCTGTAGGTGCAAGATAGTGTTTCTATTTTTGGCCTCGTAGATAATACTCAATTTGTCGCGTGCTTCTTTGGTTGTTTTGGCATCTCAAATGTGTCATTACACTCCGTCTGAGACTCCAAACAAGATGATCAACTCCACCTTTTGATTGGCATTGTTGAACTACCTTTTACCATTTGCATCATTTTCAAGTCAAGTGAGATTTTCGTCAATCACATTCCATAAGCCTTTGAATTCAAGATGAGTCTTGATTTTGGTCTTCCATGCCATGTAATTGTCACCTTGCAGGAGTTGGGAATCTGAGAAAAATTTTGGGAGCATTGGAAAACATTACGAGAGAGGATTAAGGGATATTTTATGCCAAACAAACTCCCTTTTCACACACTTGTTAGTCCAATTCAATCACAATATATTGAAATTTTGAAAAATGCTTTAGTCCCAAAAAATGGATTTTTTTGCAATTTTTTTATTTAGTAATTTTGGCCTCTTTCATACACCCCCATTTATAGTGGAAAGACTTGTAATTTTTTTCGTTTTTCATAAATTTTTACAAAAATATTACTCTTTTAGACTTTCGAGCCTCTTGTTTGCTTACAAGAAAGTTTAAAAATAAAAATAAAAATGATATTTTGACTACTTTCAGACGGTTTCACTTCTAAATGAGTTAGAGGTTCTCTTTTAGTAGGGCTCTATGTTTAGTGAAACCCTAAATTTTAGGGGTCCAAAGAAAAAATATTGTTGTGGGGGTCGACCCCACAAACATATTCTCTCAAAGTGCCCACCGTACTTTAGCCTAGCCGCTTAATCACATAGCCATATATCACTATGGAGACATCACTTTATATTTAAACCAACAAATTTAAGGTTTTTATACTTTTCTTGGATTATACATAAATAAACTTGAGGAATGGTTAAACAAAACAAATGGGGGGGATATCTAGTTGGCGGGCTACGCGGTGAAATTACTTCTATATGGAGATGATTTTATTCTAATTGCAAAAATTGCCAATGGTTTAAGACAACATTTGAGGGCCTTAGAACTCTTTTACCAGGAGGTCAGGGTGCAAGTTAACACTAATAGGACCAAAGTCATGTTTTTTTTAAAAAGGAAGGAGCAATAGGCTACGTTTATTTTTTAAGACAATCCATTAGAAATTGTGGAAGAGTATAAATACCTTGGAATTGTTTTTCATAACAGACTCATTTGTGAGACATGTAGAGCAAAAACGATTTAGGGAGGATGGAGAGCATCCTACCTACTTCAGGATAGGTGCAGGAAAGTGGAATTATGGGATTGGAACACCAAGAAAACCCTCTTCGGTTTGTTGGTCACATCAGTTGTCCTCTATCGGTGTGAAGTTTGGGGGAGTAGTGTGTCAAATCACAAGTGGAGATAACTAGAAAGAATTCAAAAGCATCTAATCACTAGTAGCATCAAAATCAAAACAACAATCCCATATGAGATCCTTTTGGCTAAAATAGGACTTTCTTGGTGGAGGCATCAACATTAACCCAATTGATAAGTTATTTAAAAAAGGTTGACAACATGGATAACCATCATTGGACCAAAATGGTTGTTGAGGAGGAGCTCGACTATAGGAAGAAGATGTGGATGAAACATAACAACAAGTGGATGGAAAAATGGGACATTAAGTTGCAAAATTTTCCTAACACCAATGCAGAAATAAAAAAGTTTGCCGTAGAAAAATTTAGGACTGCTATGTGGGAAAAAACTAATGGTTAAAGAGTTCAACCCGATGTGGGAACATAGTGAAAAAAACGGTATTTAAAAGGTGCTCTTAAGGGTAAGGTTAGGATGTTAGTGGCTGAGCTAAGGACCGAATCACATCGTCTTAGGTGTGAGACTGGTAGATGGATGGTCCCCAAAAAAATTGGGAAGAAAGAACTTGTATTTTCTGCAATAAAGGGGTGATTAAAATTGAAGGGCACTTCATTTTGGAAAGTGTAGCTTATGCGGATATACTGCCACAATATGATTTGAAAGTGGGAAACCTAAACGAGTTATTTGACGAGGAAAGACTCCACAAAATGGCCGACTTCTTTGTCAAGATCCATAATAAAAGATCCGACATCGAAAGAAACTTTAATTTTTTTAGTGTCGTGGCTCTAGGTCCCTTAAACTGATTGGTCTCGTGGATGTCATTAAAAGTCTTTCATTTCATTTCATATTAAAACATAAAAGTATAAAGTAGAAATAAAATCCACGACCCTCCTTTGTGAAGACTCTTTGTCCTAGCCACATGCCCAAGCTCTTATCATCGTGAATGGGATTGAATTTAATTAATAGCAATTGCACACGAGTTGCAAATTACGCTAGAGAATCCCAATATTTATATATTTATTTTGGCATAGTAGAAAATAATATTGCGGGGAAAAATTTGCTCAGAAAACATTACCGGATTTTGACACTTTCTAGCAAAGAGAACTTCTAAGGTGGGCGCCTACACCCGAATTACTTGCTAATATTCAGCTAAGTAAATAAAAAGTGCTTACCTAGACGTCAATATCTATTTTCCTTGTGGATTAAGGCAGTTCAAATGGCGCTTTAGGATTAGTTTGAAACGCTTTGATTTCTGCATTTAGCTATATATGGATTTGGTCGTCATTATCCTTGATTATCTTGTGCGGGTGTTGAAGCCACTAATCTCTGCCTCACAGTTAGAGAGGTAATTTGACAGGATTTTTGCTTGTGGCTAAGCTCTCAAATATTGGCATTGGCTGCCTATACTCCATGCACTTGGCTCTCCACTCACCCAAATTTTAGCTTGGCATGAATTCTTTTTGAAACAATGATATGATCAGTGCGTGGGGGGATCAGTGCGTTCCATAAATTCTCACCACCATGACCATGGTTTGTGCCACGGAGGCAAGTTCACAAGGTGTGATGTGTCACAACGGTCTATGTGGTGTTTGACCGATATGAGGCTGTTTACATCCGTCTCCATTTTCATTTCCGTCCAACTACGTCTCCATTCCTGACCAACAAACTAATAATTATTGGCGGTTTTATCGGCCATCATATCAGCGATTCCTGTCAAATCCTGTGCACCTGTCACACGGTTCCATTTTAAAAAATCATAGCTCCGTCTTTATGAAGAAATAGATTACCCGCCATAGCCCCCTGTTTGAGTGGGTTCCATTCGGTTTCCATGCCCCTGATTTGAGTTGTTTCAAATAAGGGATCTCTGCTGCACAACTTTGATCACATAGGCCTCTCCACCAGTTCCTTCACTGTTTCTGAACATGTTGATAGAAAACTGCATTAAAAACATACAGCTCCTCCAGAGTTGACGTGCTCCCAGGTGCTTCCCCTGTTTGCTCCAAAGAACGGATTTCAGAGGTGGGTTTACATGGTTTTACATGCTATTATGTGCTTCTCTGATTTGTGGTTTTACATGCTTTGTGGTTTTGAATGCACAAACCCCTTAGGCTCACATTTTTGTTATTTCATTTTATGAAAGCGTTTGCAGGTAAGTATTGACTGTTGTTTACTGGTTTTACATGCTTTGTGGTTTTGAACACCTACTGCTAACCATGTACAACTGATAAAATATACGATTTGATTTTTGAATGTGGTCTTGTATTAAGGGCATTAGATCATAACATGACACCAACCATGGTGCTGCTAGGTGTTGGGCTTGAAATGCTTCCAGCTATTAATATAAATAGAACTATGTATTGGTTATGATACTTCTCATACGAAGAAAACCTTTGCAGAACTCAAAGGTCACCAACTGTTTGACGAAATATCAGGAAATAATGAATATTAAGATATTATTCAGCTAGTCTAAGGATTCTCAGATTAATAAACCATCTCCTCTTGTTTCTTCATCAATTCTAGTTCTTCACACAATCTTTCAAGCTGAGAAAACGAAGGACACTCTTCAGTTGGCATCGCCCTGCACTTCTCCTCAATTGTAATTACCATTGACATATCATCTTATCGATGTACTAGGCAGTAGGATCTCCCAATATTCATATCACCATTCTGTAGCTCTTTTTCACCCTCAACAGTTTGAGACTGTCGTGGCTTAGTATTGTGCAGTTGTGGATGACCACGATTAGGGGAGTGAATTTGTTTACAGTGAAATTAGTAGAAAATGAGCATGATTGTGATTACGTTTAAAGGTTCTGCAAACAAGATAAGAATATGAATTGTTAATTTAGACTGAACAATACATAGTTCTATTTATATTATTGCCAAACTGTTTGACGAAATGTGTTGAAGTGTCTAAAAATATTTGCAGCTCGTTAGTCATGCTTTTCTAGCATGCTTCTTCTCTAAAACGTCTATCTAAACACATCTTGCTCTTTTTTGTCATTCTGAGGCTTTTTTCCAATAATTTGGGGTGGTTTGTAGTTTATGTGCAGAGTTCGAAACTTTATGTTTATCTGATTATGGCACTATCCATTTTAACTTATTCATCAGATATTTAACAGAAAAAGGGACCCACATTTCCATTGCACAAATGTCTTTCAGTGTTATAGAAATTAGGGACACTCTTGATAGGTATTATGAAGGCAAAATACACTTTATCTAGGGAAGCTCTCAAAGATCTAGAATGTAAGCTAAAATTTTCAATGGCTGGATTGAAAGGTGTTAGGATTTAATCTTAATTAATTTAAAAGATATATATATATATATATATATATATATATATATAGTATATATATATATATATATATACTATATATATATATATATTGTGTAACTCTTGATGGATAATACTTTGACATTAAATAATTAAAAAACACCTATAATTGACTGTTGTCCACGTAGCCCAGAGAAACATAGTCTATTTCCATGCCACAGCTTGCTCTGAAATCGTCTTTCAAGGAAGATAGAGGATACCATTCTCCTTCTTTGAGACATTTTTTGCATAAGAATTGTGGGAGCCATGTTTTGAATTTATCCACCCAGGCTGCTGGAGGAGGAGGTAATGATGGTGAGTCTCTCTTCCTTTCTCATTCTTATAGTCTATTATTCCTCCCCAACAAACCATTCATGCGGTTGCCCTTCCCCATTTTCAGATTCTAAGGAGAGCTCAACAAACCAGTCATGCTTTTTATAGTATTTGGATATTATTAACCGTTATCGCTATCCCTCATGCAAATTAAATGATGGAACACGTTATTTGAATTTTTTGGGAATCAATTTTATAATTTTGAGAAAATTTACATTGATTTTTTTGGGGATCAATTTTATAGTTTTGATAAAATTTACATTGATCCATATTTCATGAGTAGTGGTTCACAATATATATTGGCATGAAACTATGGAGTTGAATCCTGCAAAATCATATCACATACTGAGACATGTACTTAAAGTAGTAACCAACCTAAAAATATATATTGGTGTAAAGCTTAATTCTCTCACATCAATGAAACTCCAAAGCTAACAAGGACAATTGTGAACTTATTGAATAATTTTTCTAGAAATTTATGTATAACAAATGCAAACCTGGTGTAGAAGCGTAATCTAAATCTACGCAATCTGCATACTGAGGGCTTCCCATGCTAGGAGCTTCTGCGCTGACTTCATTACATTGATTCCATCCTTCAAGTGCCACTCTCAATCGTTCGCTCTTCATACCAGGGTCACCCAATACCGATACATGATCTTCACCACCCTCACCTCCATGCCCACAGATCAATGCTAATATTCCAAGCCAAAACAAGACCACCATGTTGTAGATTATTTTCAATCTCTTATTGCTCCCTAAATTTGTGGTGAAGTGTGGCCACAGTAGCTAGAAATGATAATGTAGAAAAGGCAAAGGGGATCCACAGGACTTGCAAGTATTTTGATTGGGGGCTTGCAACCCCTGAAATAATGCAGTCAAAACAACTCCTTGTAATATAAAATATAGAGCCAGGAGTTGGTAGATTTCATTCTGAATGCTCATGTGTGTGGTGTCCTTATGATTAATTTTGTTGCTTAAAACCTTCTCCTCCCTCTCCCACAAATCTAAAGCAAACTTATGAGCCAAATTGTCTTCAATTTCTTCAAAGGTGTGAGTAACACCCACACAATGCTCATTCGCCAATGGTGCGTCCATCCTTACAAGGAAGAGGGTTGAGATTAAAGAATGGAATCAACGTCAGCACATGTGCAAAAACATAAGACTACTGTTGGTGGTGTATAAGTAGTGATCATAGTTTGTTATTTTTTGCCCAATTTTTTTTTTTTTATAAAAAACATGGCAATACAAGATCAAGACTTTGTTTAATGAGAAGTAAACTATTCAAGCATATGAATGAATGACATCCCTGAGTCTGAACCTCATAGCAACAGTTTGAAGCTGAAAACTTCGCAAAATTTAAAAATATTATATGCTCCACCAAATAAATTCAATAATGTGATTATAATTTTTGTTAGGTATATAACAGAAAACTTAAAAGTCTAGAAGGTAAATATTTTTAGAGTAGGCACTCATTTAAATAATAATTTTCATGTGTGTCTGTATATATATATTACTTCAATATTGTTTTGGAACTATGAGAATGTAAATAATCAAAACATATAATATCACCTTCTATTAACTTGCCTAAAATAATACTGCTAGTGACAAAACAAAAGAGGAAAAAAGACAGCAGTGAGGGAAATGCTCTGCATCTCTATAAACTCATGAAACGAATCACTGTTTTTTCTTAAAATGTATAAGTTGTGTCCTGCTGATGAGGAAAAGGAGGCCATTCAATGAATGCAAATTATTTAATTAATAGTTTTAAATATATTTTATTTCCAAAAAATAATGAGCATGAAAGATGTTTTACCTTGTTTATTTATGAGGCATTTAAATTTAAATGAAGAATTTTAAAATTGAAGTATTTATATATAGATAATTCCAATAATATCAATTCTTACTCGTAAATATACTTATAAAATTCTATTACATTTCTAATATTTTTTGTTTTTTCTTTCCTTTTTTTATGTAGACAGTACAAAAATTTGAAATTTTGGTAATTAATAAAATATTTAACAATTTTTTTGTTGAAAAATCAGAAATAAAGGATTTGAAATAATATATGTTATTTATTATTAGTCCACACCATAATAAGCCCAAGTGGAAATTTTTTAAGATTTTAAACTCGATAGCTTTAGGGGTGTTATTTGGAAGGTTTTCTCGTCATTTTTTAGAAGCATTTACATGGTTCTAAGCAGCTCAACAATACCTGGAAGATAAATAACAGAGTAATAACATTTGGAAAGAGGTGAGCCACAACTAAGGAGTTGTGTTATTAGTAAGCATATAAATTTTTATTTTTTTTGAAATACTACTCTACAGATTATGTGCCAACTGTTTGACAAAATACTCTATAAAAAACGCTAAAATACAACTGTGATTCTCCAAACTATTTGACAAAATATCACAGAATACTATGAAATATGTTAGTAGTGATGAAGAAGAGCTATCATGTGGTGAATATTTATAAGTATAAAAAATTAAAAGATTTTTGTATATATTCAATTTACTGTATTTTTTTGATGGATCATCTTTTTTCCATATTTTAAATCGATAATTTAATATACTGTGACCTTATTTCTAAACAATAGACTTCAAGAACTTTAAGAAACCACATACCTAGGCAACATGGGCAGTCCTTATTTTTCATTGAATATTTCATGGATCAAGAAATTGTAGGATCCATCTGCAAGGCTCTCTGTCTATTGCTACATAACTGAGAAATAAATTATATGTCTGTTGTCACCTTCTTCTTGAAAGTTGTTACATTCAGAAGAACATTCTTTTTGTAAACTTCTCTCGGTTTGTTTGCTCAATACAGGACACACCTGCTCCTGCTCTGCTAACATGCACTTCTTTTTAATGATTTTAGCACTAATTATTCCAGCATCTTGCGTCATATCGACAAGTTTTTTTAGATCCATTGTTATTGTCAAGATACTTTTGGGATTCAATCTTAGGAATCTCATCTGCTGATTGTAAATAAAGAAGTCTTTTAGAGGACTCTTCTACATCTCTTGCAAGTTGATGCCCTTTTTTGATCTCTGCCTGTATTTCTACCGCCAGGTTAATGTTATCTTTGTCATATGGACCAATACTTACAGAAGGTTGTCTTATCTGCACAAGTTTTGGATTTGGCCCGAAACGGGCACTTTATTCTACTGAATTCATCCCTTGATGTGATTGGTCAACTGCCTGCATTTTAAGGTTCTGGTTATCTTGCTTGGCCTTTGCTCTTCGAACTTATATTCTTTTTCTGAGATTCATTTTCCTGATCCAATTTCTGGAGCTCACGTTTCGGTATCAGAAAATCCTGGAATTTTGTATATAAACTCGTGGTGCAAGAAAGATCGT
Source organism: Taxus chinensis (assembly GCA_019776745.2). NCBI lineage: Eukaryota > Viridiplantae > Streptophyta > Pinopsida > Cupressales > Taxaceae > Taxus > Taxus chinensis. Next base: position 829,243,420 of record CM034149.1, on the reverse strand, counting down.
CTCAAATCCTGCAGTATTCATGTTTGATATTCTAATATATTCATATGTGATATTTTAACGGGTGTTCATCTGTGACAATTACCTGTGCCGCTCAATTGAAGGGCTGCATCCAACCCACATGCCCTTGTCTTCACTCGAATCTATCCACTATTTTCTGGAGTCGACAATATTGTTCATGAAGTTTGAAGGAGGATATTGTTTTGAATCTTTGACAGTGTCATCCCTTTGTACAAAAACATAATACTAGTCCTGGATTCTAGTAATATCTCAGAAACTCAATAATTGCAGTTCAGTTTGACAATCCAGAATATAAAGACTAAGGAAACATGAAATCAAAGACAATTCATGGTGTCTGCTAAAACTGAGTGTAGAAATAGGCACCCAAAAAGATCACCTTCAAGAGTTGCATCTCAATTGTTGTTGCCTCTTGTCTTCATCTTCCTTCAAGAAATGTATAACAACTGGTGGAAAGCCAATCAAACCTGGATTTGAATAAACAAAAACATTACAGGATATAATTTGTTTATGTAGATTGCTTTTTTGTGGGATTTTTACAATAGTAAGTTATATATTGCTCATAATTATAGCTTGTGAGAGGGAAATGTGGAAATTTAGCCAGTATTCTCCTAATCATCTCAAAGGAAAATGCGATTACAAAAAACCATTGTTAGACGAAAAAGAAACGAATAACAATTCTGATGCGCTGTCCCTATCCCTCATGCAAGTTCGCAAGCTTCTTCTAACCATTATTCTCTTTAATATTATGAAGAACACAAAAGTGGTAAAGATGTACTCACTTCAATGCCAGTTTTTATATAGCAACAATTTTCACCTAAATATGTTATGCATGATTAGAAATTAGCAACATTATTGAAATTTTGTTAGGGACAAAATTTTCTTATGTAAAAGGTGTTCATGCTTTGTATTCCATTTCTTTTAATGGGAGATAAACTCCAAGTTTGACACCCAATATGCTCAACTTCCTTAAGAACGAATATTTAACATTTAATCAACAAGTATCTTGATTAAGGATCATATAACACTTGTTGCAAGATAATCACAATGTGTTTTTGATTGCTTCTTTTTTGTAGAGGGTTAACAATGGAGTCCACATGAAGAAAATTGAACAAGAAAAAAAAATTGTAAGGTAAAAAATAAGACTTTGGGTATATATATTATGTATGGTTAGATTTGGAACTTAAAGAGAGTGAATGGTGCAGATGTGCTATTTAGGTAGTTTCAATATCTATGGATGGGATGCTTCATTTCTTGTCTTTTCATGTTATGTTATTTATTTTGTAATTATAGAATTCATTATATTGTTATTGAAATTAAGCTGATTTTCTTCTACACCATCTTCTTATGCAACTATAGGCCAAGTGCAATAAATATTGAAACATTGGACGACATTCAAAAATTGAATCGCAAGTAACGGAAAAGGTATTGATGAAACTTTTAACAATGTTTTTTCATCAATATTGTTTATTTTGATTATGCATGACCATATATTATGTATGAATTTTAAATTTTAATTTTTTAACCTCAAAGAAATCAAATCAAATGAATGAAGATAGTGGTCGTGGAAAAAAAACCACAAACAAAAAGAATGATAACACGTGCTGCAATGGCCTTTCTGAAACGGGTAAGGAAATGTGACTGTTCGTTATTTATTGAAATATAATTTTTGTAGTGGATTATGTGTTATCAAATGCTTATTTATGACAACATAGTGTTTGTTTTTGTAACATAAACATAGATTAACGATGAAAACATTGAAGAATAAAAAGCATTTGTTGATCAAACAAGAGAGAATTCAGATTTTGAAAAGGAAAAGGTAAGGATAGTCATGTTGAAGAAGAATTTGACATGGAACTAAACATAGATGACAATAGTGATCAAAATGACAAAGATTATGACGTAGAGGAGGATGATGAAGATGAAGATGAAGATTGGGTGCCTAGTTCGAGCCATAAAGCATCCAATGAGTGCAAACATCAAATATCAGTAAGTAGTGTTATTTAGAATTTTTGTTTTGCATGAATAAAACACTTTTATTCAAGTATTCAACTTATATTAGCATGTCTTAGATTTATTAGGATTTTCCAATTTGTTGTTCTTTTAGTGTCCATATAGTTTTACATTTACATAATAATTTCAACTAAAGAGTTATAGGATTTTCCTACACATAAATTGTTACTCATAAACTATTTAATTATTGGATGTTAATTAGTATTTGCAGCAGTGTAAAATTATAAAAAAAATTGGAAAGAGGGACAGATTCAAATGCATGGTCTTTCCTTGCTTCAACTATGAAATGCAAGGAATAAAATGGCATTTGAAAGACATCAACTATCACCGCCTCCATGATATTAATGGACTCCCTCCATTACATAGGTGTAAGCTGGGTAAACATGTGACCATGAAGTATAAAAGGAAAACAAAAAAAAAAGTACAAAAAATGGTTGAAAAGCAAAATGTTGACTGGCACTTGAATAATTCTAAATATATGTACAAATCTAGGTTAATTGAGCGTTATTGTCTGGAAGAAAAGGTGTAATTTTTTTCATCCCTTAGCCAACAAGCTAAAGATATGATTTCCAAGCTTGTAGAGGAGTATGATAGTGTAGAAAAGAGGGAGGAAAAAATGAAAAAAACCCTTTCAACGCTACAATATAAAATGGATTTGATGAAAGCCGACGGTACAAAGTCTGAACTAAATGGAAAAAAGGACAAGGTATTTACCATTTTTATTATAATTTAAATTTAAAATTATTTTAAGTTTGTTTATTCACATTGCTTTTTATGTTGTTTTAAATTAAATTTTCATTTGTACAGGATATTATCCAAGAAGAATCCATTAATGTTGATCATGTAAGGAAACATGCTTTCATTAAAAACATTAGCAACATTCTTGGAATAATAAAGTGTCATTTTTCATTCATTAACATGTTGAAATCTTGTGTAAATGTGATTCTAACACGTTTCATGACTTGAATGCATGAATAGGATTCAACTGATGTAGATGGGGAAAATCTGATATGAAAAAAGAATGTAAACAACAATCCAATGGAAAATAAGGTACGGTTATAAATTACTAATATAAATAGTAGTGTTTTCTATATATTTTAAGTGCTTCTAACTTAATCATATTGCTAATTTGGCATTTATACCTACATCTTTTATTTACAATTAATTATTATGTTGTTGCACTTGAAAAATTGGGTTTTACCGCTTCAGGGTGATGAGGAACAAGAATAATGTTGAAGCATACACTTCAAGTGCATGGGCACATGAACCACCGATACAAATAACACCTATTTCCTTTAGAACAAAGGAAAGTGATGGAAAAGATATGCATGATAAAGAAAAAATCAACAAAGAGGATCATAAGGGAAAAAATATGGTCGATCCATTGATTGAGGTGATTGATTTTCCAAAATTTGTTGAGCTGGAACCGGGAGGAAAACCAAAGAATGAGGTGAAGGACATGGTTGCCGATGAATTCACAATAGGAGAAGAAGTTTTTATGTTCCTAGAGTCTGACCATGTAAAAAAGGTTGGCATTGCTAAAATTCATGCAACTAAACCAGGAACAAAATACCATGGACGATCTTTAGAAAGGGATTGCATTGTCATATGCATAGAAGATTCATATGTAGATGACGCTCCATTGCATTTTCCACATATTGGAGCAGATACTATTGGTGAATCGAAGAAGACATATTGCATCTGGTTTAAAGATTGCTTGAAGGCAATTAACCAGAAAGAGGTTGGAAAAGAGACAAATGTGTGTTAATTTGTATTTTTATTGATGTTATTGTGTTTTTAGCACATTTGATTGATTTTATATCCAGTATAAGTATACTTATCCATTATGTCATGTTTGTAGCAGATGAATGATATTCAAATGACAATGTTGCAATTGAGGTAAAACTATGTTTTGATGTACATTATTTTTTTCCAATTGATTGCCTATATCAATGATGCATTATTTATTTTAGTATTTAATAGAATTGTGAGAGCTCATATTCAGATTTTACCATGCATAGGTGACACAAGGAAAAGAAGAAAACTGTAGGATTTTCCTTTCTAGTCTAATGTTTAAATTTCTTCCTACTTCCCTATACATTTCCTTCCATTATATTATTATGCAGTATTCCTCTATGTATTTATCTTTCAAAACTGGTTTGCATTTTCCCTATAATATTTTAGATGATGAAAACATATTATTCAAGATGAAACTATGTGCTTTGCATACCAATTTGGCTTCCCTTACTTGACTGTTGCAGCTGTTACAGGAGCTTCCCTTACCCCAATATCATTTTACTTATAATTTTCTTTCTTTCTAATAATCATGTTCTTTAATTGTATTATATAGTATTTATATGAATTGATTGTTTGTAGAATGAAGAGGAACAACCAAATAACATTGTGGTAAGAAACATACAAATCTTATCCAATATTCTTGATTCCATGCAATCCATACATAATACGGTTCATGCTTCATCTGATTTGGTAAGTAACGTAAACTAAGATTTACATTGTTAATTTCTTCTAGGAGTCAAATATAAAAACATTTAAATATTTTTGTGTTTTTCTTTGAGTTAATGGAGGAAATAATTTGCATCAATAATCCTTCATTTTTGTAGAAATGTAATAGTGAAGGTGATACTGAAATGCAACTTTAAGAAAGGATCCATTCTTCCCAACAATAGGTGACCACACAATAACTTATTTATAATTTTGATAAACTTATTTTATCATTTACGTTTGCATAGTTTTATTTGCTGATATACCCATTGTTTGTAAACATATCAGGGAAAGAGATTAAAGGGTATCAAGAGTGCTGCATCAGTTCACACACACCTTACGCCGGATGAGATTAAAGGAAATAAAAGAAAAATTCAAGAATGGATCGAAGCACGAAACTCCATTGCTGTTAACAAGCAACAGAGAAATTTGAAGAGCGCTCAACTTTAATTTGTAGAAGTTTTGATTTTACTTTAATTGTAAAATACTTGCCAAGATACTCAGTTATGTCAAAGCAAAAATCAAGTTTAATGTTATGGTTTTTCTCCTTGAATGAGAAAATAATGTAAGATGCATATGTAGTGCCAGTTTTATGCCAAAATCCTCTTTTGGCTCCTACTTTTGACATGACTTGTAAAATGTAAGGAGTTTGGCTACTTTCATTAATATAACATCCAATTTTATACGTCTTTGTTTCAAAATTATTATGTAGTCGTTTTTGTCACAAAACTATTATGTAACAAATATTTGTCCATAAATCTTCATAATAACAATTGATGAGGCCACATATTGGCATGTTTTGGCCCCATCTAAATCCTTTTTGAAGCCTCTTACAGATACAGTTTTGAGACTTTGATCTCCTCTTGATGGTTGATATGAGATAAAGTTCTGATTTTGCATATATTTAGTTTTGTATGTTCATTAAGAAAATTGAAATAAAAGTGAATTAAACTCTAATATACTTATTTACTGTGCTGAATCTTGTCTTTTGTGCAAACTGATGTTTCTGATGTCTCCCTATGAACAAATTACAAGATGTCATAAGTTTTTGAAGTAGTAGGCCCTAGCTTGTAGCACTCTGGTTGTGCTCCTACAACACCCTGTAGCCACTGGCTGGGCAATGATAAGAGAGAATCATGACATCCAACAACAATGAGGCATCATGAAGTATATGGAGCTGAGCATATGAAGATGGAAAACGAGTTAACCAAGTGGCAACATTGTTTGAACAAGTTTGAGAAGTTTTTGGGTGATTTATCTTACCCGTAGCAAGCTCCAGACCTGCCCGTAGCATCTTCCAGAACTACCTGCAACAACAGAGCAGTATGCACCTCCAGCTGCCTGTAGCCAAAGATAACTTATCTGATTCACACCAAAGTATAAGACAATAAGTACTAGCTATCCTAACGCATCATATGTAATGTTAAAAGTATATCATAAACATGCTTCACACTTCACACATGGATTTGTTAAAAAAAATGTATATACATGATTAGGGTAACTCGGATAAGGAGATAAATGGATATCCTCTATTAAAAAGTGACAAATGTGTATAAAGATTGAAACTTGCATCATTTATTACGGATGACAACACAATACGTTGTTGAACTATTTTAATTAAAGTAGAAGGGCATTAGTGGAAAATTATTCCAAAGTAATTGAATGAAACAACCTTGAATAGATACATAAAATTATAAAACACAAAATAAACATTAAAAATCCATTTCGTTGAGGCAACAAAGTATTACGTTGAGAAACAACCTACTTTGGTATAGATCATGTAGGAGCATAAAAAGATGGTATCACAGTTTTAGATATTATAATGAGAATATCTTGTAAACTAATAATGTGTTTGTTCATCATTTCTCAAGGGTAACAACATAATATGTTGTTGAACTGCTACAATCAAAGTAGGAGGGAATGAATCATATTTCTGCAACAAAAATTGAATATAATTTTTACAACACATAAAATTTAATTTTTGCAACAAAAACAAAATATAATATCTGCAATCTTTTTTTGAAAAGGATAAAATATTGATATTGATATGAGGTAAGAATGATTACAATATAGAAGTCTATGATTCAAGGATATATATTTGCAAAATGCACTCATAGATTTGCATATCAAACACAAGCATATAGACATTGCACACTGTGGTTGAAAAAAGACCAAAAGGAATATGCCCTTTGGACTATGGACTATCAAAATGGGCAAAATATACAAAGACTATATAACAATAGTTCCATAAAATTACCCTTAAATTCCATTTATGTTGGTCTCAAATTCACGTTCTTCAGCAAGCCCCCTTTCCCTATCTCGTTCTGCAACTCTTTTTAATTCATCCTCCCATGTTAGTCGACGTGATACATGACTCTTTTTTACAATAGGAAAACTAGCTTTCCTATTTGTTGGACATGGGCGCCTTCGATTCAACATCTTCTCTATAAAATCTCTTTCTCGGTGAAGTGTATTGTTGAATCCATCATCTACAGGTCTAAATGGTTGTGCCTCAGGATGTTGCACACCTAATATAGAAGATATTTGGCTTCCCCTCAATCAGTTTGTTGTTTCCACAAGTGTATTCTCTAATAAAGTAAGAAATGACTTGTTTAGAGGACCAACAAGATTGTTATCTACTATTGTTCTGATCCTTCTCACTTGTGGGCTCAAGTGTTCATCTTCTTCATTTATAACATGTTTATCTTGTTGCAAAACATGCATAGAGTCTTCATAGGTGTTTGAAGGATTCCATGCTTGACCAAAAGGATTGTCAACCACATGTTCATCTCCACATGCAACATTTGGAGCACAAAATAAACCTTGGAGAACATTACAAATTAGTATAATAAATCATAGATTTGAATAAAAACCAAAATTAATAGAATTTAGATACAATAAATTACTATGTTGGAAAATCTTGAAATTTATTTTGCCCAGAATACCTGAACATTAAAGTTTTCTCTCGCCAAATTCTTTTTCATCATATTTACTTTAATTACGTGCTTACATAAGTACCCATTCTTTGACACTCCACATTCACACATTGCCAAATGTGGGGTTTGATACCATACTTCATAGTGACAAGTATCATCCGTCTGGCTACGAACCCATGCTAAGCGTGGGTCAGAGGTATAAAAGGTGACATAATAATCAGGAATGGATTGTGCATGCAGCCATTGGTTATTTTCTAGTTTCTCCACTTTGAAGTTATGGTAGAACCCACTTTCCTTACAACATTGATTCCACCGACAATATATAAAAACAATTGTGATTAATTGATGTATTAGTCAATCAACCCTGCAATGAGATGCTTTTCGAATGGAGGATAACCACTTACTCTTAAGTATAGAGTGATATGCCTCTATTGCAACATTTGTTTCTTGCCCAACATGCTTTAAAGTTCGTAGATGTCTCACCCACATTCCAATTCTTAGAAGCCAGTGTTCATGCCAATATTTAATAAATTTTATCTCATCCACAAATTCTGTAACAAAATCTTATGCCATTTGAATAGTACTTTCCTCATTATTTGAATGGTGCATTATTTCCCCCAACCTATTAAACATTACACGTCTTTTTTTATCTTCCTTAACCTTGGCAATAAGATTCTTCAACCATGCCCTCCTTACATGCCAGCTACATAAGTATACTTCGCACCCAAAAACTTCTCTGTATTTGAAAATGAATTTTATAAGAATTTTAAAAATTTGATATCAAACTTAATATCTATAATTTAAATTTATATATTCTAACAGTATACACAAAGAGTAATATACAACCTAATAGCATTGATTTCAGATGTAGCATCATCTACCATGAAAGCATTTAGTTTCCACTCAAGCATATGAGCATGTGCTCTATTCACCAGCTTTTTCATCCATTTGGTTAAGTCGCTAGTTGTAGCCCTTGACATTATGACCCATGCAACTGGTAGGCCCATGTGTTTAGAATCGAATGGAAGGATGTATAGAGTTTGAACTATGGAGAGTTGATAATGCAATAACAATGTGAATTAGTAGATTATTGGTAAGAAAATGTAACATATTTTTTGCAGAAATTTTTTATTGATAAGATTATGTAAAAGAGAATACCTTCATTCCATTGGTCCCAAAAGTGGCGTCCATTGCAAGTATGTTGTTATGGCCATATTTTAACATCCACTCAAGTTGTTGCGGCATTTGAATGCCCATGATAAACAACACGTGACCATCTTCCTCAACATTTCCTTCATACTCTTGGTATTCAAAACATATATTTGGATTTTGATCTTGCCATACTCTCACACTTTGGGCATCATTTCTATCATACATGTACTTTGTTTCTTTTATTTTTGTATCAATATTTTGAACATCATGTGAAGACAAGAAATCATCACGTTTTGTTTACCCATCAAACAAGGTTAGCTTCTCATGAACCATTTCATGGTGCTTTTGCAACACAATATTAGCTGGCATTCCTAATAACAATAACTTTTCTACCCATTCTTGCAATTCCTTACTAATATGTGGCGCATAATAAGCTCATGTCCCTTCAAATTTGTGATTTTTTTGGCCATGGCATATATGATTGTTGTTATCCACATGATCCATCTGAGGATATGTGATAAGTGCATATTCGCTTCTTTTCATAAGAATGCACACATTAAAATTGCATTGGCAAACACGTTTTATATGTTTACGTCTAGGTCTACTCCCCGTCCCTCTAGTTGGAACCTTGGACTTATCATATGGAAAATCATCCTCTTCTTTAAAGTCTTCAGACCCATAGCTACACCAATATCTGTAAAATGTCACTAAAAGTGAGTCATAATAAAATAAACAACAATTTTAAAACTGCATTAAAAACATCACCTAACATTGCCACATCGTACATTATATAACTAATGGTGCTATCAATTCAAACCCAGTGTGTACTTTCCCTTATGGGTGATGAATGACTCTAACGTTTGTAATAACTTGTTGGAAATGATGTCCGCTGACATTCCCCTTTAATAAAATCATCTACTCGTCCAACTTCTACCCATGCAACAAAATCCCCTTCCACTCCATGGTTATCTTTAACTTTGCTCCAAACTACATCTGATGCAGAGAACAGTCCTTCCGGAGGACATTGGATAGGAATGTCTAACAAGCGCTTCCACTTTGAGTCTCTCTGATTATACATTGATGTTAATAACACTACAAATTATTAAAATTTGGAAAAAAAAAATTGCTCAAGATAACACACTATACAATTAGACAATAACACTAACCATTTGATATTTATATTATAGCTGACGCTAAAATGATAAAACCTGCATTCACAAATGTTCAATATGTTCAAGAAATTGAGGATCATTATTAAAAAAATTCAGGTCAACAAAAAGAGTAAAAACGACATCAAGAATCTCATAAAATTGAGCTAGCCATCTTAATTTCACTCTCATATCACTAAAAAAAACTAGAATTATTTGAATATTGTTTATTGTAAAACCAATCCTTCTCCCTCACATGATCTCTCACTGCCTCTTTCTTTTCAACAAGCAGCCTAAAAGGTTAGAAGATGGAAACATGCAAACCCAAAAACTCCTCTTCAAAAATTAAAGCATCTTGCACTTCCCTCAATGATTTCCACTCATGTTTTCAATAGGAAAAAGTATGAATGCAACAATAGGAAATATGAAAAAAAAGCATGAAGTATGTAGATCATGATCTATCCTTTTTCTCATGAAAGCCAAAACTATAGATGCACAAAGAAGTTGGTGAATATAACTTAATAGCCAAAGGTTGTGAAGAACCAAATCATCAGATTAGATAATAGAGTATCTTTTCTAAGTTATTCAAGGTTGAGAATTGTTTAAAATTAGCTGCTGCCTTATAGAAGAGAATCAACCCAAAAATAGCTCTCAAGGGTATCACAAATCATCACTAGCATCAATATGAAAGTATGGAAATCATTTTAGGTCTCAAACATGCCACCACTCTAAACAACATAGGCTAGAACAAATTCATTATCATCAACCTGATTGGAGGAATCATTCATAATATATAATGAATAAAGCTTATAAAACAACGTGTTCCATCATTTAGTTTGGGTGACAACGTAATATGTTGTGGTAGTGTCGAGATTAAAGTGTGAGAGAATGAATTGGAAAATAGTCCAATTTAATTCGATGAAACAACTTTGAATAGATTATTTAGTGCAAAACAAACTTTAAAAATGTAGGTCGTCAAAGAAACAACTTATTACATTGAGAAACCACCTACTTTGATATAAATCCTGTAGGCACACTAATATATGAAATTATAGTTTTATATAGTACACCATGTATCTTATGTAGCCTAGTAACGAGTCAGAACATCGTTATCAGGGGTAGCAACATAATATGTTGTTAAATTGTTGTACTCGTAGTAGGAGGGAATGGATTTAGATCCTGTAGGCACATAAGAATGGTGCATTGCAGTTTTATACACTATAAGGTACACCAACTGACTATATCTTGTAAAAATAACGTGTTCCATCATTTAGTTTGGGTGACAACGTAATAGGTTGTGGTAGTGTCAAAATTCAAGTGTGAGAGAATGAATTAGAAAATATTCCAATTCAATTCAATGAAACAACTTTGAATAGATTATTCAGTGCAAAACAAACTTAAAAAATATAGGTCGTCAAAGAAAAAACATATTACGTTGAGAAACCACCTACTTTGATATAGATCATGTAGGCACACTGATATCTGAAATTATAGATTTATATAGTACACCATATATCTTATGTAGCCTAGTAACGAGTCAAAACATCGTTATAAGGGGTAACAACGTAATATGTTGTTAAATTGTTGTACTCACAATAGGAGAGAATGAATTTAGATCCTGTAGGCACATAAGAATGGTGCATTGCAGTTTTATACACTATAATGAATATAGCTTGTAAAAATAACGTGTTCCATCATTTAGTTTGGGTGACACTTTTGGAAAAAGCATAGTCGTAATTTTAGAGAAGAACAAGCACATTCTTAAAACATGACATGCTGATTGAGGACGTTGTGGTAGTGTCAAAATTGAAGTGTGAGAGAATGAATTGGAAAATATTCCAATTTAATTCGATGAAACAAATTTGAATAGATTATTTAGTGCAAAACAAACTTAAAAAATGCAGGTCGTTAAAGAAACAACATATTACGTTGAGAAACCACCTACTTTGATATAGATCATGTAGGCACACTAATATATGAAATTATAGTTTTATATAGTACACCATGTATCTTATGTAGCCTTTGAGTAACGAGTCAGAACATTGTCATTAGGGGTAACAATGTAATATGTTGTTAAATTGTTGTACTCACAGTAGGAGGGAATGGATTTAGATCCTGTAGGCACATAAGAATGGTGCATTACAATTTTATACACTATAATGACTATATCTTGTAAAAATAATGTGTTCCATCATTTAGTATGGGTGACAATGTAATAATAGGATTTGATACTTTGATGATCCTACATTGTACACATGTGGGCTAAAACCTATGAAGGGTAGAATTGATCATTGAATGGTATCATTTGAAGACCTTGTTTGATGATAAATGGGGTGCTTAACAGTCTCATAAAGGATTATCTCCACAAGGGAAAACAAAGATGAAGTTTTATATATGCATTCAAGGATATTTAAGGTTCATAAAAGAGTGTTGTTGAGTTAAGACAAGTTTGCATGGAGACAAAGAGAGAGTGTTTTTTTAGAACTCAAGAAGAAATGAAGTGTTGAGGTTGGATAAATGGACTACTAGCTAGGAATTAAAAGGTAAATGTGGATAGTGAGGGAAGTCAAGAACCTTACTCAAAGTACTTGTCATTGGTTATATGCTTGGAAGTCAGACTTAAATGCTGATTGGAAAAAGGATAGGTGTATGCATACAAAGAAATATTGAGGGCAAGATTGTAGAGAAGAACAAGAACATGAATATGAGAACATGACATGCTCCTTGAGGAGGATTTACCGAGCTAAGAGGTACACCAACTATAATGAATATAGCTTGTAAAAATAACATGTTCCATCATTTAGTTTGGGTGACAATGTAATACGTTGTGGTAGTGTTGAAATTAAAGTGTGAGAGAATGAATTGGAAAATATTCCAATTTAATTGAATGAAACAACTTTGAATAGATTATTCAGTGCAAAACAAACTTTAAAAATGTAGGTCGTCAAAGAAACAACATATTACATTGAGAAACCACCTACTTTGATATAGATCCTGTAGGCACACTAATATCTGAAATTATAGTTTTATATAGTACACCATGTATCTTATGTAGCCTAGTAATGAGTCAGATCATCGTTATCAGGGGTAACAACGTAATATGTTGTTAAATTGTTGTACTCATAGTAGGAGGGAATGGATTTGAAATTATTTCAAAGTAATTGAATGAAACAAATTTGAATAGTTTCATAACACTATGATGTGCAAAACAATCTTTAGAAATGCATGTCGTTGACGCAACAACGTATTACGTGGGAAAGCAACCTACTTTGATATAGATCCTGTAGGCACATAAGAATGTGGCATCATAGTTTTATACACTATAATGACTATAACTTGTAAAAATAATGTATTCCATCATTTAGATTGGGCAACAACGTAATATGTTGTTGTACTGTTGTAATTAAAACTCTCTCAGGAAAAATCTTACCATGAATATTAGATTTAAGTATCTGAATCACCATTCAACTTATAATTTCTTTGTTTTCAATTAGCCTTGTTTCAAATAAATCTTGCAAACACTAACCAGAATTTTTATTCCTTTCAGCTTTGATAGATGACTATAAAATGATGTTGTGGTAAATGACTGGCAAAGTAGTTCAAAAACTTAATAAATTAATAAACAAGATGAGTTGAACTTATTACTGATTTTAAAAAATGTATTGTTCTTACCTGATTTGCAATGTATAGATTGTTTCCAAACTTGCCTATCATGAGCAATGTTCTTTCTCACAGCCCACCTTCAGAAATATCCTTTAACTTCCATAAAACTGAATGAAATATGAGTGTTGTTCTTTTTTGCAATACTTAAATAAATTCATTTATGTAAAAATAATAAAAAAACAGAACAATGGCGCCAAAAAGTGGAGTAAATAGTTTAATGGATATAATTTAGGTAGCAAGGAATTAATGGTAGCATTCAATAAATATTTGAAATGATGCTTTGAAATGATGTATTGCCCTGCTTGCAGCGTAGCAAATTCATAACAATAAATGTGAATAAATAAGTAGCGTTGAGCAGTCAAGGGGAAGTATTGAAATGACTTGGGTTCCGTTAATTTTTTAACTCCGTTAGAAACACTAGAAAGTACCCAGTCAGCAGCCACCTCACTACTCCCTGTGAACTTACGTGAGGGATAGGGCCAACCGTTGTGTCCACGCTCAGGCCTGTGATTGTGCTCCAAAAACTAGAAACTTCTTACTTCTCCATAATTCTGCAAATCTTGCGGAAACATGAGTAAGGGCTATCAAGAGGCTGGGAAAACTATGGCTCCTTCCTTGCTCGAACTTGCAACACTTTCTTCTACCTTTCTGCAACCTACACTCTTCTAATAGGTTCAAATATCCTCTTTCTTTGATACCAAACAAAGAAGGAACCTAGAACTATTTAGTTAAAACTGCAGAAACTCCATATTACAAACTTATAATATGTTATGCAATGCATATTTACATTGCAGCATATCGTTTGTTTATAATCTGTAATTTCTGTAATTTTAATTAAACAGTGCAAGTTTTTTCTTCACTAATTGTGTGGTAATTTGGATGATTCACAACAAATATACACAATTTAAGGCAACCGTATGACACTAGAACCAAAGAAAAATCCTGAAAAAGATTGTTAACACTTTCAATAAAACCCTTTATAACATATAAGTTAAACAAATTCTAAAACATTAGGAAAAAACCCACATCGTGTTAACCACAAAAGCATTCTCTGAAAAAGATAAAACATGAGTATTATCATTTGCATGATGAAACACAATTTTTGTAGAAATTCCAACAAACATTGGGAAAAACTACATATCACTAAATTAACACATGTTTTCCAAAAAAATAAATAGATAAAGCCTCGAGGCTCTGCAAGAAGCAAGCATTGGATATTTATAGATTTGATTCGACTTTTATAATTGGATATTGTCAAGGATAAAGGTGTTTATTACACAAAAACTTTAATGTATTCACTCTTTCATAAGGATTTCCTTTGTTTTTCTTGGCTAGAGACTACTCCCTTTCTCCAGGTTTCCTGCATGAAAAGTTTACAATGACCCAACCATCCTTGTGCTCAACCATCCATCTTAACAAAGAGTTATGTCATAGGAGGAACCAAACAAAGGTGTGCATATTAAAGAAGTGGTCACATGGAAGGGGCACATAAATTTTCTGATTGTGAAAGTAATGTTTGAAGTATTTATAATAACACTAGTCACGTGGTATTAACAAATTTGAGATTATACAACAACTTTTAGGAGACATTTAAAATTGGCATATTTTATAATTATAAGAAAAATTAAATTTAAATTTAATCATCTTTAAATTGACATGTGGTAAGATATCATCCTACAAAATAAAAGTTTGGGAAACTTCGAACCACTCATATTTTTACTCACTCAAAGTTTCCACCTAAAAACTTGTAAAATTATAATAACAATTATTATTTATTTATTTTCCTTTTCATGAGGTCACTTGCTCATTAAAATAGTGGAGCATAGAATCCCTTCCTAAGGAAGATTTAAAATTGTTGCCACATATGGCCTGTAATGCCATAATTTTTTTTTCCATTTTTTTTTTAAAGCAACCACACTAAATTTTCAGATTTTATATGTAAAGCACAACTAAATATTTCAAATTTTCAAGTGTATTGCATAACTACATATTGTGCAGATTTCTAAACAACAATTTCTTCCAAATGATTGACATTGAAGTAAAGAAAACTCATGGTTTCATTATGATCTCAATGACAACCTTACAAGATTTTAGCAACAATAAAAATAAAAACTTTCTTAGTAAAGACCAAAGTTTACAAGGAGCAATAAGTACAATAATGGTTATTTACAAGAGTGAATAGACTTGACAAACCACATTTATTTACAAAGTGAAGGCAATGTCCTCCAAAGATGAGAAAGGTCAAAATGGCAAGAGGCTCTACTATCTCCAACTTGAGCTCCAAACTCCAATACTCCTACAAGAATCCAACTCCAAGAGAACATGGCTTGTTTACCACCAAACCAATAGGCATCATCACATGCCTTTCCATGGTTGAAAGTCATGCTAGCCTCCCCCAAGCCCATGGGAGAGAGGAACTAGCTTCCACAATGTGCACAAGTATAATGGGGATTAAACACACAACAAGAAAAAACATAAGACCATTCAACCACTTAGACCTACTATACAATGAAAACAACAACATGAGGAGAACAAGGTCAACCTCACAAGGGGGAAGAGAGGAAGTAGGATGCCCAAATCAAGGTGTCCAACCATAAGAGCACCAACAAATACATATATACAATACTCCTTATACCTCATAATCATTCATCCTCCTTATTCCTCCTTTATGCTATAGAAATCCTTCTTGGGAGGATTTTCAAACCCAAGAGGGTTTCCTCACCAAGAATGGGGAAAGGTTCAAGCCATATGAACCTTTATCCCACCTCAAACCATATGAGGGGATGAGAAGGGACCTTCATGGCTTGAGCAACAACCATGAGGTTTGAGAGGGAAATCCCTCTCTCTTCCCCTACATTCTCTAAAAACCATCAATCCAAATGATGGTGGAGAGAAAACAAAGAAAACAACAAGAACAAACAACAACTACATTCATCATACACTTCTCAACACATTATTTCACACACATTATTTCATTGATCAAGCATACTTACAAGATAAGCACAACTAAGAAGAAGAAGGTTAAGTATCCTACCTCTATAATGCTTTCCAAGACTCTAAGTTTTTCCCCTTGTCCAAGCTCACCTCCAAGCTCCCAAAAATTCTCCAAGTGCTCCAAAAAAAAATGAACCAAGAAGACCCATTCCTTCCACATGAGGAAGAATAAGAAGAGGAACCCAAAAGTTTCCTCACCAATGGGAAAGTGACAAGTGTCACCCCCTCTCCTCTCAAGAGTCAAAGATTCCAAAAACCAAATAAGTAAGAGTAAACTCACCTTTTATCCCATATCACCCAAAATACCAAAAACTAAAATAAAACAAAGTGGAGCAACTTTTAACAATTTCACACAACCCAACCATCTTACATGGATGGTGACTAAAGAGGGCAAAATGGGAGGGAAACTCCCTCCAAACCTTGGAAATAGGCCCCCTACCTATTAGGTAGGGTCCAAGGGCCCATTTTCATGCTAAGGGAACCCCCAAACTCAAAAGGGGTCCCTAAAAATGCCCAAAATAACCCAATTTCGGGTTTGGCATGCTTGGGCACAAGGGTAGAGGGTGTGGGGTCCACCCAAGGTTCACATGTGGTCCCCAATCCCTTCTACCAACACACACACACTTCCCAAAACCAACACTTAACTTAAGATAAGATCATTAAACCCCTAAGCTAGTTTACTTAATAAAACACACCCTAAACCTAATTAATTTTACAAAACAATATTACATTACAATTGAGGGGTTCACCCATGGTGCCCAATTAAATACATCTATTATAAGGCCTCAAACATTTAGCATGGTTAGGACTCAGCCCGTGGGCCGCTTGTGCATAATTGTGTAGCTGCCCTGAAACCCATGCTCTCCTATACCTGTCACTTGCACACTCATTGCACACATTAACCGCATCTGTCCAATATAATAAACATCATCTATACATCACAATATCAATCAAACTTATAATGTCCGAACATAATTTACAATTGATAGTGCAATGCATACAATTATCCACATAGTTTGCCATGAATCATCCACAAATAAAATTGCACGACATACACTTAGGTTAGCATGAAAATTACCATCATTAAATCCAAAGCACTATATCATTAATCAAATCAACCATAAGAGACTAACATCTAACCAATAAGTCTATCATATAACCCTGTTAGTGTCATCAACATTATAAGAAATATATCAGTATACGAATCTAATCCAATCGGTGCTACGCGCCCAAAATGCCATAATGTCCACGAGGATAAAAT
The DNA here is from genome assembly GCA_019776745.2 of Taxus chinensis. NCBI lineage: Eukaryota > Viridiplantae > Streptophyta > Pinopsida > Cupressales > Taxaceae > Taxus > Taxus chinensis. The sequence continues at coordinate 829,225,736 of CM034149.1, read as the reverse complement.
ATCATAGTAAAATGTCCAAAGTTTATCAGAGTCTCAATCACAACATGTCTAGGAATAAAGGAACCAACAGATAACTGGAGCTATAAAAATGTGGGCACTACATGGCCATAAAACAAATTTTGAGTGACATTTTTTTTTTCATATTGCACTTCAAATTGTGCACAATAATACAACAAATATATAATTGGAATGAATGGTAACAATCCCCTACACCTCCTCGTTCCATAGACATTATGGAAATCAAATAGTTCTTATACAAATAAAGTTGTTGAGTTTTCCATTTATTTCTTAGTTTGAGAATAATACTCCCAACCCCCGTATTCAATCCCAAGTTACCTCCCTTTATCATAAGATCAAGATTTTAGAGGCTTGAACAATGAAAATAGTGAACAAGAATGAGTTGGCTTAAATTTGGGGACAAATTCTTTAGTATTTTTTTAAAAACTCTTTAAGCAAGTACTCAATTGAATGCATTATCATGATTAAAATTTGTTCATTGTTGCCTCACTAAGTTGTTATATGATATAGCCAATGCTTATATGGGACACTACAATATGAATTTTCATTTCCAAGCCTCGATTCTAGTGTGAAGGTATTTATTGCAACAATGTTTAAATGTTTCCCCTTTCAAACTTACTCCGACCCCAAAAAGCATCGCATGACAACCCTTTATCTTTGGATGAGATCCATACATCTACTAGCAAAAGCATCTATATGTGAGGCAAATATGCATATAGAAGGATTTATTAGAAGTATTATTTTGCTAGTAATTGTACTTTATATGCACTTTATTAAATCAAAATACGAATTCAACTTTATTGTAAACAAATAATAGTAGCCACTATGGATTGGTTCATTCATTTGTGACAATCGATTTACATATAGAAAAATAATTATTTATTCAAAGCAACATCATCCATGAGTGCTTGTGGTAGGTGAATACAAAAATATTTATGAGTATAAAATAAACAATGCACAAAAAACTAACACACTTAATGATATAGATCATGAATGAATTTATGAAAAAATGTTAATAATATTAGTAGTGTTCTTGACAATTTGGATTTTACAAAGTAAGATTATGTCATAAAAATGGATTTAAAGATAGTTAATAATAAACAACAATTTGCTTGATTTTACAAAAATAAAGAATTGTAAAGTATTAATGGAGAATAAATACTGCTTTTAAATTCTTTGTATTTATACGTTTCCACATTTTCCATGCACCCCCAGTAATATTAAAGAAATATAGTGTGATGCATGATTATACCTTTTTGTAGAGTTTCCAATTTGTCATATATCGGTAAACTTTAAAGAGAGAATTTTAAGAGACAACAATCCACAAGAAATACATTTTTTTACTAAGGATAAATGTTTTTTGAGAGGGACCCTACCCTGGTACAACCAAAATAAAGGGTCTTACCACCCAGATATATGAAATGCAACAAAAACATACAAAGGTTTGGCCCCTAAAAGAAAAAGTAAACAAAAACAAAATTGCTCCCCCTCATGGTTTTCATATGTATTGTTGATCTAATTGTTACATGGTAGGTGGAATATTGCTTAATAAATACTCTTATACTACATATTGAATGTGTGTCCTCTTTTGCCAATATTCAATTTACTTGTCTTTCTTTCACTTACATATCATTCAATAATAGAATATTTATGTTTAAAACATGTTTGAATCTCCCATCCACCTATAAGCATATAGACAAATAGAGCACTCTATCATTTCCAATAATAGAAATAAAATAGTGTATTATCACTGGAATGTAAGGCAACTCGTTTGCAAACATTGTATAATAATACAAGCACTTTATTTGAGATCGAAAGGCGTTAACCATGGTGAAACCCAAGTTAATGTTGTAAATTTAGCAGTAATTGGATAGTTGCAACGAGTGTAGAAGTTGGAGCTCTACTTTACTAACAATGGTAATATAGGATTTTGTACTCTCATAATTAAATAAACAGAACATTACGGAGAACTGTGCTAAACATAGCTCTCGCTAATAGTCGTCCAAAAATCGGTACCATTATGGGTTAAATCACCCCTGCACATGGAGATAAATATGTAACCCTAATATATCCTCATTTTACTATATACAAATTGATTGATCTATATTTGTATCTGAAGCGGGTTCAATCATCTCTGAGATAAAACTGTTATCTCTGAGAGGAAAATATGGCTTAAATTGCTTGATATTTCAAATGTTAACAATAAAACTTCAATTAAGTTTGAGCAATGTTTAATAGAAATAATTATGTTAAAATACAAGTTTATTAAACAAGTACAACTTCCTAAAAAGAATTTACAAGCAATACACTTGATTGTAATTGACGCGTGAGAAATTCAAGGTAAACAAGTAGTTTGAACAAGAAATTAAGTTCAATTCTGATTGACTAAGGGTGAAGGAATGGGAAATCATCTCTTGTATTCCATTTAACTTGAAGAGAAATTGAAATTGCTTCTCAATAGAGTTCTATCACAACACAACACATCGAGAAATACCTAGAAGGCCTTTCTATCTCCCAGGTTCTGATCTAGATCAACTTCTTTAATTTCACTTGGTTTTCCTAGCTCGCCTAGTTTACTAACATTTTATGTAATCCAATCCAGGCTATAAAATCAAAAATATTATTCATTTTGGATTACCATGATATGTATATAGCATATGTTGCACGTATTAATAGCTTATCAGATGATGTGAAAACATATGCCAATCGAACAATATTCTTCCTGACCAACGATGGAACTCTTAAACTTGTGGCACTCGAGTTATCATTGGGTGCAAAAAAAGATTGCCAACCTGAAAGAAATATGTATACCCCATGTGAGTCATGCTACAAAATTGCAAGGTGGGTAAAGACCAAGCATAACAGGAGGAGCGCCATGAACATTAGAATACCAACTATTTTTGAAACTGTCAAAGTGGAAATCAGACAATATTGTAATTGTGAATAATTTAGAGAGGCGATGAGAAATAGGAGGACACCAACTGACAACAGATGAAGCAGTGGGAGGTGAAAGGTGAACTGTCTTGGTAACCAATGAAATATGCCAATAGAACCATTGCCTTATCTAACACATCACAAATAATTTTAAAAAATATTAAGAATTTTAAATAAATATAACGATGAAGATGATCAAAATAATGGTTATCAAGAATGTTAACTTTAGTAAGGCCTATCGGCCAATTATTCAAATGGCCAATGCAAGACATTTGGATTATGTCAATTTCCTTGTGAATTTTATAGGTCCTAGTGGCACATTGCGGGTCAAGAAATTATGTACATGTCTATATTAAATACTTGCACGCTCAATCCTATGATGTTATAACTAGACACTACAATATTAAATGGATACAAACTGTTGATAATCTAAATTTGATATCAAGTTAGAAGCCAATATTTTTCTCAGTGTATCATACAAAATAGCCCTTGCTCTTTCTTCTAAAAAAATAATGTATAACAACCCTTTATCTTTAAACGAAATCCATGAAACTATTCTGCAAATGTCCAATGCAAGATACCAAGTGTTTTAACCTTTTCCTAATTAGGTAGATGAGAAGTGGAGAATTAGGAAAAAATTAAAGAATTGTTACAGGATGATTATTTTGAACTAATTAATAAACACTAACCATGCACATTCATAATAAAGCATAAATACTTACAACTATTTACACACTTTTTAAGTTTTATAGTTTTATGTTATGGAATGCACAATAATAAAAATGGATGTATGGTTCATTACAGGGGGTTATTTTGATTAATTAACTTCCAACATTAACCATATAATATCAAAATAATGCATTAATACTTTCAACTAGTATTAACAATATGTTACGAGTCCAAATACATTGGAGGGAATATGCACTTAACTATACAAAGTGATACATGAGAGATCTAGGTGCACTAACTAGAGAATTTGGGATTACTGAACTTGAATATGCTTTGTTTCTAAGATAACAACTAGAAAATACCCTTATATAGAACCATACAACTCTGTCAGGATCAATTGTATGGTCCTAAACCTATTGTATGGTTGTGGACCTGCTTAGAGATAGGTTTTGTAACTTTTTATGCCCTTCAGTGGTGTGGAAATGTGCATTTTTGTCAATCCCTAAGAGTCACAGAATCCCTAAACCATATAAAATCAGTTGAATCTAACACAAACCTTGAGCATGGGTGTGAAACCTTGTAATAAGGTTAGTGTTTGGGTTTAAGTGTAATCTATTCCCCCTCACATCAATGTTATTCTAAAGAGGCCTCAAACCACACATAGTTCTCCACCTAACCCGTAATATTTGTATGATTTTAGCTAGTTGGAAACTTAAGCCACTTTGACTGTGCTTGAGATGATTTTTCTCTTACTAAGACATTGCATTGGGATATTTGAGTACTTGGAAATGAGGGAAGTTAAACTCCTTGACCTGGTTGAATACTTTAGAACTATTGTAGTGTCTACCCTACTGGATGTGCATCAGTTTTGTGAAAATATAGGCAGTCTTAGGTGCCTTTCGTGCTAGTATTTTCAATGAGAACTCATGAGAGTGCCAAGTGATTTCTAAGTAAGTAAATGAGGTGATGTTAACTTGTCTGTATGGGGTTTCTAAGGTAAATTATTATGAAAATGTTGGACCATGAGGATAAAAGAGACCCAACAAAGATAATGCAATTGAAAAAAAAGTTGGAGGATGTGTTGATTTAAGACCGTATAGGTTAATCAGACAAAAAACTACATCCTGACCCTACTGTACGGTTTTGGACATGATGGTAGTAAGTGAAATTTGAAAGTTACATCATAATAAGTAGAGGTTAAGTTCTTGATTTTATGCATTTATATTCAGAATGTGACAACACATCATTGTATAGGAATAAGAAATTTGGGAGAGAGATAACAAGATGTATTGAGTGGGGATATGATGTGAATTTTTGTCTTAGCAAAGGAACATAGTCACAACTAGTAGTGTTACAGGGTAAATTGCCAAATTTGAGTGTCTATAACAACTATGTTAATATGATTTGATGATTACTTAAAACACACAAAATGACAAGAATATAGTCGTGTGAAGTGGTATAGGGTTGAATTGGGTGTGTAGACTTGTGAAAATAACTATTATAGATCTTTATAATGTTTTGTCTCCAATTCCACAACTAGAAAATGCTCTTGTGCAAGACCATATGACTATTATACGGCCTTGCGTGTTTATGTAAGGTGGTAACTTCTTCTATGTAGTCTTGAACCCATGTATGGTGGGGTTTTGTAATTTATCATTTCCTTTTCTTTCTTGGAAATTAGTTTCACTATCTATTACTAGAGCTCACACAAATTTGGCATCATTTGTAATAGCTTGAAATAACTAGAAACCCTAGACACCTATGAAAAAATTCGTGAGAGCATTAGATAACCTAAAGGATCAGCGAGTGAGTGAGGTTGGACTAACGTTGGCAGTGAACCATTGTTGAATCAATCTAAATATTTTACTACGTCCCTTCAAGTGTAAGAAATCCTTATGGGTTTCTCCAAATGTAATTTCAATTGCACGTTCATATCTAAACCAACCCCCTATTGGTACCCTCATGTCCCTTGACATAGAGATAGTGGGATAGCTATAAAGTAGATAATGTACCCAACATAGTAGTGATGTGATGTGGTGTGCTTCAAATGCTCAGATTATCCCTTTTTTCCTATGAATACCTTTGACAATTCTTAGAGTGACGCACTTTTGCTAAGACACGACTCTAGGACCTTTGGGTGCTTGGAAATTGAGGAAGCTAGACTCTTAAACTTATTTTGAGTGTTTCAACCCTATTCGATGCTTGTTCTAATTGATGTGCAACTGCTTTACAGATATTTTGGAGAACCTTGAGTGCTTTAGTGTTGGTATTTATAATGGGATCTTGTGAGAATAATATCTAATAAATTAATGACATAACATTGTGCAAAGATGAGCAAGCTAGGATATGTACACACACACACACACACACACACACACACATGTGTGTGTGTGTATGTGTGTGTGTGTGTGTGTAATGGCTGGTCTTAGAACACGAGCATTTGTCTTAACACAATAATAAATCCAAAATTTTCATTGCAAAAAGATAAGTCACAAAATTTTAGTCTCTACATTCCCCCCACTTTAAGAGTGTAATTTTAAATTGCATATTTAACGGAAAAAAACATACCTAAGTGTGCACACACACTTTTTCTTTTCTCAATAGTCATTGTCCTTGGTCATAGTGTTGTTATATTCCATGGTGAAACTTGCGACACTAGGTTTATTCAACATCAATAATAGAACTTGAGATGTAACTCAAATGCAAATAATGTTTATAACTTTGAGAAATCAAACTTGTATAGATTAAAGTAAAGAGATACAAAAAATGGAAGGGATGCACCTATTCATTTTGTAGAGGGTAGACATATTGTTCTTATTGTAATTTGGAGATTTGAATTTGTTTTTGAGATTCTAAAGAACTAGGGGTGATCATTCCCCAAATTTGTTGAATTTGAAGTAAGAGTAGGAGGTGGAGTTGAGAGTGCACAACCAAACATTGAAGAAGAGAGGTACCGAATCACCTCGTTAGGAGGTAAGAGTAGTGTTCATGGTATTTAAAAACCCCTATATCTACCCACACAAATAGATAGAGGAAAGGAAGGATAAGCTATGAATAACTTATCTGCTTCGATACCTTCCAACCCAATGGAACACATCGTTGTAGACATATCTTGACCTAATTTTGTAAATATAACATAAGGTCATAAAGGAATGGATAACCCATTCCCTAATTATGTGTTTTATAACTAAGTCTAATTATAAAAATGTTGGGTGATGCAAATAAGAAGAAATCCCATCCCCTAAATCTTGTATATGTCATTATATATGAGTTGTGCAATGAAAAAGGAATGAAGTACTCATTCCACATGTTTGTGCTTTGAACTATATCATCTATGTCTGAAATTGTACAAGAAGTCTATAAATGTTGTTAAAAATATGAAACTTTTGGAAATTTTGGAGAGTTTATCCCCATGTCAGGAACATCTAATAAGGGTCTATATTGTAGGACGATCTTGACCTTAGTTGTATGGTTCTTAACTGATGTGAATTTTGTCACTTTAATGTACCTTTACCTATTTCTAATGACTTTTACCCTATAAAAACCTATATTTGTGTCTTGTAATATGTATGTACCACCCGTAGATATAGAATGCATCTTAATGAATGCCCCCTCTTTTGAGTTGCATGTGATAAAACATTTGAGTGTATGAATCAAAAGAAACGATGTGTACCCATATGGATAAGTTTGATAATATGTGTTGGATCACATAAAAGTATGTAGCGGTGGCCAATGTTAGGATCGTGTTCTTACAAAAGGGGTTGCCCATGGGGGCACCCCAATGTACAAATCAACATGCAAAAAGAAAGAGTAGTAATAATAATGATGTGTTAGATAGTAAACACACCGAGGCAAAGCAATAGTCAATGCAATCAACATAAGTAATTATTTGTAAAATAATATCAATGCATATAGCCGCAAACAAGTGACGCCCATGGTGTCACAAGACAAACATGGTGAATGCACACAAGCTGCATACAAATAAGTAAGTGTGTACAAAAAATAGATGCATATAGCCATAAACACGAGACATCCACTGTCATAAAATAATCAAAGCATGCATGCCACATACAATGAGCAATCAAGTAGTCAAATAAGTAAGTAAGAAAGCAATCTATAAATAAAATATAGAAAATAATAGTGAAAAACATATAGAACATGATAAGTTTGCATTTCATGAACACGTGTTAGAATTGTTAATCTAAAAGATATCATATATACAATATAAGAAACTAAGAAAAATGAGGAAGCAAAAGAAACTTTAACGAAATTAAAGCACTTGTAGAATGTGGGAGATGCCCCCAAATGATCATCATCATAGGGAAGGGACCAAACTGACCTCTATCATTATGTATTAATTTCTGTATGTCCTTCATCAAGCTCAACATACCTTACAAACACATGTTTCCAAAGAGTATATGTAAAAGTATGTTACTGATTAAACTAATATGACAAACAACATATGTAAAGAGTTATAACATCAAGTAATGTGTAAGCCCTTATTGTGTACTTGTGTAAATATTCTTAAATGTTTTTGTAATATGAGATTATTTTAAAGTTTTTGTTTTGTTGAAAATACATATGTATAGGGAAGGGGGTGGTACAAGAGCTACCCAACGAGGGCTTCAATAGGAGGAAGGGTGGACTCATAAGGTGAATGAGGCTTGGTCCTCCAATATGTTATGGTATAATAAGGATAATCCTATATAAATTGTGTAGTAGTCATAATATGTGTCAAAGAAGACATATGATATGAAAATTATGAAGAGAATCACGTTCCCTAAAATTCTTAGTAAGAGGCCAAGGAAGTAGAGAGACACTAGCGAAAGCATGTGCAATAACATACCTAGAAGGTGGCTTGGGAGATAAAGAGCCACTGAAAAAAGCATGTGTGATTGGAAACCCGAAAAGAGGCACAAGAAATAAAGATTCACTAGCAAAATGATGTGTAATAATAGACTTCGTAGGAGACCTAGGAGATAAAGAGTTTCTAGAAGAAATATGTGTAGATGCAGAAGTACCAACCATAAATTTTTAACTAAGTAACATAGGTATTGGGGCCTCATATTGGATAAATTTGATTGTAACAATTTGTTGACTGTGGATGCATTTGACATGTTGACGCATGATATATGGTATAGCCTTAACATCTAAGGGTAACTGAGATGCATATCACATGATCCTAGAGAAGTAGTAACTTAAAATGGAATATCCATAGTAATATCATCAATTGCAAGAGGGATAACGGAATTTCCAAGGTTTTCCTTAGTATCAAAAGTGATTTCTTTGAAATTATACCCAAGCTAACCAAACAAATTAAAAGTGCACATATTATGTTTAACACTAACTTCAATCAACATACTATGTATAGAATGTTGACTAATAAAAGCAACAATGTATAGTGTATAAGAAACAATATCATAAACCATATCAATATCATCAAAATTAATAATGGGTTGAGTAGGTGGCATATTAGTAAAAGTGTTAACTATAACATTAAATGGATGCTCATAAGGAGGGGGAGGTACAAGATGATGAACACAATGCACTTTTTATTTATAATTATCATTGTTTCGATCATGAAGTGGATCATTTATTATTTTTAACTTTGCATTATCATTAGTAGGCTTAGATTGTTTAGTGCCAATGTCCCTTCAATTGCATTAACATCAATAAGATATTGTATCACATGATCAAGTTTAACACATTGATCAATAGAATGTCCAACATATCTATGATAAGACGAGGATTAATTGCATCAACCTCAATCAATGGAAGGAGAGATATAAGGTTTCTCTCATGCAATTTTTTAATCACTAAGTGAGGTGTACAAGGAAATCATGTGAATTTCCATCAAGGATATTGTAATTAAAGATTCGTGGGTTGAGGTACAACATTAACAATAGCTTTAAGCACTAGTCTTAAGTTGTCATTAGGTTTTCCTTGAGACATAGAATTATATGCATTGGGAACATTGATGATATATTTGAACTTATGTATGAGAAGGATATTAGCTCTGGCTCTTTTAATGTATGACATAGATGATCAAATGAGTGCAATTTTTTGAAGATAATTGAATATTGCAAAGGAGAAATAAGGTTGTGTGAATAAATCTTGAATCTCATTATTAGCTGTAATATTGTTCATCTTTATAAGTGTGGTCTTGTAATGTAAAACATAATCATTGATGTGTTGATTAGAACCTTGTCACATCTTAGACATTTGAGAATAAGAAATATTGTCCCCAATATTGAGACAAATTTGTGTGAGGAATTGATTTTTTGGAGAGGTAAAAGCTCAAATTAAACGCATGGGAAGATCATAAAACCCATTGTAATATAAATTCTTCAAGATTTTTAGGAAAGAGTTTGGTAAGTCACATGTCATTGTAAGCATAAACCAAGAAAGTGACATAAAAATCTTGAAGGCATTCTTCTTGATCACCTTTACCATCAAAAATAGGAATATTAGGTGCAATAAAACCCATAAGAAAGGGATAAAAATCCACCTTAGGTGTAAGTGGCTTATGAAGCAATTAAGTAGAATCCATGTTATGAGTATACATAGAGGAACTTTGTTACAATTGAAATATTTGAGCTTGTAAATAAGGAACAAGGGTTTCAAGAGCTTATATGCTAGAAAAAGAAACATACAAACCACTATGGGTGTATAGAGGAGATATAGGAATAGAAGTTGACATAGTCATAAACATTTTAATAGTGTGAGGTGGGGCACTAGTTGCCCCCAAAGATATAGGTACCGTCAATGTTTGAATAATATATGTAACTAGAGTAGAAGAGGTGGGATGAGACACCCCAAAAGGATCATTTTATTAGAGTGTTGTTGATAATGGGATATTTTAATAGTGAGAAATAACTTACTAATATAATTAATATGATTAGGGTTATCTTGGAGTTGTGATAAAAAACTAAAGAGAATTCCAACTTGTTTACGATCCACGCCACCATCCTCATCTTTGTAATATTCAAAGTGGTGTTCGTTGTGTGTCAATAGTGTCATAAGGGACCTAATGAGCATTAAGATCAAGGAAAAGACAAATTTTGTGCATATGGAAAGAACATGAAGCTATAAAGACTCAATGCTTGTGAGTAAGCAGAAAAATCTCAATATGATTTATAGGTTAATGGTTAAGCCTATCACTACACTGGAAGGGCATAAAAGAAAAACATACACAAATATGAAAATTAAACCCAATGGAAACAAAGTATTGGAAGAACATTTCATATTCAATTAAGAATGTAAGTTTCACCAAATGTTTTAACCATTTCCTAATTAGTTAGATGAGAAGTAGTGAATTAGGAAAAGATTAAATAATTGTTATAGGATTATTATTATGAACTAATTAATATTTTTAACCATGCATGTTCATAATAGAGCATTAATGATTGAAACTATGTTAATACAATGTGATGATAACCTAAAACACAAAAAGAATAAGAACTTAGTTGTGCAAAGTGGTATAAGGATAATCTAGGCGTTCATACTAGGAGAAACAATTTTTCTAGATTTGGAAATGCTTCATCTCCTATTTTGAAATAGTAAAATGCTCATGTGTAGGACCATACAACTATTGCATAGCCTTACTTGGTTATGTATGGTCTTGAACCTATAAAAAATGGGGTCTTACAACTTCATCTACCCTTTACTTTCATATAAATGACCATCATTGTTTGTCACTAGGGATTGCACAACTTTTGCATCACCTTTAATAGCCTATAACTAGTAGAGACCATAGACACATGTAGCTAACTTAATGAAAGCATTAGATAACCAAAAGAAGAAATCATTGTGTGAGTGAGGTTGGAGTATCCTTCGTGATCAAACCTTGTTGAACTAATTCAAGTTTTGTAATAGATCCTATCAAGCGAGAGCAAACCTCATGTATTTTTCTAAGTGTAGGTACAAGCACGTGTGCATATCTAAGTCAACCCCTATTGGTATCCTTGTGTGATCTCTTGAAACAAAGATAAAGGGCTAATTATAGGGTAGATAATGTACCCAATGTGGCAATAATGTGATGTGATGTGCTTCATATGCTTAGACTATCCCTTTTATCCCTTTTATCCCTTGAATATCTTTGACAATTTCTAGAGTGACTTTCTCTTGCTAAGACATGGCTCTAGGACCTTTGAGTGCTTGGAAATGGAAGAATCTAGACTTTGAACCTAGTTTGAGTGATTCAAACCTATGTGGTGGTTGCTTTAACGAAGGTGAAACTGTTGTAGAGATATTTTGGAGTGCCTAGAGTTCTTTAGTGTTAATATTTACAATGGGAGCTCATGAGAATGTCATGTAAGTTATGAAGTGTAATTTACTTGTTTATATAGGCTTCCATAGGTTAAACATTCATATTAAGGATCACCTAGGAAGATGTGATGATGCACATAAGATATTCAAATTGAGAAAAAAGAGTTATTCGATGAAAGGGTCTAGGATTGTACAAGTTAGTCAAGACCATACACCACTATGGCTCTTAGTTTTATAATTTTGCACAAGTAAACACTGAAATCTAAACTTAAATCATTGTGCAAAAATGAGAAATTCAGGATATATATATATATATATATATATATATATATATATATATATATATATATATTGGGACTAGAATGTGATCATTTGTCTTAAGATAGCAACAACGCCAATTTTGTCATTTTCAAAGCATAAATTTCTGCCCCAAGATATCTATATAGGGAAATTTCTAGGGAGAATTATCATTCTCATTCTCTATATACATCATCCATCCTACGTCAACATCGGTTTCCATTTATATAGTTATATATAGGGGGCCGTCAGCCTATACTATATCTATAGGGGCATCACATAATCCATCTCAACCTATAGCCCCCAGGGGTTCCCATTTCCATATCTAGAAATTTAATCCCCCCTCTCTCTATATTTCTTTAAGATAAAATAGGGAGGGGGCTAGAGGATAATATATATAGAGAGACATCCCCGATAATGGCCAATTTAAGTGTGTGCATTGGGATGAGATCAATTTACTTGTGAATTTTACAAGTACTAATGACACCTCATGGGTGATAAAATTTTACATGTCTATTGAGAAGCCTTGCATGCTTAAGTCTAAGGTAACATTACAAGGCATGGAAATATTAAATGTATACAAAAGGATCATGGCCCAAAGTTGAAGGCAAGTTGGCAGTCGATCATGTTGTTCAATGTCTCATAAAAACAATATCCAAATCCCTGAATATTAATCTCTACCACCTTATACATATCATTAATAGAGATGAAAAAACATGCTTTACTAAGAGCACATATATCCATTATGTATATAATGTGGTGATGATTTTTTGTTCTTATATGTCATGTTCTTGCGCCTTTAGGAACATCTAATAGTTTATATTGCTAAATTTTGAGTGTATTGTTTATTGAATATATGTCTCATTGTCCTGTTTAGTAGATTAATTATGAGCCACAATGTTAATTAATTTTTTTAACTAGCTATAACTTCCTGATGACATGTTCCAAATTTAATATGAATTTGATGAAACACAAGGTACTTCATCTACTATAAAATATATCAATAGTTTCTCATCTCACCTCTAATCTACCAAGAGTTCAATCATGTACATCATCGTGGTGGTTTGCAAAAGGTGTTTCTCAATTCTCTTTGTAAGAACTTAACACATGGTAGTCTATTTAGTCATGACCATGAAATGTGTTCCAAAAAAATTTCATGCTCAATAGAATTTGTTGATGTCCATTGTGTTTTGTAATGCTCATGTGGTTATGATACTCAATCTAATTCCCTCTAACAACAATATCATAAAAGTAGGGCTAAAGGGAGGGAAATAAATGCCTTCCAATAAGAAATCAAGGTTTGGAATATGATGATGGTTTTTATCATAAGAACGATGTTCTTATCTAGGGGAACCTTCTCCCACTTCTGATGTTACCCTCTTTGCTTTAGATGTACCTCCCTTTTATGCACACCGTCTCATTTTGATGAGTGTTTTTGTTTCATTTAATTCAAAACAACATAAAATGATGTCTTCATATTTTTTCTTGCTTTATTTTTTGCAAGTGAATTAGCTAGATGTATTTGGAAGCATGTCTTGAAGCAAATGTGGTGGAGAAAATATTAGGATATGTATTTTTTGTCACTTGATATTGCACCCTTGCAAAAGCTAGGGTCATCACCTTAGGGAAACATTAAAAAACATTCAAATTGTGGGAAAATGGATCCTGTAAGGTCAATCTCTAGGGGAAAATTTGGTTCCTTCTATTATAATCTGTTTTAACTGATCCAACCAACCCTTAAAACCTTCTACTAACTAGTTCTAACCAAGAATTTCATAGTAACCAAAGTTAGAAGATGAAATACTGAATGGAAACTAGGTGATTGCATCCAACAGAATAAGGTATCAATCTTGCTTGAAAGGACACAAAGATAACTCAACATATGAAGGATCAATTTGCACACAAGAAATTAAAATGTGATGATAAAAAAAAGACTGAAACTCTCCAAGAGGAATGATATTTTCACATTCAACACATATACATCCAAAGGAAAGAGATCACACTCAAAAAAATTATCAAGAACTCACTCATTCATTATCCCATGAGACAAAAGGTTCCTAAAATATTCGTAAAACTCTGTTAAAATGTTTTGCAAGCATTATTTTTAGTGCTCAAAAGGGAAAAATATCTCGTAATTAGTAGAAAATACCGTTTAGTTCATGCAACTAACACAATTTATAGAGAAGAAGAGAAGAACAAGAGAGATAAGATTCCTAGAATTAAAAAAATTACCCACCAAAGCCCAACCATTAAAGAACCAATCAAAATTTAATTCGTAGACCAAGTATGGGCACCATAACCTTCTTGGATGATGCAAATTGGATCATTTAATATTGGGCGCTATATAGGATGTAATTTAATATGGGCTAGTGTGACTAATATTTATTTGTTTTGATTTGGGCATCATTACTTTAAGAAAAAAACCCCAAAAGGGCCCAAAATTTTGTCAAAATTTGTAACAAATAGTTACACCAAAACCTCGAGCCATTCGTGAAATCTGCACACGAGAATCATAACAAAATTATCTCTTTTAATCCTCCACAATTATCTATGAAATCATTCCCAAAGTGAATCTCTTTTCATGTACTTTCTATTGGTATAATCAGGAGGTGAAATGGATCTCTAGATCAAAAGTTATGAACTAAATCCAAGTCCCAAAACATGTTGGAAAACCTAGATATGAAAAATGTTATGAGCCCCTTGTCCATGTTTTAGGCCCAAAATTATCTTGATCATGACCCAAAACTAATTTTATTGTGTAGTGATCCTAAATAAATTCCAACGGTACCAATTTTGTCTTATTTGGTAACCTAGATCAAAAGATATGAGCATTTAAATGTCCCCATGCCATTCTGTATAGTTATTTGCCATAGGGCCATCAAATTTTACATTTGGGTCACCATTGTTACGTGTTAACTCCTTATTGGATTTAATAGTCTCCTTTTTGTTCCATAACATTTTTCTTCCTTCCATGGATTTTTAGTGTTGTGTAGCTTTCTAGTGTTGTGCGGATTTCTAGTGTTGAGGCCAAAAATGGTAGAAAATGACTCTCTTTTGATATTCTTGGAAGAGTTAGGAGGTAACAAACTAAGAAAGTTTGAAATAATTTAAGGCAATCTAAGTCTAAAATTTAAATTACTTTATCAAAATGAAGCACGTGTGCTTATTTGACAACATGTTGGTGACCTCTAGGGGACACCTACTTGCTACGTGTAGGAAACTAGTACCCTTTATCAATTCCACTGGGCACAGAGTCTTAGAAAGATGTCACTAATCTATCCAACTAATACAAGCATGCTTTAATATCAAGAAAGGATTTTTCACACCTATTTGACCTTAACAATCCTCCCATAGTATGCACTCAACACGTGTACTTAGCTCAGGCTACAATCAACACTTTTAACCTCCACAAAGCTTGAATGAACTACCTTGAACTCCACTTTGAACTTTGATTGATAGGAAGAAACATGATCTGCACCAAATTGCATGTTTGATATATTTTACTAAGCTCATCTTGGCCTATTTAAACCATGGGAATTGTAAAAGTGCTAGCAACTTGTGCAACACAACACTTTTGTAAGGAATATCACTATAAAAAATTTATGGAGGGAATCTCAATCAATGATCATAAAAAAGGATAAAAGAAGGGGATCCTCCAACAAGAAAGCAACAATGAAAAAATAGAAGGTAGGAGAAAAACTAAAACAACTACGTTCAAGGAAAAACATGACCTTTTCAATAAGAGGGTTTAAGATAAGTCACATTAATTGAGATTTGAAGTACCTCCTCATTGAGCTTTAAAAGTTCAAGTGAATTATATTTATTAGTAATGATGGATGGAATACTCCATAGTGCATCAAATGTGAAGTGTCTCCTCGGTTTGACTCTGTTTGCATCCCAATTCAAAACAAGGTCTCCTTCTTTAAAGGTTTGCATTCTGGATTTCTTATCAAACCATTGCTTGGTCAAATTTTGATGTTCTTCCAACTTGATCATAGCTTATTGCCTCAACTCTTCCAACTCAAAAAAATCTATCATCATAACTATTTTGTCATCTTCACCTTCCAATTCCAATTGATAGGATAGTTCTAATGAAGGAAATTCAAGAGATAATGGAAACCTAGCCACTCTTTCATACACAAGAACAAAGGGAGAGTTACCTATTGCTCTCTTAGGTGTGATTTTGTTAGCCTTAAGATAATTCTTGATATTTTTATGTGACTGTGATGCAACGGGGGATGAGAAAACACCTTCAAATCACCACAATTATTTTCATGGATACAAAACATGTAATTCTTCATAAGGTTGTACAATTCCCAAACTAGGCCAAAAGACCAAAAACTTGTAAACACTTGTTCAATCTATGTTTTCACTATTTACACACTTAATTCACCTCATTCCCTATTAAAACATTACCCAATAACACTCATTAATTCATCAATCCTCTGGTTTACTCATTTCATTGTCATACACAAGAATATGGCTTTTATCCCTCAAATAGACAAATCTTGTTGTCTAGAACCTTCCAAAAGAATAATTTTTTTTTTGGGTACCCATTAAGGGCCTAGTGCTTATTTGAAACTTTTAGGCTCTGTCTCTCACTACACTTCCTAAGAGGGAGGGAGGGTGTAAAATTGATTAATCTTGAGAAACCTTAGTTGGGAAAGACAGTGAATCTAGAAGAGGTTGTGAAGACTCTAGTTGGAGTAGTTAAAGAAATATCTTATAAGCTTTCCAGAGTAGAAAAGGGAATAGGACAGAGTTATCAAGGCCAACACAAACCTTAGGGCCAAGATAGATTTGGAAATCATCCTAGAGGTGATCACATATTAGATGAAAGAGGAAAACGACCCATGTGATCATGAAATAAACAACCACAACCTAGAGAAAATAAGTTGGTCCCTGATCCTTCGACTGCTAGGGTTTTCATGGTAGAAGAAGACCATATTATTGATTAGTGTGACAAGTGTTTCTTACCACATCCCCCCCCTGTGATATAAATAAGGAAATTGAAGAGGCAGATGATGACGAGACTTATGATGATGTATGCATGATGGAGTGCGCTGATAATCCATAACAAGGTGCCACTTCAACTGAGCTGATAAGTGTTAGGACTGTAGAAAGTTTTTGGGATTTCATTCACTAGGTATCTCCTCTTCCTCTTAATGATGATATTGAAGTTGATATGGTGCAAGATTTTGATTTACCTAATCATGATTTTGAATATTTGAGAGCTTTAATGATTAAGAAGTATGATGGGGGAATTCCTTCTGAGGAAGACAAGAAACTTTTGATGAATGCAGTGGTTACTCAGGAAAAGGAATACAATCTCAAAAGTATAGTTATCAAAAGGGAAGGGCCAAAAGCCAAGCCAAAAACTCCACTTTTGACTAATATCCCAAAGGATCCCCCTAAAAAGGATACACTTAGCAAGGGCCCAGTCACTCCAAATTACACTTATACCCTAGGTCATGCCCAAGTTCTAAAGAGTCTCATACCAAAAGAAGGGGTAGTAACTCTCCCTCCCAAGACAGTTTGACCCAAATACATCCCCTATGATATAGCCCAAATTTTGAGTCAAATCAAATTCACTGTGCCTATTGTTGAATCACTTAGGATCCCTAAGCATAAAAAGGGCATTTGAATATTTGGGATTTAAAGAGGAGGTAATACTCCAAAATAAGAATGTGAATAATGTGGATATTCCCCCTGTCATTGTAGAGCTGGAAGTACCATAAGCATTAGAGGAGTTGGGAGAATCACCTTAGTTATATTTGGGTACTTCTTTTGTTGAATCTCAGCTTGATGTTGATCCTTTCTATACTACTTTAATAATCAAATACAAGTTAGTGCACAACTACATGTTCGATTCAAGGGGCCTCATGTAATGTGATGCCTCTTGAGGTAATGAATGAATTGAATATCAAAGTGACAAAATCTTTTAGAAAGTGCACTCCTATGGATTCAATGGAGGTGTCGGTGATTGGATATGGTAAAGGGTTGGTAGTGCAATTAGTAGCTTACCTTGGAAAATCCTTAACCATGAATGTAGTTATTGTGGATTGTCCTACCAAGCGGGGAATTTTATTTTCAAGAAAGTGGGCTGTTAGTGTGGGGGGAAGTGTACAGATGGATATGTCATATGCAACCATACCAGTAGAAGGAAGCCTTGTAAAATTGTATGGTGAGAAAAAGATGCTACATCTGATTGAAGACAATAACAATGTTTCTTATGAAGTATTATATATATATGTAGATGTTGATAACTTTGTAGGGCTTATGCTGATTTTAAATAGCATAGCATTGATAAGTGTAAATGTCCTAAGGAAATTGGCTCTCCTTGGATTTTGATGTTTGATGGAGCTTGTTCTAAATTTGGGAACGGTGTTTGTGTTTTCCTTATATCTCCAAATTAGGAGGCTTTCAGTTTTTCCTTTAAACTCAGATTTGAGTGCACTAACAATATTGCAGAATATGAAGCACTTATTTTGGGTTTAAGGATTGCTTAGAGGTATGGTATCAAGGACATTATTGTTAAAGGAGATTCAGAGTTGGTAGTCAAACAAGTTAGGAAAATTGTATGCAACCAAGAATCAAAGAATGAAACAATATAATCATGCAGTTTGGGATTTTATTGAAATGTTTGAATCTTTCAACATAATATACCATGACAAAAAGTAGAATGATGCTGTAGACAGGTTGGCAGTATTGGGATCTAGATTTGAAAATTGTACAATGTCTCCTTACTGTGAGTATGATATAGATGTGTTATCAAGACCATCTGTCCTTAAAAATGTCAAAAATTGGTAGGTTTTTGAAGATGATGCCCAAGTTAAGAGGTTTTTACAAAATTAAGGAGAGTTTACAATTACCAAAATGTGGACAGGGAACCAATGGTTTGTATTTATGATGGTAAATAGACTCTCTTTAGCAAAGACATTATTCAAGTAAAGACCAATATTATCCCAAGAGGCTTGGTTGCGTTGTTAGAGTCAAACTTTGATAATGTAGACATGATTGTTAATAGACATATGTCAGCTCTCAAGAGATGTGGAGGAGCAACAACTTTGGTAGTAATGGTAAACCTTGAAAAATATGGCTAGGTAGTGACCTGAGTAAAGAAGAAAAGAAGTCGTATGTCCAGTTGTTAAAAAGGTACCAGGACTACTTGGCATGGTCATATTCAGAATTAAAGGCATATAGGGAGGATGTTTTCCAACATGAGATACCATTAGAACCTAATGAAAATCCATTTAGGAAAAATCAAAGGCCAATCAATCCACTCCTTTCCCTCAAAATGCAAGAAGACTTAAAAAAACTAAGGGATGGAGGCATCATACAACCAAAAAGATATTCTTCATGGGTGGCAAACCTAGTGCCAGTTCGAAAGAAAAATGGAGATATAAGATTGTGTGTGGACTTTAGGAATTTGAATAAGGCCTCAATCAAAGACAACCATCCCTTTCCTAATATGGATAACATGTTGCGGTTTGGTTACTGGCTCTAAGCTATTGTCTACTCTAGATGGATTCTCAGGGTATAACCAAGTGGTAGTAAAAACAATAAGAAAGAATCAAAACTACTTTCACCACTCCATGGGGTACCTATGTGTATGTGAGAATGCCATTTGGCCTGATGAATGATAGAGCTACATTTCAAAGAGCTATGGATGTAGCATTCTCAGGTTACATAAATGATTTTATTTTTTGTACCAGGATGATGTGATAGTGTTCTCAAGAAAGTGGAGTGATCACTTGCAACATTTGGAGAAGATGTTTTTGAGATGTAGAGAGTATGGGCATCTCATTGAACCTTAAGAAGTACCATTTTGGGGTTAAAAAAGCAAAGCTATTGGGGTACATATGTATCTAAGTAAGGGGTCATGATTGACCCTAAAAGAGTGCCTAATGAAGCTATTGGAAAAGTTCTCAGGTATTCCCAAAACTAAGAAAGGAATTCAATCCTTCTTTCGTCAGATAAACTTCATCATGAGATTTATTTCCAATTTCTTTGGTCTGAGATAACCATCCCCATCAAAATTATGCTAAAGAAGGATCAGATTATCAAATGGGAGGAGAAAGCTATCTAATATTTTACTGGAATCAAGGAATCACTAAAGAATGCTCCTGTCTTAGCAATCCTTGATTACAAAAATATTTTCAAATGTTTTATTTTTCCTCTAAAAATACCATTTCATCTGTATTATTACAGAAGGATGAGGAGGGAAGTGAAAGGAATTGGTAAAGGAGGGGGGTGAGTTGAAATACACCATCATGGAGAAGAAGGCCTTTTCCTTGGTTAGAGAAACAAAAAAATTTCAGGCCATATATCTTAAGTTCCAAAATCATAGCTTATTTTCCCCATACCATGGTCATGGACATCTTGTCAGAAATGGAAATCTCAAGTAAAAGATGTCTATGGGTGAACAAATTACAAGAATATGACATGGATATTTAGACTACTAAGTTAGTTAGAGGTCTAGGCTTGGAAAAGCTAATGGCAGAGAGCACTCTGCAAGTGATGGAGGTAAATGAAGTTGAGGAGGGATATATGAATGTTCATGAGAAATTAGTTAGTTCTACATGGGACAAGGACATCATATTTTACCTTAGAAATTTGGAGTGTCCTAGACATTTAGATAAAAATAAAAAAGGACACTCAAGTTAGTCTCCCAAAAGTACATCATCATTGATTATGGGTTGGCATGGAAGAATCCCTGAAGGGGTTATCCTAAGATGTATTTATGAAGATGAAGCTCCCAAATTAATTACATATTTTCATGGGGGAGTTTGTGGGGGGAATTTTTTTAGAAGAGTAATTTCCCACAAGATCTTGAGGGTTGGTTATTAGTGGCCCACACTCTTTAAAGATACAACCTTGTTAGTAAGAAAATGTGAAAGTTGTCAACAATTTTTCAGGAATAATGAAAGCTTCAAGTGCTCTCCCTTTACAACCAGTATCAATTGCAAGCCCCTTTTAAACAATAATGGATTTTGTTGGGGAGATATTAGATCCTTCAAGTGCAGGCCACAAATGGATATTGGTGGCCACTGATTACTTCACCAAGTGGGTTGAGGATATCCCTACTAAGAAAGAAACTCATCAGATTGTATGGATTTTATCCTAAATCATATAATTTGTAGGTTTGGATTACCTACCAAAATAGTTGTTGACAACACCATGATTTTTCGAGCCAAACCATTAGTGGCCATGTGTCGAGAGTATGGGATAAACCTAACATATGCATCTAATTACAACCCTCAGGGAAATGGACAGGCTCAATCAAGAAACAAAAATTTGCTGAAGATAATTAGATGGACATTAGAGGTTAAAAAAGAAGATGGGGTGAGCAGTTGAAGTTTGTAGTTTGGGAAGATAGAATCACTACTAAAAGAGCCACTAGAAAGATCCCATTTGAACTAGTCTATGGAATTCAGGCCCTTCTCCCCCTACACATGCAATTATCTTCTTACCAATTCATTTGGTAGCTTGAGGATGAAGAATTCAGACCTTATGATGCAAGAGTTAATCAGATTGTTGAGTTAGATGAAGAAAGAAGAGAATCCCACCAGAGACATTTAAAGTTCAGGGAAAAGCTTAAAATATTATTTGACAAAAAGGTAACTCCTAGAACTTTCAGTGTGGGAGATCTTGTGTTATTATGGGATAGAAGACATGAAGAAAAAGGAAAACATGGAAAATTTATGCATTATGGATGGGCCCTTATTCCATTGATATCAGAATTGGTGAACACACTTTCTTCTTAAAGGATCTAGATGGAGAATTACTTGAGTTTAACTGTTAATGGAAATAACCTAAAACATTTTCTTGACTGATTTCCAAATTAAGGTATGCATCAATGTATAGTGTATAGTATTTTTTTAATTTCTCATTTTTGTTTGTGTTTTTGTTTTCATGGTCTAGTCTATAGCGACCAGTTTCCCTAGTTTCTGGGTACATTTTTTGAGAGATGCATTATTATCACTTAACCTAGTGCATATGTTACTTGACTCCGTAAACCAATGGATTTTAGCACTTAGTCTGTTGTGTGTGTGTGTGTTGTGTGCGGTTCTTGTGGCACCTGTAGGGGGGTGCCCATCCCTGAGTCGGAGCCGATGTGTTGGTGCTCGAAATAATCTCACCCCTTTTGTTTGGAAAATGCCTTTGAAATATTTTTACATTTTCTATTTTCCCATGAGAAGTGTGGGCTATTTCTAAAAGTTACAGTCATGTTAAATTCATTTGAAAATCTAAAATGTAGGTTTTTATTCCTCTTTTTGGCTAAGGATCATGTTAGACATGTTGTTCTTGAAAATCCTTGCAAAAAAACTGATCCTGAATTGGTTTTAAATCAGGAAAATTACCTTTTTTACACTATTCCTAATCATATTACAAATTTTGTATTTGGCTCTCCACC
Organism: Taxus chinensis; assembly: GCA_019776745.2. NCBI lineage: Eukaryota > Viridiplantae > Streptophyta > Pinopsida > Cupressales > Taxaceae > Taxus > Taxus chinensis. The sequence goes on along the minus strand of CM034149.1, from coordinate 829,203,133 downwards.
TCTTGATGATACAATGGCATGTTCCAGTTGGTCACAGTATGGCGGGGTTTAAGTTGTAAACTTGTAACAATTTTATAGCATTCAGTAATTTGTAAATTAGTTGCCCTAAGGCCCAACAAATATTCCTCTAAATATTCGTCAGTCAAAAGGTGTAAAAACAGAAATTTACTCTACCTTCTGAGGAAATACACTTGTCACAAATAGGTTGGATGTGGGGAATCGGGACATTTGTATTTCCGCACACTAAGGTAATAAAGTATAAAAGTTCAAAGAAGCTCCCAAGGCCCACCAAGGACACATGGCTCTTTCTCATGCAAGGAGTGGGGAAGCAGGTCATCAGAAGAAAATTGGTAATTTTGGGCTCAAATGAAAAAGAGAACAAAGTTTTTCAGAAATGGCTCACAGCTCCGCCACCATTTAGATGTAACCATGTGTCAAGCTTCGGGATGAAATTCAAAAGTGGGCAGTCAGGTCAAATAGTTAAATGTGTATGTATTTATGACACGAAGAAAAAGTGCAAATATTTTCCCCAAGCCCGCATCACATAAGGCTATTCCATGTGGATGACTCATATTTAAAATTGGGAAAGATGAAATGGATGACCATGATGCAACACATTAATGTCTGCCATCATCAATGCATTTTTGCACAAATCAAGGAGGATTTTTGAAGTCTTCAAACACATTGATATTTTTCTATCATTTTTTGAGATCTCGATGCCATTGTTAGCAGATTTCATTAAGGAATGACGTGAAATTGATCACGGAGCTCAGATTGAGGACTAGAGATTGAAAATATTTTAAATCAAAGTTGAATTACAGAGGTATTCATGGGAAAATCTATAAGAACTAAGGCACTCCCATACTCTTTTTTCATTGGAAAGGAAATTTGAAGTAAAACTAGGGAATTAAAGATGAAAACCATGTCATCTGGGTTTTCGGTTGTATCCGAAATCACTAGTGATCTGGATAAAATCACAGACATGGATTTAATGAATGCAACTTAAAAGAGTTTCTTCAAAGATTGAATATCCCTAACAAGAGTGAATCCATGAAAGAAATTCAAGATAGTTATATTTCTTTAGCTGGTGTTATTCCACCTTCAGTACATTACCCATAATTAGTATGGCTTTGCGGTATGAATTAAAACTCCAGAAAAGAGGGAAGTACTGGATGGAAGTGGTGAGGCAATGTTGACTTTGACACTTGTAGCTATCAGAATAATGCTCAAATTTCATGTAATAAGAAAGTCCAATAACCTTGGGTATTGGTTTAGCCTTACAGAGATTATGAGGCCAAGAAAAAGGACTATGTCAGGCTCATAAATACTAAATGGCTCTTAGTAGAGAAAAAGGCAACCACTCGAATCCCTAAAATATTGGTTAGGCATAATTTATTGAAGAAGAAGAGGATGTGATTGTATTGTTTAAGTCAAATGGCTGTATTGGAGACCATGAAATGAGTTCAAGGAATGGATGTGCACCTATATGTGGATAGTTTTGGAAAATAAAGGGAGAATTTTCTGGGAAACTTCATTGCAGAAGCACTTCATGACCACATGGTTGTACTGGTAAAAAAAATAGAGATGGGTGATACTGCACACAATTGGAATTTTACATGATGACTTATTTTATTTATAATATTGTAGGACATAGACATTTCCCTGGCCTCTTGCCATGTGTTAACTTTAAAAAATTCCAAATACATGATATTTTCCCCCCAATTACAGTTGGTTAATTGGAAAGGAAATGTGAGATTGGTTAATGATGCCTTCTTTACACCAATCATATGTTTATTCAAGCCAGAATGGGAACAATACAAGATTTATTGAGGAGGCTAGACAAGTAATCATGGAATATGGATGTTATTTCATTCAATACAAGAAATTTACATACATCAGGGTTAGTGGATTTGAAGTTCAACCATGTAAATTTCCCTAGGTACTTAGATGAAAAAATGGCCTTGTGTGAATTGGCAAGACAATTGACACCAGTTCACAAATTAATTGTTGGAAAACACAAGACAAACATTAAGTTTCCCATCAAGGTTGGAAGGTACTCTCTTCCCTTCAATTATAAAAGCCAAGTTAATTGAAGATGAGATGAAAAGGTTTGGGATGGAAAAGTTTGAGGAAAGGGCCAACTATGACATCAGGTGGGTGTTCAATAATCTTGCAAACACTTTCAAACATGAGCCTCAATTTGAGGACTATTGGATGAATTGTAGAGATGAGGAAGAGGTCAGGATAAGATACTTCTCTAGAATGACCCTTACCCAAATTATAGATTTCAAGATTGTTGTTATCCCTGAGGGAATTGTGAATGATCCACATACTATGAGTAAATACTATCTTGATCAAAAGGTGGAGGGACAACCTATAGCCCCTTTAAACTAGAATGAAGAGGAATCAGATGATTCATATGCCCAGAATAACTGATGTAATGAGGAGAATAGTGAATTGGTTAGCCCAGAAGAACATTTATTTATCAATTCAAACCACCAAGAGTTCTTAATAACTTCAGGGATTTGGGAAAATTGAATGATGACCTTCCTCCCCTAAAAGAAGGAGCTGACAGAATGGATCCCTTGGGAGGAAAAAATCCTCAATTTCCTTCAAAAAGGCCTACTTCAGATCTTATAGATGAATGGAATTCTGCTACCAGTGGGACTGGTACTTCTATGTCTTCTCTAAGACAGAATACTGAGGAAATGCTTCTGAAATCTATGGAGAATGCTCCTATCACCTTTGCATTACCACTTCAAGAAAAAGGGAAGGGTATGGCTACTCATAGGAATCTCTTTAGATGTTTTTCCAAAACCCCACAGTGCTGATAAATTGATGAGTGGGGCCATAACAAGTGGCCATTCACAATCTAAGCCACATAATGAAGAAAGAAGAGCAGCACCAGACCTTAAGAAGTTTGAAAGGGCACATAAGAGACACAAAATTGTGTACAAGCCAATCCTGGTGAGAGAAGGTGCTCATACACCCAAGAAACATAAGCATAGGGATGTAGTGATTAATCCCCCAGAACATTAAAGAATTGATGTTTTCCAGGTACGACATGCAACATCAATGCCACAGGTTGAGGCAACAGTGCCTTTATTTTCACCTTTATCTTTGGAAGGAGTGACAATTGGGAACACTCAAGAGAAAACGACTCAAGGCAATGTCTTATTTAATCCAGTAGATAGTGAAGTCTTGGATCAAGGTATGAAAACATCTGAAACCATGTCAGTTGAAAATGTGAATATACCTTTATTTGAACAATTACAAGAGTCAGCAAAGGCTCAGGTAGAGATAATGGATGTTGATACTAGTGAGGAAATTTTCCACATTGGATGCATTTGACATATCTATTGATGAACAAATATAAAATAATGTAAGTAATCTTCAAATAAGTGAAGAAATGGAAAAAAATTACTCATGTGCCAACCACTAAAATCAGAATTCAAGCATCATAAGTTTCTTCTACAGATCAAGTAGTTTTCAGAGTCAAATAAGCCAGAGATGCTTAGTGAAAAGGCTGTAAGTACTGAGATATTAGTAAAATAATATTCTTCCCATGATGTCAAGGCCACTAAGGATAGTGAGCCATATTAAACAGAGAAATATGTAGTTGAAAAGACAGGAAATTTTGCACAAGATGCAATTGCTAGGGATGAAATTATTGTTGGTATGGATGTACAGATTTTGGGTGAGAATAAGGAACCAACATTGGGAAGAGTAATCCACCATGACCCAACCTGAGATATCAAATAGTGAAAAAGGATGATGATGTGTCAACCCAATAGTATCCAAAGAAATGTGTAAATATTGGAAGGAAAGGAGAGAACCCTGTAAGTAAGATATCAATGTTTAAGAAACTCCTAGGGAAGAAGTTGAGTTTAACATTACATCAGTTGAAGAAATAAGGAAAGAACATATCCCAATTACTGGTGTAAGTCAGAAAGAGACATGATCAATCCCAAGCTCAAGACCAAGGAGGAAGAAAATTAGGGGAAATGCTAGTACATGGTGAGAGAAAAGAAATAACTATTGAAGAAGATTGTGAAAAGTAGGTAGAATCATTAACCCGAGGGTGAACAAGATATGTCAAAGTAGTTGGTGGTTTTCCCCAAGAAATCCCAACAAGAATTACAAGAAACAAAATACTGGGACAAAGTATTACAAATGGATGGATTGGGGATTTGATTCCAAATGAAGAAAAATAAATTGTCCCTAATTGAGGCCATCTATCTCACGAATCTAATCTTTTCTAAAACCAATGAGAAATTCCTCCAAAGAATATAGGGTTCTTACTAAGACACATACTGATTCACAAAGGTCCAAAAATTTGGAAGTAGAAATCCCTCACAAAGGAAAAACTAGACACAATTATAAAAACTGAGTGACTACAAATGTTTAACTAATTTCTTTTGGAAATCCTTCGAGAAATAAATTAAAATAGGGAGTATCAGAGGAAGTTTATGGCATGTTCCCATAAAAGTTTGATGAGAAAAGGATAACTAAAAAGGCAATTGAAAGAACATGTCAAATCTTTGAGTTCTTGCCTATAATAATTAATTAGCCAGTCTAGTCAAACTTAAGCAAGTACCTCTATCAATACCCCTGAAGGTGTTAGGAAATAAGGGATAAAATATGTGGAATAATCCCTCATAGACCCACCTCGGGACACCGAAAAATGAACCAAAAAGATGGTAAATTTTTTTAAAAAGAGAATACTAACAATACATATCTGATTTCCATTATTAATTTATTTTACACTATTTCAATTTGCCCAATTAATTCACCACTAGTAAAATTTCATCTTTAATTATTTAGTTCTACTAAGTGTTTTCTAGGGTTACTAAAGGAGGTCTATACACCCCTCATTAATTTTATTTAGTTTTCCCTTCTTTAAGTTTAATTGCCCCCACATACCCTTTAATTTATTTTCCCAAACCCATTTAAAATGCTCATGACTTAAAAGTGAATAGGGTTGTTTGTGAGCCCTTGGATCAAATCTGATCTTGACCCTTGGTTTTGAAAATACCCTAAAGTTTGCCCTAATCCTCTCTTTGTTATTTTCTTCTCCTTCTTTTCATTCTTTTTCTCATTTTTGTTTTTGTTTCTTCTTGCAGATTGTTGGGGAGCTATGGAGGGGAATGTATTATTACAATAATTTTTTTTGTGCGTAACAAGTATGGCCGCATGTTATTATTATTTTTTTGAATAAGGAGGGGGGAAATGTTAATTTTTCAAGGGTGGAGGAGGAGGCTGGGTTTTGGGGGAGAGAGGACGTGAAAAGGGGCGGCGATTGTGCAGAGGGGGTGTGTGGAGGGGGAAATGACACGTGGAGAGGGGGCAGCAGCAGGGGCAGTTGTGGCTGCAGGGTTGGGTTGCCAGAGCTGGGGGGGGGGGATGGAGGGACAGGCACGGGGAGAGGGAGGAACAGGCGCGGGGGACAGGCTAGAGGGGGACAACGGTGTAGGGTTTTGGGAGCGGCCGGACGGGTAGGGGGAGGGGTTCGGCCCTCCCCCCAAACAACATTCACAAAAAACCCCCTTTTTTTGTTTTTTTGTTTTTTATTAAAATAAAGATATTATATATATATATATATATATATATATATATATATATATAGTTTAGAACTAGTTATTATATATATATTTTTATATAATATTTAATACATTTTTAAATCTAAATGATTATTATTCATATATATATGTATAAATATTTATTCCATAATGTGTATACACTTCACTTTATAAATCTGCAATACAGATTTATACTAAGACTATTAATATTTTAATTCTGAATATGATTTTTTTTTTGGTACACAATGATAAATAATGGTGATCTCATCTTATAAAATAAAAGATTTTAATTTTATTATTTTGATGCAAGAAGGAACTTAAAGTTTTCGACTATTCACATTAAATGATTTACCTACTTTGATAATGCAAATGATGAACCCAAAATTTTGAAAAGGAAGATATTGACTAAACTAACACTTAGTGAGAGAGATAGGCAAATCAAATCTACTTCTACCTCCATTCAAATAAGATGAGCAAAAAGGAGAGTAAAACTAGTCTTATTCTATTCTCCAACTTTTCAAAACTTGTAAAAATAAGGGTGTTCCAAGAATGATATTAAATCTTACATTTACACAAGTTTTCAACATTTTACAAGGATGAAATCTATCACAAGAATACATGAACTATCTAATAACTTGTTTTTCCCTCAAATGGAGGTTCCATAGATTCATAAGAATACAATTAATTTACAAGATTTCATATAGAAAAAAAACATTCTTTCTTTACACAACCTTCCACTTCAAAAAAGATATTCAAATCAATGCTTATTAAAGGAATGCAACTATTTTCTATTCAATGCATTTTAAAGAAGTATAAATATTTTACAAGACTTTATTTGTAACATTCCTCAATACATCATATTTCAAACATGCTAAAATACATAAGAAACAACCTAACCAACCCCTTCCCAATATTGAAGGAAAGTTTACAACAAATGAAGTTTCCACCAAGCCATATCCAAAAGAGATACAAAGAGGTAATGTCCACAAAGAGAGAGAAGATGCCCAAGGAACTCCAACTACTACCAACTTTCATCATGAAATCCAACTTCATATGCCTTCAAGGAATCCAACAAGGAGAAGAAGCTGTAATTCACTTTTTCCTATAGGTAGCTTCACCAAATCCCTTGTCTGGTTCTCCATGAGAGCCTGATGCTCCTCATCGATGGCTTGCTCCCACTTATTCCTGGCATCTACATGCATTGCTTCATCAAAGCTCTCTGGCTCTCCACTATCAGTGAGTAATAAATAATAAAGAGAAGGAGAAAAACATTCAGGTTCTACTTCTTACCCTAGGAAGACCTCCTCAATATATGAGTTTGGGGTTCCTGTTGAGAGTTGTTACCTGAACTAATTCATGATGTCACAAATCCCATCTGGAAGATCCTCATACCACTGCATATTTCTTTCAAGTTGGATTCAAGCCCTCCTTATTTCTCTACAATTTCTACTTATACATGACTTTCTCATGTAAAGATTTTCACATCCCTAGATCAAATGATTTTATTGTCCTTAATACTGGGGAAGGAGGTTCATAGCCAAATGTCCCACCTTCACCACCGCATAACCACTAAAGGGGAGTACATTTTTCTAAATTAGCCTACTAGGCTTGGTCCTATCAAGCCTATAAGTCTATATGAGAGGGAAAATTCACCTCTTTTCCCCCACAAACTCCAAAGACTCTATCATGTCATACGATGGAGGGAGAAAAATCAACTAAACTTACCACACCAAGCCTTCATGCAAGTATGCCTCCATTTCAAAATAAGGAACTAATGAGGGTCCTAGCTATGTTATAACAAGTACATAGTTGAAGCTCAAGAAGCTTCTACCTCAAAAAGAAAGAGGCATCTCCTGCATGTCAACCTCATGCTCCTAGTACGTTGACCCAAGCATTGTTTTAGTTCCAAATCCTTTCTAATACCCCATTCTACTGCGGAAGTTCCAGGAACTAGTATCTCTTGCCTATGGATTCCCATTCTTAGAATAGTAATCATCAAGGGGATTCATTACTGAAATAATCCCCTCACATTATATGACCTGGTGAAATTTTAGCTTAAGACCTGTTTCATTCTCTCCTTCAAGGTCAAAGATGCTAAAGATAACAAAAGTGTTAAGGATACAATCAGACTTTTAGCCCTCTTCTCCCAGATTACTCAATATCATAACCAAAACTTTCCTTATTGTATCATCAATAAAAGTACACATAATCCAACTTGAACCCTTACAAGAGATGATGACCTGAAGCTGGCCCCCACACAGGGAGGGAAAACTGCCTCTAGCCTCTGAACTTAATCTCTTTACCTATTAGGTAGGCTCCAAGGGCCCATTTTCATGTTAACCTTACTCGCAAACTAAAAAAGGGTCTCTATATATGCAGTCCTCACATAACTCCAATTTCGGGTTTCTGCATATTATTGGGCAAAATCCTATAGGGTATGGGGCTCCATGCCCTTATGGCTCATATGACTGAGCCTATAGTGCCACAATGTTGTATTAAATACTTCATGAAGCCACAAGATTCACAAACATTAGTGCTATAAGTGGGGTCATTACTTCCCCTAATACAAGGTTACCACACAAACTTCAATTACCCTAAGCAAGATTAATAATACAAGACATATTATATTACAAATGAGGGTCACCCTTGGTAACCAAAACAAGAATTTTACTGCTAAGATATCAAGAAATAAACACGCCTATCACTTAGCCCAACTACCCTGCTTGATATCAAATTTGTGTAGCTGGCCTGAATGTCAGGTTCACATGTGACATGACACCTACACACTCACTGCACACATCAAACACACATGTCCGATAAGCACATCTGCAATTAAATTTTCATTATACCCTACCATATGCATAAAACTCATATGGAGTCAAAAATGTGACTACTTGCAGCAATTTTACACAATTCACCATAGGTTAGACATAATGATAAAGTACCATGTATCCATAGAACTGGTCCAAAATACAACTAATGGAGTATCCATCAATATAATCTCGTTCCATATGAACATCAGAGCAATTAGTTTCCATGATATGTCGGGTAAGCATTTTTTCGACAACATAATAATCAAGCTAAATTGGTGCCCAAAAACCTAAACCTCCGGAGAGGATACATGAATAAGATGCACAATACTCTTAGTGTACATGTCTTCAACACTTTCACACATGAAAACATGAACCACAACATGTCTAATAGAAGGAATGAGAAAAATGTAACTAAGGTTGTTAATAAGGTGGGCAATTCGTAGACACATGGGTCAAAAATTTGAAAAAGAAGGGAAAATAAGCAATTGAAGAATCCAGGGAAAAAGTATGAAGAACTCAAGAATAGGCTTAACAAAATTGATGAAATAATTGAGTAATGTGATAATGAAATCTTCTACTTTGAGGGAATTTTTCCCAAAATGGACCGCATAACTTAGCTTAGTGATGAACTGGTTGAGAAATAAGGGATTTTTCCAAAATAATTCAAAGGAACTCAACATGCTTTATGAAGGAATTACCAAAGATCAGAGTGGATATTTTGAATGGGAGCAAGGAAAAAATAGAAGTTAAAAGGAATTGGGTCGATGGTACTCTATATGCCATTGATTTAAAACTTGAAGATAAGGTCTTCGACAAATTAAAAAACAGCTACGGTGATCTAAAAATTGATTTCTTGTTCAGCTCTTTTGAGAAAAATATCAAGAAAGATAATTTCTCTTATGAAGTCAATTAAAACAATGAGGAAGATTGAAAACACAATCACAGAGCTAAAAGTCAAGGCCACTGGATTAAAAGCAAAAAATGGGCCACTGTGTAGATGCAATATCCAGACAAACATTAATCTTTCAACACCATATAGGACCAGATGAATATGAAATAAATGATATTTTTCAAAGATATGATGCATATGTTGTGAAGGTTTCCAGAAGAAGAAGAATTAGGAAAGGAAACTCAAGAATAAAATAGTGCAGACCATAAGAGATGATGAACAAGTTTAGGCTTGTTGTTCTTAAAATCGTATACTTTCTTTCCATATTTCATTTTCTGAATGATGTTTTATTTGATATTTATGTTTCATGGAGGATGAATGTTACTTTTAAAACTCATTGTTCCTCCAATATCAACTGTAATTTGATACAATGCATTATATTTTTATATGGCTTGGATGAAATTTTATGTCCATTTGTGAAAGCATATAAAATATTGAGATGCTTGTGCTTTATACATGTTAAAAATGGGGGAAAATGGGGTTCTATAGGGTCCCTAACCCATGATGAATTAAGGTTGTGTACATGTTTGAAAGCAAAGACACCAAAGGAAAGATAATGTTTAGATGTCCTTTACTCTTTCTTTGAAATTTTCCCCCTAGTGGAGGGGGTTTTTTCAATAGTTTGTTCTTACTCAACATGACATCACTTGAGAACATGTGTTGTCTAGACAAATACAATGGACCCATGCTAGATCCTCGGGACATCCCCATGTCTATCAATGAATCAAGAGTCACTCTATGGGACTGTTCATGATCTTTTCTAGCTCAATTTTATTCTGATAGGAAAATACCCAGTGTAGAAGATCCAAACCACCTGTGAAGAATTTTTTCTTCCCTTTCCCCTTGTGAAGGGTAGAATTATTAGGAACAGATTGAGAAGGAATGTTTAGAGTGATTGGAAGAGTAAGAACTACACCTAAGGGGCCAAACGCAATATGAGATCTGGAGTTAGATTCAGACTACACATTTCCTTGTGAGGGGTTGGCATTATCTTGGAGAAGGAACTAGCTTAGGTCCTGAAGGAATTCATGCTCTGTTAAAGGATCACAATGCACTGAATGAGTGGAAGACCAAACAACAAACCTGCCACTATTGTCTCTGGCAGAAGAAATTTCTGCTCTAGAGTGACGAGTAGATAAAGAGATTTCCTCTTCTCCAGTAGGAATGATAATTGGGGGTTGGGAGCTTGAATCACCCCTTCTATTACCCAAAGACGATACTAGTATTGTGAATTTTTGTGATGGCACGAGTTTGGCATAAAATTTCTCCAAAGAAATAATCCTCCATTCCAGTTCATCTATTTTATGAGAAATGACATGCATCGTATCAATAGAAGACTTGTCATACAACACATAAGACTCCTTAGGGATCTTCTTTGACAAAAATTTCTTCATTACATAAAAAGTGACAGTAAAAATTAGTCTATTCGGATACTTGAGGCCTCTTTTCAATCTAGAATCTCTTTAAGTCTGCAGGAGCCTCCTGATGTTCCCATTGAAAAAGATGAAAATAAATAGATTGAAAGGATGAGAAGACAAGATTTATTCTGATTAACCTCAGGAGGAGTGCAAGCTGAACTTGTCGATAAGTCAAAGGCCCTCTAGTATCCCCTAGATGTGCTATATCAAACAAAGCTATGACAAAGGCTTCATCCAGACCATGTAAGTCAAAGATTTAGTTTAAATCTTCAGAAAAAATTTCTAAAGATTGTTTGCCACAAGAACCTTCACCATTTTGCTGATAAGAACTATGAAAAAGTTTTTTACCTTTAAGATAGGGAAAAAAATGCATATTAGTGAGAGGGTAGAACTGAGTTTTATAGTAAGAATGGTACATATTGATTTAGTTGAGAGAAATCGTTCCAATCAGATGAAGGAATATTTTTCTCAACTCACACGAAGAAAAACTAAGAGTTGAAATGAATTAGGAGTGAGAAAAATTGATGAATTAATATGATTTTATAAGAACCATGTGTGATGATTAAGCCAAACAGACGTGAAAATAAGTGTGCAACACCCAAGATGGATTCTTGGAAAGTAGATAAGAGTATCTGTCATATCTGATCACCTGGAAGTTCTCAATGATCATCAAAAGTGACTAGCTAATCACCAAGTGGAAAGAACAATTAAATAATTCACCAAAAGTGGTGACATGGTATCCCAGTCATACAAAAATAGAACAAATTGAAAAAGGATCGTAATTCTTAACACCTGACAACACTAAACGAAGCATTTTCAAAATAATAACGTGGTTTAAAATATATGTTGTAAAGGGGAATATTCCCTTGAATATTAATGCTTTTGGGGGAAATTTAGAAAGCTAATGAGTGGATAGAATGGTATAAATACAAAGAAAATAATCACGCATAAGGGGCTTAAAGTCTATTAAAAATTAATCGAAGAAAAAGGAGAACTGAAAGAAAACCATTTTCCTAGGGACTCATCAGAGAAACGTGTTACTTTCTTTGAGCCTTCAAATTTAGTCATGTTAAGATGGTTGCAATTGTACAGCCATTGAAAAACATTGAGACTATAGATCTATTTTCCCTTGTTGATAAATTTGATGAGCCTTGAACTAATTGTGTTAATCATGAGCATTGTTGTATATGTCGTCAATATGATATATTGTAAAATAGTTATTCATGCTCCCATTGCAATCTTATTTTAGAGATCCTTGAATTCAAACATAACTTTATCATTCTTGTAGCATTTTGGAAATTGCAATTGCACTGTTGAGAAGAGATTTCATTTCATTTGTGTAATATTTTTTTTTAAAAATCACTATGTCTCCACTTTGTTAAATGTTGCTTGCAAGTCTTTGAGTGTATCTTAGGTGTGATAAATTGTGAATCTATGATGTTTTATTAAGTATTCAACATGATTTTTTGTGTTTGAATCCTTAAAGATTGTTTGAAACCATGCACTCTTGGGCTTCCATGAGTGTACATCTTCTTGTTAAGGGGTCATTGTGAGCTATTTGAGGTGTTTTTGTCTTACAATTGGTAGATCTCCCAACATTTATTGAAGTTTCTATGAAATCTGGTATATTCAGCTTTATCCTACTTAATTCCCCAAATAAGATGCATCCAAAACTAACTAATCCTACCAGAATCACCCATGCTTGCCTCATTAAAGCGAACAACATACTAAAGCAAGTTAGTTCCTTACTGTCTTTAGTAGTTTGAGCTTTATTTAGAAGACGTCTACATCCAAAACTGGTATAATCTGGTATAATCAAATTTATCCTACTTAATTCCCCAAATCAGATGCATCCAAAACTAACTAATCCTACTAGAATCACCCATGCTTACCTCATTATAGCCAACAACATACTAAAGAAAGTTGGTTCCTTACTGTCTTTAGTAGTTTGAGCTTTGTTTAGAAGACGTTTGCACTGTCTAGAAGTGACAAATCGTGAGAATTATCCTTTTTTAATTAACCATGTCTTCTCAGAGTTGTTTTTCAATTACTCTACAAAAGAGTGTCAAATATTGTTGATACATCCACTCCAATCAAAATTACAGACTACATAATGGGTCCTCTCACCTTGGCTAAAGGCAAAGCCTAAAGTAGGAGGGTAGGTCATACCCTCAGCACGGTGCTACCTGACTCCTCTAAGCTCGAGTGATAAAGAGATGATGAGATCCTTCATTGGTTACAAAACAACAAAAATCTAGATCTATCATCCACTAGGCATCCTTCTCATTCTATTGATGCTGCTCGGCCATAAAGGGAGGACTGATTTGGGTACTAATAGTATGAACATCTGAGTAAGAAGCATAAACAAGACGATGGCACATGAATGGTTAGAGTGCAGTGCGTTGTGGATGTTAAAGTTAGTGACGGATCTTGAGTTGGTACATGTGTTAGTCACTATATGTGCTGAGGTTGTGCGTGCTAGGGAAGTTCTAAAGCAGAATCCTATCATTACAAAGGAGGAGGTACTACATGTAAAGTATCCAAAACCTATGCATTAGAAGGAGGCTTACTCATGAAACCTTGGAGGTGATTAGAAATTTGTCAGGGTGAGATACAATATTTTAAAGAACAGTCATGGAAGTTGGAACAAAAGAAAACATCTCATCTTCCTCATAAGGATGTTGATGATTTAAAGGAGGTTTGCAAGATGTTGTGACAAGACAACATCATTCCTTTACTAGGGGAATGGTTAAGGGGAAATACTCTGCATGTGTTGGAGTTGAGTGTAAAAGAAATATTTTACATGCTAACCTACCTCCTCATAGTCTGGATTATGACAAGGAGATCACTCTGAATGCTATGCTATTGATGGATGGACTTTTAAGTAACATTTTTATTGATACACATGCACTGAAGTGAATGTCACTCACATTGGACGTGTGGATTCAGATGGGGAGACCACCATTACATCCATCTTCAAATGGGTTATTTATGGCAAACATAGGACTAAATCCATGCTCATTGGAGTTTTAAAAGATGTTACAATTACTATACAAGAGGCCAAATTTACTAGGGACTTTGAGGTCTTGGTGACTTGTAAAAGTAGATAAGTTTTCCAACATTACTTGGGTGCCCTTGGTCTTATGACAAACAACTATGAATCTATGCAATTCAATAAAGGCTTACATCTTTTTTTGAGAACAAGGAAGAGTGCATCATCATTCATTTAACAAACAAGAAATTTGCACCTTATGTAGAGCCCTTAAGTGAAGATGATTTGAACAAAATCTATGTGCACACCATTAGGGATCCTGAAGTTCTTGATCCATTAAAGGAAGGGGTTAATTCTCTAATGGGATTATACACAATTCCATGAGTGATACTACAAGATGTTACATGTTACAACTGGGCATATGACACTTATGAGATGGTTGGGCATGAAGTGAGGAGTGCAATTACATGCATAAGTAGGTCCACGTTATGTTAGGTGTTTGGGTAGTAACCAGGTACCAAGGTACATTGGTGAGAGAAATTCCTTGAAGTATTTCCTACGCGTGATGGAATTTCATTGGACATAGATCAAGTGGAAATAAGGAATGTGCTAGTTTATACTCTGCACAGAATGGGACAATGGTGCACTGGTGGATGGTTCATAGGGATAATATTTTTGGATGGTGAGAGGTGATAATCGTGTTCTTTGCAAGATTTCTCCATAGCAATACACCTACCAAGATATGTGAATTTTATGGGAAGGATGCTCAGCAACATGTTCAGCTACGTTTGAGAGACTCTAGAAAAGAGGGGCAATAGGCCTTAGCATCTTCATCTATGGGTGCATTAGTTCTACTATACCTTGTGAGGTTTCACATGCGCATGGTATGTCTATGTCGAGTTGAATAGAGAGACAGGAAATTAGCAGGAAATGACTGCATGTATGATTTATATCTTTGACTATTTTTCCACTGAAACCTCCAGTGAATGAAGCATTACAGGTTATGAAGTGCTTGACAATGGGAGATAGTGCAAAGGTTGAGGAACTTATTCAAGATTTAGTAGGTGAGTCAGACATGGAGGCATGCTTTGAATAAGAAGAGAAAAATGCATAATATCTTGGGTGTACCTACCTAGAAAGAGAAAAAGGTAAGATGGTATATGTCATTAATGATGAAGAAGTAGGAGAATCTGGATGTTGAGCATACAGAGGGAATGTATGCAAGGTATTAGATAGTGCAGATGAGATGGTGCATGCATGTATCATGAGTCCTATGAGAGACTAAGAAGGTAAACATTGGAACAAATGACTGAATGTAAGGAGGCCATCATTGGTGATTATTGGTCTGACTCTGATGTTTCTAAGATAATTGAGCTACTTGCGTGAATTCCAAAACTTGTTCCCTAGAGGCTATCATGAGTTGAAAGGAGTACATGAATATTCTAGGTGAGATGAGAATCTAAGCTAAAGGATGGTACATGCCCGGTTAGGAAGAGGCCTTATAAGATGACATCCTAACCTGCACGTCAAGGTGAAGGAAGAAATTGATAAAATGTTGATTTCTGGAATCATTGAGCCCATCGAGGAGTTGGAGTGAGTTATCCGTATGGTGATCCATTATTAATAAAGATGGAGGAATAAGAAACTTTGTGTGGATTATAGGGATTTGAATGCTACATGGGTAATAGATCCATTTTCCACACCATTTACAGAGGAGATTATGGAAGGCGTTGCAAGGTGTGAGATTTACTCCTTCACTGATGGATTTTCTAGATATCATCAAGTAAGGATAGCTAAAGAGGATCAAGAAAAGACAACTTTCACCACATAATGGGGAAGTCTTACATACATGTTTATTCCTTTTGGATTGAAGAATGTGCCTGTGATATTTACGTGCATAGTTGTGCAAGCATTCCAGGATTTCATTCATAAGTTCTTGCAGGTCTACTTGGTTGATTGGATATTTTATGGGTTAGTGAAAGATCATTGTGATAATTTTAGACTTATGTTTGAGAGGTGCCAGTAGTTGAGCATCTTATTAAACATTAAGAAGTGTGTTTTTGCTATACCTTTTGTGACTTTGCTGGGACATATCATCTATAAGGAAGGCTTATTAGTAGATCTTGATAAGGTTGCTGTTATTTTGGGCTTAGAGGAACCTACTAATCAGAGCGAGGTGCACTGATTCTTGGGGCACACATGATATTACAAATTTTTTTTATCAAAGGTTATGCTAATATTGCCATGACTTTAGAAGAATTGTTAAAGAGTAAAGGAGAGTTTCATTGGGTGTGAATCACAAAAATAGGGTCACGTTTGAGACATTGAAGGAATGGCTTACTACAACACCTATTATGTGCTTTTGTTTATGGATGAAATATTTTCATGTGCATGTGGACACCTATGGCATGGCCATTGGTGTGGTATTAGCCCAGCCTAGAGAAGGTATTGTTGATCATCTTATTTTCTTTGCAAACAAGAAGTTAACACCAGTTAAATAGAACTATATAACTATAGAGCGTGAGGCCTTGTCCATGATCTACGCGTTGTATAAGTTTTGACAATACTTGTTGGAAACATATTTTATTTTCTATACAGATCACATGGCATTGAAGTAATTGGTGAACAAGATCATTCTATAGGGGTGCATATGCCATTGGATTTTGTTATTTCAAGAATTTGATTTTACTGTGATGGTTAAGCCAGAAAAGAGAAAATCCTGGACCAGATCATTTATAAAGGATTAATATAGGAGAGGATGCTCATAACATTAAGGACACAATGTTAATGCACAACTATTCATATTGAACCATGTGCCCTCTGACTTAGAAGATATTTTTGTATTTTTGTGAAATGGTGTGGTGCCTAAGGGAATGAAGGCTTTGGAAAAAAATAGCTTGTCATCTGCATCTCACCTTACATGTTGATTAGTGGAGACTTATACAAACTAGGTCGAGATGAAGTTTTACGCCGGTGTGTAAATGAGACATGAGCGTGAAGCTATTATGGAAGATGCTTATGGTAGTATTGTAGGAGGGCATTATGCAGGAGATGCCATCGCGCACAAGATTTTATTGGCTGGTTTGTGGTGGGAAACATTATATAAGGATAAAGAATATTGTAAGCCCTGTGACAATTGCCAATGCCTTGGAAAGCTTGGGCCTATGGATTGAAAAATTCTTGCGCCACCGTGGAAAGCTTAAAGTGCATTGTTTGGGACCATATATTATGACTTAAATACTTGATTCATGTACTTGCCAATTAGAGGTGTTGGATGGGACACAGTTTCCTGATTACTTCAACAGGAATAGGTTGAAGTCCTGCAATAAATAAGTCTTCTTGGTGTTTGTAATAAGGTAGTATTGCCATTAGATTAGGTTTCCCTTAATGCACTTCATTTATATGTGTTTCCTTTCATCATTGCAATGCTTTGTCAATTTAGATCAATGTTTTGTGTAATAAGCGCGCTTGCACGCTAGAAGTTGATTACTATCTAAGTGCTTTAATGCGCATACCCTTAGTGTGGGGTAGAGTATATACATGGTACATGGACCAAGTTTAAATGTTATCTGAAGATGGGTATGCATAAAGAGATATTGTACAGATGCTTGAAGTAAAGGTGCGGATAGAGAAACATTACTCATGAATGACGACCACATATGGATAAATGGACACACAGTGTAACGTGAGGTAGCTTGCAACAGTGGAAACTACTTAGTGAAAGGCACAGTGGATAAGTAATTCGGTGCATAAAGGTGCATGAAAGGAGGTATGTGGCTGAGAAGTAGTAGGCATGCCAGAAGGTTATAGTTGTGGTGCAGAAAAATCAACGTGGAAAAGGAGAGAAACACCAATTTAATGTGAAGTACAGTGGTAGGTGGTAATCAATAAATGCAGAGGATTTTTCAAAATCTATATAATTAGGTGTTGTAAAATCAATTTCACCTTTGCAATAAAGAGCATTCGAGTGAGTTGAAGAAGAATGAGATAGCAAGCGATTTGTTTAGAGCAGAGAGCTTCGAACCAATCAGGTTTGTCATTTTTATTCACGGAATTTTTTGGCACTCCTTGGGAGAAGGTGTTTGAGTGACACAAAGGCATGCGAGAAGGAGAAATCAACTGTTAGGGTTTCGATTTGAGCTAGGGCACATGGATTTAAGTTAAAGCATGTGGATTTTGAATCACAGAGCTTGAATCAGTTACAAGAACATACTTTTATAGCTAATATGGCACCCAAACGAGCACCTGGAGTGGCCACAAGGGGAAGGAAGCAAAAGGATTTTGAAATCAAAGTGGAAGATGCCCCTGAGAGCATTTTTTCATAGATGCAATATATGAAAGGGTTTTTTATGGATCACGACTGGGAATCACATGTGTGCCAATGCAAAGTAAGTGACTACAATCATAGAACCAAAGATAATAAAGATGAGTTGGATAAACTGCTAGTAGTGAAGATAGCCATGAGGAAAGAAAATGATATGGCAGTGTATGATGATGTGGGTGAGAAGTTGATATCAAAGGTAGGAGTTTTACAACTGTATGAACTCCCTTATTTTGGAAAACCCGAGAAAATATACCAATGGCTAATGAGTAGAGTCCATGAGGACTTATTTTACTTCATTAAGTGTCAAATGAGGCTTACCACACCCTTGATTTGAAGGTTAACAGGATTGAGGAGTTTGGATATAGAGGTTAACAATGACCTCACTTACAAGGAGGCCATAGAAGAAAATAAGAAAGTGATAGGATACATGAAAGGAGGGCGCAGGATGGACATCCCAAAGTTGTAGAAGTATTAAGTGATCCAGGAAGTAACACACCTCCTGACAAAGATTGAACAATCAAGAGTGTTGGTCCCAAGTCAACAAGGCCTGGCTACATATAACCAAGAAGATGTCAAAAGGAGTGGTGTACAACTTGGCTGATTTTATTTCTGAAACCATTATTGATGAGCACAACAAGGTGATAATTTTTTATTGGTGTTATCCTTCTGTCAATTGTTTTTGTGGAAAATGGAGTGCCCGATTGTCCAAGAGATAAAATATGGATTTACCTAGAGAAGAAGAGATATTTTACTTAAAGGTTTGAGAAGTACACATGTGATGGGACCCTTCAAACAAAGATAAAAAATGTGGTATGAGTTCCTGTGCGTTGCATTCAAAGAGGAATGGAGAATACCAAAGGAGATTCCTATGGTATTGGGAAAATAGGTACATTTTTCAATATATCAACACTTCTGTATCACATGTTTTGGTACGAGGGATGGAAAGTGGAGCCCCTAGTGCAAGCTCCCATATGCCTTCATTGCGTGCTTGTTTCAAGCATCTGTACACAAATTCTTAGAAGTGCACCAATTACTTTTTAACGCAGATAAGGTAGATTGTGACTACCATACACTAAGAAAGACTTACGTCTATCCAAGTAAGTCTACATATATTGAGAAACTGATTTCAAAAGATATTAACATTAAGGTTGTGAGCTTGGAAATTGGGAAGGTTGGTGCGGATTTGGTATACATATGCCTTAAGCCAAAGTTAGAAAATAGAAAATATCTGGAGAATGAATTCAAGCTCCCTAGACTGCCTACAGAAAAAGCACAATGTAGGCACACTTGAAGATGAAGGAGACACTTTGCCCATTATTGAGGAAGAATAGGAGGAGGAGCAAGTGCAAGAAGACACTGATGGCTTGGAGCATAGGAGGAAATAACCCAATGTAGGGAAGAAGAGAGAGTGTGAGTTAACCCCTCCATTACAGAAAGAAGTTGAAGAAGTGGAAATGAAGATAGGAGCAGTTGATATTGGATTGGGCACTGTTGTGGACCCACAATACAAAAGGGTGTTGTGAAGAACTAGAGCACAAGGCATGGGACCTTCACAGTCATTGAGGAGATTGCCTAGGACTTCTCATGTGAAGCCAGAACTAGTGAAGAGAAGGCACAAGTATATCCCCACTAAAGAGGTCAATGAAGAAGAAAAATTTGAGGATAGCGCACTGACAACTCAAGTACACACCGAAGATGTACAGGAGCCCCGGGATGAAGATATCAGGATTTCAAAAGATTTGAAAGATCATAACATAGACAATGGAAAAATTAGAGTTGAGATAGGTGAAGATAAGCATGGATCATCAAGTGCGCCTCCTACTGCTAATGTGAAATACCAACAATGGATTCAAGCATCCCTATTCCAAAAGGTAAGCGATAAATAAAGGGGAAGGATGAAGAGACATATGAGACTCCATCCATTGGGTATGTTGATGACCCAAGTAAAATCATTCACGCACATGGTTTCAAATAACTTTGGAGCCCAAGGACTTGTATGGATGAGAGCTTATGGATGCATGAATGGAGAACACATGCACACGAAATAAATTATCATGGAGCATGCAGACTCATATGGATGAGTTTGATTTCAACATGTGTGAAGAATGGTGTGTTTCATGCAGAATGAAGAAGGTGCCCCATTCGTTCCATGTGATTGTCAAGCCCCCTATCATGTCTAATGAGTAGGTAAGTAATGCATTAACTAATGTATATGCAGAAGTTGCACGTCAAGGAATATTGATAAAGTGATAACTATTAGAGAACTACTAGATGCTAACAAGGAAAAATAAATGAAAATATAATGCGTGATAGAAGAGAAGGAAAAAGCTGAGGCAAAGGTGGAAGCTTTGGTCAGTATGGATGAATAAATTGGAGACGACATTTTGAAAGTAAGGCCACACCTAGAATCACAAGTTCCATAAATTTTTCCTTTTGTGATGCACTACGTACATGTGCTTGTGAAGCTAGTGATAGACAAAGGCCTATTGTGAATGCCAAAGCCAAAATATGCAGCGGAATAGGTAGTAAAGGCCAAGGCCAATATTGTGCCAAAAATTACATGGTATGAATCCATACTGTGAGCTTTAAAAGATGAACTGAAGAAATCATATTTGGCCTTGAATGTGTGTACGGCCCTAGATGTGAATAATAAATAAAAAACTCTAGTAGAAGAAGATGAAGTCCTTCAGGCAACGAAAAATGAATAACTTGGAAACATGGAGAGACTCACACTTGTAGAAGATAAGTATGATGTGCTTGCAGCTTCCAAAGTCCCTCATAAGGAAATAATTAAGGAGATTGGGAAAGTCATTGCGCAACGAATGGATGTGATGGTCTCCAGCATGGCCAATGTTGTCAGAGTACTGCAAAATGAAGGGGAGAACATGACATTATATGAGATGGAGGAAGTACTGATAGAAATCCTTGACAAAATGTATAAAGTGTTGAATGACTAGAATGAGCTTGAAGTAGGGGAGATAAAGGTAGAATATCCAGAGTTGATTTTATTTGTAGAAGGCTAGGGAGCCTATTCTTTATTCTTTTGTACAGTAATTATTTGATCATAGAGAGATAATTTGATATTACCCATTGCCAAGGGCATCAATGAAATTAGTATGGGTTAATTTTGGGATGAGAAAATATAGCCTAAGTATTGAATAAGCATAAGGATTGGGCATGCGGAAACAGGGTGCGTGTGCATAGGGTGGAAAGTGAGGAGTCAGGACTTAGCCATTTTTAGTGATGGACTAATTTTGGACATGTAGTGCAGAGCACGTTTTGTATAAAGACTTGTAGAACATGCAAGACTATTTTGGGAAAATGGTAGATCAATTGACATGCATAGTTCTGAGGCTATTAATAGGATTATACTTCTATTTATTATTAAATAATATATTATTACTGAGATTTTATGCTCTTGTATTTATCATGAAAGGGAACATGGCTATTCTTAGCATGTAGTCTAATTTAAAGGTGCTTAGGCGGTGAAGGGAAAGCCCTCACTACCTTTAAATATGTATTGATTTGCACGGTTTAGACAATACCACTTTTGTAATAGAGTTATGCTATTGATTTATGGGCGTGCATGACTATGGTGCCTAAATTATGCATGTATGAAGCTTCTGTGTTTTGCATTAATTAATATAATGGATCTTTGTGGCTAGATATTGATTGTGGACACACCTGTGAATGGTTATTATATGGTAAAGTTAATCTTGATTCTTGTTTGATTGCTCATGTTTATGTTTAAGAACTAGATCTAGTTTATGCATTATTATATACTTAGTTATATGTTATGGATATGGAATATTTACACAATATTGCTAACTTTTTGAGCAAGCTGCATAAAGAGGGACCTAGTACCCTTGTGCGCTTTTGGTGAGTGCTCAGTCTAGGTTGAGTGATGTGTTAGTGCACCTTAGGCTATTGGAGATAAAAAATAGGCTACACCAATGAGATGCCTAATGGTGAGGTATATACCAAATATGTTGTTATAGATCATCCTAATGGCATGGTTTGTCCTAGTTGGAGGAGATGAACAAGAAACAGAACAACTACAAGTGGTGGTGTATTTTCACGGTGAGGATTCTGCATGGTCTCCCCTGATCGGGAAATGTATTTTGTAAATGCAGTAAATAAATGTAATAAAAAAACATAGAAATGACCCAAACAACTATAACAATATAAAACCTAAAACCTAAAGTACAACTACAGTTAAAATGAACTCAGTTGATTAGAGGTGCTCGCTGGACTATGTCGTAGAAGTGACCAGAGAAATAGAAATTAGGAACAACTATGCAAAGTCCCCAAAAAGGATGGATTTGAGCTATCTAGTTGGACTGGAGTGCCTGGAGAGGGACTGGGACACCTACGGGAGCTCTGGTCTGTAGAAAGGGTGCCATGTTCTATGCCAAATATATAGAACTAAGTTTGACAGGTCTAGAAGGTGGTCTAAAACGCTCGTTATGTATTGCATCAGGTTTTTTGCACTGATCTAGATGTCATCGATAATCCAAGATGTATAGGAGACCTGTAAAAGACCAAAACAAGTATCAAAACCCTAAAAAAAAAGAATGCAAATAAATGGGTCAGACTGACCTCAATAACCACGTTAATGGGCTTACTAATTGAGTGTTGCACTACATTTTGGACCCAAATGTAGTTTTGGTGTGTGTGTGTGTGCATCATGTGCCATAGGTGCTCTTGTTCTAGTCACACTTTGTGAAGTAGAGAGAAATAACTAATTGTAGAGAATGTAATAGAAGGTGCATGGAATAGAATAGAATCCCTCTCCTTATGCTTGTGTGATGTAGATGAACCAACCTTGTCAATGTGATGGAGCTAATGAATGTGAATGATCTCCAAATGGATGCAACTCTAGGTGGATGATAATAGTGACTAGTGCTTGGTCCCTCATTACGGTCTAATAACTTTATATTTATAGGGTTCTCTTGATATAATTTTGTAATTAACCCCGAAATGGTTGACCACCAAAAAGATAAGAAGCTAAAACGGCTAGAAAGTTCCCAAAAGGTGGTGGGAAAGTTCAAAAAGGATTGGGGCATCCCTGGTGGAACCAGGGCGCCCATGGGCACATCAATACTGGCTTGGGCACCTTAGTCAAATCTAAAATAATGCTAAATGACAAAATATGACTGAGCATACAGGTGCAAAAGGTTGAGAATGACAAAATAAAACACAATATGATGGCCAAAAGATGAGGGATAATTAATACTTTTTTCACTCAAAAACCCTCTAAATAGTAGTATGAGACCAAAACTAAATAATGACTAAAGTGCATGATTTTGTGACTAAATTTTCCCCCACTTTATGTTGGTGAGTGAAAATATCGGTAACATAAAGTAAATAGAGATGAGTACCTAATGTCCATGAAGATTGTAGTAGAAAATGTGTTGAAGGACTAGACAAAGTGTAGAATGAAAAAAAGATGATGGAGCATGGAAACTATAGATGAAAACTGCAAAAAAGGTGATGAGAGTGAACCTAGGGTGGAAACACGTGTGTAGTTGTTGATGTGTGTGATGTACCTAGCATGGTTAGTAAAGTTTGTGTTACCATGAAGTTTTGTTGTTGACGTTGTTTTTGTTGTTTTGTTGCCCCCATTTGACTACTTGTTTCTCATACAACCAGACCTGCAAGGAGAAAACGATCAAGTAGTCAAATATGTATGTATGTAAAAACACAATGTAATAGATGCATGTAAAAGTATGTAAATGTAAAGTATACAAATGAAAAAGTGTAAATGGAACATGTGCACCTGATCCATGTCAAGAAAGAGAGTGTAGAAGGATATCTTATACTATCAGGATTTTTTGGATGATCTGATGCCATAGGCTGAAGAAGTATAGGGATGAATTCCAATGTATCCTCCAACCTTTAACTACTTCCCTGAATGTGTGTGAAGATATCTCTATACGTCCTAGTTTTTTGGGTGATCCGAAGCCATTGGCCAAAGTAGTTTAGGGAGGCACACCCATTGTAACCTCCGAGCCTATAACCGCTTCCCATAATGCTAAGGACACCATGTCCTATAAAATCCATTGTATGTATGGGGTTCGTAGATTAGTTTGAACCCACTCGTTGTATGTAATCCACAATTCTAGGGGCAGAAAGTGTACCAAACTAAACGAGTGTAAATGCGATGTGTTAATATGTAAAACCCCAAATGATGCCCCCTCTTTGGGGGCACATGCGACATCATTGATAGGAGAATGTAACCCCAAAAGAGGACCAACCATATGTACTCTGTAACTCTATCCCTGTACAGGGAGAATGGAATGCACATGGTAGAAACCAAGGTGTGCAAAAATAAGAAGGCTAATGCCAAAGACAAGTTTTAGTACAAACAAGCATGCATATAGAAGACAATGTAGAAGCTATGTAAACAGTGTATAAGCTACCAATAAAATTAATGTAAACACACCAAGAAGATAAAGTAAGTTGCACAAAGTGGGTTACAAACATGGGACATCACTCATGATGTCGCAAGACACACAAAGGCCATCATGGCCACATACAAACAAACAAGTGTGCACACCAAACAAAGGGTAAGGCCCACAAACAAGAGCAAACAATAGTAATAAATAAACAAACAAGTATAGAAGAAAATATCCCTACATAACAAATGCTTGCACATGAAGCACCCGTTAGCATGTTATAAAGATAACTATTATGTCAAAAGCGTGTATAACCAAGTAATGTAGAGTGCTAAGTACAAAATGAAACAATAGCACCTGTGAGAGATGAATGAGGATGCCGGTGAACAGTGTAGGAAGGGTAGAAGGTGAGCATCCGTGATGCAGTGTAAGAGACATGTATATGTGATCACAACTAGAAAAATATAGGGATGTGCATGTGTGGATGATATAGATAAATGACATACAAGTAATCTAACTAGCATGTGTAATAAAGTGACCATGAATAAGCAAATGCAAGCAAGAGTAAAAGTAACCATAATATATAGTATGTTGTGGATGGATGGAATGGAATGCAAAATGGAGTGATAGGAGCCGAGTGTGCCCCCCGAGTGAATGGAAATGTATGTAGTGAGGTTCATTTATTTTTCCCCCTCAGCAGTCAAGAATGAAATAAACGAGAGTGCGTCATCGGGAAATGGTTGAAGTGTGTGTTGTGTTTAACGCGTTGTGATGAGTATGTATGTATTAGTGATGATGATATACAAAATATAGAAGAGATGTGTGTGAACCTTATAGCCGAGGCAAAAATAATGTATGAACGATGATTTAGCACTAAATCGTATATCACTACAAGATGGATAGAGTAAGTGATGATGTAGCCTAAAAGTGTGTATCACTACAAGATGAATAACAGGGAATGGTGATGTAGCCTAAAGCGTATACCACTACAAGGTGATAGAGCAGGTGACCATTTAGCCTATAGTGTATGTCACTAACCTAGAAAGGTCACATGATGGAAAGGTCGAATGATAAACGTGTGATGAATGTAAGGTCCATTTGATTTGTAAACCCTTGCCAGTTGAGTATGGACCAAGGAACTAAAGTGCATCATAGGGTAGTAAGTGCAGTGCGTAGAAGAATATATAGTATATGCAATGATAAGAGATGACCAAATGATTTGTATGATGTGTAAAATGTGATGTATAGTGTGCAATGTAATATGTGTAGAGTGTATGCTATGCAATATGTAAGAGGAGTGATATATGATGTAATGCTAGATGAGTATGATGCAAACGAGTATGGTGTATGATGTATATATGTGCGAATGTCAAAATGTTGTAGACATAATTGTATAATGTGATGCAAGATGTGTGAAATAGATGTAGTGTGTAGGACCTATAGTGCAGTGTGTGGGGTTCATGTGTAGTAAGCCCTCAACAGTCAAGTGTGAACTGAAGCACAAGAGTGTGTCATCGGGTAATGACGATGCTAAAGGTATGAATGATATGAGAATAAAAAGATGATAGATGCACAAATGCTGAATGATGGAGGGTATGAAATTCTATACCCCCAAGTGAATGAAATGAACTAGAGAGTGAAAATGAAGGTCCATCATTCGATATATGTATGAAAGCGATAAAATGGTGAATGAGGTAGGTGTATAATGTAAAGATATTAATGAGATAATGTGATGAATACTTCATGCTAATATGATGATGGGGGGGAATGTATAAGATGTTATGCCCCCCAAGTATGTGCAATGCAAGATCATGTAAATTCATCAAGAAGATCGTCATCCTCCGGGTCAAATTCAAATGGATAAGCATTAGTAACTTGATAAGCAATAATGTCTAGGTTTATCGCATGCAACTAAGCCATTGAGGCGTAAGTTTTACATACCCATGGCATATTCCTCATTGATGAATGGAGGAAGTGGACAGCCGTGTACATACCAATGAGTAAGATTTTGTGTATAACCTAGAAAATAGCTATTGTCAAATGAAGATACATCCAAAAGGCATAGGGAAAGAGATGTCTATATGATCAGGATATAGAGTGCCCCCAATATAATAAATCCAGGATTTTCCTAATGTGAGTGGATGAAGAATGAGGAGTATCGTGATAAATAGATAGTAAGATGAAATACACATAACCCATAAGAAACCGTAATATGATGAAATCCATAATAGAGATGAGGATCATGGAGGAGGATAGAGATCCTCAAAATCAAAGCCTAGTACAACCAAACCATCATGTGTACATATAGTGTCATCGCATGTAGGATCAAATGGAATGTGTTCCCAATATGAGTCATTCATGAAGAGGGTGCAAGTGAATGATGGGCGTGCTAATGTAGGTGGTACAGGTGAGAGGTGTAGGTGATAGAGTGACATGTCCATAGACTGGACAAGACCCCTAATAAGGAATCATAGCAGTAGTAGTAGTAGGTTCCATAAAAGAAACTTCATCTATCACACAAATGGTACCATCAAGTGGTGGTAAGTGAGGTGGTTCTTCAATAGGTTGGGCTCATCTGTAATATTTGTGCGTGGAATAGGAAGACTAGTATTAGGAGCCTCGGTCACAATACTAAAATGGATCGCTGGTCACGAAAAAATAGTGTACTTAAATTCTCTCATGTAAGAATTTTACACAATTATGGACAGTAGAGGTGATAACTTGCATGGCATGAAGCCATGGCCTACCAAGTAGAAAATTGTAGGAAACTGGGAAATTAACAACAAAAAAGACAGTGTGGACAGTCTTAGGACCAACAGTGATAGGAAATGTAATGTGACCGAAACATGGATGGATAGAACCATCATAAGAACATAGTGAAACACTAGAGGGACTAACGTCATGATTGAGGAAAGACCTAAAGCTTCAAGGAATGACATAGGACACAAGTTAAGTTCAGATCCATTATCAATCAAAGTGCACTTAACAACTACATTATGAATACGACATATGATATGTAGAGGAGGGTCATTATCAAAAGTGTGAACATCAGTGGGAAGGTTAGACTTGAATACTATGTGTGAAGAGAAAGCATCGGACAAAGTCTTGATAAACTGAGTCTGGATGCATGTCAGCACGAATGCGAGTAGTAACAAGAAAATGTTGGACTCTATGTAGTAAATCAAGATTTGCAAGCAAATAATCATTGATTGAGATACTCATGATGACCAAATCCTAGGATGACAAGCAATGAATGAAGAACCTAGAAGTGTGAATGATCGATTCGAGTTCACCAAAATGATTAACTAAAAATAATAAATAAATGTGTAGTTAATCTAATCTAGAACGAAATGTAAATGCAATAAATGAATGCAATAATCAAATATAGAAATGACCCAAACAACTATCAAAATAGAAATGCTAAAACCCTAAAGTGCAAGGAGAGTTAGAATGAACTCATTTGATTAGAGGAGCTTGCTAAACTGTGTCGTAGAGGTGACTGGAGAAAGCAGGAAAGCCAGGAATGACTATGCAAAGGCCCCAAAAAGAATGGATCTAGGATATCTAGTTAGACTGGAGTGCCTAAAGAGGGACTGGGGTGCCTACAGGTGCTCTTGTCTGTAAAATGGGTGCCCTGGTCTAATGAAAAAGATCCAGAACTGAGTTTCACAAGGTCTGACAGGTGGTCTAAAACCCTCGTTGTGTGTCACATCAAGATTTGTTGTACTACGCTCCAGATGTCACTGATAATCCAAGATGTATAGAAGACCTGCAAGAGACCAAAGAAGTATTAAAACCCTAAAAAAAGAAAAATGCAAATGAATGGTCAGACTGACCTCAACTGTAATAACATTGGGCTTACTAACTGAGTGTTGCACTACATTTTAGACCCAAATGTAGTTCTGGTGAGTGTGTGCATCATGTGCCCTAGGTGCTCTTGTGTCAGTCACACTTTGTGAAGTAGCACAGCAATAACTAGATGTAGAAAATGTAATAGAATGTGTGCATGGAATAGAATAGAATCCCTCCCCCTATGCTTGTGTGATGCAGATGAACCAACCTTGTCCTTGTGATGGAGCTAATGGATGCAAATGATCTCCAAATGGATGCAACTCTAGGTGGATGCTAGTAATGACTAGTGCTTGGTCCCTCATTATGGTATCCTAACTCTATATTTATAGGGTTCTCTTGATATAATTTCTTAATTAACCCCAAAATGGCTGACCACCAAAAATATAAGAAGTTGAAATGGCTAGAAAGCACCCAAAAGGTGGTGAGAAAGTTTTAAAAAGGATTGGGGCACCCCTAGTGGGACCATGGACACCCCTGGTAGGACCCAAAAGAGCCCTAGTCAAGGCTAAAATAATGTTAAATGACAAAATCTGAATGTGCATACAGGTGCAAGAGGTCAAGAATGACGAAATAAAATACACTAAGATGGTCAAAAGATGGGGGTTAATTAGTACTTTCTTCACTCAAAAACCTTCTAAATAGTAGTATGATACTGTAATTAAATAATGAATAAAGTGCCTGATGTTGTGACTAAAATGTGGTCACAAGACCACTTAATGTGCTTGGAATCAGCCATTGAGTAGGAATTTGTGGCATGGTCATCGACATATTTAATACATTGAGTTGGTGATTGAAGAGATGAATCACTTGGACTATGTGCCATTCCTTGATAAATATAATTTGTAATACCAATATAACTTAGAATATGTGGAATTCCTTGCTAAATATAATAAATCACAAATAAGATGATCTTGATGATCTCAATATGGTGACAAGGAGGCTAGGTCCCCCTCTTGATAAAAAGTGGATCCCACTAGCTATTGGGGCACCAACTGACAGATGTTATGGGTCCCAAAATTTGATCACCTCAATCGTCGAAGACCAGAGGATGAAACTCAAACCCAATTTCTTCTAATTTCTCTTTGCATGTTACCACTTGTCAATACACTGTTGGTCAACTCTGCAAATGGTCACTTGGTAATCTTGCATTAATGCCATTGTATTACACCTATGCCTTCTATTATGCTCGTTACAACCCATTCTTGTACGGACAATATCTCCCATGTATAATTTTAGTGTTTTTGGACTGTTCAAAATGCGTTAGAAAGATGTCTTCGATATCTTCTGTAAGAAATAGGTTTAGGGGAGATTTAGGGAAATTCTGAATTATGAAATAATCTTTGGATCACTCCTCCCCACTAAGATGGTTTTGGTCTACCAAAATTATTCATTCTCATAAATGAAGGTACACCATCCTCATTTCTATATATTTCTCTCTTCTACCCGAGCACAAAATCTTCATGTACCCCATATTGTAACTATTGGAGCTCAAAATTACACCCTGCCTTGAATCATGAAGATCTAAGATTTTGAGGAAACCATGGGAATGTCTCCAAGTGTGGGACTTGTGGCTTGAGACAGACCTCCAGAGAAGGCCAACTTCTTTGCTACGTGGATTTGAAAACTCCCATAACACAACCTACTTCTAACACTAAAACAATTCCTACAACTAATTCCTATTCTAACAATTCCAAGGGACAAGGGATAGAGAGATGCAAGAAAGGTAAATCCTAAGGTGAATAGACGATGATAGCACTATAAGAGGGTTGAACACTCTCCACGAGGAGAATAAATTAGAGAAAACAAGAGAGGAAAAGGCAAACATACATACCACAGAACTAAACCGTGTAAACTCACCCTTTCCACAACATTTACAACACACAAAAATGGAGGAACATGTAAGTATGAAAACATGCTCAATATGCCAAAGGAGGAACATAAAGGAAAGAACACAAAAAAAGAGAATAAGTTAGAAAATAACCACAACACTCGATTTCATTGCTTAAAATATGCACGTGTAGTAGTTACATCCATGGCAGAAGGAAAAATTACATTGTAGAGACCAAGTTTGAGGTTTGAAACTCATGGGAAGTCGGTCACCATTTTGGAATGGTGTCATTACAACAAGAGAGGATCCTTTTTATAATGTATGAATTTCAAATTTATAGAAAAAATGAGGAGAAGAGAGAAGGAGAGAGAGGTCAAAACAAGAGATACCCAACCACCAAGGACCAATCGCCATAGATGTCTGCAGGAAGGTGTGGGCAATTAACATGGCTTCTATCACATGCCGTCAGATTTTACATAGGAAGAAACGATGCCCATACTTCCTTAAATTATGGTTAGTGGAGTGGTTGACTATCACTTAAATAAAATAGGTGTGGATTTGAGATGCCCTGTGACATTTGATGTCTTTTTTTATTCATGGCATTAGTTATGTCTTCCGCAACATCATACAACTCTAAACGTTATACTATTTATGATATTCCTTCTTTCTCAACCGTGGATTTTATTGTTACACAACTTTTGACCGTTTGTTCCTTACTTGAAGGGTTTGGAAATTCTCGTAGGTTCCATATGTTAGAATTTTCTCCATAATGCCTTTGATGTGTGGCATCATGGTACCTGTGGATTTCATTTACGTTCAAAACCTGTGACACACTATTGCCTTGCTCCACAACTTCTGCCACAACTTTTTAAATTTATTTCATTCGTGAAGAACCAAGCCCTCTTCCTTGTACATTGTGATCCTTTCATTATGCCTTAGAATACATACGGGCCTCTATTTCCATATGTTGTGGAACTCCTTATTTTAGAAGTCCACAAAACACTAGGATAATGTTCCATGGATTTCGAACTTAGCCATTTCTAACTTTTACTTCTTTGCTCGTTGGCACCTGACAGTTTTTTCTGCGTACATTGTGATCTTACTTGAGTGAACTCTAACCTTATCCTTCACCACACAACACCATTTTTCCATAAAATCCATATATTTTCTTGATTGCTCATTCCTTTGTTTTATGGGTTAGGATAATCTGTAAAACATTAAGTTCTTGCACCCCACAGTAAACTGATCTAGTCTGACATGGCTTTTACTGAGAACTAAAGTGGTTAAGTCCTTTTGACGAGTCATTCAAAATTAAAGGGGGTGTAGTTTTATATAATAATTTAGTGACCTCTAGGGGACATCTGCCTACTATATGATGAAGACCAGTTGCCTTGAATAATCCGCTAGGCATGAAGTTAAGTAAAACCTTGAGAACTGATTTTCAAATTTAAAACTCATCTCCTAAATCCGCATGAACTTACCATTGAACTGAAGATTATTTGTGGAGTTATGAAATTTTTACACTAAGATGCAGTCTAACTATTTTATTTCTGCCACTAAACCTGCTGAATTGGACTATGTAAAAAAAGGGCCCATTAAAACTATAGAAAAATATGAAAATCATACATATTCCAAATGGAAAGATGCAAATTTTCCACAAACACTTGTTTTGCAATAAATAAACCTAAATTATCCTATACTAATCGAAAGTAAAAGGACATAAAAAAAACTTGATAAAGGTTGGGAGAAGTAACTTCCTTGTCTTACAAAGTGTGGCCATGTGATCAATTTGGAAATAAACATGGTCTTTAATGAAAGTGGGAAAACTTCTTGTAACCAATTTCCGTTCTCATATCTCAAAGTATCAATGAGAAAACGAATGAATACCTCCTCAAGTTGCTCTACATTTGGTTGGAGGTGTGGAAACTGACCTTTGATACTTTGAAGCTCTTCCTCATGCTCTAAAGTGAGCATGAACAATTGTAACTCTTTTAGTGGCTCTAAGCTAGCTAAGTATCTAATTGGGCAAGGACCGATCCTCATGGTTTTCCCATTTTCTTTGTATTTAACTCCATGAATGGAGCTGATTGAGACACATTATTTATCATTTTGGATGCTTGCAAGTTGGATTGAACTCTGTTTTACTTCTTCTTGTGTAAACATCCATGTTTCCACTTCTGGGCACATGTTTCCATCTTCTCCACTCTCTGCCCTAATATGATTTTCCACCAAAAGCGAAGAAATTTTGAGGCATGTAGTGCAATGCGGGTCATTGCACTCAGTTGTTTTTACCTTTCTCTCTTTGAATCTCCTCCTCGGGCTACCTATAGATTCCATTAGCTTTAAACTCATCCTCCTTGGACCGAGTCATTTCATCTTCCTCTATAGATTGATTAATTGGAATATAAAGAGGCTCTAAAAGTGAAGGAGGAATGCAATTTAATTGTAGATGTGGTTGCTTCACAAGGGAAATTAGAGAAAAAAAATGGATGAGGGCAGGATTTAGAAGCATAGAACGTGGAAAATTGAAGGTGATAGGGAAGGGGAGAATATGGAAAATAAGAATCCTCAAAGGGAGTTATCAGAAAGCTAGGAACATAGAATTTTAGCTGAGGAGGAATGGGCTGAAAGGAAGGAATGGGAGGGATGTAAGATGGTAATAAAGGAATACCCCCATTAACAGAGTTCCTCAACATTAGATTTATAAGCTCCCATATTTTCAACCACTGACATCATTACTTTCAAAGACTTAGCCATTACATCTGAGGATTTAGCATACCAAAGGAGGAACAAAAAGGAAAGAACTCATAAAATGTGAGAATAGGGTAGAAAATAACACAACAACCAATTTCATTTCTTAAATTATGCATAAACAATTACATCAATGGTAGAATTCAAAACTACATTACAAAGACACATTTTAAGGTCTGAAACTTATGGGAAGACATCCACCATTTTGGCATGGCGTTGTTACAACAAAAGAGGATAATTTTTACAATGGCATGAGTTTTCATATTTAAAGAAAAAACAAGGAGAAGAGAGAAGGACAGAGAGAGAGAGAGAGAGTGATACAGACAAATATATGCCTCGTTAATGCACTAATAAATGATCTTATTTTACTCTTCTTTTTATCAAGTTTGACTGCATTTTGTGACTTTTGTTTGATTTAATGTAAGTTAGGATGTAATTGTCCATCTTTTGTTGAATTTAGTTCTAAAGTTTAAAAACTCTGTAATTTACTAACAAAGTGTGTGGAAATTCAGTTTTTGGTAATAAAATAGGTCAAAATCAGTCAAAGAATGAAGTATGAAGTGATCAACATGTTTTTGCGAGCCTTGGCTTCAATACGGCTTAGTTCTAGAACTTCAAGAATTAGTTCCGGAACTCTATCACATATTTTATGAGCTCTATCGCTTAGTTCTAGAACTTTCAGACTTAGTTCCGGAACTCCAACACTTAGTTATGGAACTCCTGCGTTTAGCTCCAGAACTTTCACGGTTAGATCAAGAACAGTCCCCTTTAGTTCTAGAACTTCTCCAAAGTTCCGGAACCAATGGGAATCTATTTATTTTGACGACATCCAATGATAGAGCAATCAATGAGCCTTTGAATCAGGAGGAGATCAGAAGATTTCTGATTCTTCATACTCAAATATCCAATGATAACTTATCAGACAGCTATACATCCAGCAAGGTTCCAAATTCAACATCTATTTTGGGCATAATTTGGTTCCATCTAAATCAGTAGAACCAATTATGGCTGTAAATGCATCTTTGGAATAAAATACATATATAAATACCTGTAGATAGATTTAAAAAGAGGAGAACATACATACAGATACATAGAGATAGAGATATAGACAAATATCCAATACATTTTTGTAAGACATAATATTTCAGCAATAAAATAGCCACTTCGTTTTGAGAGAATATCACTTTGTCAAATCCTGATTCAAGGTGGAGCAAGGGCCCACTCCTCCAAGAACCAGGATTCTCGTTTTATTGGTATTTATATTTCTAAAGCAAATAGTGTAGATCTGTTAATTTTGTAAATGCTTTTTGATTCTTTAAGTTAAACTATGTTTTATACTTGTCCCTGCAAGTGTTATAGACTAGATTTTCATTTCCTTGCAATCTTTTCACAACATTTTTAACCGTGTGTTTATTTCTAAGCCAAAGTGTGTTTTCTTCTGCATTGTGTGTTTATTTCCAGCAATCTATTTATTCTTGTATGTGTGTTTATTTCCAACAATTCATTCCAACAATGAATGTTTATTTCAGCAAGTTTCTTACAACATATAGATAATAAGGCTTTGGCCATGGAATCCTAAAGACACTGCAAAAAAACCCCAGAAAATAAAATAACAAATACCTATAGTCAATTACTAGATCACTAAGATTTTCTTGTTGCATATAGCTTCGGAGACAGACCCCTGGTTTGAATATGACATCAACAAAGAGTTGATTAAATGAAGGGAATAACGTCACCCATCATTTTTTGCACCGTTTTGGGGACCCAATAGTTAGAATTGTCTAATTAGGTGTCAACAAGAGCAACAATCATACATCTAGTAATTGAAGAATCTTCCCTACGTCATCATAAAATTTATGAGTAGACCAAGAGACTCCAAGGGTAGATTCCTCCCAAAAATATCTGAACAAGAATCATCAGCATCTTCTCGATCAAATAAGGAAGTTGACTAAGAATTAGAAGCACCATTGTCCCCTATTAGACAAGAAGCAGAATTGCCACCTTTGGAATTCTTGGATCAGTCACCAGAAGGAAGTGGAACCTTTAGAAAGAGGATTATATCTCAAGACCCGTTTAGAGAAAGTTTTGATTCACAATTGAGTAGTCAACCTCCTACTCCTGAACTTTTCACCTTCCCCAAAATAGATCACATACCATATTGATTGGGAGAAAATTTTAGAAGGTACTGCAGAAATGGCATGAGAAGCTGAAAGAGAACCTGATAGGACCTTTACTTATCTAATTCAGTTGGATGATGATGATACACCCATGAAGAATATTTCACCTACACATTTACCCACATTTAGAGGAATGTCATCTGAAGATCCTGACCAATTTTTGTTTGAATTTAAAGTACTGTGTCAAACTTATGATTACAAAATAGATAATCAGAAGCTCAAGTTGTTTCCATCTACCCTGAAGGATGCAACAATGAGGTGGTTTATGGGATTAACATCTAATTCTATTACCACTTGGGCAAAAATGGAATTTTCCTTCCTAGACAAGTATCAAGACTACTGTAGAGGGAGGAATAGGAAGGAAGAATTTTTCAAAATCAAGCAGGAGGATGATGAGAATATGGAAGATTATTTAGACAGATTCCTCTTTGTAAGTAAAAGATGTGGATTTGTACTACAAGAAGAGTTAAGAAAAACCATTTTTCTTAAAGGTCTGGATGATGAATCTAGGGAAACCCTTGATTTGATGGGAGGTGGAAACATTGATCAATTAAGAATGAATGATATTAAAGACATTTGTAGAAGCTATTCAAGAACAAGGGGTGGACCTAGAAAAGGAAAAATAGTTAAAAGTTTGAACCCAGATATGAACAAACTGATGGATGAACTGGAAAACTTTAAAACAGACATTTTAGTTCAATTAACCTCCACCATGGATGGATTGCAAGCTAAAGAAAATGCTAAAACTGAACCATTAGCTATGTATTGTCCTAGATGCAGGAAGAAGCATGCAATAAGAGATTGTCCCCTAGATAAAATAGAAATGTGTCTTATCTGTGAATCTAGGGACCATGAGAGTAATGCATTGTTCTCTTCTTCCATTTATTAAAAATCAGCTTAAACAAACTAGCATTCCATCCACATCAGAAGAAGTAAATTTTGTCCAGAGATAACCTAGCCAGGGGCAGTTCATGCCTAGGTCAGTTCCTAACCCCTGGATGATGCCATGGGTAGCTCAGACAAGTACCAAAAAGTTGGGGACAACCACCTTGGGTCCCTCAACCAACATGGAATCCTCAGGATTGGTCAGGACAATCTTGGTATGCCCAAGGACACCAACAACCATGGTTTGGTCAAGGTAACCCAAATGCTTGGTCACAACCTAGGTGGAGCCCTAATAATTATGCTCAAGGGAGGACATATCCCAATAGAATCAACAAGCCATAATGGGTTCCCCAACACAAAATTCACAAAACAAAAATGTGGTTCAAACACAAATGCCAGCACAACCAGTTGCTAATCCCAGAAACAAACAAACAACTCCTGTCTATGGGACAGAACAAGAAAAACCAGTGGATCTAAATGCCATGGATTGTAAAGATATTCAAACCAGATCTGGAAAATTAATTAGCAGTCCACCTATTATAATTACTGAAATGACAGAAGAAACTGAAACCCCTAGTGTGGTTGTTCCCAAGAAAGATGAAAAATAAAAAGATAAGGAGTCAGTAGTAACTTCTGCTGAAACTCCATTCCCAGAGAGATTTCAAGAAGTTATAGGGACCAAGGAATCTGAGTTGGTGCAGGAGTTGAGGAAATTAAATATTGAAATACCATTGTTACAAGCAATCAAGGACATTCCAGAGTTGAACAAGTTAATCAAAATGTTATGTTTAAGAAGACCTAGAAGGAAGAAGCAGTACCCCAGGACTATTAAAGTAGATGGGAAACTTGCTGATTTATTAGTAGGAAAACTCTTACTTCCCAAATATGGAGATCCTGGTAGCCCTGTTATTTCTGTCTCTATAGGGAATAAAGATATACATAATGTTTTGGTTGATTTGGGAGCAGCTATAAATGTGATGACAATGGACACTTTGAAAACATTACCATTAACAGGTATCCAACCTACTAACACCATATTATAGATGGCAGACCAGTCTGTAGCAAAACCAAAAGGAGTTATTGAAGATGTGGTAGTTATGGTGGAGTCATGGGAATATCCAGTGGACTTCCTTATATTGCAGCCAAAAGGTAAAACACTTGGTTATCCCATTATTTTGGGTAGACCATGGTTAGCTACAGTTGTTGCCTTAATTGATTGTAGATCAGGTGATATGACTATCTCAAATGGTAAGAGTTCTAAGAAAATTTCTTTATACCCCTCTGCATGACCTTTTATTGATAATCAAGAGCAATTGTGGGTTGATGATCCTGACACTAATAAACAAAATCTATCTTCTTTGGCTATGATAACGTTGTCGGATCATGTATGGGAGATGGAAGATATGATTAATCAACCATTGAATGAACACCAACTGTCCTTGGAACAATTAGCTTAGTTCTGGAACCTACGGACTTAGTTCCAGAACCTACAGATTTAGTTCTCAGAACCATCACATTTAGTTCTAGAACCTTCAGACTTATCTCCGGAACCACAACAAAGTGATCCCATGCAAATGCAAATAATTTCACTCTAGAGGAACAAGATTTCTCTTGGGGAGGAGTAGAAATAGCTACAGAATTAGTAGTTTTCAGTTTCAAAGATATCAGGAAATGGTGGGGAATTTTTGGAAAACAACAGTGACGAGGAGTTTGACTGACAACAAGATAAGTATCATAACTCTTCCTATTGTCCTTTGTCCAGTATTATTTCTCAAGGGAATTTTGGAGATGTTGCTACATATCATATGTTATTACCACATCCATGTCCACTAAACACCTTAATGGAACCCTTTCAACAAATCAGTTCATCACACATTGGAACCAAACATGTTGAGATTCAACCGAGGTAAAATTTTGAACATTAATAGCTGGCTGAAGAATGATGAAGAAGCTAAATTGTTTGATGTTCTGAAGGATCATACTAGAGATTTTTCTTGGGACTATAAAGACATGAAAGGAATCCATCCAAGTATTTGCACCCATCACATCTATACTAAAAACATTAAACCAGTTAGGCAACCTCAGAGAAGGATTAATCCAGCCTTAAGGGACATAGTCAAGCAAGAAATTGAAAAACTATTACAAGTAGGTTTTATCTACCCTATCTCAGATAGTCAGTGGGTGTCTCCTCTTGTAATTGTGCCTAAAAAGAATGGAAAATGGAGAATTTGTGTTGATTATAGGGAGCTGAACAAAGCCACACTGAGAGATTATTTTCCCTTACCATTCATAGATCAAGTTTTGGACAACCTTGCAGGTAAACAATATTTTTCCTTCCTGGATGGCTTTAGTGGATATAATCAAATCAGAGTTGCTGCTGAGGATTAGGATAAAACTACCTTTACTTGTTCCATGGGGTACCTTTTCCTATAGGGTATTGCCATTTGGACTATGTAATGCTCCAACAACCTTCCAAAGAGTTGTATTAGCAATTTTTGTAGACCTAACGAATGATTGTGTAGAGGTATACATGGATGACTTTACTGTACATGGAAACACATTTGATGATGCTTTGAAGAATTTGGACAGAGTACTAACAAGATGTGAGGAACACCATTTGTCTCTTAGTCATGAGAAATGTTTAATGATGGTTGATGAGGGGATTGTATTAGGACACCACATTTCAAAAAGAGGAATTTAGGTTGACCAAGACAAAATTAGGATTATTTCAGACTTACCTGTTCCTCAAACCCCCACAGATATCAAGTCATTTTTAGGGCATGCTGGATACTATAGGCATTTTATTAAGGATTTTAGTAAAATTGTTGCCCCCATGTTTAGTTTACTTACCAAGGATTGTGAATTTTGTTGGGATGAAAAGTGTCAACATGCTTTTGAGGAAATTAAAGAAAAATTAATCACTACCCCAATATTGAGAGGACCTAATTGGGAGAAACCTTTTCACATCCAAACAGATGCCTCAAATAACTCAATAGGTGCAGTTTTGGGACAGAAAGATGAAGAAGGGAAAATGTATGCTATTTACTACCTTAGTAAAAATATTACTCCCACTGAAAGAAATTACACTACCACTGAAAAATAATTTCTTGTTGTGATCTATGCAATTAATAAATTCAGACATTATATTACAGGGTACAAAATATTTGTACATACAGATCACTCAACAATTAGATACTTAATGAAAAAACCAGTGGTTGGAGGTAGGATAATTAGATGGTTATTACTTTTACAAGAATTTGATATTACCATAGTAGATAATCCAGGAAAATCTAATGTGGTAGCTGATTTCTTGTCAAGATTGACCACTACAGGGGAGCAAGATCCAGTTAAGGACAAACTTTTCAGATGAACAATTGTTTTCTATTTCAGTTGATACACCATGGTTTGCTGATATGGAAAATTATCTTGCAACAGGGAAGTTTCCTCCTTCTTTCACTAAGAAACAAATGAAGAAGTTGATCAAAACCAGTGCACAATTTAAATGGTTAAATGGAATGTTGTTTAAATGTGGTCCTGATTTGGTTTTACACAGGTGTGTGAGAGAAGATGAAATCTTTGACATACTCAGGGCATGTCATGATGAACCAAGTGGAGGACACTTTTCAGTAAAAGAAAATAGCTCACAAGATACTTGGCACTGCTATTATTGGCCATCTCTGTATAAATATGTGAAGAGATATATCAAGCGGTGTGATCCCTGTCAAAGGATGGGACAACCAACCTTTACCAGTGAAATGCCTCTGCAACCTCAAGTAGTGATTGAACCATTTGAAAGGTGGGGGATGGATTTTGTTGGTCCCTTTAGTCCTCCTTCACAAGGAAAGGAGCACATTCTTGTGTGTACTGATTATGTGACAAAGTGGGCAAGAGGTGCAGGCTTTAACAAATGCCACTGAAGAAGCAGTTGCTGATTTCCTTTGGCACAAAATTATGATGAAGTTTGGTGCACCAAGGAGTATAGTTTCAGATCAGGGGCCACAGTTCATGTCTAATATGATCCAGGCCTTCACAATGTACTATCAGATCAATCATAGGAAGTCATCTCCCTATCACCCACAATCAAATGGACAAAGTAGAAGTAACAAACAGAGAATTGGAAAACATCCTTACCAAAACAGTTGAATCAGGAAGAAGAGATTGGGTAAAGAGACTACCTGAGGCTATTTGGGCTTATAATACAACTTGGAAGACTACAACAGGGTTTTCACCATATGAGTTAGTTCTATGGGAAAAATCCCTTGTTACCTATTGAATTTGAACTACAAACATTGAGGACAACAACTAAAGTGGGTATTGAGTTGGATGCAACACAAAAGGAAAGAATTATTCAACTCAATGAATTGGATGAGTTGAGAATGGAAGCACTTCAACAGACAGAGATAATCCAAGATCAAAGGAAGTAGTGGCATGACACACATATCAAGAAAAGGCAATTCAAGGTAGGAGATTGGGCATTACTGTTTGATTCCAAGTACCAGCAATTCAAGGGAAAGTTGAGAACCAGATGGTTAGGACCCTATCAGATTGAGTAGATATTTGACAATGGCTCTATTCAGCTACTTCCCATTGATGGCAGCAGAAGGACACTTTTGGTCAATGGACATAGGCTAAAACTTTATAGGAAGCCTCCTACTAGGGATGAATTCTTGAAGCAGATTGAAGCAGACAAAGAATTTGATCATATGGAAGAACCCAGTTCTTCCAAAATGATCAAATAATCAGATGCATGGATCCAAAATAAAGGGAAGAGAATGAAAACCAGCAAATGGTGCATTCTCTTCCCCCCCCCAAAAAAAAAAAATAAAAAAAAAAAATAAATAAAAAGGGAAGGAATGAAAACCAGTAAATGGCGTTCTCTTCCCCAAAAAAATCTCTCAAAGATCAATTGAAAACCAACAATGGCGATTGGTCTCCTCAATAAATGGCTAATGCAAAATAAAAATAATTTGTTTGAATTCTAACTGTCTTTTCTAACCATTTTTCCTTTTTCACTTTTAGGAATGATGAGTCATCAAGGTGAAGGGATTACATCAGCAAAGGATGGTAATTATGTCTTGAACTTATTAAAGGTTAAATTAAAAGTTCACATGTGTGATTAGACTTGATTTAAAAAGTCAGTATGATGAGTCATTTATTGTGCATTATGATTAAAAGCAAGTAATCATGAGGTTGATGTTGATAGAATAAGAAAGTGGTGGCGTATTTATAATTACCTATCATTTGGGTGGAATAAACAAAGTTGAGAAGTAGTTGCAGAATAATTTCAAAGAAGAAGTAAAGAATTGTATTTGAATTCCACAGCTAAACCCATCAATTCCGTAGATAAACACAACAGTTCCACAAGCTAAACACAATAGTTCTGCAGCTAAATCCAGTAGTTCTGTAGCTAATTCTGAATTTGAAGAAAGAATAATTTGAATCATCCTCTTTTCCATGGGGATTAAAAATAAGTTAGAGCCAGAGGATGATACCCAACTTCTTGCAGATGAAGAAGTGGCAGCCATTTTTGGATGAGCAGGGTGGCTGGAGTTCCTGAAAAAGTTCTCAAGGTACAATGACGAATTGGTAAGGGAATTCATTGTAAATTTAGAAGAATCTAGAACTAAAGTTAGAAGCATTATAATTCCTTTTACTGTCAATACAATGAGTAATGTGTCTAGAATACCAATTGTGCATGTCCCAAATCCTGTCAAGGGAACCCTTAAATATCTGGTGGAAACCTTGATACAAGAGGGGGAATCTGAGCCCCAATATATCTATAACACCAAGAAAATCATAAAGGGGGTCAGAAGGGCCAGCTTTCCCAAACCCTTTGACAGGGTAGCATTTTGGGTAGTTAAGTATTTAACTTGCGATGGTCAATTTGGGACTGTGGGAAGAGAAGTCCTTAAGATGTTAATATATCTTAGGTATGGGAATTCAAAACCAGAATATATAGTAAATCTTCTAGGATTCCTTTTTGACTCCATCCAGACAATGGCTCAGAGGTATTCCTGGGGAGTTGGAACAATCAGACATCATGGGTTAATCCATTTGGTATGCCAACACCATTTTCTTTCAAAGAAAAATGGAGAAGAAATATGGGAAAAGTTTCTTAACAAGTTTAAGCAAAACCCTGATATTATCAGGAGGGGAATACCAACCCCTTTTTCTCCTACAAGTAATTTGGAGATTGATGCCCCTGCAGAGGAAAAGAAGGAAATAGGTGGGGGTAATGTACCAAAAAGAAGGAGATCTGGAAGAAGGATTAAAGCTGCAGAACCTACTGTGCCTTGTCAAAGAAACTCCTTCCTCTGCAACAGTACCAGGAGAACTAATATCTGTCTCTGACAGTGATAGTTCACCTAAGCTAGAGCATGAAGTGAAAGTTAGAAGAAGCTCTAGGAGGAAACCCATTTCTAGACATTTTGAAGCTCCTCAAAGAAGAAGAGTTCATAAGAGGTCTAGGGAAATTCCAGAGGAGATGGAAGAACATGATGGGTTGGAAAAAGAAGTTGCTGATATTTTGGGCAGCATGGCCATGACTCCTCCTGACCAAGCCAAACTGAGGTGGAGAAGGAAGATGAAATATTTGAAGAACATGATTTTCAAGAGTTTGGTGAATCAACAACACTGTCACATGAAGAAGAAGAATTGGCATCTTGGAAACAGAAAGGGAAATCCCCTTTGGTAGAAGAGGAATGCTCATTTCCCAATGAACTTTTAGAAAAGGAGGAAAACAACACTTAAAACAGACTCTGTTTTTGTCTAGAGAAGAACTCATCATCAGAGAGAAGGATGAGGAATTAAACTTCCTCAAACTCAAGTTAGAACAGAGGGAAATGCTCATTGAGAAACTAACAAATCAGCTCACAAATAGGACTGAAGAATTGACAATGGTCAAACAACAGATGATGGAAAAAGAAGAAGAATGTCAATTTTCTAGAAGACCAAGTGTTATGTCAACAGTATCTGCACACAACTGAACTGACTTACTGGCCACTCAAGTAGTTATGGGATGATACCTGCAGGGAACTTAATGAATTTAAAACATCAAATGAGGACCTGAGAAACAAGATGGAAGAAGAGAAGAAAGCAAGGAAGAAATGGGAAGAAAAATTCTACAAAGAGGAAGAAGACAAATTTAAATGTCTTGTAAAAATACAAATGGTTTGCATAATGAGTGAAAAGTTACTCACATGCAGGAGACCTTCTCCTGCATACAATATCTTTTTGGAAGAACAATTTATTCACTGACAGCTGTCAAGAATTGCATGTGGCCTTCCACATGAAATAAAAGATGAATCTGAGTTCATGATAGCCTATTCCTCAGCTAGTGCAGAGCAGAAAAATATTCTCTACGAATTCTATCTCTACAATCTTATGCTGGAAAAGAACACATGCTTCATGATCAATTTGTATGTAGGGGAAAGCCAATAGCTGAATGCATTTGTTTTTGTTCTTCAAAATCAGGTTGCATGGAAAGAGAGAGATTCTGAGCATCTATTAAAAGCTAGTTCATTTGGTCTCTACATGAGGGCTCACTATGGTAAACCATCTGCCTTTGCTATACATTTCAGATCCCATGCCTTTGATAGTTGGTTCAAGGCACACTATCTGGCCAGTTTACAGAAAATTATTGATGCCTTCACCTCTTATGAGGAGGAAAACTTTGAAGAGATTTATGATGGATGTTTGAAAAGATGGGAGTTTCTCACAGTTGCATTGAGAAGAAGAGAAGTGATATCTCCCACAAACTTAATATGGAGCTTAGAAAGAGCTAAAGCCTTGTGCACACTAATCCCTCAGGTCAATGAAAAATGTAGGGGCATATGGATGGGAATGAGAACAAGGCCTCCTCTTCTTCTCACTCCCATGTCTCCATGGAAAAATAGAGAGCCTCAAGATCCCACTCAATTTGAGGAATGGACAGAGGAAAGTAGAAGTAGGATCAGGGTATAGTACTTCTGAACTAAAACACTGGGATATTCAGTTTCAGCCATTTGACCTGAGCAGTCAATTGGAATGCAGAATACACAACCCAAGATTTGAAGAGTAAATTTTGTAAGGGGAC
The DNA here is from genome assembly GCA_019776745.2 of Taxus chinensis. Lineage (NCBI taxonomy): Eukaryota > Viridiplantae > Streptophyta > Pinopsida > Cupressales > Taxaceae > Taxus > Taxus chinensis. The sequence goes on along the minus strand of CM034149.1, from coordinate 829,159,093 downwards.
TTACAAACAAGTAAGTATGGGGGAGATGATAAGGCCAAAATATGTCTCGTTAATGCACAATAAATGATCTTATTTTACTCTCCTTTTTATCAAGTTTGACTGCATTTTGTGACTTTTGTTTGATCTAATGTAAGTTAGGATGTAATTGTCCATCTTTTGTTGAATTTAGTTCTAAAGTTTAAAAACTCTGTAATTCCTAACAAAGTGTGTGGAAATTCAGTTTTTTGTAATAAAACATGTCATAATCAGTCAGAGAACGAAGTATGAAGTGATCAACATGTTTTTGGGAGCCTTGGCTTCAATACGGCTTAGTTCCAAAACTTCCAGACTTAGTTTCTGGAACTCTATCACACAGTTTATGAGCTCTATCGCTTAGTTCTAGAACTTTTGGACTTAGTTCTGGAACTCCAGACTTAGTTCCGAAACTCCAACACTTAGTTCAAAACTCCTGTGTTTAGCTCCAGAACTTTCACAGTTAGATCAAGAACAGTCCCCTTTAGTTCCAGAACTTCTCCAAAGTTATGGAACCAATGGGAATCTATTTATTTTGATGACATCCAATGATAAAGAAATCAATGAGCCTTTCAATCAGGAGCAGATCAGAAGATTTTTGATTCTTCATACTCGAAGATCCAGGGATAACTTATCAAACAACTATACGTCCAACAAGGTTCCAAATTCAACATCTATTTTGGGCATAATTCAGTTCCATCTTGAATTGGTAGAACAACTATGGTTGTAAATGCATCTTTGAATGAAATATATATATAGACCTGTAGATAGATTTAAAGAAGAGGATAATAGATATACATACAGATACATAGAGATAGAGATATAGAAAGATTCAGTACGTTTTTGTAAGACAAAATATTTCAGCAATAAAATAGCCACTTCGTTTTGAGAGAATATCACTTTGTCAAATCCTGATTCAAGGTGGAGCAAGGGCCCACTCCTCCAAGAACCAGGATTCTCATTTTATTGGTATTTATATTTCTAAAGCAAATAGTGTAGATCTGTTAATTATGTAAATGCTTTTTGATTCTTTAAGTTAAACTCTGTTGTATACTTGTCCCTACAGGTGTTATAGACTAGATTTTCATTTCCTTGCAAGATTTTCACAACATTTTCAACCGTGTGTTTATTTCCAAGCAAAGTGTGTTTACTTCTGCATTGTGTGTTTATTTCCAGCAATCTATTTATTCCTGTATGTGTGTTTATTTCCAGCAATTCATTCCAGCAATGAGTGTTTATTTCAGCAAGTTTCTTACAACATAGAGATAATAAGGCTTTGGCCATGGAATCCTAAGGACACTGCAAAAAACCCCCCCTAGAAAATAAAATAACAAATACCTACAGTCAATTACTAGATCACTAAGATTTTCTTGTTGCATATAGCTTCAGACACACCCCTGGTTTGAATATGACATCAACAAAGAGTTGATTAAATGAAGGGAATAACGACACCCATATTCACATTCAAAATTTGTGACACACTATTGCGTTGTTCCATGGATTCTACCCCTAGCTTTTCAAATTTCTTCCATCCACGCAGAACCAAGCTTGCTTCATTGTGTATCACGATCCGTTTTCATTGTGCCTTAAAATACCCATGGACCACTATTTCCATATGCCACAAAACTCCTTATTTGAAAAGCCCGAGGTTCACTAGAATAGTGTTCCACGTCTTTCAAACTTAATCATTTCTAAATTTCACTTCTTTCTTTTACTAAACCTGATGGGTCGTTCTACATACATTACCACCTATCTTGAGTGAACTCCAACCTTATGCTTCACCATGCACAACCATTTTTCACAAAATCCCCATAATTCCTCAATGGCTCATTCCTTTTTTTTGAGAGTTAAGAGAATCTGTGAAACATTAAGTCCCCCGCACCCCCACGGTAAACTGATCTAGTCTCCCGTGGATTTTCCTAAGCACTGAGAGTGGTTAAGTCCTTTTGATGAGTTGTTCAAAATTACATGGTGTGTAATTTTGGACAACAATAACTCATGAGAAAAATAATCATAAAGCATTATTCTCACCTTTATTATTGATCACTAGAGGTAACACACACACACACACACACACACACACACACACACACACACACACACACACACACACACACACACACACACACACACACACACACACACACACACACACACACACACACACACACACACACACACACACACACACACACACACACACACACACACACACACACACACACACACACCACACACACACACACACACACACACACACATATATATATATATATATATATGAGTGAGACTATATCTCCCAACTCGAGGAATATTATGTTGACAAAGGTACATGACACCCATTTTCCAAAGTATCTCTCCTTAATCCATGATCATAGGAGGTAATGTGTTCCCAATAAGGAACTGCAATCTCTCACATTTAGATCTACTGTGTCTTTTCCTGAACACTCACAAGAAAAGGAAAAATATACACACAATATTGCGTTCTAAAATAGTGTTATAACAAGTCACCACCAGTACAATTTAATGCAATATATATGGATTATAAAAACAATTCCATTATAAGTGTTTCCTAAACATGGGTCTTACAATAATGTGCATATAAAAACACAAAACAACAGTGATTAAATAAAATGCAACTCACCGAAGTTACACTTTCCATGTTGATTCTGACCACATTGTCTCCCCTTGGAAAAACACTTCGGCTCACCAGAAGACCATTGGTGATGATCAACATCTCGACTGTTATTGAATAACCTACCCATTTTCTCAAACATATGGTGTTATTAACTGGTGCTTTCCCATTCTCTCCAGTTCTTCTTCAGAACCAACCGGTACCTGATATGATAAATGTGATCGTCACTACTCCACATCATCTCTGGCTCTAGAGCAATGATCACAAATTTGAATCCTATGAGTTCTCTTCTTCCGATTCTATGCTTTACTCAACCTTGCAAACAAAGTACTAGAAGAATTTCACACTCTAAAAAATAGCTGTTAGTGAGAACTTGTTGGCCAAACCAGATATGATACCAAACATGATCCAAAACTGGGGTGTTATGAAAATTTAGTTTTCCCATTCCATCGGATACCTTAAAATTTTCCCGATTACGTGATTAATGTTTAAAATAAGTTACAAAACACAAAAGAAAGTAAAACCAAAAAATCATGACAATAATGAACACCGGGATGATGATGGAGTTCATCCCAAAATGGACTACATCTCCGGGTCCACTCAAAAGACAAACCAATATATAAATGATGTAGAAAATACAATTCTTACATTACATATCTTATCTTTTTTATTGGATTTGATGTGATTTGTGTACATGTCCATGTAGTCATTCTATTTTGTAGGTTACATGTACCCTCAACGATCATAGTGCGAACATAAAGCGACGGACAAGGATCAATAGAAAAACCCTAGCAACACAAAATAAAGCAATTATGAGAATTTTCATGGGCACCAATGCCCAGTTCCTGTCGTCAGTGCCTAGGCGCCTCTGCCCTCTTATGGGCACCCCTTTCTAGCTTTGTACCTGAGTTCTAGATTTTACAGTGAGTAGTGAAGGCCTTGTCTGCAGTCTGTTTAGCACTCACACTTAATCATATCACTTCTTTTTCATTTGGAAATCAACTAAGTCTCCTTATCTCTTCATCTTGCTCAGGGTTCTGCAGTTTACATGATTAGTTTCTTGTGTTTTACTATATTTTAGCATTTGTACATCTTATATTACACTAGTTACTCTACAAAAATATTTAGTTCAATTTCTATAAAATCATTTGGTGAACCCCACTCGTGGTTGCTTCTTCGGATCCTTATTTTGCACATTACCTTTTCTTTCATGGCTCCTAAGGTTTCTCAAGTCTCCTTCCATCAATTACTTCAAATACACCCACCTTGAAAAGATGTTCTCCAAAAATCCCTAGACACCATGTACCTCCCTTGCAATACGCCACCCGCTCAAGTAAGTGCCAATTTCAATAGTCTATCTGATGACCCTATCGGTCCTAATGCTACATCCAATAAACCATCTTACAGTCAATTCAAACTTTACACCATGATTTTCAATACGAATTTTAATCTATGGAAACCACAATTGCATATCTTAAAGTTGAAATCCAACATCTTAAGGCCTCTTCTCAAGCTCATGCTAGATCTTCTTCTACACCTCATTCCACTCCTATATCTTCTAAATGTGCTCATATTAGTGAACCTCAAGTTTTACCACGACAGAAACCTCTCAAGTTTGATCTAAATACTGAGAAACACGGTATCCTTTATAAGCTCCTCAATCACTAGTTAATCAACTTGTAAACTACTCATTGTTACCCTCCTTATCGACTTGCCAAATACCAAGTTATCCCATTTTGCAATCATCACATACTTAATGGACATCATGATAATGGTTTTGATGTTTTAAAATGATAAATTAAGCACCTTGAGCATCAAGGTTTTATTTCATTTACTACACAACATTTTGCTACATGTTCATCTCCAATTGCTAAATCCCAATGGGCTCCCAAATCCAATCCCTCTGTGTCTAATGAGCATCATGCCATAGCTACTAATGTTCCTTCATCATTACGTCAAGATCCACCCATCCAACCCATTCTAACTAAGAAACCACCTCTCAAAATCTATCATCCATCTTCTCCTCCTATCAATTCCTCTATGACGTTACCCATTCCAAATCTACAATCGTCAACCAAGAAAGATCAACCAATTCACCATGTGATAGTTGTCCTCTTTAAGATTCCCCATGTCAACCTAAAACCCAACCCTGCTCCTACTCTTACTCCTACCCACCATCGTGATGACTCTATTATTTCTCATGACACATCTCAAACTCTCCCACAATGGCATGGTATCACTTGCATCTTCACATATCTCTCCATCATTAGCACACTTGTGGGGCATTGCACTTTCCTCCTTCTAGAACTATCAGTTGTCTCTAGTGCCTACTACTACACTTCATGCTTTGTGCATCATGCCTAATCTTCCTATGCACTTCCACACCCTTTGATACACACATTGTATCATCATTACCCTACAACACACTCTAGTTCCATGCTTCATACTCAACTGCTGAGGGTCTAATTCTAAAATGAACCTCACATCCTCTACATTTTACGCTATGTGCTTCATAGTACATCTTTTTATCTTCTATTCACACAACTCACTTATTTCTTGATGAGGCACTCTTGCTCTATGGTTCATTCTTGACTGTTGAGTGAGCATTTATAAATGAACCTCATCTCATACACATCCACTGGGGGTGACATTTCTCCTATCATCTTGACATCTTGCATACCATACCTTCACACTCATACAACATTTGCATATCTTTGCTGCATTTACTTTTGTTAGCTTTGTACACTTACATATTGCACTTTGCTTACTATGTTAGCCAGATAATCAGCATGTCATTATCTTTATCATATACACATGCGCGTTCACTTGGTCTCTAGATATGAATGCATATCTCTTATAACTCCTTGCAAAATGCATGATGCTTGACACTTAATCCCTTTCCAGTATCACCAAGGCTCATGGGGGCATCTACCTTTACTCCTTTCACACATTACAGGTTCTATTGTTTCATCATTTACTACTTCTTCTTATTAGCACTTACTAGTCCCTGATAAATACACACTTTGACATACTTTTTATCTTCCTAATATGCTAATGGGTGCTTCATGTGTAGAATTTGTCTTGCAGGATACAATACAACCTCAGGCTATCTGTCACTTTTTGCTTTCTATTGTTTGCGAGATATGCCCCATGTCTTGTTTTCTCGTTGTATGCTTATGGCTGCTTCGGCCCTGATTGTCTTGTGACATTGTGAATGATGTCCCATGTATGAAACCCAATTTTTCATGGTCCATCTTGTCTTACCACTTACTTGTTACATTGTCTTCTTTTGGATACTATCTTATATACTAACTCTTGTTAGTAGCCTACATTGTTTGTATGTGCCTTGGTTTCTACCATGCACATCCTATACCCCCAATAGGTATCCACTTCAAATTAGTATCAAGTCATCTCCTTTGGGACACATTCTCCTATTATCGTTGCATGCACCCCAAACGAGGAGGACATATATTGGGTCAAAAAATCACCCATACAATAGCTCAGATCTACAATATAGATCAATATGGTACAAAATCAACAAAGGTTACAGTCACATAACTGGCTCAGAATCAGAATTGGGTCAGAAGCATAGAACAAACACTAGCGCTCAAAATCAGATAGCAACACCTAGGTGCTTGTGTCCTCCCCTAGGTGTTAATGTCCTAGGGGAAGATAAAGATAGTTTATTAGCACAACACAATATACAAAAATTCACAAAGTAGTTCTATAGTTACATGCACAAACCTTCAGTCAAAAAATACATGTTATCTCCTACAATAAGTACAATCAGAAACTAATCAGGGATAAAAGGAACAAATCGAGACGTACCATCTGTAGTGATGCTTATTAGGAATATTCATGGAAGGAGAGTAAAACTATACCTCTCTCCTAACCCTTTCCCTTGGCATGAGATCGCCCAAAAACCTGCACTTGGCGTGAGATCACCAAAAAATCGCACTTGGCGTGAGATCACCTAAAAAATTCACTTCTAGCATGAGATTGCCAAAAAACCTCACATTTAGCATTCAGATTAGAAAATTAAAAAAACATGACACTTTTCTATCCTATACTCTCTTACATATCATGTGCACACTTTCCTTTTTACACGCTTTTACATACTTATGCATACTTTACTCAGATTTTCCATATACGCTACTTTGACAACTCTTTCACTCTTCTTTTGTAGGTTCATCATTAATACGCAACAAGTAGCAACTTACTTCATCAAACACGGGTTCTATCAGCACATATTTACACATACACTTCATCCCTAGGGTCACTTCCCTTTTCTAGTCTCTACACTTCACTTTGTAAACATTCACTTGTTCACTTATCCACTTGGAACGCTATCACCTACACGCTACAAGATCATAAGGTACACATCTTATAACGAATTTATGTTATCAATTATTCACTTAAAACTTAAAGTGGGGGAAAATGTAGACACAAAATCTATGCACTTGGGTACATTTCTAGGTCCTATAAGTAGGCTAGCATTTACATGATTCCTAGGTAAGAAAATTGGTAATTGACAACTCCCTTTATCCTTTTTCTTTGTCTTCTACACTTTTATTGGCTTCATAAATCTGTTACTCCTGTCGGCATCTAACTGTTTTATTTTTCTATGGATTTAGACATTAGCGGCAAGTTCAAATAGTAGTGTTAGGCACTCCTGTCCTCTTGGGTGCTCCTGTCCCTATTTATATTTTTCCTACCCCTTTTGGGCCCCTTTCACTTCTTAATTACATTTTATTATCTTGGTTCAACCTTTTAGTTGTCAATTACGAAATTTAAACAAGGGAATCATATAAATACATAGTTATGCTTTTAAAACATGGGACCAAACAATGAGCATTACTATCATCACCTAAGCTTGCATTCAAAAGGCACTAAAGCACTTCAAAAGCATCCATCTAGCATTCATACAAGGGACAAGGGTTGCATCATTTCTGCATACACTTCATAGGAGGGGGAAGTTTGTTCTATTCAATCCACACATACAATTAGATTGCTACTTTCTAGCTATGGCCCGCTATCTTTTCTTGTAACTTACACAAGGGCATCCTTGGGCACCATTTCTACACACACTCATAAGAACTACATGGGGTCT